>CM069927.1:26343267-28743267 GCA_036172225.1 Cryptocoryne crispatula var. balansae
AATTTATAGTCTTCAGACTTGTTTCCATTTGTGCACATTGATAGGAATAAATAACTTAACAAGTCGACCAACTTCACTTATACATTCCGATGTGCATTCTCCCCATAAGGCCTTCTAAACTTCGTGTCTATTCGGGACTATGAGCTTCGATAGTATTACTTCGTCGTATCTTATTTACAATATTTAATCCTCTAAACTTGCCACGTCCTCTTCTACTAGAAGAACTTGCAACATCTAAAATTTACAACAGAATAAATAGATAAGAAACTTAAAATGTATAAATGTATACTACTTATTTCTTTAAGATGAAATATAACTAACCTCAAGTTGCATCGGATCCCTCACATGCCATTGTTATCCGCAAATTTTCTCGTAAACTAAGTTGACAACATACATATTGCAATATAGAAATATCTAACAAGTAAAAAGATCGTTCTCATTATGCAATAAATCACAATTAATTCATTACATGTAAATCTATAAGTAGCAATTGCTCTCTCATTGATTTATTTATAGAAATTCTCGACAAATAAATATATAACAATAAATAAAAAGTGTCCTAGTCATCATCTAAATATGCATCTTCATTTTCATTCCCATCTCGTACTAGATTCAACTTCATCATCCGTTGTGATGTCTTTTCCATCGATGGAAATCCTTTCCTCTTTCTTCAACTTCATCGAACCAATGTGTCTCAAGATTTATCTCATCACCATTGCTTCTTCCAAGATATCAAGTCATCATTAGCTTCGAAGATGTATTAACCACTTCAAGAACAACCGACCTCATTATGTTGATAAGGTTCTTCTTCTTGATCTTGGTCAACATCATCTTCCACAGAAGGCAAATCATATATATGTCGTGGAGTAACTTTTATAACTGTGTACCAATCAAAATTTATTTTATTCTTGATAAAATACACCTGTCTAGCTTGACATGAAAGAATGTATGGCTCTCCTGTCTTTAATCTTCGTTCAAAGTTGAGATTAATAAATCCATATCTATCTTCTTTATATCCCTGACCTAAGGATGACACATCAAACCACTCACATTTGAATAAAGTTACTTTTCTTCCTCCTATGTACTGAAGTTCAATAATGCTTGTCAGTTGGCCATAATATGTAGTGTTATTTGTCCCTTCATCACCTTGAACAATACCTCCACTGCATTGAGTTTTCAAATGTCGTTCGATTGACAAAGACGGTAAATCTAAATCCATTTATATACCATCCACTATGCGAGAACACTTTGCTTATCCGGACCTCTTGATAGTGCATATAGTTCTTCTGTGGCTTCTCCTTTTTGAAATAGACCAGAGATCTACAAATAAAAGACAATAATATCGAGTTTAAAAGCATGTATTGAACTTTAAGCTAAATATAAATTTGTAAGATGACACTTACTTGTTGTTCAAACCATACAGAGAATTTCTCATTGTGTTCTTTGTCAATATCTCTAACATGCATTTTTTCCAACTCATTTATATGCTCACTGTACAACATATTCAATAGGTATATATTATATAGATCAATAGATAATGAAAAGATGTGTTTATAAACTTACTTGATGAAAGGTTGAACTTCATCACAATTCTTTAATACATACAAGGATGCTTGTTTCCATTCAAGCATTGTAAGTTCATCTACTTTGCCGTTGCTAACTTTTCGTCCATTTTCCTTGAATATGTTCATTTTTGATATAAATTCTTCTTCAATGTCAATGGATCTATATGGTCGATTTAGTTTAGACTCAATATTCTTTAAATATCTGGAGCAAAAAATTGTGCATTCCTCTGAAAGATAACCTTCTGCAATTGAACCCTCTGGCCGAGCTTTGTTACGCACATAGCCTTTTAGTGTGCGTAAATACCTATGTATACAAACATTTTGAATGGTAATAAATTTAAAATTTTGAATAAAATTACAATTAATAGTAGAAATTGAAATATACCTTTCTATTGGATACATCCAACGATATTGCAATCGACCAAAGAATCATGGCTTGTCGAGCAAGATGAATAACTAAGTGCACCATGATATCAAAAGTTAGGTGGAAAAATCCTTTCCAACTTACAAAGAGTTACACCGATAAAGGAATCAAGTCAGTTGTAATAAGTCAACATTCAAAACTTTTGCACATATTTCCGAAAAAACTTGCTCAACTCCACTAGTGGATCACAAACATCGCATCTAATACATCACGTATTACAAGAGGCCACAATCCTTCAATCAAAACATGACAATCATGGCTCTTTAATCCCTTCACTTCACATTCTTCGATGTATACACATCGAGAAATATTTAAGGCATGATTATCCTGAACCTTGATATCCTTTAAAAGTTGACATATAGTTCGCTTCTCATCCGTAGATAATGTATACTTTGGCAGTGGGAGAAAAATTTTGTCATTTTCCTTTTCGAACATGCAATTCTTTTCTAATACCTAGTTCTCGCAAGTCAAGTCTCAAGCTTCGAGATTGTCCTTTGTTTTTCTTTCACTATTCAACAATATCCCAATGACTTTTTCGCACACATTTTTCTCAATATGCATTACATCCAAGTTATGTCTAACTAAAAGCTTACTCCAATAAGACAATTGAAAAAAAATACTATGTTTCTTCTAATTGTATAAAAGATCTCCTCGCTTTCTTTTTCTACTTAACTTGCCAAAAACAATGGGAGAGAAATGATCATATTGTTGCAATATTTCATCTCCTGATAACGAGACAGGTGCCAATCTCATTTCTCTTTTACCGTCAAATGCTATTTTATTTTTTCTCCATGAATGGTTAACTTTTAACCAACGTCGATGCCCAAGATAACAAAATTTTTTCCCATACTTTAATCGATATGCACATGTATGTTTACGGCACTCTGGACAAGCTAACTCTCCTTTAGTGCTCCAACCAGATAAAACTGCATATGCCGTAAAATCATTGATCGTCCATAAAAGAGCAGCCCGCATGTTGAAATTTTGCATCTTAAAAGCATCATATGTCTCAACTCCAATATCCCACAATTCTTTAAGCTCTTCTATTAAAGGTTGAAGGAAAACATCAATATCATTTCTTGGTGATTTTGGCCGTGGAGTGAATAAATGACATGATAAAAAATGGTTGCTTCATACATAACCATGGTGGAAGATTATACACTGCAAGTATCACCGGCCAAGTACTATAAGATGAACTCATAGTGCTAAAGGGGTTAAACCCATCACTTGCTAATCCTAAACGAACACTTCGAGAGTCATTGGCAAAACTTGTATCATACTTATCCAGTTCTTTCCAAGCTGATGAGTCAGCTGGGTGCCTTAAAATGCCATCATCAATGCGTTTATCCTTATGCCACCTCATATCCTTCGCCAAGTCCTTTGTCATAAATAATCGTTGTAGTCGTGGAACTAGAGGAAAGTGACGTAATACTTTTTGCTACTTTGTTTTCTTATCCAATTGTGCATTATTATCAAAAGCTGAAGATGACATCCATCTAGTTGTGTTACATGTAGGACAATGATCAAGATTACTAAATTGACCTCGATAAAGGATGCAATCATTGATACATGCATCAATTTTTTCATAACCCAAACCCAACTCACGAATAACCTTCTTGATCTCATACATAGAATCTGTAATGTATTTCCGTCAGAAGAATCTTTTTCAATAATTGAGAAGTGCATCGAATGAGGCATTGCTCCAACAAGAAAGACACTTTAGGTGAAACAACTCCACTATGCAAGACAATTTTGAAACACCCTTACTATTTGCATATAGACTTTCTTGAGCATCATCTAGTAATCCGTAGAATCGCTTAGCTTTTTTATTATGTTCTTCAGCCACAAGATAATCATTTTCTAAAGCTTCTTCATGGAAAATGACATTAGGCAATTGTTCTCCCATCATAATGTCATGCAACATTTCTAATGTTGTCATATCATTACCACTTTCATCATTCACTTTTTCTGCAGATATATCATCCTCTTCATTTTCTCCAGGATAGTCCCAAAATGTATATGATTGATCAAAACCATACAAAGATACATGGAGTTTCACAGTGTCTCGACCTTGTCTGAGAGTGTTTAAACAACTCGTACATGGGCAAAGTATTTTATCTCTCATAGCTGCTCTTTCAAATGCAAAATCTAAAAATGTATCTAGTCCCTTCTCAAATTCTTTTGTACCACAATTCAAGGAAATCCATCTTTTGTCTAGCAACATATTGGATAAATGATCCTATAAAATGAAAGTTGAATATTAAAATGTGAATACCATTCAAGCATAGTATTAAGAGTTCTTTTAATTTAAAGAGTTTTCTCATATAAGAACATAAAATTGAAGAGTTCGGATCGCCTCAGTTCCCGGGTGGAGGGAACTCCCGCAGTCCCCAACTAGAGCGCGCCACGTCGAAGGTGACGTAATGTGCCACCACGGACCGACGGAGCCACTGCCGGGTAACGGAAGTGCGCTGACGGAGAACGTCGTCGAACGACCGTGGACGGTGGGGAAGCGACGTCAAGCTGTCGTTTCCGAAACGTCACCCCGCCCATTAACGCCCGTTCGACGCCGATCGAGACACGCTTAAAGAATAATATTTTTATTATCGGGAACTCGGTGATGGTTGGCGGTCACGCGGTAGGGTCTCCCACGACGCTTAGTACATACCCATCGGTAGTGGGTACTCGAATGCTCGGTAGTGGGTCAGTGGAACGTCGATAACCATCTATTTCAACACTCGGTGGTGGGAGACAAACCACTCGGTAGCGACTATTTCAGGTCTCGGTAGTGTGCCACACAAGGTCGGTAGCATTTGTCTAGACGCTCGGTAGCGACTACTGCAGGCGTCGGTAGCAACGGTCAGAGCTTGGTAGCGTTTTTTAAACGCTCGGTAGTGAGACAACGACGACTCGGTAGCGCGACTTTTTTTCAAAAATCGGTAGCGCTTTTTTAAACGCTCGGTAGTGAGACAACGACGGCTCGGTAGCGCGACTTCAGACAACCGCTCGGTAGCGACTATTTCAGTTCTCGGTAGTGCGCCATTTCCAGGTCGGTAGCGTTTGTGTAGACGCTTGGTAGCGACTACTGCAAGCGTCGGTAGCGACGGTCAGAGTTCGGTAGCGTTTTATAAATGCTCGGTAGTGAGACAACGTCGACTCGGTAGCACGGCTTCAGACAACCGCTCGGTAGCATTTTTTAAATGCTTGGTAGTGAGACAACGACGGCTCGGTAGCGCGGCTTCAGACAACCGCTCGGTAGCGACTATTTCAGTTCTCGGTAGTGCGCCATTTCCTGGTCGGTAGCGTTTGTCTAGACGCTCGGTAGCGACTATTGCAGGCGTCGGTAGCGACGGTCAGAGCTCGGTAACGTTTTATAAACGCTCCGTAGTGAGACAACGATGACTTGGTAGCGCGGCTTCAGACAAACCGCTCGGTAGCATTTTTTTAAACGCTCGGTAGTGAGACATAGACGACTCGGTAGCGTGGCTTCAGACCACCGCTTAGTAGCGATTGTTTTCAAAATGTTGACTAATGGTAAAGGCGTAATGGAAATGATTCATACTCCGTTGTTGTCTGAAGCCCGCAGTGCTCGCAGCGAGCTACTCAGCGGTAAAAGAAAATTTAAATCTTTGAAAAAATGGACAAGCGGGAAAGGAACCGATAAGACGGTAGCGGCTTGTCGGAGGGCCCGTAGCGTGTCAAGAAGGGTTCGGTGACACGGCCTCGACGGGGCTCGGTAGGGCTTCTACCATATTCGGTAGCGGCTTCTACCATATTCGGTAGCGGCTCCTCAACCGAGGTCACCTATACGGTAGACGCGCGAAGCCAAATTAGCGTCAAAGTTATTTTTGTCGTACACTTTACATCGTCATTAAACCGCGCAATGATGCGTCTCCCTTCCTCCTCCGTGAGAAGACTAAAAAGGACTAGAAACTCCCCATTGAAGCACACCGAAGAACAGCGCTTGCTCGTTGGCGGCCGACATCTCCGGCGTCTCCAGCGAGTGCGACGAACAAGATAGCCGGCGAGGTCGAAGGCACCAACCGCATCCCCCGCTTTCACCTCGAGCGGCCGACATCTCCTCGCTCGGTACGTGTTCTTAACATGTTTTGGCGAACGTCTTCAATGATTCTTATCCGCCCGTTGTTCTTCTTTTCGAGGCCGAAGAGAGTTTAACGTTTGTTTGCTATTTTGTTCGCATGTTTAACGTTTGCTAGTATCTTCGCATGTTTCCTAGTTTCTTTCGAACCTACTCTTTTCGTGCTGCATGCCATTGTACTGAGTTCGGTGGTCATGCGTGAAAACATTATAACACCGGTTGATATGTATAGGGAACAAACTGAAAGGGACGTTGTCATCATGTCTGGCGAACGTCTCCCGGTTAATGACCCAACTCACATTCTGTCACCGGCAGTAGCCGAGCATAGGGAACCCGCGGGAAGTCCAAGGGCATGATCTTACAGGAACAATTGCACCGGGACTTACTCATGAGTCATTGTTTACGACCGTTGAAGATGCTTATCTTTCATATATTGAATATGCCAAACATGTTGGTTTTAGTGTTAGACGAGAAAATTTAAAAAAGGATAAGCAAGGCATTGTAAGAAGAGCACGATTTGTATGCTCTAAAGAAGGTTGGAGGAAGAAAGACCCACGATACGATACAATTATAGTTCACCGCCCGGAGACCCGAACGGGTTGTTTGGCTGGGATTATTTTTGTCCTCCACGTTAATGGAATGTATAAAATTACACGATGGGAGACTGAACATAATCATGAGGTGGAAAGTTCTTCCAAGGCACACATGCTTCGGTCCCATAGAAAATTTCCAGAAATTGAAGCTTCCATTGTGGACATTGGTGAGAGCAATGGTATACGACCTAAGTAGCTTTTCCATATGATGTCCAACCAAGTGGGTGGCAGAAGAAACCTTGGATTCATGCAAAACGATATGAAGAATTATCTACGAACCAAGAGACAAAGGCAGATGTTAGAATTTGACACTGGAGGATTGCTTCATTATTTTCATCGTAGGCAAGCCGAAGATCTCACCTTCACATATTCCTTACAAGTTGATGAGGATGACCTCATCACCAATGTTTTTTGGGAAGATTCTAGAATGCGGTTGGACTATGAAAGGTTTGGTGATGTCCTATGTTTGGACACAACATATAAGACCAACAAATAAGGCCGACCTTTTGCTCCTTTTATAGGGGTAAACCATCATAGACAATATGTCATATTTGGTGCAAATTTTTATTGTACGATGAGACAATCGACACATTTAGATGGCTCTTCAATACGTTTGTAAGTGTCATGGGAGGAAAGGAGCCAACTACTATATTAACTGACCAGGATAAGGCCATAAGCAATGCCATCTTGCAAGAGTTACCAAGAACTAGTCACAGGATATGTGTGAGGCACATGTACCAAAATGCCTGCAAACATTTGAGCCATGTATTTAATGCCACAACATCTTTTAAGAAAGATTTTCAGAGATGTATTTACGACTACGAAGAAGAGGAATCATTTCTGCAGTATGGAAGGATATGTTGTCAACATATCAATTGAGTGACAACGTATGGCTTAAATCTTTGTTTCGAGGAGAGATAAAAATGGGCACTTGTGTATGGCAGGAATACCTTTACTGCTGATATGGTCAGTACATAAAGATGTGAAAGCATTAACAAGCTTCTCAAAGATTACTTACATATTATACAAACAATGCGTTTGTTCTTTGAGAACTTTGAAAAACTTATTGAGGACAGGAGGTATAACCAAGAAGTTGTTGATCATAAGATGAGATATACGTTTAGTAGACCCGTAGTACAACCAAAGATACTTCGAGCAAGCAATTGTGATATACACACCCGAGGTCTACGAAATCTTTCAAGATCGCATTTGAAGTGCATTGAGCTACCGTTGTAGTAATTCGTATGCAAACACCTTTGTCGTATACGACGACGACAAGCATTGGCATCGTGTGCAGATATTTAGAGGTGTAGATGACAGTGTTAAATGTTCTTGTAAGAAGTTTGAGTTTGTCACGGAATACTCGTAGACATGTGTTACGTGTGTTCTTACATCTCCAAATTAGGGCTATTCCAAAGAAATTATATCTTGATTGGATGGACGAGGATGGCTTGCAACATTAACATTGGGACCGCCATCGTTAAAGACAATAATATCGTCGATGAGAAGACGTTATGCCAAATGAGGTACATGCATCCGTCGAGAAGTGCAAAGGAGTTATGTCCAACCGCAAAGAAAGGGACAAGACAAGCCTACGAACACTTCCTAACAACTTTAAAGAATTCACAAGAAAAGTCAGTTCGAATCCTTTCCACAAGCCAATGTGGAGATCGTTGGAACCTCAAAGTTGTCAATCCGAGGTCCCTACCGCAATAACCAAGGCAAGAAGCTCAAAATGAAACTGCTCTTCGGTTAAAAGGCAGACTTGAGAAGGGTCGGAGGCGCAGGATGAAATCCTGGCTGGAAAAGAGGAAAAATATAAAACACAAAGATAGGTCAAGTTCACTAGGTCATGTTGAACCGCCCAGGGATGAAGAGGAATTAACTGACCCCTATGTTTTGAGTAGTCAATCTCAACATCAGTCCTCACAGCAACTTCCTCTACCGACTCAGGAATCAATCAACATGATGCGTAATGTATCTCATATGGACATCCTTCGATTTATGAGCGGGCAGTAGTCGGGCAACAGTTTTCTGTTTAGACATGCATCGAAATTTTTTATTCTATCGGTAACCTGCAGACTTTGTTAGCATAAGTTTATTACTAAAATGATTCACTACTACTTGATTTTGTCCACGATACTATTTAACGGTTGTTAAACGTACTCAGATGGCCGACGGTCGACCGGGACATTGCAGCTATGGCCACGGGGAATGTAAGATGGGCACCGCTGACGGAGGACCAGACAACGGCCGGAAGTTCTACTTCTGCAGCGTGAGTATATATCATTATTTTCTTAGAATGAACATATACAATGATCTACTAACCATACTCCGTTCCAATCTATCTTGTACAGCCGTGTACCGTGTGGGGTTTTTTTGTATGGGTAGACCAGCCCCTCGCGGAGGGCGGGAGTATGCCATGCAAGTGTGAGAACGCGTTGCCGGTGGAATACCTCCAGAACGTGTGGCCATCCTCGAGTCGGAGGTGGCCGAGCCGAAACAAGAGCGAAGGCTGCGCCGAGGAAGAAGCCGGAGGAATGCTCCAAGATGCTCGGAGGGATGATGGACTCGACGATACGAAGACATCTACCAGCAAATTCTCAATCCAACGAATCGAGGATCGATCACTCGATTCTCGTAATGTTTTAAAACTCCAAGTTATGTAATTATGGACACGGTGGTTTGCGATGTTTCGGTTTCATTTCTTTTCTTAATTCCAAAGATATTTTAGGACTTCATGATCGCTCGCTGGCGATTTCGTCTTCGTGGGTAGCGATTTGTTCATACCCTCGGTAGTATCTAAGTCAGCCGCCGCAGCGAGTAGCTCATCTCTCGGCACTCGGCAGTGAGTTACTCGTCGGTGGGTAGCATCCGTCTCGGTAGGCATCCAGACATGCCTCGGTATCGGACTGCTCATCTCTCGGCAGCGAGTAAGTCGTCGATAGGCATCCAGACATTCCTCGGTAGCGCATTGCTCATCTCTCGGCAACGAGTACGTCGTCGGTACGCATCCAGACATGCCTCAGTAGCAGACTGCTCATCTCTCGGCAGCGAGTACGTCGTCGGTGGGTAGCGTCCAGACATGCCTCGGTAGCGGACTGCTTATCTCTCGGCAGCGAGTAAGTCGTCGGTAGGCATCCAGACATTCCTCGGTAGCGCACTGCTCATCTCTCGGCAGCGAGTTACTCGTCGGTACGCATCCAGACATGCCTCGGTAGCGGACTGCTCATCTCTCGGCAGCGAGTTACTCGTCGGTGGGTAGCGTCCAGACATGCCTCGCAGCGGATCGCTCATCTCTCACAGCCGATTTACTCGTCGGTGGATAGCGTCCGACTCGGTAGGCATCCAAACATGCCTCGGTAGCGGGTTGGTCATTGGTCGGTAGCGAATGTCATTTGTCAGGAGTCATGACAATGAAGGTAGACATCATTGTTTGCGACGTAGCCTGAATGAAAACATGCAACTTTTTAATTGCACTTAAACGTTTAGAATAGACAGATGTAACTCGTTAGTTCCACTTCACGCACTTATATACATATTACAATTGTCCACGGATGTCACCGGAATTCGCATCCCCTAATCTCCTTACTCCTTCACCCGTAATGGCGGTTTTCATGACACGATACGCCGTGTCCGCCCTTGTCTTCGATGACGTCATCTTCTCGTGAAATTCCACCGTGGGCTACCTTTTGCGCCGAGCTCATCGGCAAACATCATGATGTATATTGTACGCTAACGCCGACACGTATAGGCCGTATGTTCGCAGCTTTCTTACCTTGTCCGCTAAAACAGAAGGAGAAGGATGGTCGAGAATTACATACCTCCCCGATGGCCGTTGGGCAGTCCATTCCATACATTTCCGCCCATTCCATGATGTCGTCGAGGTTGTAGAGCGTTCTTAAGAGACCCTTCCAAATACCGCAACCTACACGATCGAGCACAATTTCATTAATCGTGTCATAATCAAAAATCATGGGAGCTATGTTACATGACATTCTCACCGCCCGCTTCGTTCCCGCGTGTACTTTGCATGGCCGTTCATGGAGTTGTAAACTTTAAAGCTTTTTAAGCTAGGCTCAACTAAGATGATGAAGAAATGATCGTCGTTGTGGCCCCCTATGATGAAGCGGTCCGTATTCATGAAGTCGGTTGCGTAATTGGTTTGGAGGATTGCTTTCATCCACTCTATGCGTTTGGCCAGCCTAAACGAAGCCTCGTTTGGTGAGTGCTAAAGTGGATGGAGGCACCAACTTAACAAATGTTCGCAGCATTGGGGGTTCGCTTGGATTTGTTGATGGAGGCGTTCAAAGTACACCTCAATCAACCCAGCAGACACAAACTCTTTCACATTGAACAGCGCAATCACTTGCTGGGCATCAACAAAATTCCACCATTTGGTGTACGTGACGACATTAGAGAGTGCCTTGTAAGAAGAAAATTAATGTTATGGACACAGATTGTAGTATGCAAGCTACTTATAGGAGTGGCCGGAATTTTACTTGATACCTTGGATGTCGTTTAACCACTGCAGGCAGCTTCGTCTGAGGTCCG
Source organism: Cryptocoryne crispatula var. balansae (assembly GCA_036172225.1). Lineage (NCBI taxonomy): Eukaryota > Viridiplantae > Streptophyta > Magnoliopsida > Alismatales > Araceae > Cryptocoryne > Cryptocoryne crispatula. The sequence goes on from CM069927.1 coordinate 26,354,503, forward strand.
GAGGAATGCAATGTAGGATGATTTCTGCATCCTTATACTTGGTCATGATCTTTTTGCTCCCGCGACCTCCCTTTCTCTCGACCGGAATTCCCCGACCACCTTTCCCCCGCCACTCTTCTCTTGGCCATCCTCGCCCTTGCCACCCCTCCCCTTACCTCCATATGTTTTATTACTTTCAACGCGGGAAGGTGGTAGGGTCTCCATTGGTGTAGCCTCCATCTCTCGGAGGTGGTAGGAGCGACAGGGGTTGTGCATCATAGGTTGAATGCACCCGAATAGCGCTTATTAATTCCTTTGTGCACTCCAGCCCCTACAGTTGAATGTATCATCCAATTTTTGGCGCCGTTGACTCTCTTTCGAGGTAATAGTGTTTAAGAATTAAACCTCCTCTTCTAGATGACAGAAATTTACATCTATTTTGCCGGACTGTTTCTGGTCAACGGTCCCACTACTTTCTTCAATTTTTTTCTCCAGGGCTACCCTTCGACACGCTCAATTGCCAACTCGAAGAAAACCCATTAAGCCTCTTCTCGGTATCGCGCAATTCTTCGAGCGTAAAGTTGCTCGAATTCTGCCCTCTTCTCGTCTCTCGAGGGCAAGTTCTTGATCCAAAGGCTCGACATTTCTTAGCTATCTCCCCCTACTCAGGGGTCGGTACTTCCGCGTGAATTTCGGATTCACCCCGTCCCCCCTCTTCCCTATCTACAATAACTTTTGCAGGGAATAGTACTCGTAGCGTTAACAACATCCATACATAAGTACATCCATACATATCATGTTGAAATGTTGTAACTCACCGAATACTTATTTTCTGTGATCTATCGTACTATGTCAGCGAAGTCCACTTTGATCTTCAAGGGAGCCATGTTCCATTTAAAAATGCATGGAATAGTCCTCCCGCAAAATTCTGGTAAGCCGCTTATATGTTCAAAGAAAAAAGCCTGGGATACAAAGGGTGACAATCACATTACTGATACCAGCCCATCAATTACATAAAGAACAATGACTAGCAAACATTACGCCAACTTACAGAATGACGGCCACACACCCAAGCGTATAGGGTGGGGACTTATTGGCCTTAATCTTCTCTCGCAACATCATCTATGCGGCTCAAAGAAACACTATGTACGTAGCTCGCCCAATTGTAACCACCTTGTGGACGCCGGGAAAGAGAGGGGGAGAGAGAGGGAGGAAAGGAAGGATGAGAGAGATAGAAGCGTGCGTGTGTGTGTATGTTTCTCCTTCCTTACGGTCTTGATAGGGTGGGTTTGTGTTAATCATGCCATAGGCACGGTCGTGGATGATTCCAACGAACCAGTCTATCGTCGGCTTCTCTTCCTTCTTTCCTTCTCCGCACTCACCTTGATCCCCGGACTACTCAACCCTTGATGTCACTTGGGCATCGAAGGACCGGTCCGGGTCGTGAGGAGAATCGAGGGGAAAGAAGATCGATAGCCGGTGGCATTATCAACACTAACTTAACCTACAAACTGAAAGAGGAAGGGATGGTGTGGTCGCCAGGAGCCAGAGAGGCTCCGATGATAGAAGTAAAAGAGATGAACTAGTAGAGAAAGTGAGAGTGACCGGTTACCTCGATGAACTGGGAGATTGCGGGCGTTCTATCTTCTCCTTCCTCGGCCGGCCGGGGAAGAAGAGCCTTGGAGAAACTCGCTTGCCTGAAAAGAAAGTATGAATGAAAGCACAACGATTAGAACTAAATATGGAGCGGTAACTATTCATAAGAAAGAAGAGCAATGGCAAAAGGGGTTGAACGAACCGGATTAGGACTAACTCCTAACCCCTTCTTAAGGGAGGATCTAAATGACCTAAGACTAAGATGCGTTATGCCATACTAATGCAACATGCATAATGAAACCCAAATGAACAATAAAGGAAAGGGTAAGGTAAGGAAGAAGATCGTAGAGAAGCCCGGTGCTTCTGGCTTCTGGAAATTGCAGCGTTCCGACAACAAAGTCGCCCGGCGTCGCGTCGGGGGATCGCTTCAGCTTCTTCTCGCGAGAATCTTCAATACAATCTTCTCCCGGTTCCAATGACGAGGGATCGGATTCCTAGCCTGTTTTGGAGGTTTCTTGGTACTCTTTGTAATGGTTTGCAATGGCTTTCAATGGTATGATGGCAGGGGTCTTGAATGGTTTTTAAGTGGTATTGAATGAGCGGAGTGAAAGGGGTATAATGGAGGATGGAAAGGCTTGGGAGTGGGATGGTAGACTCCAATGGGGCTTGGAAGGTGGTGGGAGGATGTTGGAAGGCTCAAGAAAACTCGGGAAGTTAAGGCTCGGGGAATCCCTCTTTTCACTCCTTAGAATCTCTCTCTTGGAACCTCTTAAATGCGGGAGAAGGGTTCCCTTTTATAGGTGCGCAAAAGTGACCCTGCGCTCCGTCATGAGGACGCCTGGCGTCTCGTCATGGGAGCGCCTGCAAATCCGCCGACAAGTCGGCGGATAAGCACGTCCGACCATACCTGTCGCCACCTACCACACTGCGTGTCAGGTGGCGGTTGTCAGCGAAAATCCTGGCGCTCTGACAGGGGAGCACCTACGACCTACGGCTGTCGATCAGAATTCGGCGCACGCGGAGCCTCGCGGTGACAGCTGTCGCGGGAATCCAGTGCTCCGACGGCGGAGCGCCCGGACCCCGCACGATTTCGACAACGCATCGTTGACCGTCTGAAAAGCCGGCTGTCATGGGCGGAATTCTAGGCGCTCCGGCAGAGGAGCGCTTGTACTTTCGTACGTCTCTGGGTACGATGTCGTCCGGCCAGACAGAAGGGTAAAAAGGCGAGAAATGCCAGGCGCTCTGACGTCGTGATGCCAGGCGTCGCGACATCGGGACGCCTCCAGATTTTTTGGAATTTGATCATCTTTATGTCAAATCGACCGCTCCGATTGGGAAAAAACAAGTGTTATCCATAGAAATTAGGTTGCACTTTCTGTAATCGGGCCGAATTCGCGTATCTACAGCTTGCCTCGCCTTGACGTTGGTTTTGCAAGGGAGTGGCACGGAGTGTAGCGGAAGTGACCGTAGCGAGATGAAGCGGAGTGGAGTGGTGGCGGACTGAAAAACTGACGTCAAGGCGTAGATTTAGATACGCGACTCCTGACCTGGCCAGGTGAATCGAGCCTTTTCAAGACCCGCAATCCCCTTTTGTATCTTCGGACTGCTTTCGCGGTTGATTGGAGATGAGATGTGCCGTGGGCACGAGAGAGGAAAATACAAGCCTGCTCCCTGCGTGCGGGGAACCTCCGAGCGCGGCTCGTGAGTTCATCTTGGTTAGCGGTCCAGCTTTGTGGTGTGCTTGTACCAAGAAGGGCTGAACAGAAGTTGATTTTAAAATCAAAAAGAACCTCCAATCAACTGGAATTAAGTCTTTAAGATTCATCCGGTCCTTGCGAGAACCTGATTTAGCTCGGAGTGAAATAACCTCTCATCTCAATAGAAACACTTGTTTGCCTTGTCAGAGAAAACGACCCTTCACGAAGACCACCACAATGATGATAGCCAAATGCAGATGATGCATGCAGATGTATGCTGGGTGAAAGAAAGAAATAAAAAATTAATATTAAGAAACATAGTTGAAGATATAGATCATGAGTAATGGGTCAGGACACTGATCAGGAACCGTCGTCCCCATAACTCGTGATTTTGGCTTATCCGCAAGTTCATTGAACAACCGTTCCGTCCTTGATTTTGTTGGAGGGGTTCTCGGCCCGTGTTCTTAGAACTTGTGGTCTTCAACATTTCAAATACTATCATAGCTAATATGCAAGAAAATAAGGTAATACCAATTTTTTGATTATTTTTCCTCCTCTTTTCGGGTTTATTCAAAGTGCTCCTCCGACGCGACGCCAGGCGTCGCACTGTCAGAGCGCCTGCAACCCTGCGCAGCTTTCCGTCAGGGGCCTGCCGCCCGTCTCGTCGTGGGTAATGGGGGGCGCCTCCTCTCTCTTGCCCCGCCCCTATATGTCCCCTAGGTCGCCCAAGGGGAGGAGAAACCCTCCGAACTCTCCTCGGGCCGCCCCTTGCTTCATTTCCTCCTCATTTCTTGCTTGCTACCGCCGCCATGGAGCTCCCTCACCGACCCGATACTCCATTGAAGGCGAGGCGGTTTTCGTGCATTCCGGGCACATTCGGAACCGAGTTTCGGCGGGAGTGGTAAGTTTCTCGCCTTCATTTGGCCTTTCGAAAGTTCGTTTATATCGTTTTCGCTCCCTTGCGGGCCCTCTTTTGGCTGGTTCCTCCTTCCATTTCCTCGCCCTTTTCTCGGTTTTCTCGTCTGATTCATCCAAGCGCTCGTCTTCAAGACGCCAAGCGCCGCGTCGTCGGAGCGCCTGCTATTTCCGATGACAGTTTCTGATTCTGTCAAAACTTGTTCTGTGCAGGAACCTCCTCCATTCCCGGGTGCGCGCTGCCGTGGTCTGTTCGGCTGGATGGACCGCCTCATTGTTTGCCTCTTTTACCACAACCGTGCCTTCCTTCGCGAGTGGGGCCTCCTCACCCATGCCCGCAACATATTGAAATATCATTGGGACTTTTCCTTTCTCGCCGCCTTAGTAGAGTGTTGGCATCCTGAGACCAACACACCTTCATCATGGGCACCTATGAGTGCACTATTCTCTTGGAGGAGGCAGAGATCCTCCTTGGTCTTCAAACAGTCCCTATCCGGCAAGAACTCTTCACTTTTGTCCCCTCTGATTTCTTGTCTTCTCAGGAATTCCTCGAGGAATTCATGAGTCCTACTTCAGCCCGTCAAATCATCCTGGGGGACAGGATTAGTGTAGAGGGCCTCCTGAAATGGACCATTGGTGCCATAGAAGGGGCGGGTAGTGATGTCGACCTCCTCCCCGGCATGAAAGGGGCTGCCACCCTTCTTGTCTCTGCTTTTCTTTTTCCGGCCGAGGACGGCTGGATCCACCCGGGTGCCTATCTAGCATCCGGGGTGTTTGGCGGAGGGAGAGGATCATCACCTCCGTCCTCGGTTTCTTGTATGATGGCTTATCCTCGGCCTGCATTGGCCGGCCTATGCATGGCAGCCTTCTTCTTTTAGCATCATGGGCCGACTGGCATTTCAAGTTCAGTGTGACCGATCATCGCGTGTCTTCTTCCCGCTATTTCCTTCATAGCCCTCTTCACACCATTACCCATGTCTTAGGTATGGAGGAGAGGGTTGTGAATACTTGTCCATTTGCGGAAGACCCGCCAGGATTGGCGTGCATATTTTCTGGCCAATGACCTTTCTGCCTTTCTGTGCCCTCCTCCTCCCATAGTAGGGAGAGAGGTTCGAGTGTGGACCTGAGGCTGATCACCAGTTCATCATTTGTCTTGTACAACCCACATCGCTGCTTTCCACATCGTTGTCCCTCGGTCCAGGGTGCCCTGTCTTTCCCACCTCCCTGCGATCAAGGATCGTCACTTTGGTACCCCTGATGATGCGGAGGAGTGTCGCAGCATCATCGAGCTCTAGAGGGCCTGCAGGACTTTCCGAGTGGGCGAGGCGGTGCAGGAGGACGGCGATCGAGTGGCACGTTACTCTGCTAGGCTGCGGGCCCTTCTTCAGTGATCGGTCCTGACGTGCAGTCTCTTCTGGGTCGTGTGTTGCCAAATTATGTTCTGTTGTTCTTCCGGGCCCTGCATGGCCGTTTATGCTATCTTTGTCTTTTTGGGCCCTGCGTGGCCATTTGTGTTGGTCGATGTATTTCTGGGCCCTGCGCGGCCGTTATGCTGTTGTACTTTCAGGCCAGGTGTGGCTGTTTGTATTAAACTTGCTTTTTCTGCAAAATTGTCAGAATTTTCCAAAAGAGTGCATGTGCATGGATATATGAATCGAGTAAACAAGTAGAAAATGTTATGACATTTGGCTAACAAAAGGCAAGAAATGTTAAAACTAGGATTTTGGCTACTGAATTTCCACGCGCTCCGATAACAACTCGCCTGGCATCGCGATAGGACGACGCCAGGCGTCCTGAATCCGGACTACCGGGCTTTTCAGTGACCCTTCACATTCCCCTCGATTTTCGACCCATTTGTTGACGGGAAATCCTCGAGGTTGGTGGTTTTGTAACTTTTGCGATTTTTAAAGAATTATGGAGATTTTTTCAGATTTTTTTTGGAATTTTTCAAAAATTTTTACCTTCACTATATATACAGAGTTACTGTAGTAACTTCAATTTCACGCGAGTATTTTCCAGTTCCAGTTGAAAAAGGGCGCATCTTCCGGGGCTTTGTGCATCCTCCACACACATCTAGGTCGCTAACTCCTTCGAAGTTGTAGAATAGGTTGTAAACTTTCCGTTTGCACGAGTTTTCCGAGATTTCCGAAATTTTTCGACCGAATTCGACGTCGTCGAAGTCGGGCGAATCCGTCTGGCCCGGCGCTGCGTAGCGGCGACGCCGGAGCTCGGCGTCGCGAAGGCGCAGCGCTATTTAAGCGCTCCGTCTTCGCGGCGCTTTCGGTAGCGGCCGCGAAGCCAGAGCGTTAAGCCGCCGCTCCGACTTCGTGACGTCGCCGTAAGCGCTCCGAAGGGGGAGCGCCTGCTATTTCCGGAAACTGGGTTTCTTCTGATTCCTGTTCATTCCTGCATGATACTAACCTGTCGATGCCTTGCCTTGCAGATGGCGCGGCGACCACGCTCCTCCCGAGCACGCCGGAGGTCTCCCCCGCCGGCCCCGGAGTCACCTCCCCCAGCCGAGGTTCCCTTGGTTGCACCAGAGGCCCGGCCTCACCCCCGCCTCGAGGTAAGTCCTTTTCTTGCCTTGCTTTTGACAATTCACCTGTTCTTTCATGAAACTGACAAAAAACTTTTTGTATGCAGGGCAAGCTCCGCTCCCGCATCTCGTGGGAGTTGGTCATTTGCGTGTACGAGGGCCTGCAGGAGTTCCAGAAGAGCAGACTGAGTGTCATGGGCTTCGGTCTGCTCCTCTCCTGCACTGCGATCTGGGAGGACCTCTCCCTGATCCAAGCCCTGAGGGAGCGGTGGGACTCGGTCTCCCGCTCCTTCATCTTCCCCTGGGGGCACATGGTGCCCTCTTTGAAGGACGTAACCCGTATTACGGGCCTGCGCATACACGGCCGGCCGGTGACCGGCAAGACCTATGAGGACTATTCCGGTTTTTGCCGAGACCTCTTGGGTCTTGACATTCCGACCCTCCCTGGTGGCACGAGGATGCTAGAGCGGGAGGTCATTGGGCAGATGGTGGGGTTCCGCTCGGCAGCGGTCCCCAAGGAGGGTGCCCTTCTCTCAGAGGTTAGGGGTCGCCTGACCGCTGAGGTGAAGGAGGAGCTCTGTGGCGAGAAGGGTACGGAGCAGGCAGACAGTGACCTCCGTCGGTTCCTGTTGTTCTTGCTTACCCGGCTTTTGCTGGGCAGCAAGGGTGACAGGATCCACTTGAGGTGCCTGCCTCTACTCACCCCCCTTTCACGGGTAGGCGAGTATGCCTGGGGTGCTGCCATGCTGGCGCACCTCTTCTCCTCCCTGGCCATGGAGTCGGGCCCCATCGGCGTTGCCGGCTTCACCCCTTTCCTCCAGGTAATCACTTTTACACAGTCTATTTTAAATAAATTGCATATTTCATACCTGTGTATCTGACATGTTTGCCATGCTTAGGTCTGGAGTTACCTGCACTTGCCCCTCCGGCGGGCGGTGCGACAGACGGGTCCAGTTCGCTACCCGCTTCTCCGGCAGTGGGTGGCACACCGAGCCGCGTCTCCCCACCAGTACCAGGTGGAGAGCCTGCGGAAGGCCCTGCTCCACCTTCCCCACGACCGGGTAAGCATTTTTGCTTTTGCTCCTTCTGGTTCTTTAGCTTGTCCAGTGCTGCTTTCTGACGTTTGTTTGCCTCCCTTGCAGGTGGTGTGGAGGCCCTATCTCCTGGAGGATGACACTGCCCAGCCTTGGGTGGTGTAGTCCCGGGTAGTATTTGGTAGGGACACCTACCTTATCTGCCTGAACGAGATTGAGCCCCTGTGGCAGCGTCTCTCGATGCGGTCACTGGGGTTCAACCAGGAGTGGGTGACCCTTCCTCCCTACCCGAAGATGGGGAGGAGCACTCGTGGGCTGGTCCACAAGGTGGATCGGCGAGAGTCGGGCCGGCTGGCCCCGGAGATCTTGGATCGGGGCGGCACCCCGTGGTCTCCCAGCGACCGACTGCTCGGAGTATCTACGGCAGTTCTCCGAGTTTTACGGTCACCTGTTCGCGGAGACCGATACGGTACGTTGCTTCACCTTCTGATCATTCTTGTGCTTGCTTGTTCTGCTCTGACCAACCCTTCCTTGTAGGCGACCCAGACAGAGCTCACCCGTCTTCGCGACCAGATCACGGAGCGGGATGATAGGATTCGGGAGCTGGAGGCCCAGCTCGCTCAGGTACGGTCTTCTCTTGATCATTTGTTTTATGGTAATTCTTTCCTTGCCTTCACATCGTCCTCTCTTTTCAGCGTGCTACGGCTCTATCTCCGAGGTCACAGTGGGGAGGTGGGGCCGCGTGGCACTCGGCGGCCTCTCGCGAGCGCGCGTACGCTGTCGTACCTCTCAGATGGCGCCTCCGATGGAGGGGGGGAGCCATCCACTCGTGGTTCCCCCGAGCAGGAGGAGGAGGAGCCGGCGGCTTCTGAGCCGGCAGTAGGGAGTCCGGCAACGGTGGAGCTGGCAGCGTACTTCCCGGCAGCAGCAGAGCCGGAGGTGGAGGTTCCGTCGGTGGCAGAGCCGGCAGTGGAGGTCCTGGCAGAGGGACCGTCAGAGGCGGAGACCCTACTCCGCGAGGAGGTGAGTCTCTGCTTTTCTTCCTTTTACTGTTTAGTTGCACTGCTCTAACCCTTGTTTCGTGCAGGTTCGAGAGCTACGGGCCCGAGTGGCCGAGCTAGATGGTGCCCGAGGAGCTGCCGAGGAGACGGAGCGAGCCCTCCGGATCGTGTATGCTCCCCGCTTTGCTTCATTCTCGCTTTATTGTGGTATTTAATCCTCGTTTTCTCGCAGTTGCTCGACTTCAGCCCAAGTGGCCGACTTGGAGAGCTGCCCTCCTCCGGCCGACTCCACCCTTCCGACGGAGGTGAGTTTTCTTCATTCGAGGTCGTTCTAGTCCTCGTTCTTTTTCTTTTCGCTTGTCGTTGCCGATCTCTCGCTTGATCTTGCAGCCGGAGCATTGAGGGCCCGGCCCTCCCCGAGAGTGAGCGCATCCTCCGGCTGCGGGTCCAGCATCTGGAGGAGATCTGGGCGCTGGAGTCGCGGCGGGCGACGGAGCTACTGGAGCTGGCCCGCTCCCGATCACAGGGTCGGTCATACCGGACCGACTCTCGGCGGACGACGCTTCACGGCCCGAGCCGGTCGGGCACTACCTCTCGGGCAAGCGGCGAGAGGACTCCCTCCCCCTCCTCCGTAGCGCAGCCGGTTCCCCGCCAGAGCCGCCGGTGGAGGGAGGCGGCGATTCTGATGTGCCGCCCCCCTCTGCCACATGATACCTTTGTACACATTTTCGAGCTCATAGTGGATTTATTTTGGCCATCTGTTTCTTCTTGTGTTCTATCTTCGCACCTGTTGACTGTCTTACTGAACCAGAAAAGTGGTTAGATTTCGTTTAGGCTTAGCCTCTTGCAAGATGTCAAGATGCATGGGCCTTTTTAACTAGGCAAATAAGAAACATAACTATGTAATGCAGAAACGAAACGTGCATGACAGGAAATTAAACATGAATGCAACTAGACATGCGGTCAATTTACAAGCACTAACTCTTTACTTCTGGGGATTTTTTTCTATATATATTTTTTTGGATTTTGAATTTTATGGTTTTTTTGGGGTTTCGGATATTCAAATTTGTAAGAGGTTTTGAGAATTTGCGTATTTTTTGTTCTTTTGAAATTTTTAGATTTGTTTGGATTTTGGATATATTCATTTTTTTGTTCGTGGACGAAGCAGATGTCCTCACCATTTGCCCTGCTTGCAACTGGGCTCCCCTTCCACAGTACATGTAGTAGCTAAGGATAAGTGCCACGTGTAGGTGATGTGCCTTCTTCCGGGATTCTTAGGCTTTCTACCTTCAATGAACCAGGGTCCTGCTTGGGCTCGGTTGATCAACCCTACCCATGGTGGTCGAAGAAAGAAGAAATTAAGATAAGCCTTTGGCCAAACTCAAAGGATATCAAGCGGGTTCCCGTACTGATACCCATCTGCCAAGTTTAAATCCTTTTGGGTCATTCCTTCTTGCCCATTTTTGTGGCCCACATTCGGACAGGTCATTTTTGCCTGAGGGGTTCATTGCCCATCTTTTGGAGCCTTTGCTTTTGGGGCTGTTTTTAAGCACTCATTCAGACAGGTCTATGCATTTTTTCGGTTGACCTGAGGGGTTCATTGCCCATCTTTTGGTGCCTTTTTCTTTTGAGAAGACAGACCCTCTAGGATTTTCCACTCTTCCCAGATGGTGGACATTTTTGGTATTCCTCGCCTGAAGTCCCTTGAATCTTTCCTCGGGCCGAAGCGAGAGAAGAATAGGGCATGGTTGATCTTCTTTGCCTAGCGCTACCTGGTTTTCTTTTCTGGCTTTGACCGTCGAATCCCGGAGCCTAGGCGTGCGATGTGCATAGTGTGATGTTTATCCTTAACTCTCACTTGGACGAGTGAGCCTAATAGCAAGCAAGGACAGGTGAGAATGGACTCCTTCCACAATTTTGAGTGTTTTTACATCTTTTTGTCATTTTTAGGGAAAATATTTCTTAAGATAGAGTCCATTCCAAGGGTGAGTCAATTCATCTCCATCTGCGTTAACCAGCTTGTAAGAATTGCCAGGGTATGTTTCCGAAATTACAAAGGGTCCCTCCCAATTTGGTTGAAGCATTGAGCGGGGACCGCCCGGCTTTATGAAAATTCTTTTAAGCACAACCTCACCAATTTCAAATTTTCTCTCAACCACCCTTTTCTGAAAAAATCTTTTAAGCCTATTCTGATAAGTCCGGGCATGTTCGGCGGCGGCCAGCCTCCTTTCGTCCAAGAGTTCGAGTTGGGCTAGGAGAGATTCCTATCGATCATCCGTAGGGATGTCTCGATCGATCTGAACTCGGAGGGAAGGGACGAGTACTTCGTATGGGACTACCGCCTCCATTCCGTATGACAAGGCATAGGGAGTCTGGCCCGTTGGGGTTCGGACCAAAGTGCGGTAGGCCCATAGAGCATCGATCAGCTTATCTGGCCAATCCGCGAACTTGCTGGACTCACATGTTTTCTTAATAATTTTTATCAGGGTTTTGTTAGTGGCTTCTGCTTGACCGTTGCGTTGAGGGTAATATGGGGATGAATGATGCAATTTTATGCGATACCTGTTGCAAAGGTCTTGCAGCTCCTGAGAGACAAACTGAGGCCCATTGTCGGTGACGATGTCGCCGGGGATTCCGAATCTGGACAGGATGTTGCGCCTGATGAATGTGCACACCGTCGATGCCTTGATTTCCGTGTAAGCTTCTGCTTCGGCCCATTTGGTGAAGTACTCCGTCACGGTGAGAATAAAAGACTTGGTTTTGTTCGTGGAGTTGGGATCACCAAGGGGACCGATGATATCAAAAGCCCACATAGCAAAAGGCCAGGGGGCATGAATAGGATGGAGAGAAGATGTCGGAGAGTGAATCTTATCGGCATGGAGTTGACATTGGTGGCAGTGCCGAACAAAGATTGAGCAATCCTCCTCCAATGTAGGCCAGTAATACCCCTGCCGAATGATCTTTTTGGCAAGGGCTTGGGCACTAACGTGGCCCCCACACACCCCCGAGTGAGCTTCTTCAAGCACTATTTCAGCTTCTTTTTCATCTACACAACGCAATGTAATCCCCGTCATGCTTCTTTTAAAGAGTGTTCCGCCCAAAGACTAGATATTTCGGGAAATCCTTCGATGCCTTTTCTTTCGTCGGCCGTAAGCTCGGGCGGGTAGGTCCGATTCGGCAATATTGAGCAATCTCATGGTACTGTGGCCTCTCTTCTTCTTCATTTAACTCTTCAACCTCAATGATTGACAATTCCTCCTTTTGCTCAAGCCATTCCTTCCTTGCGAACTTCTCTTGGATATCGAGAAATCGAGCATCCTTAATAGCAGGTATCATCTTTCGCCGGACAGAAATGGTCCTATTAGACACACCTAGCGGGATTGATAAAGAGGATGCCAACGATGCTAGAGAATCAGCGAGGATATTCTGAGCACGAGGGATATGTACAAATTCGAGTTTAGTGAAGAGCTTGATGTAAGAAGAAGTGAGTTCTTGATATGGCTTGAGTCCAGGATGAGATGTTCGATATCTGGAGAGCACTTGCCGAAGAATCAGTTGGCTGTCGCCTATAATTCTTAACTTGGTGGCTCCGTGGAAGCGAGCAGCCTCTAATCCAGCTAAGAGGGCCTCGTATTCAGCAATGTTGTTGGTGGCGGGAAAGCAGAGTTGGAATGCTTGGGGAATAACAACCCCCTCTGGGGACAAAAGGGCAACTCTGATTCCTCTTCCTTGGGAATTTAAAGCACCATCAAAATAAAGGGTCCATAGTTCAGAATGATGGAAGGACAAGAGTCCTTCATCGGGCAGTTCGGACTGGACCGGGTCAAAGTTAGGGATGGGATGGTAAGCCAGGTGCTCGGCAATGGCGTATCCTCTGATTGATTTCTGTTGTACATAAGTGATGTCAAATTGGAAGAGAAAACTTTGCCATCTGGCAAGTCGGTCAGTGAGGACAGATTTCTCGAGGAGGAATTTGATAGGGTTCATCCGGGCGATGAGATTGACCTCATAAGCGAGAAAATAGTGCCTGAGTTTTTGTACCACCCAAACTAGAGAGACACAGGTCTTCTCCATGGCGGTGTAATTCATCTCACAAGGGTCAAAGATTTTAGAAAGATAGTAGGCAGCCCGTTCTTTCCCTTCCCCGTCTATTTGTGCCAATACGGCACCTAAGGATTCATTTAGAACCGAGATGTACAAAATTAAAGGCTTGCCCGGATTCGGGGTTGGAGTACAGGAGGGCTAGAAAGGTATTTCTTCAAACCGTCAAAAGCCTCCGGCATTTCGATCCCATTTAAATTCTCGTTTTTGCCCTGGTTAACTTATAAAAGGCTTACACCTTTGAGAATGCTGCGAGATAAACCGGCGGACAAATTGCAATCTTTCAATCAACCCCCTAAGTTCTTTCAAATTCCTTGGTGGGGGCATATCAATGATAGCCTTGGCTTTATTGGGATCAATCTCAATTCCCCTTTTGCTAACAATGAAACCCAGGAACGTGCTGGATGCTACACCGAACACACATTTCTTCGGGTTCATCTTTAGCTTGAACTCTCGAGCTCTCTCGCAAGACCTTTCTTAAAACCTCGAATGTTCACCTCGGGTTCGGGATTTGACCACTAAATCGTCCACGTACACCTCTACACATTGATGCATCATATCATGAAAAATCACCATCATTGCCCTCTCGGTAGGTAGCTCCCGCGTTCTTTAGTCCGAAAGGCATGACGACATAACAATACGTTCCCCAAGGTGTAGTGAACGATGTTTTCTCCCGATCCTCTTCGCTAGCCGAATTTGATTCTACCAGAATATCCATCCATGAATGAGAGGGTTTCAAAACCGGCTGTATTATCAACAAGTACATCGACGTGAGGGAGAGGAAAATCATCCTTAGGGCAGGCTTTGTTCAAATCTCTAAAATCAATGCAGATGCGGACTTTGCCATCCTTCTTCATTACCGGGACGATATTAGCCACCCATTGAGGATAAAGGACGACTCTAATGAATTTGGCTTGATGCAATTTATCGACCTCTTCTTTCATTTTCAGGGCCACTTCTGGGTGAAATCTTCTAAGCTTTTGTTTTACCGGGACGACTCTGTCTTTAAGTGTCAAACGATGTTCGACCAATGAATTGTCTAATCCCGGCATATCCTGATAGGTCCATGCAAATGTATCCCGGTATTCCCGCAAAGTCCTTATCAAATCTCGATTCTTGGGAGGGAGATAGACTAGCACTGATGAGAACAACTTTTGGATCATCCAACATTCCAAGATTAAGTTCTTTTGTAGGCTCATCAGCAGAAGCTAAGGGTTCTTCAAATCTCCTCAAGCCTGAAGCATAGGCATCTGCTACATCTTCTTCCTCGTCTGTATCAATGTCCTTTTCTGAACCGACTTCATATACTCCCAAAGATTGATCCATGTTTTCTTCGTCCTCATAGAAGACTTCATCCAGCTGAATACTGTTATCCCAAAATCCTGGCAATTTCGCACATTCTAAGCTCTTGCCAGCCAGTTGATATAAATACCGATTCGGTACCCTCTTACCCTTAGCCTGGACTCTCTTGGACACTAACCCTAGGGGAAATGAATGAGATGATGAAGAGGGGAGGTTAGGAGAAGTGATATCTACAGGGGGTGAAGGGCAGAGCAACTCGCTCAAAGACTCGGTCCCCGAGGTCGGAAAGTCCTCGCGGGCGAAGATGGAGGTCTCCTCGATCGAAATGAGAGTTGTGAGCAGGACGTTTTTTTTTGGGCGGTGCCAACCACATGTACGGTACGGGTTATGGCACAGTTTTCAGTACGAAGGGAAAGGAATGTGAAAGTTTGAGAAAGATTTTGGGTGGGGTCGTGATCCTCCTTGATCGGAGATGAGTCGGTCGACCCTAGAAGGGGAAGATTTAGTGGATCGGGCGGGCCATCTGGTCTGACCCAGGATTGAACTGGCTCAACGGCCAAAGAGGCAAAGGCATCGAACAATGTAGAATGGAGAGGGCTCTCGGGCCCAATGGTGATGATTGTGCGGAACGGGGGTAGTACATTCCTTGCATGGGCCGAGAAGGGCCTGCCATAGAAGGGCATTGGGAGCCCATGGGAGAGACTTAATTGAAAGAGGGGCTCAGCCCCAGAGAATGAGAGGTTGAGGGAAGGTCCTCGCGGAATGATCAGGGGGGAATGGCAAATTTGATTGTCGGGGCACTTACTGATCTTTGGCGACTCGAGTGGTTCTTTCCTTGATTCTTCTTCCTCGACCAGAAATAATAATGATAAAGGTAAGATCAATTCATCCTCACCTTCGTCGATCCTCTGCCTTTTCCGTGGACGATTGTTGATGTCGTTGAGATAGCCTAGCTCTTCTTCTTTAATCTGGATCACTTCCCCTTTCAGAAAGTATTTTGCAAGACCTTCTGCCACTGACTGTTGTTCGGGCCTTTTGCCATTCTGGATTGTCCCATCATATCCCAGGCCAGCTTTAGTAAGTCGATTGGCGGGGCTGAGGGGTTCTGTGATGCCTTGCAAGAATTTGCCCAACCCTTGGCCCTCTTGATACCCAATAATTCTCATGATGTGCCACCCTACCGGCTCTTCTGTGTTCTTCCTTTTTTGCTTGGGCTGCCATTTTTTCTTTGGTGGCTCTATTAATGTGAAAACTGGTTGGCTTGATAATCCGGTAGTTGGCGTCA
Organism: Cryptocoryne crispatula var. balansae; assembly: GCA_036172225.1. Lineage (NCBI taxonomy): Eukaryota > Viridiplantae > Streptophyta > Magnoliopsida > Alismatales > Araceae > Cryptocoryne > Cryptocoryne crispatula. Next base: position 26,369,949 of record CM069927.1, read on the forward strand.
CTGTTACATAACTGGTCACCTTCACAATTTGCCCTTTGTGAGGGAACTTGATACACTGATGATTAGTAGATGCCACCGCCTCTAATGCTTCGAGATAGGGACGGCCCAAAATGACCCGGTAGGTGGGATCCATCTCCAGCACATGGAAGTCAACTGTGACCGTTTTGGGACCGAGCTCGACATCAAGGAGAATGGTGCCGTGCGCGGGTCGTTTCATGTTATCAAATGCCGTCACAAGATGCGAGAAGGCTGGACCTCTGTTTCTGAAATGCCGCAATAGTTCAATGTCTCGGGAGGTATGATGTTTAAGGAGGCACCGGTATCTATCAAGCATGAATCTACCGGGGTGCCTCGAATGTTCACTGTCAAACATAATGCACACTTCCTGACTTCGGGGGCCGCCAACTCTTCATCAGTGAAAGTTAGGGCCGGGTGTTCACTTCGGGGGGCCAATACAGCGGTGATTCTCTCGGGCGGGAGGCTTTCACTGACAAGCACTTTTTGTAAATACTGCTAAAGTACCTCTTGGTGAACTTTGGACCGCTTGATTAATTCGAGAATAGAAATTCTGGCTGGTGTTTTATCAAGGTGTTTCAGCAGGTCATATATAGTTCCTGGAACTGGTTCCTCGACGGGTTCCTCCTCGATCTCTGGGGTTACTTGTGTTGCATCGGCTTGGGGAAAGACGCGTTGGACCATGTGTCCGCTCCGTAGGATGGCAGCAAGAGGTGGTGTGGGCTCGGCAGATGACGTTCTGGCGTGGACTGGCGCATGTTCGGAGTGACCGGACTAGGTATGCTTGGGCGGAGGTGGTGGGGCATTGACAGGGCCAAGCGGGGTTGTTACTGGGCTGATGGGTCGAATGAGGAGGGGCGAGGGTTGTGGCGTTCTTAGCGGCATGGTGGATGCCGGATTGGTTAATGGGGGTGCTGGTCTAATGATGGGGGGTAGAGGGGGTGTGGTAGCTAATGGAGGTGGTGCACGGGGTTGGATAATTGGTCCGAAGGGAAGAGGGGTTGCGGTGACAGATCCCTCCGCAGGTCGTGGTGGTGCACGGATGATAGGTGGTCGGTTGGGGGAGGTACGGGGAATGGACAAGATAGCCCTATCAGGGTGGTGAGAGGTGTATGTTTGGAAGGAGGCGGTAGCCGGGTCCATTTGCCAGTCTTGTCCTCGGCTGGATGATTCTTTGGCCGGGACTAGGATAGGATTGATGGGGTGACGAGGGGGTGCTGCTATCGGAGCGGGCGCATGGTTTGGCAAAGGGTTGCGCACTATCCCAAGGCCATGATCACGTGGCGGTTGTTGTTGTAGTTGTTGTTGCTGTTGTTGCTGGTGTTGCTGCTGTTGCTGTTGCTGCTGCTGCTGTCCTCGAGGTCTTGACTGTTGTGTTTTTAATGACTCAATATATACCCCCATTTGTGCCCAATCAATACTCCCTTGGTCATGAAGATCATGAATGTAGTCTCTGAATTGAAAACAATCCTCGATCATGTGACCTGGGTATCGGTGATACATGCAATATCGTCCAAAGGTTTGCCGTGCCTCGGCCGCATGTGTCTTTCTTTTGGGAGCTCTATCTGTTGAGCGGCCATCAAGGCGTTGAAGATATCCGTAAGTGAATAAGGCAACGGGGGGTAATTTTCCCGTCGGGGACCGGTTTTTCTTGGTTGGTGTGCAACTGGAGGAGGGGCCTGGTGGTAGGTTTCTGGGGCCCTGGGTTGTGGGGCTCGTGGCATCACGGGTTGTTGGTTCTGGGGTCGGTATTGTTGGACCTGGTACTGTGGAGGCCGTGGGGGAAGTTGAGGCCGGGGTTGGTGCTGGAGGGCCGGAGCATTCCTGTTCGGGGGAGGGTTTCTATGTTGATTTGGGTAATTGTTAGGGGGATTCCCTACAACACTAACATGCTCATGGCTCACTATTCCCTCAGTTACTGGTCCGGAGGTGGAAGGGAAGGTTTTCTTGGTGACCCGAGGTCGGGGATCAAATAGGTTCATGATAGGTGAATCCCGAAGCTGGGTCTGGATGTATCGCGCCTTTTCATATAGCTCACTCATGGAAGTGGGATGGTGAAGGGCAAGCATGTTCTTCATGGCTGGGGTTGCATTTGTTATGATCAGCTTGACCTGTTCTGGCTCTGACATTGGATCTGTGAGCTTCTCTGCCATGGCTCTCCATCTGTCAAAGATACCCGATGAAATCCTCGTCTCGCTTTCATTTTCTCGCCTACAAGGCCTGCGGATGGAGTAGGCTATTCCAACTCGGTCTTGATATCTCTGCAAAAATTTGGCTTTGATAGTATCAAAGTTACCGGCCTCCGTTGAATCAAGTGAATAAAACCACTCAAGCGCCGAGCCCTCCAATGATCTTCTAAATAGAAAAGCAAGGGCTCTCGGATCATTCTGCCATGTGACAGATTCGTATAGGAAATCTTTGACGTGGAGGAAGGGGTTGCCGGACCCGTTGTAACGGCGGAACACCGGCATCTCGGAGTGAGGAAGATGGAAAGTAGGGAGCGAGGGGAGAGATATTTCGGGGGTAGCTTTGGTGCCAACCAGACGGCGAATTTCTTTGTACTGTTCCTCCATCTGACTTATGCGGTTCAGCATGGCCTGGTCAATAGAGGGCTCTCGAACAATTGGAGGGGGAGGGGGTGTTTGATACACCGGAGGGGGAGCTAAGTAGGCCGAAGCGGCCGGACATGGAAAATGGGTTGGTGGGCACGCTGTTTGACGGGGAAGGTTGAAATGATTAGAAGAGAAGACTGGTGGCCGTGATGGTGCGGCCAAATTTGGATCCGGGGGGTTTAGGATAGCCACCGGATGAGCAGAGTTTGGGGGCGGTGGCCCGTTATAGGAATGGCCTTCGGCGGCCGCATCGGGTCGACGTGCTACTGAACGAGGGGTAGAAACACGTAAACCGCCGGTGAGAGGGTCATGATCGGCGGGCGACTTGCCATTGAGAATAGCCTCGATGGCTTGAAGTTGGGTGGGGTCAGCATGAGAAAATGCCTCCCAAAGGGAAACCGGGTTGGGTGGAGGAGAAACTTGATCCGGCTCAGCGGGAGCTCCTGGTTCGTTAACCCGCATAGACAAATACGGAAGGAGTGACGGCTCGCCTTCTACCCCAAAGTAGGCATGTTCATACTCGCTTGCTCGCAAGTGTTGATCCATGATGACTCGTCCGACTCCGAGCGACATAGGCATAAAGCAAAGAAAAACGAAGTTTTCTTCTTTTTTGGGTGTTTTCTTTTGAGCAGATTTTTTTTCTTTTTGGGTTGTTAATTCTAGAAGACAAGTTTTTACCCGAAAGCAAAGTTTTCTTTGACAAAGATTTTTTGGATTGCTTCTTAGAGGATATTTTCTTTGATTGTCGTGATCAGAGAAGTTTTTTACCTCAAAGGAACAACTTCTTTTGATGACTTTTTAGAGATTTTTTTGTAGGAGAGAGTCTCCTCCCTCCTTTTTTTCTTTTCTCTTTTGGTTACACAAACAAGTTAAAGCAAAGACTTGGAATGCTTAACGCAAATTTTTTTGTTCCAACCTTAGATTAGTGGCTTGTTTAGCAAAGTATTGTCCACTCAAATAAATGGGCGGGACCCTATGCTCACACAACGCCGAGCAATGTAAGGTGAAACGATTTCTTCACACGGATAGGTGATGGGTAAACTTCGGTTTTAGTGGAAATGGTACAACCAGCCCGACGATCTAAGGAAGAGGGAATCCTTCACGTCCGGGGACTTATGGAGGCCTTGGCGGAAACCAACTTAGTCAACCGAGAGGGAATCCCGTAAGAGAAGTCGAGATCCACCTAGAATGGTGTTTTGGATATGTATGGCTTTGGGAGGAGAGTGAGCCCCCCTTCTCGGATGACCTACGAGACCGGATGGGACCGGTACCTCGATGCAAGCTAATGCAAGAGAATAGGCAAGGATAAAGAAGCAAGCAAAAATAAAATAAAAGCAACACAACGTGGGAGAAATACAAAGAAATTTAAAAGATGATGGTGCACAAAAGATTTAAACACTAAGACAGGTTTGCATGCTGAAAATTAAAAGGTAGTAAGAGTGATAAGGGTTGGAAGTGAAATAAGAAGCAGGAACTAAAAGCAGTTTCGGGGAATTGCAGGGAAAGCGGGCACTACTGGGCCAAAGCCGCGTATCGTGACGCTTTGAACGTGAATCGGCAAGTTTTAAGAAAAACTAGAAAGCAAGAGTCCCGCGGGGACATAAAAGTGATATGATGCTGAGAAAGCAGTAAATGACGATGCTTTTTAAATGAAAAGGTACTAAAAGTAGAGTTGACTCGCGCGGGAGTCGATGCTTGTAGAGGCTTTGAGCTCGGGAGCTCGGTTTGCAAATGTCCTAGCAAAGGGAAGCAGCTGGTGCCCCTTTGATAGGGCTAACAGAAAGAGATGGCCACTGGTAACGACGATAAACTCGGTGCCACATCTCGTAGCGCGTCGCGTTGCAGATCGGTAGCGGCTTTGTCAATGCGCGTACCGCGTCGGCCACCGGTCGCAGCGGGTTTGACTTCGTCGTTACCGACTAACCATGTGCGAAAACACAAAACACATTGCAATTTTTTATTAATTTAGAATGATTGGATATTTACAACTGACGTTTACAATGTGTTACAACTGAAAGAATGAATGAATGAATGTTTACAACTGACGTTTACAATGTGTTACAACTGAATGAATGAATGAATATTTACAACTGACGTTTACTACGTCGGGACCTCCCCTGCTCCCTCACCAGCAACAGACATTTTCCACGTACGTAAGGCTAAATCTGCCCTCACATTTATTACTTCCTCCTCAGTGAACTGTCGCATCGGGCGACCTTTAGCATTAAGCTCTTCAGCAAACAGCATCACATATATGGCGCAGTTAACGCTGAGTCAGAGAGGATGTATGGTCAGTATCCTCCTTTCTGTAATTAGTTCATCTAATAAGGACGCAAAAAGGATTACATACCTCCCGTGATGGTCGTTGCGGACAATCCATCTCATAGAATTCCGGCCAATTCATAATGTCGTCAAGATCAAAAACTTTTCGAACTATATTCTTCCAGTCTTTAACCTACACAATTGGAGGAACTAAATGAAGTATTGAAGTGCAATGGCCTAAATCAACTCATAGCACTTGGGTTTTATGATATACTCACCGCGACCTTAGTACCAGGTGTGTACTTCGGATGGCCGTTGATGTAGTTGTATACCGAGAAGCCTTTTTGCTGCAGATCCAATGAGATAAGAAAATAATGACCCTCATTGTGGCAAGGTAGAGGAAGTGCTCTGTCTCCATGAATTCATCGGCAGTTTTGGTTTGGAACGCAAATTGCATCCATTCTATGTGTTGACTGTCGAAGATGACGTTGGGTTGTCTGTTGAGAACAAGTACTGATGATGGCAACACCCTGACTTTTCGATAATCATCAGGTTGAGCATCAATTTTTTTCTTTAACATATCCAAGTACACCTCCAAAGGACCCTCTGATACGTAAGATCGAACGTTGAACAACTCAGCTATTTCGTGGGCACTGAAAAAATTTTGCCAATATGTGTATGTAAAAATATCATCGAGATGCCTGAAAAAAGAATTCATAGCTAGTCAAATGCAAATGAACAACTCAATAGGCTTAATTCGACAGAGAACGAGCATATGTAAATAAAATAGTGAATTGCAGATAACTTTACATGACTTCCTAACCTTGGCTTAATTAACCACTCGAGGCAGCTTTGTCTGTGTTCCTCAGGAATGCGGTCTAGGATGGTTTTAAAATCAGAGGATTGACGCCTTCGTCTTCTGGCCGAAACAACCGCCGAAACAACCGCCGCATCGTTTTCCCCGCCACCCCATTCCTCTACCTCCCCGTCCTCTACCACCTTTTCCTTTACCTCCCCTTCCTTTACCTCTCCCATTCTTCTACCTCCCTTATTGGGTTCATTGCGGGGAGGTGGGATGGTCTCCACTTCGTCCGGTGGCATGGCCGCACCGTCCAATACAACTGCTGTATGGGCGCAATCTTCATCTCGGAGGTGGCCGGGATCCCAAGGGGTTGTGGTTGAGCCTCATATGGTGACTGTAACCATATGGATCTTATTCGTCCAGTCCTCCCCTTCACCCTCTTCGCTATACACAACAATTCATTTACAACTTAAGTGGGCGACTGGGGGGACTGTTGGGTATCTATAGTTTCCAAAGGGATGTCAAACAATTCAGACATCAGATCCCTTGTACACTCCAGTCCCGTAGAAAGTGTAGCATCAAATTGACGCCTCCGTTCATAATCTTTGGAGGTCGCGGTCCTCATCATATCGACCTCCTCCCGTACATGACGAAAATGTCATCGACATAGACGAGGGCTGCGGTTGATGGTCTTTTACTCGGAAATGTTTTCTTCGACCGTTTTCTCCAGGCTCTTCTCTTTTCTCGCTCTTGTCCCAAATCTTCAGCGAAGCCATCAATCCTTTTTTGGAATTGGGCAAATCCTTCTCTAATGAATTGCTCCAATTCTGTCCTCTTTTGTCTCTCCATGACAAATTGTTCGTCAAGTTGTTGACACCTGTACAGTATATCCCCCAAGTTGGGGGTAGGTACTTCCGTGCAAATTTCCTGATCCGCTCGGTACCTCGTCTACAATATCTACAACTACCTGTGTAGGCAATAGTAATAAGAACATTAAGAACAACAGACCTAAGATGTATTTATCATGTATACAAATTCCAACTCACCGTATACTTTCGTCCTGTGATATGTTTTAGTATATCCGCAAATTCCACTTTATTCTTTAAGGGCGCCATATTCCACCTAAAAATGCATGGAGCATTTCTCCCACAGAATTGTGTTAACCCGCTGATATGTTCAAATATAAAAGCCTGGTATATAAACATTCGACAGTAAGACGTGTGAGACCAATGCATAAAATATGATAAGAAGAAACACTACGTAAATGGTTTTGTATACTTACAGGTATGATGGCCACACACCCAAGTAGATAGGGTGGGGACTTGTTGGCCTTAATTTTCTATGCAACGTCATCCATGCGGTCCAGCAAGACACTATGTACATAGCTGGCCCAATTGTAACAACCTATGGAACCAATATCTTGTACGTAATATAGAAGCTGCTTCTGATATGTTCTATTTGAATTCGGGAGCAAAAAACATGAAAACATGAATGCTATCCACAGTGTCACCGTTGTGTTGACATCCGCCGAAACACTGGACTGTACAAGATTTCCAATTAATTTAAAGATGCCACCTCTGCTGGCACTTACCCCTAAAGGGAACATATCATCCAGTTGGGTTTTTCGTCTGCTGTCCAACTGGATGGGTTCACCGCCATCGGGCAACCCCAAAATAAGGGCCACATCCTTCGACCGTAATCTTAACTCTTGCCCATTTATGTTGAAAACTCCACCGCCTTCGTGAAGTAGGAGGATTTCCCGGATCATGGATGTGCTGAACTCGTATTCAGGCATATCAATAAAACTGCCGAAAGAAGTCTGTGCAAGGAGGTCTCTGTGGACCTGTTTGAACGGAATGGTAGCAATTTGCGTGCGATAGTAAGCAAATGAACATCGGTGTAGCACATGCACTGGTTTTGCTCCTACAACATTGGATGTAGATGCCATTTCGTGGGCCGCTTCCATGTCTGTAATCCAAGGTGTTTCCAGGAAATACGTATGTAGAGGGCGACAAAAACATATAAAGAGTATGAAAAACACCTTCGAAGGATTACCTTGCGTATTTCGTACTAGGCGACGGTGCACGCTTCGGACTTCTTCGGCGATGAATGACTGCCGGTTGCGAGGAACAACGAGTGGCGGCAAGATTCTTTTGGACGACTCCAACTTCGAAGAAGCTTTGTCGGTTGTTGAAAAGAAACTACACACGCCGCAAGAAACCTGGTTCTAGATGATGAGTGGAAAACGGCGATGTATGACTGTCGAAGGGGGAAGAAGGCGCTCGCCGCTCGCTAGTTCTTGCCAAGAGGTTCCCGGACGAACAGGGCTCCGAAAAGTGGAATCGACGAAATGTGGACGAGCAATCTACATCTTTCCTTCCTTCCCGCCTTTAGTATGCCTGAAAATAGGTGACCTCGGTCGAGGAGCCGCTACCGAATATGGTAGAAGCCCTACCGAGCCCCGTCGAGGCCGCGTTACCGAACCCTTCTTGACACGCTACCGGGCCTCCGACAAGCCGCTACCGTTTTATCAGTTCCTTTCCCGCTTGTCCATTTTTCAAAGATTTAAATTTTCTTTTACCGCCTGAGTAGCTCACTACTGAGCCTGCGGGCTTCAGACAACCATGGAGACATGAATCATTTCCTGTCCCGCCATTTCCATTTGTCAAAATTTTGAAAAAAAGCGCTACCGATTTTTGAAAAAAGGCCGCGCTACCGAGTCGTCGTTGTCTCACTACCGAGCATTTAAAAACGCTACCGAGCTCTGACCGTCGCTACCGACGCCTGCAATAGTCGCTACCGAGCGTCTAGACAAACGCTACCGACCTTGTGTGGCGCACTACCGAGACCTGAAATAGTCGCTACCGAGTGGTTTGTCTCCCACCACCGAGTGTTGAAATAGATGGTTACCGACTTTCCACTGACCCGCTACCGAGCATTCGAATACCCACTACCAACGGGTATGTACTGAGCGTCGTGGGAGACCCTACCGCGTGACCGCCAACCGTCACCGAGTTCCAATAATAAAAATATTATTCTTTAAGCGTGTCTCAATCGGCGTCGAACAGGCATTAATGACTGAGGTGATGTTTCGGAAACGACGGCTTGACACCGCTTCCCCACCGTCGACGGCCGTTCGACGACGTTCTCCGTCAGCGCACTTCCGTTATCCGGCAGTGGCTCCGTCGGTCCGTGGTGGCACATTACGCCACCTTCGACGTGGCGCGCTCCGGTTGGGGACTGCGGGAGTTCCCTCCACCCGGGAACTGAGGCGATCCGAACTCAAAATTGAAAAGATACATTTCCAAAATTGGAGGGTTTGACAAGAAAAAAGAAGATATGCTTGTGTAGGAGAATAAAAATTGCGTATACAGGAATGAGGTCAAAGCATCAAAAATTAACTTTTAAAGAAAAAAATGAAATTAAAATATGACACCAAAACATTTACTCTCAAGGTAATGGTAACAACAATGCTATGGACAATGGAAATAGATGATAGACTTTTATGGGTAAGATAGTGTGAAACTGAAATTTGGCTATTTACGTAGTCCCGTAAATGGCTCTGTAGCAAAATGATGGTGAAACATGAGCAATCGGACAAGAGAAGATTAGGAATGGGGCAAATAGATAGGACTTATACCTTAGAATAGTCGAGGGAGACAGGAAATCAAATACCAACCTCAACGAACTTCTGTAGAGAAAAAACTAGGGCTCAGACAATACAACAGAGAGCACTTGAGATATGGGAAATAGAGAGGGCTCGTAACGGAGAATCAAATACCAACCTCAACCAACTTCTGTAGAGAGAAAACTAGGGCATGGATAGCAGAGCACTTGAGATGAGGGAAATAGAGAGGGCTCGTACCTTATAATCGTTGGGAGCTTGTGTACGTGTAGCAGAAAAAAAAGGAAAATATGGCGGGAGAAATCCATATCCCGCGCGTTTAGGAGAAGGAACGAAGGTTGGAGTCAGAATGAGTCACCACAGCAGTTACAACTCTTCGCAACACCGTTTTTTGTGAACGAGATAAAGTCATCGCTTTACATTGAATAGTCGCAACACCCAGGTGAAGCTTCGACAGATTAGGACCCTTATATAGTTAAATGATTGAAAATTTATATTAAAATAATTTTAATTAAGATTGATCAATCACTACATCAGTTGAAAAAATTAAAATATTTTATTTGATTATATAAAATTATTTATACGTAAGTTACGAAGAGAATCATAAATATTTAAATTATATACTTTATAAATATGCACTATTAATAAATACATTTCTTTTGGTTCTAAATATATATAAATTTTAAGTTTCACTAGCTATATTATTAATAAAAAAATTTATTTTTATCATATTATTTATAGTCATATTTAATCTTGTTGCGGATAAATGTCTCTTTTGCGGCAACTAATGTGAAGTGCTATGTTATATAACTTTTTGTAGTAATATTTTGAGTTGTTAGAAAAAAAATTGCTGGAAAAACTCCACATTCTTGTAGTGTATGTTCTTGGTGTGAATGAACATGATGAGAAGAGTGCTTAATTTAACCATCATAAAAAAATATAAATTTATAAAAAAATTAAATAAGAATAGGAGCGTGATTATCTTCACAATTGTTGTTATTATATCTCATATGATAATTTGTATCTTTTAGCTATCTAATATATATTTTAATTTATAATTTATTGCAATAGCGAAGGGTGACTGAGAAGAATATCGTACATGAAATTTACTGGTGGAATAAGGAATTATAATTACACATAATTAATTATTCTAAAAGGAATAAATGTCATATTAATTATTTTAGTGATAAGTAGGTGCTATAGAAAGTTGACATATATATTCTGATGTCACGTTGGGGAAGGAGAGGGAGGTGACGAGAGGGTAAAAATGGAATAAAAAATGTAGAGGACTAAATATTTTAAGACGGGCAGTTTTGATATTAAAAAATAATTTATTTGAACGGTGGGATCCAAAACTAAATACAAATATTTTTTGGTACTGAAAATTGAAAACCCTTATATTCTTTCCCATAAAGTTAAGCTGCTTTAAGTCTAGAAGTAATTCAACTTCCACCTGGAAAAAAATAGAAGTCTCATAAGAGGAGAGGGGAAGGTGTGTATATTTGGATGACACAACTCCATAGATGCATCTAAACTGCCTCAATTGAAGATATACTATGATAGTGTTTGGCAAGAACACTCAATTGTTCCATACAGCATTTCTTGAAGATTAGACACAAGTTGATGCCAACTATATCCACCAGAGGGTGAACCCATTCATACTTGGAAAAATAATCAACCTGAAAATTGTGGAAGCTCTAGTCCCTTCTTAAGCTACTTGTAAAGATACCCTCTCACCTCTGCTATTGAGATTGAAGCATTAGTAGTCACCCTCAATTCTATAGCTAAGAGGACTAAGAAGTAGAGAGAGAGAGAGAGAGAGAGAGAGAGAGAGAAGAGATCAAGGAAAAGATAGGAAAAGTGAAGAGAAAGATGGCACAGGGGTTCACTTGTATGATTCAAGGGTCCTAGATTCGTGTTGATTATGAAGTCTGAACCTGGCCAATTCGGTGGGTGGCTAAATCTAGGACTAATATTAAGATATAAGTTATCACCGGTCATAATTAGGATTGAGATTAAGCTGAACAAATTTTACTGAATATTTCACTTTAAGGTGGCAAGTTATGCGTTAGCTTGAGTACACATTCACCAACCAGTTATTTTGTACATAGTTGCATTAGCAGAGTGAAGGCCTAACTTCATAATTATCACATCAAGATATGGGATATTACATATTAGGGATACAATACTTTTAGATTGCCGGATCGAGGAACCTAGCTATTCAACAAAAGCAATTATGGATTCGTTAATCCAATTATAGTGTGTATGGTCATTGTGTTTTAACATGAGGGATGATGGATCTATCCCTGGTGCTATGGAGAAGACAAGTCAAATGGATAGACTCTTGCCCCATAATATGAAACATGATAACATATTTATTTTTTACTAAATACAACCATCATGAACTATAAATGGTTGTAAATAGTATAACATAGCGGGTTAATATTTTTCTCTTCTTATATAAGTCTATAATTTATTTAACATCCTCTGGCTATGAACATCCAAGTGCACGTATTTCTACAAATTTCATTTCTGATATATTTCACGGCATCTTCATGCTGTAAAATCAAATACAGAAAATAAATTATAACACTACTGACGAACAAAAATCAAATGCAACATCTTCTTAAAACCCGAATGATGCCGTCTCCAAATAATCAGTCCATTCGGTCCAATCTAATCTCATGAAAAAAACTAATGGAAAGAAAAACAAATAATACAAACATAACTAAGTAGAAAAATTAACATAAACACAAACAAAAATAATCTGCTAAACACATAAAAATTCAACAACATAAAATTTATAAAAATAATTCTATAATGTGATTGTACTTACTGTAATTTTCCCTATGCCATCCAATCCTAGAAACAATTTTCGGCAAGGATGCTCCTAGCCATTTGGCCGCTGCCACGCGAGGGCTTCTTTCGGCTATCAGAGATACGCAAACAAATCGTGTAAATTTGTTAAAGCAACTAAGCTATGCAAAGGGATATATTGAAATAGCTGAAGCATTCAAGATACAAGATCCGATCAATGCTGTAAAAGTGCCGCGCTGTTTAAATAAATAATTAATTAAAAAGAAAACAGTTAGACGAAGCTTCAAAGTGGGGTCTTACATGGAAACATTTTTAACATGGGCGCAGGAGTTTCCGGCGAAGAGAAGAGCATCGAATGAACAAATATTCAGTGACCAACCTCAGCGATCTCTGATTCATCGCTGCTGCGTTCTGCACGTATATATAGCTCTTTCACGGCGCTTCACCGCGGAGCCCAAAAGCAGTTGAGTCGAAGGCTGCCCCGTGAACTAGGAGCAGGCGGCCCCCGTGAGTACTGATCTGCTCCGACGGGCGAGCCAGACTGTTACTCGGCGGTGTTCGCTGAAGCTCGTCGTCTTTCGCTCCGGGGAAGCTCCGTGAGTGGTGTGGTGTGACTGCTCGGAAGGATGTGTGACCACTCAGCGGAGACTGAATGCTTCGCTGAAGCTCGTCGTCTTTCGCTCCCGTGAGTGGTGTGGTGTGACTGCTCGGAAGGATGTGTCCTGCGTTCCAGCCGTCTTTTTTTTTTTTCTCCAAGAGTCTTTGTTCGACCGGTCAGACGTCCTCCCGGGAACAATATATTACGGTTTGTATTTTTGTTATAAAAAATTAAAATTATTTAGTTATTTTAAATTTTTTTAAATAATAAAAATTAATTTTGACAAATAAAATAAACGAAATTTATAAGATATTTACGAGAATATATTCGAAAGTATAAATAAGTACGTCTCGGTATTTTTAAAATTTTTTATGTTAGTTCAGACCGATGATGGATCTAAATTGAGAAAAGAAATCAATTTTTTGTATTTGTAGCAAACTCACCTAGTTCATGATTATGATTTAATTCATGATTATATTTATGTGAATTCACTCTGTTATTTATCTTCAGATCCATGAGAAGTAAGTTTATTATCTAGTTTTAAATCATCTCAATCAACTTGATTTCCTGCTCATAAGAATCAATGTATTTATTTTTATATTCATTGTTCTGGCCGAGTATATATATATATATATATATAAGTTGTCACTACAGGAAACTGGGTCATTGGCGACGGGTTATTGGCGACGGCTTTTTTAAGCCGTCGCCAATAATGATAAAAGCGACGGCTAAACTAACGCCGTCGCTAATATTTGGTAAATAGCGACGGCTAAATTGAGCCGTCGCAAATAATGGTTTTTGCGACGGTTGAAGCCGTCGCAATACCAGGAAAACGACCGTGCGGGTTTTTTTTCTCGGAAAACTGGCGACGGCTTGTTACGCCGTCGCTACTAATATTAGTGGCGACGGCTTAAGCCGTCGCAATACCCAGAAAACGCCCCGTGCGTGTTTTTTCCTCGGAAAATTGGCGACGACTTCATACGCCGTCGCTAATACAGCGGGCGACGCTGCGTCGCCACTATCCATGGTGACCGTTGAACGGTCGACTTTTGTTGGCGACGCGCGAAAGCCGTCGCCAATGTAACTTATCCCGTTGAAGCCGACGCCAATAAGTTTGGGTAAAAACACCCCCGGCGCCCTCCTTTCTTCCCCCCGCCGCGCTCTCTCTCTCTCTCTCTCACCGTCTGGTCCTGCCGCCGCCGCCGGTCGCCGCCGCTTCAGCCGTCGCCGCCGCTTCAGCCGTCGCCGCCGCCGTGGCCGGATTGGCCAAAAAAGCTAAGTCCCACAATCCGAAGCCGGATTGCCCGATCGGAACCCGGAACGGGTCTCGGATTGGGCAATCCGGCCTCGGATTGGCCAAAAAAGCTAAGTCCCATAACGGCCGGATTGCCCGATCGGAACTCCGAACCGGGTCTCGATTGGGCAATCCGGCCTCGATTTGGCCAAAAAATCCAAGTTTCTCAATCCGCCGGATTGCCCGATCGGAACTGAACGGCCTCGGATTGGGCAATCCGGCCTCGGATTGGCCAAAAAAGCTAAGTCCCACAATCCGAAGCCGGATTGCCCGACGGACTCGAACGGGTCTCGGATTGGGCAATCCGGCTCGATTTGGCCAAAAAATCCAAGTTTCTCAATCCTGCCGGATTGCCCGATCGGAACCAGGACGGGACTTCGGATTGGCCAAACCGGCCTCGGATTGGCCAAACCATCCAAGTTTCTCAATCCTGAAGCCGGATTGCACGACGGAATCTAACGGGTCTCGGATTGGGCAATCCGGCCTCGGATTGGCCAAAAATCTAAGTCCCACAATCCGAAGCCGATTGCCCGACGGAACCTGAACGTGCTCCTGACAAGCAATCCGGCCTCGGATTCGCTAAATTTTTTATTGCACAATTAGAAGCCGGATTGCCGCCTAATATTTTATGTGACAGATGAAGAGAATTTTCGCAAAAGTCGTAGGACATCTCGACTTCTACACCATCCGAGGGCGGTGGACCTCGTCAATCTCAAGCATCTAGGGATCGACCTTCCACCTCCAGGGTGTTGCTTCCGAGCTGGGTAGGAGGCACCCCATGAGCCTAGTCCATCTCGGACTCCTTCTCACCGGGTTCCGACGACGCCTCCTACGGATGGTAGTAGTCCATCTTCCCATGCTTCGGTAAATATTTGAATAAATGCTTCGGTAAAAAGTTTTTTTTAAAAATCGTCGTTGTCTAATTGTAATTTTTAATTTATACTTAACTAGCTACATCATTAGACGTGGGAGAGGTCCAAAGAAAGGCCCATCGGTGTGCGAACACTTGGCCCCGATGAGTCCTACAACGTCGTTCTAGTAGGAGGATCCCGGCGTTGGATCACATGGACAGGAGTTTACCTCCTACTTAGGAGTTATGAACGAGTTCATTGCGATTTGTGGGAGCATAATTACATGGCTCTACGCGTTAGAGAAAAAGGATGCCATATTCCGTGATTTAGAGGTAACATTCAAGTAGCTTCATCTTATCTAAATTTTGGTGAACTTTTTAATCATTTTTATATTAATGCAAAGAACATTTTACCTTCGAGCGGAATCCTCAATCGGATGCACAGATATTAAGGCATATGGGAGAGATGCAAAGAAAACAAAGAAATCATTTGAAAAGAAAGGTAAAATATAATTTAGAATGTAAATTCAAGATAACTAATTTTTTGTTAACAATATTTTTGTACAGTATTTTACAGGACGAGCAAATGAGGCCGATCGTGCCATCATTCCTCCACAAAGGCAACGAGGAACAATGGCATCATACGTGCCATTTATGGAGTCAAGATGATGCTAGAAAGTAACTCCAAATTTTATTTCCTCTTATAATTAGATCCTATTCTTTTCATTTGCATTTTTTTAATGTTGTTTCATTTGTATATATATATGTAGGCATTGAGTGAAAAGAATGCGGTAATAGGCGGCAATTAACAATGCCGTACGAAGAGGAAGAACAAATATACATCGCTTAGAAAGAGACTTTGTAAGTAGTTAAAACTTAAAATTTCATATTAGTTGATTCTTATTCTCGTAATCATCTCTTATCTTTTTTTTTAATTTTTTGGTAAGGTACGAAAAGAAGGTCGACCTCCAACTCGTCCGAGGTATTCCGTATAAGTCAAACGCATGAAGAACTCGATGGAGCGATCATTTGGGATAATGACCAAAGTCGTCTTATGATGGTAATTATTGATTATCATAACCTATTTTTCTTTATAATCCACAATTCATCACGGTGGGATTTTAATTTTTATTCATATTATTTATAGGAAAATATGCAAGGATTGATGAATCCCCCAGCATCTGAATCCTCGTATGCCGGGGGTATCGCAGCCCTCCACTCACCGCGGAGGAAGCTTTCGTATCCGTGTTTGGTAGAGATCGACCAGGACGGATCCGATGTGGTGGGCGAGGTGAAACTCGCCACACTTGGTATGGTGAGTCAAGCGGAGGTGCTTCTAGCTCGACTCAAGAAGTTCGAGAGCTTAGGGTGGAGGGGGCGAGGGAGGGAGAAAGCAATGAACGTTATGAAGAACAAATAACTTCATTGAAACATCAATTGGACAACCAACAGAAATCATTCCAAGATAATTTCGATCGCCTCAATCTGATCATTGAAGGCTTGACTCAAAGGTTCCCGACTCCTGATGTGCCATCCACATCGGGGCATCCTCCGCCTCAACAAACAGAGGACAGAAATGGCGATGACGACGAGGACTACGAGGATGCCGAGGAGAGTGAAGATGAAGATGAAGAAGATGAATAGAAGATGTATTTTTTACTCTCTATGAATGTTATTCATATGTATCAAAACATTTTGTGTATGAATGTGATTTTGAATATGGTATGTGAATATGAATTTAAATTTGGTGAATTTACATTTTGGTATGTTAATGTGTGTTGTTTCATCCTAATTCCGTGTCCGTTCCGAGTTTGAAACGAGCAATCCGGCACCGAAATTATTAATATAAATCAATTTTTGGATTGGTAGATCCGATTTTAGATCTTTATGAAAGTTTCAAGAATGATTGATTTTCCCGGATTGGATCGTATAATTGATCCAATCCGGCCAATCAAATTATTTTTTTTTTTCGTAAATTTATTATTAGCGGCGTCGTGTATAGCCGTCGCTAATAAAGTTATTTCGACGGCTAAAGCCGTCCTAATATTAAAAATAGCCGTCGCAATACGAGAGAAAATTCGGAACCCGGAATTTTTCTCCGGTATTGCGACGGCCGTTTTAATATTAGGGACTAGTAGCCATCGCTAATAAAGTTATTAGCGGCACACTACAAATTGCCGTCGCAATACTAGAGTAAATTTCCGCAACGGGGTGATAGGGTTTCGGTTGCCAGCCATTGCGACGGCCACGTCGCCGTCGCAACTACATTTATTGGCGACGGCCGATTAGCCGTCGCTAATAAGATTATTTCCGAGACTGGCTTAACCCGTCCCAAATAACTTCGTCCGCCGTCTAATCTCCTTATCGTTTGCATACCGGCTTAAGCCGTCGCTAGTAAACTTATCGGCGACTTACTGTCTAAGCCGTCTCCAATAAATGGTCGTTTTGCTAATAACTTATGCGACGGCTCATAAGCCGTCGCCAATAAATGCATTAGGGACGGCTTAACAATAGCCGTCGCTAATATTATTGGCGACGGCGTTATTTGCGACGCGTTTGCGACGGCTTTGAAGCCGTCGCTAATATTTATTAGCGACGGCTTTTTGGTTTTTTGGGACGGCTGTAAGCCGTCCCTAGTAACCTATTTTCTTGTAGTGTGTTTACTTCTTTTAATCTTCTTCTCTTTTAATTGTGCAAGATGGCCAAGTTCCTAAGTTGTGCATATGCATGTTAACGTCGTTCAAGAAGGTAGAAAGGACATGCTTAAGTAATTTAGACCATAAAGTATGGGGATGGGGGATGTCTATTAATACTTCACTGATATTTTGTATGATTCGGTGAAACTTTAAATATTTGAACGTGTTTGATAGCTCTTTCGAACAAAACATTTATTGAAATATGATTATAATTTGTTTTCTTATTCAAAAAAAAGAAGATCATGATTTTTTTTCATGCTCAAGATGTCAACTCTCTCTCTCTCTCTCGTCATGACCCAATCAACAACTTAATATATATTATTTAAAATTAATGTAATAATTAATGAATAACAAATAAATACATAATAAATTAATTAGGATATATTTATGTGAAAAGTAAAAATAAAAATTTAAAGATATTAAATCAAATTTTAGTAATGATGTGACATTTATTATCTTTCAGTATTTTCTTCGTCTTCACGTATGAATCATACTAAATTGTTTCTATTTTTTTCTATACTTGTGACTTTCAATTTTCACTGGTGACTAATTTATATCTATTTTTTCGGTGTTTACAATATAGGGAGGAATTTAGAAAGCAGTTCCAAGAGAAGAATCCATACAATAAATATGTTCCTACTCGGAGCATACAATAAATTGGTTCAACTGCTCGTCATCAGTTTGCATCCATATTTGTCCTAAATATGTTCAAACGACTTGACATATTCCTTAATGTCATGTACCTCCATTGGAAGATGTGTTTTGTATATCTCTTTCGGAGTTAGTCCCGACACACCCCTACCGATGTCTGTTATAGTGTCGATCATCGACTCATAGTAAAACTTTTTTGCAGCATTAGTTGGTACCTCCACTGAAATAATCTTCTCCTTGCATAACTTCAAGTTCTTTAATGCCGTGTTGATGGTTGTTTATTTTTATTATAGTTGTGTGATGACCAGATTTATAGGACCAACTCTCATGTTGTCATTTCAAGTGAGATCATGGATATTTTATTTTTCCAGAGGATTTGATCATCTTATGCTCCCACTTTCACGTTCGCTCTCAGCTCCACATCTACTCTCATTGCCCGAACCTTGACCCATAAATCTGTCATCACACCGACACATGTTTTTGTTAGCAAACGACCTCTAACTTATGTCCACCGCTCGTGTTATGTCATCTGTTTACTATATTATATGTGTATATTCATATAAATTATCAAAAATAGATATATTATATATCTTCATCAAATTTTTCGTAGTGACATCTTTTCAGGCACTCTTGTCCGGTGTTGTATATATGTAATGAACATCTTGTCAGTTCCGCAATTTCTTCACGGACAATGTCCTCAAATGGAGTCTGTGTGCATGGTGTAACATCCCTCTTGATACTGACAAGATAATTTTTCAACAGGAAAGTTCCACCATAACAAACTTTGTCATAATATTTACACTACTTTTCTTTGCTCCATTGCCATCACCGTGTAATAGAGCCAAGATGGGTCATTTTGGGTTGAGCGAAAAGTATCACGGTTTTGAGAAGACATTGAAATTTGAATAATAAAATTTAAACCCGAAAGTAAAAATACAAAAACACTTAAAAATTGATATTAACAAAAAGAACTAATAATATAATTAACACCAACTTAAAGTAGAGAGAAAGTTAAGAGTGTAAGAGAGTGAGTGGGATTTGAGAGATTAAGAGATTTAAGAGGGTAAAGACACTGAGTGAGAGTGAGAGAGTGAATGAGAGTTGAGAGATTAAGTATGTGAGTGAATGAGAGAGTATGAGAGATTGAGAGGGAGTGCTGAGGGGTGAGGAGGAAGGCTCTGGGCTATTTGTAGCACTTAAGGGGGGATGGTAAAGAGCCCCCTCAATGACCGGTAGTTGGGGGAGTGGGTGGGGGCTTTCCAATTTGGCCACAGTCAATGTCACTGGTGACCTAGTCGGTGGCGTCACTGACCGAGTCGTGGGGTCGCGTAACCCTAAGCTGGGACGGCAGAGAGTTGGCCTAGCCAGGTCGATTTTGGGCCGAACAGCCCAAAAATTGGCCAGGTCACCTAACCTGGGATTGACCCGGCATTCCATGGGTGGAAGGGTTAGAAGGCGGAGCTAAAGAGGGGGCACTGAAAAGAGCTTTGTTAGCAAACAATTCCAAAGGAAGTCGGAGGGGGAAACTGGAGGGGGAGGGATACTGGGGAGAAGAAATGGAGAGAGCGTGGGGGTATTAACAGAAGGGTGTTGTCAGTGAGACTTCACGGGAGTGGGAGGGCACAGTCGAAAGGGATGGATGACTAGGGCGCGGATGATAGTGAGGGCGGAGGAGAAGGGGCACTGCGGGGAAAGGGGGGGGGGGGATGGGACACGAGAGATGGGGGTGAGGTGGGAGACTTCACAAGAGTGGGAGGGCATAGCCGAAAGGGGGGAATGATTGGGGACCCCGGAGCGAGGGTTTCTACTTTTGGGTGGGGGGAGCCATCTGGAGGATTTTCGCTACTTCCACTGCCCATATGTCGGAGGCACGATTGATCTGGCTCGTTTATTAACTGATTTTTAAACTGGACAATTAATATATTGGGTCTAGACCTATTTGATAAATTGAATGACTAAAAATTGATCTATCTATCTTTTATATTACATTAATCTAAAATATATTATCAAAAAATTATAGACAAATATATTAACCATAAATAAATATTAGACTTAAATTTAAGTCGATTAAATTATTTCATTCTAATTTAATCCTGTAAATTGTTTGGTTCGATTCATTGTCGATTTGATTTTGTATTAAACTAGTTCGGTTGGATCTATGAGCAAAGATATTTTAAGATTGCAACGGTGCTGCTGGAATGCATACCTACTCCGAACGACTTTTAAATTATGAAAATTAATCTTAAGTCCGTTCATCAGACCTGGTCAATTAGAAAGGGTTATGAAATTACACATGTCCTTTGCTCATTATGTTTGACAAGTTCATATTTATTTAAAAAATATTTATTTTAAAATAATAAGAGTAAATTACATGCCAAATATTTTTTTTGATTTTTGTACTGTAATATATAAATTTAAAATAAATACATTTTTTTTAATATTGTATGTGACAGAAAACAAAAATATGAGACCTGTTTTTAAAGAAAAGAACTATAATAGACTAGGTAATTTTTCTAATAGTGTAACAAGAAAAGTTATATCAAGAATAGTCTAAATTTTGTATTTATTTAACAAAAGGGTACTGAATGATGATTTTAAAAGACTAACTTTATTAAAAATAAGTAAAATTTGTTTAATTTTTTTTTGTTAATATATATACTAACAGTATTGACAATGACAAGTTTGGTGATAGAAAAAGTAGAATACAAAAGACATAACGAAATGGATCAAGAGTTAAAAAAAACCGTTGGAGAGGGTGTTAAACATATCAGGCCAATAAATAAAAAAATTAAGTTAACTTTTTTCTTTATATGACCCAAACTAAAGTATGAATTTGAATGGTTAGTGAGAAGTTTGAGTCACAAGATTGCCACTTACTTTCACAAGATGGATGTAAACTCTCCAATATAAAAAAAAACAATAACTCAAATCAATATGACCAACTCTGTTCGGATGCTCACTAAGGTGTGAATTATCACACTTAAATTTTTTTGATTTTTAAATACTTAATAATAATTATATTATTTTTATTTACTAACTTGTTAAAAGTATTATATTTTATGTTTATATATATTTTTATATAAATTATTTTTTTACCTTGAATGTATCTATGATATTTTGGTGATTTTTGATAATTTATTATGGGGACACATGGGAGGGCATGAAAACAAGAATTTTCGGAAACCAAAGCGCTACAATCGGTTTGTTAAAAGAATTAAACTATTTTAAGATATAATTTTTCAAAGTTGTTATTTTGATAAAAAATAAAAAGTGTGATTTCAAAGAAAAACCGGCGACCCGGGGGAAGTGCAGTGCATATTAGAGTTCTAGCATATATATAATTTCCCTTTAATTTTCTCTTTACTGTAACACTCACATATATATATACTAGTTATAGGACGTGCTTCGCACCTCTACCATAAATATCATAAAAATTTAAAAATATTATAATATTTTAACAATAAAAATTCTCAAATATCATGTAGTTTATATAAATTATTGATTATAAAAAATTTCATTTTTAAATATAAAAATATCAATTAACCATAATCAATACTATTTACGATCATGTGAACAGTGTTAAAATTCTTAAAATTTGTTTATTAAATATTATTTATTTTAAAAATATAAATTATAAATTATTATAAAATTTATATTATTGAAAAAATATGGATGATCTCAACGTCGAAGAAAAAAAAATATTAACATGTTTATTACAAATATTGTCAAAATTGATAATTTCAAGAATAAACTTCCTCGTAGACAATTATACTTGAATCATATAAATATAAATAAATTATATCACAAATTTTAACATTTATCGTCAATAATGTACCTATTTCTTATGGCATTATAACAAGAGATATACAACTCGAACAGATAAAAATTATTTGACAATAAAAAAAATAGATCCGAGATCTTTAAAATATTCTAAATGTTCAACAATAAATACACGAAGTACGTATATCTTTCAAAAGTAAATAATAGAATTGTAGAATTTGTCATTCAAGTCTTGGCTTCTTTGAGACATGTTGGTCGTCTTCATCAACATCACGAGAAGTGGAGCACTCAATATCTTTGTCGGTGATGTTGATAACTTTCGTACAAGTGTAGCTGATGTTGTCATCATCATTTCTTTTCACACACTTGACAGTGAACAAATACCGCTTATACATCAAATTCTCCATTATAGTCAAATATGCTGACAAATCTTTGTCCTGCGGAGAAATGAAATCAGACAAGTTGATAAAAAAAAGAAATACAAATAAAAGTATTTAATGAAACCTTCTTTTCTTTCAACAATTGCAGTGGCAATCCAAGTATGTCTTCAGCTTGTTGGTTGAAAAATGAGAGCCATAAGTTGGAAGAAATGTCGCCAATTTTCAATCTCAAAAAATATCTATAATAAATTTACAAACTTTAATCGTCAAGTTGATGTATTTTAAAATATTGATATCATTGTCAAATGAAATTGTAATGAGATACGTTACCTTTCGATTGGATGATTGATATTTTTCGAACATTTTGAACAAAAATGTACATTATTTTCTTCTCTCACAAGTTTTGCACAATATGAACAAGCTGTGTACCATGGATCTCTGTTTGTTATAACATCATGCACAGAAGCCTTGACATCATATGTGATAACCTAGAAAAAAATAGTTGAATAATTTCAGTAATAATATTGAAGATAAGAATATTAGAATGTACTATGTGAGTCGAGTCTGTAAAAGAGTACTAAGAAATTTAAGCATTCTGTCTATTGTTGTTGTAAAGTGAATAAAATGATAAATGTTTGATAATTTCTCAAAAAAATACCTGTAAAGAGGAGCTTCTCGTGTTGTCAATCAATTCCTTCAAAGAGATTTCCTCTGATTTTATTGTGATAACATCTTCTGTTGTCCCATCAATCAATCGTCGTGTCAATTCAGATTCATTGTTACTCATCCTAGAAAGTCATAATCTTAGTATGGGGAAAAAATAAAATATAAATCAATATTAATGTTAAAACAATAAATATTATGACCGATACCAAGTTTGCAACAATGTGGCCCTTGTCATATTTGGATGAATGTAAATCTTTGTGTTAAAAGTAGACTTTAAGCCGAAATTTCCTAAAGAAAAAAAATAAGCCATATCATTAGTGATTGATGTAATATAAGAAAAAGGGCAGAAACGTACCTTTGAATGAATGTGTTCTTAATGATGTTGCGAACACAATAGGTTTATCATGAATGATTTGACGAATTCTTTTGCCATCCTTTTTCACAAAATTTTCCCATAAAGTGAGCATTATGGGAATTGAGTTTATGATAAAGACAACAGATATTAGTAATAAATGAATAAAAAAGTGATAGAAATGATAATAAAGTAAAGAAGAAGAAAATACGTGTAATCTGTTAAAATTAATGTTTATCGTTCAACTTTTTCCCATCTAATCGACGGGACACAGTAGTTGTTTCATCACTGTGAATCACTATGCCCAATAAATCTACAAATGAGAATAATATTTATTAGATTCTAATAATGAAAGTAGAAAAGGTGAATTTTCTTACCGATGACTTCGTCGTCAATTCTAGATTGAAATAATTGAGATATTGTTCGCATTTTACTTGACTCCCCGTCATCTAATTGAGTAGCAGCGATATCTTCGGCTTCTGAGACGATGGTAGAATTGGAGAAGATGATTGTATTTGGAACTGTGCCATTGTTGAATCTGGGATTCGCCACTTTAACTTGACCATTTGAAATATTGTATGTTTTTCCTTCCTTTAGCAAATGGTCAAGTTTCACAATTACTTCCAAGAACATAGAAGCTTGTATAAGAGTTCCCTGAAAAGGTTGTTATAATTAATTTGTAGAATTACAAGAAAATGTATATTGTTATAGTACAATTAATAAAAAGTTTAAACTAACCTGTTCATCCTTGAAACACATATTTATAACTTTTCCTATTTTGTTGTATTTTGAGAACACATATGGTGGTTTTTTCTCAACTAACAGACAGTGAATAGTCCATTCCGTCATGTTAGGTGTCAACTCTTTCAACATTGTTATCTTTGAAGCCATATCCTGATGAAGAATAATGACAACGTTAGAAAAAGTAATAGATATGATGTATGATATAAATGAAAATACGTACATATGCCAATGTTAAAAATTTCTTTGTAGACAATATTTTGTGTTAATTGGCACATAGTTATGTCATTTAATTTGAATGGCTTGATAGCCAACTTTGTTGATCTTCTTGATACACCTCGGGATAAAGCTACGTACAATTGCCCATGTGAAAAAACTGGTTCTGGCAAATAAATTCCAACGTTTGTTATTGTTTGCCCTTGTGCCTTATTAATAGTCATTGCAAATCCCAAACGCAATGGAAATTGTTTTCTTCTAAACTGAAATGGGTAAGTATCAGGTTCTGCTGGATACAAAGGTATACGTGGAATCAAAATTTCTTTTCCTGCATGTTGGCCACTCGCAATTTGTGCATTTATGATGTTTCTTTGAAAATCCAAACAAACCAATCTTGTGCCATTACATAAACCATTTGGTGCATCCAAATTTCTTAATAACACAACCGGACAGTGTTTCTTCAAAGTTAATTTTGATGGTGGCATACCAGATGGGGTCAAACTGTTTAAAAACTCCACTTGATAATGGGTTTTTGCCTCGTCAACTACATTATCATAGCTATAATAGACATGCTTCTCTCCTGGAAATGATGTACTGAGGATATCGTTAATTTCATCAACAAATTCATTTTTTATTGCTAATATGGCTCTACTTGTGATATATGACGGACACTTGTACCTAATCCCAATTTTTGCATATATATTATTGATCAACTCACTTCGCATACCTTCAATGTCTTCGAATTTGACTAGCATGTCATCAGGAATACAAACTAATCCATTACCGATAATTTTTTCCATTCCATTTCCAATCCGAAGTAAACAATTTGCAAAATCTTCATCACACTTTACTTGCATGTTCTTTGTAAGATACAATTTTTCAATTTTGGGCCACAAATAGGATGTGATCAAACACGCATCAATTGTTTGGCTTTGGGTGGCCCTTGGAATTACGGGTAGAACTTGTCGAAAATCACCACCAAATAATAAGATTTTACCACCAAATGGTAGATCAGAATCCATGATATCTTGTAGTGTTCTGTCAAGTGCTTCGATTGCATATTTTTTACACATAGGAGCTTCATCCCAAATTATCAACTTCGACATCCTTATTAAATTTGCCAGCGAGCTTTGCTTTTTTATGTTACACATTGACGACTGTTTTATATCCAAAGGAATCTTGAATCTTGAGTGTGATGTTCTTCCTCCGGGCATTAGACAAGCTGCTACTCCACATGTTGCTGTTGTCAAAGATACATGTCCCTTACTCCTTATATTTGCAAGTATAGCTCGGTAAAGATACGTCTTTCCTGTCCCTCCAGGGCCATCTATGAAAAATATGCCATGTTCTTATCTGTCGACTCGATCCATTATCAATTTGAAAGCTTTTTGTTGTTCTTCATTTAGCAAGTTGATCGATTCAATATCCTCAGGAGGCGTCTGAATCAATAATTCATCCATGATTTCTTTTGATGTGTTTGATGATTCAGGAATTGATGGCAAATCAAAATCAGAAATCTTTCTTCCTAAGTTTTCAAGAAACATGCTTATATCTTTCAACGTTGCCATCAGTTGTTCTGAATATGATAAATTTTTGTTTCTCCCAAAATCCTCAGACATATCTTTTTGGAATTTATCCCATAATGATCTGACATTTTCTGTATCACAATATACTAATGTCATAGCAAATAACCGACGTAAAGAAGATGGCATTTGATACATAACAGCCTCCTCGAAACAACAAATTATTGATTGGTCACTTTCTAACAATCCTCTTAATTGAGCTGCTTCTCTAAACGTAGTACAAATAAAACCAGCAACTGTACGTAAGTCTTCAAATGATTTTGGACCTCTGACATTATTCAACAGTATTCGGAGATTGTATCTTTCTCCTTCAGATGGATTTGCCGCATTCACACGACCAATTACTTGTCGTTGCTTTCGTCTTGTCCAAGATAATCGTGACTGATGCCAAACATAATATTCTGGAAACTCTCTATACAATAACTTACGAGCTTCTATGTCGATAACATTTTTTGTGAAGAACTCTGTAAGCATTGTTTTTTTGGACCGAGAAGTTTCCAAGACGTTACGTAAGTCATCACTGTTGTTGAAAGTCATGAATTGCATATTTGGTAGATGTAAGTCAAGTTGAATAACAAAAGGATACATCTCATTTAGATTGAAATGATAAATTCTCCACATTGCTTCCGGTGGTGAAATCCATCTACCATCTCGAAAATCTTTGATTTCATCAACAACAATTTTACGTTCATCATCAACATCAGCAATGTGTAATGAAACACGATCATGCCCTTTATAAATATACTTGTACAAGTACTTAACTGCGGTTATCGATGAGCAAATTTCTACGTTTATATGACAATTGTACCGCTTAAGTAACAAAGGATTGTAAGAAACGACCCACCGATTATCCAAATAGTGTTGCCTCACTTTAAATTTTTTCCCATTATCTCTTCTTCTATATGTTGGATAAGAATTATTGCCCTTCAATGAAACATCACTGAATTGTCGTGGATAATGGCACTTGCATTTTCCATTTTTCATATAAGGTGACGATGGTTGTAAGGAACCACAAGGACCGTGTATCATGTGCTTTAGGACCATGTCGTGCAAATCTTGATCCACATTTGGATCTGGTATTTCTGCTGACACTATTGCGTCATATGTTTCCGGGATCTCAATCTTTTCACCTTCTTTCATAACAATCAAAAAATGAGCATGTGGTAAGCCTCTCTTCTGAAATTCAATGACATGTATGTGTGCAGCAACATTCCCAAATATTTTCTCATTGAACAATTGATGCTTGAGATCTTGTAATTTTGATCTAAAAATTCGACTAACAATGTCTGGCCTATTGAATGCAACTTCCCATGATTGCATTTGATTTCTAATTTCATCCCAATCTGGATTGCAAGTGATTGTCAAGAATATATCTGGCTTTCCATATCGATGTACAAGAGCCATTGCATTTAAGTATCTTCTTCTCATGTCCCTTGGACCACCAATAAACGAGGCTGGTAATACAATTCGTTTTCCAATATTTTTTGAATTTATTTCTCCATCTTTAACAGCATCTACAACTCCTTGATAAAGATTTGCGCGTATATGTTGTTGATTTCTGTAGTAGAAATCCAATCGGTCTGTTTCTATTTTAACATACATGTCAACAACATATTGTTGCAATAAACGTCCTCCAAATAGTATTGAAGAACAATGCGGAATTCGAATCTGCAGAAGGTATGCATAATATTCACGTGCCGAAACAAAAAATTTCTTATTTCCTTGGGAAGATGCACCTGCAAGGAATAATATCTATTCTACTAAGTTTTTTAAAAAAATATCATTACACATGATTATACGATGAATTCAACAAGTACCTTCTTCTCTTTGTACTAAATTGATGAATGTATCATCAATGCCCATTAAAAGATTTGAGGAGCTATCAGTATTTAACGGGCTGTTGGTTCTTCTTATTCCCCGATGCCAACCAGTTTCTCCACTTGGGAATAGTAAAGGATATTGAAGTGGATCATAACATCCATAATACGAATGAACTTTATGGTTTCTTCCATCATGACCATGTACAATAATATCTGCAACATAACGTCCTTCTATATCATTTCCTTCGACCCAAATAGATGCTACTTGATCAGCCGTAGGTGTGTTGTAAACACGTTGGTCCAACCCAGGATCAGTTCGGATGGAAATCACTCTTTTCTCAAAGGAAGGCAAGTTGTGTAGGTTTCTAAGGAAAGTAGAATAAGGATTGATACGTAATATATCAATCAACAATTTAATTATTGACTCATTCAAATTCGGAAAATGATAAAGTCTGTTACGGACTTCATTCTCAGTATCATAGAAGTATAATTGCAGATATCTTGCAACATTGTCGCTTGGAACAAGTGATGGAATGCGATGATGCAGTTGTCCCAAAATTCTAAAAGTGTAACATCCACTCCTCATATCAGCAACGGTTTTGTCAATAGTAACTCCCAGTGAGGTAAATGCAAATATGATGTTATATGCACGGACAGAATTCCTAAATTCTTTGCATTGGCTCTCATCAGACGTATACAACTTCAATAAATCAGATGGAATTGTCGTTAACTTCAAAGAAACCTCTCCATTGTAACAACAAAATGTTGGAGGCTCGTATTCAAACTTTAACGCTTCACAATATACACAGCATTCAACAGTCTTGACCACATGTTTGGTTGAAAGTTGTTCCAATTTCCTAGCCTTTTTCCTCTGTGCATACAACTCCCTTCTTCGTCTATTCCTATTTCTTGCAAACACTATATATAATATAAAGTTAGAATACAAATACAAATAAATAAATATCTATACACATAACAACAAATTATGAATACATACCTTCATCATTTGAAGAATCTTTTGTTTGTTCAATGCATTCTCGCTTATCACTCATTGTAACTGGTATAATAATGAATAAGAAAGAATTCATGTTAGAATGTAATACAACAATTAACAAATAGTTATCAATTTTTTAAGAATAATATAAAATAATTTTAAAAATCATGTAAAGAAATTATTAATTAATTAAACATATATATCATGACATAAAAGTATATATTAATATTTTTTTATAAGATACAAAATAATAGCTCATACAAGTGTCATTCATATAGTAATATAGAAAATTCAAGTAAATATTTACCAATTTAAAATTTAAAAGATAATATAATAAAAAATTGAATAAAAAATGCATAAATTAGATGAATTTATTTAGACTATATCTCTACATGAAATGTATTATATTCATATAAAATATATAATTCGAATTTTAGTTGGGTATCTTAAACCAATTTAAAAACTCTAAGTATATACTATTATAAATAAATCCAATTATTGATTTATTATAATTTAAAATTAACTTATTCACTTATTA
The DNA here is from genome assembly GCA_036172225.1 of Cryptocoryne crispatula var. balansae. Classification (NCBI taxonomy): domain Eukaryota; kingdom Viridiplantae; phylum Streptophyta; class Magnoliopsida; order Alismatales; family Araceae; genus Cryptocoryne; species Cryptocoryne crispatula. Next base: position 26,399,241 of record CM069927.1, read on the forward strand.
CAAAGTAATACTATAAACAATGTAGCATATAAACGTAATGATTGCCAATAATTAATTAAACAAATTTAGAAATTATTTTTTAAGAAAGGTTGTCTCAATGTTGTGTTTAATTCCAAGCTTTTGAGCAATATATAGTACAGACACCATGATTACGTTAATTGGTCAAATGGATGTTAATGTGGGTTTTCAAGAAATGGTACAACCCACCCGAACAGTGAAGAGGAAATCCTTCACATTTGGGGATTTACGGAGATCTCGACGGAAACAAACCAAGTCACCTCGGGAGGAAATCCCAGAGGAGAGAGATTGGTAACCATCAAGAAGGGTATTTTGGAGTGAAAAGAATATATATGGAGAACGAACTTCTATCTTGGATGTCTTACAAGTCAGATGATGTCGAAAGTCAATGTAAATACAAGGGATAGAATTGAAGGGAAAAAAATACCAAAAACAAATATGTTAAATAATAATTATAAAGAATCTGCAAGCCTAAAGATAAATAATTCTATTCATTCATACTTTCTGTCTTTGGCAACCTGCAATTACACTGCCATCTTTGTTCATTCGAATTGGTTATTTCCTAAGTTTTTTTACTTGATTATGCATCATTGTTCCTTGCATATGTCATCTTACTCATTTGTTTATTGATAGAAAGCAATTGCATAATTCTATTTGGCTCTAAAGTTTTCTTTCTATGTCATTCCATCCTTCAAAAAAAGGACATAGTAAGTTAAGGGGAACCCTGTCAAAGTAGGCCCTTAATGTGGCCAAGTCAGTCCGTATGCATGGAATATAAAACTCCTTTTAATGCTAAGGAGGTTAGGCCATTGAATTATGGAACGGGTGCATGAATTGCATGCCCACAAACTCTAACTTGACCAATGGGATAAAAACAATTTAAGGGGACATGCCCTTACATGAAAATCCTCAAAACCTATCAAGGGTTCAAGGGATACTATCATGAAATCATAAATTGGGGATTATGAATTTTCATTCTTTCCACCTCTGTAATATTGTGAAATGGTCAAATCATTGAAATTTTCACTCCATCTATTCCATATGTGATATTAACCTCCTGAATGGTCCCATGACCTCACAAACAAATAAAAAAGAAGAAACGGAAATAATAAAACATAAAAAAGTAAACAAAAAATTATCTATAAAATCAGAAAAAGATAAGAAAACAGGAAACATACCAAAACCCCAACCTTCAAGTAAAAAATCACTCAACAAAATTCAAAAAATTTTGAATAAACAAAACATAACTGAAGTTCAGTCAAAAAGAAAAAAATTTGGTAAACTAAAAAAAATTGTGAAACTAATAAACATAAATTAAACCCTACGACAAACTCTGAAAATGAGAAAATAGTAAATTGTAGAATGCCAAAAATAATTGTACCTTTCTTGTTTTATCCAATTTTTGGAAGAACCAATTTGGGCTGATCCTAGATCGGTTTGTCATCTCTCGCTCAGGCCAATCCCAATCCCAAGTCAGGAATTCTTCGTTAGCCACCATCCAGGAGGGCATCTCTCTGGCTCTGACCCTTTTTTTCTTATGTTTATGCAAATTTCCACCTATAAAATTATAACGTTCTTGTTGACATGATACTTATTTTGCTCATGATTTGTCTTTTAATGGAAAATGTTATCCCCTGTTTATTTTGTTTTTCATAAATAATAGACCATCTATCTTAATTCTCTGCTTAATGTAATTTGTTTCATATTGACAGGGAGCTGTTGAAAATTTGCTGGAGAGGAGCTCACACATCCAGCTGCTTGATGGTTCTGTTGTGAGATTGGATGAATCCTCAAGAAGCCTAATTCTTGAAGAGCATAGAGAAGTGTCATCTACTGCCCTACGATGTTTGGGTTTTGCATATAAGGATGACCTTTCAGATTTTTCCACATACGATGGGGAGGATCATCCTGCTCATGACCTTCTACTTGATCCATCTAATTATTCATTGATTGAGAGCAATCTTATTTTTGTTGGCTTGGTTGGACTGAGGGTGAGGCTATTTATTCTCTCAATCTCATCATCTGCTTGGTTTGTCTGTACTGTCGGTACATGATTGAGAGCCTTGCTTATGTTAATTTATTTATATGTATAGGACCCTCCTCGAGAAGCTGTTCACAAGGCAATTGAGGATTGTAGAGCTGCTGGCATCAGAATTATGGTCATAACTGGTGATAATAAGGAGACAGCAGAAGCAATTTGCCGTGAGATAGGTGTATTTGGGGCTGAAGAGGACATTAAGTCAAGGAGTACCACAGGGAAAGAATTCTTGTCTCTTACTGATAAAAAGAAGTACCTAAGGCAATCGGGTGGACTTCTTTTCTCTCGAGCTGAACCAAAACACAAGCAAGAAATAGTGAGATTACTTAAAGAAGAAGGTGAAGTGGTTGCAATGACTGGTGATGGTGTGAATGATGCACCAGCAGTAAGATTGGCTGATATAGGCATAGCAATGGGGATTGCGGGAACTGAGGTACATATAGAAATCAGTTTGTCATCTTCTTATATGTCTTTTTTTGGGTTAAATAATGTCATTCATGTTTGCTTTCTTAACTCTATGTATCTTTGTTTTAATTGAGTTACTTTCTTTTGCTATTTTTCAAGTCATTTCATATGACTGACCATTGATGCTGGATCATCAACACTGGCATTAGGAGATCAAATTGGGAATAATCAATTGTTGGTTTTTGGACCATCAATGGTAGCTTATATTTATGCCATGGTTTGCAAGATCAGCCGATCCCAATTGGGATTGGCCTAGGTTGATATGATCTCATACTTTCCCCTAGATCGTCCCAAATAAGCCCATTGGGCTGAGATTGGTCTGAATCGGTTGATCCATAGGTGATCCCCGCAGAATCGGCTGATCCTAGTGATTCTACATATGGAATGCAATCTCTTGAGGATCTCTCGAGATACTCGAGTTTCTCTCTCTGTGTGTGTGTGTGTGTGTGTGTGTGTGTGTGTGTGTGTGTGTGTGTGTGTGTGTGTGCACCTCCGAGAAATGAGATCACAAATACGAGATGTATATAAATATATATTATCATTTATTTTTCACCATATGTTTGATGACTCCAACTTTTAAGTTTCATATTAATGTAAATTGTCTATATGATTCATGTTATCTCTTTTTTTTTCTTTTAGTAATTCAATTAGATGACTATACGAAGTTTTCACATATTAACTACACTTCTTTTCTTCATTGCTAAACCTGACAAGTGTCTCATATAGATAGTTGTGCTTTACTCATTGCAGGCAGTGACAGGTCTAAAAATTACCAAGGAAAATTGTGAATTTGTGGGTGTGAACGTATTGAGGAGCATAGGTGTATGCTGCAAAGCATTCTTAACATGGCCTGGGCTTCATTTCCTATCAAATGTCTACGGCTTCCCTCTCTGATAAAGATAACAAATAGTAAAGACTGAGAATTTGTTGTGCAAAAGATGGACGCCAACTTGCAAGGGTGGAAAGGAAGGATGCTCTTGGCGGGTGATAGATAGTTGCTCTCTAAAGTCCAGATGTCATTTGTATAGATTTGACAGCTTGTACATTTACTTACTACTTTGTTGTTAAGCAAGACACATGCTAGATAGTGGCATATGAAGACATGCAACCGTGTAAGGATGTACAGGAAAGGAATAGAGAATGATAGTGGATTGTTCTTGCAACAATGTTTATTACAATATAAACATTCTCATAGAGACATGTCAATATGAAAATATGGAAAAATAATAGGAGTGCTACCTACTGATAAGAGGGGAAATAAAAAAGTGTAATACATCACGACCCAAGTATTCTAAGCTTAAAAATGTAATCTTCTTTTTTAGCTATATCCTCTTCAATGACCATGATAGCTTTGCACAACTGACTTGTCTTCCACATTGAGACGATGCTACGAGCTTCCTCCTCATCATCCGCAGAACCAAAATGTCTATCCTTAATAGCAGGCAAATGAAAAATCGAAGGCAATACATGACGAGGAATGCCTACTTATAGAAGGCACCTGTATGAATTGTATAGTACAAAACATGTGCCCGATATAAGCCGTAGATCTACTCCAGGAGTGAAGCAAATAAGAAGGACCTTTTTATGCAAAGCCTTTGTAGCATAGAGGAATCCAGTGTGGTTCATGTTAGCAACGTAAACATGCCGCTCAAACCTTTTCTTTAACTTGGGACATTTGTTGGTAACTTTGTCATCAAATTCAAGTGCCATTGCATAAGGATACAATGGGCTACGATGAAATAGATGAGACATCGTAGTTAAATTTGAAATGCTAATCTACCCAACATGCCAACAAGAGAGCACTGCCAAAAGGAGGTCGACCTAAACTTGCGGATGTGAGCCCGCAATATAGAAGGACCAAGTTGTTTGCATTGCCATATTCCCCTGATACAAGATAGGTGATACGGCTGTAAAAACCCATTCTCGGTAGAGAAGAGAAACACAGTAGCTAGGCAAGTGGCGAAACCCTTCAAGCCTTTAATCATTTTTTCCTCATCATCTCCTGCACTTTTCAAGATAGAGATAGTCCACGAGGCAAGTTTTTGTAAACTGATGCGTTTGCCTATAACAATGCTACGTGAGTGTTCATTATCAACAAACTCATGTAAAAATTGAGAGCATGTCAATGGCTCAAGAGGAATGAACATACTGTCCTCCTCACCCTTCCGACTGCGTTGCAATCCAAGCAAAATTTCTGTCTCCTCTAATAGAATTGTACACTCGAAAGTGCTGAATACAAAAGTATTGGTATCTGGATGCCACAACTCAATCAGTGCTCCCATCATAGCAAAGTCCAAGTAGTAATTAGCATAATGCTTTGCATGCACCAAGAGCCCCCTCATACCCCAATTAGAGAGGATTGATTGTGAAAATATATTTAGAACATCAAGCAATTTTTCTAACCAAGTGATATGGCCGAATCGTCTTGGACCTGGGAAGTTAGGATAGTCCTACAACAAAGTAAACATCAAAATAATTATAAAAGAAGCCTTGATATTATTAACTCTTAGCTGGATTCAATTGATGTGACCCACTTAAAGAGTAGTTCCATAATTAAATATAAGAAAATTGCATAATGATTATGCTTACCAAACCGGCCACAATTCGACCCTTCACATGACCAGGAATGTCGGACAAACGTCTCCCCATATTCAACCGAGCCCTTTTGGAGGTAGATGCCATTTGTGAGAAATTGCGTCGAGTCTAATAGGAGGACATGGATGTAAGGAATCATGACAAGCAGTTAAAGATGATATTTCGATTTGTTCTATTGAAAATAATTTTGACAATTATTTAAGTCAAAGTTTCTCAAATATACTCATTTAACAAGGCCATTTTTTATTCTGATTGTTCATTATTTATTTCGTGTATTTAATTTTTTAGAATAAACCTATCTTTTAACTAATTATTCATGTACGAATATGTTATGAGACTTGATTTTAACGTTCAGATTTCTCAATGTTCAGATTTATGAAAAATTTTCAGATTGTATATACATTATATTTTAAGAATTTCAGACCAAGATGATAGTAGAATAAACCTATCTTTTAACTAATTTATGAAATGTCCTTATTATTACCTAAACTACAGCATCAAGTAAATATGGAAACTTAAAATTCCAGGTGTAAGTGATTTTAGACCCATTACTCTAGGTCTTGCAAAACTGTACTTCTGGGATACACTCCTGCATCGCTGTAGCATAGAAATAGATTTGTCAACCCAACGCCTAGGTTTTACATTGGATATTTTGTAGCTAGCTCCACTTCCTAATCGTCTCATGCCTGAATATACTTTGTAATACCAACAATCTGATGTTGATATCATGAAATGACCAGTACAATATTCTCTGTTCTTCAATCTCTGCTTGAATTTTGTTAAGTCGAAGAGACATTCTGGTCTCAAATCCAGGTCATATGGGTTTACATTTTCAAACTGTGTGAACATCTCAAACCAAAATGATGTACTTTGGTAGGTTTAATTTCTAGATGTGGATTAATCTAGCTTGTATGCAAGAACGGAAACTGACAAGGATATCTGTCCTTTCTAATCAAGAGAAGAAAGGTCACTTATGAAGACGGAGTGCATTATATAAGCTATTTTTTCTTGTTACTACACAAGACTCTGTTTGGTCAGAGCATCGATAATGATTAGAAATCAATTTTGATATTGATAATTTTAGAGGATCGAGTACCAATATCAAAATTGATACAAGTGGTACTTGTGTTACATGTTAACTATGTCTTGTTTGTATTACAAATTTTAAAATTGATATTCATAGCCAAACACTTGTGATGATCTATAACAATATCAATTTTAAAATTAGTAGAGATACATGTGTTTAAGATTGTTAGCAAACAGGCCTTAAAGAACTGCCACATCAATCCATTTCTCCCTTTCCGGAAGGAATTTTCGTTATGCCCCAAATATCTGGCTCAAAGCTCCTAGAAAGAAGTCGAATATGTTAATATTTCTGCCGGTTCATGCTAAAATATACATTTTTTTTTGCTACAACTTTATGTATGATATCATTAATTGTTTTTTTACATGGTTTATTTTTATAGATACGGTGAAAGTATCCCCTCCGCTGCCTCCCACGGATGGACGCTTGGAGATAATAATTGACAACAACATTATCCGCACTCTCGACTTGTCTCCAGTTCACTCTGTCCTTGGGAGTAGTATTTTGGGGCAAGGTATGGCATGTTGATCTAGACAACATAACTGTTATGTTCTCACGATGATTTTCTAACTCATCTGCTCATCTTTTATTGAGAACTTATATGCAGCAGATGAGCATCCATTTGATCCAAAAAGGCTTCTCGAACAAACTGCTGGTTTCACAATCAATCATGAAAGAGAAGATCCCAATGACACGCGGGAACTGTCAAAATTTCCTGAAATAAGACTCTGGTTTGTGAGATTATACTCTTCATATCCATGGCTTCCTGTTGTGCTGGACTGGAGAGTAGGAGAGCTTGATCGCTATGCAACAATGCTGTTTCCACATCAGGTTTGAACAATAGCTAGAATTTGACAATGAGCTCCATGAGTAAATTAATAATTCATCGTGGTTCTAGATGATAGGAAATAGGAGGATGGGAGCTAGTCCACATGTTAGTCAGTTTCACTGTTCTGATCATGGAAAAATTATTTTTGCAGATGAGCATGCATCTGGGCATTGTCTTCAATCCGGAGGCACCTGAATTATTTGTCATGATTTCTGGAGTAGCATTTTACTGTGTATTTGACTTGTTATAAATCAGTGCAGATTTCTGGAGCAGCAGTGCAGATTTGACTTGTTATAAAACACTCAATATTTAAAATCAAATCTGAGTTTTGTAATCCAAAGACTGTTAATATGAAAATATAATTGCTTAGATGTCTGAAACCTTTAAAATCAGAAACCCTTGAGCTAATAAAATAAGATCTGACAACAAATCCGGAAGGTGGTAGGCTTAATGAAGACCTGACCAATCGATGTTCTCAAAAGTAGGAACAATGCTATATATATAAACATCTGGATGCAAATTTCAGATATATATGGATTAAAGAATAACCCAATCTGTTTTCAGATCTGATGGTACATCTGAGCATAGGAGACTAAATCTTGTATGTGGCAATATGAGATACCTAGTAACCAAACTAAGAAAAAAATTGTTTGGAACTCACGCTGAGAGGTGTTGACCAACCCACCCAGACAAGAGGAGCAGTGTAACAGTATGGGAATCAGATTCCAAATAGATGACTCCATAAATGCTTAATCTTACTATATGTATGGATGGAGGGAGGTGGAAAAGAAAGGTTTTAAGAACCTGTTTGAGAGTTAGTTATGAGCAGAAAAGAAGAGTTGTCCAAGACTGTTTTGAGAAACTGATCAGTACATATTGTGGGGTAAAAGCATGGGGGACCGATCGGGAATCTGTTTGGGGTCCGAACAGGGGGTGAAAATAAGCTGAAAATGGGGCTGAAACAAGAATCTTATCGGGACTGTTTAGGCTTCTGGTCGAGACCTATTGTGGGGTTCACATGGGGGCTGTTGTGGGGCCTGCTGTAGGGGCCAGTAGAGGGGCTAACCGGGCTGCTATTTGGGGTACTGCAGGTGACCAGTTAAGAGATGCAGCAGTGATTGTTTAAGGAGTGCCGACCGGACAGCTTTAAGGGGTGCAACTGGGGCAATTATAGGGGTCTGCTGCAGGTGGAAATAGGGGAGGCCACACAGGATTTTTGCAAGAAGCCGAAAGAGGGTTTTGAGGGGGTGCTGCAGTGACTATTTAAGAGGTCAAACATGGGGCTCTGCGGGTGGAAGATAGGGACCGACCGGACCTGTTTAAGGGTGCTGCAAGAGGGGTGGTATGCACTGGCAGTTTAAGGGTCCTGCAATACGGTCCAGTGACGGGTTGCGGATGACCTGCAGTGGGAACCGAACACCGAAGGGATCTGCAGGAGAGGGCTGCTGCAGGTGGCTATGGGGAAGCCGAAAACGGGTTGCCGCAGGGGACTGTAGGGGCTGCTGCAGTGGGGTGTGCAGTTGCCGAAAATGGGCTGTCGAGGTGAGCAAAGGGTAGGCCAACCATACATGTTTAGAGGTGTTGTAGGTGAAAGAGAACTGTTTAGAGGTGCTGTAACCAATTTGAGGATCAGTTTTATATATTTTTTGACTGATTTGCAGATTTCAGAACTACGTTATTAGAGGTGACCACCTCAAGCACCTAGACGGTGGTATTTTCCACCTCAACCACCTAGATGGTCACCTGTATATCCTCGATTTAGTCAAACGGATATATTTCTCACTTTTTCCTATTTTCCTAGTTATTTTTTGATTTTTTTATTTAGTTCAACTTAAAATCACATCTTATATATTATTTTTTATTTATTTTTAAATCAATAAAATAATGATCTTATGTCACATTCAAAAAGACTTGCGTTAAAAAAGGTAAAGACAAGAATTATTGCATTTTCAATTTTAGTAAGTATAAGTTATAATGTATATTGGAGTAAAAGAAGATAAGACGTAAACATATCAAAAGTATGTAAATAATGACACACAAATCAGAAACAAGTGATATAACGTGAAAAACAGAAAAGATCTGAAAATAAAAAATAGAAACTAAAGTTGAAATCTCCAAAGTTTAGAAACATAAACTTGAAAACTGGAAGCGTAAATTTTCACAATTGTGAAATCACAGAACTGAAATAAAAAATCTACAGGTCTAACAATATCAACAATTGTGAAATTACAAATTTTAAATTCAAATTGCCAAGTCCGATAAATCTGAAAATTGAAGACCGCAAGACCCCAAACCGAAAATCAAATTTGGAACTTTTCAAATTGGAATCCAAATCCAATTTCACTCTAAACTAAAGGGTCTATTCCCAAAGCATTCCTAAATGAAATGCACCAAGCCAAAAAAATTAAATCAAAAATCCAATAATTTTAAAAATCAGAAATCAGTAAATAAAGAATTTGTAAAGAATGGAGGAAATCTAAAAATCTAATGCATAATTAATATAAAAAATGTTATTGTCTCAATGGTGTGTTTAGTACCAAAATTTTTGGACAACATATTTACGGACAACATTGACCACGTTAATCGACCAAATGGGTGTTATTGTAGGTTTTTCAGAAAATGGTACAACCCACCCGATCAGTGAAGAGGGAATCCTTCACATCTGGGGATTTACGGAGGCCTTGACGGATACAAACCAAGTCACCTGAGGAGGAAATCCCATAGGAGAGAGGTCGGTAACCATCAAGAATTGTGTTTTGGAGAGAGAAGAATGTGTATGGACAATAAATTATTATATCGGATGACCTACAAGTCAGATGGTTATATAATCCCAAATTCTAAATTAAAAATGCCAAGTCCAAGAAATCTGAAAATTGAAAACTTCAAAACCCTAAACCGAAAATCAAAATTTGGATCTTTTCGAATTGGAATCCAAAGCCAATTTCACTCTAAAATAAAGTGTATATGCCCAAAGCATTCCCAAATGAAATGCACCAAGCCAATTATTTTTAAAATCAAAAAATCAGTAAATAAGGAATCTATAAGAAATGGAGGAAATCTAAAAATCTAATGTATATTTAATATAAAATAATGTTATCATCTCAATGTTTGATTTGCAATTTTCAAGTTCGGACTTTATTTGATGTTTTTCTGATGAATTTTATTTTAAATTTATCTTGGGTTAAGATTTTATTCAGAGGACTTTAATTGCACGTTGGATGGTTCTATAACCCAATGTTTATGCAACGTATAAAATTGAAGGAAAAGATGGAAACAAACAATTATGTCAAACAAAGACTTTAATTGAGATGTGTTTTCTTTAGTTTTGTTTCTTTAGTCAAGACTTGATGTCTTTTAACTTTTAGGTTTGTTTTAAGTTTTAGTTTCTCTTATGTTTCGCTTAATGCCTTTTCAATTTGAGATGTTTCTGTTTTCATCTTACTTAACTTGTTGTCTTTCAGATGTGTTGTATTTTTGAGAGGTTTCAATTTGGATTTGGGATTTAGTGAAATTTTAGATTTTGGAACTTTCAGATTTTAGATTTTTGGATCCGAGAACGAGATTTGTCAAGGTTTGGATTGCATTGGTTCAAGTTTGTCATTTGAAGAAATTTGATTAGGCTTCAGATTTTTGATACTTGTTTTAATTTCAGGTTTAGACTTTTTTTATTCAAAGCACTCCAATTTTCATATTTATGATTTTCTTTGAATTGAGGTTTTGCATCCAAGGGCTTTGACATAGAAATTTTCAAATTGCCAATTTTCGGATGTTTTACGAGTTTTGAGATTTGGAATTTGGAAATTTGAAATTTCAAGTGTTTGATTAATTGATTAAGACATGATGTTTTCTTTTGGATTCCTTTGATTTACAGATTTCGAGACTTGATGTTTAATTTGAGATTCCTTTGATCAATATTCAGAAACCTGAATATTGACAAATAAGTCAATCTAAAAAAAAAATTCAAAAAAAGTTTAGCTTGATGGCTAAGGTTTGGTCTCATATAGCTTGATCATCTCATGTTCAAATACCCAACTAAGGCAATCGAATCAGCCCCTAGGCAAGTTGATCTTGCTAGCTGAAATCCAACAAAACCAGCGTCATACTCAACTTAAAACCTACATATACAGCTAACTGTATATGTAGGTTAAACAATTATGTCAAACAAAGACTTTAATTGAGATGTGTTTTCTTTAGTTTTGTTGTTTTAGTCAAGACTTGATGTCTTTTAACTTTTAGGTTTGTTTTAAGTTTTAGTTTCTCTTATGTTTCGCTTAATGCCTTTTCAATTTGAGATGTTTCTGTTTTCATCTTACTTAACTTGTTGTCTTTCAGATGTGTTGTATTTTTGAGAGGTTTCAATTTGGATTTGGGATTTAGTGAAATTTTAGATTTTGGAACTTTCAGATTTTAGATTTTTGGATCCGAGAACGAGATTTGTCAAGGTTTGGATTGCATTGGTTCAAGTTTGTCATTTGAAGAAATTCGATTAGGCTTGATTTTTTGATACTTGTTTTAATTTCAGGTTTAGACTTTTTTTTATTCAGCACTCCAATTTTCATATTTATGATTTTCTTTGAATTGAGGTTTTGCATCCAAGGGCTTTGACATAGAAATTTTCAAATTGCCAATTTTCAGATGTTTTACAGTTTTGAGATTTGGAATTTGGAAATTTGAAATTTCAAGTGTTTGATTAATTGATTAAGACATGATGTTTTCTTTTGGATTCCTTTGATTTACAGATTTCGAGACTTGATGTTTAATTTGAGATTCCTTTGATCAATATTCAGAAACCTGAATATTGACAAATAAGTCAATCTAAAAAAAAAATTCAAAAAAAGTTTAGCTTGATGGCTAAGGTTTGGTCTCATATAGCTTGATCATCTCATGTTCAAATACCCAACTAAGGCAATCGAATCAGCCCCTAGGCAAGTTGATCTTGCTAGCTGAAATCCAACAAAACCAGCGTCATACTCAACTTAAAACCTACATATACAGCTAACTGTTTAACCATATATGAAAAAAATTAAAATTAGACAATCTAATTCTTATTGAAGTCCGTATTTGAAATCCTCAAAGAAAGTAAAGATTTCTCAAATCAAACAAGCAAATGTAAATCAGGAATTTAAATCTAAAAGCAAAGTGTTAAGAATCAATCTAAAATGATTTGAATCAAAAGACATATACCAACCTTTAAATCTGAAACTTCAAGCTTTTTCCAAACAACTACACTTTAACACCTGAGTCACATAAATTGTCAATAAAGAAAAATGTTAATAATATGAAATTTGGTAAAATGTACATGAGAATTGGGAGAGAACACCAACTTTTAGAATTTCAGTGAAACAGTGGCATATCTGGTTATTCGTTATTTTGAATTGGCCATGAATGTTTGAAAGAAATATATTAAATAAAAAAATTTTAGATTCCAAATATTCCACCTATTTGGGATTCCCCTGATACACGTACAGTCAGATCACCTCTATGTCATAAGAAATCTAAAATTTTATTTGAAATGTGGGTCTTGGGAGCATAGAACCAAGAGCATAGAACTAAGTCTATGTGAGGTGCATAGAACTTCATGAAAGTTGTCGAATCTGTCATTCAAGTCTCCATTGACAGAATAGGAGAAATTAATTATAGTAGCATAGAACTTCATGTCCTATGCTACATGTGGCGTGATAGGGAGCCCGTAACAACCCCCTACAAGCTTGACGGAATGCAAACACAAAATAAAAAAAATTGAGCATCTGAAATTCGATCTGCACAATTGTGAGAGCTGCAGACAGTTCAATCTAGCATTATTTCCCCAGATCTGAGGAATTCAAAATTGTGAAACTTCGAGATTCCAGAAGTTTGAAAAGTGGAACTCACAATCTCTCTGCAACCTGGATATCTAAAGATGTTAAAACCTAAGAACTGTGTAAATTTTTCAGAACTAAGAAAATCTGATCCAGTACGTTTAAATCTGAGAATTTCCCTAGTTAAGGCTGAGATCTGAAGATAGAGAAAAGAGGCTGAACTTGAACCAGGTTTGCAGGAAGTCTTAAAACCATAGAATGACAAATTAAAATTCAAATCTAGAATGACAACTCCAAATCCGAGGAGCCTCAGACACCTTAACATTAAATTTAAAATTTTAAAAAAAACTCTTCAAGTCAAGGTTAAAATCTGTAGCATTAACCAAAGAGTTTTAAAATCCAAACAGCCAATTTCATATCTGAATACTCAGACTCATAGCTTTCAAAGATTATAAGGAATGAATTGCTTAAACCTGGGATTTGCATGTTTGAAAACCAGAATCAACCAATCAAAAATCTGCTCTTGCATGATTCAGAAAATTCTGCAAACTTGCCAGACAGTATGTCTGAAAATTTTAACAAAAAAATTTGATGATAATCCAGACACCCCAGATTCTAGGAAGAGTTCAGATCCATGAGAATCTGTGGATTGGAAAAGTTGACAAATCAGCCAATCAAAAAATCAGCAACTCTATGAAAACTTGCAGATCTGGAACCTCGGATCACAAAAGGAAAAGTTTCAAATGTGAAACCGAAACACAAAATCGAATCAGAAATTTTGATTGCCAAATGTTTCAGATCTGAAACCGAAAATCCAAATTCAAAAGACCTCCAAATGTAAACCCGGAAGCCGAAGATCAAGAAATCTTAAAGATTGAAAATGAGATCAAACCCTTTAAAAAATGAAACTATGAACCCCAATTCACAAACTAACCAAAAAAAAGTCTGGAATCAGGATTGCTTAAACCTGGGATTTGCATGTTTGAAAACCAGAATCAACCAATCAAAAATCTGCTCTTGCATGATTCAGAAAATTCTGCAAACTTGCCAGATAGTATGTCTGAAAATTTTAACAAAAATATTTGATGATAATCCAGACACCCCAGATTCTAGGAAGAGTTCAGATCCATGAGAATCTGTGGATTGGAAAAGTTGACAAATCAGCCAATCAAAAAATCAGCAACTCTATGAAAACCTGCAGATCTGGAACCTCGGATCACAAAAGGAAAAGTTTCAAATGTGAAACTGAAACACAAAATCGAATCAGAAATTTTGATTGCCAAATGTTTCAGATCTGAAACCGAAAATCCAAATTCAAAAGACCTCCAAATGTAAACCCGGAAGCCGAAGATCAAGAGATCTTAAAGATTGAAAATGAGATAAACCCTTTAAAAAATGAAACTATGAACCCCAATTCACAAACTAACCAAAAAAAGTCTGGAATTAGGAATCAAATTGTCCACATATGGAATCAAAAAAAATTGTAATGAGCAAACAATAACTATCCATCAAAACCCAGAGATTAGATTGAATAAATCCTAAACATAAATTTGAAACAAAAAAATAGAAACTCCAAACAATAAACAGTGGTATACAAAGTTGGAATCAAACCCACACACACACATACACATAAATATGATCTGAAACTCTTCAAATCAAAAATCCTGAAGTCTCAATCTATAAAATCAATCCCATCTTAAAAGACATCAAGCCAAAGTGGATCAAAACCAAAATCATCCTAGATCAAAGCTATACATACAAAGTTTAAATCCCAAAAACTACAAAGTATTAAATCTGAGAAACTCATTAAACATCAAATCCACAATTCAATTCATCTAAATGGAAACAACCACAATTCAATTCATCTAAATGGATATCCTGCTTTTTCTTTCTTTAGATTGTAATGGCTGGCTAACATTCTTTACATGCTAGGAGAGATTATACAACATATAAGCAAAAACAAGTAAAATTACTAACCAAGTTTGGAGAAATTCCATGTGCAATAGCTTAGCCTCAAATTGTTCAAGAATAAGAACCAACCTTCCTTGTCACCTGAGAAGCAAAGAAGACCAACCAATAATTCAACAGTAGATGTATTCATGCATGTAGTTTTATATATTAAAGGATCCCTTTATACATAAAAGTAGAAAAAAAAACAAGAGAAAATGTTATAAGACAACATAACAACTTTTTAATCATAGCAATGTAAGCATTTTCTTCTAAACACCATGAAAAAGATGGGAACTTGCAACAGACAGATGATCCACAATCAAGAACAAATATTGATACAGACATATGGGAACTTGCAACCCCCCCAACAAAACAAATAACCACCTTGTATGGTTTTATACGTTCAGACCTATAGCTAGATTATTTACAATTATAAACAAGAACTTTGATGTATTAATTTGTTTAATTAATGATGTAATCCAAAAAGATCGAAAAAGGGCATAGGTGTGAACGTATTGAGGAGCATAGGTGTATGCTGCAAAGACAAACTAAAAAGAAAGAAGACGAACCTGATGTTTGAGAATCGTAGTCGCACTGCGCTGACAACCGTAGTCGTACGAAATAAGGCCGCCGAAAACTGGAGAAGAACCGGATGTTAGCGAACAAGATGAAAATGGTAGATCGAACCACAAAAGTGTGTACCTTTCTGAAACGGAAGCCAGCATTCCCGAATGATGCCGGTAAAAGGATCATGGCTTCGTAACGGACGATGACGGAGAAGGAGGGCCGGACGGACATTGAATAAGCCATTGAACGAGAGCATAACGAATAGAATGCAAAAGGAGGAAGGGCCATTGAAGGTCGTGAGAGGGGAAGATAGAAAACGGTCGCCCCGGAGGAAGATTGTGAGCGCAGTGTACAGCAGAGAAGGGAGGGCGTGATGGTCGGCTGCTGATAGAGGAAGATGCGGGGCAGGTTTGCTAAAGAAGTGGATGGCGCGGCCATTCCTGTATCGCCAGTGGAGAGCGCAAGCGCGCGTCGCGGAAGGGGCGTAAAGATGCTGATAGGACAGAAAGGGCGAGGGGTGGGATGGAAATTGGACGGTGCTGAGGTGAGCAGCTCGGGTGAGGACGGCGGAAGCGGCGCCCGCGGGCGAGCAGCTCGGCTGAGGCGCCGGTGGATTGATAACGGGAGGAGGAAAACTCGGACAGTGCTGAGGCGAGCAGCTCGGGTGAGGACGGCGGAAGCGGCACCCGCGGGCGAGCAGCTCGGCTGAGGCGTAACGGGAGGAGGAAAACGTGTGCCGCGTAGTGGGTGAACAGTCGCGACAGGATCAACGGCTGAAATAAAAAGGAATGCTTTGATCGAACAGGATCCGACGGCTGAAGCAAGGAGGACGAAAAAAGGGGCACTCGCGCTTCTATATACTAGGTATAGATAACAAACTAATACAAACATCTGTCGACATAAAATATTACGATTATGTTCTTAAAACTTTAATTTTACTCTCGATTATATAGGGTGAGAATCTTTTAGGCCTGTTTGGCATATCAATGTTTTGGGGATAAACTTTTTGAGGATAAATAAAATTTATCTCCAAATTATTTCGATACCAAAAAGGCTTTAAGAGATTGTTTGGTATTGGGATAATTTGGCGGTAATCATGATTTATTCCTTAAACCATGATTTATCCTCAAAATTTAGAGGATAAATCAAGATTATTCTCAAAATTTTATGATACGAAACAGGCTCTTAGAGATTCAAGGTGAATAAATAAAATAGAGACACTCTGGTTCATTGACTAGAAATATGACAAATTAATTATAAAAGAGGTTAGTGGTGAGGTATACGTGAAAATACGTGCGGTGGTAACACATATGGAAATGTAAATTCGATATTTGGCAGTATTAATGAGTAGGTACAGGTGGGTTTTAACAAAATAAGTTCTAAGTCAAGTAGAAATTATAAACATCTAGATATAAGGTCGAAATGTGTCAGGCTCGACTTCTTAAAAGACATTTGATTCTTGGATTTTTATGAGACATATTAGATTTTTTTTGTCTTTCTAACTCTAAAAAGAGATATATACAGGGGGGTGTCAATGGGCGTGCTCACCCCAACCCAAAGTTAGTCCACTTACGTTTCGATCCAAAATATATTGACAAATATTAATTTGATCGTGTTTGACCCAAATTTATATTTTTATTAAATATGATAATTTAATTACTAAAAATAAAAATATAAAATTGATAGTAATTTAATAAAATATATTTTTAATAAATAAAAATAATATTTTTAACTTAAAGTTGAAGTTTATTTGACTTGTTTTGATCCATATGTTGACCCGCATGATGACCCACGATCAATCTGACCCACGAACCTACAAACTAGTACAACCCATTGCCACTCCTAAAAATATACCTCTCAAATCAAATCAAACATAATCAAAGTGATTTGGTTTAGTAACATTAGTGCAGTTCCAATTATACCTTATTAAGATAAAGTGTATATATATTCATGTATAATTTTACTTGATTTGATTTAAATTCTATTTATTAATGTATAAGTAATTTATCTTAATAACTGTTAAAATATTTACTTCTATATACAAAAGATACATAAAATATTAATAACAAGTTTGATTCGGTGTTTGATATGATTTGTAAGAATTTTGAAATCAAATCAAATGGAACTAAATCTCAAATTTGGTTTAATTTTGTAATTAAATCCAGCGGTGAACAGTCCCCCCACTCCTAGTTGGGCTGCAATCAAAATTTTCAAACGTATCGTTTCACAATGATCTAAACATATATTTCACAATGATACCAAAATGTCACCTAACTCTAAAGAGAGATATATATATATATATAAGTAAAAGAAATATGTAGACAATTAAGCAAAAACAGATGAATGAACCAAAGTTCCATAAAAGAAATATATAGAAAATTAAGCAAAAAACACAGATGAATCACTTGCATCTTCTGCTTCAAACCCAAGTGTAGATAAAGTCAGTCGACACAACCGTTCAACTTTAAAAAATTAGGTTTCATCACATACACAATTAACCAAAATGCCATAAAAATACATATAAAAAGTAAGTAAGAATAAACATGAATCTTCTAAAAGATATATTTAATTACGGTCCTATATATTTTGCACATTTCATAGATCTTCTTTTCGTCCCGATCCCAGTTCACCTTCTTAAGTTTCTCTTTAGTCAAATACATATTTTTCTCTTTCGATGTGATGAATATTTAAATTTAAACCATGAACAAATAATGAAAATTAAGTGAAGTGGGCACATATTCTTACATCGGGCAACATGTTCTTCTACTTGTTATAGTGACTTAACAGATCTGCGAAGTATTTTCTCAATCTAACAAAATTAACAAAGAATAAAAAAGAAGAACAGGGTTAATAATAAATTGATTTCGAGATCTCACGGTATCCTAAGACACTTTATACAAGGATGATCTTTTTCAAATTGCTTTCAGAATTCCAACTTACAGGATCGTAACAAAAGTCAGGTTTATAAATTAGGGCAAATCAAGCAAATTAAAATTGAAATACTATGAATGTCGTATGATCAGGGGGAACCCTACAAGAAGACGTAATAAGCCCTAGAGTGCCCCCTCCAGATTCTTTCCATATTTCTTTTCCTCGTGCCTAGAAACAAAGGCGGTAGAAATCCATCAAATACGGGTTAAAAACAGTTGTAACCATCAAAATTATATATATCCACATCAACTCTTATTGTATCGATGGTGCTCTAAACGTTAGATTTTTCTTACATCTTCTTCACATTAATCTTTTTTATTGCCTTGTGTGAACCTACATACGAGGAAACAAACATTTTAAAAATCAGGGAGAAGGTCGGGAAAACAAAAAACAATCAGTATGTTGGTTGGTTCCATCATCTAGTCAGAGAAAAAAGGTTCTGAAATTGGGGAAAATAAAAGGAAAATCGAAGAACACGGGGAGGGAAGATGATGAGGGTGAGGATAAGAAGGAAAATGAGAGGGGGAACTAAAATATCTGGTGTCTCTTACTTCAACAAGAAGATGAAAGAGACAGCAAAGGAAGATGATGGCATGAAAACCATGAAGGAATGACTATTGCTTGGTGCACTCACTACTTGGTGTGGGCCATGTTGCACCTATCACACTATATGGGAAGGACAAGTGCGCAGGCTCGCATACCCAAGTCTTGACTGGGTGATCATGATTTTTATCACAAGAAGGTGCACTGCATATTAGAGTTTTTGAAAGAAAGGCACTTACATATCTCCATGTTAGTTATTCGTTTGATTGTCTTTTTAGTAGAGCATTTATTTTATGAGTTTAGATTGCCTTAGGTGGCTGGAGAAGGGTAGTCCCTCAGTCGCCAATAGAAACATGTCACATTGGATACAGACCTATGTGTCGGACGAGTACCGCAGTTGAAATGGTGTTGCCAAACTAACACTTACCCACTAACGGGAATTGGCGACGGTGAAACCGTGCTTTGTCTGTTGCCTTACCCGCTATCATCATGGATGTCAACTCACCTTAACGGCGTGACACGATTAAAAAATGTATTTGAATCATGTAGGGTTTGAGTTTGAATGATTATCTTAATGGCGACCGGCACCATTTCATTTTTATCTTCATCTCCAATGCCATCTTCATGTTCTTCTTCGTAGTGCCCTCAGGCATTTGTGGTGCCCTCCAACCTTCGTAGTGCTATCCTTTGGCATTCGCAATGCCCACCTTTGGCATTCACATTGCTCTCCTCCAGTGTTCACAGTGCCGTCCTCCAGCATTCGACAGTGCCCTAGTACCGCTTAGTGTTTGAGTCCGCCCATTGGCATCATCTTTGACTAGGTTTCTTGTCTCTGACCCAATAAAATTGATATGTAGCCGTGTATTGTTGTTCTTACAACACAATTTTCTCATTTAGCATTGTAATGATTCATCAACTTTTAAATGGTATATCTCTTTAACCATTATAATGGTTCATCGACTGTTAAATGGTATCTGCCAGTTGGTCCGCCATTGTAATTACATATGTGTGATATTTGTAAAGTCTTAATAACATATGTAAAAAGTTAAGTTAGTAACACGAATGCAGTGTTTTGTAAATTAGGTCTCAATGGTTAGTAACATATGAAAAATGATTTTAAGGGGCAAATAATAGGGACAGTAACATATATCAAAGGTTAGTAAGAAAAGGCACATTTCATAATGTGGTTAGTAACACGTGAATGAAAAGGGTTAATAACATAAGTAAAGGGTAAGAAAGCACATGACAAATCCTATAATGGAGTTAGGAAGGGTGAAATTAAAGGGTCAATAACATATGTAGAGGGTTAGTAACAAAGGGCAAATGCTGTAATGGTGTTGGGACATATGGAATGAAAGGGTCAATAACATATATAAAGAGTTAGTAACACAAGACATCTGTTGTTGTGGGGTTGAGATCAGTAATAAATATAAAAGGTCAGTAACATATTTAAAGAGTTAATAACACAGGGCATGTGTTGTTGTGGAGTTGGAAATGGTGGAATCAAAAGGTCAATAACATATGTAGAAGGTTAGTAGCATAGAGCAAATACTGTAATAGTGTTAGGCAGAGTGGAATCAAAGGGTCAGTAATATATGTAAAGGGTTAGTAACACATGTAAAGAGTTAGTAACACAAGGCATGCATCTGTTGTTGTGAGGTTGAGAATGGTGGAATCAAAGGGTCAGTAACATATATAGAGAGTCAGTAACACAGCGCAAATACTATAATGGTATCGTGAATGGTGGAATCAAAGGGTCTGTATCATATGTACATAGTTAGTAACATATGTAAATAATTAGTAACACATGGCATCTGTTGTTGTGGGGTTCGGAATGGTGGAATCGAAAGGTCAAAAACATATGTACATGGTTAGTAACATATGTAAAATGCTAGTTGTAAGGAGTTATTAACACATGTAACGGGTTAGTTGTAAAGAGTTAGTAGCATATGTAAAGTGTTAGTAACTTATATAAGGAGTTAGTAACATATGTAACATCTTAGTTATAAGAGTTTAGTAACATATGTAAAGGGTTAATAACATATGTAACATGTTAGTTGTAAGAAGTTGGTGACATATGTAAAAGATTAGTAACATATGTAATGAATTAGTAACATCTGTAAAAGTTAGTTGTAAGGAGTTAGTAACATATGTAAAGAGTTAGTAACATATGTAACATGTTAGTTGTAAGGGTTAGTGACATATGTAAAATATTAGTAACATATGTAATGGATCAGTAACATCTGTAAAAAGTTAGTTGTAATGGATTAATAACATATGTAAGGGGTTAACAATTTATGTAACATATTACATGTAAGAGATTAGTAACATATGTAAGAGATTAGTAATATTTTTAAAGGATTAGTTGTAAGGGATTAGTAACATATGTAATAAGTTAATAACATATATAAATGGTTAGTAACATCTGCAAATGATTAGTTGTAAGGAGTTAGTAATATCTGTAAAGGATTGGTTGCAAAGGATAAGTAACATATGTAAATGATTAGTAACATATGTAAAGAGTTAGTAATATATGTAACGGGTTAGTAACATATGTTCAATCTACATGAACGAGATGTTCACCTAACTAGCACTGATATCAGTCTAATTTTGATTTAACAAATAAGGATCTACCTATTGATCTACAAGGCAAGCTACGGAAGCCAACGCTAGACAAGTTTGTATCTGACGGTGGTCTTTATCGGGATGAAAATTTTAAAGTTCTCAAAACACTTGCCATTTCTAACAACCCATATGATGTTTAGAGTATCGTGAACTTGTGGATTGTCATCATGCCAGCATGTTTCTTATCCCTAGATCAAACTGTTCATGTTCCCGAAATGTTCTTTACTACTTGCAAGATGTTGAATAAGTAGGTAGTTATAATTGGGTTGGGTGTGTATATGTCCTTCTGGAGAAATTCACGACATTTGTTGATGAGATGAATGAGAACAAATCACCCTACTTGGTAGGGTGTGTTGCACTTATTCCTGTGAGTATATTATTTTTTGTTGCAGTGACTTCACACATTTTGTTTGAAGTTGAATGTTCTATCATATTTTATTCCACTCATCACACTTCACTCTTTGTTACAAGCATGATTCTTTGAGCACGTGCATGCAATGAAACATTTGACTTTCAAAAGTTTTCAATGTCTCAAGTGGAATACCAGATGTTGAAGAAGCCGTTGAACTTCTCCAACATCTTCAATAATTTGAGGCGACATATATATGATTTGAGCATCCGTAACATCTTATTATTCCAAGGGCTTTATAACATATTAAACAATTGTTGACTTGTTACATGGTATTGTTATAGGTGATGTTGTTCCTCACCGCAGACACAAAGAAGGAACATTTGGTTTCACCGCCAACAACAGAAACTATAGAAGACATAAGTTAGGGTAAAACAAGTGAAATGAAAGAAGGAATGGAATGTACACTTTAGCTCATATTAGAGAGAATGCAAACTCTTGAAAGAGAGTTGAACGTGGAGAAAGAGAAGAGAATAGCTATTAAAAAAATTGTTCAAGATTTGAAGAATGAGCTACATATTTTTTATATTGGCAACACATGGCAGGAACCAGCAACAAAGGCAAGAACATTGCAAAGGAAGAGCTGTATGATACCGTCGACAATAGGGAAGTGAGGACTATGGAGAGTCACTATGGACTCTATTTCTCAGTTAAGAACTAAGGTTTACAACCTCAATACCTATGTGTTAAGAAAGAAGAAAGATAGAAAAAAGCTTTGAAACAAGTGTAGACAGGAGAATGTATGTTGTTAGCTTACTCATGGATGAGTCAACAAACATCCTCGACGATTTTATAGATACAACTTTAGACTTATCTACAAAAAAATCAATGACATTCCGTCCTCCCTCATAAAGAGGGTCAAAGGTATAACAATAACGGTTGGAAACGGTCCAAGAAGATGGTGACATAATCATTCTATGTTCGAAAATGCCATAACACTAAGACTCCTTCAAGAAGACCCTCATGAAGAGGGAATTGTCCACCTACCCTCGGATGTGGAAAAAGGAAACTGTCAAAAAGAGGAAGATGGAGACACAAAAGAGGAAGGAGAAGGGGAAGGGGAAGGGGAAAGAAGTGTTGGCAAAAATACTAGAACACATTTAGGAATTTTGTGAGGTATTGCTTTTGACCTCTCGTAACATGTTAGTGTCATCTATGTTGGTAGTAACCTCCCAATATGTTCCCATATTTACACATTACTTCTTCTATTGTAGGAACATGCTAAATGAAGCCTGCTTGACCCATTGAAATGGACATGTGTTGATTGGGAAGATTTATTCTTTCGGGATAGGTTTACATCAATGGTCCTATAGATGCGTACTGTGAGATAATGACATATGCAATTCGGAATAACACAGACTACTATAAACCTTGCAAATTTTGTTCTGCCTTTATCTCATTGTATTATAATCATTCTACCATGAACTGAGCTAGGGAGAAAGGTGCCATACAAGAGGCCCTAAAATTGAAGACACTAGAAAAATGTATGGCCATTGAGCACTACTTCTTCATCAATCACCATTATAAACATTTTATGCATATCCCCGTTGACACACAGAAGTACATGTGGGGTAGTCTACAACTCTTTCAACACCAATCCTCAGTATACCGTGGGAGCAAGGAATATGATTACATTATTGAAGACCATGAACACTAATGTTTTTAACCTTCTTAATGTTGAAGACTAGCCCTGCGAATTCAATAAAATTTGTCCAAAACAACCAAGCCACAAGTAAACTGCCTTTAACTTGGATTGTCTTCAAATTAAAAAGAAGTATAAGCCAACATCTTATCCATTTTCTTTCAACTATATTTCCAGTGTTTAATGTTAACTATATGTCATGATGTTCGCTGAACACCTCACAAGACTGGGTAAACATGTGTGGTCTATCGATCTGGATGATTTGCTGAAAACAACAATACGATTGATATGCCACTTGTTTGAGAAGATGACTAGTTGAAGGGCATCATTCTTCTGTTGATTTTTAAATTGATGATAAGTTGAAGAGTGGTTGTTATATTGTTTTGTGGTTGTTAAACTAATGATAAATTGAAAGGTGCTTGTTAAACTTATGTGGTTCTTAAATTGATATGGTTGTCAAAGTGACAACAACTTATAGTTGTTGAACTTTGTTGATCTTAAACCAATTGGGTGTTTCAAGTTTTCAAGTGTTTTAAGTTTCAGTGGTCAACATATCTCAGTGTTTTAAGTTTCTAATCTATACGGATGTTACTAACCCCATAATATAGTTACTTATACACACGTTACAAATCCATTACATATGTTACTAACAACTTACATATGTTATTAACCCCTTTCATATATTACTAACCCCTACAACTAAGTGGTTACATAAGTTACTAATCCCTTACATATGTTACTAACCATTTACATATGTTACTAACCCCTTACAATTAACCAGTTACATAAGTTACTAATTATTTACATTTGTTACTAACCCTTTACATATGTTACTAATCTCTTATAACTAACCAGTTATAAAAATTACTAACCATTTACATATGTCACTAACTCTTTATATATGTCACTAACTCCTTACAACTAACCAGTTGCAGAAGTTACTAACCATTTACATATGTCACTAACCCTTACAACTAACCCCTTATAAATGTTACTAACCATTTACATATGTCACTAACCCCTTACATATGTTACTAATCCTTTGCATATGTTACTGACCAGTTATATATGTTACTAACTTTATACATATATGAATAACCATTTACAAATGTGACTAACTCTTATAACTAATTTTTTACATATATTTCTAAAAAATATGATATTAACCATTTACATATGTTACTAATCCCTTACATATGTTACTAACTTCTTACATATGTTACTAATCCTTTATGACTAACCTATAACATAAGTTACTAAATCATTACATATGTTACTAACCCCTTACGGATGTTACTAACATGTTACATGTGTTACTAATTGGTGATAAAAATGACTAACATTGTCAACAACATATAATATTGACAAAGGTACAGAAAAAGATAAAATGCCTACTATATTTTGTCATCTTCAATATATGACATAAAATTACTAACATATCATTTTCAATACATGACGTATGATATGATCTTTAATACATAACATATGATGTTGACAAAATAGTATTTTGAATACATGACATATGATATCATCTTTATTATATGACATATCATCTTTAATACATAACATATGACGTTGATAAAATATCATTTTGAATACATGACATATGATATCATCTTTATTATATGACATATCATCTTCAACACAGACTTCACTGCTGACAACATATCATCTTCAACACAGACTTCACTCCGACACAAACTTCAATACTAACAACATATCATCTTCAACATAGACTTCACTCTAACAAATTTTGTTCATGGACATACATTAAAATATCCATATGTCTTAAGGAGTTATGTGTGTTGAGAACACAGTTCTGAGATGATAACCCTCGGTCTTATGAAGTACTCACTAAAAGTTTGAAAATAAAATGTCTTGCGAACTTAGCACATCTTCTTGCAATTCATGAACAACATCAAGCTCTTGTAGGGAACTACCCATGTCTGCATTTCTTTTTTCTTTTCTTGGTCTCATGGCATGACTTTATCCTTTGCAGTCGACCTTTCTCTACTCTACCCTTTAAGAAGAGAGGTCATTCTACTTATACGTCATATTCAACAACAATTACCTATCATAAGAACATATGATTGTCTAAGTTTCGAAAAAAAAATCAAGTTGATGTGCATAAACAACAAGTTTATATGCATAAACAAGAAAAGAGACATGTGCTGGAGTTTCCTGTATATATGATGGTAATGTGCCTTCATTTCTGTCCTTTTCTGCAAATGGATTACAATTGGGGGGTAATAATCGTGTGAATTCCTCTTGTGTTTATCTTCATATATTGAACATATGTTCATGGTGTCTCTAGATTTTGTTGCCATTGCACATAACTCAACAACGTTGCCCACGAAATGCATAAATTACGTTGATGCAATTCTTTTTTCTTCTATTGTATTCTATTCATCCACAATGACTTTATTAGGAGATAATTTACATACTGATAGAAATGTATGCCCTACAAGCCAATCATATATGATACGATTCGACATTTTTAGAAATATCTCATTCAATTAATCAGGCAAATCTTCATTATAAGCTCTTTTTAGATGCAAATATCATAATGAAGTCCTTGATCAAATACAATGATGATTAAATCATGATGAGATCATGATAATGAGATTGATCATCTAGAGGTATTTGATCTAAATGTTCCTAGTCATAGGATACTTGAGATGGGACATCAAGGATCCGGATAGACTAGTGTAAGTGATGTCTTCTCATGTGATGAGGACGACCGATCTCATTGGTCATTAGTGTGTAGACACTGAGATACACATACAGGTCCTCATTAGTTGAATGAGTTCACTGAACTGACCGAATTAGAAACCCTGAATGGTATCTTACCGAACTGTCTATCAGGGTTTTCTATCATCACGGTTGCATGGTTGGACCTTTGACCTGAGTCGCCAAAGATGCCTTGTTGGGTGGAACTTGTGCTTTGACCATTGACTTATGGATCACAATTTAGATGGTCCTATATAGCGATGGATCGGGTACAAGGAAAATCCGATGGAGGCAATTGAGCGGACAACAAGGGATCACCCACTCTTGGTAAGTGAGAGTGAATGTCCTATGGGATAGTACTCTAAATCCCTGGCCAGGGTAGATAGGATAATTGGAAAAGGAGTTTTTCAATTGATCCAATTCCGAGTACATGATCCTATAGAGTCGGTACACTAAGGAGTTGACAGTCGATGACGTACTCCTTTCCGACCGGGACATTGGATGGATGAGGGTTTATATCCATGTGGTAACTGATGATGGAAAGGCTCAATGGAGATGAGATTATCCCCATAGCCATTTGGGATCATAGGATGTGGCTTGTACCCTTCATGATTGGTAGGCCGATTAATCTGTTATCGGATAACGGATTTAATTAGAATTAAATAGAATTGTTCTATTTTATTTAGGCCTCAACCAAATAGGTTATTGGGCCTAGTGGGTCACACACAAAAGGACTTATCCACAAGTACAGGGGCAAGGGCGTAATTTATAGAGATTTTGGGTTTTTTATGAAAAATTCCATAATTCTCTATAAATACTAATGGTTTCAACCAAACCCGATCAAGCCAAGGATGAAAACCACGTCCCAAGCCTCCTCCCTACCTCCTCCTCTCTCTAGAAGGTGTCCTTGGTCGATGGAGCTCCGTTAGGGAAGAGTTCTCGAGGCCGACGCGAAGGGAGAACCTGCTGTGGATGAAGTTCGTGTGGATACTGCTGGAGACCGGACACTTGAACGATTTGTAGAGCTTAAGAAGCTCATCTCCTTCCTCTCCATGGGATTATATGAATCCCTATCAGGTATATTCGAACCCGATTTGATCGGTTTTCGATTTTCGTCGTTCGGTTTTGATTGAGATGGATTCTAAAGGAACCCATAGGAATCGTCGCTTCCGCTGCACCAAACTTTTATGGACGATTCCTTACACATACATCCCTTGTTCACCTCGTTAGGAAGTATTTTGAGGGCATAAGTCCTATTTGAAGATGTAAAAATTTGTGTATGACATACTTACATAATATGCTACAGAATTCAAATATTTTATATAAACATTTCTAGAAATATCACATTCAATTAATTAAGGAAATCGTCATTACTAACTCTTATTAGATACATACATTGTAATTGAGTACTTGACCACATACAACGATAATTGAATCATGATGAGATCATGATAACGAGATCAATCATCTAGATGTATGTGGTCTAAATATTTTTAGTCATAAGTTTTTTTAGATGAAACATCAAGGATCTAGATAGACTAGTGTGTGTGACGTCTTCTCATATAATAATGATGACTGCTCTCATTGGTCATTAGTGTGGAGACACTGAAATACACGTACATGTACTCATTAGTTGAATAAGTTCACTGAACTGATCGAATTAGAATCTTGAATAGTATATTATCGAACTGTTAATCAAGATTTTCTATCATCACAGTTGCATGGTTGGACTTTTTGACTTGAGTTGCCAAAGATGCCTTGTTGGGTGAAACTTGTGCTTTGACCATTGACTTAGATCACCATTTAGATAATCTAGTATAGCGATGGATCGGATCGAGTAAAAGAAAAACCTAATAAAGGCTATTATGCGGACGATAAGGGATCGTCCACTCTCCATAAGTAAGAGTGAACATCATATAAGATAGTACTCTAAGTCCCTAGCCAAGGTATAAAATATAATTGAAAATAGAGTTTTCTAATTAATCTAAATTTGAGTACATGATCCTAAAGCGTCGGTATACAAAGGAGTTGACAGTCGATGTCATACCCCTTTTCGACTAGGACATTAAATGGATGATGGTTTATATCAATGTGATAACTGATGATGGAAAGGATCAATAGATATAAGATTATCCCCATAGCCATTTAGGATAATGAGATGTGGCTTGTACCCTTCATGATTAGTAGTCCGATTAATCTGTTATCGTATAAGAAATTTAATTAAATTAAATAGAATTGTTCTATTTTATTTAAGTCTCAACCAAATAAGCTATTGGGCCTAGTGAATCAAACACATAAGGACTTATCCATAAGTTTAGGGGCAAGGACATAATTTATGGAGATTTTGAATTTTTATGAGAAATTTCAAATTCTCTATAAATACTAATAGTTTTAGTCAAACTCTATCAAGTGAAAGATGAAAACCATGTCCTCAGCCTCCTCCATACCTCCTTCTCTATTTGTAAGTCATCCAAGGGTGATGAAGCTCCATTTGGGAAGAGTTCTCAAGGTCGACTTGAAGGTAGAACCTACTATGAATGAAGTTCGCGTGGATACTATAGGAGACCAGACATTTGAACAGTTTGAAGAGCTTCAGAAGTTATTCTTCTTCCTCTCTATGTGATTATATGAATCCCTATTAGTATATTCGAACCTATTTTCATTGTTTGGTTTCAATTGAGACAAATTCTACATGAACCCATAGGAATCATCATTTCAGTTGTACTAAATTTTGTAGGATGATTCCTTATAGTATGCACATATGCAAACTTATGTAATTCCATGACAATAACTATACAAACTATGACTATTAACATGACCATATATATAACTAATGGCATGTTAGACTACCATGCTCAAAATGAACTAAAATGAGACAATATCCACATATAAACATCTAAACATGATTAAATATGAATGTAATTAGATGTTAGAAAATTAATCATCATAACCTATAATGTTGTTAACCTATGACCACAATAGTGTGACAAACTAAAAGGAACAATATTACCTTGGTTCGCCGGGTCACGACCCGGCCCCGACCCGGTCGGGCCGACTCAACCGGCCGGGTCAGGTCACGCAACCCGGCCCATATGACCATTGGCAATGGTCATATGACCGTTGCCAACGGATTGGGGGGGGGCTCAGTCCCCCCAATCAGCCCCTTGGGGGCTATTTAAAGCCCCAAGGGGCTTCCCTTACCCTCACCCCTCACTCTCACTCTCAAGCTCCCATTGCTCTCAAATTTTGCTCTCATTGCTCTCATTTTCTTCTTCATTTACTTAATTATTTCATTAAGTACTTCATTAGTTCATTTATTATATTTATTTAATACTTGTTTCATTGATTAGTTAGTTAAGTAGTTTCTTCTTTTTAATACTTACTTACTTAGATAGCTAGTTAGCTAGAAGATTAGTTAGATATTTAGTTTAGTAGTTACTTAAGTACATAATTAGTTAGAAGGTATAGTTAATTACTTACTTAGTTACATAATTAGTTAGTCATTTATTTTACATAATTAAAATTTTACTTAGATTAGTAGTAACTTATTAACATCATTAGCTTTTTTAAATAGTTAATTACTTACTTAAGTAATTATTTAGTAAAAAAATGTCTTCTCCAAGTCAAACAACCCAAACTACCAGCGCGACCCAGAGTGATCCGGCTTGGTTACATTACAACTTGATCTCCATGGTGGAAAGAAAAGTGCAATGTAAATATTGTGACAAAGTAATATTCGGTGGTATTTATCGTTTAAAATTTCATCTTGCAGGCATGAAGGGAAACGTTCTTCCTTACACACGGACTCCGCCAGAGGTCAGAGCTCAATTTTGTAGGCACCTACAAGCAATGGAGCAAACGAAGGAAACTAGCAAACGGCATAAGGAGACCGTCCAAGAAGAATTGCTACAACCGGGGAGACGTTCCGTACACATTTACGGGACCGGACAAGAGAGGCCGGATACTTTTGGAGACGAAGAGTACGATGGTATGTTTGTTTTACTCATAAACGTAGTTCATTCTTCTATTTTAAAAGAAAATTAAGTAGTTGAATATTTCTTAAATAGATGACCTTTTACAAGGAATGGAAGCAAGTCGAAGATCATTCATCGATGAATAGTTACATAAACGCACCGGTCGAATGATGGGTCAAGGGTCTGGAAGTGGGAGTGGTCGAGGAAGTGGAAGAGGATCCAACAACCAACCGCAAGATGAGATTCATGATCTCACCCAAGACGATGACCCGATAGTAGGTCCCGTGGGTCCCGTAACCAGCAGTCCACGACAACGTCAAACGACAATCACGTCAGTGATGAAGAACCTAAAATTATGTAAGGAGAAGATTGACGACACAAAGGCAAGGTGGTTCTTTCACCACGGCATTCCAGCAAATGCCGCGAGGAGACTGAACTACGAGAACATGATCAACACGATCGCAGACGTCGGGAGAGGAGTGCCTGGTCCAAACCCAAAGGAGATATACAATGTATATCTTCCTATGAAGGTGTAAGAACAAAGAAGTACGTGGCATCATTTGAACGAATATAGGAGGAACGAGATTGCACATTAATGACCAACGGATGGACTGGTAAGTATTTTTTCTTATACTCATTTATATTGAATATATAAACATTCTTTGTGTATAACTTAGTTAATATCTTATACATAACAAGTATAACTAGGAAGACAATGATCAATTTCCTAGTGTATAGTCAAGCCAGCACAGTCTTTTAGAAGTCAGTCGATGCATCGGGACAAGTAAAGAATGCAGAGTATCTTTACCAATTGATAGATGGAGTGATGGAAGAAATAGGAGAGAGTAGAGGAAACAATAGAGAGTGGAGAGTTTTGGAAAATTGTAAAAAAGATGTTGAACATCGTCCAACCCATAGTGAAGGTACTAAGGATGGTTAACAGAGATAGGAAAGTAGACATGGGATATTTATACAATGCGGTTAAGAGAGCGAAGGAAGAAATCTCCAAGATAGTGTCCGACTTTGCCAAGTGGTGGGATATCATAGATCGTCACTAAGAACGTACGTTACATCAACCCATACATGTAGCGGTATATTTGCTTAAACATTTACTAATCTTTCTTTTTAATGTCGGATATGTATAAGTTGTTTACTAATGTTATTTGGTTCATAGGTTACTTTTTCAACCCAAGGTATTGCTATAGTCCACAGTTCAAGGCAATGAATGAGCTATTAGATGACGTGAAGAGCGTCATCCGATAGTTGCTCGGTGATGACGACCGGGCTATTATCGCATGCAACAAGATGTATGATTACAGAATGCGAGCATTTCACATTGGAACGAGCAGAGTTGAACGAGTTGTGATGCTACTAAGTCCGGGTACATAGCATTATTTTTCATCACTTAACTAATCAAAGTTTACTTAGATAATAATGTAAGACATTTAATTTATGCAACTGATTGGTGGATGAACCATGGTAAAGTACCAGGGTACGAGGACTTGGCGGACGTAGCCATCAGGATCCTAAACCAGACCACTTCGGCTTTGGGTCGCGAGAGGAATTGGTCTACATTCGGCTTGATTCACATGAAACAAAGAAACAAGTTGACATCAAGGAGACTTGAAGACCTCGTGTATTGACACTACAAAATGAAATTAAAGTTAAAGAATTAAGAGAGAAGGAAGCAGAACCAGATGGAATAAAAGAGTTGGATATCATAAGCGGCGGGACGTTCGGTCGAGGAGCCGCAAATCGATAAGGAGGACATCGATTTGGATCAAATATTCTACGAGAAAAACTCCTTAGAAGCTTGGGTCAACGACAGAGAAGGGTTGGGAGAACCAGAGTTCAACCCAGAAGACCAACAATGGGCTGAAGGAGTGCTCGATGATGTCCCTTTGGCAGAAGAATTCTAGATCCCTCCCTCCCTAGCAAAGCGACAGAGGACCGGAGAAGGAACTAGTGGAGGTACGCAAAGTAGGAGAAATGTAAACAAGTTATGACTGATCCTTTTGATATTGCAGATGCTGATACGGTCAAAGATGATTTAGAAGATATGCCGGAGTTGAAAATCCGAGTGCAGTACCAGACTTCCGAGGATTCGTCATCAAAGAGTAGCAGCGATGATGGTGCTGAATACGGGGGCACGAGCATTTCACAAGTACAAGGGACCCCAGATCCTCACATATCTCCTACAACGTTGTTATGTTTTACCGGCGAGGAGCAATATACCCATGCGACCCAAGACGTTGATCATGGTACTGATAGAAATGTATGCCCTGCAAGCCAATCATATATGATATGATTTGACATTTCTAGATATATCTTATTCAATTAATTAGGCAAATCTTCATTATAAGCTCTTATTAGAAGCGAATATCATAATGAAGTCCTTGATCAAATACAATGATGATTAAATAATGATGAGATCATGATAATGAGATTGATCATCTAGAGGTATTTGATCTAAATGTTCCTAGTCATAGGATACATGAGACGGGACATCAAGGATCCGGATAGACTAGTGTATGTGATGTCTTCTCATGTGATGAGGACGACCGATCTCATTGGTCATTAATGTGGAGACACTGAGATACACATACAGGTGCTCATTAGTTGAATGAGTTCACTGAACTGACCGAATTAGAAACCCCGAATGGTATCTTACCGAACTGTCATCATCACAGTTGCATGGTTGGACCTTTGACCTGAGTCGCCAAATATGCCTTGTAGGGTGGAACTTGTGCTTTGACCATTGACTTATGGATCACAATTTAGATGGTCCTATATAGCGATGGATCGGGTACAAGGAAAATACGATGGAGACAATTTAGCGGACAACAAGGGATCGTCCACTCTCGGTAAGTGAGAGTGAATGTCCTATGGGATAGTACTCTAAATCCCTAGCCAGGGTAGATAGGATAATTGGAAATGGAGTTTTCTAATTGATCCAATTCCGAGTACATGATCCTATAGAGTCGGTACACTAAGGAGTTGACAGTCGATGCCGTACTCCTTTCCGTCCGAGACATTGGATGGATGAGGGTTTATATCCATGTGGTAACTGATGATGGAAAGTCTCAATGGATATGAGATTATCCCCATAGCCATTTGGGATCATGGGATGTGGCTTGCACCCTTCATGATTGGTAGGCCGATTAATCTGTTATCGGATAACGGATTTAATTAGAATTAAATAGAATTGTTCTATTTTATTTAGGCCTCAACCAAATAGGTTATTGGGCCTAGTGGGTCACACACAAAAGGACTTATCCACAAGTACAGGGGTAAGGGCGTAATTTATAGAGATTTTGGATTTTTATGAAAAATTCCATAATTCTCTATAAATACTAATAGTTTCAGCCAAACCCGATCAAGCCAAGGGTGAAAACCACGTCCCAAGCCTCCTCCCTACCTCCTCCTCTCTCTAGAAGGTGTCCATGGTCGATGGAGCTCCGTTCGGGAAGAGTTCTCGAGGCCGGCGCGAAGGGAGAACCTGCTGTGGATGAAGTTCGTGTGGATATTGCTGGAGACCGGATGTTTGAACGGTTTGTAGAGCTTAAGAAGCTCATCTCCTTCCTCTCCATGGGATTATATGAATCCCTATCAGGTATATTCGAACCCGATTTGATCGGTTTTCGATTTTTGTCGTTCGATTCTGATTGAGACGGATTCTAAAGAAACCCATAGGAATCGTCGCTTCCTCTGCACCAAAATTTTATGGACGATTTCTTAAAGTGGTATCATATCCCGGTTCATGTCTCGGTCAAAACCGACGTCGAATCGACATTATTTCATGTTATTTATGTGTTCCCGAATCTGTGCAAACGTATGTTTTGACGAGGCCACCATATTCTGTGTATGACTCTGATAAAATATTGGTTGGCTTAGGTATAATGTAGTGATATAGGACTTTCCAACGCCGTAAAACGTTTGAACTTTGGATCTCTGTAGTGTTCGGGAGAAGCATCAAAATTTGGTGTTTCTGTCTTGCCCGAACCGACACACCCAGATTTGGGGATTTTGTGAAATCTCCATCCACAGAAGAAATTGAGACTTGGAAGAGGTTTATAATATGGGTAATATGATTACCTAGCCTTTACCTTTGATATCCAGCTTTGAACGACGGCCGAGGGAGAGAAATGTTGAGTTTTCCGACGAACTAGGGTTCTGCAGAGTCTGGCGGCGCCGACTTGTTTCTTCCTGATTTTACATCGATAGAGAATTTTTATATGAAGGTATACATATATATATTTGTAAACTTCATTTAATGAGGATTCTAAATTATATTTTTTAATAATATTTGGCTTCTGGGATAAAGAGTTATCCTCGTTACAAAATAGAGATTTCTGCTACGGAATCTCGGTGACCGCTACCTCTTCTTCCTCATTTTTCGATAGATTGAGATTTTTAATGGATATGAGGCAGACTTTTTTGGATTCCTTATTCGATAAGGATTACAACACATATTTTTTCAGATTTTTCGGACTCCTGAATAAGGAGATATGTCCGTGTTAATGTGATTAACTTTCTTCCGGATGAACAGTGCCCGTTCGGGGGAAGGCGATCGGCGCACGCGCCGGCGCACGGCGGTTGGCGCACGCGCCTTTTGATACCGGTGCACCCAGTGGCGCACGCGAGCGTGGCACAATGCGCCGAAAGACACCATTTTTTATGATTTTAAAGTGTTTAAAATCATAGAAATTTCCGAAAATTGCCAGAAAATTCTATAAAAATTCTTAAAAATTCTATAATATTATTTAACATGTTTTAAAGTGTTTAATGACATGTTAGATGATGTTTAGTTCTATTTACATAGATTCACTCATGGTTAAACTTTAAAATTGTTTTAAAAGTTTAACTTAAATTATTAGTGTCTTAATTAATTCTGTAAAATGATATTTTATAGAATATAAATTGGGATATTAATTTATGACCTTGCACAGTATTGGGAATGCATGAATGTTCTAAATAGTTTAGTTTTGTATGTTCATTTCATATAAATTGTTTATATGTTATTGTCATGTTATTTTCATGTTATTTATTTCATGAAAAATTCGACATCCATGAAATTGAAAATTTCAAAATAAATTATATAATTTTATGCTGATATATATGATATATCTCATATAATTATCGCGTATGCGCTCTATGTTCATGTGATGAATGTTAGTGTGTATCGAGGTGATCAAGGACTTAATTGTGCTTGGCTTGTGATTGCTTTTAATTATGTTGGTTATGTTATTAAATGGGGCATGCGTGTGCCTCCTCTCTCTCTATACAATCTGATTGTACATTCTACCTCCCTCCATTAATGTACTCCCCTTGGTTAAAACCAAGGTTTCTTATTGATTTATGTACTTTTGTGGGGTCTGCATACCCTTAAGCCGCTTGTAAGAGTTAGAAGCCGGTTCGTGGAAGGTTGGAGAGCGGGACCACTTGGAGAAGCACCCTTCTGAAGTGGGAGCATACCAACTAAAGCATTTGAAGCAAGGATTTGCACCTATAGGGGTGCCTTAGGTGCATGCTTAGGGTTAAGTCCATGATCACCTGATTTTGTGCATATTTGATATGTGGATGTGTGCTACAGGTTATACCTTAGATATATGATATTCCAAAGGTATTATATATACTTAGCACATATTATTGATGAGACTAAAATAAAATCACTCCTTGTCATAATTAGGTTGATAAACGTGTGACATTAAGAATGACTCACGTAGCCTTCCGTTGTTATGGTCTTGATGAGCCAATCTTAGATTGGATGGGTTTGTTGTGTTTCCCACAAGACTCATTCATCAAGGGATTGGTGATCATGGCCAAGGCATTTGCCGAACTTTGGGGTGGACCATTGCATGGCCTTGTTGTGTTTCCCACAAGGGCTATGTTAAGAATTCATTCTCATAACGTAACAAGCGGAGTTGACCTAACTAGAGTATATAGCTTGTTGTGTTTCCCACAAGGTTATAACTCTAGAGGCTAAATGACTAAGAATTGCAAGGGTTGCAATTGGTAAAAGTTACCTACCTATTAAGTATGGGATGACTTGTTGTGTTTTCCACAAGGTTGTCACCATAAAGTTAATAGGGTCTTAGTCCCCACTAGGATTTCATCATGATATCCCGTCTTTGCATAATGAGGGTTATGCAAATTCGTCGAAAATTAGTGGGAGCATAAATTAGGATCAAAGACCATATCTTAATTTTAATGAATGTCTGCAATGTTATTTTGATAAAATTATATCTCAGTTGTAGAATATGATAATAAACCACCATTAGTATGGCATATTAGATGCCATATAGCTTAATGACTCACACTTCTTAGACTGATTTAGAACTAAGAGAATTGTTCTCATAGTTGACCAATTAACTACTCTACTTGAGAAGTAGGTGTCTCCTAAATTATCTAGTGATATGAAAGAAAGATAATATCTTATCTCATAGACAAGATGCATTGTTTGCCTTAAACTAGATGTTAGTCTCTATGAGACATAATTATAGAGACAACATGGATAGATGGATATGAGATCCATCATGGCTCATAGTGATGAGCTAACTAAATGGCAACTTAGATCAACAATACATCTTAATTACTTCTTGTTGGTGAGACCAATAGTAAGAAGTAAAATCATTAGATAGAAATAGGAGAGAGTTAATAGTAAAAGAAGGTGATCAAGATAATAAAGCCGTAATAAGACAGATTCTTACACTTGTCATGATGATGATAAGTGGAAGAGGAAGTACAAAGTGTTTTGTATATAATGTAAAGGTGGAGCTTGAGAAGCTTCATGTATCCAAGTCATTGGCACTTACTTGTTTTAAATATACACTTAATAGTATTAGATACTATATGTGTATATCATAATATTAGATACTATGGATGCATCTAATGGTATGAGATACCAAATATGCATCTTATATCTACAAGGAGTTGTAGATGATGACAAGTAAATGAAGGCTTAATAAAGAAGATGTTGACCTACATATGAAATGGTGCAAAAGTTGCATCATTATTAGTGGGAGGTGCAATTCTTTAATAGCCTTATGGAGATGTCTTAATAATTAATATTGCTATTATATCCTTCTACAAGAACATTATATGATTTCCTACTTGAATAAATGTTGATTTATTCTAAGTTATGGAATTGATAGATGTTCTAATAGATTGAATGGCAAAGTGTTTGCCCGTGGGAGCTTAATGAATTGTTTAATCATATTTGATATGTTAGCTCTCATGTTATGTGTGAATATTCCTTTTAAGAGGAAATGGGTTGATTTAGATCAATCTACACTTTAGCTTTATATAGACATGGAGAATGGGTTAATGAGTTATTAGAACTCGTATATTTAGATGTATGTTAGCCCATATCTAGTAAGGCTAAAGAAGAATATTTCTACTTCATTATTTCAAAGATGATGTCTCTAGGTATGGATACATATACTTTATGAAGTACAAATCTAAGACCTTTGAGAAATTATCCGAGATTAAGAATGAAGTAGAGATACTAATGGAACAAGTATTAGAACTTTTTGATGAGATCAATGAGAGGAATACTTAAGTACATAATTCACATATAATTGAAGGATAATAGAATCTAATGGACACCTCTTTACACATTTTAGCTTAATTGAGTAGTTAAAATGAGAAGTCATATTATGTAAGACATAATATGAACAATGACAAGTTTTGCAAATTTCCTCTTTGTCAAATTTTGGTTAAGTACTCGTTATAACCACTTGATCTTAATAGGTACCTTCTAAGTCTGTTCTGATTATTCCATATAAGATATGGAAAATGGGTTAAAACTTGACCTTAAGCAAGTTAAGGTTTCGGAATGTCCGACCTGGTGAAGAAGTAAAACTCTAACAAGTTGGAACATAAGACTATGAAGTGTTGCTTGTGGGATATCCAAAGGAAACTTTTGGATATTAAATATACGACCCTTATGTATAAGGGTATGTGTTGCTCAGCTCACTATATTTTTATGGGAAAAGTTCTTCTTAAGAAAGATAGTGGGAGCAAGGTATATATGGAAGATGTTTCAGTCCCACAACCCAATAACACTTCTATTAAGGTGCTAGTTAATAATTACACAAGGACAAATCATAGGTCTTTACTTGTGTCCATTCTACCTAAGAGATATGTGAGACATATCTCTGATAGATGAGATGAGGCATAAGATAGTAAGGATATTGATCCTACGATCTATATAGAACCAATATGAGATATTGATTCATTAATGGGAAGAGACAATAAAATCCGATATAAACTTTATCTATTCTAATCAAGTTTAAAATTTGATAGATCCACCTAAGGATATAGTATCCATAAGGAATAAATGGATCACTAAAGAATAGATTGGAGTGGATTAGAAGGTAGATGCCTTCAAAGGTGAGAATAGTTGAAAAGGATATCATTGAAGTCAAATGGTTGACTATGATGAGATCTTTTACCTATTCCATGGATTAATCCATTCGGATTTTGATTGTTACACTCTATGATTATGAGATAAGCTAATTGGATGTTAAGATAGTGTTCCTCTAAAGTATTTTGAGGAATATGTGTATATGATACAACTATAGGGAATCAAATCCCAATAACATCCAAGAAGAGTGTGTATTAAGTTCATTTATAGACTGAAGTAAAACTTCCCATAGATCATATATAAGATTTAATGAGATTAAATCTTATGACTTCGTTAAGAACGAAGAGGAGCCTTGTGTATTCAACAAGATAAGTGGGAGTGCTGTTACTTTCTTGACATTTTATGTTGATGACATACTCCTCATTGAGAATGAAGTAGGTGTGTTATCATAAGTGAACCTAGCTATTAAATTGATCCTCCAAACACAATTTGGGTTTTGAGATCTATGGAGATAGATCTAAAATCAATGCCCAGTTAATGTACGTAGTCACCATAGTCAAAGGGTTTGACATGATAAACTCCAAGATAGGTTTCTTACCTATGTGGTGTGGAGTTGATCTCTGTAAAGTGTTGTCTTTGTAGACTTCTTGAAAGATAAAGAGATCACATTAATAGAGCCCTTATGCCTTTGTCATAGGGTCTATCATTTTTATGATGCTACGTACATGATGTGATTAATGCTCTAAGTGTTATGAGCATTCATCAGGAAGATCCAGGTGAGAGTCACTGGATAATTTAGAGATATATCATTTGGTACTTGAGAAGCACTGAGAATGTATCTCTATACACTGGAGGATAAGACTTGAAGTCTTGTAGTTTTAAAAACACAAGCTTCTAATCAAATAAGTTTGATATTAAGTCAGAATAATGGTGGTGCAGTGAGTTGAAAGAGTTCTATGTGATAGAACACTGTAAGTTCTACAACATATGCAAACAAGTTTACATAGTGGTTGCACACTACTTGAGAAGTAGTCTAGATGAAGTTTTTCATCTACATATTTGATATGGGATTGTCTAAATTTTCTCTGAAAGTGTATCATTGTTTTGAGAAAACAATGGAGTAGAGCCGATGTCTCATCAGAAGTTTAGAACTTCTGTGGAGATACCATACAATCAGAGAGATTGCAACTTATAAAGATATAATTAAAGATAAAGTATCTATCGTTAATAACATTGCAGATCCACTAACTGAAGTAGTTACTCAAAGAGTCTTTGAGCTTCACCTCGAGCTGATATAGATTAGCCAGATGGGTGATTGGCTTTAGTGCATGTGGGAGATTGATAGAAATGTATGCCCTACAAGCCAATCATATATGATATGATTTGACATTTCTAGATATATCTTATTCAATTAATTAGGCAAATCTTCATTATAAGCTCTTATTAGAAGCGAATATCATAATGAAGTCCTTGATCAAATACAATGATGATTAAATAATGATGAGATCATGATAATGAGATTGATCATCTAGAGGTATTTGATCTAAATGTTCCTAGTCATAGGATACTTGAGACGGGACATCAAGGATCCGGATAGACTAGTGTATGTGATGTCTTCTCATGTGATGAGGACGACTGATCTCATTGGTCATTAGTGTGTAGACACTGAGATACACATACAGGTGCTCATTAGTTGAATGAGTTCACTGAACTGACTGAATTAGAAACCCTGAATGGTATCTTACCGAACTGTCTATCAGGGTTTTCTATCATCACGGTTGCATGGTTGGACCATTGACCTGAGTCGCCAAAGATGCCTTGTTGGGTGGAACTTGTGCTTTGACCATTGACTTATGGATCACAATTTAGATGGTCCTATATAGCGATGGATCGGGTACAAGGAAAATCCGATGGAGGCAATTGAGCGGACAACAAGGGATCATCCACTCTCGGTAAGTGAGAGTGAATGTCCTATGTGATAGTACTCTAAATCCCTGGCTAGGGTAGATAGGATAATTGGAAATGGAGTTTTCCAATTGATCCAATTCCGAGTACATGATCCTATAGAGTCGGTACACTAAGGAGTTGACAGTCGATGCCGTACTCCTTTCCGACCGGGACATTGGATGGATGGGGGTTTATATCCATGTGGTAACTGATGATGGAAAGGCTCAATGGAGATGAGATTATCCCATAGCCATTTGGGATCATGGGATGTGGCTTGTACCCTTCATGATTGGTAGGCCGATTAATCTGTTATCGGATAACGGATTTAATTAGAATTAAATAGAATTGTTCTATTTTATTTTGAACTCAACCAAATTGGTTATTGGGCCTAGTGGGTCACACACAAAAGGACGTATCCACAAGTACAGGGGAAAAGGCGTAATTTATAGAGATTTTAGATTTTTATGAAAAATTCCATAATTCTCTATAAATACTAATGGTTTCAGCCAAACCTGATCAAGCCAAGGGTGAAAACCACGTCCCAAGCCTCCTCCCTACCTCCTCCTCTCTCTAGAATGTGTCCATGGTCGATGGAGCTCCGTTCGGGAAGAGTTCTCGAGGCCGGCGCGAAGGGAGAACCTGCTGTTGATGAAGTTCGTGTGGATACTGCTGGAGACCGGACGCTTGAACGGTTTGTAGAGCTTAAGAAGCTCATCTCCTTCCTCTCCATGGGATTATATGAATCCCTATCAGGTATATTCGAACCCGATTTGATCGGTTTTCGATTTTTGTCGTTCGGTTCTGATTGAGACGGATTCTAAAGGAACCCATAGGAATCGTCGCTTCTGCTGCACCAAAATTTTATAGACAATTTCTTACAGGTACAAGGCCGCAAGGTGGAGGAAGTCACCGTAGTCATGGAGCTGGAGCAGAATACCACGATGCCTCCAACTATGCATATGATTCATCCCAAGGCTCTTGGTTCCCTACATACGATCAAGAGTATTATGGAATGAATTATGTGGAGTCATCAGATACTTCGATCCAATCGACCTATAGTTATGGTGACTCGTTTGAATCAAGTCTTAGGATAGTTTCCCGATGGACTGGCGAATATGATCATCATGTGTACATGTATCAAGCTGTGCACTCAACCCAAATGATATGGAGAGAGTACATAAACTACCTACAAAATGTAGAATACGTCACATTGGAATAAAATTGATGTATTATTTGTTTAAATCATGTCATTTATTTTTATTCTATTTTTATGTATGTTTTGGATTTTTTTCATTTTTCATTTTTTTTCATTTTTAATAAAAAAATAAAAAATTGGGGTCGTGACCGAGTCGGCCTGGGGGTCTCGCGACCCGGTCGCCACCCACGACCCATCCTTCCTTGAATACTACAATACTAACTAAGCATATTCTCATATACATAAATGAAAACATAACGTACACATCTATCTAATTAACTCACGTTAACTTTCCAATTAAGCAAAACATAATTATACACATCATTTAATTAAAAGATCAAAGTCTATGAGTCATGAAGGATTTTAGCATATAAATTTGATAATAATTAATAGACACATCAAAGATGTCTATCGGAACGGCGCGGGAAAAGTCAAGAATCGATGATTGACAGTAGCAACAGACATCGTTGACATGGTGCACAAATGAAACCACTCAAACAAGGTATCTCCCTCCACCAAGGTTGTTGGAAAATACAAATAGAATAGGGGTATGCCCTCAGATCAAGAGGGAGAGAGAGGGAAAAAAATAAGAGAAGTATATAGAAGATAATAGAGAGAGAAAAGAATAGATAGAAGAGAGAGGGGGCTTATGGTAGAAAAGGGACAGGGTGTACGGCAACACAAGGCTAAAGTGGTGCTCAACGGGAGGCTGGCTAGCATACAACAGCTAGTAAGGCGGACGGTGATTGGAGGCCACAGCACATTGATGCACACGCAGGCAGTGGCCGGTCAATGTGGGAAGCTGATGCTGTGAGGTGGGGGCAACGCAGGGGCTAACTGATAGAAATGTATGCCCTACAAGTCAATCATATATGATATGATTCGACATTTCTAGAAATATCTCATTCAATTAATCAGGCAAATCTTTATTATAAGCTCTTATTAGATGCGAATATCATAATGAAGTCCTTGATCAAATACAATGATGATTAAATCATGATGAGATCATGATAATGAGATTGATCATCTAGAGGTATTTGATCATGTTCCAAGTCATATGATACTTGAGACGGGACATCAAGGATCCGGATAGACTAGTGTAAGTGATGTCTTCTCATGTGATGAGGACGACCGATCTCATTGGTCATTAGTGTGGAGACACTGAGATACACATACATGTGCTCATTAGTTGAATGAGTTCACTGAACTGACCGAATTAGAAACCCTGAATGGTATCTTACCGAACTGTCTATCAGGGTTTTCTATCATCACGGTTGCATGGTTGGACCTTTGACCTGAGTCGCCAAAGATGCCTTGTTGGGTGGAACTTGTGCTTTGACCATTGACTTATGGATCACAATTTAGATGGTCCTATATAGCGATGGATCGGGTACAAGGAAAATCCGATGGAGGCAATTGAGCGGACAACAAGGGATCGCCCACTCTTGGTAAGTGAGAGTGAATGTCCTATGGGATAGTACTCTAAATCCCTGGCCAGGGTAGATAGGATAATTGGAAAAGGAGTTTTTCAATTGATCCAATTCCGAGTACATGATCCTATAGAGTCGGTACACTAAGGAGTTGACAGTCGATGACGTACTCCTTTCCGACCGGGACATTGGATGGATGAGGGTTTATATCCATGTGGTAACTGATGATGGAAAGGCTCAATGGAGATGAGATTATCCCCATAGCCATTTGGGATCATAGGATGTGGCTTGTACCCTTCATGATTGGTAGGCCGATTAATCTGTTATCGGATAACGGATTTAATTAGAATTAAATAGAATTGTTCTATTTTATTTAGGCCTCAACCAAATAGGTTATTGGGCCTAGTGGGTCACACACAAAAGGACTTATCCACAAGTACAGGGGCAAGGGCGTAATTTATAGAGATTTTGGGTTTTTTATGAAAAATTCCATAATTCTCTATAAATACTAATGGTTTCAACCAAACCCGATCAAGCCAAGGATGAAAACCACGTCCCAAGCCTCCTCCCTACCTCCTCCTCTCTCTAGAAGGTGTCCTTGGTCGATGGAGCTCCGTTAGGGAAGAGTTCTCGAGGCCGACGCGAAGGGAGAACCTGCTGTGGATGAAGTTCGTGTGGATACTGCTGGAGACCGGACACTTGAACGATTTGTAGAGCTTAAGAAGCTCATCTCCTTCCTCTCCATGGGATTATATGAATCCCTATCAGGTATATTCGAACCCG
Source organism: Cryptocoryne crispatula var. balansae (assembly GCA_036172225.1). Lineage (NCBI taxonomy): Eukaryota > Viridiplantae > Streptophyta > Magnoliopsida > Alismatales > Araceae > Cryptocoryne > Cryptocoryne crispatula. Next base: position 26,443,162 of record CM069927.1, read on the forward strand.
ATTTGATCGGTTTTTGGTTTTCGTCGTTCGGTTCTGATTGAGACGAATTCTAAAAGAACCTATAGGAATCGTCGCTTCCACTGCACCAAACTTTTATGGACGATTCCTTACACTAACGTATGCCAGTAGACGATGATTGGCCAATGCGACAGTGCCTATAGGTGGGTGTTGACGTGGTGGGTGGCAGGCAACTGTCGCATAGGCAAGGGCAACGAGGGGCGGCGAGATTGAGGTAGGATGAAAAGGATAGCGACGGCCATGATGCACACGGGAAGAGAGAGAAAATAGTGAGGCAAGAGGTGGTACTGAGGGAGGGAAAGAAAACTATGGTGACGCTTGCAAGGAAGCAAAAAAGGGGAAACGACGATGGTGAAATTAGGGCATAGGAGAGATAAAAATGAGGAGAGTATATATACGTAATTATCATGCAATTTGGTTCAATGGAAATGATGATTCCAATGAGTTCATTTAGAACCATTCTCAATCAGAACCAAAGGATAAAAACCAAAAATTGATCAAAATATATTCGAATATAGTTGATAGAGATTCATCTAATCCCACGGAGATAAAGTATAAGAACTTTTGAAGCCCTTATAAATATTATTGTATCAAATTCTAAAACATGAAACTTTTAAGAATGATTTAAAAACATATAATAGAGTAAAAGTATTTTTTAGAAAAATAATTTACATGCAAACAAATAGTGTAATTTATTTTGAGTTTTTTTAAGAAAATTGTCCGAAAAATATTTTACTTTGATTCTACTTTTCATGAAAACTGATATACCGGCATCCAAACAGAAAACTGATTTCAATCTTCATAGAAAAATTGTTCCATAAAAAGTATATTTAAACTGACTCTAAGTGCACGCACATCTACAGATTTCATTTCTGATATATTTAAAAGCATGTCAATACTGTAAAATCAAAAGCAGAAAATAAATTATAACACTACCGATTGACAAAATTCAAATGTAGTATCTTCTTAAAACTCAAATGATGTCGTCTTCAAATAATCGGTTCATCCGATCTAATATGATCTCATAAAAAACTAATGAAATGAAAAACAAATAACACAAGCATGACAAAGCAGAAAAATTAACATAAACACAAACCAAAATCATGTGATAAACACATAAAAGTTAAACAACATAAAATTTATGGAAGTAATTCTAAAATGTGATTGTACGATTTTTCTTATGTCATCTAATAGTAGAAACAATTTTCGGTTTAATGCAAGGATACTCCTAGCTATTTGGCCGCCGCCACGCGAGGGTTTTTTTTGGCATATAAAGGGATATATTGAAATAGCTATCCAAAGGGATATATTGAAATAGCTGAAGCATGCATGATACAAGATATGATTAATGTTGCAAAAGTGCTGCGTTTTTGATAAATAAATAAAAAGAGAACAGCCAGACGAAGCTTCAAAGTGGGGTCTTACGTGGAAACATTTTTAACATGGGCGCAGGAGTTTCCGGCGAAGAGAAGAGCATCGAATGAACAAATATTCAGTGACCAACCTCAGCGATCTCTGATTCTCTGTTTCTGCTTTCTGCACGTATATAGCTCTTTCACGGTGCCTCACCGCGGTGCCCAAAAACAAGTAAAAATTGAGTCGAAGGCTGCCCGGCCCGTGAACTATGAGCAGCGGCCCCCGTGACTGTGATCTGCTTCGACAGACGAGCCAGACTGTCACTCAGCGGTGTTCGCTGAAGCTCGTCGTCTTTCGTTCCAATCCTGCGTTCCAGCCATCTTTTTTTTTCTTTTTCTTGAAGAGTCTTTTGTTCGAACGGTCAGACGTGCTCCCGTAAACAATATATTATAATATGTATTTTTTATAAAAATAAAAATTATTTAATTATTTCTTTAAAATGTTTAAGTAGTAAAAACTGATTTTGATAAAAAAACTTGCGAAATTTATAAGATATTTATGAAAATATATTCGAAAGTATAAATAATTACATCTCCGTATACTTTTTATGCTAGTTCAGACAGATCATGAGTCTAAATTGAAAAAAAGACACCTAACTTTTTGTATTTGAAGAACACTCTCCCACTTCATGATTATGATTTAATTTATGATTATATTTATGTAAATTCACGCAGTTATTTATCTTCGGATCCATGAGAAGTAAGTTTATTATCTAGTTTTAAATCATCTCAATCAACTTGATTTCCTGCTCATAAGAATCAATGTATTTATGTTGATATTTATTATTCTGGCCGTGTAAATGTATATATGAGCCGTTTCCTTCTTTTAATCTTCTTCTTCTTCTTTTAATTGTCTAGTTATATATTTGTTAATTGCAGGATGTGGCCAAGTTCCTGAGTCGTGCATATACGCAGGTTAACGTCATTCAAGAAGGCAAAAGGACATGCTTAAACAATTTAGATAATAAAGTAAGCGGTTGATTACTAACACTAAACTGATATTTCGTATCATTCGGTGAGACTTCAAATATTTGAGCGTGTTTGATAAGTCTTTCGAATAAAACATTTATTGAACTATGATTATGATTTGTTTTCTTGTATAAAAAAGATTATGATTTGTTTTCATGCTGAATATGTCAACTCTCTCTCTCTCTCTCTCTCTCTCTCTCTCTCTCTCTCTCTCTCTCTCTCTCTCTCTCTCTCTCTCTCTCGTCACTACCCAATCAACATCTTAATATATACTAGTCAAAAGCGACGTGCTTCGCACGTGTACATGTAAAATTTATGATATTTATAATATTAAATTTATGTAAAAAATGATATAAAAATATTATGTTAATATGAACAAATAATTATTAAAAAAATTTAGTGGCAATAAGCATGACTATCGTTGATTATTTACTCATGAACAACGCAGTCATAAAAATAATAAAACTTTATTATTTATTTAAAAGTAAAGTAGGCACAGTTAATAGTATATCATGTGAATAAAATATATTAAATAAATTAAAAATGAATTTAAAACAAATTTAACATTGAGTTTGAGATTCGTTATTAACTCCCATCCAGTATGAGACTGAGCTTCGTAAACAATTTTGGATCTAGTTTCGTAATTGAGTTCAAGTCAAATTTAAATCGAGTTCTTACTCGAGTTTGAACTTAAATTCAACTTAGACCAAATAAATAATTAGCTCGACAAATCAAATACCTATCAACATTAACATGTTCATCATGGTAACTTAACTTATCAGAGATCTTAGAGGAAGAACATTTCCATCACAGTCTTCTCTACATTAAAAAAAGAACTCCTTTTTTCAGAAATACCGATCTATCAATCTATATATAATTTCCAAAAAAAAGATACCCCTTTTCAGAAATACCGATCTATCAGTCTATATATAATTTCCAAAAAAAGGATACCCCTGCTGCTTCCAAAGAATAAGCCTAAAATGCAAAATTTCTCCATACATAAGACATTCATTGTCAATCTCCTCCGATCATGATTTAGTATCCTATAGTTAAAACTTCATTATCCCCTGAGCTATAAACTCTTCGGTAGGTTTGATTTTACAACTTTGATGACCTTATATGGTCTTCTGTTCTTAGTTTTAGATGAAGACATCTTAGTTCAAATGAGAGTTCTCTCTGAAAATCAGAAAAGTTGACGATTTCAAAAAACTGGAAGTAAAAGAAGTGTTTGGCGTAGTGTAAGTCGAATGTGTAAATGAAAAGTTTCTTAGTTTTAGTATTAGTTCAAGCCTAGGTTTTTTGATTTCGCATTCAGATTTTTGTTCTTTGGATATGTGGGTTTCAATTTATTAGATTGAAAATCTGAAGGCTACATTTGAACCCTACTTGTTCTTTGACTTTGTGTCCTTTTGAAATAAAATTCAAATTTGATAAGTTTTCAGGTTTGGGATCATATAACTTTTAGTTTTGCATAACATTCAAGCCCTTTCTGATTTTTATATTTAATGAAGCTTCAGGTTTTAGAGTTTTCTCCTGATGACCTGTTATAGTTTTCTATTTTCCCAAGACTTGATTTTCAGAGTTTCATATTTTTATTACTATTTCAGACCTGGGTTATATAATTTCAGTTTCACAATTTTTGTTCTCTCGGCATTGGGGTTTCAATTTATTTAATTTTAGTTTTAAACCTCGCCAAATTAGATTCATGTTACAGATTTTAGACCTTGAGTTCAGATTTTTTTTATTTTTTTTTTTGAATTGAGAACTGTCTTTGACTTGCTTGGGTTAGTTTTGATGTTTGAGAATTTCAATTTTCATTTCATATTTGCCACCCTTGATTTTAGCTTCATATTGAACTTTTTCATTGATTTAAAGTTTCTGATCTCATATCCAATGATTTGATTTGAGTAAAGTTTTTTCAGATCAAAAAAACCACAAGATTGGAATTTTTATTTACTGATTCTCAAGGCTGCATTTTTGTTAATGTTTTATATTTTAATTAATCTAAAATCAGATAATTTGATTTAAAAATTTTAGGTTTTTTAATGTTTATTTTGATGTTTTAAAGAGTTATTCTCCTAACTTCAAGATTTTCAGTATTGAGATTTTGCATTTCAATTTTCAGATCAGAATATCGTGAATTTAATTTTTTATTTTTAGTTTTGTAAGAACTTCGTGTTTTAAAGTTTCAAGACAAAAGGCAGATAGTTGAACTTTTGTAATTTGTGGCTTTATGAGATTTCAAGTTTTGAGAATTTGCACTTTTCTGCAATTTTGACAATTTTCTGGTACTTTGATATTTCCAGATTTTTAGAAGTTTTGATATTTATTTTAGAAAGATGGAGACAATTTTATAACTTCAAATGGAGATGGAAGTAGTAAAGATTACAATTGCTACTATTTTAGTGGAGTTTGATAATGCCATTTCTTGACAATTTCCATTGAGATTTTAAGATTTGAAACTTCTGATTAGCACATTTATGAATATTTTAAACACCTTGTATTTTCTTATTTTTTTAGGTTTGCTGAATTTCAGACTTCCTGGGTTTCCAAATTAATGTGTGCATCAAAAGTGCATATTTGACTTCTTAAGAAGTAAAAAAAAAAGACATTTTAGAAAGAACTCATCTTTTATATAGGCCACGAAAAAGCATGCAATGTGGTTAAACAGTGACTCCTTTACAAGTAAAACATCAAACTCAACAATGAAATAATGAGCTGTATACATACCAAGGTTGAGCACATGTTTAAAAAAAATCAAAATGCATGTGTAAAAGAAAAGAAGATAATAAATTTAAGAATGCTGCCCATCACAATAAAACTTCAGAAGTTAATAAATTTTAAGATCAAAAAGGATAATCATGATTTCAAAAAAATATTGAATTGCATAATCATGATTTCAAAAGAAATATGGAATATGCATTATAGACAACCAAAAATAGAAACCTACAAGAATCAAAATCCTATTCAAGACTAAAAATACTTTATCCATCTTTGAGATTTTTGTTTTTCTCTTACTCTCATATATACATATAAATCAAGTGAGAATATTTAAGCCATTCATTTTATTTATGTATACTATGAGAGTATAGTTAGTTCAAATCATATACATATGAATATATGGCCTAAAACTGTAATGCTATATAACATTGAGATATAAGCCATTACACTCGATTCAGTATTGCTATATATTGGCCGTCTCAAAAATACACATTAATCAATGGTTTGAGAAGATTCCTACATGTTGGCACCTAAATTTTACCAATTTTAAAAAAGGAACTTAGGAGCAAAGGAAAGAAGTGGAGACCACTTCCACTCAAGCTCTATGTAACATGGAATTCTTTTCCTAAACAAGTTAGGATCTAGATCCGTACAAAAGCAAAAAAAAATCACAATGGTTTCTAAGTCATAATCAAGATGGGATGTCAAATCCAACCAAATGGGGATCTTAAATCCCACTACAATTTGGATGTTATGTCCTACCCAAATTGAATCATTCTTCAACTGGGATTCCATAAAGAGGAAAAAGGGACATGGGACATTCAAACACATGTCCAAAAGATCCTACAAATATAGAAATCAAAGAAATCCAGGAACTCACAGCATTCTACAGGTTTGTAGTCCAGATGTTCAGTAAAAAATCAGGTCTACTTGCTATGGGACAGTGGTTAATGACTATAAAAAATCATAATCTCAAGAGCTTGTCATGACTAAGAATCAGTAAAGGGGGCCTACTGGGCCCAAAACTCAGCAGACACAAGGAAAAGTGCAATCTGGCAATTGTAGGGTTAGAAAATAAAAAAATATAGGCAGACTATGGACCTATCAGGATCAAGCAAAGTAAGGGCAGCAAAGCAACTATCATGTGATCAGCCAGCCACAAAGCAATCCCAAGACTTGTCATAGTTGGAAGCAAGCAAAATCAGTGGAAAAAAACGGATACATAATCGTACTCCTTTAAACTTCAGGGAAGTCAAGAACATAAATCTCAAATCTGAAATTTACACCCTAGAACCCACAAATCTTAATGGGGTGTTTGGTTGCATAATAATTTTTTGTAGACTTTCATGATCAAAAATTACATTAAAAGAAAATGTGAATCAACCAAGGACATAAAATTATTGTGTTTGGAGGTATGTGATAACAAAAAAGTGTAATCACCACATGTGACCAAATAAGGGGATCACAAGATAAAAAAAGAGGGGAGACCCCTTTTTTGTCTAAGAAGAAAATCATTTTCAAAATATAAAATAGTTAAGCTTGTCAAACACCTCTTTTAAAAAAATTTAGTACAATTTTTAAAAATTAAAATAAAAACATCCATTATATAGCAACCAAATACCCAATAAGAGTTTACAGATTTAGTGACTTTTGGTATTTCTTTACTTTACAAGTCTTCAAAGCTTTTAGTTCATATTTTCCCACAATTTATGATTCTTCAATTCCCATGATTTACAAATTCTGGATTTTTGCAAAATTTCAAACTTTTTCCAAATCTCAAACCTTTAATGGGGTGTTTGGTTGCATGATAATTTTTTGTACATTTTCATGATAAAAAATTGTATTAAAATAAAAAGTGAGCCAACTCATGACATAAAATTGTCATGTTTGGAGGGATGTGGTAACAAAAAAGAGTAACTACCATTCATGAACAAACAAAGTGGGAGACTACAAGAGAAAAAAAAGAGGTGAGACCCTCTTTTTTTGTTTAAGAAGAAAATCACTTTTAAAACATAAAATTGTCATGGTTGTCAAACACCTCTTTTAACAAGTTTTCTTACAATTTTTAAAATTTAAAATAAAAATCTCCGTTGTCAAGCAACCAAACACCCCCTAAACTTCAGGTGATTCAAGAAGATAAATCTCAAATCTGAAACTTACATCCTAAAACCCACATACACAAATAATTGAAATAAAAAATACAAAAACATCAATCTCAAAACAGTAGTTGATTTGATTTGTAATAAATTCCTAGGTTGATTGGCCGTCTGATATCCACCTGCACATTAAAATTAAGAATTGAAACTTACATGGTGATTCAAACTACGGTTGGTAATTAAATTAAGGGTTCCTATTAACCATGTAATAGCACGCATTCATACGGCATATTCAGGTCCCCGTTAAAATCAGTTAACCACCGTTGCATGTATGTTGATTTATATGTATGGTTGTGTGCTATGGTTGGAAAATTAAGGTCCCTGCTAAAATCAACTCCTTGAGAAGGTTTATCTTAGATTAAAAATAAGATACCTAGCTGCCTGCACATTAAAAGGATGAAAGATAAAGAGAAAAAGAAAAATTCAAGCCATGGTTTACGATATGATTAAACAAAAACCAAGTGAATTTAAAATTGGTTGAAGATGGGATCAAACTTTATTTTGGAAAGATACGATTCTATCGTCGTAGTTGTAAACATATTATCATTCAAAGACAAGGGGGAATTGAAAAGTTGTCTTCGGGGACCTATAAATAACTGTTTCCAAGATTGATATAAGCAAAGACCAAACAGAACGTGGGAACGATGTCCCCGGGAGCCACATTCTCACAGAAGGATAATGAGAGGGGCTAAGTCTTCGAATGAAGGGGAAGAACCCACATGAGGCGCTAGGCTCGCATGCTGCTAGATTGGCAGATGGAAGGAGATGCGAAACCGTCAGGAGCCTGGAGACGTGCTGCTAGTCGACGGGTGATGGAGTGGATGGAAGGTGAGGAACGGCAGAGCGGGAGGCAGGAGAGGCCAACGGGAGCCCGTATCTGGAGGCGGGCGTATGAATAGAGACAACCCCTTCTGCCGCGAAGAAGGATGCCCGGAGATGGTAGAGTTTCGATGGCATTTACCTTGTAAAGACCATAAGGTAGCTGGTTCTTGCGAATGCTTCACTGCATTCGGCTGAGGGGGGGGCGAAACCATCGGCTGTAAACGGACGACTATTAATGTTAGAAGAACCATCGTCGTAATGTGTCTGGACTGGGAGAAGCCTTTCCCAACCACTGTTAAAAGAGAGGGACGATGCGAAAAAAGTCTTTACCCGCATTTCGAAATAAGACAACATTACTGTCCGAAAGACAAGTGACCTGGCACGGTGTAACAGGAGACGCGACGCTTCGAACTCGAAGATACGGTCACGAGGAACACTCGAAAGGGCACGGGAGGACGAGGGGATGAAAAAGGGGTGCGAGGAAGGTGGAATCATCGAACAGACGCATCCTTTACCACATAAGCGACGTTTCAAGTCTTACTGTCACGACACGATGACGAAAAAACAGGATTTTCACTTCTATAGATTAGTTATAGATTATAGATTATTTCAAAATAATATAATAATTAATGAATAACGTATAAATAATTTAATTAGGATATATTTATGTAAAAAGTAAAAATAAACTTTTAAAGACATCAGATCAAATTTAAGTAGTGATGGGACATTTATTATCTTACTTTATTGATAAATATAATATAGAATAAAAATTTCGAAATTTTATCAGATTATTTAAAATTTCAAAACATGATATTCTACTATTAGAAACATAACAGACAAGATTTTAACGGGTAGATAAAATAACATTTAAATTGTCAACACTTTACTTTGACTCATATTATTCACTAAATTTATAAAAACACGTTTAAGTTTTAAACTTTGGATGTGTTTCTGTATTTAACTATTTGTGCAAATCGATGACAGGTCTGTTGTTGTTTGATTGAAGCATGTTTCAAAGCAGAAATTTCAATATAATCAAAAATTTGAATTCTATTTCCAAAAGTAAAATTATGCCAAAAATATATAAGAAGACACAAATAAAATGATAAGCTAGGGTGTCACATTTAAACCGTCACAGATTACATATCAACCATCATCAATCTCAGTCAACCGATATTTTCAACAATTGGACAATGTAGAACAAAAAAAGTGCGGTGTCTTTCATAAAATGATAACTAAACAGTAAACACAACTCCAACAGTGGACTATTAACAGGATGGTGGCGTTCAAAAAAAAATGTACGGGATGAGAAATGATCCAAAAATATTTTATTTTTTGATTATGATATATTTCAGTTGCTCTACTTGTAAAGAACAAAAAGATGTATAAAATCTTGAGATATCAGATACTCATTCAGTTGTGAATTTTGATCCGAATTCTTTTTCATATCCTTAACTTGCTTTACATGCTCTATAATAGGTCAGATATTTAAATTTAAATATTAACATATGAAAATTAATGAAAATTAACATGGGTATATATTCCCACTCTTGTTTCTTATCTCTTTGGATAAATTTTCCTATGTTGCTACTGCAGCCATGGTGGTGGTAGTTTTTGACTTCACTCTCGGGTTGTTTTCGTTGTACTCCTTTTTAAATTCTTTTATAGTTTTCAAAATTCATACAAAAATAATGATATAAATAAAAAAATAAAAATAAACATTGAAAATAAAAAATTTTACTTGAAATTATTTTTACATGGATCCGGATAAACTCTTACTTAAAACTTATTTTTATAAAAATATTTTTCATGAAATATAATTATTTTTATAATTTTTGTATTATTTTATAAATATTATTATATCAAATTATAAAACATTAAACTTTTAAGAATGAATTAAAAACATATAACAGAGTAAAAGTATTTTTTAGAAAAATAATTTACATGCAAACAAATAGTGTAATATATTTTGAGTTTTCTTAAAAAAATTGTCTGAAAAATATTTTACTTTGATTCTACTTTTCATAAAAAATGATATACTGGCATCCAAACAGGGGAAATTGATTTCAATCTCCATAAAAAGGTTGTTTCATGAAAAGTATATTTAAATATTTTATTTTTACGTTGAACTAAACGGACCCTAAGTGCACGCACATCTACAGATTTCATTTCTGATATATTTAAAGACATGTCAATGCTGTAAAATCAAATACATAAAATAAATTATAATACTATCGATTGAAAAAGAATCAAATGCAACATTTTTTAAAATTTTGAATGATGTCGTCTTCGAATAATTTATTCATCCGGTCTAATGTGATCTCATAAAAAACTAATGGAAAGAAAAACAAATAACACAAGCATGACTAAGTAGAAAAATTAACGTAAACACAAATAAAAATCATGTGCTAAACACATAAAAGTTCAACAACATAAAATTTATGAAAGTAATTCTAAAATGTGATTGTGCTGTGATTTTTCCTATGTCATCCAATCTTAGAAACAATTTTCGGTTTAACGCAAGGATGCTCCAAGCCATTTGGCCGCCGCCACGCGAGGGTTTTTTTTGGCTATTAGTGATACGCAAATAAATTGTGTAAATTCGTTAACGCAACGAAGCTATCCAAAGGGATATATTGAAATAGCTGAAGCATGCAAGATACAAGATCTGATTAATGTTGTAAAAATGCTGCGCTGTTTGATAAATAAATAAAAAGAGAACGTCCAGACGAAGCTTCAAAGTGGGGTCTTACGTGGAAACATTTTTAACATGGGCGCAGGAGTTTCCGGCGAAGAGAAGAGCATCGTATGAACAAATATTCAGTGACCAACCTCAGCGATCCCTGATTCTCCGCTGCTGTGTTCTGCATATATATATATATATATATATATATATATATAGACATACATACATATATATATATATATAGACATACATACATATATATATATATAGCTCTTTCACGGCGCTTCACCGCGGCGCCCAAAAGCAGGCAAAAATTGAGTCGAAGGCTGCCCCGTGAACTAGGAGCAGGCGGCCCCCGTGAGTGATCTGCTCCGGCAGACGAGCCAGACTGTTACTCAGCGGTGTTCGCTGAAGCTCGTCGTCTTTCGTTCCATTCATGCGTTCCAGCCATCTTTTTTTTTTTCTTCTTGAAGAGTCTTTTGTTCGAACGGTCAGACGCCCTCCCGCGAACAATGTATTTTTTATAAAAATTAAAATTATTTAATTATTTATAAAAAATTTTAAGTAGTAAAAAACTGATTTTGATCAAAATAAATAACGAAATTTATAAGATATTTATGAAAATATATTCGAAAATATAAATAACTACATCTCCGTATACTTTATATGCTAGTTCAGATAAAGCATGAGTCTAAATTGAGGAAAGACACCAACTTTTTGTATTTGTAGCACACTCTCCCACTTCATGATTATGATTTAATTCATGATTATATTTATGTAAATTCTCGCAGTTATTTATCTTCGGATCCATGAGAAGTAAGTTTATTATCTAGTTTTAAATCATCTCAATCAACTTGATTTCCTGCTCATAATAATTAATGTATTTATGTTGATATTTATTATTCTGGCCGTGTAAATGTATATATGAGCAGTTTTCTTCTTTTAATCTTCTTCTTCTTTTAATTGTCTAGTTATATATTTGTTAATTGCAGGATGTGGTCAAGTTCCTGAGTTGTGCATATACGCATGTTAACGTCATTCAAGAAGGCAAAAGGACATGCTTAAACAATTTAGACAATAAAGTAAGCGGTTGTTTACTATCACTTAACTGATATTTCGTATGATGCGGTGAGACTTCAAATATTTGAGCGTGTTTGATAAGTTTTCGAACAAAACATTTACTGAACTATGATTATATTTTGTTTTCTTGTATAAAACAATATTATGATTTATTTTCATGCTGAAGATGTCAACTCTCTCTCTCTCTCTCTCTCGTCACTACCCAATCAACATCTTAATATATATTATTTCAAAACAATATAATAATTAATGAATAACGTATAAATAATTTAATTAGGATATATTTATGTAAAAAGTAAAAAAAAAATTTAAAGACATTAGATCGAATTTAAGTAGTGATGGAACATTTATTATCTTACTTTATTGATAAATATAATATAGAATAAAAATTTCAAAATTTTATCAGATTATTTAAAATTTCAAAACATGATATTCTACTATTAGAAACATAACAGACAAGATTTTAACGGGTAGATAAAATAACATTTAAATTGTCACCACTTTACTTTGACTCATATTATTCAATAAATTTATAAAACGCGTTTTAGTTTTAAACTTTGGATGTGTTTCTGTATTTAACGATTTGTGCAAAATCGATGACAGGTCTGTTGTTGTTTGATTGAAGCATGTTTCAAAGCAGAAATTTCATTATAATCAGAAATTTGAATTCTATTTCCAAAAGTAAAATTATGCCAAAAATATATAAGAAGACACAAATAAAATGATAAGTTAGGGTGTCACATTTAAACAGTCACAGATTACATATCAACCATCATCAATCTCAGTCAACCAATATTTTCAACAATTGGACAATGTAGAACAAAAAAAAATGTCTTTCATAAAATGATAACTTATAAAATGATAACTAAACAGTAAACACAACTCCAACAGTGGACTATTAACAGAAAGGTGGCGTTAAAACAAAAAATGTACGGGATGAGAAGTGATCCAAAAATATTTTATAAAATATTCTTGAATTATGATATATTTCAATTGCTCTACTTGTAAAGAGTAAAAAGATGTATAAAATCTTGAGATATCAAATACTCTTCATTCAGTTGAAAATTTTGATCCAAATTCCTTTTCATGTCCTTAACATGTTTTACATGTTCTGTAATATGTCGAATATTTAAATTTAAATATTAACATATGACAAATAATGAAAAATTAATGGGGGTATATATTCCCATTCTTGTTTCTTACCTCCTTGGATAAATTTTCCCATGTTGCTACCGTAGTCATGGTGGTGGCAATTTTTGACTTCACTCTCGAATTGTTTTCGTCGTATTTCTTTTTAAATTCTTTCATAATTTTCAAAATTCAAAAAAAAAGTGATATAAATAAAATAATAACAAATAAAAATTTAAAAAATTTTAGAATTAAAAAAATTGTAAGATTATATGTTAACATACATGAACAAATTAATAAAAGGCATGACATAGCCCCTTCTAGGGCTTGAGTGTAATTAACTCTACATATCGCCATGGAAAATTGGAGGAAAGTAGAAAAGATAAAATATATCGTTTAGATAGATGATTGACTATACAACTAATATTGTTTTTGGTAGTGAGTACAATGAAAGTTTTTGCTGTTGTGTCCTTGAGAGATGTCGAAAGGAATACTTTATCGATGTTAATATTCTAATAAAAATCATATATGCCCTTAAATACAAGGATGATTGAGGATCCACAAAATTAGGGTGTGATCACATTTTGAAGTCACTTTTAAACAAGTCATTTTAATTATAGAAAATATAGCTTACGTTAAATTTATATAATTTACAATTTTATTTGTTTCTTCACTTTCTTTTTATTTTTTGTCCTATTTTACTTTTTAGAGATTTTATCTCAAGTCGTATATCATATATTACATAACTAACATATGAGGTGTCATCCTTGATTTTGATCAGTTTTTCAAGTGGCGTTCACAGTTCGATGGTGCGTAGCAATGTGAGAGATCGACGATATAATGGGAGATCGACGATGTCAGTGAGTGTCACGCCCTGGATTTTATCATGTACAGTGGGATAATCCGACGACGTGACTGGGGAAATTAACCCCTTAAAAACATCGGTTTGGAAAAAATGAAGACAACCATGTCCCAGTTCATACATCCACAAATTCAAATTCAAATACATCACTAATCACTACAATCTAAACAAAACTATATACCATTTAAAGACATAATGATCATCCATTTGCTTCTTAGGAATCGATCCATCACGCTTCTGTTGCACTAAACCTGATTACTTGAAAATTTATAAGAGGATTGGAATGAGTACGACGACTCAGTAGACACCCCATCATCCGCTAGATTAGATAGCCAAAAGGCACTAGATGTTATTTAAATAGGTATCCCGACATACAACCATTATATACAATATAAACTAGTCAATATATTAAACATTTGACTTAATCCATGCATTTTAAACTACCAACCAACACCTATAGACACACCAACCAGCACCTATAAACACCTTAAAATGACATGAAATAATGAGGTAAACATATGCATAATCACCTACTATGTTCTCCATAAGATGATATACTATAAATGGGACAAATCATGCATACACCATGCAATAAAACATGATACTTGACAAAATGAAATACATCACTAGCCACCTATACCATACCATGAAATAATGCATCTATCCTCTAATAAGAATCACATTCACACAGATGCACCTATCCTCTAATAAGAATCACACATTTTTCTTATTAACAAGGAATGCGTTGTCTTGCCACCTCAACCAGCTACTACCAGATCTATCATATATAGCTGTACCATATAGCTAAACGAAATCCCATAGTGCACCTAGGCAGTGGTGGCACAGGGACAAATCACGGTATTTGGGATCGAAGGATGCACCGGACTGTTCTAACCTCCGCTGCCCTCGGGTCACGACTAACTAGTCTGGTGTATCTATTTTCATTATAATTTCAATGCATCATGCATCCACCTCAATCATGCCATGCCATGATCACACTTATAAGATAAATGACATACACCATACCATGCTATGACAAATATACCATCAATGCAAATACCATGACTAACCACACCTAAATAATTTTTTCATGATGTTAGAACCATAAAATGACAAGAATACATATGAGCTAGTATGATAACACAACAAATATTCAACAAAACATGATATGAATGGACCCAATCAGATCATATTTCTTGGTTTAATGGCATAAACATGGCTTAAAATCAGGTAGTTAATTAGGCTAGCTAAATAATATCTAGTTTAGTTACCTATCACCCTACATATACAATGATATTAACTTGAAAGAATAACCAAGGATTAACTAGATATAGGTTATCAAAAAGGGACTATAATCAGCCAGGAACATGATGATTATCATGCTATAAACAACCTAAAATAACACTACTACGATCTCCATTACATGCGAAAGAACTAACACCGCTAACCACGCTAACCACGACATACAATGCTAACCCAGCTAATTAAATCAATAGAAATCACTACAAGTCATGGAGGATTAAATAGAAATTTAAATGATAATAGACACGTCAAAGGTGCCTACCGGATCGACGCGGGAAAAGTCAGAGATCGGCAATCGAAAACAATATCGAACATTGACGACGTGATGCACAACTTGAACCAATCGAAAAGGCTATCCCATAGCACCTAGGCTGCTGAAAAAGGATCTGAAAATGTACCATCGGATCAAGGGGGAATAGAGAATAAAATTAAGGGGAATAATATCCTTGATAATAGGAGAGAGGAGAACAAGATAGGAGAGAGAGGAAGCTCACGGCGGCGATAGGGGCGGGGTGCACCGGCGGTCCAAGGGGAGGTGGTGCACGACGGAGAGCCGGCTGACGCACTGCGCGCTCCCGCGAGGATGGCCGCAGTGGGGCGGACGGCGTTGACCGGGCTGTGGATGCAGCGGCTGGCTGCGAAGGGGCGCAGGCGGGGGAGGCGACGACGCAGGCGGGGGCAATCGGCGACGGCCACAGGCGTGGCTGATCGACCGGAGGGGGGGTTCACGCGGACGCGCGGCGGCGTCGACCGAGCGGTGACAGCACGGCCGGCAGCGCACTTTCACGCGGGCGGACGGCGACGAGCGGGGTGGCCGTGGTCTGGTCAACAGGGCGGCACGCTTGCGAGGCCGAGAGGAGGTAGGTGGCGATGGCATGGCGGCGACATCGGTGAGGGTGGGTAAGGTAGTGCGGTGGCTAGCGGCCGTGAGGGTGGGACAGCGGCCGCGAGGGTGAGGCAGACGGTGAGGACGGCGGGTGGCCTGGAGAGAGAGAGAGAGAGAGAGAGAGAGAGAGAGAGAGAGAGAGAGAGAGAGAGAGAGAGAGAGACGATTGAAGGTGAGACGGTGGTGGGGCTGCTGTGCGCGCTCTCGCACAGAGAGAGGGTGGCCGGGTCCATGGGCGGCGATGACAAGGCGGTGGCGGCGGAAGGGATCAACGCCAGCAACGGCGTCGAGGCAGAGCGGGGCACGGCGCTGTGGCGGCCGAACGCGACTCGCGGGGTGGCGGCAGAAGCCGCGGAGGTAGCCATGCGGTAGGCGGGCGCTGGCGGGCAACGACGGCTGGGGGGAGATCGGTGGACTCGGCAGGGCTGGCAGCCTCGCGGAGGGAGGCGACGAGGCGGCCACGGGAGGGCGTGGGTTAGCGGGACAGGATCAAGTGTCGTTTGTTTCAAAATAAATATAACTCACCGAGGGTGGTTTTATATGAAGACAAGTTTGATTAACCTGATAAGCCGGATCATGGACGATGAAGTTCTAAAAACTCCCAGCACAATATCGATGTAGGACATGCTATGGGAACCACAGATATCCAAATTAAATGATTCTTGTTAGAGATAAAAGAGGACTCAACGGGAAACAATTTCTATGCAGGATGTATAAGCTGAATCCACCATTAAATATACTGAAATTGACTGAGAATAGGATAACTTAGAAGAGAACACTTCGGATCTGTCTGTGCAGCGCCGGTGTTGAAGCCGTAACAAGCCGAGGGAATATCAGAATTGATCTCCGTTTGTTGGAGATGAAAGATAACTTTATGATACACACTTATTCTAAAGAAAGTAAGTCCGTAAAATGACTATAGAGATTTGTAGAAGCCAATAATCAGCAGTGAAGCACGTCGGAGCATAGACCGGCTTCTTCTTCACTTTGGGATGATCTCTGGGTACCGGGACGAAGAGAGGACGATTTGGGGAGGTTAGAACGAGACAAGGGTGGCTGGAGGGTGAGGATAAGAGTGCTGGAGGATGGGGATGCCCCTCTTAGGTCGTTCATATGAGTCTCCCTTTATAGGGGATGAAAAACAGGTCAAAACATAGCAAGTTTTGATACATCCGACCATAGGTTGGATTTCCTCCATTTAATGTTGCTGATTTTCATACTGAGGCATGTAGAAACTTACCTAAATGATTGAGAGAGATTGGAAACCGTGGATCACCTTTCCCAAGTTCAAAATATGTCTCCACTTGAAGAGGAAATAAATCTAGTCTAAAAATGGCAAGTCTTGATATACATGACAACAAGTTGGATTGCCATCATTAGATGATGCTAATTTTGACCATGAAGCTTCTAGATACTATAACAAGTGATATGGAGGAGGAAAAAGGAAGGTAAGGTCGTGAATTGGTCAGATATGTGCCCAATGGGCTGGGCTTGCATGCAATTGGGCTTGATCGGTGCTGCGTGCGGACAGAACTACGCATCTGACTTCCAAAGGGAGCTGCAGACAAATGGAAGATCAGAATTGAATTCAATTTGTTGAAATGGAAAGATAACTCAGAGAAGAAGATTATTCATGTTGAATACTTTTTCATTATAAATCCATATAATCCTGTGAAAAATTTCCAAATAGAGGATATGCTGGGAAAAGCATAATCTGGCACACCACCAAGAGTCTCTTGTTCGGCAAACACGGAATTGATTAGAAATTAGCAAATCATCCTCATATTTCCAATAAGCACCTCGGCTCAACCAAAAGGGTGGTTCAACTTGATTTTGATGGTCTAAAAGAGATGTTGCCAATGGAATAATGGTTTAAGCTCTAAATAAGGCCAAATTGGCGTGTCTACAAGAACGAGGCTTGTTCTATTCACCATCTTCCGAAGTCATTTTCATCATGATAATAATAGATAATGTTGTTCCTTATGATAAAACCATTCTCGTATTTGTTCTTCAGTTGACCAGTTACATACTCTTTACTTTGCTTCATGGGAATATATTCATGTAAGCATCCCAGAATATAGTTTTGTAGTTGACACCAATGTTAAACAGTTTCGTATTTGATGTCCTATTTGATGAAACATACAATCACCTTGGGCTATCTACATGGTGTTATTTAGAGGTGCAGTATGTTACTAAGACATTCATGTTCTTACCCAATAAAGTTATTTGTAGGATATCTATGATAGGGAAGACGTTGAAAGTGATCCCGAAAATATTGTTAACTGAATCATGACATAGGGACTTACCAATGATACTATGTTTAAGTTTGTTGAAGAAACTTACGTAGCATTTGCTGAACATGCTAAATAGGTTGGGTTTAGTGTTAGAAGAGAAAATTTGAAAAAGGACAAGGAAGGTATTGTAAGAAGAATGAGGTTTGTATGTGCAAAATAGGGTTGGAGGAAAAAGGATCCAAGATACTCTAATATTGTTATTCAACAAGCAAAGACCAAAATGGGTTGTTTGGCAGAGATAACTTTTTCCCTCCACATCAATGGATTGTATAAAGTTGTACAATGGGAAATAGAACCTAATCATCAACTAGAAATTTTGTCCAAGGCACATATGCTTAGATCTCATAAGAAATTTGCATAAATTCAAGCCTCTGTAGTGGACATTGGGGAGTTGAGTGGTATAAGACCTAGACAACTATTTTATATGATGTCCAACCAAGTCGAAGGAAGAGTAAATCTTGGTTTTATAAAAAATGACATGAGAAATTACTTACGAAGCAAACGACAATGACAAATGTTAGAATTTGACACTGGAGGATTACCTCAACATGTCCATCGTAGGCAAACCGAAGATCCTTCCTTTACTTATTCCTTATAGGTGGATGAGGATGATCTCATCACCAATGTTTTTTGGGCTGAGTCGAGAATGCGTTTAGATTATGAAAGGTTTGGAGATGTCTTATGTTTTGACAAAATATATAAGACCAACAAATATGGTAGGCATTTTGCTTCTTTTGTAGGGGTAAATCATCATAAACATACTATTATATTTGATGCCGCTTTATTGTATGATGAGACAATCGACACATTAGATAGCTTTCCAACACCTTCTTAAGTGTCATGCAGGGCAAGGAGTCGAAGACTGTCTTAACCGATCAGGATAAAGTTATGACTAGTGCAATAGCATAGGAATTACCCATAACTTATCATAAGATATGTGTATGGCACATGTATCAAAATACGTGCAAACATTTAAGTCATGTGTTTAATGCCACAACAATGTTTAAGAAAGATTTTTAAAAATGTATATACGATTACGAACAAGAAGACTCATTTCTGCTGGCATGATAGGGCATGTTGTCTACTTACCATTTGAATGACAACGAATGGATTAAAGGGTTGTTCTAGGAAAGGAAAAAATGGGCACTGATATATGGAAGGTCCACATTTACTACTGACATGGTGAGCACTCAAAGATGTAAAAGTAGTAACAAACTTCTCAAATATTACTTAGCTATAAGACAAACAACACGACTATACTTTAAGAACTTTGAAAAACTTCTCGAGGTTAGGAGGTATATAGGGTGTTTGGTAACTCTTTTAATTTTGAGTCAATCTCGTTTTTAAAATCAAGATTATTTGACTTCTTATTTTTAATTTTAAAATTAAAAAAGTCTAATCATTTTATGTTTGGCAAAACTGTCACAATTTTTAAAATTTATAGAGTACTGTTTGGCTCCACCGGCACCTTCATCGGCCGGGGTCCACCGCCCCCTCTGCGACTGCCGACGTCGTCCACCCCCCCCCACTGCCCGCGGAAAGCTACGCCTCCTGTCGAGTCCGCCGCCCCCTCCGCGACAGTGGCCATCCACTCTCGCCCCGCGGACAGCCACGCCACCTGTCGGAGTCCGCCGCCTCCTCCCCCCACCCCCCGCCGAACTTCTCGCCGCCACATGCTAGAGTCCGCCGCCGCATCCCCACCCCCTGCCGCACAGCCCCGCCTCCCCCCCGGGCGCACGGCCCTCGCCCCCCGCCGCCGCACGCCCCGCCTCCGCCCCCCGCCGCACGCCTCGCCCCCCGCGGGCACAACCTCGCCGCCGCCTCCCCACACCCCCCGCAGCCTTGCCTCCGCCCCCCCGCCGCACGGCTCCCCCCGGGCGCACGGCCTCGCCCCCCGCCGCCGCACGCCCCCGCCTCCGCCCCCCCCGCCGCACGCCCCGCCCCGCCGCCGCACAGCCCCGCCTCCCCCCTGCCGCACAGCCTCGTCGCCGCCTCCCCACACCCCCCTGCAGCCTTGCCTCCGCCCCTCCTGCCGCACAGCCCCGCCCCCCGCTCCCGCTGCGAGACGGGCCGCGAGAGACGTGGGGGAGACGGGTGAGGGGGACAGCCACCCGCGTCTCTCCCGAAAATAAAACAACTCTTCTCTTGTTTTATTTTCAGGAGAGATATTAGAAGTAAGTCTCTTTGTTTCCAAAAAAAGAGGAGCGGGTAGAAGACGTGACCAAACACCTCTCTTTCCCTATTTTCAAATTTTAGGTAAAAAAGAGAGAAAAAAACGCTTCCAAACACCCTAATAAACTGGTTACTGCTGACCATAAGATGAGACCTACCTTTAGAAGGTGCATTGTACAATCAAAGATGTTGGAGGAAGCAATTGGAATATACACACTTGAGGTGTATGATATTTTTGAAGACCAATATTTAAAAGCTATAGACATATTATTGCAACAGTCAGAATTTAGCATATATGTTGTATTCGACAATGATAAACACTAGATCATGTACAACCATCTTCATTAATGCAACCTACATGCAGATAAATATATTAAAGAACACCCACTAAAATTTAAAATTCAATTAGTTACGAAAGTTGTGGAACTCACAGGAACTCTAGATGTAGGGTCGTACAATTCATGACCCTTGATGGTGTTGAAAATTGCAAGGTATTTCTCATTTGTGTGAATAACCGTAAGGAAGAAGTGTTGGGAGCAATGGTAGCACACGAAGTATTGTTCCATCTCTATGAACTTCGGCAGTCTCTGCTCCGAATACCTCATGTATATATTATGTATTATCTTCCAACTTGAAAATTTCTTCTATATGCTAGAGGATAAATTTAGACGGATAGAATGTGTAGGATTGATATTTGTTGAGGCTTTTAAGAGTTGATTTTTACAAGGTATCAAAAAAGAAGTCTACCACACCGTTGGATATAGATCTTTAATTATAGAACTCTCTTCAACGTCACGAGCCTCTATAAACTCTGGGAACTTTAAGAATGTTACAACATTGGTGAGTGTGCTGTAAAAAATAAATAAATAATTTATCTCAAAAAACTTTACCATACACATGATGAGGATAGTAATATGAAAGAATTGAAAGTTTTACCTCCTATCAAGGTTGGCAAGCCAATTCAAAAAAAATTTTCTATCTTGCACATGAACCTTCTCTAAGATGGGTGCAACCTATTTTATGTCAAAATAGGGAGGTGAGGATGTCTTCAGTTCGGATGTCCCTTTGGAGGTCTTCTTCCCACCCCTACCTAATGTTGCCTTCCATGCACCTCTTCCTCTACCCGTGGCTTTCTTTGTTGTCTATTTTTTACGGGTAGGTGGGATTGTCTCTTTGGAGGTACATGGGGGTAAGGCTAGCTTAGTTTGAGGCTCCTATAGGGGGTAGTAGAAGAGCCAAGTGTTGTGGTGACTGTAAAAGTTTGGACCGTGTCCTTCCTATCTTGCCCTTGATCCTTTGCACCATAAAATTCATTTCATGAACAACCTTGGCAAGTGATACATGACATTTCAATGACCTTGGAGATTCATCGGGGAACTCAATTATTTTAGCCACCAAAACCTTCGTAGCCTCTAGTAAGTGTTGTCTCAACATTTTCTCTTCATTCATGCTCCTTGGAGACTGCACTCTTTAAGTAATCAACCTCCTAACGTAAATGAGTAACGATGTCATCCTTGTTCTTGGAGGGTTGGGCAAAATCTGGCTGCTACATTGGAGGTCAACGCTCCTTTAGCTACGCAATGTAATCATCCAATTTCATCTCGATGGCACTTCTTTTTTGTACTTCTTGTCTCAGTTTTGCATCGAAGGCATCTACCTTCTTCGATAGTTCTTGCAACTGTGTTAATAGTATCTTCTAATTCTTTTTTCTTTCTTGCACAATGTTTTTATTTAATTGTTCAAACATTAGTTTTACCTTGTCATACTTATGGTCATTCTCAACAATCTTCTCTGAAGCTTCAAGTGCGAGAGTCATGAGTGGAGGATTGGGAATGATCGTTTGTTGTTCACCTGAGACTTCCATAGGACCAAGCGGTATGAGTCTTGTTTCTTTAGGGTCCCACTTTATTGAGTTAAGTATCTATACAAGAATTGTTAATGAGAATAATACAATTCAACAAATTACATCATGTCCAACAAAAATAAATCAACTGTTAACACATGCTCACCGTATATTTGTTCTGTCTATCATGGTTGATAATGTCCGTCATATCAACATTTCTCTTCAACTATCTAATATTTCACTTGTATAGTTGTGGGAAATTTTTCTCGAAAAACGGCTTCAAACTGACAACGTGTTCAAAGACAAATGCCTGGGATACGGAATAACACTCACAGTTGTGTTTGACACACATGCTAATAAAAATTAGGATCTTACATGATCGAGTGGTGTGGACCTACATGTATGATATCCACACAATCGAGTAGATATGGTGGTGACCGATTACCCTAGAGTTTATCTCTCGGCTTCATTCAACCTCTCAATCTAAACACTATGAACATAGTTGGCCCAATTATACCTACATATCGAAGCAACATCTTCTAAATAATATAACATGTCTTTGTGACATGATGAATTTGATCTCGGGACCAAAAAAGCATGCACACACGATCAACAAGCTAACTGTGTTATCCACATTGCCTAAAGCATCAAATTTACAATGTTGTGAGAGCCTTCAGAATTTTTGTTCTATTGGTATTTACACAAATATTTTCTAGAACGCATTTCCTATTGGCGTTCAACTCAACCGGTGTACCCATATCTAGTAAGCCTAAAATTAGGGCCACATCCTTCGAATGTAGCCGTATTTCTTGACCATTAATGTTGAACACTCCTCTGTAATAAAGTGGTAGAATTTCCTTTATGAAATCAGTGCGGAATTGATAGTCGAGAATGTCCATAAAGTTGGAAAAGGGAGGTTGTGTCAAAAGATCCATGTGGGTCGGTTTAAATGGTATAGATGCCAGGTGCTTCTGATAAAAACCAAATGAACATCTATGTTGGACATATATTTTGCTTGTGGTAGGAGCTGGGCTTTCTTCCACTGCACAAGTAATGGATGTTGTTTCCTACTCTTTGTCCATCTCTGAAAGAAAGGATTTCGTTTGTATGTACAATGGGAGAAGAGAAGAATAAAAAACATAAGCACCATTCATCATTAGAAGGGTTGTTCAACATGTATAATAAGACTTTTTGCATGTAACTTTAGAGAAGATAAAGTTAGAATCCTTTTACCGGTTATGGTGGTAGAAACTCCAGCGTAGTAGGAGGGCTTCATTACTTGGAGGCGACGACGATGGTGAATGAGCGAAGAACTCAATGAAGACAGCTCCTGTACTCCTTCCCACCTTTTAGTGCTCCATTCGATACCCATTTGTGACCACTGAATATTTTGTAAGGAATAGTCCATAAAAATTTGGTGCAGCGGAAGCGACGATTCTTATGGGTTCCTTTAAAATCTGTCTCAATCGGAACTGAACGACGAAAACCAAAAACCGATCAAATCGGGTTCGAATATACCTAATAGGGATTCATATATTTCCATGAAGAGGAAGGAGATGAGCTTCTTAATCTCTTCAAACCGTTTAAATGTCCGGTCTGCAACAGTATCCACACGAACTTCATCCACAGTAGGTTCTCCCTTCGCGCCGGCCTTGAGAACTCTTCTCGAACAGAGCTCCATCGACCATGGACACCTTCTAGAGAGAGGAGGAGGTAGGGAGGAGGCTAGGGACGTGGTTTTCACCCTTGTCTTAATGGGGTTTGGCTGAAACCATTAGTATTTATAGAGAATTTTTGGAATTTTTCATAAAAAACTAAAATTTCTATAAATTATGTCCTTGCCCTATACTTGTGGATAAATCTTTTTTTGTGTGACCTACTAGGCCCAATAGCCTATTTGGTTGAGGCCTAAATAAAATAGAACAATTTTATTTAATTTAATTAAATCTGTTATCTGATAATAGATTAATCGGCCTACTGATCATGAAGGGTACAAGCCACATCCCATGATCCTAAATGGCTATGGGGATCATCTTATCTCCATTGAGCCTTTCTGTCATCAGTTACCGCATGGATATAAACCCTCATCCATCTAATGTCCTGGTCGGAAAGGAGTATGGCATCGACTGTCAACTCCTTAGTGTATCGACTCTATAGGATCGTTTACTCGGAATTGAATCAATTAGAAAACTCCTTTTCCAATTATCCTATCTACCCTGGCCAGGGATTTAGAGTACTGTCCCATAGGACATTCACTCTCACTTACCGAGAGTAAACGATCCCTTGTTGTCCGCTCAATTACCTCAATCGGGTTTTCCTTGTACCCGATCCATCGCTATACTGGACCATCTAAATGGTGATCCATAAGTCAATGGTCAAAGCAAAAGTTCCACCCAATAAGGTATCTTTGGCGACTCAGGTCAAAGGTCCAACCATGCAACCGTGGTGATATAAAACCCTGATTGACAGTTTGGTAAGATACCATTCAGGGTTTCTAATTCGGTCAGTTCAGTGAACTCATTCAACTAATGAGCACCTGTATGTATCTTAGTGTCTCCACACTAATGACCAATGAGATTGGTCATCCTCATCACATGAGAAGACATCACATACACTAGTCTATCCGGATCCTTGATGTCCCATCTCAAGTATCCTATTGTAGGCACCCGGATGAGCCGGTTCGGCTCGTGTCGGAGAGAGAGAAGAAGAAGAGGGTGTCGGTGTGTCAGTTTGGATCGGAAGATGTGATGATGAGTGTGTGGTCGCCAGGAGCCGAAGGCTCCAAAGTGTGATTAAGTTTTAAGCAAATGGACTAGAAGAAGAAAGAGTTTGACCGCCGTACCTTGGGGATGTAAACATGGGGAGATTGTTAGGTTCTAACTTCTCCTCTCTCGGCCGGCCGAGAGGGGAGAGCTTTAGAGAGTTCTTTCACCTACGATCGGATTGAAGCTTCACTCCGGTCGGTTCACCTAAGAATGTCCTGCATAAAACATGAAGAAAAAAATGAAGATCATTAGCTCTGGCGTGAGTATAGCATCATGCTTGATAAAGACTCTGAATCGTGCAAAAGGGAATGAACTAACCGGATCGGGACGGAATCCCAACCCCTATTTTTGGTAGGTTTTAAACATATATGAGATGAAAAAATGATCTAATGCATGCCAAATAACATGATGAATAGTGCTAAGATGAAAAAGGAAGACAAAGACTCGATTAAACAGGCGATCGGACTCCGAAAATGGCAAAACGAGCTTCTGCCCCTGCTAGTGCCCTATATATAGGGCGCTAGCTGCAGGTGCCCCCTTTATAGGGCACGTTGACCAAGGTCAAAGTGCCCTATATATGGGGCACTAAGTCTGGCTCGAACAGATTTTCTTCCTCTCTTCGCGACGCCGCTCCAGAGTGCTGGGCAGCTTCCGGGATGAAGTAGGGGCTCCTCCTTGTAGACAATATGCAAATGAAGCTAATAAAGGGTGGCTTGGATGCTGGATGCAAGAGGAGAGACGGATAGAAGCTCTCAAAGTTGGAGAAAAAACATGTTTCTGGATGATAGAAACAGAAGGTTTTTTGGGTTTTTGGTGGACGAGTTTGGATCGGTTTGAAAGGTTATGGGAGGTGAGAGTGGCTTGAAAACGTAATCTTGGATGGGCTCTAAGGTGGTACGGACTTGGAACCTTCCTTTAGTCTCAAATGGGGGGTCTATTTATAGCTCAAAAGAGGGCACTTTGGCCATTTCCGAAAAGCAGTGCCACGCGGCATAGCGCCCCATATATAGGGCACCAGCATCATGAGATCCGTTAGATCGACAAGACGAGTCACTGCGGGGGGTCAAATCAGCCAGTCGAATCTATTTGATTTGGTGCCAGGCGCCCTGTATATAGGGCGTCTGGTGCCCCATATATAGGGCGCCAGGTGCCCTGTTTATAGGGCGCCTGGTGCCCTATAAATAGGGCGCCTGGTGCCCTTTATATAGGGTGCCAGGTGCCCTATATACAGGGTGTTCGGCCCGGTCGATTGTTCTATCGATCCCCTTCGGAATGTGCCAAAACTTGATCCGTCTGGAAAACATGATTTGCTTTAAATGTTCTTCATGAAAACAAGAATTTAAACTCTCCGGCTAGGCCAAAATTGCATGTCTACACCTATGACTAGGAACATTTAGATCAAATATCTCTAGATGATCAATCTCATTATCATAATCTCATCATGATTTAATCATTATTGTATTTGATTAAGGACTTCATTATGATATTCACATCTAATAAGAGCTTATAATGAAGATTTGCCTAATTAATTGAATAAGATATATCTAGAAATGTCGAATCATATCATATATGATTGGCTTGTAGGGCATACATTTCTATCAATCTCCCACTTGCCTCAGTTCCTCGGTGGAGGGAGTTCCCGCAGTCCCCAACTAGAAGACGCCACGTCACAGCTGGTGTAATGTGCCTCATCCGTCTGATGGAGCGAGTCACGGTTAACAGTAATGCGACGACGGGGAATAGTGTCGAACAATTGTCAAGGGCTAGGAAGTGGTGTCAAGATGTCTTCTTCGTCTTGTAACTTCGTCATTAATGCTTGCACGACCGGCAAAGTCATAACACACAGTACCAAGAAACTAATGTAAACACCCAAAGCTATCATCCAAAAATGTAAGTAAAGATGTTAAGCATAATTTTCAATACTTTCTTTAAATATAGTGGCAAAAATAATGTGGTGAAACCATTTAAATCAAGTGTGAGGAGACAGTTTGAGTTTATATAGATAGTCTTACAAAGATGACACTCATGACTAAATAGAGTAACAAGATCATATGATAGTTGCATACAAACTTCTTTATA
Organism: Cryptocoryne crispatula var. balansae; assembly: GCA_036172225.1. Classification (NCBI taxonomy): domain Eukaryota; kingdom Viridiplantae; phylum Streptophyta; class Magnoliopsida; order Alismatales; family Araceae; genus Cryptocoryne; species Cryptocoryne crispatula. Next base: position 26,470,360 of record CM069927.1, read on the forward strand.
AAAGGTTACTAGGAAGAAAGATATTTTTCATATTAAGATGATACAGAAATTATTGAGCAAAGAGAAACAAAAGTGATAAATGTACTAATATTAGTCATCTTAATTACAAGAACAAAATATCTTCAAATAATCAATGTCATATTCCTATACGAAACCTCAAGACATAAGTCACCCTTGTGATGCTCAATAGAGTCATCTAACTTAGCTTTTCTCTTAAATATCCACTTTGAATTAGTGAAAAGAACACTAGGTAGAGATGAGACAATGTCCCAAGTTTAAATATACTTGAGTTCGTAGTTCCTCATGTATAGCTTGATATCATTCTGAAAATTGAATTCCGTTGTTATAGGTTTGAGGCTCCTCACAACTATAAGTATGGCATCCTATTCCGTCATGTCATCCCATCTTTTGATCCTTCGCAACATCCATATGGGAAAAAAAGAGAAGGAATTCATGCCATGGAGTAGTAGATAGGGCAAGCATTGATGAGAATTATACATAATCAGCTGTAGGGCCAAATTTAAATCAACTCTAGTTGCTGGTTGAACTTAGATGTCATGACCTGAAAAATATAGCATAGCAAAAAATCTGATGTCGGGATAGGTAAATTAAAATATGGAAATTAAACTAACTAACCTAGAGAACAAAATAACTTCAACTCCAAACAACCATTAACCAAGCCACAGAGCTAATAACTTGTTCAAACAACCATAACTTGTCCAAAAACAAACACAACTAAGTCCATCTATTAGCTTAGCAAGTCTTAACCTCGTAGTCTTAAGTAAACCACCCATAGATAAAAAAGTTCAACTAAATAAGGGTCACACAACAACCTAAAGATAAAGATAGTCACTCTTCGCCAAAATCCTCGCCTTCTAGATCTCCAAGAGTAGGAACTTCTTCAAATTCTTTCTCAGAAAGTGACTCCTCGAAATCGCTAAAAACATTATTAAAGGAAAGGGGTGAGTCACAAAGGCCTAGTAGGACTTATAACCCTTCTCTACCCTACAATCCTTTGATTCTTAAATAATAATAAGATATACCAAACCCAAAATTCAGATTACATACAATATGGATAGGGCTATTTTCTAATCTCTCATTATGTAAATAAGGTGATCTTTCACTCTCTCAACTAATTAAATGGCATATGATTCATGCAATGCACTACCAAGTTAGAAAGACATAATAGTCATCTATAAAAACATTGGTAACTAAATGCTCTTTCATCTAACCATATCATGTAGACCATTTACATATTAAATGAATAAACTAAGAACCTTCTAATGAAATGACAAACCACATTTATAACAACACTAATTAACATGCTATCATGCGTACAACATAGTTTGAGTAAAACATATGCTCTATTTGGACCTTGTAGCCACTTGCACCAGATTTACATACATATAGGAAGTAATCATATAGCTAACTAAATCTCGTAGTACACGTAGGCAGGGATATACTTAGGATGAACCTTGGTTAGTGGAATGATAATCATTAATTAACTAAACATTAATTTTAGGATAATCAATCCAAAAATAATTAACTAAACTATCTAACTCATTAATTGTATTCCACTAACCAAGGTTTGACTACTCACATTTTATAATTTAAATTACATTATAAGAATGATATAGGTAGTCGGGAATGTCTACCTCAATGACGTGAATGCAATTGATCAAATTCCAAAAGGCGGCGAGCACGAAGGGGTTAGGATGGCGAGGATGGAGCGGCCATGGCAAGGTTAGAAAATGGGTTGAAAATGAAGTTGCTGTGAAAAAAATAATAAAAGAGAGATAATAGATATGAGTCGATAGGATAGGATAGAGAGCGTGAAGAGAGAGATAATGGGAGGAGAGAGAGAGTCAACCGGCGGGGGTGCTAGTAGATCGTAGCATGAGGGCAAACGGTGCGGGCGGCCCCGGCTGCGGCATAGGGTGGTGGCGGCAAGGTTCGCGCGGGGAGGGCCGATCAACGGCGGTCACGCCGGCACGTGAAGGGGCGACGACGGCCGGGGGCACGCATGCGCAGGTGAGGCCGAGGGAGGTTGGTAATGCAACGATGCCGCGCGGGGCGGGCGATGGTGTTTGCATGTGTAGCTTACGCGGGCAAGGCGGTAACAGTAGGGGGCTGCAGCCTGCAGGTGTGCACGATGGGTTGCGTAGGGATGAGGCGAGTGGGGTGGTGCCATGATGTCAACGTCGGGCGGCGTTCGCGTGCGACAGCGCAGGGTGGAAAGGCAGACGCGGGCGACTGGCGCTCACGCGGGGGAGGCTGATGCGGCTACAACTCAAGCCATCTTCTCGGTCCCATAACATCGTCATTAATGCCTGCACGCCATTCGGTGTTGACACACTCAAGGAATAATATTTTTTTTTGTGAACTCGATGACGGTTGCCAAGTACGCGGTAGGGTCTCCCACGACGTTCAGTACAGACCCGATCGGTAGTGGGTCTTTGAATGCTCGGTAGCGGGTCAAGGAGAGCTCAGTAGGCAGTCAAGGAGGCTCAGTAGTAGGTCAGTCAAACGTCAGTAGTGATTTTTTTCATCTCTCATAAAAATGGAACCAACGAAATCTCCTGAAAATGGCGTCAACCTTTAAGAGGGTTCATGTTAATATGGGGTGAAGTTTCTCCAATATTCCTGGTCATGTGATGGGTAAAATAGTAACTGGTTTGGTAAGATTAATCATTATGTAGTTTTTAAATTTTACTATTGTTCATTCATATTTAATATGTACGAACATTGAAGTACCATTTAACCAGTCCACATTAGGTGCATCCAAACAAGGGTGTATATTCATAATCTTGATCTTACGTAAAGGATCGGCTTGTCCAGGCCAAAATCGGATTGGTCAATTCTGCGAACTATGCTCTGACAACCCCATAGGAATGCTTAAAAAAAGGAATCTAAAATTCCAAAATTCAGCAATTTTGCAGATATGCAAAAGGGACCAGAGAGTCTGAATCAAAAAATCACGAATCTAATGAATCTGGATGTTCCAAAGTTCAACAAGTCTAGAAATCTGAAAATCCTGAAGCTCAAACGCTCAGAAAATCCCAAGGGAACAGAAGCTCCGAGGAATATCAGAATGCTGAAATCAAAAGACACAAAAACCAGAAATTTGAAATTTTTGCAGAATATCCAAAAATGATGAAGATCTGGAAATTCTACAAAGCTGCGAAAATCAGAGATAACCGTAAAACAAAAAAATTTGAAAGTTTCATGAAAAATCTGAAGTTTGTAAATTTTGAAATTCAGTAAACCTAAAAACCAAAAGACAAGAAAAAAAGAAATATGTGTTAAAAAAGAAAGGTTTAAAACTGAAAAGTCTAAGATCTATAGAAAACAGAAAGCCTTAAACTCTGAGAAACTGGAGAATTCTTTAAGTTCTGAACATTCTCAACTCCAAAGGTCTGGGAACCCTGAAAAGTAAAAAAAAAAAAAAGCTAATCTGAAGGTACCTCAAATTCTGAAGGTCTGAGGCCCAGCAAATCTAGATATCATAAAAGATTTAGAAATCTGAAAGTTTTGGGAAACCTCAGAACTCAAAAAATTGAATTCCAAAATCTCCGGCGTGAAAGTCTTCATGTTCAGAAAGCTGAAATTGCCTGTATCCAGGAAACCTGAAAGCTCAAAAAAATTGACATTGACAATCTCTAATGACTCAAAAACCAGAAAGTTCATAAAACCTGGCAAAAAACCAGAGATTTCGAAATCTGGAAACAAAAAAACTTAGAAAAGAAATCAGAAAATAAACAAATCTAAAAAATTCTGAAACCTGTCCAAATCTGAAAATTCAGAAAATATACCCAAGTCTAAAAAATGAAACTCAATTAGAACTCAAAACCTCACGTTCTTAAACTCTATAACCCAAGGTCCAAAAGATCAATCATAAAAGACCCCAAAGTTTGAAATGAAATCTGAAAATCAACATTGCAAACTTAAATTTTGAAAAATGAAACAAAAAATAAGATATGAAACTTAACAAAAGTCAAATCAGAAGGTTCTCAAACCTCGAATTTTAAAGCATCAATCTCAAATCAGTAATGTAATAATCCAAAGTTCCAATTTCATGAGTCCTCAAATTCAGTTGTTTATATCAGTCATGAATTAGATATTTTTGGATTTCAAAACCCATAATTCTTTCTATTTTGGACATGTATAGTCATATTGTATGGCTATGATATGGGACTAACACCAATGGTTTTAAGATCATGTTAGGACTGATCCAGGAAGCATGCAAACAGGCCCTAGGTAGAGGCATTAGGAGACTATCCAATAGACTTTAGGGGTTGTTTGGTATCGGGATAACATGGGATAAACTTGGTTTATCCTTAAATTTTAAGGAATAAATCAAGTTTATCCCCAAAATTTTATGGTGCCAAATGGGCCCTTAAGGTCTGAAAGAGGGTTTGCCATGTCAGGAAATGTGGAGTACCTCAAATTTTGTCAAAAAAAAGCTAATCTAAAAGTACCTCAAATTTTGTCAAAAACGAAGTAGTACAATTATCTGAAATTATTCAAAAGAAACATATACTTTTAGTAACATTCTTACGCACTCATACATTTATAAATAAGATATTGTATCATTGTCAACATATATAAACTATGATATTCTAATGTAGCCATATTTTGATTTATAGGAAACTTTAGATTGAAGACAACATTTGATACCAAATTATTAATATGTCCCAATACAAACAAGTGCCAAATTGTTGGAAAAATGGTATACTACATTATAATTTTTTAATTTTAAATATATTCATTTTATGTCATACTTATTGCATTACACCGATAAAGTTTTAACTATTTTAGAGTCACTAACAATGTTGACGAATTGTCAAGAAAGTTTTTTGGAGAAACAACGAGAAGATGTAATATCAATAGAATTAGAAGAGATATCTTTACAAGAGATGATTGACAACAAAACAAATTCTACATTTACCGATGTAAGTTTAACACATTTTGAAATTTCATTTTTTAAATTATTGATATACTCATTATCTTTAATTCTTTTTGATATCACATTATTTTTCTATTATTGATATTTTGCAGGTTGTATCATATGATGTCTAGGTAAGAATACAAGATATAATTACAAGCAATAATCTATGGTACATGGCTTGTCCATTTTGTGCATGACTTGTGAAAGAGGAGAGAAATATTTATACTTGTGTCAAATGTTCTAAAGAAGATATATGCCCAATTGAAAGGTTAGAAAATTGACGAAAATAAATATCATATCATACTATACATACGTCTATATGTTATAATCATATTTTACATATGTATTTTTAAATCTTATTTATAGTTATTGTTTGCGTCCAAATGTTGCGGATCATATAACAAATATGTGGTTAACATTCTTCAGTCGTCAAGCTGAAGATATTCTTGACATAACAGTCCATACATTGAAAGAAAATAAGGTATACATTATTAAACTTTTAAACTTTCTTTGTTTCTTATGCAATACATAATGTTACATGTTATCATGCAGGAAAAGATCTTCCTACCTACTTGAACATTCTGCAGAGTTTGATTAATAAGAGATACATGTTGACTATAAAGCGTGTTAGCAGAGGAATCGACAATCTTATTAGTTACAAATGCACACATGTCAAGCAGATTCTTGAGATTGATGAAACTGAAGATTCAAACTCACAGGCTACTGATGAAATTATACAACATCATGAGAAAAAGTAAAAAAAAAAATCATGTAAAAATCATTAACATTTTGAGAGTCGGAAGCTTCAGACTATCATTTCATGCATTTTAAACATTGTTTATTTTTAGATAAATTTTATAACTATTTGGTTGAAGAGTGTAGATTTAAATTATTTTGTGAATTTAAAACATTTCGTATATAATCTTCTAGTGCACATTGTTGCATGTTCTTAAAAAAAATAGTGCTATATACGAAGAGTTATGTTGTTTCACCTGTTGCGTTTGCTATTAAGATGATCAATCTATGATGATTCGTGGAAAAAAAATCGTATATAAGGTTGAAATCATCTGGATCGTTGCTTGATTTTGCAAATAAAGGTGATGAGATTCTGAAAATATGAAATAAAAATTATAGTGGAAATCGGCCAATTCAAAATGCTTCGGACAAGATCTAAGATGAGATAGATTTAATTTGCATTTAACTAAGGCCCTGTTTGATAGGGCTTAATCAACCACTTATCTCTGATTCGGTCAGAGATAAGATATTTGACAATGTTTGATAAAATCACTGAAGTGGTGTCTAAACGAAGATCTAATCTCTTAAAATGGTCTGAGTGATTCAGATCCGTGACCTAGCTTTTTGGGGTTCAGACGTTGCCCAGCCTCCGCGACGCCATCTTGCTCTTCCTACTCATCGTCCGCGCAGTTGCTCCCCCGCACCGTGCGCAAGTGGCAGGCTGCCACAGCACACAGAGGAGCCGGCGGTGAGGCGGGTGGCGGCGGGTGACCATGGCAGCGGGTGACCATCGCCGCGGGGGGGAGCTCCGGGGAGAGAGCTCCACGGGGGAGCTCCGCGGAGGGAAATCTGCGCGGAGGGGGGGAGCTCCGCGGGGGGAGCTCGGGGAGGGAGCTCCGGGGGAGCTCCGCGAGGGAAATCCGCACGGGGGGGGGGGGGCTCCGCGGAGGGGGGTGAAGGGGGCGCCGCGGGGGGGGGGGGGGGGGGCTCCGCGGAGGGGGGTGAAGGGGGCGCCGCGGGGGGAGCTTCGCGCGCGGGGGGAGCTCCGCGGAGTGGGGGGGGGGGGGGGGCGCCGCGGGGAGCTCGGGGAGGGAGCTCCGGGGGAGCTCCGCGGAGGGAAATCCGCGCGCGCGGGGGGGGGGGGGGGGGCTCGCGGAGGGGGGGTGAAGGGGGGCGCCGCGGGGGAGCTCCACGGAGGGAAATCCGCGCGGGGGGGAGGGGGGGGAGCTCCGTGGAGGGGGGGTGAAGGGGGCGCCGCGGGGGAGCTCGGGGAGGGAGCTCGGGGGGAGCTCCGCGGAGGGAAATCCGCGCGGGGGGAGCTCCGCGGAGGGGGGTGAAGGGGGGCGCCGCGGGGGAAATCCGCGCGGGGGGGGGGGGAGGGAGCTCCGGGGGCGGGGGCGGTGCCGCGGAGGCGGGGGAGTGCCGGGAAGGAAGGGGGAGCGGGGGGAAGGGGGGCGTCCGCCGAGGAGGGGGGTGTCTCGCGGGAGGGGGGCGGACCGCCGGGAAGGAAGGTGGGGGGGGGGGCGCCGCGGGGGGAGCTCCGGGGATACGATCTGTTGCGTCGGCCGGCCCATGCCCCTCTGTCTCTTCGCGACGCTCGTACACGTATTTTAATTCAGATTTTTTTTATCAAACAACATAAATCACTTATCTCCTACTCAAATTCGCATTTTTTCACCACTTGTTAAGAGGTTAGATGTGAAATTAAGAGTTAAGATTTTCAGATTAAGTTTAATCAAACACCACCTAAGAATCTCATTTCAAATTTAATAGAAGTTTTAAATTTAATAATAAGAGATGTGATTACTATTCTCACAAATTGGTTTTAAGATTGTTTACCTTATATGAATACACAATCAAGGGAATTATATGTTAATAGATGTTCAATTTTATGTTAACATATCTAATTTTAATTTTAACTTTTGTTTCTAATTTATATATAACATATCATTTACACACATACGTAGTGAATAAATTTATCGTTGTATATCACCCAACTTCAACGACGCATTATCTGTCTAATCTCAATTTAGAAGATTTAGAAAAAGTAATTGAAAATTACTCTATCAACACTAACAAGTCTCTATTATCATACGGAATATGATTAAGCAGTGGAAAAATCTCCATTTTGTTTCTCATCAATCTCTTAATTTGTGAAATTCGGATCATTTTATTTTATAACAATTCATTTCAAATATCCTGTGAATTAACATTCAATCGGTGTACAACATATTACTAGAACACATGCGAAGCACGTGATTTAACTAGTATGTATATAAGTGCATGAAGTGGAACTAACGAGTTAGATCTGTCTACTCTAACTGATTAAGTACAATGAAAAAATGCCTGTTTTCATTCAGACAACGTCGCTGACAATGATGTCTACATTCATTGTCATGACTCCTGACAAATGACATTCGCTACCGACCAATGACCAATCCGCTACCGAGGCATGTCTGGATGCCTACCAAGTCGGATGCTACCCACCGACAAGGTACTCGCTGCCGACAGATGAGCAGTCCGCTACCGAGGCATGTCTGGATGCCCACCAACGACGTACTCGCTGCCGAGAGATGAGCAGTCCGCTACCGAGACATGTCTGGATGCCCACCGACGACGTACTCGCTGCCGAGAGATGAGCAGTCCACTACCGAGGCATGTCTGGATGCCTACCGAGTCGGACGCTACCCACTGACGCCGGACTCGCTGCCGAGAGATGAGCAGTCCGCTACCGAGGCATGTCTGGATGCCCACAGATGACGTACTCGCTGCTGACAGATGAGCAGTCTACTACAGAGGCATGTCTGGATGCCTACCGAGTCGGACGCTACCCACCGACGCCAGACTCGCTGCCGAGAGATGAGCAGTCTGCTACCGAGGCATGTCTGGATGCCTACCGACGACGTACTCGCTGTCGACAGATGAGCAGTCCGCTACTGAGGCATGTCTGGATGCCTACCGAGTCGGACGCTACCCACCGACGAGTAACTCGCTGCCGAGAGATGAGTAGTCCGCTACCGAGCGCTGACTTAGATACTACCGAGGTATGACCAAATCGCTACCCACGAAGACGAAATCGCCACTGAGCGATCATGAAGTCCTAAACTATCTTTGGAATTAAGAAAAGAAATGAAACCGAAACATCAGTAAATAACAAAGGTCACGTCCACACAAACACAAACCACCATGTCCATAATTACATAAAGTGGAGTTTTAAAACATTACAGAATTAGAGTGAGGCTTCCTCTGATTCATTGGATTGGGACTCGCGGGTAGATGTCTCCATATCGTCGAAGTCCATCATGCCTCCCAGCATCTTGGAGCATTCCTACAGCTTCTTCCTCGCCGCCTTCGCCTGCTGTTTCAGGTTGGCCACCTCCGACTCGAGGATGGCCACGCGTTCCTGGAGGTATTCGACCAGCAACGCGTTGTCGCACTTGCATGGCATAGGGCCGCCCTCCGCAGGGAGGTGGTCTACCCATACAAAAAAACCACACAGTACATGATGTACAAGATAAATTGGAACGGAGTATGGTTAGTAGATTATTGTATATGTTTATTCTAAGAAAGTAATGATATATACTCACGCCGCAGAAATAGAACTTCCGGCCGTTTTCTGGTCCTCCAACAGCAGTGGCCATCTTACATGCGCCGTGGCCATAACTGCACTGTATGGGTCGACCGTTGGCCATCTGAGTACGTTTAATAACCGTTAAATAGAATCGTGAACAAAATCAAGTAGTAGTGAATCATTTTAGTAATAAACTTATACTAACAAAGTCCGCAGGTTGCCGATAGAATAAAAATTTTTGATGCATGTCTAAGAAGGAAACTATTACCCAATTAATGCCCGCTCATAAACCGAAGAATGTCCATATGAGATACATTACGCATCATGTTGAATGATTCCTGAGTCGGTAAAGGAGGTTCCTGTGAGGACTGATGTTGAGATTGACTACTCAAAACATACGGGTCAGTTAATTCCTCTTCATCCCTGGGCGGTTCAACATGAACCAGTGAACTGGACCTATCTTTGTGTTTTATATTTTTCCTCTTTTCCAGTGCATGATTTCATCCTCGCGCCTCCGACCCTTCTCAAGTCAACCTTTTAACCGAAGAGCAGCTTCATTTTGACCTTCTTGCACTTGGTTCTACGGTAGGGACCTCGGATTGACAACCCGAGGTTCCACCAGTCTCCACATGGCTTGTGGAAAGGATTCAAACAGCTTTTCTTGTGAATTCTTTAAAGTTGTTAGGAAGTGTTCGTAGTTATCTTGTCCCTTTGCTGCAGTTGCACATAACTCCACTGCACTTCTCAACAGATGCATGTACCTCATTTGGTATAACGTCTTCTCATCGGTGATATTATTGTCTTTAACAATGGCAGTCCCAATGTTAATGTTACATGCCATCCTCGTCCATCTAGTCAAGATATAATTTCTTTGGAATAGTCCTAATTTGGACATGTAAGAACACATGTAACACATGTCTACAGTAGTATACCAAGAACTCAAACTTCTTACAAGAACATTCAACGCTGTCATCTACACCTCTAAACATCTGCACACGATGCCAATGCTTGTCATCGTCGTATACCATAAAGGTGTTTGCTTCTGATGTCTGCAACGGTAGCTCAATGCACTTCAAATACTGGTCTTGAAAGATTTCGTAGACCTCGGGTGTGTATATCCCAATTGCTTGCTCCAGTATCTTTGACTGTACCACAGGTCTACTAAATGTATATCTCATCTTATGATCAGCAACTTCTTGGTTATACCTCCTGTCCTCAATAAGTTTTTCAAAGTTCTCAAAGAACAAACGCATTGTTTGTCTAATATCTAAATAATCTTTGAGAAGCTTGTTAATGCTTTCACATCTTTGTGTACTAACCATATCAGCAATAAAGGTATTCTTGCCATACACAAGTGCCCATTTTTTTCTCTCCTCGAACAAAGCTTTAAGCCATACGTTGTCACTCAATTGATATGTTGACAACATATCCTTCCATGCCTGCAGAAATGACTCCTCTTCTTCGTAGTCGTAAATGCATCTCTGAAAATCTTTCTTAAACGTGGTTGTGGCATTAAATACATAGCTCAAATGTTTGCATGCATTTTGGTACATGTGCCACACACATATCCTATGACAAGTTCTTGGTAACTCTTGCACTATGGCATTGCTCATGGCCTTGTCCTGGTCAATTAAGATAGTAGTTGGCTCCTTTCCTCCCATGACACTTACAAACGTATTGAAGAGCCATCTGAATGTGTCGATTGTCTCATCATACAATAAAGCTGCACCAAATATCACAGATTATTTGTGATGGTTTACCCCTACAAAAGGAGCAAAAGGTCGGCCATACTTGTTGGTCTTATATGTTGTGTCAAAACATAGTACATCCCCAAATCTTTCATAGTCCAAGCGCATTCTAGATTCAGCCCAAAAAACATTGGTGATGAAGTCATCCTCATCAACTTGTAAGGAATATGTGAAGGTGGGATCTTCGGCTTGCCTACGATGAAAATAATGAAGCAATCCTCCAAAGCTCAAATTCTAACATCTGCCTTTGTCTCTTGGTTCGTAGATAATTCTTCATATCGTTGTGCATGAATCCAAGGTTTCTTCTGCCACCCACTTGGTTGGACATCATATGGAAAAGTTGCTTAGGTCGTATACCACTGCCCTCACCAATGTTCACAATGGAAGCTTCAATTTCTAGAAATTTTTTATGGGACCGAAGCATTTGTGCCTTGGAAGGACTTTCCACCTCATGATTATGTTCAGTCTCCCATCGTGTAATTTTATACATTCCATTAACGTGGAGGACAAAAGTAATCCCAGCCAAACAACCCGTTCGGGTCTCCGGGCGGTGAACTACAATTGTATCATATCGTGGGTCTTTCTTCCTCCAACCTTCTTTAGAACATACAAACCGTGCTCTCCTTACAATGCCTTGCTTATCCTTTTTTAAATTTTCTCGTCTAACACTAAAACCAACATGTTTGGCATATTCAACATATGAAAGATAAGCATCCTCAACGGTCCTAAACAATGACTCATGAGTAAGTCCCGGTGTAATTGTTCCCGTAAGATCATGCCCTTCTGGACTTCCCACAGGTTCCCTATACACGGCTACTGCCGGTGACAAAATGTGGTTTGGGTCATTAACCGGGAGACGTTCGCCAGACATGATGACAACGTCCCTTTCAATTTGTTCCCTATACATATCAACCTGTGTTATAATGTTTTCACGCATGACCACCGAACTCAGTACAATTGCATGCAGCACGAACAAAGTAGGTTGCATTTAACAACGGTTAACAAACAATGAAATGGATTACATTTCGAAGAGTACACAAATTGGGACTGCAAGTTGAACGGGAAGAGGATATAAGATGCACTGTAAGGTCGTCTTACTAACTTCAAAGAAACTAGGAAACATGCGAAGATACTAGCAAACGTTAAACATGAGAAGATACTAAGAAACAAACGTTAAACTCTATTCGCCACAAAGAAGAACAACAAGCGGATAAGAATCACTGAAGACGTGCGCCAAAACAAGTTAAGAACACGTACCGAGCAGGAGGTCGAAGATGCTTGAGGTGAAAGCGGGGGATGCAGTTCGTCTGCTTCTGGCCTTGCCGGCTATGTTGTTCGTCGCCTTCGCCTGGAGTCGCCGGAGATGTCACCCGTCAACGAGCGAAGAGCCTGTTCTTTGGTGTGTTTGAATGGGGAGTTTCTACTCCTTTTTAGTCTTCTCACGAAGGAGGAAGGGAGACGCATCATTACGCGGTTTAATGACGATGTAAAATGTCTGACAAAATCGCCTGACGCCGATTCGGCTTCGCACGTCTACGGTATAGGTGACCTCGGTCGAGGAGCCGCTACCGAAGATGGTAGAATCCCTACCGAGCCCCCTCGAGGCCGCGTTACCGAGCCCTTCTTGACACGCTACCGGGCCTCCGACAACCCGCTACCGATTTCTCAGTTCCTTTCCCGCTTGTCCATTTTTCAAATATTTAAATTTTATTTTACCGCCTGAGTAGCTCACTACTAAGCCTGCGACCTACCGCCTGCTTTGGAGGCATGAATCATTTCCTGTCCCGCCATTACCATTTGTCAAAATTTTGGAAAAAATCGCTACCGAGCGGTTGTCTGAAGCCGCGCTACCGAGTCGTCGTTGTCTCACTACCGAGCGTTTAAAAAAACGCTACCGAGCGGTTGTCTGAAGCCGCGCTACCGAGTCGTCGTTGTCTCACTACCGAGCGTTTAAAAAAACGCTACCAAGCTCTGACCGTCGCCCCTGAGGCCTGCGGTAGTCGCTACCGAGTGGTTAAAAAAACGCTACCGACCTCGTGTGGCACACTACCGAGGCCTGAAATAGTCGCTACCGAGGCCTGAAGTACTCGCTACCGATTTTGGAAAAAAACGCTACCGAGCAGTTGTCTGAAGCCGCGCTATCGAGTCGTCATTGTCCCACTACCGAGCGTTTAAAAAACGCCACCAAGCTCTGACCGTCGCTACCGACGCCTGCAGTAGTCGCTACCGAGCGTCTAAAAGAACGCTACCGACCTCGTGTGGCGCACTACCGAGGCCTGAAATAGTCGCTACCGAGTGTTTTGTCTCCCACCACCGAGCGTTGAAATAGATGGTTACCGACGTTCCACTGACCCGCTACCGAGCATTCGAAGACCCACTACTGACGGGTATGTACTGAGCGTCGTGGGAGACCCTATCGCGTGCTCGCCAACCGTCACCAAGTTCCAATAATAAAAATATTATTCTTTCAGCGTGTCACACTCCGTTGAACAGGCATTAATGACTGAGGTGACGGGACCGAAAAGACGGCTTAACGCCGCTTCCCCACCGTCGACGGCCATTCAACGACATTCTCCGTCACCGCACTTCCGTTATCCGGCAGTGGCTCCGTCGGCCGGTTCGGGCACATTACGCCACCTTCGACGTGGCGCGCTCCGGTTGGGGGCTGCGGGAGTTCCCTCCACCCGGGGACTGAGGCGATCCGAACTCTTCCTTGGATGGATGAATCTTGATGGAAGAGACATTGTAAAAGGAATAGAAGAGCCAACAAGGCAAGCAAGAGTATGGTGTTCACATAAGAGGGACGAGTTGGAGGTCTTAAAAGAAGAAGAGTAGCCTTGGACACCATTTAAGGCCGAAAAGATGTCCAAAAGTTCAATGTGCCTCGCTCGACAATGGGTGCGGGTGACTCGGCGGACGGGTCGCCCAAGTGACCCGGCGGACGGGTCGCCCAAATGACCCGGCAGATGGGTCACCCGGGCGGTTGGGCACCCAATAGACGTTGGGACACTCTTCTACCATATATATATTTGAATGTTGAAGACCTTGAGTTCAGGACAGTTGAGCTTAAGAACCCCCTGAACAAAAACAATGATGGATCAACTGTTTCCGAACTCGTGGATAGGCCAAAGTCTTATGTGTGGGGACGACGGTTCTCTTCAAAAAGTATCTTGACCCATTAAACATAAGATGAGTACCACCATGTAAAAATATCCCTAAAGTGTTATTATTCAGATATTTTAAAATTTTTAAAATTATATTCTCTTTTTTAAGAGATAAAGTGGGTATTAGAGAAAAAAGAAAAAGATGGTATTAGACAAAAGTATTTTATGAAAAATTAAAGAAACAATTAAAGTAATGTTGTTTCAAGAGTTCTCCCAATAGTAGAAAGTTATTTTTTTAGAAACATAATATTTTTAAAATAGTAAAATTTTCAACTTTTATGTGATCATATTTGAAAATATGAATAATTATAAGAACTGAAATCCAAAAATCTCTAAATTAAGTTTTCAATATAAAATATCACTACTAGGAAAGAGAGTTATTATAGAGATAAAAGTTGCTATAAAAAAAGAATTATTGCTACAAAAAAAAATTGCGACAAAAAATTTGATCGCCACAAGTTGCCGTAAAAACTATATCTTTTGTGACGACTTTTTATACCAAAAAGTCGCCACAACTTTTTGTGGCATCTTGCTTTAACGCCACTAATTATGAGTTTTTATAGCAATCTTTTTAGCTATATATATACACACTTTTTGTGTCAATTGCCTAGTTGCTACAATCAAACTTTTCGCAGCAACATGTATTTATATATATTAAAATATATGGCAAAAAACAATAGTTGTTATAAAATATTATCATTAAATATCAATTAACCTATTACATCCATCATAATAAACAGTTTTGAGATCAAGACATATCTTGAACAATAACAGCATACTATAAGTTATAAAACCATAACAAGTAACATGACAAAAGTGTCTTCGTAGATACATCTCTCAATTCAATGAAGTCTGAGTTGTCAAACTAAATTGACCTATTACATCCATCATCTTTTGACTAACAAGATCATTAATACTATCATTGAATTTTGCAGTCAACTCTTCCTTTTGTTTTTGTAACTTCTCATCCATAGTTTGTTCCATTCGCTATATAACTTTATCTTTGTCATGTAATTGAGCTCGAAGTTCAGCAACCGTTGATGTAGTGATACTTGATTTAGAAGAAGGCCTTGAACCATAACCCATTCCTCTCATATATCCTAATCTTTCTCCAACAACTGATGTGAATATTTCTTGAGCAGACAAAGTTGATGAATCTTCTTATGATGCTACTAATTTCTCTTGAACAGTTTCCTAAAATGTAATGTCATGAGAAGTAACAAAGTTAGAAATTAATATTTTCTTATTTATATGCACAAAAACTGAGATACATACGTAGATTTGTCTTGATTGCTCACTTCCCCAAGTTCCATCAATTTTTCGATGAGTATGTCACCAAAGTTCATGCGGTAGAGGTTCACACCCTTCGGCATCTCTCTGTTACAATTTTAAATAAGTTCAATGTACGTATCTATGTTTAAATAGAACTTTAGATAATAAACATTCATTTCAAACTACCACTGAGTTCATAATGGCTAAAGAACTTAATAATAAGAAGACAACAAAATATGTTTAGTAAGAAACACATCCATATTAAGAAGAAATGCTACCAGCAATAAAATCTTCAAGGAGAGCTTTTAACTTAACAATCACCAAATTTTTGGAGTGGCATGTCTATGAAATATATTGAAAAAATGAAAGGAAGCTCATAAATTTACATGTGACATTGATAGATCCAGTGGGACAATAATCATTAATCATCTGTATCAAATTCATATTCATGATCCTATGTTGGTGTTTACCTATATTGTGCATAATTTAAGAAGAGATCTCATCCAACCTTATTTGGAGAGAAGCTTATCTACCTCAGATAAAAAGGTGGGGGTCCATATACACTTTTTTAATGCACTATGCTTCATGTACTTGTATGCCTCATTTTTTGTGTTTAAAATAGAGAAACTTCTCTCTAATAGAAACAGGAATGGATTCCTTCTCTTATAATTTGGGCTTAAATAGAAAGGTGATAAGAGCGTCAAATAAAATGCTTTGTGGAACAAGTGAAAATATACACAAAATCTATTTCTTTTGTTAATGAGAGAATTCACTTTTTGTTAAATACAAACTGCAATTTCTCTTCAAGTATACAATCTATATGAGTCATGTAAAATAAATTGAAATTGTGACTATATGAAAGAAAAACATAAATAAGAACATTTGATATTAATAAAAATTTATTACCTCTCTCCAACTAACTTCTTTGAATGATGTTCGTCCTGTAACATGACCAATAACTTGTTTACCCCTGTTACTTTTATTCCTTTCACTCATTGCCTAAGATAGATTGAAGAATAAAGTTAACTACAATAGAGAACAAACTAAGCTATAATAAAATTAATACCTCATATTTGGAAGAACTAAAATAGTCCACCAGCCAGTGGAATTTCCACTCATCTTCACTAACATCATCAGGAACATGTAGTAGATGCTCTTCATTAGTACTCCCCTTTTTGTACTTTCTATGTAATGCACATCGAAAATCTCTAAATCTTTTATTTGTTAAGTCATTTATAATTGCCTGGACATGGACATCATTGCAAACTGCATTGCCAACTTTAAACTCAAATTTTTCCTACAAAATATAAGTTAGAAAATGTCAGAGTACCATAAGACTTTCAATATGAAAATAAAAGAAATATGGACCTTAAAGAGTATACCATGAGTTTCTCAAATATCTTCAATTTATAGTCTTCAGGGACTTGTTTCCATTTAGGCACATTGACAGGAATAAATAACTTAACAAGTCGACCAACTTCACTTATACATTCTGATGCATTCTCCCCATAAGGCCTTCTAAACTTCGTGTCTATTTGGACGGTGAGCTTGATAGTATTACTTCGTCGTATCTTATTTACAATATTTAATCCTCTAAACTTGCCACGTCCTCTTCTACTAGAAGAACTTGCAACATCTAAAATTTACAACAGAATAAATAGATAAGAAACTTAAAATGTATAAATGTATACTACTTATTTCTTTAAGATGAAATATAACTAACCTGGTGTTGCATTGGATCCCTCACATGCCATTGTTATCTGCAAATTTTCTGTAAACTAAGTTGACAACATACATATTGCAATATAGAAATATCTAACAAGTAAAAAAGATCGTTCTCATTATGCAATAAATCACAATTAATTCATTACATGTAAATCTATAAGTAGCAATTGCTCTCTCATTGATTTATTTATAGAAATTTGACAAATAAATATATAACAATAAATAAAAAGTGTCCTAGTCATCATCTAAATATGCATCTTCATTTTCATTCTCATCTGTACTAGATTCAACTTCATCATCCGTTGTGATGTCTTTTCCATCGATGGAAATCCTTTCCTCTTCTTCAACTTCATCGAACCAATGTGTCTCAAGATTTATCTCATCACCATTGCTTCTCTTCCAAGATATCAAGTCATCATTAGCTTCAGAAGATGTATTAACCACTTCAGCAACAAATCTGACCTCATTATGTTGATAAGGTTCTTCTTCTTGATCTTGGTCAACATCATCTTCCACAGAAGGCAAATCATATATATGTCGTGGAGTAACTTTTATAACTGTGTACCAATCAAAATTTATTTTATTCTTGATAAAATACACCTGTCTAGCTTGACATGAAAGAATGTATGGCTCTCCTGTCTTTAATCTTCGTTCAAAGTTGAGATTAATAAATCCATATCTATCTTCCTTATATCCCTGACCTAAGGATGACACATCAAACCACTCACATTTGAATAAAGTTACTTTTCTTCCTCCTATGTACTGAAGTTCAATAATGCTTGTCAGTTGGCCATAATATGTAGTGTTATTTGTCCCTTCATCACCTTGAACAATAACTCCACTGCATTGAGTTTTCAAATGTCGTTCTGATTGGACAGTACGAAATCTAAATCCATTTATATACCATCCACTATGTGAGAACACTTGCTTATCTGGACCTCTTGATAGTGCATATAGTTCTTCTGTGGCTTCTCCTTTTTGAAATAGACCAGAGATCTACAAATAAAAGACAATAATATCGAGTTTAAAAGCATGTATTGAACTTTAAGCTAAATATAAATTTGTAAGATGACACTTACTTGTTGTTCAAACCATACAGAGAATTTCTCATTGTGTTCTTTGTCAATATCTCTAACATGCATTTTTTCCAACTCATTTATATGCTCACTGTACAACATATTCAATAGGTATATATTATATAGATCAATAGATAATGAAAAGATGTGTTTATAAACTTACTTGATGAAAGGTTGAACTTCATCACAATTCTTTAATACATACAAGGATGCTTGTTTCCATTCAAGCATTGTAAGTTCATCTACTTTGCCGTTGCTAACTTTTCGTCCATTTTCCTTGAATATGTTCATTTTTGATATAAATTCTTTTTCAATGTCAATGGATCTATATGGTCGATTTAGTTTAGACTCAATATTCTTTAAATATTTGGAGCAAAAAAATTGTGCATTCCTCTGAAAGATAACCTTCTGCAATTGAACCCTCTGGCCGAGCTTTGTTACGCACATAGCCTTTTAGTGTGCGTAAATACCTATGTATACAAACATTTTGAATGGTAATAAATTTAAAATTTTGAATAAAATTACAATTAATAGTAGAAATTGAAATATACCTTTCTATTGGATACATCCAACGATATTGCACTGGACCAGCAATCATGGCTTGTTGAGCAAGATGAATAACTAAGTGCACCATGATATCAAAAAAGTTAGGTGGAAAAATCCTTTCCAACTTACAAAGAGTTACACCGATAAAGGAATCAAGCTGTTGTAATAAGTCAACATTCAAAACTTTTGCACATATTTCTGAAAAAAACTTGCTCAACTCCACTAGTGGATCACAAACATCAGTATCTAATACATCACGTATTACAAGAGGCCACAATCCTTCAATCAAAACATGACAATCATGGCTCTTTAATCCCTTCACTTCACATTCTTTGATGTATACACATCGAGAAATATTTAAGGCATGATTATCTGGAACCTTGATATCCTTTAAAAGTTGACATATAGTTCGCTTCTCATCTGTAGATAATGTATACTTTGCAGGTGGGAGAAAAATTTTGTCATTTTCCTTTTGAACATGCAATTCTTTTCTAATACCTAGTTCTTGCAAGTCAAGTCTGGCTTTGAGATTGTCCTTTGTTTTTCTTTCACTATTCAACAATATCCCAATGACTTTTTCGCACACATTTTTCTCAATATGCATTACATCCAAGTTATGTCTAACTAAAAGCTTACTCCAATAAGACAATTGAAAAAAAATACTATGTTTCTTCTAATTGTATAAAAGATCTCCTCGCTTTCTTTTTCTACTTAACTTGCCAAAAACAATGGGAGAGAAATGATCATATTGTTGCAATATTTCATCTCCTGATAATGAGACAGGTGCCAATCTCATTTCTCTTTTACCGTCAAATGCTATTTTATTTTTTCTCCATGAATGGTTAACTTTTAACCAACGTCGATGCCCAAGATAACAAAATTTTTTCCCATACTTTAATCGATATGCACATGTATGTTTACGGCACTCTGGACAAGCTAACTCTCCTTTAGTGCTCCAACCGGATAAAACTGCATATGCCGTAAAATCATTGATCGTCCATAAAAGAGCAGCCCGCATGTTGAAATTTTGCATCTTAAAAGCATCATATGTCTCAACTCCAATATCCCACAATTCTTTAAGCTCTTCTATTAAAGGTTGAAGGAAAACATCAATATCATTTCCTGGTGATTTTGGACCTGGAATCAATAAATGACATGATAAAAAATGGTTGCTTCATACATAACCATGGTGGAAGATTATACACTGCAAGTATCACCGGCCAAGTACTATAAGATGAACTCATAGTGCTAAAGGGGTTAAACCCATCACTTGCTAATCCTAAACGAACACTTCGAGAGTCATTGGCAAAACTTGTATCATACTTATCCAGTTCTTTCCAAGCTGATGAGTCAGCTGGGTGCCTTAAAATGCCATCATCAATGCGTTTATCCTTATGCCACCTCATATCCTTCGCCAAGTCCTTTGTCATAAATAATCGTTGTAGTCGTGGAACTAGAGGAAAGTGACGTAATACTTTTTGTGCTACTTTTGTTTTCTTATCCAATTGTGCATTATTATCAAAAGCTGAAGATGACATCCATCTAGTTGTGTTACATGTAGGACAATGATCAAGATTACTAAATTGACCTCGATAAAGGATGCAATCATTGATACATGCATCAATTTTTTCATAACCCAAACCCAACTCACGAATAACCTTCTTGATCTCATACATAGAATCTGGTAATGTATTTCCGTCAGGAAGAATCTTTTTCAATAATTTGAGAAGTGCATCGAATGAGGCATTGCTCCAACAGTAAAGACACTTTAGGTGAAACAACTCCACTATGCAAGACAATTTTGAAACACCCTTACTATTTGCATATAGACTTTCTTGAGCATCATCTAGTAATCTGTAGAATCGCTTAGCTTTTTTATTATGTTCTTCAGCCACAAGATAATCATTTTCTAAAGCTTCTTCATGGAAAATGACATTAGGCAATTGTTCTCCCATCATAATGTCATGCAACATTTCTAATGTTGTCATATCATTACCACTTTCATCATTCACTTCCTCTGCAGATATATCATCCTCTTCATTTTCTCCATGATAGTCCCAAAATGTATATGATTGATCAAAACCATACAAAGATACATGGAGTTTCACAGTGTCTCGACCTTGTCTGAGAGTGTTTAAACAACTCGTACATGGGCAAAGTATTTTATCTCTCATAGCTGCTCTTTCAAATGCAAAATCTAAAAATGTATCTAGTCCCTTCTCAAATTCTTTTGTACCACAATTCAAGGAAATCCATCTTTTGTCTAGCAACATATTGGATAAATGATCCTATAAAATGAAAGTTGAATATTAAAATGTGAATACCATTCAAGCATAGTATTAAGAGTTCTTTTAATTTAAAGAGTGTTCTCATAAACGAACATAAAATTGAAGAGTTCGGATCGCCTCAGTTCTCGGGTGGAGGGAACTCCCGCAGTCCCCAACTGGAGCGCGCCACGTCGAATGTGACGTAATGTGCCACCACGGACCGACGGAGCCACTGCCGGGTAACGGAAGTGCGCTGACGGAGAACGTCGTCGAACGACCGTGGACGGTGGGGAAGCGGCGTCAAGCCGTCGTTTCCGAAACGTCACCTCAGTCATTAATGCCTGTTCGACGCCGATTGAGACACGCTTAAAGAATAATATTTTTATTATTGGAACTCGGTGATGGTTGGCGGTCACGCGGTAGGGTCTCCCACGACGCTTAGTACATACCCATCGGTAGTGGGTACTCGAATGCTCGGTAGTGGGTCAGTGGAACGTCGGTAACCATCTATTTCAACACTCGGTGGTGGGAGACAAACCACTCGGTAGCGACTATTTCAGGTCTCGGTAGTGTGCCACACAAGGTCGGTAGCATTGGTCTAGACGCTCAGTAGCGACTACTGCAGGCGTCGATAGCAACGGTCAGAGCTTGGTAGCGTTTTTTAAACGCTCGGTAGTGAGAAAACGACGACTTGGTAGCGCGACTTTTTTTCAAAAATCGGTAGCGCTTTTTTAAACGCTCGGTAGTGAGACAACGACGGCTCGGTAGCGCGACTTCAGACAACTGCTCGGTAGCGACTATTTCAGTTCTCGGTAGTGCGCCATTTCCAGGTCGGTAGCGTTTGTCTAGACGCTTAGTAGCGACTACTGCAAGCGTCGGTAGCGACGGTCAGAGTTCGGTAGCGTTTTATAAATGCTTGGTAGTGAGACAACGTCGACTCGGTAGCACGGCTTCAGACAACTGCTCGGTAGCATTTTTTAAATGCTTGGTAGTGAGACAACGACGGCTCGGTAGCGCGGCTTCAGACAACCGCTCGGTAGCGACTATTTCAGTTCTCGGTAGTGCGCCATTTCCTGGTCGGTAGCGTTTGTCTAGACGCTCGGTAGCGACTACTGCAGGCGTCGGTAGCGACGGTCAGAGCTCGGTAACGTTTTATAAACGCTCCGTAGTGAGACAACGATGACTTGGTAGCGCGGCTTCAGACAAACCGCTCGGTAGCGTTTTTTTAAACGCTCGGTAGTGAGACATAGACGACTCGGTAGCGCGGCTTCAGACCACCGCTTAGTAGCGATTGTTTTCAAAATGTTGACTAATGGTAAAGGCGTAATGGAAATGATTCATACTCCGTGGTTGTCTGAAGCCCGCAGGCTCAGTAGTGAGCTACTCAGGCGGTAAAAGAAAATTTAAATCTTTGAAAAATGGACAAGCGGGAAAGGAACTGATAAGACGGTAGCGGCTTGTCGGAGGCCCGGTAGCGTGTCAAGAAGGGTTCGGTGACACGGCCTCGACGGGGCTCGGTAGGGCTTCTACCATATTCGGTAGCGGCTTCTACCATATTCGGTAGCGGCTCCTCAACCGAGGTCACCTATACGGTAGACGTGCGAAGCCAAATTAGCGTCAGGCTATTTTGTCAGACACTTTACATCGTCATTAAACCGCGCAATGATGCGTCTCCCTTCCTCCTCCGTGAGAAGACTAAAAAGGACTAGAAACTCCCCATTGAAGCACACCGAAGAACAGGCGCTTTGCTCGTTGGCGGCTGACATCTCCGGCGTCTCCAGGCGAGTGCGACGAACAGCATAGCCGGCGAGGTCAGAAGCAGACCAACTGCATCCCCCGCTTTCACCTCGAGCGGCTGACATCTCCTGCTCGGTACGTGTTCTTAACATGTTTTGGCGAACGTCTTCAATGATTCTTATCCGCCTGTTGTTCTTCTTTGAGGCCGAAGAGAGTTTAACGTTTGTTTGCTATTTTGTTCGCATGTTTAACGTTTGCTAGTATCTTCGCATGTTTCCTAGTTTCTTTGAACCTACTCTTTTCGTGCTGCATGCCATTGTACTGAGTTCGGTGGTCATGCGTGAAAACATTATAACACCGGTTGATATGTATAGGGAACAAACTGAAAGGGACGTTGTCATCATGTCTGGCGAACGTCTCCCGGTTAATGACCCAACTCACATTCTGTCACCGGCAGTAGCCGAGTATAGGGAACCTGTGGGAAGTCCAGAAGGGCATGATCTTACAGGAACAATTACACCGGGACTTTCTCATGAGTCATTGTTTACGACCGTTGATGATGCTTATCTTTCATATATTGAATATGCCAAACATGTTGGTTTTAGTGTTAGACGAGAAAATTTAAAAAAGGATAAGCAAGGTATTGTAAGGAGAGCACGGTTTGTATGCTCTAAAGAAGGTTGGAGGAAGAAAGACCCACGATATGATACAATTGTAGTTCACCGCCCGGAGACCCGAACGGGTTGTTTGGCTGGGATTACTTTTGTCCTCCACGTTAATGGAATGTATAAAATTACACGATGGGAGACTGAACATAATCATGAGGTGGAAAGTCCTTCCAAGGCACACATGCTTCGGTCCCATAGAAAATTTCCAGAAATTGAAGCTTCCATTGTGGACATTGGTGAGAGCAATGGTATACGACCTAAGCAGCTTTTCCATATGATGTCCAACCAAGTGGGTGGCAGAAGAAACCTTGGATTCATGCAAAACGATATGAAGAATTATCTACGAACCAAGAGACAAAGGCAGATGTTAGAATTTGACACTGGAGGATTGCTTCATTATTTTCATCGTAGGCAAGCCGAAGATCTCACCTTCACATATTCCTTACAAGTTGATGAGGATGACCTCATCACCAATGTTTTTTGGGAAGATTCTAGAATGCGGTTGGACTATGAAAGGTTTGGTGATGTCCTATGTTTTGACACAACATATAAGACCAACAAATATGGCCGACCTTTTGCTCCTTTTATAGGGGTAAACCATCATAGACAATATGTCATATTTGGTGCAGCTTTATTGTATGATGAGACAATCGACACATTTAGATGGCTCTTCAATACGTTTGTAAGTGTCATGGGAGGAAAGGAGCCAACTACTATATTAACTGACCAGGATAAGGCCATAAGCAATGCCATCTTGCAAGAGTTACCAAGAACTAGTCACAGGATATGTGTGTGGCACATGTACCAAAATGCCTGCAAACATTTGAGCCATGTATTTAATGCCACAACATCTTTTAAGAAAGATTTTCAGAGATGTATTTACGACTACGAAGAAGAGGAATCATTTCTGCAGGCATGGAAGGATATGTTGTCAACATATCAATTGAGTGACAACGTATGGCTTAAATCTTTGTTTGAGGAGAGATAAAAATGGGCACTTGTGTATGGCAGGAATACCTTTACTGCTGATATGGTCAGTACATAAAGATGTGAAAGCATTAACAAGCTTCTCAAAGATTACTTACATATTATACAAACAATGCGTTTGTTCTTTGAGAACTTTGAAAAACTTATTGAGGACAGGAGGTATAACCAAGAAGTTGTTGATCATAAGATGAGATATACGTTTAGTAGACCTGTAGTACAGTCAAAGATACTTGAGCAAGCAATTGTGATATACACACCCGAGGTCTACGAAATCTTTCAAGATCAGTATTTGAAGTGCATTGAGCTACCGTTGCAGAATTCAGATGCAAACACCTTTGTCGTATATGACGACGACAAGCATTGGCATCGTGTGCAGATATTTAGAGGTGTAGATGACAGTGTTAAATGTTCTTGTAAGAAGTTTGAGTTTGCTGGAATACTCTGTAGACATGTGTTACGTGTGTTCTTACATCTCCAAATTAGGGCTATTCCAGCAAATTATATCTTGACTGGATGGACGAGGATGGCTTGCAACATTAACATTGGGACTGCCATTGTTAAAGACAATAATATCGTCGATGAGAAGACGTTATGCCAAATGAGGTACATGCATCTGTTGAGAAGTGCAGTGGAGTTATGTGCAACTGCAGCAAAGGGACAAGACAGCTACGAACACTTCCTAACAACTTTAAAGAATTCACAAGAAAAGCTGTCTGAATCCTTTCCACAAGCCAATGTGGAGACTGTTGGAACCTCAGGTTGTCAATCTGAGGTCCCTACTGCAGAACCAGTGCAAGAAGCTCAAAATGAAACTGCTCTTCGGTTAAAAGGCAGACTTGAGAAGGGTCGGAGGCGCAGGATGAAATCCTGCCTGGAAAAGAGGAAAAATATAAAACACAAAGATAGGTCAAGTTCACTGGTTCATGTTGAACCGCCCAGGGATGAAGAGGAATTAACTGACCCCTATGTTTTGAGTAGTCAATCTCAACATCAGTCCTCACAACTTCCTCTACCGACTCAGGAATCAATCAACATGATGCGTAATGTATCTCATATGGACATCCTTCGATTTATGAGCGGGCAGTAGTCGGGCAACAGTTTTCTGTTTAGACATGCATCGAAATTTTTTATTCTATCGGTAACCTGCAGACTTTGTTAGCATAAGTTTATTACTAAAATGATTCACTACTACTTGATTTTGTCCACGATACTATTTAACGGTTGTTAAACGTACTCAGATGGCCGACGGTCGACCGGTACATTGCAGCTATGGCCACGGGGAATGTAAGATGGGCACCGCTGACGGAGGACCAGACAACGGCCGGAAGTTCTACTTCTGCAGCGTGAGTATATATCATTATTTTCTTAGAATGAACATATACAATGATCTACTAACCATACTCCGTTCCAATCTATCTTGTACAGCGTGTACCGTGTGGGTTTTTTGTATGGGTAGACCAGCTCCCTGCGGAGGGCGGGAGTATGCCATGCAAGTGTGAGAACGCGTTGCTGGTGGAATACCTCCAGGAACGTGTGGCCATCCTCGAGTCGGAGGTGGCCGAGCTGAAACAGCAGGCGAAGGCAGCGAGGAAGAAGCTGGAGGAATGCTCCAAGATGCTCGGAGGGATGATGGACTCTGACGATATGAAGACATCTACCAGTGGTTCTCAATCCAACGAATCAGAGGATTGATCACTCTGATTCTGTAATGTTTTAAAACTCCAAGTTATGTAATTATGGACATGGTGGTTTGTGATGTTTCGGTTTCATTTCTTTTCTTAATTCCAAAGATATTTTAGGACTTCATGATCGCTCAGTGGCGATTTCGTCTTCGTGGGTAGCGATTTGTTCATACCTCGGTAGTATCTAAGTCAGCGCTCAGTAGCGAGTAGCTCATCTCTCGGCACTCGGCAGTGAGTTACTCGTCGGTGGGTAGCATCCGTCTCGGTAGGCATCCAGACATGCCTCGGTATCGGACTGCTCATCTCTCGGCAGCGAGTAAGTCGTCGGTAGGCATCCAGACATTCCTCGGTAGCGCATTGCTCATCTCTCGGCAGCGAGTACGTCGTCGGTACACATCCAGACATGCCTCAGTAGCGGACTGCTCATCTCTCCGCAGCGAGTACGTCGTCGGTGGGTAGCGTCCAGACATGCCTCGGTAGCGGACTGCTTATCTCTCGGCAGCGAGTAAGTCATCGGTAGGCATCCAGACATTCCTCGGTAGCGCACTGCTCATCTCTCGGCAGCGAGTTACTCGTCGGTACGCATCCAGACATGCCTCGGTAGCGGACTGCTCATCTCTCGGCAGCGAGTTACTCGTCGGTGGGTAGCGTCCAGACATGCCTCGGTAGCGGACTGCTCATCTCTCGGCAGCGATTTACTCGTCGGTGGATAGCGTCCGACTCGGTAGGCATCCAAACATGCCTCGGTAGCGGGTTGGTCATTGGTCGGTAGCGAATGTCATTTGTCAGGAGTCATGACAATGAAGGTAGACATCATTGTTTGCGACGTAGCCTGAATGAAAACATGCAACTTTTTAATTGCACTTAAACGTTTAGAATAGACAGATGTAACTCGTTAGTTCCACTTCATGCACTTATATACATATTACAATTGTCCATGGATGTCACCGGAATTCAGCATCCCCTGA
Source organism: Cryptocoryne crispatula var. balansae (assembly GCA_036172225.1). Lineage (NCBI taxonomy): Eukaryota > Viridiplantae > Streptophyta > Magnoliopsida > Alismatales > Araceae > Cryptocoryne > Cryptocoryne crispatula. The sequence goes on from CM069927.1 coordinate 26,497,454, forward strand.
TCTCCTTACTCCTTCACCCGTAATGGCGGTTTTCATGACACGATACGCCAGGTCTGCCCTTGTCTTGATGACGTCATCTTCTGTGAAATTCCACCGTGGGCTACCTTTTGCGCTGAGCTCATCGGCAAACATCATGATGTATATTGCACAGTTAACGCTGACACAGATAGGCTGTATGTTCAGTAGCTTTCTTACCTTGTCCGCTAAAACAGGAAGGAGAAGGATGGTTGAGAATTACATACCTCCCTGATGGCTGTTGTGGGCAGTCCATTCCATACATTTCCGCCCATTCCATGATGCTGTCGAGGTTGTAGAGCGTTCTTAAGAGACCCTTCCAGTCTGCAACCTACACGATTGAGCACAATTTCATTAACTGTGTCATAATCAAAAATCATGGGAGCTATGTTACATGACATTCTCACCGCCCGCTTCGTTCCCGGCGTGTACTTTGCATGGCCGTTCATGGAGTTGTAAACTTTAAAGCTTTTTAAGCTAGGCTCAACTAAGATGATGAAGAAATGACTGTCGTTGTGGCCCCCTATGATGAAGCGGTCCGTATTCATGAAGTCGGTTGCGGATTGGTTTGGAGGATTGCTTTCATCCACTCTATGCGTTTGGCCAGCCTAAACGAAGCCTGTTTGGTGAGTGCTAAAGTGGATGGAGGCACCAACTTAACAGCTCAGTAGCATTGGGGGTTCGCTTGGATTTGTTGATGGAGGCGTTCAAAGTACACCTCAATCAACCTAGCAGACACAAACTCTTTCACATTGAACAACGCAATCGCTTGATGGGCATCAACAAAATTCCACCATTTGGTGTACGTGACGACATTAGAGAGTGCCCTGTAAGAAGAAAATTAATGTTATGGACACAGATTGTAGTATGCAAGCTACTTATAGGAGTGGCCGGAATTTTACTTGATACCTTGGATGTCGTTTAACCACTGCAGGCAGCTTCGTCTGAGGTCCGGAGGAATGCAATGTAGGATGATTTCTGCATCCTTATACTTGGTCATGATCTTTTTGCTCCCCCGACCACCCTTTCTCTCGACCGGAATTCCCTGACCACCTTTCCCCCGGCCACTCTTCTCTTGGCCATCCCTGCCCTTGCCACCCCTCCCCTTACCTCCATATGTTTTATTACTTTCAACGTGGGAAGGTGGTAGGGTCTCCATTGGTGTAGCCTCCATCTCTGGAGGTGGTAGGAGCGACAGGGGTTGTGCATCATAGGTTGAATGCACCCGAATAGCGCTTATTAATTCCTTTGTGCACTCCAGCCCGGCAGTGAATGTATCATCCAATTTTTGGCGTCGTTGACTCTCTTTCGAGGTAATAGTGTTTAGGAATTAAACCTCCTCTTCTAGATGACAGAAATTTATATCTGTTTTGCTGGAGTGTTGCTGTTCAACGGTCCCACTACTTTCTTCAATTTTTTTCTCCAGGGCTACCCTCTTGACACGCTCAATTGCCAACTCAGAAGAAAACCCATTAAGCCTCTTCTGGTATTGCGCAATTCTTTGAGCGTAAAGTTGCTCGAATTCTGCCCTCTTCTGTCTCTCGAGGGCAAGTTCTTGATCCAGTGCCTGACATTTCTTAGCTATCTCCCCGTACTCAGGGGTCGGTACTTCCGAGTGAATTTCGGATTCACCCGGTCCCTCCTCTTCGATATCTACAATAACTTGTGCAGGCAATAGTACTCGTAGCGTTAACAACATCCATACATAAGTCCATCCATACATATCATGTTGAAATGTTGTAACTCACCGAATACTTATTTTCTGTGATCTGTCGTACTATGTCAGCGAAGTCCACTTTGATCTTCAAGGGAGCCATGTTCCATTTAAAAATGCATGGAATAGTCCTCCCGCAAAATTCTGGTAAGCCGCTTATATGTTCAAAGAAAAAAGCCTGGGATACAAAGGGTGACAGTCACATTACTGATACCAGCCCATCAATTACATAAAGAACAATGACTAGCAAACATTACGCCAACTTACAGGAATGACGGCCACACACCCAAGCAGATAGGGTGGGGACTTATTGGCCTTAATCTTCTCTGCAACATCATCTATGCGGCTCAGCAAAACACTATGTACGTAGCTCGCCCAATTGTAACCACCTTGTGGACGCCGGGAAAGAGAGGGGGAGAGAGAGGGAGGAAAGGAAGGATGAGAGAGATAGAAGCGTGCGCGTGTGTGTGTATGTTTCTCCTTCCTTACGGTCTTGATAGGGTGGGTTTGTGTTAATCACGCCATAGGCACGGTCGTGGATGATTCCAACGAACCAGTCTATTGCCGGCTTCTCTTCCTTCTTTCCTTCTCCGCACTCACCTTGATCCCCGGACTACTCAACCCTTGATGTCACTTGGGCATCGAAGGACCGGTCCGGGTCGTGAGGAGAATCGAGGGGAAAGAAGATCAGATAGCCGGTGGCATTATCAACACTAACTTAACCTACAAACCGAAAGAGGAAGGGATGGTGTGGTCGCCAGGAGCCAGAGAGGCTCCGATGATAGAAGTAAAAGAGATGAACTAGTAGAGAAAGTGAGAGTGACCGGTTACCTCGATGAACTGGGAGATTGCGGGGGTTCTATCTTCTCCTTCCTCGGCCGGCCGGGGAAGAAGAGCCTTGGAGAAACTCGCTTGCCTGAAAAGAAAGTATGAATGAAAGCACAACGATTAGAACTAAATATGGAGCGGTAACTATTCGTAAGAAAGAAGAGCAATGGCAAAAGGGGTTGAACGAACCGGATTAGGACTAACTCCTAACCCCTTCTTAAGGGAGGATCTAAATGACCTAAGACTAAGATGCGTTATGCCATACTAATGCAACATGCATAATGAAACCCAAATGAACAATAAAGGAAAGGGTAAGGTAAGGAAGAAGATCGTAGAGAAGCCCGGTGCTTCTGGCTTCTGGAAATTGCAGGCGTTCCGACAACAGGTCGCCTGGCGTCGCGTCGGGGGATCGCTTCAGTTCTTCTGCGAGAATCTTCAATACAATCTTCTCCCGGTTCCAATGATGAGGGATCGGATTCCTAGCCTGTTTTGGAGGTTTCTTGGTACTCTTTGTAATGGTTTGCAATGGCTTTCAATGGTATGATGGCAGGGGTCTTGAATGGTTTTTAAGTGGTATTGAATGAGCGGAGTGAAAGGGGTATAATGGAGGATGGAAAGGCTTGGGAGTGGGATGGTAGACTCCAATGGGGCTTGGAAGGTGGTGGGAGGATGTTGGAAGGCTCAAGAAAACTCTTGGGAAGTTAAGGCTCTGGGAATCCCTCTTTTCAGCTCCTTAGAATCTCTCTCTTGGAACCTCTTAAATGTGGGAGAAGGGTTCCCTTTTATAGGTGCGCAAAAGTGACCCTGCGCTCCGTCCTGAGGACGCCTGGCGTCTCGTCATGGGAGCGCCTGCAAATCCGCCGACAAGTCGGCGGATAAGCACGTCCGACCATACCTGTCGCCACCTACCACCCTGCGTGTCAGGCGGCGGTTGTCAGCGAAAATCCTGGCGCTCTGACAGGGGAGCACCTACGACCTACGGCTGTCAGACTGTAAATTCGGCGCACGCGGAGCCTGCGGTGACAGTTGTCAGGCGGGAATCCAGGTGCTCCGACGGCGGAGCGCCTGGACCCTCGGTACGATTTCGACAACGCATCGCTGACCGTCTGAAAAGCCGGCTGTCATGGGCGGAATTCTAGGCGCTCCGGCAGAGGAGCGCTTGTACTTTCGTACGTCTCTGGGTACGATGTCGTCCGGCCAGACAGAAGGGTGAAAAGGCGAGAAATGCCAGGCGCTCTGACGTCGCGACGCCAGGCGTCGCGACATCGGGACGCCTCCAGATTTTCTGGAATTTGATCGTCTTTATGTCAAATCGACCTCTCCGATTGGGAAAAAACAAGTGTTATCCATAGAAATTAGGTTGCACTTTCTGTAATCGGGCCGAATTCGCGTATCTACAGCTTGCCTCGCCTTGACGTTGGTTTTGCAAGGGAGTGGCACGGAGTGTAGCGGAAGTGACCGTAGCGAGATGAAGCGGAGTGGAGTGGTGGCGGACTGAAAAACTGACGTCAAGGCGTAGATTTAGATACGCGACTCCTGTCCTGGCCAGGGGAATCGAGCCTTTTCAAGACCCGCAATCCCCTTTTGTATCTTCGGACTGCTTTCGCGGTTGATTGGAGATGAGATGTGCCGTGGGCACGAGAGAGGAAAATAAAAATCTGCTCCCTGCGTGCGGGGAACCTCCGAGCGCGGCTCGTGAGTTCATCTTGGTTAGCGGTCCAGCTTTGTGGTGTGCTTGTACCAAGAAGGGCTGAACAGAAGTTGATTTTAAAATCAAAAAGAACCTCCAATCAACTGGAATTAAGTCTTTAAGATTCATCCGGTCCTTGCGGGAACCTGATTTAGCTCGGAGTGGAATAACCTCTCATCTCAATAGAAACACTTGTTTGCCTTGTCAGAGAAAACGACCCTTCACGAAGACCACCACAATGATGATAGCCAAATGCAGATGATGCATGCAGATGTATGCTGGGTGAAAGAAAGAAATAAAAAATTAATATTAAGAAACATAGTTGAAGATATAGATCATGAGTAATGGGTCAGGACACTGATCAGGAACCGTCGTCCCCATAACTCGTGATTTTGGCTTATCCGCAAGTTCATTGAACAACCGTTCCGTCCTTGATTTTGTTGGAGGGGTTCTCGGGCCCGGTGTTCTTAGAACTTGTGGTCTTCAACATTTCAAATACTATCATAGCTAATATGCAAGAAAATAAGGTAATACCAATTTTTTGATTATTTTTCCTCCTCTTTTCGGGTTTATTCAAAGTGCTCCTCCGACGCGACGCCAGGCGTCGCACTGTCAGAGCGCCTGCAACCCTGCGCAGCTTTCCGTCAAGGGCCTGCCGCCCGTCTCGTCGTGGGTAATGGGGGGCTCCCCCTCTCTCTTCCCCGCCCCTATATGTCCCCTAGGTCGCCCAAGGGGAGGAGAAACCCTCCGAACTCTCCTTGGGCCGCCCCTTGCTTCATTTCCTCCTCATTTCTTGCTTGCTACTGCTGCCATGGAGCTCCCTCACCGACCCGATACTCCATTGAAGGCGAGGCGGTTTTCAGGCATTCCGGGGCACATTCGGAACCGAGTTTCGGCGGGAGTGGTAAGTTTCTGCCTTCATTTGGCCTTTGAAAGTTCGTTTATATCGTTTTGCTCCCTTGTGGGCCCTCTTTTTGGCTGGTTCCTCCTTCCATTTCTGCCCTTTTCTGGTTTTCTGTCGGATTCATCCAAGCGCTCTGTCTTCAAGACGCCAAGCGTCGCGTCGTCGGAGCGCCTGCTATTTCCGATGACAGTTTCTGATTCTGTCAAAACTTGTTCTGTGCAGGAACCTCCTCCATTCCCGGGTGCGCGCTGCCGTGGTCTGTTCGGCTGGATGGACCGCCTCATTGTTTGCCTCTTTTACCACAACCGTGCCTTCCTTCGCGAGTGGGGCCTCCTGGGCCTCCTCACCCATGCCCGCAACATATTGAAATATCATTGGGACTTTTCCTTTCTCGCCGCCTTAGTAGAGTGTTGGCATCCTGAGACCAACACACCTTCATCATGGGCACCTATGAGTGCACTATTCTCTTGGAGGAGGCAGAGATCCTCCTTGGTCTTCAAGCAGTCCCTATCCGGCAAGAACTCTTCACTTTTGTCCCCTCTGATTTCTTGTCTTCTCAGGAATTCCTCGAGGAATTCATGAGTCCTACATCAGCCCGTCAAATCATCCTGGGGGACAGGATTAGTGTAGAGGGCCTCCTGAAATGGACCATTGGTGCCATAGAAGGGGCGGGTAGTGATGTCGACTTCCTCCCCGGCATGAAAGGGGCTGCCACCCTTCTTGTCTCTGCTTTTCTTTTTCCGGCCGAGGACGGCTGGATCCACCCCGGGTGCCTATCTAGCATCCGGGGTGTTTGGCGGAGGGAGAGGATCATCACCTCCGTCCTCGGTTTCTTGTATGATGGCTTATCCTCGGCCTGCATTGGCCGGCCTATGCATGGCAGCCTTCTTCTTTTAGCATCATGGGCCGACTGGCATTTCAAGTTCAGTGTGACCGATCATCGCGTGTCTTCTTCCCGCTATTTCCTTCATAGCCCTCTTCACACCATTACCCATGTCTTAGGTATGGAGGAGAGGGTTGTGAATACTTGTCCATCGGTGAAGACCCGCCAGGATTGGCGTGCATATTTTCTGGCCAATGACCTTTCTGCCTTTCTGTGCCCTCCTCCTCCCATAGTAGGGAGAGAGGTTCGAGTGTGGACCTGAGGCTGATCACCAGTTCATCATTTGTCTTGTACAACCCACATCGCTGCTTTCCACAGATCAGTGTCCCTCGGTCCAGGGTGCCCTGTCTTTCCCACCTCCCTGCGATCAAGGATCGTCACTTTGGTACCCCTGATGATGCGGAGGAGTGTCGCAGCATCATCGAGCTCTAGAGGGCCTGCAGGACTTTCCGAGTGGGCGAGGCGGTGCAGGAGGACGGCGATCGAGTGGCACGTTACTCTGCTAGGCTGCGGGCCCTTCTTCAGTGATCGGTCCTGACGTGCAGTCTCTTCTGGGTCGTGTGTGGCCAAATTATGTTCTGTTGTTCTTCCGGGCCCTGCGTGGCCGTTTATGCTATCTTTGTCTTTTTGGGCCCTGCGTGGCCATTTGTGTTGGTCGATGTATTTCTGGGCCCTGCGCGGCCGTTATGCTGTTGTACTTTCAGGCCGGGTGTGGCTGTTTGTATTAAACTTGCTTTTTCTGCAAAATTGTCAGAATTTTCCAAAAGAGTGCATGTGCATGGATATATGAATCGAGTAAACAAGTAGAAAATGTTATGACATTTGGCTAACAAAAGGCAAGAAATGTTAAAACTAGGATTTTGGCTACTGAATTTCCAGGCGCTCCGATAACAAGTCGCCTGGCGTCGCGATAGGACGACGCCAGGCGTCCCGAATCCGGACTACCGGGCTTTTCAGTGACCCTTCACATTCCCCTCGATTTTCGACCCATTTGTTGACGGGAAATCCTCGAGGTTGGTGGTTTTGTAACTTTTGCGATTTTTAGGGAATTATGGAGATTTTTTCAGATTTTTTTTGGAATTTTTCAAAAAAATTTACCTTCACTATATATACAGAGTTACTGTAGTAACTTCAATTTCACGCGAGCATTTTCCAGTTCCAGTTGAAAAAGGGCGCATCTTCCGGGGCTTTGTGCATCCTCCACACACATCTAGGTCAGTTAACTCCTTCTTGGAAGTTGTAGAATAGGTTGTAAACTTTCCGTTTGCACGAGTTTTCCGAGATTTCCGAAATTTTTCGACCGGATTCGACGTCGTCGAAGTCGGTCGAATCTGGCTGGCCCGGCGTTGCGAAGCGGCGACGCCGGGAGCCTGGCGTCGCGAAGGCAGAGCGCTATTTAAGCGCTCTGTCTTCGCGGCGCTTTCGGTAGCGTCGCGAAGCTAGAGCGTTAAGCCAGCGCTCTGACTTCAGGACGTCAGCGTAAGCGCTCCGAAGGGGGAGCGCCTGCTATTTCCGGAAACTGGGTTTCTTCTGATTCCTGTTCATTCCTGCATGATACTAACCTGTCGATGCCTTGCCTTGCAGATGGCGCGGCGACCACGCTCCTCCCGAGCACGCCGGAGGTCTCCCCCGCCGGCCCCGGAGTCACCTCCCCCAGCCGAGGTTCCCTTGGTTGCACCAGAGGCCCGGCCTCACCCCCGCCTCGAGGTAAGTCCTTTTCTTGCCTTGCTTTTGACAATTCACCTGTTCTTTCATGAAACTGACAAAAAACTTTTTGTATGCAGGGCAAGCTCCGCTCCCGCATCTCGTGGGAGTTGGTCATTTGCGTGTACGAGGGCCTGCAGGAGTTCCAGAAGAGCAGACTGAGTGTCATGGGCTTCGGTCTGCTCCTCTCCTGCACTGCGATCTGGGAGGACCTCTCCCTGATCCAAGCCCTGAGGGAGCGGTGGGACTCGGTCTCCCGCTCCTTCATCTTCCCCTGGGGGCACATGGTGCCCTCTTTGAAGGACGTAACCCGTATTACGGGCCTGCGCATACACGGCCGGCCGGTGACCGGCAAGACCTATGAGGACTATTCCGGTTTTTGCCGAGACCTCTTGGGTCTTGACATTCCGACCCTCCCTGGTGGCACGAGGATGCTAGAGCGGGAGGTCATTGGGCAGATGGTGGGGTTCCGCTCGGCAGCGGTCCCCAAGGAGGGTGCCCTTCTCTCAGAGGTTAGGGGTCGCCTGACCGCTGAGGTGAAGGAGGAGCTCTGTGGCGAGAAGGGTACGGAGCAGGCAGACAGTGACCTCCGTCGGTTCTTGTTGTTCTTGCTTACCCGGCTTTTGCTGGGCAGCAAGGGTGACAGGATCCACTTGAGGTGCCTGCCTCTACTCGCCCGCCTTTCACGGGTAGGCGAGTATGCAGGGTGCCGCCATCGGCGCACCTCTTCTCCTCCCTGGCCATGGAGTCAGGCCCCATCGGCGTTGCCGGCTTCACCCCTTTCCTCCAGGTAATCACTTTTACACAGTCTATTTTAAATAAATTGCATATTTCATACCTGTGTATCTAACATGTTTGCCATGCTTAGGTGCGGAGTTACCGCACTTGCCCCTCCGGCGGGCGGTGCGACGGACGGGTCCCGATTCGCTACCCGCTTCTCCGGCAGTGGGTGGCACACCGAGCCGCGTCTCCCCACCAGTACCAGGTGGAGAGCCTGCGGAAGGCCCTGCTCCACCTTCCCCACGACCGGGTAAGCATTTTTGCTTTTGCTCCTTCTGGTTCTTTAGCTTGTCCAGTGCTGCTTTCTGACGTTTGTTTGCCTCCCTTGCAGGTGGTGTGGAGGCCCTATCTCCTGGAGGATGACACTGCCCAGCCTTGGGTGGTGTAGTCCCGGGTAGTATTTGGTAGGGACACCTACCTTATCTGCTTGAACGAGATTGAGCCCCTGTGGCAGTGTCTCTCGATACGGTCACTGGGGTTCAACCAGGAGTGGGTGACCCTTCCTCCCTACCCGAAGATGGGGAGGAGCACTCGTGGGCTGGTCCACAAGGTGGACTGGCGAGAGTCGGGCCGGCTGGCCCTGGAGATCTTGGATCGGGGCGGCACCCCGGTGGTCTCCCAGGCGACCGACTGCTCGGAGTATCTACGGCAGTTCTCCGAGTTTTACGGTCACCTGTTCGCGGAGACCGATACGGTACGTTGCTTCACCTTCTGATCATTCTTGTGCTTGCTTGTTCTGCTCTGACCAACCCTTCCTTGTAGGCGACCCAGACAGAGCTCACCCGTCTTCGTGACCAGATCACGGAGCGGGATGATAGGATTCGGGAGCTGGAGGCCCAGCTCGCTCAGGTACGGTCTTCTCTTGATCATTTGTTTTATGGTAATTCTTTCCTTGCCTTCACATCATCCTCTCTTTTCAGCGTGCTATGGCTCTATCTCCGAGGTCACAGGGGGAGGTGGGGCTGCGTGGCACTCGGCGGCCTCTGCGAGCGCGCAGACGCTGTCGTACCTCTCAGATGGCGCCTCCGATGGAGGGGGGAGCCATCCACTCGTGGTTCCCCCGAGCAGGAGGAGGAGGAGCCGGCGGCTTCTGAGCCGGCAGTAGGGAGTCCGGCAACGGTGGAGCTGGCAGCGTACTTCCCGGCAGCAGCAGAGCCGGAGGTGGAGGTTCCGTCGGTGGCAGAGCCGGCAGTGGAGGTCCTGGCAGAGGGACCGTCAGAGGCGGAGACCCTACTCCGCGAGGAGGTGAGTCTCTGCTTTTCTTCCTTTTACTGTTTAGTTGCACTGCTCTAACCCTTGTTTCGTGCAGGTTCGAGAGCTACGGGCCCGAGTGGCCGAGCTAGATGGTGCCCGAGGAGCTGCCGAGGAGACGGAGCGAGCCCTCCGGGATCAGGTATGCTCCCTGCTTTGCTTCATTCTGCTTTATTGTGGTATTTAATCCTGTTTTCTGCAGGTTGCTCGACTTCAGGCCCAAGTGGCCGACTTGGAGAGCTGCCCTCCTCCGGCCGACTCCACCCTTCTGACGGAGGTGAGTTTTCTTCATTTGAGGCTGTTCTAGTCCTGTTCTTTTTCTTTGCTTGTCGTTGCTGATCTCTGCTTGATCTTGCAGCTGGAGCAGTTGAGGGCCCGGGCCCTCCCCGAGAGTGAGCAGATCCTCCGGCTGCGGGTCCAGCATCTGGAGGAGATCTGGGCGCTGGAGTCGCGGCGGGCGACGGAGCTACTGGAGCTGGCCCGCTCCCGATCACAGGGTCGGTCATACCGGACCGACTCTCGGCGGACGACGCTTCACGGCCCGAGCCGGTCGGGCACTACCTCTCGGGCAGGCGGCGAGAGGACTCCCCTCCCCCCTCCTGTAGCAGAGCCGGTTCCCCAGGAGCCAGCGGTGGAGGGAGGCGGCGATTCTGATGTGCCGGCCCCCTCTGCCACATGATACCTTTGTACACATTTTTGAGCTCATAGTGGATTTATTTTGGCCATCTGTTTCTTCTTGTGTTCTATCTTCGCACCTGTTGACTGTCTTACTGAACCAGAAAAGTGGTTAGATTTCGTTTAGGCTTAGCCTCTTGCAAGATGTCAAGATGCATGGGCCTTTTTAACTAGGCAAATAAGAAACATAACTATGTAATGCGAAACGAAACGTGCGTGACACAAAATTAAACATGAATGCAACTAGACATGCGGTCAATTTACAAGCACTAACTCTTTACTTCTGGGGATTTTTTTCTATATATATTTTTTTGGATTTTGAATTTTATGGTTTTTTTGGGGTTTCGGATATTCAAATTTGTAAGAGGTTTTGAGAATTTGCAGATTTTTTGTTCTTTTGAAATTTTTAGATTTGTTTGGATTTTGGATATATTCATTTTTTTGTTCGTGGACGAAGTAGATGTCCTCACCATTTGCCCTGCTTGCAACTGGGCTCCCCTTCCACAGTACATGTAGTAGCTAAGGATAAGTGCCACGTGTAGGTGATGTGCCTTCTTTCGGGATTCTTAGGCTTTCTACCTTCAATGAACCAGGGTCCTGCTTGGGCTCGGTTGATCAACCCTACCCATGGTGGTCGAAGAAAGAAGAAATTAAGATAAGCCTTTGGCCAAACTCAAAGGATATCAAGCGGGTTCCCGTACTGATACCCATCTGCCAAGTTTAAATCCTTTTGGGTCATTCCTTCTTGCCCATTTTTGTGGCCCACATTCGGACAGGTCATTTTTGCCTGAGGGGTTCATTGCCCATCTTTTGGAGCCTTTGCTTTTTTGGGGCTGTTTTTAAGCACTCATTCAGACAGGTCTATGCATTTTTTCGGTTGACCTGAGGGGTTCATTGCCCATCTTTTGGTGCCTTTTTCTTTTGAGAAGACAGACCCTCTAGGATTTTCCACTCTTCCCAGATGGTGGACATTTTTGGTATTCCTCGCTTGAAGTCCCTTGAATCTTTCCTCGGGCCGAAGCGAGAGAAGAATAGGGCATGGTTGATCTTCTTTGCCTAGCGCTACCTGGTTTTCTTTTCTGGCTTTGACCGTCGAATCCCGGAGCCTAGGCGTGCGATGTGCATAGTGTGATGTTTATCCTTAACTCTCACTTGGACGAGTGAGCCTAATAGCAAGCAAGGACAGGTGAGAATGGACTCCTTCCACAATTTTGAGTGTTTTTACATCTTTTTGTCATTTTTAGGAAAAATATTTCTTAAGATAGAGTCCATTCCAAGGGTGAGTCAATTCATCTCCATCTGCGTTAACCAGCTTGTAAGAATTGCCAGGGTATGTTTCCGAAATTACAAAGGGTCCCTCCCAATTTGGTTGAAGCTTTGAGCGGGGACCGCCCGGCTTTATGAAAATTCTTTTAAGCACAACCTCACCGATTTCAAATTTTCTCTCAACCACCCTTTTCTGAAAAAATCTTTTAAGCCTATTCTGATAAGTCCGGGCATGTTCGGCGGCGGCCAGCCTCCTTTCGTCCAAGAGTTCGAGTTGGGCTAGGAGAGATTCCTGCCGATCATCCGTAGGGATGTCTCGATCGATCTGAACTCGGAGGGAAGGGACGAGTACTTCGTATGGGACTACCGCCTCCATTCCGTATGACAAGGCATAGGGAGTCTGGCCCGTTGGGGTTCGGACCAAAGTGCGGTAGGCCCATAGAGCATCGATCAGCTTATCTGGCCAATCCGCGAACTTGCTGGACTCACATGTTTTCTTAATAATTTTTATCAGGGTTTTGTTAGTGGCTTCTGCTTGACCGTTGCCTTGAGGGTAATATGGGGATGAATGATGCAATTTTATGCGATACCTGTTGCAAAGGTCTTGCAGCTCCTGAGAGACAAACTGAGGCCCATTGTCGGTGACGATGTCGCCGGGGATTCCGAATACGGACGGGATGTTGCGCACGATGAATGTGCACACCGTCGATGCCTTGATTTCCGTGTAAGCTTCTCGCTCGGCCCATTTGGTGAAGTACTCCGTCACGGTGAGAATAAAAGACTTGGTTTTGTTCGTGGAGTTGGGATCACCAAGGGGACCGATGATATCAAAAGCCCACATAGCAAAAGGCCAGGGGGCATGAATAGGATGGAGAGAAGATGTCGGAGAGTGAATCTTATCGGCATGGAGTTGACATTGGTGGCAGTGCCGAACAAAGATTGAGCAATCCTCCTCCAATGTAGGCCAGTAATACCCCTGCCGAATGATCTTTTTGGCAAGGGATTGGGCACTAACGTGGCCCCCACACACCCCTGAGTGAGCTTCTTCAAGCACTATTTCAGCTTCTTTTTCATCTACACAACGCAACAGAATCCCTGTCATGCTTCTTTTAAAGAGTGTTCCGCCCAGCACTAGATATTTCTGGGAAATCCTTCTGACAGCTTTTCTTTCGTCGGCTGTAAGCTCGGGCGGGTAGGTCTGATTCTGGCAATATTGAGCAATCTCATGGTACCAGGGCCTCTCTTCTTCTTCATTTAACTCTTCAACCTCAATGATTGACAATTCCTCCTTTTGCTCAAGCCATTCCTTCCTTGCGAACTTCTCTTGGATATCGAGAAATCGAGCATCCTTAATAGCAGGTATCATCTTTCGCCGGACAGAAATGGTCCTATTAGACACACCTAGCGGGATTGATAAAGAGGATGCCAACGATGCTAGAGAATCAGCGAGGATATTCTGAGCACGAGGGATATGTACAAATTCGAGTTTAGTGAAGAGCTTGATGTAAGAAGAAGTGAGTTCTTGATATGGCTTGAGTCCAGGATGAGATGTTCGATATCTGGAGAGCACTTGCCGAAGAATCAGTTGGCTGTCGCCTATAATTCTTAACTTGGTGGCTCCGTGGAAGCGAGCGACCTCTAATCCAGCTAAGAGGGCCTCGTATTCAGCAATGTTGTTGGTGGCGGGAAAGCAGAGTTGGAATGCTTGGGGAATAACAACCCCCTCTGGGGACAAAAGGGCAACTCTGATTCCTCTTCCTTGGGAATTTAAAGCACCATCAAAATAAAGAGTCCATAGTTCAGAATGATGGAAGGACAAGAGTCCTTCATCGGGCAGTTCGGACTGGACCAGGTCAAAGTTAGGGATGGGATGGTAAGCCAGGTGCTCGGCAATGGCGTATCCTCTGATTGATTTCTGTTGTACATAAGTGATGTTAAATTGGGAGAGAAAACTTTGCCATCTGGCAAGTCGGTCAGTGAGGACAGATTTCTCGAGGAGGAATTTGATAGGGTTCATCCGGGCGATGAGATTGACCTCATAAGCGAGAAAATAGTGCCTGAGTTTTTGTACCACCCAAACTAGAGAGACACAGGTCTTCTCCATGGCGGTGTAATTCATCTCACAAGGGTCAAAGATTTTAGAAAGATAGTAGGCAGCCCGTTCTTTCCCTTCCCCGTCTATTTGTGCCAATACGGCACCTAAGGATTCATTTAGAACCGAGATGTACAAAATTAAAGGCTTGCCTGGATTCGGGGGTTGGAGTACAGGAGGGCTAGAAAGGTATTTCTTCAAACCGTCAAAAGCCTCCTGGCATTTCTGATCCCATTTAAATTCTGTTTTTGCCCTGGTTAACTTATAAAAGGCTTACACCTTTGAGAATGCTGCGAGATAAACCGGCGGACAAATTGCAATCTTTCAATCAACCCCCTAAGTTCTTTCAAATTCCTTGGTGGGGGCATATCAATGATAGCCTTGGCTTTATTGGGATCAATCTCAATTCCCCTTTTGCTAACAATGAAACCCAGTAACTTGCCGGATGCTACACCGAACACACATTTCTTCGGGTTCATCTTTAGCTTAAACTCTCGAGCTCTCTGCAAGACCTTTCTTAAAACCTCAGAATGTTCACCTCGGGTTCGGGATTTGACCACTAAATCGTCCACGTACACCTCTACACATTGATGCATCATATCATGAAAAATCACCATCATTGCCCTCTGGTAGGTAGCTCCTGCGTTCTTTAGTCCGAAAGGCATGACGACATAACAATACGTTCCCCAAGGTGTAGTGAACGATGTTTTCTCCTGATCCTCTTCTGCTAGCCGAATTTGATTGTACCAGAATATCCATCCATGAATGAGAGGGTTTCAAAACCGGCTGTATTATCAACAAGTACATCGACGTGAGGGAGAGGAAAATCATCCTTAGGGCAGGCTTTGTTCAAATCTCTAAAATCAATGCAGATGCGGACTTTGCCATCCTTCTTCATTACCGGGAAGATATTAGCCACCCATTGAGGATAAAGGATGACTCTAATGAATTTGGCTTGATGCAATTTATCGACCTCTTCTTTCATTTTCAGGGCCACTTCTGGGTGAAATCTTCTAAGCTTTTGTTTTACCGGGACGACTCTGTCTTTAAGTGTCAAACGATGTTCGACCAATGAATTGTCTAATCCCGGCATATCCTGATAGGTCCATGCAAATGTATCCCGGTATTCCTGCAAAGTCCTTATCAAATCTGATTCTTGGGAGGGAGATAGACTAGCACTGATGAGAACAACTTTTGGATCATCCAACATTCCAAGATTAAGTTCTTTTGTAGGCTCATCAGCAGAAGCTAAGGGTTCTTCAAATCTCCTCAAGCCTGAAGCATAGGCATCTGCTACATCTTCTTCCTCGTCTGTATCAATGTCCTTTTCTGAACCGACTTCATATACTCCCAAAGATTGATCCATGTTTTCTTCGTCCTCATAGAAGACTTCATCCAGCTGAATACTGTTATCCCAAAATCCTGGCACCCTTAGCCTTAGCCTTAGCTATTTATATCAATCAATCCTGGCATCCAGATTGATATAAATACCGATTCGGTACCCTCTTACCCTTAGCCTGGACTCTCTTGGACACTAACCCTAGGGGAAATGAATGAGATGATGAAGAGGGGAGGTTAGGAGAAGTGATATCTACAGGGGGTGAAGGGCAGAGCAACTCGCTCGAAGACTCGGTCCCCGGGGGCGGAAAGTCCGCGCGGGCGAAGATGGAGGTCTCCTCAATCGAAATGAGAGTTGTGAGCAGGACGTTTTTTTTTTGGCGGTGCCAACCACATGTACGGTACGGGTTATGGCACAGTTTTCAGTACGAAGGGAAAGGAATGTGAAAGTTTGAGAAAGATTTTGGGTGGGGTCGTGATCCTCCTTGATCGGAGATGAGTCGGTCGACCCTAGAAGGGGAAGATTTAGTGGATCGGGCGGGCCATCTGGTCGACCCGAGTTGAACTGGCTCAATGGCCAAAGAGGCAAAGGCCTCGAACAATGTAGAATGGAGAGGGCTCTCGGGCCCAATGGTGATGATTGTGCGGAACGGGGGTAGTACATTCCTTGCATGGGCCGAGAAGGGCCTGCCATAGAAGGGCATTGGGAGCCCATGGGAGAGACTTAATTGAAAGAGGGGCTCAGCCCCAGAGAATGAGAGGTTGAGGGAAGGTCCTCGCGGAATGATCAGGGGGGAATGGCAAATTTGATTGTCGGGGCACTTACTGATCTTTGGCGACTCGAGTGGTTCTTTCCTTGATTCTTCTTCCTCGACCAGAAATAATAATGATAAAGGTAAGATCAATTCATCCTCACCTTCGTCGATCCTCTGCCTTTTTCGTGGACGATTGTTGATGTCGTTGAGATAGCCTGGCTCTTCTTCTTTAATCTGGATCACTTCCCCTTTCAGAAAGTATTTTGCAAGACCTTCTGCCACTGACTGTTGTTCGGGCCTTTTGCCATTCTGGATTGTCCCATCATATCCCAGGCCAGCTTTAGTAAGTCGATTGGCGGGGCTGATGGGTTCTGTGATGCCTTGCAAGAATTTGCCCAACCCTTGGCCCTCTTGATACCCCAGAATTCTCATGATGTGCCACCCTACCGGCTCTTCTGTGTTCTTCCTTTTTTGCTTGGGCTGCCATTTTTTCTTTGGTGGCTCTATTAATGTGAAAACTGGTTGGCTTGATAATCCGGTAGTTGGCGTCACTGTTACATAACTGGTCACCTTCACAATTTGCCCTTTGTGAGGGAACTTGATACACTGATGATTAGTAGATGCCACCGCCTCTAATGCTTCGAGATAGGGACGGCCCAAAATGACCCGGTAGGTGGGATCCATCTCCAGCACATGGAAGTCAACTGTGACCGTTTTGGGACCGAGCTCGACATCAAGGAGAATGGTGCCGTGCGCGGGTCGTTTCATGTTATCAAATGCCGTCACAGTGATGTGAGAAGGCTGGACCTCTGTTTCTGAAATGCCGCAACAGTTCAATGTCTCGGGAGGTATGATGTTTAAGGAGGCACCGGTATCTATCAAGCATGAATCTACCGGGGTGCCTCGAATGTTCACTGTCAAACATAATGCACACTTCCTGACTTCGGGGGCCGCCAACTCTTCATCAGTGAAAGTTAGGGCCGGGTGTTCACTTCGGGGGGCCAATACAGCGGTGATTCTCTCGGGCGGGAGGCTTTCACTGACAAGCACTTTTTGTAAATACTGCTAAAGTACCTCTTGGTGAACTTTGGACCGCTTGATTAATTCGAGAATAGAAATTCTGGCTGGTGTTTTATCAAGGTGTTTCAGCAGGTCATATATAGTTCCTAGAACTGGTTCCTCGACGGGTTCCTCCTCGATCTCTGGGGTTACTTGTGTTGCATTGGCTTGGGGAAAGATGCGTTGGACCATGTGTCCACTCCGTAGGATGGCAGCAAGAGGTGGTGTGGGCTCGGCAGATGACGTTCTGGCGTGGACTGGCGCATGATCGGAGTGACCGGACTAGGTATGCTTGGGCGGAGGTGGTGGGGCATTGACAGGGCCAAGCGGGGTTGTTACTGGGCTGATGGGTCGAATGAGGAGGGGCGAGGGTTGTGGCGTTCTTAGCGGCATGGTGGATGCCGGATTGGTTAATGGGGGTGCTGGTCTAATGATGGGGGGTAGAGGGGGTGTGGTAGCTAATGGAGGTGGTGCACGGGGTTGGATAATTGGTCCGAAGGGAAGAGGGGTTGCGGTGACAGATCCCTCCGCAGGTCGTGGTGGTGCACGGATGATAGGTGGTCGGTTGGGGGAGGTACGGGGAATGGACAAGATAGCCCTATCAGGGTGGTGAGAGGTGTATGTTTGGAAGGAGGCGGTAGCCGGGTCCATTTGCCAGTCTTGTCCTCGGCTGGATGATTCTTTGGCCGGGACTAGGATAGGATTGATGGGGTGACGAGGGGGTGCTGTTATAGGAGCTGGCGCATGGTTTGGCAAAGGGTTGCGCACTATCCCAAGGCCATGGTCACGTGGCGGTTGTTGTTGTAGTTGTTGTTACTGTTGTTCTTGGTGTTCTTCTTTATTCTTTATTCTTCTTCTTCTTTGTCCTCGAGGTCTTGATTGTTGTGTTTTTAATGACTCAATATATACCCCCATTTGTGCCCAATCAATACTCCCTTGGTCATGAAGATCATGAATGTAGTCTCTGAATTGAAAACAATCCTCGATCATGTGACCCGGGTATCGGTGATACATGCAATATCGTCCAGTGTTTGCCGTGCCTGGCCAGACAGGTCTTTCTTTTGGGAGCTCTATCTGTTGAGCGGCCATCAAGGCGTTGAAGATATCCGTAAGTGAATAAGGCAACGGGGGGGTAATTTTCCCGTCGGGGACCGGTTTTTCTTGGTTGGTGTGCAACTGGAGGAGGGGCCTGGTGGTAGGTTTCTGGGGCCCTGGGTTGTGGGGCTCGTGGCATCAGGGGTTGTTGGTTCTGGGGTGGGTATTGTTGGGCGTGGTACTGTGGAGGCCATGGGGGAAGTTGAGGCCGGGGTTGGTGCGGGAGGGCCGGAGCATTCCTGTTCGGGGGAGGGTTTCTATGTTGCTTTGGGTAATTGTTAGGGGCCTTCCCTACAACACTAACATGCTCATGGCTCACTATTCCCTCAGTTACTGGTCCGGAGGTGGAAGGGAAGGTTTTCTTGGTGACCCGAGGTCGGGGATCAAATAGGTTCATGATAGATGAATCCCGAAGCTGGGTTTGGATGTATCGCGCCTTTTCATATAGCTCATTCATGGAAGTGGGATGGTGAAGGGCAAGCATGTTCTTCATGGCTGGGGTTGCATTTGTTATGATCAGCTTGACCTGTTCTGGCTCTGACATTGGATCTGTGAGCTTCTCTGCCACGGCTCTCCATCTGTCAGCATACCTGATGAAATCCTCGTCTGCTTTCATTTTCTCAGCTACAAGGTCGGTGATGGAGTAGGCTATTCCAACTCGGTCTTGATATCTCTGCAAAAATTTGGCTTTGACAGTATCAAAGTTACCGGCCTCCGTTGAATCAAGTGAATAAAACCACTCAAGCGCCGAGCCCTCCAATGATCTTCTAAATAGAAAAGCAAGGGCTCTCGGATCATTCTGCCATGTGACAGATTCGTATAGGAAATCTTTGACGTGGAGGAAGGGGTTGCGGACCCGTTGTACCGGCGGAACCCCGGCATCTCGGAGTGAGGAAGATGGAAAGTAGGGAGCGAGGGGAGAGATATTTCGGGGGTAGCTTTGGTGCCAACCAGACGGCGAATTTCTTTGTACTGTTCCTCCATCTGACTTATGCGGTTCAGCATGGCCTGGTCAATAGAGGGCTCTCGAACAATTGGAGGGGGAGGGGGTGTTTGATACACCGGAGGGGGAGCTAAGTAGGCCGAAGCGACCGGACATGGAAAATGGGTTGGTGGGCACGTTGTTTGACGGGGAAGGTTGAAATGATTAGAAGAGAAGACTGGTGGCCGTGATGGTGCGGCCAAATTTGGATCCGGGTGGTTTAGGATAGCCACCGGATGAGGGGAGTTTGGGGGCGATGGCCCGGTATAGGAATGGCCTTCGGCGGCCGCATCGGGTCGACGTGCTACTGAACGAGGGGTAGAAACACGTAAACCGCCGGTGAGAGGGTCATGATCGGCGGGCGACTTGCCCTTGAGAATAGCCTCAATGGCTTGAAGTTGGGTGGGGTCAGCATGAGAAAATGCCTCCCAAAGGGAAACCGGGTTGGGTGGAGGAGAAACTTGATCCGGCTCAGCGGGAGCTCCTGGTTCGTTAACGGCATAGACAGCGTCGGGAAGGAGTGACGGCTCGCCTTCTGCCCCAAAGTAGGCATGTTCATACTCTGCTTGCTCGCAGTGTTGATCCATGATGACTCGTCCGGACCTGAGCGACATAGGCATAAAGCAAAGAAAAAACGAAGTTTTCTTCTTTTTTTGGGTGTTTTCTTTTGAGCAGATTTTTTTCTTTTTGGGTTGTTAATTCTAGAAGACAAGTTTTTACCCGAAAGCAAAGTTTTCTTTGACAAAGATTTTTTGGATTGCTTCTTAGAGGTTATTTTCTTTGATTGTCGTGATCAGAGAAGTTTTTTACCTCAAAGGAACAAGTTCTTTTGATGACTTTTTAGAGATTTTTTTGTAGGAGAGAGTCTCCTCCCTCCTTTTTTTCTTTTCTCTTTTGGTTACACAAACAAGTTAAAGCAAAGACTTGGAATGCTTAATGCAAAATTTTTTGTTCCAACCTTAGATTAGTGGCTTGTTTAGCAAAGTATTGTCCACTCAAATAAATGGGCGGGACCCTATGCTCACACAACGCCGAGCAATGTAAGGTGAAACGATTTCTTCACACGGATAGGTGATGGGTAAACTTCGGGTTTTAGGGAAATGGTACAACCAGCCCGATCGGTGAAGAGGGAATCCTTCACGTCTGGGGACTTATGGAGGCCTTGGCGGAAACCAACTTAGTCAACCGAGAGGGAATCCCCGGAAGAGAAGTCGAGATCCACCAAGAATGGTGTTTTGGATGTGTATGGCTTTGGGAGGAGAGTGAGCCCCCCTTCTCGGATGACCTACGAGACCGGATGGGACCGGTACCTCGATGCAAGCTAATGCAAGAGAATAGGCAAGGATAAAGAAGCAAGCAAAAATAAAATAAAAGCAACACAACGTGGGAGAAATACAAAGAAATTTAAAAGATGATGGTGCACAAAAGATTTAAACACTAAGACAGGTTTGCATGCTGAAAATTAAAAGGTAGTAAGAGTGATAAGGGTTGGAAGTGAAACAAGAAGCAGGAACTAAAAGCAGTTTCGGGGAATTGCAGGCGCTCCGGTACCGCGCCGCCAGGCGTCGCGGTATCAGGACGCTTTGAACGTGAATCAGCAAGTTTTAAGAAAAACTAGAAAGCAAGGGTCCCGCGGGGACATAAAAGTGATATGATGCTGAGAAAGCAGTAAATGACGATGCTTTTTAAATGAAAAGGTACTAAAAGTAGAGTTGACTCGCGCGGGAGTCGATGCTTGTAGAGGCTTTGAGCTCGGGAGCTCGGTTTGCAAATGTCCTAGCAAAGGGAAGCAGCTGGTGCCCCTTTGATAGGGCTAACAGAAAGAGATGGCCACGGTAACGACGAAGCAGCTGGTGCCACATCTCGGTAGCGCGTCGCGCAGAGATCGGTAGCGGCTCTGTCAATGCGCGGTACCGCGTCGGTCACCGGTCGGTAGCGGGTTTGACTTCGTCGTTACCGACTAACCATGTGCGAAAACACAAAACACATTGCAATTTTTTATTAATTTAGAATGATTGGATATTTACAACTGACGTTTACAATGTGTTACAACTGAAAGAATGAATGAATGAATGTTTACAACTGACGTTTACAATGTGTTACAACTGAAAGAATGAATGAATGAATGTTTACAACTGACGTTTACTAGGCCGGGACCTTCCCTGCTCCCACACCAGCAACAGACATTTTCCACGTACGTAAGGCTAAATCTGCCCTCACATTTATTACTTGCTCCTCAGTGAACTGTCGCATCGGGCGACCTTTAGCACTAAGCTCTTCGACAACGGCATCACATATATGGCGCGATTAACGCGAATCGGAGAGGATGTATGGTCGGTATCCTCCTTTACGTAATTAGTTCATCTAATAAGGACGCAAAAAGGATTACATACCTCCCGAGATGGTACATTGCGGACAATCCATCTCATAGAATTCCGGCCAATTCATAATGCTGTCAAGATCAAAAACTTTTCGAACTATATTCTTCCAGTCTTTAACCTACACAATTGGAGGAACTAAATGAAGTATTGAAGTGCAATGGCCTAAATCAACTCATAGCACTTGGGTTTTATGATATACTCACCGCGACCTTAATACCAGGTGTGTACTTCAGATGGCCGTTGATGTAGTTGTATACCGAGAAGCGTTTTTCCTGCACATCCAATGAGATAAGAAAATAATGACCCTCATTGTGGCAGGCTAGGAGGAAGTGCTCTGTCTCCATGAATTCATCGGCAGTTTTGGTTTGGAACGCAAATTGCATCCATTCTATGTCTTGACTGTCGAAGATGACGTTGGGTTGTCTGTTGAGAACAAGTACTGATGATGGCAACACCCTGACTTTTCGATAATCATCAGGTTGAGCATCAATTTTTTTCTTTAACATATCCAAGTACACCTCCAGTGACCCCTCTGATACGTAAGATCGGACGTTGAACAACTCAGCTATTTCGTGGGCACTGAAAAAATTTTGCCAATATGTGTATGTAAAAATATCATCGAGATGCCTGAAAAAAGAATTCACAGCTAGTCAAATGCAAATGAACAACTCAATAGGCTTAATTCGACAGAGAACGAGCATATGTAAATAAAATAGTGAACTGCAGATAACTTTACATGACTTCCTAACCTTGGCTTAATTAACCACTCGAGGCAGCTTTGTCTGTGTTCCTCAGGAATGCGGTCTAGGATGGTTTTAAAATCTGCAGGATTGACGCCTTCGTCTTTCGCTGAAACAACCGCTGAAACAACCGCTGCATCGTTTTCCCTGCCACCCCTTCCTCTACCTCCCCGTCCTCTACCACCTTTTCCTTTACCTCCCCTTCCTTTACCTCCCATTCTTCTACCTCCCTTATTGGGTTCATTGCGGGGAGGTGGGATGGTCTCCACTTCGTCTGGTGGCATGGCCGCACTGTCCAATACAATCTGTTGTATGGGCGCAGTCTTCATCGGTGGAGGTGGCTGGATCCCAAGGGGTTGTGGTTGAGCCTCATATGGTGACTGTAACCATATGGATCTTATTCGTCCAGTCCTCCCCTTCACCCTCTTCGCTATACACAACAATTCATTTACAACTTAAGTGGGCGACTGGGGGGACTGTTGGGTATCTATAGTTTCCAAAGGGATGTCAAACAATTCAGACATCAGATCCCTTGTACACTCCAGTCCCGCAGAAAGTGTAGCATCAAATTGACGCCTCCGTTCATAATCTTTGGAGGCTGCGGTCCTCATCATATCGACCTCCTGCTGTACATGACGGAAAATGTCATCAGACATAGACGAGGGCTGCGGTTGATGGTCTTTTACTCTGGAAATGTTTTCTTCGACTGTTTTCTCCAGGGCTCTTCTCTTTTCTCGCTCTTGTGCCAAATCTTCAGCGAAGCCATCAATCCTTTTTTGGAATTGGGCAAATCCTTCTCTAATGAATTGCTCCAATTCTGTCCTCTTTTGTCTCTCCATGACAAATTGTTCGTCAAGCTGTTGACACATGTACAGTATATCCCCCAAGTTGGGGGTAGGTACTTCCGTGCGAATTCCTGATCCGCTCGGTACCTCGTCTACAATATCTACAACTACCTGTGTAGGCAATAGTAATAAGAACATTAAGAACAACAGACCTAAGATGTATTTATCATGTATACAAATTCCAACTCACCGTATACTTTCGTCCTGTGATATGTTTTAGTATATCCGCAAATTCCACTTTATTCTTTAAGGGTGCCATGTTCCACCTAAAAATGCATGGAGCATTTCTCCCACAGAATTGTGTTAACCCACTGATATGTTCAAATATAAAAGCCTGGTATATAAACATTCGACAGTAAGACGTGTGAGACCAACGCATAAAATATGATAAGAAGAAACACTACGTAAATGGTTTTGTATACTTACAGGTATGATGGCCACACACCCAAGTAGATAGGGTGGGGACTTGTTGGCCTTAATTTTCTATGCAACGTCATCCATGCGGTCCAGCAAGACACTATGTACATAGCTGGCCCAATTGTAACAACCTATGGAACCAATATCTTGTACGTAATATAGAAGCTGCTTCTGACATGTTCTATTTGAATTCGGGAGCAAAAAACATGAAAACATGAATGCTATCCACAGTGTCACCGTTGTGTTGACATCCGCCGGAACACTGGACTGTACAAGATTTCCAATTAATTTAAAGATGCCACCTCTGCTGGCACTTACCCCTAAAGGGAACATATCATCCAGTTGGGTTTTTCGTCTGCTGTCCAACTGGATGGGTTCACCGCCATCGGGCAACCCCAAAATAAGGGCCACATCCTTCGACCGTAATCTTAACTCTTGCCCATTTATGTTGAAAACTCCACCGCCTTCGTGAAGTAGGAGGAATTCCCGGATCATGGATGTGCTGAACTCGTATTCAGGCATATCAATAAAGCGCCGAAAGAAGTACGTGCAAGGAGGTCTCTGTGGACTGTTTGAACGGAATGGTAGCAATTTGCGTGCGATAGTAAGCAAATGAACATCGGTGTAGCACATGCACTGCTTTTGCTGCTACAACATTGGATGTAGATGCCATTTCGTGGGCCGCTTCCATGTCTGTAATCCAAGGCGTTTCCAGGAAATACGTATGTAGAGGGCGACAAAAACATATAAAGAGTATGAAAAACACCTTCGAAGGATTACCTTGCGTATTTCGTACTAGGCGACGGTGCACGCTTCGGACTTCTTCGGCGATGAATGACTGCCGGTTGCGAGGAACAACGAGCGGCGGCAAGATTCTTTTGGACGACTCTAACTTCGAAGAAGCTTTGTCGGTTGTTGAAAAGAAACTACACACGCCGCAGGAAACACAGTTCTAGATGATGAGTGGAAAACGGCGATGTATGAGTGTCGAAGGGGGAAGAAGGCGCTCGCCGCTCGCTAGTTCTTGCCAAGAGGTTCCCGGACGAACAGGGCTCCGAAAAGTGGAATCGACGAAATGTGGACGAGCACTCTACATCTTTCCTTCCTTCCCGCCTTTAGTATGCCTGAAAATAGGTGACCTCGGTCGAGGAGCGGCTACCGAATATGGTAGAAGCCCTACCGAGCCCCGTCGAGGCCGCGTTACCGAACCCTTCTTGACACGCTACCGGGCCTCCGACAAGCCGCTACCGTTTTAGCAGTTCCTTTCCCGCTTGTCCATTTTTCAAAGATTTAAATTTTCTTTTACCGCCTGAGTAGCTCACTACTGAGCCTGCGGGCTTCAGACAACCATGGAGACATGAATCATTTCCTGTCCCGCCATTTCCATTTGTCAAAATTTTGAAAAAAAGCGCTACCGATTTTTGAAAAAAAGCCGCGCTACCGAGTCGTCGTTGTCTCACTACCGAGCATTTAAAAAACGCTACCGAGCTCTGACCGTCGCTACCGACGCCTGCAGTAGTCGCTACCGAGCGTCTAGACAAACGCTACCGACCTTGTGTGGCGCACTACCGAGACCTGAAATAGTCGCTACCGAGTGGTTTGTCTCCCACCACCGAGTGTTGAAATAGATGGTTACCGACTTTCCACTGACCCGCTACCGAGAATTCGAATACCCACTACCAACGGGTATGTACTGAGCGTCGTGGGAGACCCTACCGCGTGACCGCCAACTGTCACCGAGTTCCAATAATAAAAATATTATTCCTTAAGCGTATCTCAATCGGTGTCGAACAGGCATTAATGACTGAGGTGATGTTTCGGAAACGACGGCTTGACACCGCTTCCCCACCGTCGACGGCCGTTCGACGACGTTCTCCGTCAGCGCACTTCCGTTATCCGGCAGTGGCTCCGTCGGTCCGTGGTGGCACATTACGCCACCTTCGACGTGGCGCGCTCCGGTTGGGGACTGCGGGAGTTCCCTCCACCCGGGAACTGAGGCAATCCGAACTCAAAATTGAAAAGATACATTTCCAAAATTGGAGGGTTTGACAAGAAAAAAGAAGATATGCTTGTGTAGGAGAATAAAAATTTCGTATACAGCAATGTGGTCAAAGCATCAAAAATTAACTTTTAAAGAAAAAAATGAAATTAAAATATGACACCAAAACATTTACTCTCAAGGTAATGGTAACAACAATGCTATGGACAATGGAAATAGATGATAGACTTTTATGGGTAAGATAGTGTGAAACTGAAATTTGGCTATTTACGTAGTCCCGTAAATGGCTCTGTAGCAAAATGATGGTGAAACATGAGCAATCGGACAAGAGAAGATTAGGAATGGGGCAAATAGATAGGACTTATACCTTAGAATAGTCGAGGGAGACAGGAAATCAAATACCAACCTCAACGAACTTCTGTAGAGAAAAAACTAGGGCTCAGACAATACAACGAGAGAGCACTTGAGATATGGGAAATAGAGAGGGCTCGTAACGGAGAATCGAAATACCAACCTCAACCGGCACGTAGAGAGAAAACTAGGGCATGGATAGCAGAGCACTTGAGATGAGGGAAATAGAGAGGGCTCGTACCTTATAATCGTTGGGAGCTTGTGTATGTGTAGCAGAAAAAAAAGGAAAATATGGCGGGAGAAATCCATATCCCGCGCGTTTAGGAGAAGGAACAAAGGTTGGAGTCAGAATGAGTCACCACAGCAGTTACAACTCTTCGCAACACCGTTTTTTGTGAACGAGATAAAGTCATCGCTTTACATTGAATAGTCGCAGCACCCAGGTGAAGCTTCGACAGATTAGGACCCTTATATAGTTAAATGATTAAAAATTTATATTAAAATAATTTTAATTAAGATTGATTAATCACTACATCAGTTGAAAAAATTAAAATATTTTATTTGATTATATAAAATTATTTATACGTAAGTTACGAAGAGAATCATAAATATTTAAATTATATACTTTATAAATATGCACTATTAATAAATACATTTCTTTTGGTTCTAAATATATATAAATTTTAAGTTTCACTAGCTATGTTATTAATAAAAAAAATTATTTTTATCATATTATTTATAGTCATATTTAATCTTGTTGCGGATAAATGTCTCTTTTGCGGCAACTAATGTGAAGTGCTATGTTATATAACTTTTGTAGTAATATTTTGAGTTGTTAGAAAAAAAATTGCTGGAAAAACTCCACATTCTTGTAGTGTATGTTCTTGGTGTGAATGAACATGATGAGAAGAGTGCTTAATTTAACCATCATAAAAAAATATAAATTTATAAAAAAAATTAAATAAGAATAGAAGCGTGATTATCTTCACAATTGTTGTTATTATATCTCATATGATAATTTGTATCTTTTAGCTATCTAATATATATTTTAATTTATAATTTATTGCAATAGCGAAGGGTGACTGAGAAGAATATCGTACATGAAATTTACTGGTGGAATAAGGAATTATAATTACACATAATTAATTATTCTAAAAGGAATAAATGTCATATTAATTATTTTAGTGATAAGTAGGTGCTATAGAAAGTTGACATATATATTCTGATGTCACGTTGGGGAAGGAGAGGGAGGTGACGAGAGGGTAAAAATGGAATAAAAAATGTAGAGGACTAAATATTTTAAGACGGGCAGTTTTGATATTAAAAAATAATTTCTTTGAACGGTGGGATCCAAAACTAAATACAAATATTTTTTGGTACTGAAAATTGAAAACCCTTATATTCTTTCCCATAAAGTTAAGCTGCTTTAAGTCTAGAAGTAATTCAGCTTCCACCTGGAAAAAAATAGAAGTCTCATGAGAGGAGAGGGGAAGGTGTGTATATTTGGATGACACAACTCCATAGATGCATCTAAACTGCCTCAATTGAAGATATACTATGATAGTGTTTGGCAAGAACACTCAATTGTTCCATACAGCATTTCTTGAAGATTAGACACAAGTTGATGCCAACTATATCCACCAGAGGGTGAACCCATTCATACTTGGAAAAATAATCAACCTGAAAATTGTGGAAGCTCTAGTCCCTTCTTAAGCTACTTGTAAAGATACCCTCTCACCTCTGCTATTGAGATTGAAGCATTAGTAGTCACCCTCAATTCTATAGCTAAGAGGACTAAGAAGTAGAGAGAGAGAGAGAGAGAGAGAGAGAGAGAGAGAAGAGATCAAGGAAAAGATAGGAAAAGTGAAGAGAAAGATGGCCCAGGGGTTCACTTGTATGATTCAAGGGTCCTAGATTCGTGTTGATTATGAAGTCTGAACCTGGCCAATTCGGTGGGTGGCTAAATCTAGGACTAATATTAAGATATAAGTTATCACCGGTCATAATTAGGATTGAGATTAAGCTGAACAAATTTTACTGAATATTTCACTTTAAGGTGGCAAGTTATGCGTTAGCTTGAGTACACATTCACCAACCAGTTATTTTGTACATAGTTGCATTAGCAGAGTGAAGGCCTAACTTCATAATTATCACATCAAGATATGGGATATTACATATTAGGGATACAATACTTTTAGATTGCCGGATCGAGGAACCTAGCTATTCAACAAAAGCAATTATGGATTCGTTAATCCAATTATAGTGTGTATGGTCATTGTGTTTTAACATGAGGGATGATGGATCTATCCCTGGTGCTGTGGAGAAGACAAGTCAAATGGATAGACTCTTGCCCCATAATATGAAACCTGATAACATATTTATTCTTTACTAAATACAACCATCATGAACTATATATGGTTGTAAATAGTATAACATAGCGGGTTAATATTTTTCTCTTCTTATATAAGTCTATAATTTATTTAACATCCTCTGGCTATGAACATCCAAGTGCACGTATTTCTACAAATTTCATTTCTGATATATTTCACGGCATCTTCATGCTGTAAAATCAAATACAGAAAATAAATTATAACACTACTGACGAACAAAAATCAAATGCAACATCTTCTTAAAACCCGAATGATGCCGTCTCCAAATAATCAGTCCATTCGGTCCGATCTAATCTCATGAAAAAAACTAATGGAAAGAAAAACAAATAATACAAACATAACTAAGTAGAAAAATTAACATAAACACAAACAAAAATAATCTGCTAAACACATAAAAATTCAACAACATAAAATTTATAAAAATAATTCTATAATGTGATTGTACTTACTGTAATTTTCCCTATGCCATCCAATCCTAGAAACAATTTTCGGCAAGGATGCTCCTAGCCATTTGGCCGCTGCCACGCGAGGGCTTCTTTCGGCTATCAGGGATAGGCAAACAAATCGTGTAAATTTGTTAAAGCAACTAAGCTATGCAAAGGGATATATTGAAATAGCTGAAGCATTCAAGATACAAGATCCGATCAATGCTGTAAAAGTGCCGCGCTGTTTAAATAAATAATTAATTAAAAAGAAAACAGTTAGACGAAGCTTCAAAGTGGGGTCTTACATGGAAACATTTTTAACATGGGCGCAGGAGTTTCCGGCGAAGAGAAGAGCATCGAATGAACAAATATTCAGTGACCAACCTCAGCGATCTCTGATTCATCGCTGCTGCGTTCTGCACGTATATATAGCTCTTTCACGGCGCTTCACCGCGGAGCCCAAAAGCAGTTGAGTCGAAGGCTGCCCCGTGAACTAGGAGCAGGCGGCCCCCGTGAGTACTGATCTGCTCCGACGGGCGAGCCAGACTGTTACTCGGCGGTGTTCGCTGAAGCTCGTCGTCTTTCGCTCCGGGGAAGCTCCGTGAGTGGTGTGGTGTGACTGCTCGGAAGGATGTGTGACCACTCAGCGGAGACTGAATGCTTCGCTGAAGCTCGTCGTCTTTCGCTCCCGTGAGTGGTGTGGTGTGACTGCTCGGAAGGATGTGTCCTGCGTTCCAGCCGTCTTTTTTTTTTTCTCCAAGAGTCTTTGTTCGACCGGTCAGACGTCCTCCCGGGAACAATATATTACGGTTTGTATTTTTGTTATAAAAAATTAAAATTATTTAGTTATTTTAAAAATTTTTAAATAATAAAAATTAATTTTGACAAATAAAATAAACGAAATTTATAAGATATTTACGAGAATATATTCGAAAGTATAAATAAGTACGTCTCGGTATTTTTAAAATTTTTTATGTTAGTTCAGACCAATGATGGATCTAAGGGCCCATTTGTTTCATCGTAAAACTAGATTCATGCTGAGGTTTTCCCGAAAATAAAATGTATCCGGCGATTTGGTTGCACGTAGTCATGACGTGGCTGCTTAACTTTTCCCACGACATGACCAAAATCAAGGATTTTGGCATCGGCCAAGAGATAGCGTATCCCGTTTTCCGGTCAAATACTTCTAAGTATTTTTTATCGTAGTCATAATAAAAATTATATATATAAAAATAGAATCAAAATTTTTAAATAAAAATTAATTTTTAAAATATAAATAGAATGTGTCTAAGTTGAGAAAAACATAATTATAATAAACTGTTAATCTTAGTAATAAAAACATATTTTATTAAATAAATTGTTATTTAAAATAATTTATCTAAGTTAAGGTGCTCATTTTATAATATTATCTAATGTTATTTACTTATTGATACGGTCAAGAACAATGCCATACAAGATTACAAATCATAAATTTTAAAAAAAAGTTTTCTTGGAAAAGCATTTTTTCTAAGAACTAATTAACCATTTAAATTAAAATCTAATCATCAAGGAAATATGTATACGTGTAACCAAATATCAATCATGATTTTGAATTCGGTCGAAAAGTCACTTCATGAAAAACATATTCAAAAGTTTTAGTTTTACGTAGAATCAAACAGACCCTTAAATTGAGAAAAGAAATCAACTTTTTGTATTTGTAGCACACTCACCTAGTTCATGATTATGATTTAATTCATGATTATATTTCTGTGAATTCACTCTGTTATTTATCTTCAGATCCATGAGAAGTAAGTTTATTATCTAGTTTTAAATCATCTCAATCAACTTGATTTCCTGCTTTTAATCTTCTTATCTTTTAATTGTGCAAGATGGCCAAGTTCCTAAGTTGTGCATACGCATGTTAACGTCGTTCAAGAAGGTAGAAAGGACATGCTTAAGTAATTTATACCATAAAGTAAGGGGATGTCTATTAATACTTCACTGATATTTTGTATGATTCGGTGAAACTTTAAATATTTGAACGTGTTTGATAGCTCTTTCGAACAAAACATTTATTGAAATATGATTATAATTTGTTTAATTTCTTGTTCGAAAAAAAGAAGATTATGATTTTTTTTCACGCTCAAGATGTCAACTCTCTCTCTCTCTCGTCACGACCCGATCAACAACTTAATATATATTATTTTAAAATAATTTAATAATTAATGAATAACAAATAAATTAATTAAATAGGATATATTTATGTGAAAAGTAAAAATAAAAAATTTAAAGATATTAAATCAAATTTAAGTAGTGATGTGACATTTATTAATTTACTTATCGATAAATATGACACAGAATAAAAATTTCAAAAGTTTATCAGATTATTCAAATTTTGAAATCCCCATATTCTACAATTAAAAAAATAATAGATGAGATTTTAACAGGTAGATAAAATAACATTAAAATTGTCAACAACTTAGTTTGACTCATATTATTTAATAAATTTATAAAAACACACTTACCTTTTAAATTTTCGATGTGTTTCTTTATTTAACTATTTGTGCAAATCGATGATAGGGTTTGAATGAAGCATGTTTCCAAGCTGAATTTTTAATATCATCGGAAATTTGAATTCTATTTCCTAAAACAAAAGCATGTCAGAAATATACAAGAAGACAGAAATAAAATGATAAATTGGGGCGTCACATTTAAACTGTCACATATTATTATGTTAAAATGAAAGATGCACGAAATGGGAAGTGATCCAAAAATATTTTATAAAATTTTCTTAGATTATGATATATTTCAATTTTTCTACATGTCAAGAGCAAAAGCTTGTCAGAAATATAAAAGAAGACACAAATAAAATCATAAACTAAGGCATCAAATTCAAACTGTTACAGATTATGATATATAACATGATAAACGAAGACATCACATTTAAACAGTCACAGACTATCATGCTAAAACCAAAGATGCACGGGATGAGTAGTGATCCAAAAATATTTTATAAAATGTTAATCGATTATGAAATATTTTAATTGCCCTACTTACAAGAGCAAAAGCTTTCAAGAAATATATAAGAATACACAAATAAAATGATAAGCTAGAAAATCACATTTAAACCGTCACATATTATGATATACAAAATAATAAACTGGGGCATCACATTTAAACCGTCACAGGCTATCAAGTTAAAACCAAAGATGCATGGGACGAGAAGGGATCCAAAAATATTTTATAAAATGTTCTTAGATTATGATATATTTCAATTGTTCTACTTGTCAAGAGCAAAAGAAAGCCAAAAATGTACGAGAAGACACAAATATAATAATAAATTAGGATATCACATTTAAACTGTCACAGATTATGATATATAAAATGATAAACTAGGGCATCACATTTAAACTGTCACTGATTATCATGTTAAAACCAAAGATGCACGGGATGAGAAGTGATCCAAAACATTTTATAAAATGTTCTTAGATTATGATATATTTCAATTGCTATACTTGTTAGGAGCAAAAGCTTGCCAAAAATATATAAGAAGAGACAAATAAAATGATAAACTGGGGCATCACATTTAAACTGACACAGATTATGATATATAAAATGATAAACTAGGGCGTCACATTTAAACTGTCACAAATTATCACGTTAAAATCAAAGATGCATGGGATGAGAAGTGATTTAGAAACATTTTCTAAAATGCTCTTAGATAACGATATATTTCAATTGCTCTAGTTGTCTAGAGAAAAAGCTTGCCAGAAATATATAAGAAGACACAAATAAAATGATAAACTGGGAATCACATTTAAACTGTCCCAGATTATAATATATAAAATGATAAACTAGGGCATCACATTTAAACTATCACAGATTGTTATGTTAAGACCAAAGATGTACAGGACAAGAAGTGATTCATAAACAACACATAAAATGTTCTTGCATCATGATATATTCCAATTGCTCTACTTGATAGGAGCAAAAGTTTCCAAAATTATATAAGAAGAGACCAATAAAATGATAAACTGGGGCATCACATTTAAACTGACACAGATTATGATATAAAAATTGATAAACTAGGCATCAAATTTAAACTTTCACAGATTATCACTTTAAAACCGAAGATGCATGGGACAAGAAGTGATCCAAAAATGTTTTATAAAATGATCTTTGATTATGATATATTTCAATTGCTCTACGCGTCAAGAGCAAAAACATGACAGAAATGTATAAGAAGACACAAATAAAATGATTAAGTAGTGCATTACACTGAAACTGTTACAGATTATGATATATAAAATGATAAACGGGGAAATCACAATTAAACACTCATAGATAATCACCTTAAAACCAAAGATGCACGGGACAAGAAGTAATTCAAAAACAATTTATAAAATTTTGTTAGCTTATGATATGCTCTACTTGCCAAGAGCAAAAGCTTGACAAAATATATAAGAAGACACAAATAAAATGATAAAATGGGGCATCACAATTAAACTATCACAGATTATCACATTAAAATGAGGAAAAGTAATAAAAAAACATTTTCCAAAATGTTCTTGGATTATGATATATTTCAATTTCTGTACTTGTCAAGAGCAAAAGCATGCCATAAATATATAAGAAGACAAAAATAAATTGATAAACTAGGACATGACACTTAAACTGTCACAGATTATCATATTAAAGCCAAAGAAGCATGGGACAAGAATTGATCCAAAAATATTTTATAAAATGTTCTTGGATTATAAAATATTTAAATTACTCGTATTGTCAAGAGCCAAAGCTTCCCAAAAATATATAAGAAGACACAAAAAATGATAAATTAGGACATCACATTTAAACTGACACAAATTATGATATATAAAATGATAAACTAAAGCATCACATTTAAACAGTCATAGATTATCACGTTAAAATCAAAGATGCACGGAACAAGAATTGATCCAAAAATATTTTATAAGATGTTCTAGGATTATGATATATTCCAATTGCTCTACTTGTGAAGAGAGCAAAAGCTTGCCAGAAATATATAAGAAAACACAAATAAAATGGTAAACTGAGGCATCACATTTAAAGGGTTGTTTGGTTAACTTTTCTGGAAAAATTTATCAAACACTTCTAACATCATAACAACTAAGATAATTCTATCTATTTATGTGTATTAAAATTATTTATTTATAATAATAAATATTAATTATGCACGAGATGAGAAGTGATCCAAAACATTTTATAAAATGTTCTTAGATTATGATATATTTCAATTGCTCTACTTGTTAGGAGCAAAAGCTTGCCAAAAATATATAAGAAGAGACAAATAAAATGATAAACCGGGGCATAACATTTAAACTGACACAGATTTTGATATATAAAATGATAAACTGGGGCATCAAATTTAAACTTTCATAGATTATCATGTTAAAACCAAAGATGCACGGGAAGAGAAGTGATTCAAAAATATTTTATAAAATGTTCTTTGATTATGATATATTTCAATTGCTCTACTTGTCAATAGCAAAAAGATGTTGTATAAAATCATCGGTGATCAGATACTCATCATTCAGTTGTAAAGTTTGGTCCGAATTCCTTTTCATGTCCTTGACTTGTTTTATATATGATGTCTTTCTCTATAATATGTCTGATATTTAAATTTAATTATTAACATATGACAAATAACGAAAATTAACTTGGGTATATATTCTCTTTCTTGTTTCTTATCTCCTTGGATAAATTTTCAAATGTTGCTTCTGCAACTATACTAGTGGCAACTTTTTATTTCACTTTTGGGTTGTTTTCTTCATACTCCTTTTTAAACATCTCCCCAGTTTTGAAAGTTCAAACAAAAAGCAGTGATATAAATAAAATAATAACAAATAAAAATTGAAAATAAATTTGGAATGAAAAATTTTTGTAAGATTATATGATACCATACATGAACAAATAAAAAGCACGATACAACCCCATCAGGGGCTTGACATCCTTTTTGAGTTTCTTTGTCTTCCTCAATGGATTTCTAAAAATGTCATTAGCAAGACAAACAAAATCAAGATTACTGGTAAACAACAGTCCTGATAAAATAAAATGACTCACCTTGTATTACTTGGGCCATCCATCGTTAGCTCCAAAGAATTTGAATTAAATAGTGGAAGATTGGTTTCGCGACTTCTTTTCGAAGCAATGAGATATTGAAGTCAAAGATTGAATGACCTTTCTTATTATTAAAAACACAAGACAAATGATGAAGCGTTTTATCATTACAGATATCATGTTATATTTTTCTAATCAAACATGTGAAATCAAATAATATTTTGAACTCAACTTACCCATTGATTTTAAACAAAGATCCATTCTAGTTATTGATGAACGAAATAGCTCAATCTAGTGTTTGAATTTATCTAGCATAAAAGTAACAATTATAATTTAAATCAAATATTTCAGCAAACTAAGAATTAAACTTCATAAAATATACATCAACAAACTAGAATCAAATCATTATTTATTCATTAAATTTTTTAAGCTCTATTGTCAAAACAGGAAGCTAGTACGATCTTCCCAAACTTCAATAAATTGAATATAATAAACTCCATATAATGTACATTTGAGTGATTAGGTGATAGATATAAAAAAATGCATATTTGACTAACATTGTGGCATGGAAATATTTGACTGACCTTGTTCCCGGTCTCGAGAATCCACAAAGGGAGTCAAGATATGGATGACCTGGTGGCCATCAAGTGTTGGTGCGGGCGCATGTGTTGGTAACGGATCTTGCACTATCCCCAAGTTTGCTTGTTGTTGTTGTCTTTCTTGTGCAGGTGACGCTTGAGCTTTGAGCAACTTGATGTATTCTCCCATTTGTGTCCAATCTATGTTGCCTTGTTCACTTAAATCATGAATGTAATCTCAAAAATAAAAATAGTTTTCTATTGTGTGCTTGGGATATCTATGATAGATGCAATATTTGTCTATGTTTGTTGTTCCTAGCCAAACCGCCCTTTCCTTTGGAAGTGTTATCTGTTGGGCAGCCATCAAGGCATTGAACATGTCAGTCAGGGAATAAGGCAAAGGAAGATAATGCTCTTTCTTGGGCCCTCCCCTTTTTTGGCCATATGTGTTTGGTGGAGGTGCCTGTTGGTAGTTCGCCGGTTGTTTTGGTGGTTGGTGTTGGTTGTTAACTGGATTCTGGAAAGCTTGAGTTTGGCGGGTTGTTGTTGTGGTTGCTGAGGTGGAGGTGGCAATTGTGTCCTTAGAGGTCGAGGAGGTGGTTACTAGTAGGCTCGCACATTGTGGTTAAGTCGAGGGTATTGGGGTGGAGGGTTATGGATTGGGTTCCCAACCAAGCTCACATTCTCGTTATTAACTACCCCCTCAATTACTGGGCCAGTGGTGGTGAATGCGGCTTTCTTAGAGGCTCAGGGTTTTGGGTCATAGAGGTTCATTAGGGGCGTATCTTTGAGCTGGGTTTGGATATATCTAGCCCTCTCATGCAGCTCAGCCATTGTTCCCGAATGGTGCATGACAAGTATATTTCTCAATACTGGAATGGCATTGGCTATGATCATCTTGACTTGCTCAGCCTCAGAAATTGGGTCAGTTAACTTTCAGTCACGGACCTCCATCTGTCTGCATATTTAACAAAATATTCTTCTACCATCATTCTTTCTGACAATAAATCTGTGATTGAATAGCTTGGTCCCATTATGTCCCTATATCTCTGCAAAAATTTGGCCTTAACAATGTCAAAGTTACCGGTCTTAGAAGGGTCAAGCGAATAGAACCATTCAAGGGTGTGCCCTTCCAAAGATCCTCGAAAAAGGTAAGCAAGGGCATGTCGATAGTCTTGCCAGGTGGATGATTCATAGAGAAAATCTTTGACATGGATGTAGGGGTTACTAGTGTCATTGTAACAACGGAGCACTGGTATTCCGGAAGGGGGAAAATGGAGAACTGGGAGAGAGGGAAGAGAGACATCGGGCACCGACCGGTTGTCGACCATGTGGTGGAGCTCTTTGTATTGCTCTCTGAGCTCCTTGAGTGCCGCAGTGTCGGCGGTTGGTTCTCGGACAACTGGAGGAGATGGGGCATGAGTAAGTGCTTGGTGCATCGGATTTTGAGGGGGGAAGGTCGTGACCCGAGGAGGTGGGTGCACGGAGGGGTATGCAGCTGGATGAAGGAGATGACTAGCAGAATAAACCAAGGGTCTAGAGGGTCAGGCTAGACTAGGATTCGGATGACTAAGATTTGCCACTAGGAAAGGATGATCATGGGCAACCGGATCGGTGTGTGAATGACCATGTGGCACCACCCACTTCGGGTCGACGGCCCACAGACTAAGGTGTAGAGACAAGGGGAAGACCCTCCGCTTGGGGGTGATTAGTGGGGGATTTGCCCCCAAAAAAAACTTGAAGAGCTCGAATGAGCTAATTAAGATTGTCTTGAGATAAAACCTCTTGAAGAGAAACTAGGTTAGGAGGAGGGGGAAAAGGCAGCCCTAATATATCATATGGTTGATCGGGATCATGGATGGCATAAACGTTCCCGGAGTGACTTCAACATGGACTGGTTGAACCACTTGTGGGTTGTGGTGTTCCTGATTGTAATCTTCAGGCTCGAAGTAATCTGCCATAATACGTCCGGACCTAAGTGACATAGGCATAAAAGTAAAAGAGCAAATAATGAGGAAAATGATTTTTCCTTTTTATGGGTGTTTTTAAATTTTTCCTTTTTTTAGTTTTGAATTTTGGTTTTATCAAACAAGTAATTACTGAAATCAAAGTATTCCTTTTTGATTTTTGGGTTTGTTTCTTAAGGGTTTCCTTCTTTCGATTGTTGTGAACAAAGAAGTATTACCTCAAACAACAATTTATTTTTTATAAATTATAAAATGTATTTTTTAGCAAGAGAGTTGGCTCTCTCTCTCTCCCTCTCTTTTCCTTTTAGTTTTCACTTTTGTGACACAAACAAGTTAAGACAAAGATTTGAAATGATTAAACACAATTGTTTTTAATCCTTAGATTAGTGAGCTTCGTAAGAGAATATTGCCCTCTCAACAATACACCGGACCCTATGCTCTCACAATGCCGAGCAATCTAAGATTAACACTTTTCTCACAACGGTTAGGTGATAGGTGACACCAGGTCTTGGGATAAAAAGGTACAATCGGCCCGATTGGTGAAGAGGGAATCGTTCACTTTTGGGGACTTATGAAGATCTTAGTGAAAACCAATCTAGTCAACTGGAAGGGAATCCCCAAAAGAGAGATCAGAATCCACCAAGAGACATGGGTGGGATGGAGGTGACTTTGGGAGAAGGGTGAGCCTCTTGTCTCAGATGACCTAGTGAGTCGGGTGAACCCGGTACTCAATGCAATCTAATGTGAGAAATGAGCAAGGACGAGATGGCATACAATAAGAAAGAAAAGCAATACGATGATTGGCAAGCAATAACTAAGATGGTGATTAAACTAACAAAATAACAACTAAAGCAAGTCAATGATGTTGGAAAGTATTGGTTTTTTGCAAGCTTGATTGAAAGAACTGAGCAAGAACAAGTAAAGCTAAAAATTGTAGCAAGAAAAAGCATTTGGAAAAGAAAATGACCCATCACCTGGGTCGCTAGGCGACCTGGCAAGGGGGGAGCCTAGTGACCTAGTCAGGGGGACGCCAGGTGACCCCGCAGGCGGGTCACAAGCGGAAATAGGAAAACGAAACCAGAGAAAACATCTAATAAACGAGGTCCCGCGGGGACCAAAATAGCATGGATCTTGAAGGCAAATTAAAGGCAAGATGCTTAGCAACAATGGCAAATGTAAATACAAGTGGGTCCACGTGGGGGACCAAAGGAAACAAAAAGCTCAAAGTTGAAAAATAGGAAACGACCCATCTGGTGGGTCACCTGGTGACCTGTCTGGCGTCACCTGATGACCCATCTGGGGAGTCACCTATGGAAACAGAGCACTTTCGGAAGCTTGTTCCTCCAAATTGGAAGGAGGTCCATGTGGGGACTGGCTAGATATAGAAATAAAAGACTATATGAAGATGGTGAAAGTGGAAAGAGGCTTACTTGGAAATGAAGGAACAACTAAAGTTGATTCAAGCATAAGATCGTCCCACCGTGGTCGCCAAAAGATGTGGACGCCACCTCGGGGTCGGGTTTCCCCGGCTCCAAGAACGCCGCCACTCCTCTTCTTGACTTCGAGCTACGGTGGATGTTGGTGTGTGTGTGGTCACCAGGAACCATGGGTTCCAAGAGTAAAAAGAAAAGAGACAATGTAAGTATTAAGAGAAATGACCGAACGTACCTAAGCGGAGAGATCGTGTTAGAAGATTATGGGTTCCATCTAAATCCTTTTCTGCCGGCTGAGAAGAAAGAGCTTGAAGCACTATTAGTTGTTCCTATAAAAATAAGTAAGCCATGAAAACAAGTGAAAGTGGATTAAAACTAAGATAGTGAAGCATCTTACTAGAAAAATAAATTAAAACCACCAAATAAAATAGACTAACTGGATTGGAAATGACTCCCAACCCCCTTTTTATATGTTTTAGATGATGATAGGTGATATGATTAAGCTAAATATTCATACAAAGATGATGATCTTTGAAGAAAAACATAGAAATAAAGTGATGCTAGAAGATGGGGGAAGAAAAATGGGTTTTGGCTCCAAAAATGGCAATCTAGAGCTCTGGGTGACCCGGCGAGGGGGTCACTAAGTGACCTGGCAGGCAGGTCACTGGTCAACTAGGCATCGGGTCATCCCTTGCACCATAACCCGATTTGCTCTCGGATGCTTCCAAGATGCTTTCAGATGGCCTTCGAAGTTTGATGATGACTCCCAAGAGCTCGTAGAACGTGGATGATGATCTCCTCTCGGATATAGGAGCTTAAGAAGCTTCGAAATGGATGTCGGTGAAGAAACAGAGTGGAAAACATCAGTTTATGGAGGTGGATGGAGTGGGAAGCTCTCAATCTCTTAGGCAATGAAGTTTGAAAGGTGGAGATGGCTTGAAGCTCTCTAAGGCTCTCTCTTGGGAGCTTGGGACATCTTCATCCTTCTAACACTCTTCCAACCCTTGAAAATGTGGTTAAGGGGTCTCTTAATATAGACAAAGAGTCAAAAGGGGCATTTTAGGAATAAAAATTGTCATTCGAAACAGCAAATGACCTGCGTGCCGGGTCGCTAGGCAACCTGGTAGATGAGTCACCATGCAACCCGCTTGACGAGTCACTTGTGAGACCATAAATGTCATTAAATATGCGTGCGTCGAAAGCCAGTCGCAGGCTTGTTATAGTGGCAAGTTTCTCAGCTGATGAGACGCCTATGCCCAGCCGGTCCCGATCGTCCAAACAAGCGTGCTCCTCTCATGGGTCACTTCAGTCAGTCCATACGCTACAGTACTGGGCGACCCGTTGACCGAGATATTTTTGTACCTAACCAGATTTGACCTCCCACCTACCACCGTCAAAATGGGAGGATTTGGCGGGAATTGGGAAATGACTCGTTGACAAGTCGCTTGGTGACCCAACAGGGGGGTTGCCTGATGACCCACCTGGGGGATCATTTTTCACCCCAGAGCCCGTTGTGGCCATTCCTCGAAAATCCAGTTTGTTTATCGGAAAACTTGAGTATTTCCTAAGAAAACATAGATCTTACGCTCCTCAAATAGGCAAAATTTCCGTATCTACAGCTATTACCAGAAATATGCATGAACTTTGGAGAAAGTAAAATGAAATAAAAATTGTACTTTTCTCTAAATCCTATTCTATATGGGATCCATGTCCTAAATGACTTAGGATTTATAAATTTTAGCTCATGGGATGTCCTACATTCTTACTTTAATGATGGGACTACCAATAGCTAGGATACATGGAATGCTAGTAGGCCTATCAAGTGGGCGGGCCAAACCCATAGGCCTGTCAAAAAGTCTGCTGCGGGTTGGGCTCAGGCCCTTCAAACTATGTTAATAGAGTTAATTGAAGAAGGCCCATTCCAATTTAGGTTGATCAACGGGCCCGATGATCTTGGCCCGCCGGCCCGTCAAAAGCCCGTAGCGCAGTGCATCCTTCGATTGGAGTACACAAGTGGTGATCCCCACTCCCAGCACAGCTACCCAGCGCATCTCTAGAACGACAATCCCCAATCTTTTGTGCGTCCCGCGAGCCCCGGCCTCTAGCGCAGCGCAACGCATCCCCTGCTGTAGCTGTCGGATAGAGTTCACCTGATGGCGGCGAACCTCCCCAGATTTCTTTTTCTTTTTGATTTCTGCACTTTTAAGAATCTTGAATTTTTCAAAATGTTCAATTGTTTTTATTTCTGAGATTATGGCAATTCACAAATTGGTAACCTCTCTAGTTATTTTTATTTTTTGCTTTTTATATTATACATTTTTTAGAATTACAGCATTTGTCTAGTTTGGAACTCAGAATCTTTGAATTTTCCAGTCCCTACAATTTTTCAGATTTTACGATTTTTATACCTATTTTCAGATTTATCTACTTTTAAAAATTATAATTTTTTACAAAATTACATTTTATTTTTTTATTTTTCAGATTTTGGCAACTCATAAATTAATAAATTTTTTATTTTTTGAATTATTTTTAGATTTTATATTTTGCATAGAATTTTTAGATTTTGGATCTTAGAGTATTTCAATATTTCGATCCATAAAAATATTTTAGATTTTATGATTGCCTAGCAATTTTTAGATTTATGCACATTTTAGATTTCTAAATTTTTAGATTTGATTTTTCTTTTTGATTCTCAGATTATGACAATTCACAATTTGATAGATTTTCTAGTTTTTTATTTTTATTTTTTATTTTAAAAAATTATATAATTTTTATAATTTATATATTTTGATTCTTATAAATTTTTGGATTTTCATTAGTTTTTTATTTTTACAGAATTTTCAACTTGGAAGTAGTCTGTTGATTTTTTTATGTCTAGACGGTGACTCAAGTGGGCTAACGGGCTATGACGGGTTTTAGAGGGCCAAAACCCATTTATACAACTCAAACCCGTTGGGTTTATTTTATGGACTTGGGCTTGGGCTTCAAATACGTCGGCTGAAGTGGGTCTAGGCCGGGCCAGCCCAAGCTCGGCCCATTGACAGGCCTAAATGCTAACACTTAGCACCCAAAAATAAATATGCTAACTTATGGAAATCTGTTAAAATCATGGCTCTGATGGCAATGTGAGCATGGTTAATACAAGATTTTACATGTGCTGGCCGATGGTCATATTAGGTGACACCAAAAAAATGGATATCTCAACTATTTGAGGTAATTGGTGAGCCTAATCTGATGGCTCAACATGTGGAGACCACACTGGGCATCATAGCATAAATAAGGAAGGAGTAATCTCTCCTCGGGTTTCACAATATTAAGGGGAGTTTGAGCATGTAAAAGATGGTTCATTTAGTCATAAATTCTCACAAATTTGACTGAAAACATACTGATTGAAGCAAATTAAGATTCTTATAGAGGATGAAGAAATAAGCTATCTTAAATTAGGAATGACCGATGGGCTAAATTAGATGGGAAATAAGGTGGTCCGGGCCTTGGTAAAATGATACGTCACCAAGGCAATGAGGGGAACTAATCCCCTCAAGGCAATGAGGGGAACTGATCCCCATAGTTATGGGAATATAATGATTGACCTAGGATCTAGCAGATCCGGGATATGATCTGATAGAAAAAAATGTGAGCAGGAGCAGTGCATCTTGATCAATGGGAGTAGCATCAAGAGAAACATGCGTATATATACTCAAATATGCATAGCGAGCTGAATTTGAGTTTCAAAGTCTGTTGGAGATACCTTAACAACCAAGTGGCAGGTTATTGGAGACTACATGTTTGAATACAACTGGTGATATTTGTTCAAAAGAATGTAAGGTCTAGGAATCAGCAGAGCCGAGACAAGCTCAAAGATAGAGGAGAATGTCCTCATTGATTCAGCCATTATGCTGTGCGATCCAAGTACGATTGAGACATAGGTATAACACAAAAAGGATCTGGTACCCATTTATGTTTTTCTCTTTTTGTTGCTCTTTGTTGTTTTCTTGCCTATCAATGAATTACAACCTTTGGTTGATCGAGAAAACTTGGTTTTGTTTGGCAGGTTGACTGGTTGATCTTGTTGCTTTGGTTGGTTGTGTGTCTGATTTTTGTCCCTTGTTTTAGGCAGGCAAAGTGATCAACTTGACGCCCCATCTGAGGTGATCGCCTCAACTTATTGAGGTGATCTGTGCTATTTACGAGAAATATATAAAAATGTATAATGATGTTGATAATCATAACAACTAGGGTATGATATACTTGAAACCTACTAATCTCATTAATTTACTGCTCTAAAATAATTTAGTCAACAAGTAATCAATGAATGTTATAATAATTAATTTTTTAATAGTTTAGTGGAGAAAATAGCCATAGAGCGCCCGCAAAAGGCAAGGTGAGGGGGGAGTCACCTCACTTTACCTCAGTGCCTGGTTAAGCATCTTTGACAACATAGACCCATAACTCTTACCATGTACTATTTTATTTTAGCCATCAATGGATTATGTCTCAAGATCTTTGTGGTTCACTTTTGAAAAAAAAAAAGATTAAACTGCATTTTGACTTCAGACCTTCATTGTTGTGATACAAATAACTATCTATGTTACTGGAACTTCTACAATGGATTGAACCAGAAAGATTGATTCTGGTTGATACTTTGAGAGAATGTTAATTGACATTTTCTTTTGTCAGCATTTACAGGTACAGGCTATATTATTGTTTTTGGGTGGGCATGAATTAACATCTTGGATAACTTCACCTCCTTCATCTTCCCACCAAAATGTTAAGGTTACATGTTTCACAGTTCATAAGCTTTTCCTTTTCCCATCTTAAAGGCAATGATTTTATGTTCCTTATGATTTGTGTAGAGGCTCAAGATTTTTTGTGCAAATTGAAATCTTGCGGCGGTTAAATTTTCCCCCGAGAGTTGCTTACTTGATGAGGTTCCGCAAGAAGCATAAACAAAGAAATTTTGATAAGAAAATATGCTATACTGTTCATAAAGATGTAGCATTAAGTGAACGTGGATGAACTCTTGATGCTTATTATTTCAATTGTTTTTTGCGTCATGTAGAAATTCTTGAAAGAGTTTTCTAGAATGAGATCATTAATCATATTATACTCTGCTGCATCTTTTACCTGCATAATCACATAAAGGCTCTAGCCTCGATCATTGTTTTTGTCAACATTTTGGCAGAGTATTCTTTGCTTGCTACAGTTAAAAATAACTTATCACTTCTTTGGATAAC
Source organism: Cryptocoryne crispatula var. balansae (assembly GCA_036172225.1). Lineage (NCBI taxonomy): Eukaryota > Viridiplantae > Streptophyta > Magnoliopsida > Alismatales > Araceae > Cryptocoryne > Cryptocoryne crispatula. Next base: position 26,541,320 of record CM069927.1, read on the forward strand.
TAGTTACGGAACGTGCTTCGCACGTGTACACAAACGTGTTAAGAAAAATTAAAATCGTTCCCTAGATAATTATAAATATATTATTATACAGTGACGTACATATATTAAATAATAAAATAGTGATACTTGACTTATTAAAATAACTAAAATAAAATTGGATAATAATATGATGTCAATATTCAATAATAGTTTAAGATCTATATCAATGTGAGAGCATAATAAATACAAATAACCATACATATTGTCAAGATCAAAATGTGTAAATAATTTAAACTATTCATCTGATATCATCTATCCAACATATAGCATTAAGAAAAAATTTATAAATGATAGACTATCTAATGAAATTTAGGAATATCATCGGTGTTGTTGGTAGTCCGCTGATTTAGTCTCTTAGCATATTCACAACCGGGTGTTACATATTTAGTATAACACATCTCTAATATAAAATTAGATACGATTAAAGTTTTACCGGGTGCTTGGAAAATAGCATCCACCAAACTTGTGAAGATTTGAGATAACAGTTGTAACTTGATATACATGAACACTTACATACAACCAAATAAGTCATTTGTATTTTTAGAAAAAGTTGTCAAGCGAGATAAACATACTTGATTCAACTTCTAAGAAAAAATATTTACATGAGGGGTATTTTACAGGTATCCAAACAAACCCTATTTTACAACTTTGCTGCTCACGAAAAAAGGATAATGCTACGTTTCTAACTCTCTTTAATAATTAGTTGTATTTGCAAGATTGTTCTTCCCTAGGGAAGCCAAAGTAGCTATGAAAATAGCTAAAGCAACTTGCTTGTATCGATATATTGAAAGGATCATCCAGTAACCTGAAATTATCTCACACCACACCACCTCCTACTTCATCTCGCCACTCAACAAGCTTCCAAATAGAGTAATGTACTTAGTTTACCATGACAACACACCTCCAATGTCATGAGACATTAAGAGCAAGAACCACCAAATGTAGGAAAAAACAAAGCAACAAATAAGAACAAGAAAATGGGTTCATAAGTTTGAACAATATCAAGAAAGCTTTCTTTCAGGGCAAAGAGCAAGATTGCCCTTGTGTTAAAATTTTCTCAGCACACAAAACTAAACTAAAAATAAATTTTGTAGATGGTCAGAACAAAACAAATTAAAAACTTCATTCATACATTGTTCCAATAAGAAGAGAGAACATAGAACGTCACTTCAAGAGAATTGCCAAATAACAGAGAGTCACCTACACGAGCTATGAAGGCCATGAATGCCTGACACTAAGAATCCAATATTCCTTCACCTGCAGCATGCAGTGCAATGATCTTAAAAGCATTTAACAGAAGTGGGTGATCTAGGGGAAGGCAGAAAAAATTCGAAGACACCTAAAGATGTACATACCAGTATTTACATTAAGAATCCCAATATTCCTTCACCTATTGCATGGCTTTCACCAAGCACACGTCTTTTTGTACCCATATAATTGGACAACTTCTATTGCTAGTTAGTAGGAAGGAAAGACCTGTCCAACTTCCATTTGTTTCGTGTTTGGCCTTATGAACTGAACATCTTCAATATGAATATGTGAAAATAAATTGAATACATTCCTCATTATGAATCCATTAATGAGTAAAAATCCTGAAATAACCAATAGAATCCATCAATTTTTTGAATACATGACGGGGTAATTGAGAATGCACCCATTTTTACAAGGCTACAAACTGTTAGTCTGTTACAACATTGTTCTATGGAACAAGGATACACCCACTTTCACAAAAAGACCAACAAAGCAACTTATTATCCCTTAAATTAACAACAAGAAATCATTATTCTGCCAACATAATTTACGGATTTAAAATATCTAAATGACTCATTGTTAATTGAGTTCTTTTTACCTCTAATTTGTTGGTCTCATTCAATTCTATAAGTTCCATGATCTCCTGATTCCGCAACTTCTCATATCACAAAAAAGAACAACTACACAACATATAATTTCCTAGATTAGCAGGAAGAAATCATTACTCTAAGTTCCAACATGAAATGAGAAGACTCAGCTGCTCATTCTTCTATTTTGGTATTAGTCCTTGTAGAGTTTTTTTTCTTTCCTCCTCTGAAATTTTTTTTATATGCAATAGAATGAATTGTGGCATTGCCAGCATCTAAAAAAAATGATCTTTAGGTCATTGTTTCCACTATATAGATGACATCTATTTTCAGTTGACAGAACAAGATATGCAATGTAAAAATCTTACTATGTTGTTGGAAGCAAGGATTTTAAGCATTTGGATTGACCAGGGCAATCCCAATCCCGATCCAACGTTAGGAGATCCAAAACCAAGATCGGTCTGGATGTTCTTCCAAAAATATGAAAAAACATAAAAATATAAAAAACCACTCCAATCTACGAGGCTTGAAAAAGATGCCATTTGCAATAGATTTCACCAGCTTTATTTTGGTGTGTAAAGAATAAAAGCTGCAACAAATCAATAAATAAACTGGATGATAATAGTTTTAGTAAGAGTTGTCAATTTTTGCCAAATCTGTCAGTTTGAAGGCACAACAATTGAACCAAATAATGATGAAAGCATCAAGGGAATATCTCAATTGTGAAATGGAAACGATTCTTAAGTTATTTCCATCATTAACGTAGTACTATACTATGTTCGTAATAAGGAACAATTAAATTAGAGACATCATCGCGATGATTAATTTTAAATAGTAAAATCACTATTTATTTCTACTTTGGTGCCACTTTCTATTTTACATTTCTACTAACTTGATGGTATGAAATTTTTCTATATACTCCAATTGCAAGGTACTTGATAATAGAAAATGAATGTAATCAAAATTTCATTACAACTGAAATTAAAAAAAACAGTCAAGAGAGCTTGTGGTGTTTTAGTAAACTTACAGAACTTAGAAGTGTGCTTTTTTTATAATTGCAAAGCTATTGGATCATTTTGTACTTCAACAGTAATGAGCCTGCGAATTTGAGAGATGTTGAAGAATTAAGTATCTTTTAATTTTTATTGGAAGGTAGTCAGCAGTGTGCCACCTATATGAAATATAAGTCCAAATAGAACAATATGTTATGAAAAGGACATAGAAGTAGAGAACCAATCATAAAAAATACTGTAAAAATTGTTGAGCCTCAGCATAAGCTGATATGTAGACATAGAGCAAGTCAAAACAAAATTCTTATGATGGACATCATACCAAGTTATTCCAATTGGGCTACCAAGGTTGATTGCATCGGTACCGGATTGACCACATTACCAACATTCCATGGGAATGTCAATGCAATGTTTGTTGTGGAGAGGAGATGAAACAGCCTCATGGCTTGATGGAATGCAAACATACAAAAAGAAACAAGACCGAAGTCGTGAAAATGCAGCAACTCTGTGGATGTGAAAGGCAGAAAAAAGAGAAAATCAGAAAATCCTAACAAACCATGATCTAACAGTCCTTGAATCTAAAGTAATCTGAGAAACCACATTCTGTGGATTATGTGAATTATGCAAATCTGCAGGAACTGAAGGATATGACAATTTCCAGTAACCATAAAATTTTTGTATGTTCATAAAATGGAGAATACCAGGCAACCCCGAAGTTCTCAGCAAATCAAGGGACTCAGACAACCAAAAGAAAATTGAAAATCTCAGGAAAAACTAAAAAGCAATCGGGACGTATCTAAGGGGGCTGATCATTCATAAATTTTTAAAACTTGAATGTTCAAATAAATGAGGATCTGATAATTTTGCAAAGAAAAAAAATAATCAAGAGCTCCTGACCAGTATGCATGAGCTCTCAAGCTCAAACTTGAAATTTCCAAACTTACAAATGTCAAAAATGAAACCAACATAATACAAAAACAGGAATCATCAAACCAAATCTGAAAGCTTGAAATAAAAAATGCCCAGGTATGGAATTTGAATCAAGGGTCCTCACCGCAAGAAATTTCAAAACCCATAACGTCGAAGTCCTCTAGCAAAGATATTTTACTGTTATTGAAAAATTAATAATATTTTTCTTGATTTTGTGTGGAACAGGACATTCTAGATTGGTAAAGATATATAAATTTTATTTACATAAAGGATGAATCTTCTATATTGTTTCTAATAGTAATATTCTTACATCAATTTTTTTTTCAATATTGATTTAGAGTTAAGGAATCCTAAATAACTTTTACATCCTTAACAATAAAATATGATCACCAATGATATTTATTTCTATGCAGACCTTTAAGATTTGAGAATCCAAAGATATGAAAATTGCAAAATCCACGAGTCTTAAAGTTTATAGAAACATGAAAAGTCAGAATGCAGAATATCAAGAAAAATCTGAAAACGATGGAAAACTTGAAATTTCAATCAAGTATCCAGACAAAATCAGAAAATATGAAAATAGAGGATTCTCATATTTAATCAAGGGGCTAGTAAAAAATGAAAATTTGATGCTGAAAGTAAAATCCAAAGGTCCCTATTGTCGGTATCCAATTTGACTAAAATTCACAAACCTATTTTATGTCAATTTTTATCAATATTGATTTACAATTATGGAATCCTAAATAAATTTTACATGTTTAACAAGAAAATATCATCATTAATGATATTTATCAATATGTATATGTTTGAGATTTGAGAATCCAAAGATATAAAAATTGCAAAATCCAAAAATCTTAAAATTGACAGAAACATGAAAAGTCAGAATGCAAAATATCTGAGAGTATGGGAAGTATATATTATTATCTTATCGTTGTGTATTTTACTGTTATTGGATAATTAATGATATTCTTCTTGATTTTGTGTGGAACAGGACGTTTTGGATTGGTTAAGATAAATAAATTTTATTTACATAAAGGATGTATCTTCTATTTTGTTTCTAATAGTAATATTTTAATGTTAATTTTTTATCAATATTGATATAGACTTATGGAATCTTAAATAACATTTACATCTTTAACAAGAAAATATCATCATTAATGATATTTATCTCTATGCAGATGTTTGAGATTCGAGAATCTATAGATATGAAAATTGCAAAATCCAAGTGTTTTATAGTTTATATTAACATGAAAATTCAAAATGTAGAATATAAAGAGAGGTTTGAAAACGTTGAAAAACTTGAAATTTCAATTAGGTATCTAGATAAAAACAGAAAATACGAAAATAGAAGATTCTAATATCTAATCGAGAGGCTAATAAAAAATGAAAATCTGATGCTGAAAGTAATTTTCAGATCTAGCCAGTCCTAAAATGCCTAACGACGCAGTTAAATGTGATATTAAAAATATGAAATCCAAAGCTCCCTAAAATCCAAAGTTATGAAAAAAAAACTTAAAATCAATAAAAATGAAAAAGCAGAGCATCCAAAAGTCCCTAAAATTCAGGAACTTGAAAATATGAAAACATTAAATCTGAAATATCGTGAAACAGGTGGAAATCAAAACTCTTGAGAATTTCGATAAATCTATAAACAAAGAAAGCTAAGAAACTTGATCATTTTAGAAATCATGAAACGTTGGAAATACGAAGAAACTCAAAGAAATATGGAAGTACATAATCTTTCACAAACGTCAAAATTTCTAATGAAACTCAAATTCTGAAAACCTTTAAATTCAGAATTATATAAAAGTTAGAAAACTATTTGAAAAATTTTTGATCCCATTCTCCACATGGTTAGGTGTTTTGCACAATGAAATTTGAGTAGTTAACTATGAGAAGAAATAAAGGCACGGACCCATAGAATTCAACAAAAAACAGTGATAGAATGATTGCACAAAGAAAAGAGAAAGGAGAAGGAGACTACACCCAATAGTTCTAAAAATCACCAAGGGTACCGGACAAAGCTCCCCTTCTTCAAAGATAGATGTCGACAACTTGAAGAAAAGTAAAGGGTAAGTTGTGGTCAAGGAAAACAAAGGAAAACAAGGAGAATAAAAGGAGGCAAACAAATAAATATGTAAGGTGCTGAAGGAGACTACACCAGATAGCTCTGAAAATCACCAAGGGCACCGGACGAAACTCCCCTCCTTCAACTATAGATGTCAACAACTTGAAGAAAAAGAAAGGATAAATTGCGGTCAAGCAAAACAAAGACAAACAAGGAGAATAAAAGGAGGCAAACAAATAAATATGTAAGGTGCTGCCTTAATTTGCTTCACAACCTCTTTACCTTCCGTTGTTTGAATAACAAAGTGTGATCCCTTTATAATAATTTCACTAATAAAATAAGGAAAGAAACATGAGAAGATCAGTTCTTGCGGTAAGTGAAGGCAAAAATTATTACAAATCATTACAAATTAAAATCATTACAAGGAGAGGAAAGGAGAAAATTAGTCTTACTGGCCCTCACCCCAACAACCTGCACCAACAATAGAAACACCCGAGTGGTGAGTTTGGCAACGACAACAACAGAGCCTCCTCCTGGGTATTCCAACAAGAAGGAATGGCAGCAACCACAGAGCTAGGTATTCTAGAAAGAAGGAATGGCATTGGACTTAAGACTTGGGATATTAAAGGCGGGTGCATGGAAGGGAAGGCCGAAGGAGAAAGGGTGCATTGTAATGTCCAAGGAAGGGCTAGGACATTGAAGAAGAAGTAATGACACGGTGAAGGGAAGGTTGAAGAAGGGAGCACACGACCCTAATAGATGAAGGATGGTAGAAAATGGCGTGAGAGGAATGGCTTGGGCAATGAAGATGAAGAATGCCGCGGAGGAATGCTGGAGGGATGGGACGGTTTGTGGAGGCAGGGGAGGATTTGTCGGAGATGGAATTGAAGGTGCCCATGGCTCGGACATTGAAGATGAGGAACACCGCAGAGGAAGGCTAGAGGGACGGGACGGTTTGCGGAGGTAGGGGAGGATTTGTTGGAGATGGAAACGGAGGCACCCATGGCTTGGACATTGAATATGAGGAACACCCCAGAGGAACACGGGACAAACGGGACGGTTTGCAAAGGATGGGGAGAAATTGATGGAGAAGAACTGGATGCACCTACACAACTACATATGCATTGGATGTTTAGAGCAAGAAGGACGAAAAAAGAGCTACTTGCGCTTCTATTGTATAGGTATAAATGTCTCCTAGCTTGAAAGGGGTGTGGATAAGAGAAGAAAATGACAAAACAATGAATTCAATTAAGGGCCCATGCTCATCCTTAAATGCAGAAATATGGGCTACTATTTTTAAGAAGCTTTCTATGGAAAATGGGAGCATCTTGTGTAAAACTGTATTTATCAAAAGCACATACACAGATCTTACAAATATGTATAATTCATATCCCAAGTAACTCAGAAAATTCAACAGTTAATTCTTTTTTTATCTCTTAAGATTAATTTTAAAGTGCAGAATTTTTATTGCAAAACAGCAAGTTTATATTAAGACAAATAGCTATGAACCCTGATCTGTTGACATTCATTTGTTTGTTCAGGCAGACACCATAGCACTACTGATGTCCATGATAAAATCATGGATGGAGCAGTTTGCCATTATTTTGCAACGCCATGTGCAGTCTGATGATCCTAATGATTGGAGTTATTAGGATGGAGGTATATGCTAGTATTTATTTACTTTTTTAAAGTTTTCAATTGGCGTTGCCTCTTTTGATGTCACAACCATGTGGAACAAATAATCAAAATCTTTTGGAAGGGTCCTCTTGTACAATACGCCTCTGAATTAAAAAAAAATAAAAAAAATTTGATGATTGAATCACTCATAACTTTTCTTACACCTAGATGATCGACAAAACTTAATCAAATAATCTCACATGTCTGAACTCGCAAAACAAATTGGTTCAGTGTTATCAAATATAGTTTAAGTATCAAATTATTTTTACTCAATGCTTATGTTTAGACTAATACATTTTTAACTAGTCAAAATACGTTCTTCGCACGTTTAATTGGTGTGTCATATATATTTCAAACATAATATATTAATGTAAATATATAATAAAATTTAACAACAGGTATCTCTTGTAAGAAAAGAAATATACAATGAACCATATAAAATATATTCATTCCCCATATTTATAATAATTACAATGGTACGACGTAACAGTATAAATTGATTCAAACACGTACATAAGTGGGGGACAACTCCAATTAGTCACTAAAGACCTGTTTGACACATATTTCAAATAAGCTTAGAAGAATGACAAGATAGTTGAGGAGATTGCCTCACGCTGACCGTCAGCCATGTCTCATACGCTCACTCCTTCTGCACCCTGCAACCGGGGATGGAGTTGCAGGGGATGCAATGGATGCCTGATAGACAGACACCTCAGCTCTGCAAACAATGGCATTTTCTCACTGACGAGGTCCCAACAGAAACACATAGTTCCAAGCCAAAATTCTTTGTGATGCTGGCCGAATATGGAAAAGATAACATGGTGAAACGGTCTACAGAGAGCACGGTGAAAATGAAAGGGTATCGAACCGTATGAAATAATGTAGAATTACTATTTGTTAGTCATTGAAGTAGAATATAACCGGAGGTGACTGTTGCGGATGAACGTACTGCTGACGTAAAACAAGTCAGGTGGGGAACGTTACCCATCACAATAGAAATGATCAAAAAATAAATTTGATAAATAAATAAAATTGTGAACATTATGTTAGAAGGCAAAATCTGAAAAATTGAAATCCAATGTAGAAATACATTATGTTAAAAACAATGTAAGAAACATTTGTTTCCAAATAAATTACACAACTTAGATAAAAAAGATATGACTGTTCAAATTGTAGAAAACAAATAGCTAGATAACAAACATATCCACTAAACACAATCAATCATGATCAATATGATTCTGTGGTAGTCAATTCAGGCCAACATCCAATGGGACTCAGTTCCAGGCCAACATCAATAGATCCCCACCAATAAGGCTGGTCTTAGATAAGCAGGGATTAGTTGAACCCAGTCTGGAATTGGCCAATCTAGTATAGAATATGCCAATCTATTAGAATTTAGCCAATCATGCCAAGTCCTGACCAATTAAATCCAAGAAATTTAAAGTGAGGATGAGGGTTGGGATTGACCGACCTAAAGGAAGAAAATTTTATTCGAGATTGGTTCCTAAAAAATAAAAAAGGAAGAAGACAACAAACTAGAACTTCATGAAGGGGCGGCCATAATCCGGCGAAATCCCCAAGAAATTGATTTTGGTTACATGTGTAGGTAGCTCTTCCATTTTTCTTTAACTAAACATACATCAGCTCTTCCACAGGGGAAAAAAGAATGCATTCATACATGCTCATTTGTCTAGATCTATTTTTCAAAACTTGGAGTCATGCCTACAGTCTATCTTTCAGCTCTACACTCTCTCGTACCATAAGTTCTACTTATTTGGCTTTCCATATGAATTCTTAAGAGCTTGTTTAATAAAGTATTAGGGATCATTTTGATCTTGTTACATGAGTTAAATTCTACCTTGGATGACCCATACAGAAATTATCTTAATCGGATTGGGTTGGGACAACCTTATCCAGTGTAAAAAGAACCAGACATTTGAGAATCCAAAAATGAAAAATGCAAAATTCAAAAGTCTTTAAATTGATAGAAACTTGAAATTTCATAATGCAGAATATATGAGAATATGGCAAGTATAACAATTTAGCAAGTTAAAAATTCAAAATAAAAACAAATTAAAAATCAGGAGGATTAATAAAACTCTAGAAAACCTGAAATTTCAATAATCAGGTATCCACAGAAAAACTTAAAATTTAAAAATATGTAGAAAGTTTGATATCTAAAAAATCCAAAAGGTTCAAAATGCCTGACAATCTAACCATTCAAAAAATTCAAAATCTAAATGTTCAAACCACAAAACTCAAAATAAAAAACTAAAATGAAAGGGAAGTCAAATCTAAACTTTAGCAAAATGATCTCAGATCTAAGAAACCCAAGATCCACAAATAACCACATCCGAAAATTGGAAACATAAAAAGCCAAATCCAGAAGTTGTCAATTCACATTGCAAATTTCAATTCTTAAAAATTGAAACCAAAGAAATCCTGAATCTAAAACTTAGACAAATATTATAATCCAAAGGTCCTCAAGCCAAAATTCTCAAACATGAAATTCAATTATGAAACTATAAAATATGAAATTCAAATCCAAAATCCCAAATTTAGGGCACCCAACCAAAATTGAAAACAGAAAATCAAATCTTGAATTTACGAAAATACCAAATCACAAACTTCTCAAATATGAAATAAAAATATGGAATCTCAAAATTCAGATTGATAAAATCCTTATCCCAAAAATAACAAAAATTCAATTAAAAGAATGTACATCAAAACAAAATCAAAGCTAAAACTTATCCAAAGCATAAGTGCTCAGCATTTACATTACAAAAGAAGTTGCAAAGGGTCATCAACCGATCAACAAAACTATATTACCAAACATCCTAAGCTACCCGATGAATGTCCTATTCCAATAGGAATCTCACTCCAATTAGGATTCCATACAAAGTTGATAAGTATCAAGACTTATCAGACCCAAAAGGAGCAAGAGATGGTGTATGTTTAGTTAAAGGAAAACAAAAGAGCTCCAAGTTCTCAAATCAGGAACATACATGTTTAGCCCAAGATTCGAAGTAGGAATTTTTAGAGAGAGAAAACAACCACACAAGGACCTACCAAGTCTAACACTCAGCTAATAATTGAAATAACCAACTTCAGAAGAAAAAGTCAGGTTCTTTGGATCTAAACCAAACAAAAACACCAACATAGGAAAAAAGCTCTGCATGCTTAGCCAGTGTCCAAAAAAATCGTAAAACCATCGTTCTGAACCAAATGCAAGGAGGGCATGAGATTGTACATGTGCAGCCTTGGATCACTAAGGTCCTAATAGGATTGTCATCACAAGTGGTTCATAAAGAAAATGCATGGGCGGTCAACCCACCAAGAATTCTCAAGTTTGCCTGAATCCCATGCAGCCAAAATCCCATGCAAATCAGGTTTGGAGATGATAGGAAACGATAAAAAGATGAATTGTCTTATTCCTTGGCAACCAATGGTGGGAGAAGAAGCTAAAGGGTAAGATGAGGTATGCTTGTCTGATAGTATCTTCAAGTAATTTGGGTTTTTCCAATGATTTCTAATCAATTTGTTTATGCTAATATGTATCGCTAAGAAAAAGAATTCACATGTAAATTTATTCTACAATGGTTTGGATAAATTAAACTTGATTAACGCATGATAAATTGAGATAACGAAAGCTTTCTTCAGAAGTAAGCAAAATAAGAATGTTTGTGAATTGTGAAAATGTAAACTCACGTATAACCAAAATGAGCCAAAAGTAAAAAGAGTACTCTTAAAGTGTGAGAAAAAAATAGAAAAATTTTATTGTTTCGAAATAAATGATGGAATATAATGTCACATAGACACAATGGTAAGCAGTGCACATCCAAACATATAAATGAATGTAAAATAAAGTGAATTACGACATGTGTTACCTTGTTAGAGGCAGAAAACTGTGAATGACCGCATGATTCTTCCCTTATCTGCAAGAAAAGTAATTATCTAAACATAAAGAAAGGTTATCCAGTTGAACAATTGCTGGTGACCAATCCATGAAATTATGAACGATTAATTGAATAATCAAACCACTTTGGCCCCCCTATAAATTGAATAGAACCGGTCATGTCGATGAAACACTTTGTTACCATGCATATAGTATGAAGCATAAAAACACAACATAAAATCAAAGTTGCATTAAAAACAATACATTGTATACCACACACAATCATAATTCATTAATTACATTAATCACAAGTTAATAGTTCATATAATCACTTGAAAATAGATCACAAAACCATAATAAACAAACTCAATAGTAGCTTATGTTAGAACAATAAATCATATTTGTTTCACTGAGCTGCCATCTTTCTTCTATAAACCATGCAATATCTTCCTTTTGGTGTCTCTTATCTTAAGCCTTCTTCTCTACTATCTACTTAATCAAATAATTAATCCAATGTTCAATCAAAGTGCAAACATTGATATGATCTTGTTAATAGTACAAAAAACTAGAGAAATCAGAGAATTCCGGAAAAAAAAAAGAAAAACCAAAATATATGAAAAGTCTAGAATCTGAAAATTTTGAAATCCAAAAAAATCTGACAAATGTAAGAAGTTCAAAAATATGAAACTGTCAAAATTATTTAATCAGGGACATATAAACCAAAAAAAACTCAGAAAAACAAAAAATGCTAGAAAAATCCTAATAACAGGGAAATTCAAAAATGATCCAAATGTAAATATCTGATAAGTTCAATAAAATTCTAAATTTTAGAAACTCGAGCTACAAAGAACCCATTCTGCAAATTCGGAATAAAAAAGCAAACAAATTTGAACAGTCAGTTTCCCTAACCAAACCACGAATCAAATATTTTTATCACAGAATATCCTAACAAGATCACTTTGTAATGAAGAGGAGTTTGTTCATTTCCTTTCCCATTCACCAACATTAAAGAAATCCACCCATCAAGACCATGAAGAGGGCCAATTTCATGGGATGCTTGCATAGGGATTCAATGGTTGCTTTAACGTATAAAAACGAAAAGATATGTGGCTTTTTATTCTCATTCTAACAGTCCACATAATCAAAGGTCAGTCGTCATCCAACCATACAACACATGATGCCAGACTAAAAAGAAATTCCCTACCATCCAAATGATATGCCTTAAACAAAAACCAGTAAAAATGCGGGAAAAGGAAGATATCATACGTAGCACCATTGAGGTGGGGGCAATTCATCTGATCTTTATATAATGTATACATTTTGCACAAGGCTCAATCCAAGGCACCTCACTTGTGACCTTGATAAATGAATCACAAGCCTATATAGCCATTTTCCACAAGGACAAAAAATAAAATCAAAATACTTAGCTACTTTTATTTTTCTTCACACAATTTAAAAACTGCCATAAAGTTGTAAAATTAATCAGTTTGTTATATGTATCAATATAATTACAACTTTCATATAGGTAACTTGTTGCTTTCCAATAAAATATATGTATCACTCTAATTGCCTGAAGCAATTGAGTTGAAATGATCGCCATGCACATCTAACACCTCTGACAACATACTCAACATAGTCCTCTATTCTTACTTTAGATCTTGCTCCATCAAAATGCATTAAAATTCAACATATGAACATAAAATAATTCATTTAAAGGAACAACCCATTCTACAAATTCACAAAAGCACCAAGACTTCTCACTTTCAGGATGTGCTCTGGTGTGGCCTATCTAATTTAAGTAATTTCATCTGCTTCAGTGCTATGTCTAAACCAGTTGATTTGCTCTGCCGAAAAGCAAGAAAGTGATTGGGGAGGAAATGTATCATGCCGACCATAAAACTGGGCCTTATATGGCCAGGGTTAGGTAGAGAAATCTAGCTAGATAGCTTAGCACAAGGGGGTTGTCCTTAGCATGCTGCCAGTCATTCACGCATATATTACTGGTAGATAAAGACAAGAAAATATGATGCCAGTCATTTAGGAATATCTTACTGGTAGATAAAGACAAGAAAATATAATCTTTCATACCTAAAAATCATGAAAAGTAAAAAAATAATAATTCAGAACACGAAAAGTTATTAGTAGCTCTTATGTGTAACGTGATGAAAAGAGATCCCCGCAGATTTTTAGATTTTTGTTATGATCAGGAAATCTCTAGCTTTCCTTTTTTATTTCTAAAATTGTTTAGATTTCTAAATTTGATAATCTAAATTCTTTTCAATGTTCGCAGTCATCATCAATGAGATAATATTCAACCACAATATTTACAACAAATTCTAGGCAAATTTCATGCGTTGGTTGCAAATAAAAAATTCCAAAGTCTTATTAGCACACGTTTAAATAATTTAAGAAACTTGGATTTTCTTATATTTTAGGTTTGCTGAATTTCAGACTTCCAAAATAATAATAATAATAATAATTTTCAGATTTACTGAATTCCTGGGTTTCCAAATTAGTGTGTGCATCAGAAGTGCAGATTTGACATCTTAGAAGGTCAGAAAATAAAAGACTTTTTCAAAAGAACTCATCTTCTATATAGGTCACAAAAAACATGCAACAAGGTTAAACAGTGACTCCTTTACAAGTTGAGTATCAAAGGCAATAAAGTAAGAGTAATGAAGTAATGAACTATATATATACCAAGGTTGAGCACATGTTTAAAAATTCAAAAGCCAAGTGCAAAGGAAATGAAGACAATGAAATTAAGAACATTGCCCATCGCAAATACTAAATATGAAAGGAAAAATAGTTTAATATTAAAATTTGCACATAACCAATCCCATTTCTAAAAAAGAATCATACATATTTAGTGACTTTTGATATTTATATACTTTACAAATCTTCAAGGTTTTTAGTTCATATTTTTCCACAATTTATGATTCTTGAGTTCCCATGATTTACAAATTCTGGATTTTTGGAGAATTTCAAACTTTCCTAAATTTTTAAAATTTAAATCACTGAACTTTAAAACTCCTTTAAATTTCAGGGAATTCAAGAACATAAATATCAAATCTGAAACTTACACCCTAGAATCCACACACAAAAATTGGAATAAAAATCAATCTCAAAATAGTAGTTGATTTTAATTAAATTATTGGGCTGATTGGCCGTCTGATATCTACCAGCACATTAAATTTAAGAAATGAAACTTACATGAGTGGTGTGGTGATGTAAACTACGGTTGGTTGATCCAAATCTATTGTAGATGATCCAAGATAGGCCTTCTCCTTTTTATTTGTGATTCATCAGTATGGCTCTCTTTTTCTTCAGTATTCATGACAGACTCGCCTCAAAATCTGTCACTCCACCTTCTCTCTCTCTCTCTCTCTCTCTCTCTCTCTCTCAACAATACAGGAATTAAAGCCACGGCTAGATATCAGCCTATCAATCTCTTGCTGTCCAAAGACCCACCCTCCCAAGTGTGCATTTGGTATGGATTGTAGACAGATTACAACTAATAGAAATATCTAATAAATCAATATTTTTACCAAATTTTGATGTGAAATAAAATAAGATTTAAATCCAATTAGATCTAATTCACAATTTTAATTCTTTAATAATCAAATATGAGATCTCAAATCCTAATTCTCATAACTGAGAATCTTAAGCTTCAAGCTCTCTTAATATAAATTTTCATGTTTCAAATAAATGGATTAGAATGCTTTAAAAGTGAAATTGTGATTTAAACTACAACTAAAAATCCTAATCTATTCGAATCTTAACATTTCAAATTCAAACCAATAAATACTAAAACTGACCGTTTTAAATCTCAATTCTCAAATAAATACATATGCATATCAAGAGAATATAAAAACTCACAAAGTTAAATCTCAAATTTCCAAAAGGAAGTATACACCAAGAAAAACATAAAAGTGTCCTTGTGAAGACATATACAAAAAGATAACAACATATTAAAAAAGGGAAAAGTAGAGATTGAGAAGACGTCTCTAACATCACCTTGTGATGCCTCATTGGAGACATAAGAAAAAATGCTTGGCTGTGCAAAGAATCTTTCTCCAAGTGCAATGCGAATGTGGACAACTAACCTCTTAGAAATATTACGAAAGCAGAGTAACTCAATAAAAAATTCGTACCTAAAGAAGATAACAACATACAGAAAAAAAAGAAAAAATAGAGAGAAGAAGTTTATAACATTACCTTAACCCAAACAGAAGCGTTTGGCTATGCGAAGGCCCCTTCTTCAGGCACTGAGAAGGTCGACAGACAACGAATTAGTCATAATATGGATAAAACAGAGGACCTATGACAATGGGAGCATAAGAATGATGAATGTTCCATGTTTTATTACCTCTCCTACACCAAGCGAAGATTCCTTCGAGAGAAGCGGCTCACCAATGCTGTAAAGGAAAATGGCATTGGTAAGAATGACGTAACGATGTTAAAAAAGGTTACATGCCTTGCATGTAAAGGAAGCCCTTCGATGCAGCGTTGGTGATAAGAAGGAACACCGACGGATGGAGTATAACTGAGGACGACAGATACAGCAGGACGTTTGCACTTGACATTGAAGAAGACGAACAGAGGCCATCAAAGAAGAAGATGCAAAGAGCGGATGGACAAAGGTAGGAGGCGTGACAGAGGAGTTGACTTAGGGGGTGGACTGCCTAGGCAATGCCATCAACGGGCTGTTTCGGCGGGTCCTGGGAACAAGGAACACAGCATTCTAGGGCTTCTGCCTCCGCCCAAACAAGTAGAGCAGCTCCAGGCGTGTGCATGGTGTGCTCGGAGGAGATCCTACTCACACGTTGCTTGCTTCGCCCCGGCAGAGCCCTCGCCTGTCCTCTTCCTATCCGATCTTCCATCTACCGGTGGCGTGGGTGGCTGGAGGAAGGATGGAGTAATGGTGAAGATAATGGCGGGATGTCCATGCTTGGACATTGATGAAGAAGAATGGCAGACCCGGGATGTTGAAGGAGGTGGAGGTGAATGCCTAATCGACGTACGCGCGAAAGGAGGTAATGCATAGAACAGGGGCGTATCTTTTTTTTTTTGGACACGCTGGCCCAGTGGCCAGGACAATGGCGCAGCTCAGCACCGGCGGGGGATCGAGCGCTGCCGGGCGCAGGCTCGATCCCCACTAGATCACCTTCCCCCGGGCAGGTGGTCCCGCGGCAGTCCGCCGCCGGGATCGATCCCCCGCCACCCCCCCGGGGTGGCGCCGTGCCAACCAAGCCACGCTCGGTCGGCGAACAGGGGCGTATCTGATAGGACATACCACCGTCTTCCATCGGACGTTGAAGGTGGATGCTACCATTCGCTGGGAGGATGATCGGACGGTTCCAAAGAAGAAAACTACCATTACAGAGAAGATGGGGAGGAAATGTGAAACGTTGGGAGGAAAATTAGACGGTATCAATGACAACATGAGACTGATCGGATGGTTGTCAGGTGGAGGATGAAAAAGAAGTAACTCGCACTTCTATATATTAGGTATAGATATAGATTATTAATAAATTAGTATTATATTTTTACATAAATTTAGTTTTATTTTAAAATGTCATAACATTAATTTATTATTTGATATATATTTAACCAATTATTATATAAGTATAATCATTAAAAAATTAATTTTAATTTTTTTAATGTATCTATACACGTGCGAAGCCGGGGGGGGGGGGGGGCTGGGGGGGGGTTCGATCCCGGCGATGGACTGCCGGGACCACCTCCCCAGGGGGGAGGTGATCCAGTGGGGATCGAGCGCTGCACCGGCAGCGTTCGATCCCTCGCCGGCGCTGCGCTGCGCCATGAGCCTGGCCACTGGCCAGCGTGTCCAAAAAAAAAAAAGACTATATATAAATATATATGTGAGTTTACTTCTTTTAATCTTCTTTTTTTAATTGTTCGATTCTGTATATGTTAATTGTAAGATGGCCAAGTTCCCAAGTGTTCACGACCTAACCAACAACTTAATATACATTATTAAAAAATAATATAATAATTAATGAATAACGTATAAATAATTTAATTAGGATATATTTATGTGAAATTTAAAAATAAAATTTTAAAGATATTAAATCAAATTCAAGTAGTGATGTGATATTTATTACCTTACTTATTAATAAATATAATACATAATAAAATTTCAAATTTTTATTAGATTATTCAAATATTGAGTTCACGTCATTATACAATTATAAAACATAACAGAAAAGATTTTAACTTGTAGATAAATTAACATTTAAAATGTCAAACATCTTAATTTGACTCATTATTTAATAACTTTCTAATATCACACTTACGTTTTAAATTTTTCGATATGTCTCTGTATTTAATCATTTGTGCAAATCATCATATGACATTAATTCTTTTATTAAAATATATCATTAAATTATATAAAAATATTGATGCATTTTTATATAAAAGATGTATGTGCGAACACATGAGATGTAATATACACCATGCGACATGAACCAAAAAGATAAAGTTTCGAGTACGAAGACATGTGGGGATCGTAAAATATTAATTAAACTCATGAGTTTATTTAATATCTCAGCCCATTTGGTACCAAACTATTTAGGCTATGTTTGGTACATGGACAACCATAGATAAATCTGATTTACCCTCAATCCTCCATTTATTTTGCAAATAAAATAGAACTTAATCTGGATTAATTTAATCAAATGTATCCCAAAAACTAAAGACTAAATGAGGGATAAGTCATCCCATCTAGTACATGGGATATTTTATCTTTAATTTTTTTCTAGGGATAATCATCCCATCTAGTACATACAATGTTTTGTATTAATATTTATGTTTTATTTATGATATAAATATTAAATTTTATATTAAGAGTCAAATAATTTATATATATATGTTCATTTCAAAATTAACAATCATATATTATACCAAATATAGAATAAAATTATCCTTTAAACATATCCCAAATCAAAACAAACAAATGTGGATAAAAATAATCTCAATGAGTTACTTATCCCTATCCCCATCAATTTTGTCTAGGAATGTAAATAGGTCGAATTCGGTAGCTGAATCATCTAATTCCAATAAGAGTTAAGGTGTTACGATTTTAATTATGATAATTTTGAAATCAATATGTTTCGATTTCGATCTGATTATGATTCCATTATTGAAATCAGAATCAAATTCAATAATTTTTTGATTCTGATATTAAATATTAATTTTTATTCAAAAATAAGTTAATAGTTTATATATTTCCTAAAATTGGATACAATATTTTTAAAACTTTACTTTTATCATTTTATCAATTTATATATCACATTTAATAATTTTATTGATTTTATTTTAATCTTTTTTACTTATTAATATTTATTTTTTTATTGAAATCAGATAAACAGAAACAGAGTCACCTGATTCCGATTCCGATAACTTATAAGATACAAAAACAATTTCCAAATTAGTTGATTTTTATTAGAATCAAATCTAAATTTTGGAATATCAAATTCTGTTTACACCCCTAATTTTTTTTCTCATACCAAACTGAGCCTTAGGGTCTAAATTATTTTGGGGATAAGGTCAAGATTATTTTGGGGATACACCTTATCCCCTACTGTTTAAAGATAAATTAAGTTTATCACCAAATTAATCTTATATCAAACGAGTCCCTGAGTACAAGATTAATTTGAGGAGGAACATAATTTATCTACTAAATAACATGATGGTGCCAAACGAGTCCGTGGGAGATGAACTTTTGGTTTATCTTGTAAATTTTGGAGATGAAATTAGTTTTATCCTCGAATTAATCTTGTACCAAATCTCATTATCCTCTAAGGTGGAAATCATGAATAATTACCAAAAAAGATGGACAACCGCGAAGAAAAGAGATCTCACTTTCTTTTAGTCGATAAAAAGTTTTTTATAAAATAATTTAATCATTCTTGTAAGGCATCCATTTAACCAGTTTTATTTAACAAATATATGTTTTATTCTATCACTCCCAACATTTTAAGCCCTAGATTTTTAACATGCACAACCAAATACAATTAGATTAGATAACTAAGGAAATAACCCCTCATCTGCACTGATGTGAACATTTTAAAGGTTACATAAATTTTCGTTCATAATTCAAATGATTCTATTAAAAATAACTCGTACAATCATATAATATAAACAATTTATATACTAATCTAAATATATATATATTGATTTTCTATAAACTCTTCGGAGTCAAATCACCAATCTTGATTACTTAAAAATGTTAAAATACTGAATCATTTTTGCATCATTTTTGTCTTCCGATTTTTGCATAAAAACTAGAACTTTCATCGGAAGAATAGTCGGTCAGTCCTCAAGCACAGAACATGCAAGAGAGAGAGATAGGGGGCGGAGATGTGAGATGTATGTACATGGATGTCTCCGTCACAAGGGACGACGGCCGGTGACGCTGTCTGGAAGACGCCGTCAACGCTATCCATGGCATCCTCAAAGATGCCATCCAGCATCAGATCAACTTTCACTGGCTTCAGCCTCTCCTCGGCGCCGGTCAACTCCCACGAGAAGCCAACCTTTGTCGCATCTCCTGAACCAGGAAGATTGTTTTTTTTTTTATCCATGATGTAATACACCGGTTATTTAAAAAAAAAATTAGTTAATAAATATTTATTATTATTTTATCCTCTCCTTCCCCTATTTATTTCCTCTTTCTCCACCGTCGAAACCCTCCCCCGTACGATTCCGCGGCACCCTCTCTTTTCCCACCCGAAAACCCTATTTTTTTCCCCTCTTGTCCGCCCAGCCGCCTCCCCCTGTTATTTTTCCCTTTTTCCGCGTGCGCGCCCGCCGTCTCCGCCGCCCGGCGCCGCCCGCGTGCCGCGACCGCCGCCCTCGGCCCCCGCGCCTCGCCGCGTCGACCGGCCGCCGTCCCCGCCACCTCGTACCGCCTCGGCCGCCGCGGCGTCGCCGCCTCGGCCCTCGCGTCGCCGCGTCTCCCCGTGCGAGACGCCGCCCCCGTTGACCCTTCTCGCCGCCTCGCCGAGCGTGCCGCCCGCGCTCGCAACCGCGCGCGCCGTCGCCACCTCGTTCCGCGCGCCCGCGCGCTCCCGCCGCCCACCGCGGTGACGCCGTCCCCGCCACGTCACGGCCCGATGTGCGCCACTGCGCCACCCGCGCCTGCGCGCGCGCTGCCCCGTGCGCCCGCTGTGCGCCGCGCCCTCCGCGCAGTACTCTCCTTTCTCTCTCCTATCCTCTCTCTCCTATTATCCTCTATCAAACTCCCTAGTTCCTTATTTCCCTTCTACCGACAGATTTTAAGAACACCTACCCGGCTCGATTTTTCGTCGCCGATGCAACCGCGGCAGTTTCGTCACCTGATTCAATTTCATTGGAATTCTGTGCACCGTTCGCCGTCGCCGTCAAGGTAGGCGTCTCAACTATTTTTAGCACTCAAATATACTTGATTAAACCGTAAAAATCATGTTTAGATCATCAGGATTAGAAGATTGTAATTATTTGGCAGTTTTGGATTTATTAGCATGTTTAGATAGAGTTAGATTAATCTGTTTAAACCGTGCATGTTTAGATTAAATTAGTTATTCATGTATGTTGATCATCATGATAGGTTTGTATATGTTTAAATCTAGCTTGTTTAGCAGGTTTGCATCACGATAAACCTTAAACATGTATATCCTGATTTGATAAAAAGCCGATGTAAGGATTAGGCACAGTGTTGGTAGAGTTTAGTTTATTTTCTTTTATGTAATAGATAGTTCTGTCTAAACATGTGATTGATATGTTTAGGTTGTAACTTGCATGATCCTATTTATATGCATCTAGTTTGTGCTAGATTGTGGTGTGATATGCAAATATGTGGTGCATAGAACCATGGGTGTTCATCTATGTATTTCATGTTTGGGTTGCCAATTTCATGTTCGGGTTGCCAATTTCATGTTCGTGGTTACTGTCTGAGTTATTTATATGCTCGCATTGTGTGAAATGTGGTTAATGCAGTGAGCTGCATTGTGATGGAAATGTACTTCACCAGACTATAATTCGGTCCTGTGGGCAGCAGATGAATTAGAACAATCCGGAGCATCCGTCGATCCCGGATACCGCGGTTTATCCTAAGTACTCCCCTGCCTATGGGGTATAGTTACTATATGTTACTTCCTACTATATGGTAAATATGGTGCTAGTTTTGTGATGTGACTACATTTTAGCAGATGGAGCATGGTATTTACTCAGACAGGTGTTTAGTTGTGTATGTTGGCATAAATGTTAGTGTTCTAGATGTGTCTTTGGTTCTATGTCAGGTTGTGTATGTTGTGAGCATACCTAGAGTAGTCTAATGAGCAGGTTGTGATAATTTTTAATGCATATAGAGTCTGGTTATCATTTGGGGCAATTGAATGACTTTGTAATCAATTAATTAAAGATATATGATTAGTTTAAACCCTATGTATTAAATCTGATTTTTAGGCTTGGAATTATTTAATTGGATTGTGATTTTAGTCTTATTTGTTTCCAGACCGATATCCTTCCCCGTTACGTCGTCGGATTATCTTCCGCTGTGCATGTTAAAAATCCGGGTCGTGACACATGAGATAAATAGATTGGGCTCTCACGATAGCCAAAGGTGCCAACCTGCCGAGACGAGACGACTGCGCCGCACTCGGCCATCTGCTATTGCATTGGCATCGTCCTCGCCCATATCTAGATCGGTGACGGGAGATAGGGTGACAGGGTTTCACCAGCGAGTTCAAGCTGGTTTTTTGACGGGTTGGTGGGCCAAGCCCGCCCAGTTTACAATCCTATTGTGAACACCGAGGGCATGTCTGGCTGTTCGGTTCAACCCAAAAATTTAAACCAAATCAGTAATTTAGTTTGATTTGATTTGTTTCCAACTATCGATCGATTTAATTTAATTTTAAGATTTTTTAAACCAAATCAAACCGATAAATCGAATAACTTGAATTAGATTAAACATTTTAATTTAAGTTATATATAAGATAGTGATTACGTATCTTTTCTTACTAGTCAAAAAAACGTGCGTAGCACGTGTATCGGGTAAAGATAGAGAACAATATAAGTATTTTATTTAAAATATATTTATTTTATAAACATGTATACATAACTCGGTTCAAATATATATTTGATGTCAAATGTCATATTTCATAGAAAGAGAAGATTTAGAGAGTGTTTGGATACATGATAAATTTTTATACACTTTGATATCAATTTTATATTAGAAAAATCTTAAATGGAAAAAGAAAAAATATCACTTTTTTGAGATAATAAAAAAAGAGAAGACCATGTACATATTACAAAATCTTAACTTGGTGCTTTTTACCTTGAGTTTGAGTTTGAGATTCTCTTTTTTAGAGAGATAGTTCATATGACTTTTGGTTGCACCGACATTTGTTCTTGTTAAATAAAAAGAAAGTAAATTTTTCTTTGTAAACCTCCCATATTTTGAAGTTTTGCTATGATGCTCTTTCTTTTCATCTTCATAAATCACAAAACATGACGTAGTTACATATCTTTATAAAATTTTATTATGTAATTTTTGTCATAAAATTATATAACAATGATTTGTATGCACCAAAAAATTATTTGTTAGAAATAAAAAATTTTGGACTTGTTAGGACATTTAATTTTTACAAGGGTATATGTAATCTAAATAACATGAATTGAAGTCTCATTTCATCATTTGGTCCAGGTCGTTCAAGCTTAATCTAAATCTAAATTTAGACAAATTAGATTATATTAGATTCATTCAAAACCAAATTTGCTGATATGGAGATCCCATATGAAGATCAAGCCAGCCATTCAAAATCCAATTTGATCGATAAATCACAATCTTAACGTAGGTAAATATATTATGTTTTACTTTACATAACCGTAAGGTCCGTAACGATGTATATACACTAAAAATGCATATGAAATATGATTTCTGTTTAATCAATAGCTTCAGCAGAAGAGCATAGATCAAAATCAATAGTTTTTAACAAATTACAGCTTGAAGATATAAACAATCATGAAATAAATATTTCTAATTTGGCCTATAATATTATCACCTTGGAAGAAAAGGTACTACCACCTTATACTCAACCATATATTCTTGTTTTCTAAAAAAATGAATTATTTCATAAATACTTACAATAATTTTTTTGACATAAAACGAGTATGATGAAGAACATGGCAACCACAAAAAAAATATTTGTCACCTTTCCCCAAAGTTCGCTGATTTTTGTCTCTTGATAATCTCCTGACTAATTAAATCAAGGGTTTGCGGCTCACAAGTAAATCATCACAAGTATAAGGTAGATCACCACCATTTTGTAGTGAATGTGAGCAACTGCTGTCTCCAGGAAGGTATAGATTATGACAACTTCAAGCTTGCAGAGAAAGTGTTGAGCTAATTGGTAAGTATTTAACTTTTCCTAAATATGAGAAAGGTGCTGATTCCTTCTCCATGTCAACCTCATTTACAAGACAAACAGGAATATTTTCCTCCCCAGATGACGAATCTGGTAGTATACAATTGCCTCTAGCTGATGCGTTCTCCTTCCATTTCTTAGTTACCTTCCAAAGAACAAATGCATCAGGTTGACCAGATTCCCTGAGTAACTTATATTTGAAAACATTGAAGCCTGACTTTCCTTTCTCCACCCAGGACTAACTGATCTTGTATAGACCATCATAAAAAAAATCTTTCCAGTTGGGTTATTCACATCCTTCATACCACGGATTACTTTGATCTCATTTGCCCAGTGCAAGCTCCTTTCTAGAGCAAGATTACCCCTTTCGAGTTTCTGGTCATCTGCTAGTTTCTTTTCACTCATTTTGCCACCCTGCCCAGTGTAAATCAAGGAATCAACAAGATTCATTTCATCTTTATAAGCTCCAGAAGAAACAACATTGACGGCTACAGTGTCATCCTATTCACCGAATTTAGTGCCCATTTTATCAATCCCTGCCATGCCCTGTGCATGTAAGCCTGCCAAATACATCTCTATTCTGAAATGAAAAATGTCACCAACCTCAATTCTAGGGACACATCCTATCCTCTTGGCTTTATTGGTATAGAGATCAAATTCTGTCATTGTGGTACCAGCCTTCATGACTGCACGTGTTTTCTCTTTGTTCGCCTCTTCTATCTAACTGATCCTCCTCCTAAGGGCATCAAAAGTCTTTAGGATCACCTCCACCAGCTCCCTTGGGTCCTCGGATGAACATGGAAGTGTTATTAGTCCACATTCATTTGGCTTGACAGGCCACTTATGCTTTTGCTTGCTCTTGCTGGTGCCTCCGTCCACTTGGGAGTCGCCCGTAGGATCTTGCTGCTTAACATCTTTGACAATGGCAGTTGCAGGCATCAACGTGTCATTATTTAGGAGGAGGATTGACAGAGGTGGAGGGGACAAGAAACCAAGGAATGGCGGCGGGATTCCATGACATCTTGGATCTTTTCCTCTAAACAGAGTACTGTTGTTGCCATTCCCTTTAGACTATGGCGTCGCATTAGCTGCTTTGGTATTAGATGGCTGAACAACGAACGGGAAGCCAGGTCCTTGCCTAGGCTAAGTACCTGAAGCCACTGGGAAGGGGGAAATATAGACAAAGGGGGGCACTGAGGTGTTTCTGAACGGCATTGAGAACATTAGCAACATTGATCGCAGTGGCTTCACATCCAATACTCCCGTCTTACCGGACGAGTGACCACCAGCATTCGGCGGCTTCTCCATCCAAATATATCTCTATCTCCAGCGCTAGCGAGGACGAGGAAGGGTGAACCATACACGGTCCGGCTATACCGTAGTGCCGAAGCGACAAGAAGAGACAAAAATCACCCAACTTTGGGGAAAAGACGGTAATTTGGAATGAAAAATGAGGAATCGAAGAGACGTCATGCCCAAGAACACCCACAAACCATCCGTTGATTCCCGGGAGGCACATGCCCAATAAGAAAGAGGAGGGAAAGGCTCTTGCTCTCCCCATGTTGCTGTGCATGCTTTGTCCCTCCATTGTTGACTATTGGCCTTGCTGCTATTAATCCATGATGCTAAATTGCTGCCTTGTTGATGTGCTCCTACTGCAGAAGAAAAGAAGATGAAGGAGGAGGACCGAAGTCCTATGGGGGCGAACCCATCTCTCTCTCTTGATATATTCCCTAAATCCTCCTTTACATACTCTTGCCATGCCTCCAACATGTCTATATCTTTATCATCTCCATGGCCTCCAACATGCCTATATCCAACCCACTTTAATGACCTCAAGCATGCCTATATCCAGTCCCCTTAAACAAGTCAGTCCAACACCTATTTGGACCAACTAAACCTGTCAAACATCGCATAAACAATTCATGCACCAGCAGCTAGAAGTGTGCAAGAAGCCGTCCAGCCAATTGGACCTGCCAGCCAGTGTAGTAACCAAAAAAATCAGGTCAGAAACCTAACCAGAACAGATCAGCAGCAGCAAGCATGCACAAGAAAAACCAGTCCACCAAATGGATTGGAAGATAGATAGCAACGGGTTGCCTGCACCCAAAACTGATGACAACAGCCAATATAACTCAGATCTGATGGCATTGTGCTCCCCAAGCTCAAAATTGGTGGATTGCAAGCACTACAAGCAATAGAGGAGAGCTCGAGATAGGACATCAGGACAATGAAGATCAAGCAGGTTGTCAAGGCCCATTTAGAACTGAACCAGCCATCAAGGCTTTGGACAAAAAAAATCCTAATCATGTTGAAATAAAAAATGCTACCAATAATCAAAATTCAATAATCCACTCATCTCTAAATCTGAAAATTTCAGAATTTAAAAGTTTAAAAGCTGAAAGTTTGGGAGGAGTCAAAAATTGAACATTACCCAATGAACTTGAAATCTGAAACTCTAAGTCTGACCAATCTGAAACAGTCATGAAACCAATGCTCAAATCAGTCAAAGATCAAACTCGTCACCAATTCAATCATAAAATAACAAAAAATCAAAGCAAAAGAAAATCTTCAGATCTGAAACATTAACAAAGCACCCAAATCCAAGTAGATAAAAAAGAAAAATTGGATTGAAAGTACTAATTTCAAATTTGAGGCTTGGAGCCAGTCAGGTAGCATAAAAAGTCAGAATATAAGCTCCAAAGACAATATTAACGTAAAGCAAAAGAGTTATCGGATATGAATATCTAAAACAAAGTCCAGAATCATTAAGTTTTGAAATCTCCAAGTCTTAAAAACTCTCAAAGTTCACACACCAAAACTTTCAAATATGAAAAAAATTCACAAATCACAAATAATGCATTGGTAAGATCTGACTTTATTCTCAGAAAGAATAAAATCAAGAACTACGCTGATGTCATTATTGTTTCAGCAAAAATCATACATAAATAAGGCTTATTTATATGCATCATTTGAGCAGTACACGTAATGGTGTTGACGGTAACGGTGTTGACGTAAAAATATAAATTAATTCAAACATGTACATGAATACGAGTGAAACTCTAATCAGCCACTAAAAGAACATTGTATAGATAATAAAATATCCTTTATAATATCATGCAATATACAAATTATAATAATTCATTATGTAATATATAACATTATATAGTGATAATATCACGATATTATACATAATAATATATAATATGACATGTATCATGTCATATTGCACAAGAAAATTAGGCACGGACAAATATTATCTTACAAATTGAGAAGTATGTTAGTAGTGAAAACTATTTAAAAATAATTATGGTTTCTGATTTTTTGAAAATTATTTAAACATTTTTACTCAATGAAAATAAAAAATATAGTGGATCCTCTTGCACCAAAAGACTTTCCACTTCGCAAAAAATTCCAAAAATAAATAAAGTGGGATCCTCTTGCACCAAAAATAACAAAGGACAATTTTTTTTTTGAGCAAGAAAGAATTTGAATGAGAATAGACAACAACATCTAGCCCAATTCCCATTCCAACCCGGCGCCATCACCTGGTCCCCATTGGATTATGATTAACACTTAATCCAAATCCTAATTAGATTTACAAAGCCTAAGTCTCAGAATTGTTCCAATACCGGGGCTAATGAAAATAGCCATAATCTGAGAAATTTGAAGATCATAGATTCAAAAAATTTAGAATTCTAGAAAGTTCAAAAAATCAGATAGTCTGAGAAATGCACAAACCAGAACGGATGGGACAAAATATTTGGATCCCAGAAAAACAAGCAAATCACAAAATTCTAACAACCCAAAACATGGAAAATAATGAACAGTTCAGAAAATCTCATAGGATCGGAGGATTCAGAAAACAAAAGGATAAAAAACTGAAAAATTCAATAAATATTGAAAAAGAAAGTTCAGCAAAGCAAAAAATGGATGAAGTACGAGAGTCCGAACATTAAAAAACTGACATCCTAGAAATTTACACCTCAAATCTCAAAAACATAATTAAATAAAAAATAAAATCTGAAAGATAAAAAGAACTTAGACACAAAAATGCAGGGTCTTGAAATGTAAAATAAAAAACCCCCAAAACCCATAACTCTCAGTACTTTTTGGAATCTGGAATTCCAAAAAGTTAGAAACTCCGACAGATTAAAAATTGCACAAACTGAAAGAGTCAGAAGATGAGGATCCAAGGAAAACCATCAAATCAGAAATTATGTACATCTCCACTTCGGACGTGTGCCAATTGTGTTAAATACATTTCGTACAATGATATTTATTAAATAATGCAAAATTTTAAAAATAAATAACACAATTTTAAGCAATGTATATGACATCTAAAGTGTCTGTCAATTTTCCTTAGTGTAAGATAAGACATGTATCATTTTTAATTTTTTGTAATTACATAATATTAACTTCATATTTAACTAACCTTAATTACATAAAACTTGAACATCCCAAATCAAAGGCCCCAAATTCAGGATCTAAATCAAAATCTCAAACTAACCTTTTTAACTTCTAAATCTCTAAAATCAAAATTAAAAAATAAACAAAGAAAAAATCAAATCTAAAACTTAGAACTTGAAATCTTACGGCCTGTTTGGTAACTGGTAACTGTATCAAACACTTGTATCACTATTAATTTTAAAACTAGTATTAATATAAGTTGTTAATAGGTGTTTGGGTAACACTTTTAATTTTAAAATTAGTAGTGAAGAGAGTCTTCAGAATCAATACATGTAGACACCTGTTTTAAAATTGATATTTTCGTCCATCGCTTACCCCTCCTCGCCGTGACTCTCCCTGCGGCGGCTCCTCCGGCTGCGGCTCTCCTGCGGAGATCCTCGTAGCAGCTCCTCCGGCTCCCCCTCAACCGCCATGGAAGACGGACCGGTGACGGCGGAGAGAGCTCCACCTATGCAACTCCCCACCGCGTTCCCGTGATTGATCGGGAACACCTCGGTTATCCGATCGCCCCCGCCGTTCCCGAACACCTGCGGTGCCGAACCCCCTCCCGAACATCGCCGGCGGCAGCGCAAGCACGTTGCGGGGATCCCAAACCTTGATCGAAGGCCCCCCTTGTAGTCTTGGCGTCCCAGCGGCGGAGGGCTGCGGCGACAGTGGCGAAGCGGAGGCCCGGCAGGGAAGGATCTCCGGCTCCTGCTCCAGCACCTTCTTCTTAGCAATCTTGGACATTTCGCTCTCCTCCTCGTCCTCCCCCTCTTCATCCTCCTCTTCCTCCCGGGAGCGCGATGACTGGGCAAAGCCCATCGGAGCGGCGCGACGGGGCTACTGCCGACCGCGGAGGGCCAACCGCACCTCGTTCTGCTCTCCCCCCCGCTACGGAGAGAACCCCGCCCCCGCCCCCGCGGCGGACGCCCCCACCGGGTCCCCCGTCGCCCCCCCGGCGCGGAGAGAACCCCCCGCCCCCCGCCGGAGTCCCCGTCGCCCCCCGCCGGAGAGACCCCCCTCCCCCCGCGGAGTCCCCCGCCGCCCCCGCCGCCCCCCGCCGGGTCCCCGTCGCCCCCCCGCCCCCGCGCGGACGCCCCCCCCCCCGCCGGAGTCCCCGTCGCCCCCCCGCCGGAGAGACCCCCCCTCCCCCCGCGGAGTCCCCCACCGCCCCCGCCGGAGAGAAACCCCCCCGGAGTTCACATCCCTCCGAATGATATAACATTACCAAACGTTTTTAAACTTAATACTATCATTTTTGATATTGATATTACATCTTCTTAAAATATCAATATCAAAATTGGTATTGTATCAATTTTGATACTCTAACCAAACAGGCCATTAAGTACCAATTTCAAAGGTCCATAAAACTAATGTCTCAATTCAAAGGGAATCACAAATCGGGAATAAAAGGACCGCAGAACCTATTTAAATCGATAGTCTAGTAAAATAGATAAGTATATTCATAAACGATACAGTAAATCCCAAACAATCTTATTTTCTATTATTGGGATTTTCTGATCGTTATCTTATCATAGAAATTCAAAAACAGGTATTAATAATTAATACACACCGCGCCAACGTCAGTCAACAGTATCCTTGTGCAGGCGCGGATAACTGAACACGGCGTTCCCGGTTTCTGGTAGCAGCAGATGAATATTCTCAAGGGGTTCCATCGTCGAACTGCTTGGAGCCGCGGGCTGGCAAGGAACCCTTGATTCGCTTGATGCCGTGAGCCACCAGGTAGAGCCGTAGAGGCCGCCGAAGATTATCGAACAAAGCATGAGACGGGCAGCGGAAGGGCTCCAAGCAGGGACACGGGTAGCGGACTGGCACAGAAGAGGGGTTGACAACGGGAGAATGGATCGCACGGAACAGGCATCGGAGGCAGCGGAGGACGAAAGGAAGATAAGGGGGAGGAGAGGGTGTTGGGTGGGGGAGCGTCGACAGAGAGGCATGGCAAAATCATGGGCACAGGGAATGGAGGGGACGATCCATCTCGTGGAGGATGGAGAAATTGTCGGTGGAGGGAGAGGGCAAAATCGTCGGCCGTTGGCGGAGGGGGCGGAGGGACGTTTTCGCGCGGAAGGCTGTAACGCCACGATACAACCTCAACGATCCATCTCCTCATTCGACGGGAGGTCGTGGTGGACAACAAACAATGTATCCGGACAAAGTGTGGACCAGATTCAAAGGACGAAAATAAGCCATTCCCGCTTCTATATATAAGTTAGATAAAAATAAATTTATTACAAAAATTTTCAAGGTAAAATTAATATAATGTATAAACATATACACAAAATTTTAATAGAATATAATTTTAAGTAAATAAAATAAAATTATATATTGATATATTTACTGCACTTTAATAAATTATGATTTAAACTAAATTAAATCGAATTAAATTAATTTAATTTGATTCGATTTAATTTAATTTAAAAAATAATTTAATTTAATTTTAAAATTTTAAAAATCAAATCAATTTAAACCACGAACACCCTAAACACAGCGGCACCAAATCGAAGCCGCCTAGTGCGGCTGGTCACTGTGCCTCAACGGCGCTGGCATGCGTGGAGATCCACTGAAATAAGAAAGAAAGCCTGGCAGCCTTCTCCTCGCCGGACGGCGCAGCCACAACACAAATAAAACCTCTCAATTCACATCCTCCTCACCTTCAAACGGGGAGAAACCAGAAGAGGGTTCCTTTTTACCGACATCACCAAAGGACAAATACTCCACAAAAGAGGCATGGATTGAGGGAGTACTTGTTACCGTTGCCTCCGAAGGCAAGAGTTGCTGTGGAGTACCTGTCACCGCCATTGAAGGCCACCGACGGAGGTAGCAACTGTAGAGTATTTGCTGCTGCCTGCTGCCACCAAAGGGCGTCAACGAAGAGAGCCGCTGTAGCATTTCTGCTGCCAAAGAGAGAGCATGGTGGAGATGAAAGGGAGCAAGGAAACTGTCAGGAGCTTCGAGTGGAATGGGCGAAGGGGGAGATGGAATGGAGGTGGCCTTTCCAAATGGGCTCATGGCCTTTCCACAATGGTGATGGGCTCTCTTCAAGTTTCCCTTTGTTTATCATATTCCAACATCAGAATCACTCTGCATTTGATTATGATTCCAACAAAAGTAGGATTTTTCGATGAGTTTGGAATCACTGTGTTTTGATTTTGATATGGTTCGGATTCTTAAATGTGATAATTTAGAAATATATATTATATAATATTTTTATTCGAAAATAAGCTAATAATTTACATATAATTACTAAATTTTGATAAAATCTCTTTAAATTTTTATTCTATCAATTTTTCCATTTTATATATTTTTATTTAATTTTATCAAAATTAGATAAGTGAAAAAAAACATATTGATAAACTATAGGAATATTTAACTTCAATTCGAATGGTTCATAGAAACAAATTCTGAACTCATTAATTTTATTGGAATCTCCACTCATTCCGACAGCTTATATGGAATCTCACAGTGATTCCGTATACGATGTTCACACCCCTTGTGTCTGAGCCATTCTCCACTCATTTATTTAGTTATAAATAAATATTGTTTATTTTAGATCAACTTTACTTGGCTTAGTTGATTAGTGTGCTCTTTTTTGGATCATATACCTTGTTCTCACTATTATAGTCAGAGACCATTGGTATTCGATGAATACGTGACTTTTCTATTGTTGAAATTTTTTGTTTTCCGAATGGTGATGATTATTTTGGATCAAATGACTTTATCGCTGAGCATGCATATAAACCTTTTGTTTAAAACTGAACTCTTCAGATTCTGATGTTTATTTCTTTTAAATTAAGATGATTTGTTTATTGTCATCTATTTAAACTTTAAACTTAATTCTTTAAATATTATTTTTTTTCAATCATCTATAATCTATAATCTATAACTAATACACCGAAGTGAGAATGTTGTTTTTTCGTCCCTCTTTCCCTCTCACGTAGTTCGTATGACGTCTCCTCGTGATCGTAAACATTTTTCCACCTTAATTGCACCTCCCGACTTCACCCGCTGTCGCTCCCGCAACACTTTCACACCATTCCACCGTAATCGCGCCTCCCGACTTTGCCCCGCCATCGCACCCCCAATCCAAGCCTATGCGCAACATCCTTCAACGCTACTCCTTTTAAGTCACCTCACAAGACTACGCACCTTTCCACCCTAATTGCACCTTCTGACTTCACCCACCATCGCTCCCCCCAATCTAACCCTATGTGCAACATCCGCCATCGCCGTCGTGAGAACTCCTGCAACCCGCCATTGACAATTGCTTCAACGCACTACACCACCTTCGTCTAAACTGCCAAGAACCACTAATCTGAAGTTACATTACAACGTTCCCACTACAAACAACCGCAATGGCCTCAACGCCCAGTGGTTCAATGCACAACCGCAACTCACATTCAACGTCACTGCCATTCTTTCAAGACACAATCCTCCAGTGACGCATGCCTACAAGACCCTCGTTCCTCGCTTCCTATAGGTACAACCGTCTCATGTGTTTCCATCTTTAAAAGCCCACAACGTCACACTTTTCAACCGATAGCACACATCACCACTCATTCAACCTCTTCATTACTTCACGTAGCAGCAAGAATCTACCTTTCTCCTTACTCTACATCACGAAGAGTATCAAGATAAGCACATGAAGAATTGCATTTCGATAGGTCCTTTTCATTTAAGGTATGTGGTATCTTTTTTCTACCTACGCTCTGGATTGGGGTTACCTATGTTATATTTCTAAAAAAAATTCCACTATTTCTAATGGACCAGAAACGCCTATGGAATTCCAACTGCATTATTGGATTACTGCAAATTGGTATTGTGTCATTTTCAACACAAGGTATGGTTACTATGGCTATCATATTTAAAGCCTTTTAAAATGCTCCATGTTTTTTTGATATTTAACATTAATACTTTTGGACCAGAAACGCCTCAAGATTCCGATCAGTATTATTGAACTTCTACAAATTGGTCCGATGTCACGTACCGAACAAGGTACATTATATACAGCTTTCATATTTTAAACCTTAAGATGCCTCAGTATTACTACTTACATTATCAAACTACTACAAATTGGTTTGTTGTCATCTTTCACACAAGTACTTTATATATGACTGTTACCTTCAAATTCTCTATTTCCTGAAATTAGGAATAAAAACTTGTGTGTCAAAAAAAATTATAGCCGTTGGAATTTAAAAATATCAAGGCTTGGTTAGACTAAACAAGAATTCTTCCAAAATTCAAAAACTTAAAAAAAGGCACTCAGAGACGTAAACCAAATAAATCAGAAAAAAATTCCTACCCAATGGTCCTCGTTGAAAAAAATCTCCCAGCACATTAACAGGAAGGAAGATATATGAAAAAAAAGGCAACTCAAACGTGGTTGAAGATAGGATTCAACTAAAATGAGCAAATCTAAGATTGGTTTAGCATAGGATTAAGCCCAGTAATATGTGAGAATCTAGGAATACTTTAAAAATAGAGGAATCTGATAATTTAAAAAAATTTGAGCCCAGCAAATCTGAATTCTAAAAAAATTTGAGCCCAATAAATATGAATTCTAAAATAAACAAAATATGAAACCTCCGAGAAGTCGAGAAATAGGCAGTTAGAGGATCAAAATTACTGATCTAATTTTATTATAATGTAATTTGTGTTATTTTAGTTTGCAGTCGCATTTAACTATTATTCAAGTCTATGTCATTTAGCTTCGATTTGAATTACCTGCCAATTTTGATAAGTTTTATTTGCACCCAATAAAACTTATGTAAGTAATATGACACTCCTTACCCATGGACATACATAACATTGATGCATTAATGCCATTTACATAATTTGGGAGTACAAATGGCTGCCATATTTTAAACCTTCAAATTTCTATGTTCCCAAAAATTAGGAATAAGAACTTGTGTGTAACAGGAAATAACTTAAGCCGTTATAATTTAAAAATATCAAGGCCTGACTAGACTAAAACTTGAATTCTGCCAACATTAGAAAAACTTTATAAAAATAGCCATCTAAGAAATGTGATAATCTAGGAATACTTTGAGCATTTGCCAATCTTGTTGTTGACTCACGTCTTTGGTGCAAAGCATTCAATAATGCCTTCATAATCTCTCTAGAATATCATTATAGTGTGTGCATTAGAAAAAAACATTGTAATTTAGAGATATGAAGGGCTGATTAGTCTAAACTCTAAACCTTGAATACTGCCAAAATTTAAAAATGTCAAAATACCCAAGTTATAGAAAGTCATATTCAATAGGACAACTTGGAGGTTTATTTAGTAAATTGGGCTCCTTCATATTAGATAGTATGGTGTAAGATTTTGATTATATATAGATTTATATATATATATATATTTTAGCCCCACTCCTCTGCTCTCCCTTCTCTCACATTCCCCCTTTGCAATCAGCTATGCAGCATCTCATATTCCTCACCAGACATAGCCCTAATAAGCAAAAAAAAGAGGGAGGCAGATTTTTCAAAACAAATTTAGTTAGTAGCCATCCCCGCCCCCACATTGAAACCATATTACTCTTATCAAATACTCTTCTCTCTCTGAAGTCTTATTTCTATACCTGTTATTAATGGTTGCTAATTAGCCTTCTTAAGTCTGGTATATGAAACCAGAGGCCTAAATATGTGATATTAAACATTCCTGATATTTCATAAACAATTTTTTTAATGATGGCTTATGTGTCCTCTGCTGCATTGATTCCTAACAACTCACTATTTTGCATATTAAGGTTAAGCCATGTCACTTTTTGAAACAAGTGTATTTGAATTTTCGGATGTGTCAGACATGATCCCTTCGGTGAATTGAACAATATAGTGTCATCGGCAACTGTAAATATGATATGTGCAGCTTACAATCTCTTCGCTATCAATCCTTCTTCGTTTAAGGAGTGAATTGTGCTTCTTACTTTCCTTAAACGTGCTTGGGTGAAAAAAAAATTTGTGTTCCTATTGCAGTCTTTGAGTCACATTTCCTTTGATCTTTGTTTCTACTTTGATTCTTCCTCGTAGCACCAAGCATAATACTTTTTTTTTACTTCTTTCCACCTCTTTTCTCCTCTTTCCATGTCTTCCCTTCATCACTGATTATGCCAAATGTTTTGATTATCTTTTATAGTGCCTGTCTCACTGAATCTCCTTCCCCTAAAACGCTTAACTCACACTCCATTTTGTTAACTATTTTTTCAACTTTTTTAGTTCACTCATAAAAACCTTCGTTGTTGACCCCTCACTCATATGTTCTTCCCAGATCTTCTTGACCACTGTGATGAAGCCTTCTTTTACCCTAGCCACTTCGTATCTGAACTTTTTTTTCTTCATACCTTTCTCTTTTTTTTCATGATATTCTGACAAAAATATGGTCAGAACTCGTGCTTAATTTTGATAAACAAATATTCAGTCCAACTTCGATTTTTATTTAGCATTATACCAAGTGAATGATAGACCATTAAGGTCCATCTCAACGAGCCCACCCACACTGTTCTACCAGATTTGTTAAGTTTTATTTGCACTACATAAAACTTATGTAAGTTATATGATACTTCATATCCACGAACATACATACAATTGTTGCATTCATGTCATTATCATAATGCAGGAGTACATACGGCTGCCATATTTTAAACCTTCCGAATTCTCTGTCCCCAAAAATTAGGAACAAAAAACTTTTGTGTATCAGGAAAAACTTAAGCCTTTATAATTTAAATATTAAGGCCTGGTTAGACTCAAACTTGAATTCTGCCAAAATTAGAAAACTTAAAAAATAGGCATCTTAGAAATGTGATAATCTTGGAATACTTTAAAAAAAGTCCAGGAAATATAAATTTGAGGTTTAAAATTTGAGAAATAAAAAAACTACAGAAGTCACTTACAACAGCAAAAAGAAAAAACAGTCATTTTTTTCTATGCTTCTCTCCTAAATGGTCATGTTCTTTTCCATCCAAAGTGACGCAGAATGAGGTTGACTTGAGGGAGCCGCCGAAAAGGCATACCTCTACTCAGGATTTGTTTTATCTTCTTAGCGGCATATTCACACTCCTCCAACCTAGGACTGCACACCACAGTCGAGTAAAATCTTGAAAACAGCATATTCACACTCCTCTAATAGAATTTGTTATTTTTTATATTTTGTATGTCATGTTTTACACAAGCCAAAACATGATTAGGCATTTTATTGGATTTCAGCATAGACAGAACAGGGTTGTCTGTCCCCTTGTCATTTCTATTGGTTTTGAGAGCAACTTGTGTCATTTGACTTTTCTAGCCTCATTCTTTGGTAATAGTGTGTTTGGTACTTTTCTAGGTACTCACAGACCACTCTATGCTTACATTAGTCTCTAATATAATTTTTTTGAACCTACTCTAGGTACGTACATATCACTCTGTCTATATCAACCTTTTCCCTCTTTTTACTTCTTCAAGAGACAGTCTTGCAACATATATGAAAATTTTGTTGTCAGAGATATATGGTGGCTCAAGTAATATTTGGACATGCACATCGGGAAGAACTCACCCATGGGGATTAATCACATCTCTATTTTTAGTTGCTCATGATTATAGGATTAGTTGATCCATATACGAACCCAATCCAGAGGGATGGGGAGCCAAATCCCAGGAGGAGCTTCCAGGAGGAGCTTCGAGCAGGATTAGCCCCCAAACTGCCCGGGTGTCTGATTCCAATCGATCATGATCAGGGTCAGATCACCATTGGTTTCCCATGGAGAAGCATTTGCCCATGGGAATTGGCCTCTGAATTGGTCAAAAAATGCCCCTATATCTGTTTTTTTCTGAGTTTTTTTTTGTTTTAAGTTATTTTACATTTCTTTTGAAAGAGTCGATATGGGCAAATCTTAATTCAAAATTATTTCCTACAGATCAACTAAGCTAGCCGATTGATCCTAAATCAGATCAGCATTGGTCAGACCAATCCATGGGGCATATCCGGACATGAAAATCCTTGAAATTGTTTCTTTACATGGTTCTCATTGATAAATATAAAAATTGTCCAAATCAACCAATCAGAGAAGTCAACAAAAAAATCAGAAAAAAATGCCTTCCAAATGGTCCTGGTTTTTATCTTTTTGCATGGCTCATCTAATAGCAATATAATTTCAGCTTTCAATTAGTGGGTGTTTACTATCTTGGTAGTCATCTCATACATTCGTGTTTCATGTCCCTTTTTCTATCTTTTGTAATTTTTGGTTTAATACTTTCTAATGAATTGCAACTTCTTTTGAGATCTTCCAATGTGATTTTGGTTGCATGAAATAAATAATAACGTCAATACACAATGACAAGAATAACCGTCAGTTTAGAAAATTTTCTATGTAAGATTGGATTTCCCCTGAATCCGATCTAGGACAAATAATACATTGTTTGTCTACTTATAAAAATCTACACAATGATAAAAGACCAAGGCAATATAAGCAAACCACATTAAGATTTGTAAACATAACTTGTTATCATATTTCAATGTTAAGAATAAGTAAAATTATCTAACAATTTAAGTTTTCTCGTAAGAAATTCCAAAAATACCTTGGCTCAATCTTCGCTATCATCGGTAACCATAGAAATGAAAAGAGTTTTAGATTCTTGGTGTTTTAGATTTCTATCGTGTGTGTGTATATCTTA
Organism: Cryptocoryne crispatula var. balansae; assembly: GCA_036172225.1. Lineage (NCBI taxonomy): Eukaryota > Viridiplantae > Streptophyta > Magnoliopsida > Alismatales > Araceae > Cryptocoryne > Cryptocoryne crispatula. Next base: position 26,579,326 of record CM069927.1, read on the forward strand.
TACATAAATTAATTAAATTATTTTTTGTAAAATGTTTTTATTTTATAAATATTTAAAAATTAATGCGCACATGTGCGAAGCACGTAACTCTTAACTAGTCATTATTGAAATGAAAAATGTAGAGTACTTTGTACTAATATGGTTTATTTTGGCTGAATGCAATTTCTATGAAAAATCAACACATATGTAGAAATTAACGTCAGAATAAAAATTTAAAAGTATGATACATAAATATTAAAAATATAAAAAAAATCCAACTACTCTGAGGGGGGATAACCGGAGAGGAGCACAACAGCAGCAACCATAGTAGCCTCGACACCTCCTTTCTACTGGTATAGGGGAGGTCACCAGTAGAAATTGTAGAATTGCGGAAGCTCTGCCAGATCCTCGTCGATCCAGCTACGATGCTCAAGAGAAGCAGAATTCAGATTGAACAAGAAGAAGTCGATGGAACATGAACAGAGTCTCGCTCAGCTCAGTTGTGTAGAGTCTCTCAGTTGTGTCGATGGAACATGAACAGAGTCTCTCTGTACAAAAGAATATCCCGCACACTCCTTGTTACAAGGTACGAAATGTAAAGTGGAGGGAGATGTGCTCTAATTTGAAATAAAAAGGACACATAAAATTGGCATTACAACTAGAACTTGTATCGGTGATATTTTACGCTCCGCAAGTTAGTGAGTGGACATCCCGGAGCAACTTGCATATATCCAATTTGAATTGTTCCTTTGACAAGGCCTTGGTGAACGAGTCTGCTAATTGATCCTAACGGGGTGTTTGGTTGCATGATAATTTTTTATACACTTTCATGATAAAAAATTATATTAAAATAAAAAGTGAACCAACTCATGACATAAAATTATCATGTTTGGAGGGATGTGATTACAAAAAAGAGTAACTACCACACATGACCAAATAAAGTGGGGGACCACAAGAAAAAAGAAAGAGGTGAGATCCTCTTTTTTGTTTAAGAAGAAAATCACTTTCAAAACATAAAATTGTCAAGGTTGTCAAACACCTCTTTTAACAAATTTTCTTACAATTTTTTAAATTTAAAATAAAAACTCACATTATCATGCAACCAAACACCCCATAAGATTTGATATAAGATGTACCAATAATACCATTTTGTAACCTCTCTCGAATGAAGTAACGGTTTGTCTCTATATTTTTAATTAGTCATGTTCATTGACCTAATTAAAACGATGAGAAATTTTTGAATTGTAGTATCATCAATATATGTGTTAATTATAATATATATACACATTTGGGATATCATACTTCTAACGTATAATCTGTTGTACACATCCACGTATCGTATATAAATGCATAGGACTAAACCCTAAATATGTAACACCAGAGCCAGAATGGTATACAACTAAAAGAGTTAATTAGCATCTAATGTCGATATAGGTGTGTCTCCACTTATAGAAGAATATTTCTCTAAGTAGTCTTGATCTCTCGTCCTCCGAAACAGCTTAAAGGTACATAAACCAGAAAATATACATAATTTAATAAAAAAGCATTGGTCTTAACCATGGTGTATATACTTATGAAGGGAGATAGAATTGAATAGAAATGGGTAGAAAATATATAGCCCCATTAAACACATCTACAAAAATTTAACATCATACAATGATAATTAAACTTAAGTTCATGATCTCTATATGCTCACACCATAAATGTATACAATGACAATACGTGATATTTATATGATATAACATTTATACTATAAAAATATAATTCATGATTTTTGAAATTCTCATTTTCATTATTTTCGTAACCTTTCATAAAGTAAATAGCATAAAAATAACACATATAAGAATCAAACAAGCATATATAAACTATTTACAATATTTATCCATTCTAAATCTTGTGCAAACCAAATAAATAATGAACTAAACATGATTCTATCAAATCATAATTTTAAAAATTAATTTAACATTAATTTCAAGATCTTAAAATAAATTTAAAATTAAAATATGTAAGATTTTATGACAAAAAAAACTATACTATCTAACACATCATTAGACTTTAAGCAATTCCAATTAAAACCAGAATCATAAATTGAATCAAGTGTTCTCACCAAAGGCAAAACAAATCAGGAAACTGATGAAAAAAAATAAGTCAAATAGAATCCAAGTTAAATTGTTCAAATCAAAAGACTTCAAGTCAAAATTAAATCAAATTATTAGATAGACTTCAATTCACTCAAATTAAGTCCCAAATGACATCAAGTTTTAACCAAATCTTGATTAAATGAAGTCAAATCCAACTAACATATGTGGTGTCACATCTCGGTCGGTTCTCCCGACTTGGTGTCACCACTCTTTCGATTGCTAGTGGATGTGTGTTATGTCCGTCAAGAGACGTAGGCTCCAAAAGTAAAGGGGAAAAAAGAAAATGCAACTATTAAAAGAAAATGACCAAACGTAGATTGTGTTGGGAGATTATAAGTTTCATCTTCTTTCTTTTCGGCTGGCCGAGAAGAAAGAAATCAAAGCACAATTAGTTGTTCCTACAAAATCAAGTAAGCCGAGAAGAAAGAAATCAAAGCACAATTAGTTGTTCCTACAAAATCAAGTAAGTCACAAAGATAAGTGAAGTGGATTAGAACTAAGAAAGTGAAGCATCTTGCAAAAGAAATAAACTAAAATCACAAAAGGAGTTAGACTAGCCAGATTGGGAATGACTATCAACCCACCTTTTTATGTTTTTAGAATGATAGAAATGAGATGATTAAGCTAAAATATGCATGCAAACATGATAATCTAAGATGAAAAACATAAAAGTAAGATAATACAAGAAAATGAGAGAAGAAAATGGGTTTGCGCTACAAAAATGGTTGTATGAAGTTGCTAGTGGCTCGACAGGCAAGTCACTAGGTACTCCAAAAGTCAATTTTCTCTCGGATGCTCCCATGACCCTTACGGATGGCTTTCAAAGCTTGATGACGAATCCCAAGAGCTTCTTGGACATGGATGATGATTTCCTCCTAGATGTGGGAGCTTGAGAAGCTTCAAACTGGATGGCAGTGAAGGAATGATGTAGAGAACATCAGTTTTTAGAGGTGGATGGGATGAGAAGCTCTCAAACTCTCTTGCAATGAAGCTTGGGGGAGAGAGATGGCTTGAAGCTCTTGGAACCCTCTAAGATGACCTCTTGGAGCCTTGAAAACATTCTCTAGCCTTCTAACCCCTATAAAGGTGGTTAGGGTCTCTTTTTATCAGCAAAAAGGTAAAAGGGCATTTCAGGAATTAAAAGTATCAAGCGAGATAGAAAGTGACCCGCTTGGCGGGTCACCAGGCGACCCGCCTACTAGGTCACTTGTAAAATTATAAATGTCATTAAATGCACGTGCGTTGAAAGCCATTTGTGTGTCCGATCAAGCCTACTACAATATCTGGCATCCCGGCTGACGGGACGCCACCATACAATCAGTTCTAGTCACCCGGTCAAGCGTACGCCACTCGCGAGTCACTTCAGTCAATCCATATACTACAGTAGCTTGTGACTCGTTGACCGAGATATTTTCATACCTAACCAAAATTAAATGCTCACCTACCACAGTCAAAGCTGTCGAGTTTTGGTGGGAAACAAGTAGTGAATTGGGTCCAAGGTCACCTTGTATCCCGCCTAGGGGGTCACCAGGTGACCTAGTGGGGGGTCACAAGGTGACCCATCTAGGGGGTCGCCAAGTGACCTGCTTGGGAGGACTCCAAGTGACTCGCCTAGGGGGTCGCCAGGTGACCCATCTAGGGGGTCGCCGGTGACCCAGTGAACGGGATGCCAGGGTCCTCAATTGTGCAACTTTCTTCCTAAGACTGCTACAAACAAACAAGAGCTCGAATTGCACCCCATTTTTTGTGTATGAAAACTAATAGGCCAAACAAGATCATCCCATAGCTAGATTGGGCAGAAGTCGGATAGCCTATTATCCATAAGCTTGAAAAAACAAGTGTCGAAAAGCGCAATTTTTTTTGCTTGGTACGATCAAATGAGATATCAAATTAACTCCCCGTTTTGTCACAAATAGAAGCTATTTGGCCAAGGGAAAAAATCCCTTCAATTGGATTTCATTTTACCAATGAAGGTCATTCTCCATGAGCACATTAAGCAGACTAACATGGATCGGTCCCGAAAGGTCCAAAATATAACCTATGAAAACACAAGTTTTAAGCTCTCAATTAGGCAAAATTGGCATGTCTACAGCTTGCCTCACCTTGGCATCGGCTTTTCAAGGGAGTGACATGGAGGGGAGCGGGCGTAGTAGAGCATAGACGAGTGTAGTGAAGCGCAATGAGATGTAGTGAAGTGCAATGGTAATGAAATGAATAGGTGACACCAAGCTATAAATTTAGACACGTTCAAAAAGACCTAGTTAAGCAAATTAAACTTTGCCTGATTCCGAGATCAACCTCTCGTTCCTTTCAAACCTTTGCCTTGGTCGATTGGTTAAAAGAGATGTGCCATGGACACAAGTAGTAGTAAACTAAAAGACACACCCCATGTGATGGGAAAATACTTAAAATAAATGGCATCTAGCATAGTAGGGAAGTCACCATTGGCTAGCACCCAAATTGTGTGGTGTGCTAAACCAAGAAATGTAGCGGAAAGTAAATTGCAAAAATTAAACTAAGTTAAGAAAAACTCCAAACGACTACGGTTGGACCTTTAGGTTCATTAGGGTTTTCTCAGGAGCATTGGCTTAGCTCAGAGTGGAAAAACCTTATATTTCATAGAAAATTAAAGCTCGCTAAGAAACCAATTATTCAAAAAAATCCATGATTGTATCCGAGATCTATAAAGGTGGGTCGTATGGGGACTGAAAATAATAGAGTCTGCATAGGGGATATGTAGGGATAGAAATGTAGATGGTTCTCATAGGGATAAGGAAGTGGAGAGTGCCACGGTGGGAGCTAAAACTAAATGGTTTGCATGGGGACCGAAAGTGAAAAAGTGACACACCAAGATAAAACACAATGGGACGAGGAACAAGACCATGGTGGGATAAGAAATGTGACAACGATTGGAATGATGACATGGCAAGGCTTTATGATGTGATGCCAACCCTAGGATGGTGTGACACATGGGAGGTAGGACAAACTTGTTGTGATGGGTTAAAACACTATGTTGAAAAGCATGAAACAATACATGCAAGATTTAAATAAATACAAATTTAAAATAGAAAAATAGCTGAAGATATAAGTTGTGTAACGGATCAGGATACTTTTGGGAGAAGAATCTTCCCCATACACACATAACTTTGGCTTATCCGCAAGCCTAGGGATAATTGTTCCATCATTGTTTTTGTTAAGGGGGTTCTTCGGCTCAACCATCTATAAACTTGAGGTCTTTTACATTTAAAATACTATTATCTTGATAAATACAATACTAAAATGCAAATCTTAATAGGGGTCAGGTTAGCCCTCTTTCTTCATTTTTATATTTTCTTTTCTTTTGTTGTTGTTGTTTTGCTATCTCTAAGTCAAGTGCTCAAGGAAGAGAGTTGATGTGCTAGCTCCTTTATGTAAAGTCTTTGTTTCTTGTATTAACTTAAAAAAGAGATGATTAGAACTTTATTATGGCTTAGTTCCTTTGCACAAGAAGGGCTGAAGTTGTCTTGATCCTTTGTCAAGAGATATAAGTCTTTTTTAAAAGGTAAAAATGATAACAATAAGAAATTAAATATATATTGCATAAAAGAGACATGCAAGACTGAAATTAAATGTGCATCAATGATTGAAAATGTTTTGATTTTTGAAGACTTTTAAATTTGTTTGGATTTCGAACTTTTATGTGTGAAAGATCAAAATTAAATGCGAATACGAAACTTAATACAATTGAAAATGTTTTGAATTTTAAAGACTTTTAAATTTGTTTAAATTTTTATAATTTGATGAATACAAGACAAAAATTAAATGTAACAGGCATGTAATTAAAATGTTTTCATTTTGAAAATTTTCAAGTTTGTTTGAATTTATTTTAAAATTTGGTGCATGCAAGACTAAATGCGAAAATCATTTGAAAAATGTTTTGGTTTTGAAGATTTTCGAATTTGTTTGAGTTTTTAGACTTTTCAATTTGTTTGTCTTCTTAAATTTTCAATGTTTTATAGAGAGGATGGTTGTCATTTGCCTTGATCCACTTTGAATTGGTGTCCTTAATGATTCTCCAAAGAGCAAGACCATGCACCACGTGTGATAAGGGGGAGGCCTTTCATTCGGAATCCTTTTAACTTTCGACCATCAATCAATTACGTTCCAACTCGAATTGGTTGGTTTACCCTACCCATGGGGGTTAAATAAAGAAGAAGATTAAGGGTAAGTCTTTGGTGGACTTCAAGGATGTCAAATTCGTTTCTTTACTAATGCCTAATTGCCCATCAGAATTCGGCCTCTTCTTGTTCTTCCTTCTTTTATTGATTTGTCCATATTTTTGGTGGCCCACATTCAAACAGATATTTTCATTTTTCTTTATTTAACTTAAGGGGTTCATTACCCATCTTTTAGAGGCTTTTGTTTTTTTTCTCAGGTTATTTTTGTGGTACTCATTCAGATAGGTCTTTTCTTTTGTTGACCTAAGGGTCATTGTTCATCTTTTGGAACTTTTTTCTTATCTTAAGAAGTTAGACCTTCTGAGATGGCCTCCTACTAGAGTGGTGGGAACTTTTGATACTCCTCCTTCTAGTCCCCTACATCCACTTTGGACCAAAAATAAGAAAAGAATAGGATAGGGCCACTTTCCTCCTCCAGACAATGCCTAACTTTCTTTCCTATGTCAAGTCATCAAGATTTTGAAATCTAGGCAAGTGGTGTGTGAAGTATAGTGCATACTCTTGATTCCTAGAGAACAAGTTAGAGTACTCAAGAGTAAATGGAGTTCAAGTCATGATTGTGTCCTTTCAATTTTGAGCATTTACATTTTTTGTGATTTTCACAAAGAAAAATATCAATTCTATGGACTATTCACTATGTCTTACCTTGCCCCACTCATTATCTTTTTGATATTTTTATCTTGGTTGAAAATATACTTGAACTTCATCAAATTATCTTAACTATCCTCTCTACGTAGAAGACTTTTAAGACATGTTACAATCAGACTCATAAATGGTTTTGAATTCAACGCCTTGAGGATAATATGATAATGATGAATACATGTATTCAGTACCTGAGAGAGAATGAAATTCTTTGTTGGTGACAATGCTGCCAGGCGTTTGTTCATGCCTTGACTTACCTTGCTACTTCTGCATATTCTCATTCAATAATAGACTAACAAATTGAGTCAACGCCATGATGGGAGGTTGTAGAGAAGTTACAACGGTTGGCATTTAATGATGATGTTGAGCAAGGTATGAAATATCATCGTGGAAATGAGACAAAAATTTGTTGCCTAAATTGATAGAATTGAGACAAAATTAGGTTTGGGAACTTTATAAAAGAGGTGGCCCCGTGGGCCCGACAAAAGGAGGCAAGGCATGATGACCCAATTCAAGAGGGTGGAATAGGATCGTAGTCCCAAAGATGGATGATGATGGGCTCTTAGGTCCGATTCAGGAGAATTGAGGGGCATAATGGCCCTTTATGGAAAGATGAGGGGCGTAATAGCCCAATTTGGAAAATAAAGGGCACAATGGCCCAATTGAAAGATGAGGAGGGAAATGATGACTTGATTTGAAAGGATGAGGGGTGCGATGGCCTGATTGAAAGATAAGGGGCATGATGGCCCGATCTAGAAGCATGAGGGGTGCGATGGCCTAATTGAAAGATAAGGGGCATGATAGTCCGATCTGGAAGCATGAGGGGCGAGATGGCCCGATTGAAAGACATGGGCTCAATGCCTGATTGAAAAAAGCATAATAAAGATGCAACAACCTGATTGAAAAAACACAATTAAAAACATTGGCACTACGGCCTAAAAGAAAAGGCAAGATTAAAAACAAGGGGACAACGGCCTAATTAGAAAAGCATAATTGAAAACATGGGCACTACGGCCTGATTGAAAAAGCATAATTGAAAACATAGGCGATACGGCCTGATTGAAAAAACATGATTAAGAACAAGGGCACAACAACCCAATTGGAAAAGCATAACTAAAAACACGTAGCCCGATTTAAAAAGTATAATTAAAAACATGGGCGTTACAACCTGATTGGAAAACATGATTAAAAATATGGGCACTATGGCCCAATTTAAAAAATAACATAATTAAAACATGGGGGCGTCGATGCGATTGAGGATGTGGGTGCGACAGCCCTATTTAGTAGTGAAGTAGGGCACATGGGCCCAATTGGAGGAGTGAGGCCCCGATCCAAAGGATGGGCACGAGAGCCTGATTTAAGTAAAGTGGGTGGTTTTAGGGGCCCTATGGATAAAAAGGAGATCAAAAGGCCACCGGTTAGATTTTGGTAGGATGGGTGGGAGAGCCCGACTTAGCAAGTGGAATTGGGCTCATGATCCTGATTTGGAGGAATGAGAACAAATATGTGCACCTGATGGAGGGGATAGGGCGTGTGGGACTAGTAGCAGAGGAATTGGTCAAGCTTGTGTGCCTAGTTGAAGGAATGGGGCACATAATAAAGGAGGGAGTTGGAGTCGCAAGCTTGATTTAGAGACATAGACAAGGGCCTACTTGTTGAGGATAAGCACATAAGCCCAATTTGGAAGGAGGGGCACATGGGCCAGATCCATAAGAGTGTGTACGTGGGCCTAGCTTGGAAAGATGATGGGTTTGTGGGCCCGATTAAAAAGAGTGGGCATTTGGGCCTGACTAAATTGGATGATGGATAGGTGGGCCTGATCGGAATGGTTGGTGGGCATAAGGATCTGATTGGAATGGATAGAGTGGGAGCCATAGCCCAAGAATTGATGGCTCTTCAGAGGCTCAAGAGTTGATTCTTGAAATCTAAGTCCTATCATTGGGATTAAAAATAGGGTTTGCACTGGATGTGTTATTCCCTATAATTCCTTGTGTAAGCCATTGACAGCTTGATATCTAAGTATCTCCACGATTCTCCACCCTAAATTGTTAAGTGTTGGCCTTTCCCTAAGTTGTTCAATAATAAACAATGTGCCTTGTTCTAGGGTCCCTGAGGGATGGAGATAATCAATAAAGCATTAGATGCAGGCGGATCATCATAAATTTTGATTTCGGATTCTTATACAAGTAGATCTTGTTCCTGATTAACTTCTTCCTGAGTTTCATCAAGGATAGAGGATACATCAGGCTCAATTGTTTTTCAACTACCTAATATCTATAGTTCACAATAAATTACAAATAGCAAAATTAATTTATTATTTACAAATCACATCATCATGTCCTCAAATTCAAAATATCTCATGCATATCATTCAGAGGACTCAATTTTTTTTATAATTTAGATATTTTAATTAATTACTTGACAAGTATAATATTAAATAAAATCTATAAACATATGTGCGATGCGAAGCGCGTTTACTGTGACTAGTACATATAGGACTGGTTGTACCTTTTTACTTTACATAATAACAACTAACTCTTCTATTTTCGACCATATGAGTCGGCCTCCTCCTCCAGGATTCGTTTCATCTTTTACCCACTCTAATGAGACAGTGACGGAAGTCGAAAATAGACATACGAAAACATGTATTCCACTTGAATCGATGTGTGTCAAACAAGACAGATTTGTCGGCCGGTGATATCATTTCCTTCAAGAATCTTGCACTCGGGAAAATTTATAAATCTTGCACTAGGGAAATTTTAAAAAAACAAGGTCTTCTTAAAACAAATGGTGCATGAATCGGAGGCCCATATATATACCATTAAAAATAAAAAAATAAAGTGTGTCGAAAAAAAATCGCACCGTGATGGGGAAGCGATAGGTCCGGCGGTGCTGCTTTAAGACGGGCGGGGCAGGGGAAACGCGTGGCGGTGTCCACCCCATGCGGAACGAGCTAATCCTTGTGAAAGTGTCCCAGCCTGGTTCCTCAGTCCTCCCGCCGCGCCAAAGCCGTCCGTTAGCAGGGAGGCGCATGCACTGGTGGAGCGGCGGAGGGTGGTTTACTTCACCTGCCGTTATGGTTAATCCCTTGCCCCTCGCAGGCTTCGACTGTTCTCCGCGCGAGGAAGGCGACGAACAAGGTAGAAAAGCGCGTTCTCTTTATAAATGATAGCCTTCCGTTCCGTTTCCTCCTCCTCCGCGCCGGGGCAGCCCAGGGCGCGCGAGGGGAGATCCGGGGAAGGATGGGAAGATCGCCCGCCGTCTACTCCCGCTCCCTCGTTCTCCTCCGCCCGCTGCGACGTCCACCTGCGCCTCCTGCCCCGTCATGGCTGCGGCCCCGTTTCTAGTCATCCGTGTTCTTCGTCGCGTATCCGGCCGCCTGATCACGCTGCTGCAGGGTAAATTTTATTTTTAGATGCATTTGGCTGAAGCAGCAAGCGGCAGCTCGATCGATAGCTGTCTCGATCTTCGGCCATGTCCCCTCGAACGCCACCCTACGCGCTTGGCAACGCCGCCGCCGGAGGGGATGCGTCACCGCCGCACGAGTCGTCGGACGAGTTCCGCATGTACGTATTCAAGATCAAGAGGTGCAGCAAGGCGCGAAGCCACGACTGGACGGACTGCCCGTACGCGCACCGCGGGGAGAAGGCACGCCGGCGAGACCCGCGCAGGTTCCTCTACCACGGGATGGCCTGCCCCGATTACCGGCGCACGGGCGGGTGCGGCAAGGGCCCGCTCTGCGAGTACGCCCACGGCGTCTTCGAGTTCTGGCTGCACCCGAGCAGGTACCGAACGCGCCCCTGCAAGGCCGGCGCGCGCTGCCGGCGCAAGGTCTGCTTCTTCGCCCACACGCCGGAGCAGCTCCGACCACACCGCTGCCACTTTTGCCACCTGGCTTGCCGGCCCGACGGAGGATATGGCGTCGCCTCGGGGTGGTCCGGTGCCGTGCCACGGCCGTTGTCAACGTTTGGCAGGGACTGCATTGATGATCTCTCAGAGCACTGCATGGAACGGATGGTGATGAGAGACGACGCAGGCATACAACGAGACCTCGGACTGAACGAAGAAGAAGATTTGCCCGACTTAGGCTGGATTTGGGAGCTAGTAAAATAAGGGTTCGAGAAAAAGGGGTGAGAGAGAGAGAGAGAGAAAGGTGCAAATCGGAAGCAAGATTTGTTCCAGAGATGCGATAGATTTCCTCGTCGAGATGGAGTGGCGTGTATATGATGCATTTGTATCGCCAGCGATCTAATCTAATGGATCGTCCTAATCTTATTTCAATAAAGTGATAAACCAGTGTGAATCTATCTTTTCTCTCCCTGAAGAACGTCAAAAATCAACGGTAGAAATGAGATGTTCTTCAATTTCAAAGATTACATGTAGCTGGCATCATTGCCTTTGGGCTGAGTTAATTGTTGTCTTGCAAACCCCCAAGGTGACTAGGTTGGTGTCGAAAGACCCAAGAAATTATATAAGTTAGTGATCAAGCTCTCCTAGGCACCAATATGGGACAACGCCCATAATTTCAATACTCCTCCGTCGTTAAAATAAAAAGTCAAAATAGAAGTTAAAATAATCATAATTATTTTAAAACCAATGTTCTAACACTATTTTAAGAATTTAAAATTTATGACGTTAAGATTAAAGAGCTTAGAGCACTATAAGCTACTGAATCATTGGCTTTAAGTCATTGCCCGAGTCTATTCTCATAAGCAATTATTACTAGCGATAGTTAAAAGTTGTCACCAATAAATTTAGTTGCAACAACTTTCAACCATCACAAAAGCCAACAATTCCTCTTTTGAACCAAGTTTGGAGGTGGAATTTGCTACTTTTTTAACGGCTGAAGCCCATTGCAACTAAACTATACTCGTCTCTAAAGTTTGTATTGGCGATGGCTAGGAGTTTTCACCAATACTTCTGTAATGAAAAAAAAGGCAATCTAAAATCGACAATCCATATAAGCTTACAACCATGCATGAATATACATTAATGGATTGATTATCTCAATTTCATTTTATCCACATTCTAAAATCCATACATCCAACACAATTCAATTCATCCACATTCTACAATCCATACAAAGCACAAGCACATACAAATCACAAATCACATTGTATACATATAAAAAGTCACATACAATGTATTCATACACAATGGGAGTACACAATGTCATACAAGGCAACAAATGGGGATACAATATTATATTTTGTCCTCATCCTCCCCAAAAGAGCCCTCTTCATTGTCACCATCTTCTCCACCGTCATCTTCAATTTGTGTTGGAGGAGGACTTGAGGTGGATGGTGTATAAGGTGATGGGAGTCTTTGATTAATGTTTTCATACATTTGAGTCAAGAGTTGACCAATTTTTTAAAAGGATCTTTGTTGATCGTCTAGTTGTCACTTCAAAGACAAAATCTCAAATTGACATTCAATGTTCATCTGAACATACTTCTCCACCTGATCTTTGAGTTCCCAAACTTCTTGCATTGTGGAGGTAGAAGCATCTACCCCATCGAATCAATCTCAGTATATTTCTATTGAAAACAGATACAAAAGTTTCATCAGGAGTGAGTAGAGGTTGTGATACCCTAAAATACGATTCCTTTAATGTTGAGGGATTCATCAATTATTGCATATTTTTCTATATTGAGAAATTGTGTTAAAATCTATGGTTTTTGAATGAATGACATATTTTAGACAAGTAATTTAAATTAATATATACCATCATTTAATGACTTTAGTCATTACTCTAGAATGACTGATCTATCTAGCTCTCCATGTGTTTGACTCATCTGAAATACCTCCAAACGAGTAAGCATCGGCCTTCCTTTTGTATTTGTCCAAAGAAAACAAGAATAATACATGAAAAGTCAATCAACCAATAAATAATAAATGTGTTAGATACTTAAAAAATCTCTCTTTAACTTGTGTATGTTCGTTCTTCCTCTTCTATAAGATATTGTTAATTGTTTCATATTCCTTTTATTTTTTTCATTCAATGCCTACAAACATATAGATAAAAATTAAATTAATAATGTCTCCACATTATTAAGGTGAACTAAAAATTATAAATGAAATTTTTATTTTACCTTTGCCTCATCTCGAACTCATAAATCGCACATATAATGTCATTATTCCTCATTGCATTGTGCAGGGACAATGACACATGCCTCCTCCACTAATCATCCTGTAAAATGCTTAACACAAATTTTATTAGTAACAATTGAGTACAATGAGAATTAAATTAATACTAATTTAAAATTTTATTTCTTTAGATGGTTATTTTGCTTTCTTTGCATTTCTCCATGTGTCATAAAATATATGCATCAATAGGTGTAGATCGCTTGAAGGTAAAGTGTTGTTGCATAAGTTAAAGCCATGTTGAGAATCTTTCAAAAATATAAATAACAATAAGAATATAAATGTTACCTCAAGATCACGAATGATGGTGTCTTTCTTCTCATGTGAGAGAGTAATGTATTTTTTTTTTCACAAATTACAGTGCACTCTATTGCATACTCCAAGATAGGAGGTAAACTCCTAACCATGGGACCCTACAATCGAACCACCCGCCAACTCGACATTTAAAAAGTTAGTAGGCTCTATGTCGACTCCGAAAACGGGTTCAGGATCGGCACCTCAAGAGAAGGTGAAAGATGGAATAGGAGAAAAAGGGAGTGAATCAGAAAACACTCAAAAAGCGGTAAAGACTCCTCACCTCGGTCCCACACTCACATTGATCCCCGAACTTTCATCTCACGGCGTAGCCCGAGCACCGGAGACAGTTCGGGTCATGTGGGAGAAGAGTGAGGAATAGAATGACTTAGAACATAAAAGAGGTGGTCGCCAGGAGCCGCGGGCTCCGCTTTATGGAATAAAATAGAAAGAAGTTGACTGTGTGTACCTTAGCGTGAAAGAAAGTGTGTGCGGGTTCAACCTTCTTCTTCTTCGGCCGGCCGATGAAGAAGAGTCCAACCAGTGCTAGCTTGATGTATTTGTGCAACTAGAAGACAATAAGACAAGAAAACAAGTGAATAAGGATTAGAACTGAGTGAAGTGTAGTAACTTGTAAAAACAATAACATAAACGACAATTGAAAACAACCTACTCGGATTCGGGGTTAGCCCTAACCCTTTTTTTGGTTTTTTTTGATATATGAAATGATTAAAATAAAATAAAATGATGCTTAAATATGAATTAAATGATATGAATGGAGAGTTAGCAAAGAGAATATGAATGGTTAAATATAACACAACCCAGGCAAAGTGGCAACCGGGTTGGACAGATTTAATGTAAACTGCGCGGCTCTGATGCAGAGATCGTAATAGACAGCACCGATGTCAAAATCGAGTGCCGCTTGTTTTAAAATAAAGAGGACTCACCTAGGGTGGTTTTATATGAAGACAAGTTTGCTTGAATCTTATGATAAGTAATCTAAATTTACCTGATAAGCTGGATCTTGGAAAATGAAGTTCTGGAAACTCCCAGCACAATGTCGATGTAGGATATGCTATGGGCACCACAAATATCTGAATTGAATGATTCTTGTTGGAGATAAAAGATAACTCACCGGGGAACAATTTCTATGAAGTATGTATAGCCTGAATCCACCATTAAATGTACTGAAATTGACTAAGTATATGACAACAAGTTGGATTGCCATCATTTGATGATGCTAATTTCGACCATGAAGCTTCCAGATAATTTACCAAGTGATATGGAGAAGAAGAAAAGAAGGTAAGGCCGTGAATTGGTCAGATATGTTCCCAATGGGCTGGGCTTGCATGCAATTGGGCTTGATAGGTGCTGCGTGCGGACAGAACTGCACATCTGACTTCCAAAGGGCGCTGCGGACAAATGGGAGATCAGAATTGAATGCCGCTTGTTGCAATGGAAAGATAACTCATAGAGAAATATTATTGTTGTTGAAGACTTCTTCATTGGAAGTCCACAGAATCCTGTGAAAAATTTTCAAGTAGAGGATATGCTAGGAAAAGCATAATCTGGCACACCACCAAGAGTCTCCTGTTCGGCAAACACGGATTTGATTAGAAATTAGCAAATCATACTCATATTTCCAATAAGCACATTGGCTCATCCAAAAGGGTGGTTCATCATGATTTTAATGGTCTAAAAGAGATGTTGCCAATGGAATAATGGTTTAAGCTCTAAATAAGGCCAAATTGGCTTATCTACAGCTTGCCTCGCCTTGATGTCGGCTTTGCAAGGGAATGGCATGTAGCGTAGAGGAGTGAAATGTAGAGAAAGCGTAGATAAGAGAGATGGATCGTAGTGGAATGTAGTGGAGCACAATGGTGATGGACTGAAAAGGTGGCATCAAGGTGTAGATATAGACGCGCTCAACGACCAGATTCGGCAAGACGAATCTCCTCAAGTATCCTAGTTAACCACCATGTTTCATCAAGTCTTCCTATGTTCGATTGGTAAGAGATGTGCCATTGGCACGAGAGAAGAATAGCCAACCCCCAACGTGGTGGGGAGTCCCCGAAACATGGGTTCGTAAGTTCATCATCAGTTGGTAACCCGATCTTTGCGGTGTTCCTGTACTGTGATGGGATAAAGTTTAAAAAAGAGATTTGTTTTGAAAAAGTAAAAGAATACCAATCGAGCACATTCAGGCTCTTAGATTCATTTAAGTCTTCCATGAGACATGATTTAATTCGGAATGGAATGATCTTAAATTCTGAAAGGCAAATGTTAAAGCACAGACTGTGAAGACAACATCAATGCAAGATCTGATCGAATCGAAGGCCCTTGGCGGGACGAATTGACTGCCACGGTTGGATGAATAGCAAAAGAGTTACAGTGGCCATAGTGGGGATAGAAATAAAATATTTGAAGGTACAAGGTGATTACCGAACATGGTGGGATATTAGAAAGGTTGGTGGGACTAGAAAACACGGTGGGATTAGAAAACATAGTGGGATTAGAAAACATGATGGGATTCAGAATGATCGGAATCATGATACAAGAGGGTGAGAAGGTGAAGCTTTTTGAAAGGATGTATGCAATGATCATAAAAAATGCAATGCAACTAATACTATATGATGCATGCTGGGCTCAAGAAAATAAAACAAAACTTGTATAACAATAGTTAAAGATATAGATTGTCTATGAGGTCAAGATACCCATTCGGGAACCATCATCCCTCACAGCACAACTTTGGGCTTATCCGTGAGCACAAAGAATGACCCGACCGTCATAGATTTTGATGAAGGGGATCTCGGGCCTGGTCTTCTTTGCATTCACGGTCTTCAACATCAATGCATAAAATAAATAGTAATGCACCTAACAAACGCTAAGAAAGGAAATGATAATGGTGAGTTTGCAATGTGATGACATGCATTCTCACAAAAGAGTTTATGTGTCCTAATGAGGACACAGAGTGAAAATTTCTCGGCAAAGTAGAGGCCGAGGTTATGATGACACCTCCTCCTGAGAATCCTCAGGGGAGGGAAGTGGCAAGTGTCACCTTGTTGTGTAGTTCTCCTCGTTTGTTCTTCGTGCCTGAAACACTCGAAAAAGGAGATTAGAATACCAATATGGCTTATCCCCCTTGCAAGTTGCAGTATGTCTTGACCTTTGTCAAGGGGTGTAAAGTTTTTCTTGTGCCTGAAACACTTAGAAGGAAGAGATTAGAATAACAACGCGGCTTATTCCCCTTGCAAGTTGCAGTATGCCTTGACCTTTGTCAAGGGGTGTAAAGTTTTTCTTGTGCCTGAAACACTTAGAAGAAAGAGATTAGAACAACAATACGGCTTATCCCCCTTACAAGTTGCAGTATGCCTTGACCTTTGTCAAGGGGTATAACCTTCTTAGGAGTGTAAAAATCAAGTAGCAAATATGCAATGAAGAATTTGAAACATGAGAGATTGAAAGTAAATATGAATGTAAAGCCGAAAATTCAAACCAATCATGGTGATAAAATAGTTTAAAAATTTTGAAATTTTTTGTTGAATTTTAAAAAGAAGTTTTATGAAAAGATTCAAACATTTTCTTTTGAGATTTTGAAAATATTCATTTTTTTGGAGTTTTAAAAAAAAATTGAGTTTTGAAGATATTCAACTTTTTTCTTGGAGTTTTTTGAAAATATTTTTTTTTGGAGATAAAATTCAGTATTGACACAAGTTCTCATCATTTGGTTGTTTTCCTAGGTTCACTGGTAGATACCATGTGCAAAATGCAGTTCCTTACCCAGAATCTTTCCGACGTTCAACCTTTGATTAACTAGAGTTTAGCTTCGATTTGGTTGGTCCACCCACACCCTGGGGGTAAGAATGAAGAATTGAAGGAAAGTCCTTGATAGGCTTTGGAGATGTTGAGAGGGATTTCTCTACTCACTCCCAATTGCCTGTTGGGGTTCGACCTCTTCGGGTCTTTTCTTCTTTATTGACAAACCTATTTTTGTGGCACACATTCAGACAGGTGCTTTGACCTGTGGGGTCATTGCCCATCTTTTGGTGCCTTTTTTCATTTTCTGCATTTTTGGGTACTCATTCAGACAGGCCCATATTTGTTTAAACCTGTGGGGTTCGTTGCCCATCTTTTGGCACCCTTTTTTTATATTTGAGAAGTTGGACCTTCTGAGACGGCCTCCTACTAGAGCGACGGATGCTTTCGATACGCTCCCCCTCTAATCTCTTTCACCTATCTTGGACCGAACAGAAGAGAGTGGGGTGAGGGTTTTCCTTCCACCTCTGAGCCTTGCCTAACATCTCTCAGGTGTTGGGTCATCTGGATTCTGGGATCGGGACGTGTTGTGTGTGTAGAATGGTATCTACCATCGACTCCTAGACAACAATCTAGAACATGTGGACTTAAGTCATACTAGTAGTTCTCTCCATTTTTTTGAGGTAGATAACATTCCATAGGTGAATCAATTAAAAATATGCCTTGCAATGTAAAGAATTTGTTTAATAAGAACAAGGTAGCTACAAATGATGTCAGTCATGAATTTCTTTCCATTAAAATTGTGAAGTTCAAAATCATTTCAAAAAATATTACCTTGCGGATGACATAATGATGATGAATGCAATTTCATGTAATACCTGAGAGAAGGAATTCATTGTTGGTGACGACGTTGCTTGTGCTTGCCTTGCCTTGCCTGCTATGGCTTGCCTTGCCTTGCCCAACTGCTTCCACTTTGATATGCTCCATATCGCATTGGATTGAAAATTCATAGTCATAGGATGAAGTGAAAATGTGGAGGATCTAATTTAGCATGGCGGAGTCAAAATTAACAATGTAAAAGGCACAGATTGTGGTATCACCCAGGAAATTTCTCTACCTTGATTTTTTTGTTAAAAGTAAAACTTAGAGAATGAAAGAGAATTTGAAAGGAAATAAATATGCTTGGAAACAAAAGTGAGTTAAAATGGACTCTTGAGCCCATGAGTTGAAAGTGGGCTTGAAGGCCTGGGAGTAGTTGGAATCAAGAGGCACATGGGCCCAAGAGTTGAATGCGGGCCACAGGGCCCGGTTGATGTTGATGGGCATGAGGGCCCGATTAGAGGTTGAGCACAAGGGACCCAATGAAAAGAGTGGGCACATGGACCCGATTTAAATGGTTGGGAGCAAGATTGTGATTTGTGATGGGCTCGTTGGCGCCATTGAAGAGTATGGGTGCGTAATCCCAAAGTTGAAGAAGTGGGGGCACAGGGGCCCGATTTAAAAGAAGTTTGGGCACGCGAGCCCGATGGTGAAGAAATGGGGGCATACAGGCCCAAAGTTGAAGGAGTGTGGGCATGTGTGCCCGAGTTTGTTGGAAGGTGGGCATGTGGGCCCAATTTAGAAGAAATTTGGGCACATGGGCCCGGTTGCAGAAAAACATGGGCATGTGAGCCCGGTTGAGGTGAATTATGGGCACGTGAGCCCGATTTAAAAAAATTAAGGGCACATGGACCCGATTGGGGAGAATTATGGGCACGTGGGCCCGATGGAAGGAAAGGGGCATGTAGGCCCAGTTGGGGAAAAGGGGTATATAGGCCCAGTTGAAGGAAAGGGGCATGCAAGCCTGATTGATTAAAAGGGGCACGTGGGCCCGGTTGAAGAAAAGAGGCATAAGAGCCCGGTTGATTAAAAGGGGCACACGGGCCCGGTTGGATAAAGGGGGCATGTGGGCTCGGATGATGGAAAGGGGCACATGGGCGCAGTTGATGAAAAGGGGCATAAGTGCCCGAAAATGGGGCATAAGGGCCCAATTGAGTGGGATGGGGTGTGGGCCATGGCCCTAAGATTGACAAATTTTGGGCCCATGGGCCCAGTTGATGATTGTGAGAAGGATAAAGAAAGGGCGGTGGCCCTAAGATTGAGGAATTGTAGGCCCATGGGCCTGATTTTTTATTGGGAGGAGGGTAGAGAATGGATCGTGGCCCTAAGATTGATGATTTGAAGGCCCATGGGCCGGATTGTTTCTTAGGAGAAGAATGGGGTAAGGGTCGTGGCCCTAAGATTGATGCTAAGGGATTTTCCTGCCTATCTGGAGGAGGTCCTAGTATCCCTTTGCTAAGGTCTACATCCTTCAGGAGGCTTGTCGATTCATTCCCCATTTCACTGACCAATTCTATCCCTTTATTTTTCAGTTCAAGGGTCAATTCTATCTCCCCAACTTCAGGGATCAATTCTAATGATGGCAACATTTGATCTATACCTGGAGAATCCTTGTCTAGTTCTTGATAATCAACTAAATTTGTGATCCCCTCATCTATGCTTCCTATAGTAGGCTTCTCCTTAGGTTGTTCTAGGGAAGAGGGCATGCCTAGTTTAGGATATTCTAGAATGATAGAAGAGTTTGGCTCGACCTCCCCTACTAGCTGAATTTGATTTTGAGAGATAGCAATGATATGTTGAGAAGTTGATTCCTCTACCAGGGCATGAGCACAAATATGGTTGGAGTGATTGATTCCTCTGCCAGGGCAGGAGCATGAATGGTCAAAGTGACTAAATCATCTGCCATGGCAGGAGCATGGATGATCGGAGTGACTAGTTCCTCTACCATGGCGGGAACATGGAAGAAACAAGCTGGTTTGAGCGGGCGAGGGGAACCCTATGTTGAGGGATTGATTGAAGTGGTACTGGCATAGAAGTTGGTTCGGGCTGGGGAGCTATTGGTGAAATTGATTGAGGGGCCAAGGCTTGTGTGATTGGCCGAGGATCTGTTGGTGAAGTAGACTGAGAAGCTAAGGGCCGAATGATTGGCCGAGGGGCCTTCGGAAATGTTGGTGGAGTCAAAGGCTGGGAAACCGGTTTAGGTAACGAAGTATTTGCACAAGCGACAAGAGGAACTTGATTGTGCACAGTTGGTTTCGCCATTAGCACGGGTTGCCTGACCAGGTGAGGTTGGGGCATGGGTGGCCTAATCAATTGGCATCGAGGAGTCGGCTGAAGATGATGATCTAGATGAGGTTGGAGAGGGCTCCTAGGTTGGTGCATAGCATCAATGCTCCTCTCAAGCTTGGGCCTTAATTCATTAGAATATTGCATTAATTCCACATCTTCTTTTACTTCTTCAATTATTGAATAGCCTGGCCCATATCGTCGCAAGAATTTTTCCTTGACAATTTCAAAATCCCATATTTCTATTTCCCGTAGTGAAAAGAACCATTCTAGGGCTGCACCTTCTAATGATGGCTTAAAAAGAATAGCAAGAGCTCTTCGATCATTTAGCCATTGAGATGATTTGCTCAAGAAATCATTGACATGGGTGAAGGGATCTTTGAGCCATTGTAGCGATGGTAGGTGGTGTTTGTGATGGAGGGATATGTGGGACTGGAAAGATGGAGCGGATATTTCGGGGATGGCCTTCGAGTCTAAACGGTGCCTCGGCTCTTTCAAAGCGCTCATCCATTTGGTTGAGTTTGTCTATGAATGCTTGAGTGAGGTTGGGTTCTCGAGCCATTGGTGCAAGGTATTTAGATGAATGGGTTAGAAGAGGTGGCTTCAAAGTAGGAGCTGGCATGGAATTATATGAATGCCCCCCTTGTAGGTGAGTAGAGGCACGACATGGTTGCATAGAAGAGGAGATGATGAGGGGCCCGATGGCTGTCGATTGGGGTGGTGAGGGGGATTGATTTCCTCTGTTTGGATCTTGATTGGTGGGCATCTTGCCCTTTGTTAAAGATTGCACAAGTGAAAAGGATTCGGGATCTAGATGGAGGGATAGACCCTGGAGGATTTGTTCCACACTAAGTGAAGCGAGGTGGATGAGTAGGATTTTGAACTTCGGGTTCCACGACGGCATTGACATGGCCCTACGGTTGGACCATGGGGCATTGCGGCTTGTAGTAGTCCGACCTCCCAACGTGGCTTCTAGACCTTAGCATCATGGGCATCATGTCGATCTTTCTACAAAGATGGTTAAAAAAAAGAGCAAGCAAAGCACACAATTAAAGATTTATTGTTATGTTTTGTTTCGTTTGATTTTTTGTTTCAATTTGGTTGTTTGGAAAACAAGTTGAACACAAAATAAAAAATGTTTATTTTTGTTTTTTTAGGTGTTTTGAAAGAAGAAAATGTTTTTGGTTGTTTTTAATTGTGGTGAGCAAGCAAGTTATGCAAACAAGGTTTTAAAATGACTACTCGACGATATTTGGATTGAAACCTTAGATTAGATAGATTGTTAGCAATTGTTCACTCAAGTAGGTATGGTTCCTATTGCTTCAATCTTCAAGACCTAAGGTTGTCACTCATCACCACGAGTAGGTACTTGGGTTCTTCAGGTTTTGGGAAGTGGTACAACCGGCCCAATCGTGCGGAGAGGAATACTCCACGGATGGGGACATACGGAGGTCTTGATGAAAACAACCAAATCAACTAGGAAGGAATATCCCAGAAGAGAGGTTAGAATCCACCAAGAAGGTGTTTGGAGGGTGAGGGTGTGTTGGGAGAGAGAGCCCCCGCCTTGAATGCCCTACGGATCGGAGCAAGTCCGGTACCCGATGCAAAAAGCTAATGCAAAAGTAAAAATGGAGGGTAAGAGGAGGAGAAGCAATCAATATGCAAAAACATAAAATGAAAAGTAAGTAAATAAAGCATGCAATATGCAAACAAGACAAGCAATCATGCAACAAAACAAACAATCTAGTGACTAGAATTGAATTAGAATGAAACTACTTGCACAAACAAATCAAGCTAGCACGGTTAAAGACATTGGTAATCCCACTGTGGTCGCCAAAAAGCTGTCGACTTTGAAAACGGGTTCAGGATCGGCACCTCAAGAGAAGGTGAAAGATGGAATAGGAGAAAAAGGGAGTGAATCAGAAAACACTCAGAAAGCGGTAAAGACTCCTCACCTCGGTCCCACACTCACATTGATCCCCGAACTTTCATCTCACGGCGTAGCCCGAGCACCGCAGACAGTTCGGGTCATGTGGGAGAAGAGTGAGGAATAGAATGACTTAGAACATAAAAGAGGTGATCGCCAGGAGCCGCGGGCTCCGCTTTATGGAATAAAATAGAAAGAAGTTGACTGTGTGTACCTTAGCGTGAAAGAAAGTGTGTGCGGGTTCAACCTTCTTCTTCTTCGGCCGGCCGATGAAGAAGAGTCCAACCAGTGCTAGCTTGATGTATTTGTGCAACTAGAAGACAATAAGACAAGAGAACAAGTGAATAAGGATTAGAACTGAGTGAAGTGTAGTAACTTGTAAAAACAATAACATAAACGACAACTGGAAACAAACTCACCGGATTCGGGGTTAGCCCTAACCCTTTTTTTTTGGTTTTTTTTGATATATGAAATGATTAAAATAAAATAAAATGATGCTTAAATATGAATTAAATGATATGAATGGAGAGTTAGCAAAGAGAATATGAACGGTTAAAGATAACACAACCCAGGCAAAGTGGCAACCGGGTTGGACAGATTTAATGTAAACTGCGCGGCTCTGATGCAGAGATCGTAATAGACAGCACCGATGTCAAAATCGAGTACCGCTTGTTTTAAAATAAAGAGGACTCACCTAGGGTGGTTTTATATGAAGACAAGTTTGCTTGAATCTTATGATAAGTAATCTAAATTTACCTTATAAGCTGGATCTTGGAAAATGAAGTTCTGGAAACTCCCAGCACAATGTCGATGTAGGATATGCTATGGGAACCACATATATCTTAATTGAATGATTCTTGTTGGAGATAAAAGATAACTCACCGTGGAACAATTTCTATGAAGTATGTATAGGCTGAATCCACCATTAAATGTACTAAAATTGACTATGAATATGATGACTTAGAAGAGAAGACTTTGTATCTGTCTGTGCAGCGCCGGTGTTGAAGCCATAACAAGCCAAGGGAATGTCAGAATTGATTTCCGTTTGTTGGAGATGAAATATATCTTTATGAATCACACTTATTCTGAAGAAAGTAAAGCTGTAAAATGACTATAAAGATCTGTAGAAGCCTATGATCAGCAATGCAGCATGTTGGAGCATAGACCGGCTTCTTTCTTTACTTTAGGATGATCTCTGGGCACCGGGACAAAGAGAGAACGATTTGAGGAGATCGGGAAAAGCCTAGGGTGGCTGGAGGACGAAGAGAGGAGTGCTGGAGGATGGGGATTCCCTTCTTAGGTCGTTCATATGAGTCTCCCTTTATATGGGATGAAAAACAGGACAAAAAATAGCAAGTTTTGATACATCCAACCATAGGTTGGATTTCCTTCAATTAATGTTGCTAATTTTCATCCTGAGGCATCTAAAAACTTACCCAAATGATTGAGAGGGATTGGAAACCGTGGATCACATTTCCCATATTCAAAATATGTCTCCACTTGAAGAGGAAACAAATCTAGTCTAAAAATGGCAATTTTTGATGTATAAGACAACAAGTTGGATTGCCATCATTTGATGATGCTAATTTCGACCATGAAGCTTAGAGATAATTTACCAAGTGATATGGAGAAGAAAAAAAGAAGGTAAGGCCGTGAATTGGTCAGATATGTGCCCAATGGGCTGGGCTTGCATGCAATTGGGCTTGATAGGTGCTGCGTGCGGACATAACTGCACATCTAACTTACAAAGGAAGCTGCGAACAAATGGGAGATCAGGATTGAATGCCGTTTGTTGCAATGGAAAGATAAATCATAGATAAATATTATTGTTGTTGAAGACTTCTTCATTGGAAGTCCACAGAATCCTGTGAAAAATTTTAAAATAGAGGATATGCTAGGAAAAGCATAATCTGGCACACCACCAAGAGTCTCTTGTTCGGCAAACACGGATTTGATTAGAAATTAGCAAATCATACTCACATTTCCAATAAGCACATTGGCTCATCCAAAAGGGTGGTTCATCATGATTTTGATGGTCTAAAAGAGATGTTGCCAATGGAATAATGGTTTAAGCTCTAAATAAGGCCAAATTGGCGTGTCTACACTCTAGTGTTCGCACACTCATCGCTCTAGCTGAACCTCTTCCACATTTAGAAAATGTAGATAGTTAAACATAAACTAACAAACCAGTTTAGAAAACAAATATGTGTTATCACCAATTAGAATTAGATATAGTAAAATATATACTTGAGGCGATAAAAGATGGACTATCTCCGGCAGACGGTGTCTTCGGACTGTGATGAGAAGCTGAAGCTTGAGATGGACTAGGCTCACCGGGTGTCTCCAGAGCAGGTTGGGAAGCAACACCTCGAGACATGGAAGGAGTAGGCTAAGGTCAATCTTTTGACACATGAGATCGACCTAAGGGACCTTGAGATCCATGTTGGCATCAAGTTTTTCCATTCAGTTCACTCAACTCAAATTTGAGCAATGCCAAAGTTCAACCCAAATTCGGTAAAACAAAGACTAGATGTCACAAACAAGCTTTAGAAATGCCTAAGCATGGCTTAATATGCTTCAAATGGCCAAGACAATGAGTTCATTGTATAGCCCTGGTCAAGAGCTTATCAATGGTGCACAAAAACATAGAAAACAAACATTGGAGAACCGAAATAATCGTTTTTCCCCCAACACTTTGGGACAAGGCTCAAAATGAATAAAAAACCTAGGTAGAAGTTCGTACCCCGTCACCTTCTGGGCATAATGGTTCGATCAATTTTTAGATCAGCTTACAGACTGAATATTTCAATTTTCCAGTCCTAGACTTTGGTCTTGAGAATATTGATGCATCAAAAACAAAATTCGGCCAATAGAATGATTTAATTGCGCTCAATTGTAATTTTTGGTATTATCAACGACCTAAATCGCACCAGTCGGAAAAATTTGGGAAATCAAAGATCCGATGCAATTTGGGAAATCATGGCCACACATTATGATGGAACATAAGATCAACAGCCATTATGGCACATTTTGAATTTTTTTTGGACAAATTCGGTGTTTATTTAATTGTCTCCGACCAAAATTAATGACATCCGTCGGATTGGGAGCATCTAGATGAGATGCCGGAGATGATCAACCATCACTCTTGATTTGTGCACCAATTCCTCTCTCCTCACCAGCCCTGTGCACACATCATTCTGGTAAGACTTCATTCCTAGGTGGAATTCCTTCAGAAGAAGACTTCTATGTGGGGTTGAAATTCATTGGCTTATCTTCTATCAAGCATTATCTCTCAATCACCTTATCTCCCATAGGGTTGTTCACTGTTTGGTTCAACCCGAAAAACCAAACCAAACCAGCAATTGATTCAGTTCGGTTTGGTTTGAACTACCAATCAGTTTAGTTTGGTTTCTAGGACTCTTCAAAGAAAACCAAACCGATAAACCGAATAACCCGAATTAGATTAAATATTTTATTTTAAGTTATATATAATATAATATTTATGTACATTTTATTATAAAAATAAATTTATTTTAAGAGTTTTTTGGTAAACTTAAAGTAATGTATAAGCATATACATAAGATTTTAATAGAATATGATTTAAAACAAAAAATAAAATTATATATTGACATATCTACTAAACCTTAATAAAATATGGTTTGAACCAAACCAAACCAAACCAAACTGAATTAATTTGGTTTGGTTTGGTTTGGCTTGAAAAAAATTACTCAAAAATCAAACCAAATCAAACCATGAACAACCCTAATCTCCCAAGACTTCTTCCTATGTGAGAATTCCTTGGCTTATCTTATCTCTGGCTTATCCTTTAGACATCCCCGGCTGAAGGGAGACCTAAGAGACAAGGCTAGTGCACCAATCCATATTTCTTCTTTCTCCTGTTGTGGTGTGTAGCAGCACCTAAGCAGGGCATTGGCGGCCTTCTTCTCCAAGCAATAGTACTAGGAGCATCACAAGGAGGGCACGCCAGCCTTCCATCTCCAGCAAGCTCTCTGTGTGGCCTTCCTCCTTCAGCAGCAAGAGGAAATAGAAGAAAATGGCGCACTTCCCATTCCACCTTCACTTGTAACACTAGGAGAAGCAAAAAGAAGAAAAAAAAAGTAAGTAAAGATGTTTACCATGTAGCCTTTCAATTTTCTTTCTTTCTCCCCTTCTCTACCTCTTTCTTCAACCTCCCTTTTGGCCATTTAAGATGCCTCCTACACAACCCCTTGTGCACCCTTCTATCGAGCATGCAAAAGCTCTCCCAATCAGGCCCCTTAGATAGCCTACAGCAACCCTCTGTGCACCCTTAAAAATATCCCTTTGTGCACCCTTTTAAACCACCTAGTCAGCCCCATTGCTGGCTCATCAAAACAACTCTTGTTCTATCCCCTAAGCAGCCACCTTTGGATTGCATTTATGAACTTTGATCAAGCCCTAAACCAGCATGCTGCTCAAATTCTTATTCAGGTCCCTAAAAGCCCATGTTCGACCCCATTTGCTGGTCCCACAAGCATCAAAAATCAGCCCTTGGGTGACCCCCATTTGGCCTCTCAAATAAGCACTTGAACATGCTCTAAAAATCAGCCCTGCTGTCTCCTCAATTAGGTCCTCTGTGTGCCTCTTAACTCATGCTCAATCAAGCCCCCTGTGTGCCTTTAAACCCATCCACCATCGGGACCCCTGTGTGCCCTTAAACCTGTCCACAATCAGGTCCCCTAAATAGCCTCTATCATGGCCATCAAAACAACCCCCTTGTTGTCCCAATTCAATCCCAATCTGTCACAAAATCTTCCCCTATGCAATCCCTTTCAAAGTCCCTCCAAACAACACCAAAATAGCATCATTTTAGCCTCCTTTGAGGTGCACACAGCCCATTGTTGTACCAAGTAGGAAAAATGACATAAAACAAAGTTAAGTCATGCAAGTTGCAAAGCAAGCCTTGCTGACCTTTGAAACTCAAAATAGCCCTTGCTAGCCTAATGATTTGAAGACTGGCCCATTACGTCGTTGAGACATGACATAAAATGGCCCACCGGGCCTTGGACACAACAAAAATGACAAAATATAGGGACTTAGTCCACCACTGGATGTAACCTTGGACATTTTAAACTTCAAACAACAAAAGATGACTAAGTTTAGAGAGTTAGCCCACCACTATGTCGACTCCGAAAATCGGTTTGTCATTATCCATATCACCACCTCGACAGGGGATGAAAAAGATAGGAAGAAAAACACGAAAAACTCTCACCTCAGTCCCACACTCACAATGATCCCCGAATTTTTATCTCTCGGCGTCGCTCGAGCACCGAGGAGATGATTAAAGTCATGTGGGAGGAGAGTGAGGATGGAATAAAAAATTTAATGCATAAAGGACTGAAAATAGGTGGTTGCCAGGAGTCATGGCTCCGCTTCATGTAATTGAAAGCAAGAGGAAATTGACTGTGCGTACCTTAGTGCGGGAAACGAGTACTCGGGTTCAACCTTTTCCTTCTTTGGTCGGTCGATGAAGAAGAGTCTTCAACTGATACTATCTTGATATATCTATGCAACTACTAAACAAAGAAGACAAAACAAATGAATTAGAACTGAGTGACTGTAAAATTAATAACATAAAATGGCAATTAGAAACAAACTCACCGAATTCGGGGTTAAGCCTAACCCTTTTTTTGATTTTTTATGATATATGAAATGATGCAAAACTGAATAAAATAATGCTTAAATATGAACTAAATGATATGAATGAAGAGTTAGCAAAGATAATATGGATGATTAAAGATAACACAACCTAGGCAAAGTGGCAATTGGGTTGGACAAATTCGTTGTAGATTGTGCGGTTTTGATGTAGAGATAACAACGGATAGCACCGATGTCAGAATCGAGTGCCGTTTATTTCAAAATCAATAAGAATCACCGAGGGTGGTTTAATATGAAGACAAGTTTCTTGAATCCTTTTATAAGTGGTATTAATTTACCTAATAGTTCTGTTGTTGGAAGTTGAAGATCCGGGAACCACCAATGCGATGTTGATGCAAGATTTGCCTCGGGCAACACAGATGTTAAAATTAAATGATTCTTGTTGGGAATAGAATATAGCTTACCGGGGTACAATGTGTATGAAGAAGTTGTAGGATGGTTCCACCTGGAATTATATGAAAATTGATGAAGAAGATGATGGATGAGAAAGGGTAGCTTATGGATCGGTCTGTGCAGTACCGGTGTAGAAGCAGCCAATAGCCGAGGTGATGTGGGAATTGATCTTTGCTTGTTGGAGATGAAAGATAACTTGATGAATAGCACTTATTTTGAATAAAGCTAGTCCTGAAAATGATCAGAGATATCTGTAGAAGCCAATGATTAGCAAAGCAACATGTCAGAGCATAGATCAGCTTCTCTTTCACTTCGGGATGATCTCCGGACAACAAGATGAAGAGAAGATAATTTAGCGAGATTGGGACAAGCCTAGGGTCGATGTAAGATGAGGAGAAGAGTTTGGAGAATCAGGATGCCCTTATTAGGTCGTTCAAATAGGTCTCCCTTTATAGGGAATGAGAAACAGGTCTAAAAATAGCAAGTTTTAATATATTCGACCATATGATGGATTTCCTTCATTTAATGTTGATAATTTTCAACATGAGGCTTCTAGAAACTTACCCAACTGATTTAGAGGGATTTAAAATCATGAATCACCTTCCCATGTTCAAAATATGTCTCCACTTCAAGAGAAAACAAATATGGTCTAAAAATAGTAAGTTTTGATATATAAGACAACAAGTTGGATTGCCATCATTTGATGATGCTAATTTTCATCATGAAACTTCCAAAAACTTATCCAAACAAGATGGAAGAGAAAAAAGGAAAGGGAGGTCATGAATTGGGTCAGAGATGTGGCCAAAGGGCTGGGCATGCACTTCATTGGTTTTAATCGGGCTTCGTGCGGATAAAATTGCGCATCTGACTTATGAGGGGAGCTGAGAATAAATGAAAGATTAGAATTGAATGTAGTTTGTTGCGCTAAAAAGAAAACTCAGAGAGAAAGATTATTCATGTTGAAGACTTCTTCAGTAGACATCCACAAAACCCTATGAAATTTTTTTAAATAGAGAAGATATTGAGAAAAGCATAATCTAGCACACAACCTAGCGATGCAACCTTGGTGCTGAGACCACCAAGAGCAACACAGAAGTCAGAATGGGCTCTTGATCGGCAAACATGGATTTGATTAGATATTCATAACTCGTTCCCATATTTTCAGTAAGCTCCTCGGCTCGTCCAAAAGGATGGTTCAACTTGATTTTAATGGTCCAAAAGGGATGTTGCCAATGGAATAAGGGTTTAAGCTCCAAATAAGGTCAATTTGGCGTGTCTACACACTAGGCACTGCCTTAGGCTTCACACCTAAAAAACTAAGTCTAGCGAATTAGCCCACCATTGGGCGCTATCTTGGGCTTTAAACTTCAAAAAAAAGTCAAGTCTGGCGAGTTAGTCCATCACTGGACACTATCTCAAACTTAAAAAACTAAGTTAAGGAGTTGGTCCAACACTAGACGCTCCATTGGACGGCTATTCTGGGCAAGCTCCTGGTATGTCGATTCGAGCGAAGGCATGGGACAAGTTCCTATTGCAGATGGACCATTCCCACTATGCATAGTTGTCAAGGTGCCCACCTAGGCGCCGCCTAGGCGGCAAGGAGCTTTTCCAACAACGCCTTGCCAAGGCGCCTTGCCTGGGGCCAAAAAGGTGCCCAAGGCACCTGCTTAGGCGCCCAAGGCATCCAAGGCGCCCGCCTAGGCATCCAAGGCACCCAGGCAAGGCGCCCTGGGTATTTTTATATGATAAAAAAATAAATTTGAGGAGTTTTTGTAGGGAATCGTCCATTAAAATTTGGTGCAGCGGAAGCGACGATTCCTATGGGTTTCTTTAGAATCCGTCTCAATCAGAACCGAACGACGAAAATCGAAAATCGATCAATTTGGGTTCGAATATACCTGATAGGGATTCATATAATCCCATGGAGAGGAAGGAGATGAGCTTCTTAAGCTCTACAAACCGTTCAAGCGTCCGGTCTCCAGCAGTATCCACACGAACTTCATCCACAGCAGGTTCTCCCTTTGCACCGGCGTCGAGAACTCTTCCCGAACGGAGCTCCATCGACCATGGACACCTTCTTGAGAGAGGAGGAGGTAGGGAGGAGGCTTGGGACGTGGTTTTCACCCTTGGCTTGATGGGGTTTGGCTGAAACCATTAGTATTTATAGAGAATTAATTTTTCATAAAAACCCAAAATCTCTATAAATTATGCCCTTGCCCCTGTACTTGTGGATAAGTCCTTTTGTGTGTGACCCACTAGGCCCAATAACCTATTTGGTTGAGGCCTAAATAAAATAGAACAATTCTATTTAATTTTAATTAAATCTGTTATCCGATAACAGATTAATCGACCTACCGATCATGAAGGGTACAAGCCACATCCCATGATCCCAAATGGCTATGGGGATAATCTCATCTCCATTGATCCTTTCCATCATCAGTTACCACATGGATATAAACCCTCATCCATCTAATGTCTCGGTCGGAAAGGAGTACGGCATCGACTGTCAACTCCTTAGTGTACCGACTCTATAGGATCATGTACTCGGAATTGGATCAGTTGGAAAACTCCTTTTCCAATTATCCTATCTACCCTGGCCAGGGATTTAGAGTACTATCCCATAGGACGATCCCTTGTTATCCACTCAATTGCCTCAATCGGATTTTCCTTGTACCCGATCCATCGCTATATAGGACCATCTAAATTGTGATCCATAAGTCAATGGTCAAAGCACAAGTTCTACCCAACAAGGCATCTTTGGCGACTCAGGTCAAAGGTCCAACCATGCAACCGTGATGATAGAAAACCCTGATAGACAGTTCGGTAAGATACCATTCAGGGTTTCTAATTCGGCCAGTTCAGTGAACTCATTCAACTAATGAGCACCTGTATGTGTATCTCAGTGTCTCCACACTAATGACCAATGAGATCGGTCGTCCTCATCACATGAGAAGACATCACATACACTAGTCTATCCGGATCCTTGATGTCCCGTCTCAAGTATCCTATGACTAGGAACATTTAGATCAAATACTTCTAGATGATCAATCTCATTATCATGATCTCATCATGATTTAATCATCATTGTATTTGATCAAGGACTACATTATGATATTCGCATCTAATAAAAGCTTATAATGAAGATTTGCCTAATTAATTGAATAAGATATATCTAGAAATGTCAAATCATATCATATATGATTGGCTTGTAGGGCATACATTTCTATCAGTTTTGACCCTTGATACCCCTCACAAGGGACACCTATTTAACAATAGTTTGAACATATTAATATATTTCACTATCACTTATAATATCATACATATTTAAAATTTATGATTATAAACATATATTATATACTTAATTAAGTTCTCTTTCAATTATTTCTTCTCCTTCTCTCTGTCTCTCTTAAGTCTTAATTTTCTCAAGATTAACTCATTATCTAAAAATACCCACACTTTCATAATTACATATATAAGATCACTTATATTATTACATACTTTTTTGAGTATATAAATTTTATAATCATAAATGTGTTATATACTTAAATTTTATAAAAATCTATTTAACTCTTTTTTCTTTCACATACACATCATATTTACTTATATACATAGATAAAACACTCATATTTAATTATAACGTAAAATATAATTATATTTATGCATATTTTATGTATTACAACCTCTGACCCAGCCTTCCTTGAATACCGCCTTGACCGCCTAGGCGATGCCTAAGCGGCCGCCTCGTCGCTTAAGCGGAATCGGTACCCTTCAACGCCTTGGGCGCCTTGTCGCCTTGACAAGTATGCCACTATGTGAAAAATTCAAAAGACTTAACCATATAGGACGTGTAAATTTCCACATTGATCAGAAAACAAGGCAGCTTGCTGTCAAAATTTTCCTGATTCCATGAGAGTTCACACCATAAGAAGGAAATATACACTTGGACAGTTCAAGGACATACATGCACTCACACTTAGACAATTCATGACATGGCATATGAACTACCGACAACTCTGTAATCTGGCATGGACAAATGCAATAAAGTTTCAAGTTCTGACTCGATTACACGTGTCCGAGCATTGATGCTAGCTTGACAGACAGGATGGGATGCGGATTGAACATAAAAATTAAGTTTGAAAATACTTAATCAGGTCTACAAACACTTAACCAAATCTGAAGATAGACTTAACTAAATCGGAGAAAACACTTGATTAAATTTGAACATGTGATAAAAAAGTAGAACTTAACATAATCTGGAAGTTTTAATTAAACTTCATCTAGTAAAAGACACCTTTTTAAAACAAGACAAGTAAAACACATCAAAAAAATTACTTAAAATCTATCTCAAAGTGTGGAAGGTTAGATCCTTAACAATCTAAAACTTAAACTTAATCAAGTTGAGTAGAAGTTTCAAAACACTTAAAACATAGCGAACACACTTAAACTAGTATTAAAACATACCCACCAACATAAAAATAACAACAAACTTTCTTAAGTCAAATGCCAACTAAACAAAAACAAATCATATTGCTTAAAATACCCATAACCCATTCAAACTAAAACAACTTCAACAAAAAGAACAACAGAAATCGGTTTAAAATTTAACTACATCAAGATCAAGTGATTCAACTTGAACACAAAGACCAAAGTAAATATAAGTATGAAACACATCAATTTTACACTAAGTAAAAATAAAACCCTTAACAAATTTAAACTTAAACAAACTTGTTTGCATATCATAGAGTCCAAAAAGTTGATGCCCTTTATGTTTTTTACATGTTTTATATATGCACGGGCTCAACAAAGGATAGCTATGGCAATTAACCAAGGGTATTCAAGTAGTTGCTCAATGTAAATGAAGTTGGATATTCGCACCATTCAACATTGAGGGGTCAAAAACAAAATTTTCACAGAACCCGAATCTTGAATCTATACTTTTACAATATCACCCAGACTATCCAGTATTTTTATGGGTTATAATTCATTTTTCTAGAAAAACTCGGATATCGATATTTCAAACAAAAAACTATCTCTTTTACAAACCAAACTTTTAAAAAGAATTCGTGGTTCCCACACTCCACCACCCTACATTGGTGTAGCCACATGAAAAACCCTCCGACTCTTGTTGAAACCCTTCATCTATCACATAATAGTTGACCACAGTTTGAGTTAAATCAATTTTGGGCAATCCGTGGCCAATTTGGATTGGGCAAACTGGCCACAAATTGGGTTTAAATCATTTTTGGGCAATCCGTAGCTAGCTTGCCCAATCCAAATTGGCCACAGATTTAGAATGGTTAAATCAGCCACGGATTGGGTTTGAATCATTTTTAGACAATCCATGGCCAGTTTACCCAATCCAAAGGTTTTAATTAGGCAAACCAGTCACATATTGTGTTTAAATCATTTTTGGGCATTCTGTGACTGGTTTGCCCAATCTAAACCAGCCATGGATTTGGATTGGCCAAATCTGACACATATTGGGTTTGAATCATTTTTGGACAATCCGTGGCCAGTTTGCTAAATCCAAATCCAAATCTAGTTTGGATTGGCCAAACTAACTATGAATTGGGTTTGAATCATTTTTGAACAATCTATGGCCAATTTGCCCAATCCAACTGGCTATGGATTTGGATTGGCCAAACCGACCACGAATTGGGTTTGAATCATTTTTTAACAATCTATGGACGGTTTACCCTATCCAAACTGGCCACAGATTTGGATTGCCCAAACCGACCACGGATTGGGATTGGCTAAACGAACCATGGATTGCATTTGAATCATTTTTGGACAATTTGTGGTTGATTTGTCCAATCTAAACAAACCACGAATTTGAATTGGGCAAATCGGCCATGCATTGGGTCTGAATCATTTTTGGACAATTTGTGGTTGATTTGTCCAATCTAAACCAACCACGAATTTGAATTGGGCAAACTGGCCATGCATTGGTTTTGAATCATTTTTTGGAATTTTGTGGCCATCCAAACTTGCCATAGATTTGGATTGGGCAAAATGGCCACAAATTGGGTTTGAATCATTTTTTACCAAACTGGCCACGGATCGAGTGTAAATCATTTTTGTCTGAACCGATATATGTCCCTACCTCGATATGACATATGGGAAAATGAATGTAGAACCACTATAAATCTAACTTCAAGAAACTAATTTTTGGCTGAACCAATATAAACATAACTTTTAAAGTCCTAATTTTATTGGTTGAGTTCATTGAAGTTGTATGCCTTCATCGGTTGTATCAAATGTCATGGTACATTAACAAGTTATTCTTGATACAATTTTACTTCATCATGTTTTAAGTCATTTTTTAATATGTTACAATAGTTATGAGGTACAAATCTTACCGGTAACATCAATCCCTTATTTGAGTTATCATCTACATAAAAAATTTGTTCCATTTGACTTGCAAGTGCAAATAGTTCATCGGTCCCTAATCTTCTATGTGTGTTTAATGATATAAAATTGTACTCATTCATATTTAAACCTTTATTTTTATTGTACATATCTCACCATTCACATTCGAAAAGTACTCAATGACTACTCTGATCAAATGATATCTGATTTATATCTATTATTCAACTATTGAAGTTTAAATATCTATCACAACCAGATTGAAATTCAGAATTCACGATGATAGCACCTAACGAAGTGTATTTAGTGGAATCAGAGTTTATCATTTGAAATCTAAATCTATAATGAGTGATAAAATCTCAGATTTCTTAGTATATCTAGAAGAGACTATGTTTTTTTAATTCTTGAACATGTGATCTGAACCAGATACAAAAGTTATGTTCTACACTTTCTCTGTTATTAAGAGCATCATTATGCATTTGACAGAAGCCATTTATATCGTCTATCTGATTCAAAACATATATAGATTAAATCTTGTTCTCTATTCATCAAGTTTCTTGGCACACATTTGCATTTCAATGGGTAGTCAACTTGTTTAAATATCGAACCCTCTTCATAATGATCTTCTTATGGACCACCATCATAATTCCATTCCATACTATGTTCGCTCACATCAAGCATATACATAGAAATAAATTGTGTACATTTCTCACTAGATAACCCTGGATGATTGAACTTTCAACTCTCACCTTATTAATCACATAATCTTTGATTCTCTTTAAGTATCTTTCAATTGGATACATTCACCAATATTGAACTAGTCCAGACATTTTAGTCTTGTATGTCAAATGCACAACTAAATAGACCATAACATCAAAAAAAGGGGTGGAAAAAGTTATTTTAATTTACAAAATGTTAATGCAATTTTAGACTCACTTTCCCACAAGATGTTTCTATTCAAAACTTTAGCACAAATTGTAGTCAACGAATTTTGGCTTAGTTGAAGGGCTCAAAAACTCTTGTTTTATGAAGCACATTCTACTATCCCGTCGAAGGAACCAAGTATTACTGAAAAATTAGGCTTTCTACACGTTTTCGTCACGACCAAGACCTAGTACCCCATTAAGGGGGCACTTAGGCCAGCACCAGGATCAGGCTCCTGGCGCCCATTAACAAGGAACCAGGTGCACTGTTAGTGGGGTGCTTACTTTTCCAGTCGAATCTAATTTGACACTGGACTGACACTGATCAAAGGCATGTGTAGACACGCAATTTTGGTCCAATTGAAGAGCTTAAATTCTTGTTTTCAAGAATAATATTTGAGTAACCTTTCAAAGGAACTGAGTTTTCCGAAAAAATCAACTTTTTCGGCGCATTTCGAAGAAGATCGATAGGCGTTGACCAGGGTCAAAGCGCCCTATATACAGGGCACCTGCACCTGGTCTGACTGACTAGACAGATTGATGGGACAGTTCTGCAGATAAAGTTGCCCTCTTCTTGCCTATAAAAGGACCCCCATTTGAAGGGTTTAGGACACCAAGGGCGCCCCCAAACTCTCTCATCCACCACAACACTCCCAAGGCCTTACAACCCCTCTCAAAGCTCTCAAATCGTTCCAAAACCCTCTCCCAAAAACCCCAAAAACCTGCAGTTTCCTTCTTCAGAAATATGATTTTTCTCCGACTTTGAGGGCCTCTACACTCTATTTCCCTTACATCTAGTTCCAAAAAACTCTTCCATTAGCTTCACTTGAGTATTGGCTGCTTAAAGAACTCCTTCTTCCATCTTGGAGGTCTTCCTACACTCCGGGGCGACACCGCGAAGAAAGGAAGAAAATCTGCTAAAACCAGTCCCTGGTGCCCTATAAATAGGGTGCTTTGACTTTGGTCAACGCGCCCCATCAAGGGGACACCTACAGCTAGCGCCCCATATATGGGGCACTAGTAGGGGCAGACCCCGTTTTGCATTTTTTGAGTTTATTTACCTTTCCGGTCGATCCTTTACTCCCCCCTTTCATTTTAACTTTCATTAACATGTTATTTAGCATATATTAAGCCACTCATTTGCATTTTCATGCATATTTAAACCTTCTAAATAGGGGTTGGGATTTAGTCCCAATCCGGTCAGTTCCTTCCCTCTTTCATGTTTACATTCAAATTTGAGCATGATTCTACACTTTCACTAGAATTAATGATCTTGTCACTTGTTTCTATGTTTTCTTATGGATATTTTTAGGTAAATCCGGCCGAGGCGGAGCTTCAACCGGATCAAAGACGAAGGACTCACTAAGCTCTCTTCTTTCGGCCGGCCGAGAGAGGAGAAATCGGAACCCAACAATATCCCCGCTTCCAAAGGTACGACGGTCATTTTTATTCTTTATTTTTATTTCTTTCTACTATATTTTGGAGTCTTTGGCTCCTGGCGACCACAACCACTAACATCCCATCCACCAAGTCCCCAAAGCAAGCGTAGGGGCCGGAAAAGGGAGATCTACGGATATCCCGTTTCGGGTGCTTACACCTTGTGGCGACCACAGTGGGACCAACTTTGCTGTAGTGAGATCCTATTTTCTTTTCTAAGGATGTCCATTTGAAAGCATGTTTATTTTTGTTTCCATGTGAGTCATTTCCATTTCCTTGCATTGTTACTTGCTTATGTTGCTTACTAGTTTCTTTGAAGTACCACCTACTTCTCTTAAAGTTTACTTGCTCTCCGTTTATCTTTTTAAAAGCATAGCGATTTGATTTCCAAATTTGTTAATCAACTTATTTTACTTTAGCATCTTTGATATCATCTTCTTTCATCCCATGTTAAGTATACTTGCCTATTTCTTTCTAAGTCTAATTCTCCTTTAGCAAATTTTCAAAGCATGCTTAGTTAAAATTAGTGTTTTCTACCATCTTAGTTTAATTTCATATCATTGTCTTGTTTACCTGCTTCCAACAACATCTTGTTAATCATTGTATGCTTTTATTTTCTTCTTGCTTGCTTCTTATTCCTTAGGACATCTGAGAAGGGAGGCTCTCTCCTCCCAAAGCCCCACACATCCAAACACCCCTCTTGATGGTTGCCAACTCCTCCTCTGGGGATTCCCTCTCGAAAGGACTGGGTAGCTTCCATCAAGGCCTCCGTAAGTCCCTACACGTGAAGGATTTCCTCTTCACTGATCGGGCTGGTTATACCATTTTATCCCAAAACCCGGAGTACCTATTACCTATTATTGTGAAAAGAGTGACAACCTTAGATTGCTCGGCGTTGTGAGAGCATAGGGTCCTACCCATTTATTTGAGTGGACAATATTTCTCTTAACAAGCCATTAAATTGAGGTTGAAACAAAAAAAAATTGCGTTAATCATTCCAAAGTCTTTGCTATTACTTGTTTGCAAACAAAAATTGAAAACTAAACAAAAATTCCAAAATCACCTAAAAAAACCAAAACAAAAATTTTCTTGCGGTTAATTTGCTTGATAACTTGCTTGTCCAACAAAAGAAAATCAAAACAAAAAAGGGGTCAAAAATCAAAACCAAAAAAATCCTTGAGCTTTTATTTGTCAACCTTCTTTTTCTGTTGTGTTTATGAATTTAAGGTCAAGACGAGTTATCAAAATGGCGGATCAAAGATACGAGCAACTACAGTTGGAGTATGACCAATCTTATTTCTATCCTAATGTTGTGTGCCGTCATTGAACCCGAAGTTCTCCCTGAACCTAGTCAAACTTCTCCTCAACCCAATCCAAATTCACTTTGGGAGGCATTCTCTCATGTTGACCCTACCCAAATTCAGGCTATCGAAGCCATCCTCAAGGGCAAGTCGCCTGCCGACCACATTCCTCCTGAAGGTGGTCTTCACATCTCTACCCCTCGGTCAGTGGCACGTCTACCCAATGTGCCCATTCATGGCCATTCTTATACCGGGCTTGTAGCCCCAATTTCTCCTTATCCAGTGACTAATCTAGATCATCCCGATCCGAATGTCGTTGCTCCTTCTAGGCCACTAGTTCATTCCTCTAATCATCTCAACCCTACTCACCCTTCGGTGCATCCCCCAATGTACCCTTCTTACCCGGCCGCTTCGGCCCATCTAATCCAAGTTCCAGTGCACCAAGCACCCACACCTCCTCCTCCTCTTAGGGAACCTTATGTCGATCAGTCTATGGTTAACAAGATCAATCGCATGGATGAGCAGTATAGAGAGCTTAGACAATTGATCGACACCAAGGCAGCCCCTGAAATTTCTCTTCCCATCCTCCCTACTTTTCATCTACCTCCCTCTGAGATGCCGGTATACCGTCGCTACAACGGAACCGGTAATCCATTCATTCATATCAAGGACTTTCTTTATGAGTAGGTAATGTGGCAAAATGATCCAAGGGCCCTTGCTTTTCTTTTCAGAAGATCATTAGAGGGTTCAGCTTTAGAGTGGTTCTACTCGCTTGACTCTTTAGAGGCGAGCAACTTTGAAACTGTTAAAGCTAAATTTTTGCAGAGATATCAAGATAGGGTCGGACCAACATATTCCATCACCGACCTCATGGCCGAAATAATGAGAAATGATAAAGATTTTACCAGATATGCTGATAGGTGGAGGTCCATGGCAGAAAAGCTTACTGATTCCATTTCGGAACCAGAGCAAGTAAAGATGATCATCACCAATGCCACTCCAGCTTTAAAGAACATGTTGGCTTTGCATCACCCCACCTCCATGAGTGAACTCTATGAGAAGGCATGGTACATTCAGACACAACTTAGGGACTCGCCTATCATGAACTTGTTTGATCCTAGACCCCGGGCTGTCAAGAAAACCACTTTTACCATAACCGGCCCAGTGACTGAGGGCGTAGTGACAAACGAGAACCTTAATGTTGTAGGGAACCCACCTAGCAATTATCAACACCAGTTTAGGAACCCTCAACAAAATCAACTATTTAGAAACCCTCGTCAACCTCAACATCAACCTCAGTTCCAGTCTCGTCAACAACAAGCTCCGATCCCTCAGCGACCGCAAGCCCCAGTTCCCCAACCACCACGGCAACAACTTGCCAACTACAACCAAGCATCCCCTCCCATGGCTTATGAACCCCGAAAATAGGACCTAAGAGAAACCATAATCCTCCTTTACCATACTCTCTCATGGACATCTTTAATGCACTCATGGCGGCAGGGCAAATTGCATTGCCAAGGGAGAAGTTGGAGTGGCCTCAAAATGTCAACACAGAGCAATACGCTGTTTATGAGATATCCTGGGCACACCGTGGAAAATTGCTTTCAGTTCAAAGACTACATCCATGACCTTAATGAGCAAGGCAGCATTGACTGGGACCAGATGGGGGAATACATCAGAATAGTGAAAAACCAACGACAACATACACCAGCTCAGCAACAACAACAACAGAATCCTGGCCTGCGGATTATCCAAAACCCTCTACCTCCACATGCACCCGCACCTGGGAATCAACACGTTAATCACATCTTGATCTCTTCCGAGGAGTATCATTATCGGGGCCAGAATTGGCAAGTTGAGGGAGCCACCTCCGCCATGCATGTCAACCGAACCGTCCATTCTATACCCCGAGCTACATCAACCAACCCCATTACTCTCAACCGGCCACCCATCATCCGAGCACCATCACGACCCATTGTAAGACCACCAGCCATACAACTCCAACCAGGACGGACCCTAATCCGCCGGGTTGATCCACCACAAACATCACCACCACTAGGACCCATCATCATCCCTCCCCGAGCAACTGTACCTTCACAACCTACCTACCCTACTATGCCTCAAACCACCATCATTACACCCGTCGCAAGAGCTCCCATCATTCGAACTAACCCACCACCTGCCACTACTACCCCAACTATGACTCCTCAGCTTGCCACAATACTTAGGAGTGGGCGCATGTTACAAAGGGTCTTTCCCAAGACCGGTCAATCAGAGTTAGTACCAGAAGCAGAAGAACACATGGGAGAGCCGTTGCCTGGGACATCCTATGACTTGCTGAAACATCTTGATAAAACCCCGGCACGGATCTCTATTTTAGAGTTGATCAAAAGATCCAAAGTCCATCAAGAGGTTCTCCCACAATACTTACAACGGGTGATGGTGAATGAGAGCCTCCCCCCAGAAAAGATCTCATCAGTTCTGGTCCCGAGAAGTGAGTACCCGGCCCTTACATTCACAAAGGAGGAGTTGGCCGACCCGGAAATAAGGAAATGTGCCTTATGCATCGCATTCCACATCAATGGAGTAGGCATCAAGTCATGTTTGGTCGATACCGGAGCCTCCATTAACGTTCTGCCACTAGAAACATTACATCTTTGTAAAATTTCTGAAGAGGATGTCTAGCCATCTCAAATAACAGTGACCGCATATGACAATTCAAAAAAGCCTACCGATGGCATGATTACATTGGATGTCAAGCTTGGACCCCGAACAGTCACTGTTGACTTTCACATACTTAAGATGGATGCGACATACAAAGCTATTCTGGGACGTCCCTATTTGGAAGCACTAGAGGCAGTCACCTCCACCAATCATCAGTGTCTCAAATTTCCTTACAAGGAACAAGTGATTAAGGTGACTAGCATGCCCCTAGATCATCCACCTTCTCCTCCACCACTCCTTGGGTTTCCAAATGAGCCAATTTTGACAATCTTGGATCTTCCAGAAATAAGTAGGCAGCCAAGGCAAGTGTGGAGAAGGAAAAGAGAGAAAAATGAAACTATTGGGTGGCATATAATGAAAAGTTTGGGATACCAAGAAGGCCAAGGACTAGGCAAGGAACTGCAAGGCATAGCTGAGCCAATCAATCTAATGATGTTACAACCAAAAAGCGGGGTTGGGTATGACGGAACGACTTCGAATGGTCAGAATCTCAAAAGCAGATACTTTTCTGGATGCTAACAAAAAATTTTCATCAAGAAAGAAACCATTCAACTGACTGAAAACAAGGAAGAGCAAGAGATGGAACAAGACAAAAGAAGAAGAACTGCCGACCCTGAAGATGACTTGTATCCTGAAATATCTCTTTTGTTTTCCACCGATGAAGAAGGGTCAAGCAATGAACCACTCCAGGCTGAACCACCTGTTGACCCACCCGAGGGTCATATTGCCAAACCGACTCGAGAAAAAGTCCAACCAACTCCATGAGGGCCTTCCCTCATTATGTCATCTTTTGGGGCCGATGCCCCAACGCACTGTGATGCTCTCCTCGGGCTTCTTGGCCCGATCCCTATTTCTAGGCCCTCAGGCCCAACTTATGGGTCCGCATACCCACTTGTTGCTCTTGGGCCACCGAGTCCCTCTACTGAATCCGGGCCTTTATGCCCATTTTCTCCAACTCTTGGGCCCTCAAGCCCATCCCCTAAACCCGGGCCCTCGAGCCTGCATCTTCCTCTTATTGGGTCCATAAACCCACCTTCCTCTATGATCATCCGGCCTACTTGCCCATCACATCTTTCTGTCAACATTGGGCCCGAAGGCCCCCTCTATCAAACATTGCTCGAAATCTTCCTCTCTTTATCAATATCTCCGCCTACTTTGGCTCCCGTAGTTGATCTCACCCCAAATCGGACACCTGAAGCCCATTCTGTCTTTATGTTTAGTGCTTCCCAAAAAAAAAATGTCCTCCTCGAAACTCAAATTTCGATCGAGGAAACATCTCAACTTGCCCCGGAAGGGCATTCGCCCCAAGGAGCCACCAGCTCCTTGATTGACCTCCTTTGCCCTCCATTCTCTCCAAAAAATTCCACTCCATCCACCTCCTCTTTATCCCCTTATTTACCTTCCTTTTCTTTAGGTTTAGTTTCCAATAAAAATAGGACAAAAATCAGAGGTAGAAGAGTTCCAGAAAGATACCTGCATCAGTTAGCTCAAAAAAGCATAGAATGTGCCAAGCAACTAAAATATTTGAAAAATGCGATCCAGCTAGATGAAATCCAATATGAGGAGAAGGATAACATTGATCAAACTTTGGGGGTTTCTTCCTCTCTTAGTTCAACATCATGTATATCCAACAGAAGGCGATAAAGAGCTATGCAATTGCTGAACACCTTGCCCATCATCCT
The DNA here is from genome assembly GCA_036172225.1 of Cryptocoryne crispatula var. balansae. Taxonomy (NCBI): domain Eukaryota; kingdom Viridiplantae; phylum Streptophyta; class Magnoliopsida; order Alismatales; family Araceae; genus Cryptocoryne; species Cryptocoryne crispatula. The sequence goes on from CM069927.1 coordinate 26,622,113, forward strand.
ATCCCAATCTTTGACCCTATCCAATCAGAATTCCCCGACGAAGAATTGAAATCCATTCGATCTTCCAATCTATGGACTTTATACTTTGATGGGGCATTAAACTCCCAGGGTAGAGGGATAGGGATTGTTCTTCTGTCACCCGAAGGTGTCACCATTCCTCAGACTTTTCAGCTCCATTTTCCAGCAACAAACAATATAACTGAGTATGAAGTCTTGCTGACCGGACTAGAGGCCGCTCACTTCTATGGTGCAACTAAACTAAGGGTGATCGGTGATAGTCAGTTGATTCTCCGCCAAGTGCTTGCCAAATACTGCACATCTCATCCCGGGCTCATACCATACCAAGAACTCACCGCCTGTTATATCAAGCTATTCTCCAAACTCGAATGCATTCACGTTCCTTGTGCTCAAAATATTCTTGTCGATGCTCTCGCTTCTCTAGAATCTTCACTATTTGTCCCACTAGGCAGACAAGTTAGGATGATCTACGTCCAACGACGTACCATTCCGGCAGTAGAAGATGCACAATTCTTGAAGGTTAAAGAAAAATTTGAAAGGAAAGAGTACATTAAGCAAAAGAAAGAAGTATCTTTGGTCGAGTTGGAGGAATTAGAAGAGGGTGAGAAACCATGGTATCATGAGATTGCGAATTACTGTCAGGATCAGACATACCCACCAGGATCAACTGCCGAAGAGAAGAAAGCCATAAGAAGAGTCTCCCAGAGATACACCATCTTAGGAGGAGTACTTTACAAAAGGAGCTTGGCCAGCATACTATTAAGATGTGTAGATAAAGAAGAGGCTGAATTGGTGCTTAAGGGAGCACATTCCAGAGTATGTGGAGGCCATGTAAATGCTCAAGCCCTCGCCAAGAAGATCATCAGGCAATGGTACTATTGGCCTACTTTGGAAGAAGATTGCTCGATCTTTGTCCGGCACTATCATCAATGTCAACTTCATGCTGACAAGATCCACTCTCCCGCATCTTCCCTTCACCCGATTCATGCCCCATGGCCTTTTGCTATGTGAGCTTTCGATGTTATCGGACCCCTTGGTGACCCAAACTCCACAAACAAAACCAAATCCTTCATCCTAACGGCAACGGAGTACTTCACCAAGTGGGCGAAAGCGGAAGCATACATGGAAATCAAGGCATCAACAATTTGCACCTTCATCAAACGCAACATCATTGCCAAGTTCGGGATCCCAGGTGACATCATCACCGACAACAGACCACAATTCATCTCTCAGGAGATGCGTGACCTTTGCGATAGGTATTGCATCAAATTGTATCATTCATCTCCATATTATCCTCAAGGCAATGGTCAAGCAGAAGCCACAAATAAAACTCTGATAAAAATCATTAAGAAAACTTGTAAGTTTAGCAAGTTCGCGGACTGGCCGGATAAGTTAGTTGATGCTCTATGGGCCTACCGCACTTCTATTCGAACCCCAACGGGTCAAACTCCCTATGCCTTGGCATTCGGGATGGAGGCGGTAGTACCATACAAAGTACTCTTCCCTTCCCTCCGAGTCCAGATCGATCAAGAAATTTTGAAAGATGAACGCCGAGATTCCCTTCTCGCACAACTCGAACTCTTGGACGAAAGGAGGCTGGCCGCTGTCGAACATGCTATATCTTATCAGAATAGATTTAAAAGAATTTATCAGAAGAGGGTGGTGGAGAGAAAATTTGAAATCGGTGAGGTTGTGCTTAAAAGAATATTCATTAAGCTGGGCGGTCCCTGCTCCAAACTTCAACCTAATTGTGAGGGTCCGTATGTAATCTCAGCAGTTTATCCTGGTAATTCATACAAGCTAACTAATGAAGAAGGAGAAGAACTAGCTCATCTCTAGAATGGTGTATACCTCAAAAAATATTTCCCATAAAACAAAAATCACAAAAAAAAACAAAAAAAATCTATAAAATTTGAAGGTGTGAAGAATGACGGTAACATCTAATGCTTGCTTGTTCAGTGCACCAACTTGTCACTTAGGGAAATAAGGATAGGCATCATACTGCACACACTACACACCTAGGTTTCGGAATCCGATGATTGGAAGTCAGAGAGAAAGCTAGGCAACACTTGGCAAAAGAAGGTCAACCTTGTCCTATTCTCTTCTTATTTCGGTCCAGAAGGGATGAAAAGGGTTAGAATAAGGAGTATCGAAAGTGCCCATTGCCTTAGTAAGAGGATGCCTCTGAAAGTCTGACTTCTTAAAAGAAAAGGTACCAAAAGATGGGCAATGACCCCTCAGGTCGGCAAAAGAATAGACCTGTCTGAATGTGTACCAACAAAAGCCCAAAAAAAGAAAAGGCTCCAAAAGATGGGCAATGAACCCCTCAGGTCAAAATCAAGCAAAAGAAAAAAAAACCTGTCTGAATGTGGACCATCAAAGAAAAAGGGCTAGAAGGAAGGACCCAAGGATGTCAAATCCCAAGCGGGCAACGCAGGCACTAGTAGAGAAATGAATTCGACACCCCTGAATCCTATTAAGGACTTACCATCAATCCTCTTCCCTATTTAACCTTGCGAGCAGGGTTGACCGACCGGATCCAAGAAAAGCCATAGCCTATCGAAGGCAGAAAGTCAGAAGATCTCGGACTAGGCACTTTCTTACACGTGATGCCTACTCTTAACCCTTAGGTAATGAAAAGGGGCACCTATGACAAGCAAAGCAAAGGATGAGATGGTCGTTTCTTTCACACCGAACAAAAAAAAATGAATACTTCAAAAATACCAAAAATCAAAGTTCTTAAAAAGTAAAAATCCAAAACACCAAAAAATCATAAAAGTTCCAAAACATCAAAAACATTATAAAACCATCAAAACCCAAACAAATCAAAAATTTCAAAACACCTAAAAATTTGCTTTCTAGACTGATTAGTTGTCTTTGCATTCATGATTCATTTCAGTCTTGCATATTTCCTTTTATGCATACTTATGTTTTTCTGTTATCTTTACCTTGATAAGGCCTATGTCCCTTGACAAAAGATCAAGGCAAGGGACTAAGCCAAAGTAAAGTTCTAATATCTTCTCTTAAGTGGGTGCAGGAACAGGAGAAGGCATGCCAGCTTCATATCCCAGACACCTAGAGGAAGTAACAAAAAAAATCAAAAATTGAAAAACAAAAGTGGACTACCCCGACCCCTATTAGGACTTGCATTTAGTATTGCATCTATCAAAATAAATAATATTTGAGATGTTGAAGACCTCAAGTCTAGAGGGGGCTGAGCCTGAGAACCCCTTCAACAAAATTAGTGAGGGCTCAGTCATTCCCTAGGCTTGCGGATAGGCCAAAGTTGAATATGCGGGGACGACGGTTTTTTCACAGATGTCCTGACCCGTCATGTTCAACTTATATCTTCAACTATTTTCTTATACTTAGTTGTATTTCTTTAAACCCGGCATGCATCATTTCATACATACATCACCCCACCATAATCCTGCCATGACATCTTTCCTGTCCACTACGAACATTCTAAAGATGGTCTTTTATAGCCCCTAGAGGAGGTCTTGATTTTTCGCAGAATCGGTTTCCACCATGTTTTAACAATGATTTCATCAAAACAAAAAGTTTTTCCATGTCGAACTGAACCGGTATTATTGAGTAAAACCTTATCAATTTGAAGAACCCAACCTTGGTTGATTGGTTGTCTCCTCTTTACTTTTTGCAATTTACTTTTCAATGCATTTCTACCGAGTCTAGCACACCATGTAGTACGGGTCCTGGTCGGTAACAGTTCTCCCCCACGTGGGATTTTAGTTATTTACTTTCAGTACTGTTCTTCTCTTTAACCAATCAACCACGAGGAAGGTTTCGATAAGACAAAGGGTAATCTCAGAGTTCGGTAAAGTTTTATTCCACCCAACAAGGCCAATAAGGGCGTGTCTAAATCTACACCTTGGCGTCACCTTTTCAGTCCATTACCACTTCATTCCACTACGCCTCATTACACTTCGCTACATTCGCCTACGCTTCATTCGTGTCACTCCCCTACAAAGTCGATGCCAAGGCGAGGCAAGCTGTAGACACGCAATTTTGGTCCAATTGAAGAGCTTAAATTCTTGTTTTCAAGAATAATATTTGAGTAACCTTGGGAATCGAGTTTTTCGGAAAAATCAAATTTTTCGGCACATTTCGAAGAAGATCGATAGACATTGACCAGGGTCAAAGTGCCCTATATACAGGGCACCTGGCGCCCTGTATATAGGGCACCTGGCGCCCTACTTATAGGGCACCTGCACCTGGTCTAACTGACTGGACAGATTAATTGGACAATTCTGCAAATAAAGTTGCCCTCTTCTTGCCTATAAAAGGACCCCCATTCGAAGGGTTTAGGACACCAAGGGCGCCCCCCAAACTCTCTCATCCACCATAACACTCCCAAGGCCTTACAACCTCTCTCCAAGCTCTCAAACCGTTCCAAAACCCTCTTCCAAAAACCTGCACTTTCCTTTTTCAGAAATATGATTTTTCTCCGACTTTCAGGGCCTCTACACTCCATTTCCCTTACATCTAGTGCCAAAACACTCTTCCATCAGCTTCACTTGAGTATTGGCTGCTTGAAGAACTCCTTCCATCTTGGAGGTCTTCCTACACTCCGGGGCGACACCGCGAAGAAAGGAAGAAAATCTGCTGAAACCCGTCCCTGGTGCCCTATAAATAGGGCGCTTTGACTTTGGTCAACGCACCCCATCAAGGGGACACCTGCAGCTAGCGCCCCATATATGGGGCACTAGCCGGGGCAGACCCCGTTTTGCATTTTTTGAGTTTATTTACCTTTCCAGTCGATCCTTTACTCCCCCCCTTTCATTTTAACTTTCATTAACATGTTATTTAGCATATATTAAGCCACTCATTTACATTTTCATGCATATTTAAACTTTCTAAATAGGGGTTGGGATTTAGTTTCAATCCGGTCAGTTCCTTCCCTCTTTCATGTTTACATTCGAATTTGAGCATGATTCTACACTTTCACTAGAACTAATGATCTTGTCACTTGTTTTTATGTTTTCTTATGGACATTTTTAGGTAAATCCGGCCGAGGCAGAGCTTCAACCGGATCAAAGAAGGACTCACTAAGCTCTCTTCTTTCGGCCGGCCGAGAGAGGAGAAGTCGGAACCCAACAATCTCCCCGCTTCCAAAGGTACGACGGTCATTTTTATTCTTTATTTTTATTTCTTTCTACTATATTTTGGAGTCTTTGGCTCCTGGCAACCACAACCACTAACATCTCATCCACCAAGTCCCCAAAGCAAGAGTAGGGGCCGGAAAAGGGAGATCTACGGATATCCCATTTCAGGTGCTTACAGCATGATGATGCATTAAATGCAATGCAATGCAATGATTAAAGTGCCCCATTAAGGGGGTGCTTTGACACGTCTAAAAGCTTTTATCATTTCCTGATTTCCCCCTCTTTGTGACTATAAAAAGGCATTATCCTCCAACATTTTAAAGGTTCCCACCTACCTTTTTACTCTTTCTTAGTCACCACAACACAGCCAACACCCCTCAAGCGTACCTCAAGCCCCCACACTATTTAGAACCCCCTCTGAAAGCCTAAGAACCAACATTTTCTTCAAAAAATTTGGTTTTTTTACTATCGGAGGTTCCTATAATTCAATTCTCTTTCTTCTAAGGCAATTCTCCTCTCCCACATCTTCATTGGTGTCAAGACTACCTCGAGGAATAGTGTCGACACACCGGAGGTCACCCACAAGACAGGGGTGAAGCGAGGAAAAGGGCTGATAGTCTACCAGAATAGCCCCTGGTGCCCCCTGATGGGGCACCTGCAGACAGGACCTATTTTCTTATGTTTTTAGTATTTTTGCATCTCATCTTCTGGTCCCCCACTACCTTCCTTAATTCAAACTTGCATTTTGATATTGTCTAACATACATTAGAGTACCCATTTGCATCTTTATGTATCTTTAAATCACCTAAAATAGGGGTTAGCAACTAGCCCCAATCCGATCAGTTTCTAACATTTTGTCTGTTTATGCTCAATTTGAGCACGTTACTATAATTCTTTCAGTCCTAATGTTACTTTCACTTGTTTTCCTACTTTCTTTTGGATATTTCAAGATGATCCAATCAGAGTAAAGCTATACAGACTGTCAATTAGACCAAAACAAAAGTAACACCTCAAGCTCCCTCTTTTTGGCTCGTCGAGAGGAGGGAAGTTGAAGCCCATAAACACATCTCCCCTATTTAAAAGGTACATTGGCCATCTCCTTTACTTCTCTTATCATTTAGAGCCCACGACTTCTGGTGACTACAATCCAAAGACCATTCATTGAAGAAGGAGACCCCATTCTAGTGTTGTACACAAATGACCCTAAACACTAACATAACTTTGATTTGGGACTTATCACCTTTTTTGATAAAATGTCTTGAAATGTCAAAAGAATAATTATCTGCATAATGACATGACAATTGTGACTTTTCAACCTATTAATTGTTTCAGTACTTATATTTACACATCTACTCAAACTCAAAAATTAACCATATGGCACTCAAATATTTTTAATGAAATCAAACTTTTATGCATTGAAAAGCTTCTAAATTGCATATGCAAACCTCGATGAACCCTTGTATGGATGTAACTCTGAACGAATATTTAAATCTACCAAATCTTTTCTTGAGTTAAGATTATTTTTTGATAAGTTAAAAATATCTAATGTATTATCATATATATATTTTTTAATGTGCATGACATCAAAATGGTGCCGAATGATTAGAAATGTACAATATGATAGTTTTTCAAAAAAAAAATATAGTCATCTTCTTCCAATTTTTTTCTTAGGCTAATTCTTCCTTAAATTTTTAAAATTTTTCTTAAATAGTTTTTTGAATCTAATAACATTCATCTAGTGTTGTTGCCTTCATACCTCATATCATCTAAGCATCTTCGGTGTTCACTTCTCACATTGTTGACCATCAAAAAGTTGCTTGTACTAGTTTTCTCCACCAATGTGCTATTGGTAAGAACTGATGATGACCTAGGCAATATTGTTTTCAACTATAAGCAAGTCGAATGTAATGTGTTTCCTCATTACAAATAGGATATGTCAATTTCCCTTTAACACTCTATCCAAAAAAAATTATATAACTTGGAAAATCATTTATCGTACTCAAAAGTGTGATTCTCATTAAAAAATTACTTTATGTGATGTGTCATAGGTTTCCAATTTGATCTCCTACAAATCTTTTAACTCTTCCACCAACAGTTGTAGGAATACATCGATATCATTTCCAAATGCTCTTAGACCAAGTATTAACATTGATATCATTGTGTATGCAGCTTTATACACATCCATAGTGACAAGTTGTATGCCATTGTAACAACAAGCGACACATTGTACTTTGAAAACATGTTACCAAATGGATTGAGGTTATCTGAAGTCAACCCAAGCCGAATATTGTGTTTCTCAAACATAAAATCTGGATAAACTTTGTCTACTCTTTTCCAAGATAGAGAATTTGCAGAAGGATGTATTTTACCGACTAACTGGTAAGACTGTGGTTGGCTATGCTATATCATCAATTTAGCCATATTGGATGATATGCAAAAGCACCACAACCAATCTCTTAATGAGAAATAATGTAAAATTTTTTGTGTTACCTTTTTATTCTTATTTTAGGACCATCTTTATATCTAGAAGTGTTACGTTGTAGACAAACAATGTGATCTTTATTATCTCTCCAACAAAGAATATATTCATTTTTATATGCATGAATTTTTATTATAACTAAGTCATAATTCTTTAAATTTTTTTAAGCTCACCAATCATCAGGAATGCACTATTAGATAAGATTTTTTTAATAAAGATAATATCATATTTATACGTTTTCTATTAAGACCATTTATTGATTTAAGTTGAATCAACTTTAAAATGAATTTAAATTTAGTTACATCTTTCACACCTTCTTATAAAGGTGTTTCTACATCTTTTAGTAATTTAAAATATTGTAAACTCTCTTCATTTGATTCATCCTTGTTATATCGGGTAGAAATTTCAATATTTTGAATATCTTAGAGCATTTTCATTCATATTTTGTATAATCATCTTACTGTTAATTTAATTGTGTATCCTTCTTGTTACTAGAATTAAGTTCTATTTCACCCTGACATATCCAAGTTTGATAATTTAAGCATTTGTCATCACATATTAAGTATTCTTTTACGGCATTTCTTTTTTAAAATAAAGGTATCACAACATTTTTTACTAGGAAATTGTATTGAATCCTTATGTTGTCTGTGTCTATATTATGTCTTAGAAGCATGAAAAGCATAGTTTAAGAATTCTTCAATCCCTCAAAGATACCTAGAATCTAATATATTAAGAATATACATCCAAGAATTGTCTAAGATACTCATTTGTTTTAACAAAAATTATGCACAATAAAAAATGACAATGTAGCACATATATTAATCTAACCAAACCTCCTTCAAAAGAAGCAAGCTTCGAGCAAATATCTCATTTGAAACTTCCTGACAATAAGAAAAAGACAAATATGTATAATGTCAGATAAATAGTCAACTGAATAACAAAATTTCTCTTTAAACAAACCATAAGGCCTTGTAGGCCAAGCAAATTGGCCAATCGGTTTCGATTGGTTTGATTTTGTTTGGGTTTTGAGTTTTCATAGATCGGAATGGTTTGGGTCAATTTGGTTTACTCTACTTTGGTTTTTTGACAATGTAATACATATATTAATCTAACTAAACCTCATTCAAAAGCAGAAAGTCTCAAGCGAATATCTCATTTGAAACTTCCTGACAATAAGAAAAAGATAAATATGTATTGTGCCAGATAAATAATCAACCGAATAACAAAATTTCTCTTTAAACAAATCATAAGGCCGTGTAGGCCAAGCAAACTGGTCAATCGGTTTAGATTGGTATGATTTTGTTTGGTTTTTGAGTTTTCATAGATCGAATTGGTTTGGGTTGACTAGGTTTGCTCTGCTTTGGTTTTGTTAGGTACAAGCCATTTCGTCCAACGCAACCTTTTAGGCCAAGCCAAACTAGCCAAGTCAAGTCAAATTAATTTGGTTTGCTCTACTTTGGTTTTGTCAGGTACAAACCAATTTTTATTGATTTCCATGAATATGTCATGTTTTATTTTCATTTTTTATTTTGAATCATGTTCTATTAACCTTTAATGTTTTTGTTTAGAGATTTCACTAATTTTGTTTTAAAAACTCTTGAAATAAATTTATTTGGGTTAAATGGTTTATATTTAACTTAAATGGTTAAATTATTTATATTTAAGACAAAAATAAATTTTGCCTTAAAACTTTTGAAACCTATCCATAAATATTATATTATATATAACTTAAGTTAAAATATTGAATGTAATTCAGGTTAAATGGTTTATCGGCTTGGTTTTGTAAAAGACCCCAAAAAACAACACACACCTAGTGATAAATCTAGAGTTTCACAAATGATTGATTTTGAGTTTTGTAAATGAGTTCTCATCGAGTTTAAGCTTAAATATGGATTGAACTTAAGTCTAGTTGTTACTTGAGCTTGGCTCGATTAATAAACGAATCAAACTTGAACAAGAGTTCAACATACTCATTAAAACTTGAACTCATGTAAAATAAAAGCTGAGCTTAAACACCATACTACATAAATCCGCTCGGCTTGTTTGCACCCCAATGTTTAACTAGGGCATCATAAATTCAAATTCAAGTTTAACTAGAGTTCTAGAACATTATACTTTCAAGATTGATAGATACCAAAAAAAAACTAGAATTCATACCTAGAAGAGGAGATTCGGGAGGTAGCTAGGGTTGGGGTCGATGGCAGCAGCCAACTGCAACAACAGTGAAGTTGCTCTATAGTGAGAGATGGTGCTCTATAGTGAGAGATGGTGTCAACAGCGAGGAAGCGAGTGTAGAGAGAGAACATGAGTGAGCGAGTGGAAGGAAAGTAGGGGCTCAGGAAGTTTAAGATGAAACAATATTAGTGACAATTAACACCTCGTCGCTAATGAAAGTCGACAATTTAACTATTATCTCCTAACAACTAGTAATGACTTAAGCCATCGCTAATAAAAACAATTAGCTATAGCTTAGTGAAGCCGTCATTAATAACTTGTAGATTTACCTTTCGAATTTTTTTAATAGCTCTTGTGATAGTGCGAGATGTCACGAATACACTATTTACGATGGCTCAAGAAAGCCATCACCGGTTCACTATTAGCGACAATTTTTTTATAGCCGTCGCAAATAAACTTATTTGGGACTGCTTTTTGAAGTCGTTGTCCATAATCCGTCGTCAATAACCTAATTTTCTATAGTGAGATGTAAGTTTCATAGTAAAATTCTGGATCATTCGATAGATCATAATGGCATTACGATAATAAAATCACTAATTTATATGCACATGTTTCAAACGTGTTTAGTTAATGAATCTACATAAGATATTGAGAAACTAAATAAACCAGTGTTGACAACGTCTTCTTATTTGGTGATCATAGATTTTATTGGTCTTCGGTGTAAAGGTACGGAAGTGCATATGTAGATGCCCATGAATTAATCCAATATAAAAATAGTGATAATCTAAGTCATTAGTACTTTCTACTGTCAAGGTTTCACAGTTAAAGGTTCATTCGGATCCCTATAAAAGTAGAGTGATGGAAAAATAATTACAGTGGGCATGCCTTTCAAATAAATTGAAATATTGATGGTGTCATTTGGTTGCTTTGAAAAGATTTTCTCAGATAATCATTTCTATTATTTAGTTATATGTAAATTATGTTTGTATTATAATATTTTTGATAACATAGTTGACAGAAAAATGCTCTTGAGATTCACTATTCTGAATTTTAAACAATATATAATAATTAATTATAAAATAATTATTTATTAAAATACTTATTTAGTTTAGTTTATAACATATAAAAATAAATCATGTTAAAAGAGATTACATGGGATAAATTTTACAGAATATATTAAAATATGATCGATTATTTTGTGCAAATGAAGAATAGAAGTTAAAATACTTATGCCACTATACAGGTATATATCAAAAATATTTTTATTTAGTAAAATAAGTTTGTCATTTACCACTATATATTTTAAATAAAAATATTTTATTTGATAAAATAAATTTTTGAATGCAATCTTAACAACTGTTGCAGGTATTTTATTGAGTTAGTTTTTACGAGGAACCAAATAATGTGCTGAGCACATTTTGAAAATTAGATATCTCCATCAAATTTTCAATGCAAACAAAAATACCCTAAAATCTTTGAATGGAGTTAGAGTTATTTTTATATTTTGATGTATGTTGTACTTTGACTACTCATGCATCCCGGCTAACATGAAAAGTAAACCCCATAAAAGTTTTTTTTTTTTTTGAAAAACAACGGATAACCAACTATAATAAAGTAGATAATTCTTTACAAAAGGGAGCTCAAGCCTCCTTAGGCAATGGTGAAGGAGACATATCTCCTTTACACAATTTTACAGACCATCTAACTAAGGAGTGTGCTAAATAGTTACATTCCCTACTAACATATGAAATAGTTACATTTGAAGTAGAATTCAACACTTGAGCACATTTATGGGGTTTTTGGTTGCATGATAATTTTTTGTACACTTTCATGATAAAAAATTGTATTAAAATAAAAAGTGAACCAACTAATGGCATAAAATTATCATGTTTGGAGGGATGTGATTACAAAAAAGAGTAACTACCACACATGACCAAACAAAGTGGGGGACCACAAGAAAAAAAGAAAGAGGTGAGACCCTCTTTTTTTGTTTAAGAAGAAAATCACTTTCAAAACATAAAATTATCATGGTTGTCAAACACCTCTTTTAACAAGTTTTCTTATAATTTTTAAAAATTAAAATAAAAACCTCAATTATCATGCAACCAAACACCCCATTAGCTATCAAGTCTTGGGCTTTCCATGGGACAGGACGTTGTCCATTGATTGCTTTTAGCCTTTTACAGTGCATTTAGCATCACTCTCAACCTGTGCAGGCAAGTCAAATGAGCATGCCCAAGAAATAGCTTTAAAAATAGCCTCCGTTTCCAGCTTCTCTGGAGAAGAGAGTAAAGAGACTTCGGTATTCTAGAAAATCAAGTGAGCTACATCATTCCTAACTACTATAGCAATAGCACCTGCAACTTTGGATAGAGTGCAATCAACATTTACCTTCAAGTGATGTATTGCAGGAGGAGACCAAGTAAGTCTGGGAGCTGCTTCTGCCCGAGGTGCATTCTGCCAACATAGGTCTATGGTAAGTTGTACCGGATGATAAACTTTGAGTGGACTAACTTGCTTCAAATGAAAAATAAAATTACATCTAGCTCTCCATAAATGCCATAGAGTAGGAACCGTAGTAACTCCCAACTTTACCATGTACTCATCCTTGCAGAGGACCCAATCTAACCATTTAGAGATCAAATCATGTAGTGACTGGGTCTGCCACTCTGGATTACTCCCCAAAGGTGATAGCATTCATATAGCCCTGCTCCTTGAACAAAGGTGAAATAGGTGTTCCAAATTTTCTTCCTACATTCCACAAGTACTACAGAGGGGATTAACACAATTACACTTGCGGTGAATATTACCATTAGTAGGAAGAGAATTAGATAGAATTTTCCATAAGCAGACAAGCATTTTATGAGAAAAAAATCGAGTCACCCTGGGATGCCATAACTTTTTCCAGATTTGCAAGTTAGATGGACTTGGAGGTATGTTAACTTCATTCAAGAGTCTATATGCATATTTTAGAGTAAAAAACCCTTGAGAAGTAAAAGGCCATATAGGCATATCATGCTCCAATTCTGGATAAAGAGGTGTATTTATAATACGGTCAACAGAATGAGGTTCAAACTAATCATAAATAAGTTGCACATTTCAAGAGCCATCCCTTATAAGATCATTAACTAGTCCAGGAAAATACCTGCCAGGGATTCTAGGATATGAAGAAAATCAACCATCATTGATCCACTTGTGCCTCCAAGGTTGTAAACCCACTCCGTCCTTAAGTTTCCAGGTGACCACTGAAAGGAAAAGAGATTTAGAATTAAGTAAAAATTGCCATACAGGAGAATCAATATGTTTGACTTTAACTTGCCAAAAGTTAAACTTTTGAAGATATTTTGCTGAGAGCACTTTAACCCATAGGCTCTGCTTTTGAACCAGAAAAGTCCACAGAAGATGCAAGCCCAAAGCCATATTCAAGGTTTGTAGATCCTTGATGCCCATTCCCTCCATCACTTTTGGTTGTTTAATAGCTTTCCAATTAATAAAGTGAAATTTGCTTTCCTGAGAAGAACTATAAGTCCACCAAAATCTTCTTTGAATAATATACAATTCCTTAATAGTTTTAGAAGGTAACTTAGTAATTGACATTGCATAAATAGAAAGATGACCAAGAGTAGATGTAATCAAAGTAGATCTACCACCTGTCGATAAAAGATTTGCCTTTCACCTAGCTAATTTTCTTTGGGAAGCCTGAATGAGATTATGAGACAAAACCTTTATCCCCCCATATGGGTCCCAAGGTAATCCCAAGTAAATATCTTTGCAAGCTAACCGAAAACCTGTTAGGTTACATAAGCTCGTGCATATTGGAATAGGAACATTCTTACTGAAACAAATTTTTGACTTAGAAGAGTTTATAGCCTGACCTGATAATTGTCGGGACTGGGCTGCCTGAGTAAGCATTGAAGAAAGAATTTCGGAGCAAAGAATATAGAGATAAGGTGATAAAGGGCAACCTTGTCGGATTCCTCTCTTTGGAAAATTCTTGTTAGAAAAATTTCCATTCAGATTTATAGAATATGAAACAGTAGTGGTGCAGTGCATAATAAGGTTGATCAATGTCACCGGGAAACCTCTTTTAAGAAGAACCGCACGTAAAAAATTTCATCTGATCCTGTCATATGCTTTATGAATGTCTAGTTTAGCCATGAAATAACATGTTTTGCCTGTTTTCCATTTGAAGGCATTTCTAATTTCTTGGATAAGAATGACATTATCCATTCCATGCCTACCAAGAACAAATGTTGACTGAAGATCCGAGACCAAAGTAGGCATAAGGGGTTTGAATCTAGTTTCTATAACTTTAGTAAGAAACTTAAGCAAAACATTGCATAAATAGATGGGTCTATAGTGATCCGGCAGGTAAGCATTTTCTCTCTTAGGAATCAAAGTAATCAAGGTGTGATTCAATGTAGGAGGAACATAAGTTGTAGAGAACATAAACTTAATAAACTTGTGAATATCTTCATGCATTAGTGTCCAAAACTATTGATAATTATGAAATATAGAATTATAATAAGGCCAAAACAACAGAATTTATATCCTCTAAATGAGTTGACCAGGAGCCATCAGATTTGTAAACACCTGGAATTCGGTTCCATTTTCATCTGTTTAAAACTTTAGTATGGAAGAATTTAGTGCAACGATCACCATAAGTATGCCAAAATACTTTGGCCCGTTGTCTCCAATAGATAGCCTCCATATCTTCCAACAAAGATAAATGTTCCTCCAACTTAGCTTATTCTAATAGGCTTTCAGCAGAAGGAACTAGAGCTTGAGTAGCAAGAAGAGCCTGTCGAGTATCCCTTATTCTATTTCTAAGACACCCAACCACATCCTTCTTCCTGGACAGTAAAGCCCTCTTGATGGCTTTCATTTTCAGTCCATAGCTATCACAAAGTGTAGGAGAGTTAACCCAAAGTCCCTGAACAACATCCTTAAAAGAAGGATGTTTTAACCAAAATGCTTCCATCCTAAACCAAAACCTTGAACGTTGAACAGGGGGGTTTGTATTTAGCTAAAGAGGACTATGGTCACTCGAACAAGCTGGAAGAACATGCAAATGTCCATACGGATACAATCTAAACCAGGTGTCAGAAATTAAGCATCTATCTAATTTTACTCGGATGAGTTGAGAAATGATTCTCCTATTGCTCCATGTATAAGCCGGACCATCATTCTTCAACTCCGGCAGTCTGTTATGATTTATGAAATTTTCAAAATGATCCATATGAGATTTAGGAGGCACTAAACCTCCCCATTTGTCTGACTGTGTCCTGATATAATTCCAATCCCCAATTAGGCATGTTGGAAGAGAAATTTCAAAAATTAGTGAAGTCAAATTTTGCCACATGATCATCCTACCAACATCTGAACAAGGAGCATAAACACAAATAAGAAGCCACGCCAAATCAGTTAAGGAGTCCTGCACAATACCCCCTATCCAGGATTCATGAGAGGAAATAATTTGAACTTTGATATTAGAATCCCTCCATAGCCAAAGACTCCCTTTCTGTGCACAAGATCGCACTATAAAGTAAGTAGATATAGCTCTGTCTCTAAAAAAAGGTTTCCCATGTGGCCTGTGAACACTTATTTTCAAATAAGAAAAATAGAATAGGTTTTATGGAATGGACAAGATTATCTACGTGTCGAAATGTCGAGTGCCCATTCGCTCTCTGACAATTCCACGCTATGAGCTTCATTTGGGAGTTGGCAGCTGTGAAGGGCCAGCTGCCGCACCCCCTTCAAGTTGGACCAGATGTGAGACCACTTCTACTTTAATAGGGAGAAGATTATGCTCCGACTCTAATAATGAATTATGAACTGCTTGATAAGCTTTTCATTTTTGTTTTCCTTTAGATCCTGGTTTTTTCATTGGTGTTTTGACAAGAGAAATTGAAATTTTAGGCCAACTTTGTGATCCAGCTTGAAAGGTATTAGCCGATGACCTTGATGAAGCGATAAAACTCATATGAGAAGGACCCAAATGCAGAGCTGGACGCGAAAGAGAACGAGCCACCTCTAAACCTCCTAAAGAAAATATTGTAGAGGTATCTCCTGGAATAGTAGTATAATCAGGCGGAATATACTTTTCAACAGCTAAAATTTTAATACCTGGATCATCCCCATGAGGAGGGAGAGAAACTTCAATAGTTTCCTGCATAGATGAGCCGGATAGTGCCAGCATTGGAAAAGGCGAATCCCTTGAAGTTGCACAAATAATCTCCCGACTTTGTAAAGAAGACAGATCTGACATTGGATAGTTATAAAAAATAGACGAAGACGTATGTGAGGAATATATAGAACCCCTATGTGTTTGTCTACCAGTAGTTGTAAGCCAATCCCCATAGCGGAAAATCAAATGGTTCTTCATTGATGACTTGAGCTATTTAGAAAACTCCGGCATAATAAAAGAAGTTAGCTAAGACAAGTAATCACAATCTTCATGTAAATGGCCCAATTGACCACAAAAGTAACAAAATTTAGTCACTTGTTCATAAGCAAGTTCAAAAGACTTCAGTATACCATCAGGAAGAACCACTGGGACGTCAATAGGAAGGGGGTTTAAAACATCCAGTCGGGCTTTGATACGAGCAAATAAACTCCAAGAATTCACAATATCAGGTGCAGGGTCCCAAGGAATACCGACATGAGAACTTATTTTCATAACAATGTCCTTTGTGAGTAATTCCTGAGGTAAATCAAAAATTCATACCCAAAGATCCACAAACTATAACTTATATTTTGAGGGAGCTGTAAAGGACTGAGCTCTTTCCAGGAGTAATAAATCGTTATTGGAAAACCATGGTATCTGCCTACAAACCTTGTCCACTTCTTCCTCTGATTGAAACGTAATAATGAAAGCTGCATTGGGGAAGTCCAAGAGTGTCCAAGGCAATATGGGATTCCACATATGGTGAACCCACTCTTTCAACCCTGCTGGCCTCACCTTGGTAGAAGATAGAACTTTAAGAACTAAACTTTTCTTCCTTTTTTCATCATCAGAAACTAGTGGCAACTCTAAACGAACAGGAGTTACAGTGGTTGGGGGATGAAGTAACTTCTGAAATTGAGAGAGAATGAAGTCTTCATCCGGCGCTGAAGAATCCATGAGGAAAAGGTAGATAAAGGGAGCAAGGGAGAAAAGATAACAGAAAAGGAACTAAGATTAAAACGGGAAAAGTTTAGGAGAGAAAACTAGAATGAACAAAACATCTATAACCAGGAACAGAGAATGAAACCATCAGACCAAAGTAGAAAAAGCCCCGCAACCCCTGGAAGACCAACAAAAACAGAGAGAAAAAGAAGGCGAAAAAGCAAGCAAAAACAGATTAGAGAAATGGAACCCTAGATTACAGAAAAACACACAATCCCCTCTAAGGAAAGAGAGACAAAAAGGTAGAGCATCAAAGGTGATGTTCCGAGGTGAGCGAACCCAAACCCTAGATTACATAAAAACACACAACCCTCTTGTAGGCACCCGGAAGAGCCGGTGGTTTGATTAAACATGTGGACATGTATGTGTGTGGTTGTGGTCACCAGGAGCCGAGGACTCCAAAATGTGATTAAGTATAAAGCAAATGAAATGAAAGAGTAAGTTTGACCATCGTACCTTTGGGAGTGGAAAAGGGGGGAGATTGTTAGGTTCTAACTTCTCCTCTCTCGGCCGGCCGAAAGAGAAGAGCTTGAGTGAGCTCTTTCACTTCCGATCGGGTTGAAGCTTCACCTCGATCGATTTAGCTAAGAATGTCCTGCGTAGAAACATAAAAAACAAGTGAAGATCATTAGCTCTGGTGTGAGTATAGTATCATGCTTGGTATATACTCTGAATCATGCAAAAGGGGATGAACTAACCGGATCGGGACGAAATCTCAACCCCTATTTTTGGTAAGTTTTTAAATATATATGAGGTGCAAACTGATCTAATGCATGCCAAATAAAACGATGAAAGGTTCTAAGATGAAAACGGAAGACAAACTCGATCAGACGGGCGATCGGTCTCCGAAAATTGCAAAACAGGCTTCTGCCCCTGCTGGTGCCCTATATATAGGGCGCTAGCTATAGGTGCCCCCCTTATAGGGCGCGTTGACCAAGGTCAAAGCGCCCTGTATATGGGGCACTAAGTCTGGCTCGGGCATATTTTCTTTCCCTCTTCGCGATGCTGCTCAGGAGTGTTGGACGGCTTCCGGGACGAAGTAAGGGCTCCTCCTTGTAGCCAATATGCAAATGAAGTTAATGGTGGGTGGTTTGAATGCTGGATGAAAGAGGAAAGACGGATAAAGGCTCTCAAAGTTGAGAAAAAACCATGTTTCTGGATGACAGAAACAACAGATTTTTGGGATTTTTGGGGGATGATCTTGGGTCGGTTTGAAGGCTTATGGGGGGTGCAAATGGCTTAAAAACGTGGTCTTGGATGAACTCAAGGGTGGTACAGAGTTGGAACCCCCTTTTCAATTCCAAATGGGGGTCTATTTATAGCCCAAAAGAGGGTACTTTGGCTATTTCCGAAAAGCAGTTCCACGAGGCAAAGCGCCCTATATATAGGGCACCAGCATTATGAGGTATGTCAAATCGATAAGACGAGTCACTGCGAGGGGTCAAATCGGCCAGTCAAGTTGATTTGATTCGGTGTCAGGCGCCCTATGTATAGGGCGCCCGGTGCCCTGTTTATAGGGCGCCCGATGCCCTGTTTATAGGGCGCCCGGTGCCCTGTTTATAGGGCGCCAAGTGCCCCATATATAGGGTGCTTTGGCCCGGTCAATCGTTCTATCGATCCTCTTCGGAATGTGCTGAAAAACCTGACTCTTCTGGAAAACACGGTTCCCTTCAAATATTCTTCATGAGCTCTCCAACTAGGCCAAAATTGCATGTCTACGGCTTGCCTCGCCTTGGCGTCGGCTTTGTAGGGAAATGACACAAATGTAGCACAGGCGAATGTAGTGAAACGTAGTGAGGAATAGCAAAATGAAGTGGTAATGGACTGAAAATGTGACGCCAAGGTGTAGATTTAGACACGCCCTCATTGGCCTAGTTGAGCGAAATGAAACTTTACCGGATTCCGTGATTGTCTTTTGTTTTATCGAAACCCTTCCTTTGGTTGATTGGGTAGAAGGATAGTACTGAAAGTAACTAAAATCCCACATGGGGGAATTGTTACCGGCCAGGACTCGAACTGCATGGTGTGCTGGACTCGGTAGAAAGTAAATTGCGAAAAGTAAAGAGGAAACATGCAATCAACCAAGGTTAGGTTCTTCAAATTCATCGAGCTTACTCAGAAATGCTGGTGCAGTTCGGAATGGAATAACTTCTTTTTTTGATGAAAT
Source organism: Cryptocoryne crispatula var. balansae (assembly GCA_036172225.1). NCBI lineage: Eukaryota > Viridiplantae > Streptophyta > Magnoliopsida > Alismatales > Araceae > Cryptocoryne > Cryptocoryne crispatula. The sequence continues at coordinate 26,641,243 of CM069927.1, forward strand.
CATTGTTGAAACATGGTTAAAATGGATCTTGTGGGCAGACCAAAGCCCCCCTCTAAGAGCTATAGAAAGGTTGTAATGGTAGGGTTGGCATGTAACGATGCATGATGCATGCTGAGTTTAAAGAAATGCAAATAAGTATAGGAAAATAGTTGAAGATATAGGTCAAACGCAACGGGTCAGGACATCCGTGAAGGCACCGTCGTCCCCGTTTATTTGACTTTGGCTTATCCGCGGGCCTAAAAATGGCTAAATCCTTCATCGATTTTGTTGAAAGGGTTCTCAGACTCAGCCCTTTTAGACCCAAGGTCTTCAACGATATATATGCGAGACTATGCTAGATAAATGGCCCATGTAAGGCTCCAGGCGCCCTGTTTATAGGGCGCCAGGTGCCCTAATTGTAGGGCGCCTGGTGCCCTGGTTACAGGGCGCCAGGTGCCTTGTTTATAGGGCGCCAGACGCCTTATACGCGGGGCACCTGCGCGGTACTTTGTTCATGCTCCTTCCCGAGGTGACTTTTTGGGGTCTATAAGAGGGGGGACCCCCCTTCTTCTCCTCCACACCAGCTACAGTGCCTTCCTCCTCCCGTTGTTCCGATGGCTTCCTCCTCCTCTTGTCCGACTTGTCCAATTGAGATGAAAAGTTTTTCCTAGGTCCCGTGCCATATCCGGAACCGGGTGTCCATGGGAGTGGTAGTGACCTTATTAGGTACCCTTTTGTTTTGTTCCGAAGCTCTCTTTTCTGATCACATGATTATTCTACAGGACCTTCCAAACTTCCCCGGCGCTCGTCATTATGGACAGGTGTTATGGATAGCTCGACTGATGGCTGCCATCAACATCCGCGTGCAGTCTATTCTGAGCGGGTGGGGCCTTTCTGGCATTCTGGTCCATGCCAACCATCTTCTCAAGTATTTATGGGATTTCTCTCTGGCGGGTGCGCTTCTTGAGATGTGGCATCCCGATACACACACCTTCATTTTAGACACCTTCGAGTGTACCTTTCTAACATGATTGTTTGTTAGTGCAGGGGAAGATTAAATCTTAGATATCCTGGGAGATGGTCTTCCACGCCTACGAGGGGTTGCAGGATTTCCAGAAGGCACAACTGGATGCGATGGGCTTCGGGCCGTTGCTTCGTTGTTCTGCCTTCTGGGAAGACCTCCCCTTGATCCAGGCTCTGAGGGAGAGATGAGATTCTACCACCCATTCCTTCCTCTTTCCTTGGGGGCACATGATGCCTACCCTGGAGGACATCTCCCGGATCACGGGACTCCACGTTCATGGTCGTGCCGTTAACGGCAAGACCTACCGCGATTACTCGGCCATGGTCCGAGACTTTCTGGGTCATCCGATCCCACTTGCTCGGTCTGGGCAGTGCGAGTGTGGGGAAGGATGACATAGTGGCGGATGTCCTTCACGCGTTGACAGAACGCGTGAAGCATTACCTGGTCGGCGAGGAGGGTACCGTCCAAGCCGACTACGATCTTCGCCGGTTCCTCCTCTTCTTCTTGACCCATCTTCTTCTAGCCTTGAAGACGGACAGGGTGCATCTGCGGTTTCTCCCATTCCTCGCTAACCTGTCGAAAGTCGGTGAATACGCCTGGGGTGCTGCCATGCTGGCACACCTGTTCTCCTCGTTGGCGATGGAGAGCAGCCCGATTTCAGTAGCCGGTTTTACTCCATGCCTTCAGGTATGCCTTGTCTCTTTTGTCCATTATGAATTCTGCCTTGTTTTTGTTGACTAATTGAGCTTTATTGGCAGGTATGGAGTTATTATCATATCCCCTTGGGTCGTGCCCTGTTGAAGGAGGACCCTGAGTATCCGCTTATTGGCAGCTTGGTTGCCAGTCGATTTGCCTCTTCCCACCCTTACGAAGTGGAGAACCTGAGGTGGCAACTGTTCTGCTTCCCCCACCACGAGGTATCCTGTCACTTTTCCCTTTCAGCCCTTTGGTTCTTCTTATTCACTGTCCTGCCTTGTTTTTTCAGGTGGTGTGGTGCCTGTATTCAGACATTCACCTGGACCAGCAGCCGTGGGTGTCAGAGGGTTGTCCAGTCTTTGGCCGTGACACCTTTCTGATTTATCTGAACGAGATGGAGCCTCTGTGGGTGTGTCTCATGATGCGCTCATTGGGCTTCACCAGGAGTGGGTCGTTCTACCCGCGGCCTGATCCAGGAGATTGACTGGAAAAAGGAGGGCCAGTTCGCTGTCTGGATCTGGAAGAGGGTGGCACCCCAGTGACTTCCAGTTCTCCCGACAGCAGTGACTATCTGCGTCGCTACACGGCGACTTTTGCCCACCTTTTCACCGAGGGTGGAGAGGTATGCATTTGTTGTTCCTGACACTGCTCTTTCTTTGCTTGGTATCTGACCGTTTGTTGCTTGCAGAGTATACAGGAGGAGTTGTCTCGCTTGAGGGCAGGGACAACATCTTTGGAGGCCGAGCTGGAGAGACAAGTATTTTCTTTGCTTCGTACCTTTCCCATTGCATGTTAACTGATCCTTCTTTCTTTCTTTCAGCGATGTCGCTACCGAGGTGCACGCCGACAGCTGCGTGGGCGTGATGATGTGGTGATGTTTCTTGCCCTCCTTTAATATCTTGAATGAATGTTTCTGACTGTTTCCCTTGCTTCTTTTCCAGATTTCACGGCTCCGTGAGCGTGTAGCCGAGCTGGAGTTGGGTTCCCACCCAACTGACCCTAAGCCGGCGATTTTTGACGAGCCTTCAGAGGCCCCTTTCAAGCCGTTTGACTTAGGCCAGCCTATGGGTCCTGAGCTCCCTCCTCACCATCTGCCGGATGATCCACCCTCCTTTATTCCCCCCGACCCCGTGAGCAGTTCTTCTGAGACAGGTCTTCTCCTTGAGGTGATCATCATTTTTTTTTCTTATGTTGTCTTTCTTCCTTTATTTGCCTTGCTAATCTTTCTTTCTTTCTTGTAGATTGCCCAGCTGAAGGAGCGGGTGCAGGCCCTTACCACCAAGGTGAATCTCTATGACTTCCTTATGCTTCATTTTGCTTGATTCTGACATTCTTTCTGCTTGCAGAACAAAGATCTTTGGGCGAGGATCTCCGATCTTTCCGCGGGGGGTGTTCCGCCTACTGACAGTGAACCCTCGGATCTCCGGGATAAGGTACATGTTCTTCTGCTTTGTTTGTCATTGTTTTCTTTCTTTCCTGACATTTTTCTAGTAGGTGATGGAGCTACAGAGGGAGCTCGAGCTCGAGCTCCTCGTAGCTGTTCCAGATCCTAGTCCTTCTTCTTCTGAGGTGTGGAGTCTTTATTCAAAATTTGAACTTGGGACTCATGGACTGATGCTTCTTCTTTTGTTTTTCAGACTGCTCAGAGGATAGAGGAGCTGACACAGGAGGTACAAGTTTGGTTCTTATCCTTAACTGCTTCTTCTGTAGTTGATACATCTCTATGTCATCTTGTAGGTCGGGAGGCTGGAGGCTCGTGTGGTTGAGCTATCACAACCCGAGTCCGAGCAGATCCTTCATCTTCGCCTTGAGCACTCCAGAGAGCTCATCCGACTGGAGGCAGAGCATCGTCAGATGATGATGATGCAGATGCTCCAATCTCGATCTCGGAGCCATTCTCACCGTTTTGACTCTCGCAGGACCATGCTGAGGGGACCTACTCACTCGGGTTCCTCTCAGACTAGTAGTCATAGGAGGAGAGGTGAGGAGAGACACACCATGCCACCTCCAGGTGATCAGGCTCCAGTGAAAGGAGGTGGTGATTTCTGATGTGCCGGCCCCTTCCTTATCTTTGATGTATCTTTCCTTTGTATAGTGACAGTTGTTTGTTTCCCTTTCTGACTCCCTGCGTTCACTCAAAAGGCAATTAGAACTTTATTTAGGCTTAGTCCCTTGCGAGAAGAAGGCAAAACTGCCTCGATCTTTTGTCAAGGGACATAGGCCTTATCAAGGTGGAATAACAGGAAAATATAAGTATGCACAAAAGGAAATATGCAAGACTGAATGCAAAGGCAATTAGTCAATTAGAAAACAAATTTTTAGGTGTTCTGAAATTTTTGATTTGTTTGGGTTTTGATGGTTTTATAATGTTTTTGATGTTTTGGAACCTTTTATGATTTTTTTTGGTGTTTTAAATATTTACTTTTTAAGAATTTTGATTTTATGAATTTGTTTGGTGTTTTTGAAGTATTCGATTTTTTTGTCTGGTGTGAAAGAAACGACCATCTCATCCTTTGCCCTGCTTGCCATAGGTGTCCCTCATCGTTACCTAAGGGTTAAGAGTAGGCATCACGTGTAAGAAAGTGTCTAGTCTGGAATCTTCTGACCTTCCACCTTTGATAGGCTATGGCTCTTCTTGGATCCAGTTGGTCAGCCTTACCCGCAAGGTTAAAGAGGGAAGAGGATTGATGGTAAGTCCTTAATAGAATTCAGGGGTGTCGAATTCGTTTCTCTACTAGTGCCTACATTGCCCGTTTGGGATTTGACGTCCTTGTGTCCTTCCTTCTAGCCCTTTCTCTTTGATGGCCCACATTCAGACATGTCTTTTCTTTTGCTTGGTTTTGACCTAAGGGGTTTATTGCCCATCTTTTGGAGCCTTTTTCTTTTGGGCTTTTGTCGGTACACATTTAGACAGGTCTATTCTTTTGCCGACCTGAGGGGTCATTGCCCATCTTTTGGCACCTTTTTTTAAAGAAGTCAGACCTTCAGAGGCATCTTCCTACTAAGGCAATGGACACTTTCGATACTCCTCATTCTAACCCCTTCCACCTATTCTGGACCGAAATAAGAAGAAAATAGGGTAGGGTTGACCTTCTTTTGCCAAGTGTTGCCTAGCTTTCTCTCTGACCTCCAATCATCGGATTCCGAAACCTAGGTGTGTAGTGTGTGCAGTATGATGCCTATCCTTATTTCCCTAAGTGACAAGTTGGTGCACCGAACAAGCAAGCATTAGATGTTACCATCATTCTTCACACCTTTGGATTTTATAGAATTTTTGTGATTTTTGTTTTAAGAGAAATATTTTTTGAGGTATACACCATTCCAGGGATGAGCTAGTTCTTCTCCTTCTGCATTAGTTAGCTTGTATGAATTACCAGGATAAATAGCTGAAATTACATACGGACCCTCCCAATTAGGTTGAAGTTTGGAGTGGGGACCGCCAGGCTTAATGAATATTCTTTTAAGCACAACCTCACCGATTTCAAATTTTCTCTCCACCACCCTCTTCTGATAAAATCTTTTAAGTCTATTTTGATAAGATCTAGCATGTTCGGCGGCGGCCAACCTCCTTTCGTCTAAGAGTTCGAGTTGCGTGAGAAGGGAATCTCAGCGTTCATCCATCGGGATGTCTCGATCGATCTAGACTCGGAGGGAAGGAATGAGTACTTCGTATGGGACTACCGCCTCCATCCCAAATGCCAAGGCATAGGGGGTTTGACCCTTTGGGGTTCGAATAGAAGTGCGGTAGGCCCATAGAGCATCAACTAACTTATCCGGCCAGTCCGCGAACTTACTAGACTTACAAGTTTTCTTAATGATTTTTATCAGAGTTTTATTTGTGGCTTCTGCTTGACCATTGCCTTGAGGATAATACGGAGATGAATGATGCAATTTGATGCAATACCTGTTGCAAAGGTCGCGCAACTCCTGAGAGATTAATTATGGTCCATTGTCGGTGATGATGTCATCTAGGATCCCGAACTTGGCAATAATGTTGCGTTTGATGAAGGTGTAGACTATTGATGCCTTGATTTCCACGTATGCTTCTGCTTCCGCCCACTTGGTGAAGTACTCCGTTGCCATTAGGATTAAGGATTTGGTTCTGTTTGTGGAGTTTGGGTCACCATGGGGTCTAATAACATCAAAAGCCCACATAGCAAAGGGCCATGGGGCATGAATTGGGTGAAGGGAAGACGCAGGAGAATGAATCTTGTCGGCGTGAAGTTGACATTGATGACAGTGCCGGACAAAGATCGAGCAATCTTCTTTCAGAGTAGGCCAATAATATCATTGCCTGATGATCTTCTTGGCGAGGGCTTGGGCATTTACATGGCCTACACATACTCCAGAATGTGCTTCTTTAAGCACCAATTCAGCCTCCTCTTCATCTACGCATCTTAGTAGAATGCCGACTAGACTCCTTTTATAAAGTAATCCACCTAAGATGGTGTATCTCTGGGAGATCCTTCTTATGGCTTTCTTCTCTTCGGCAGTTGATCCTGGTGGGTATGTCTGATCCTGACAGTAATTCGCAATCTCATGATACCATGGTTCCTCACATTCTTCTAGTTCCTCCAATTCGACCAAAGATACTTCCTCCTTTTGCTCAATGTATTCTTTTCTTTCAAACTCTTCCTTAACCCTCAAGAATCGTGCATCTTCTATTGCTGGAATGGTACGTCGGCGGACATAGATCGTCCTAACCTGTCCGCCTAGCGGGACAGATAGTGAAGATGCCAGAGAAGCGAGAGCATCGGCAAGAATATTTTGAGCACGAGGAACATGAATGAATTCGAGTTTGGAGAATAGCTTGATGTAACAAGCGGTGAGTTCTTGGTATGGTCTGAGCCCGGGATGAGATGTGCGGTATTTGGCAAGCACTTGGCGGAGGATCAACTGACTATCACCGATCACCTTTAGTTTAGTGACACCGTAGAAGTGAGCGGCCTCCAGCCCGGCCAAACAAGGCTTCAAACTCAGCTATATTGTTCGTTGCTGGAAAATGGAGCTGAAAAGCCTGTGGAATGGTGACACCTTCGGGTGACAGAAGAACAATCCCTATCCCTCTACCCTGTGAGTTTAATGCCCCGTCAAAATATAAAGTCCACATATTGGAAGATCAAATGGACATCAATTCTTCGTTGGGGAATTCTAATTGGATAGGGTCAAAGATTGGGATAGGATGATGGGCAAGGTGTTCAGCAATTGCATAGCTCTTGATTGCCTTCTGTTGGATGTAGGTGATGTGAAATTGAGAGAGAAAGCTCTGCCAGTGTGCCAACCGGTCAGCTAGGACAGATTTTTCTAGGAGAAACTTGATGGGATTCATGCGAGCAATGACATTAACCTCGTTAGCCAGAAAGTAATGTTTAAGCTTCTAGACCACCCAAACCAGGGCGGCATAGGTTTTTTCCATGGTTGTATACTTCTGCTCACAAAGATCAAAGATTTTGGACAGATAGTACGCTGCTCGCTCTTTCCCTTCATCATTTAATTGTGCCAATACTGCTCCAACAGATCCTTCCAAAACCGCGTTGTATAAGATCAAGGGTTTGCCGGGAACCGGAGGTTTGAGCACAGGTGAGCTTGACAAATATTTCTTTAAACCATCGAATGCCTCTTGACATCTCGAATCCCATCTAAATTCGGCCTTCGCATTGGTTAACTCATAGAAAGGCTTACACCTTTGGGAGTGTTGTGAGATAAACCGGCGAACAAATTGTAGCCTACCAATCAACCCTCTCAGCTCTTTTAAGTTCTTTGGTGGAGGCATATCAATGATGGCCTTGGCTTTATTGGGATCGATCTCGATGCCTCTTTTGCTGACGATGAACCCATGTAGTTTTCTAGATGATACTCCAAACACACACTTCTTGGGGTTCATTTTAAGCTTATATTCCCTGGCTCGTTGCAAAACCCTTTTTAACACCTCAGTATGCTCATCTCGGGTCAGAGATTTGACCACTAGATCATCCACATACACCTCTACAAATTTATGCATCATATCATGAAATATCGCCACCATGGCTCTTTGATAAGTTGCTTCGGCATTCTTTAATCCAAAGGGCATGACGACGTAGCAATAAGTTCCCCAAGGTGTAGTGAATGAGGTCTTCTCTTGATCCTCTTCTGCTAACCGGATTTGATTATACCCTGAATATCCATCCATGAATGATAGGTTTCATATCCGGCTGTGTTATCAACAAGGACATCGATATGAGGAAGGGGGAAATCATCTTTTGGACACGCCTGGTTTAAGTCCCTGAAGTCAATACAAATTCGAACATTTCCATCCTTCTTCATGACCGGGACTATATTTGCCACCCATTGTGGGTAGAGGACAACTCTAATGAATTTTGCTTGGTGTAACTTATCGACCTCTTCCTTCATCTTTAATGCTATGTCTGGGTGGAATCTCCTTAGCTTTTGCTTGACCAGGGTAGCTCCGGGTTTTAAAGTTAATCGATGCTCTACCAATGATTTGTCTAACCCCGGCATATCTTCGTATGTCCAAGCGAATGTGTCCTTGTATTCTTGTAGTACCCCCATTAGCTTCTGTTCTTCCAAAGGGGTGAGGTTGGCACTGATGAGGATATTCTTAGGATCTTCCGGTGTTCCAAGATTAAGTTCCTTAGTCGGTTCATCCACCGTGGCTGATGGTTCCTCAAACTTCTTTAATCCAGATGTGTAGGCATCAGCCAAATCCTCCTCTTCCTCCTCAGTATCAGGATCCTTTTCTGATACAACCTCGTAAACCCCTAAAGTTGGATCGTTGTTATCCTTCTCCTCATATCGAATTTCATCCAGCTGGATTGCATTTTCTAAATACTCCGGTAACTTGGCACATTCTAAACTTTTCTGAGCTAACTGATGCAGGTATCTTTCTAGAACTCTCCTACCCCTGATTTTTGTTTTGTTTTTATTGAAAACTAAACCTAAAGAAGAAGAAGGTAAATACGGAAAGGAAGAGGAGGTTGAGGGAGTAGAATTTATTGGAGAGGGTGAAGGGCAAAGGAGATCGATCAAAGACCGGGTGGCCTCCCGGTTTGGATCATCCTTCGGAGTGAGTTGGGATGTTTCTTCGATCGAAACTTGGGTTGAGAATAGGACGTTTTTATTTTGATCTTTTTGAGAAGTACTAAACATAAATACAGAAAGAGTTTGGTTGGTTGTGGTTTCCAACGTGGGCTGGGATATTGACAGAGAAGGGAACAAATCGACCAAAGATGGGTAAAGAGAGCATCCACCCTTGCTGCCTGGTGAATCTGATGGTGGACTTATTGGGAACGAGTCTGTTAGAACCATGGAGATGGCAAGGGGTGAATGCCCCAGATTCTGATTGCCAGAAGGCTTGTTGTGGAATAATTCGTCAGTTGACCCTTTTTCAGAGAATAACCATGATATGTCGAGATACGGCTCATCCTATGGGCAATCCACTTTCTTCCTTTTTGCTTGTTCTTCCGGTTCTTGTTCTTCAATCATCTGTATTGTCTCTCTCTTGTCGAAGAACTTGTGCCAACACCCCTGGAAGTATTTTTAATTAATCTTTTGACCATTATCACATGTCCCATCGTGCCCTATCCCGTTCTTTGATGTTGTCTTTACCAGCTCGATGGGCTCTATGATGCCTTGCAATTCTCTTCCTAGTCCTAGGCCTTCTTGATATCCCAGATTTTCCATCATACGCCACCCGAGGGTCTTGGTATCATCCTTCTTTCTTTTCCAAACTTGCCTGGGCTGCCTTCCATCCTTTGGCAAATCGAGGATTGTGAAGACTGGTTGATTTGGCAAGCTAGGAGGGAGATTAACCAGGCAATCCACAGGCATACTTACCATCTTAACGACTTGGCCCTTAAAGGGAAATTTGATGCGCTGGTGATTGGTTGAAGCTACGGCCTCTAATGCCTCAAGGTAAGGCCTTCCCAAGATAGCTTTGTAAGTCGGATCCATGTCCAGGATGTGGAAGTCGACAGTAACAACTCGGGGTCCGAGTTTGACTTTGAGTGTAACCATGCCATGGGCGGGCCTCTTGGAATTGTCATATGCTGTTATGGTGATTTGTGACGGCCGAATATCTTCTTCTGGGATTCCACACAATTGTAGCGTTTCTGGTGGCAAGACATTGATGGATGCACTGGTATCAACTAGACAAGACTTGACATCTGTTTCGTTGATGCTGACAGTGATACAAAGTGCATATTTCCTTACTTCTGGTTCGGCCAACTCCTATTTGGTGAAAGTGAGGGCAGGGTGTTCACTTCTCGGGGTCAAGACTGATGCAATCTTCTCAAGGGGGAGGGTTTCATTGACCATTACTCGTTGTAAATACTGTTGAAGAACTTCTTGATGAACCTTGGATCTTTTGATCAGCTCTAGAATAGAAATCCGTGCAGGAGTTTTGTCGAGGTGTTTCAGCAAGTCGTAAGATGTCCTTGGTACTAGTTCTTTCGGGTGTTCTTCTTCTTCTTCTTGTGATCGCCCTGGTTGACCGGTCTGGGGGAAAATTCTTTGAAACATGTGCCCGCTTCTAAGCACCGTGGCGAGCTGAGGGGCTATGGTTGGTGTAGTAGAGGTGGCTGGAGGATTAGGTCGGATGATGGGAGGCCTAGGTAGGGGCGTATTGATGATAGTTTCGGTTGTAGGGACGTGGGTAGGTTGTGGTGGCATGGTTGTACGAGGTGGTATGATAATGGGTCCTAATGGTGACGGTGTTTGTGGTGGCTCAACCGGGCGGATCAGGGTCCGTCTCGGTTGGAGTTGTATGGCTGGTGGCGTTATGGTAGGTCGTACAAGGTGCGGATGATTGGTGGTTGGCTTCTTCTGGTGGGTGTAGCTCGTGGTATGGAGTGAACGGTTCGGTTAACGTGGTTTGAAGAGTTAATGTTTATGAATGAAGCCGGTGAAGCCGGTCCCTCGATTTTCCAATTTTGGCCTCTATCGCGAGGTTCATCGGTGGAGGTCAGAATGGGATTAACCCTCTGATTTTCTGGTGCTATTGCGGGTGCATGCATGGGTAGCGGATTCTAAATGATCCCCAGATCGGATTCCTGTTGTTGTTGCTGTTGGACTAGTGCTTGCTGTTGCTGTTGAGGCTGATTTTTTACTACCTTGATGTATTTGCCCATTTGACCCTAGTCGATACTTCCCTGCTCATGGAGGTCATGGATATATAATCTTTAAATTGAAAAAAATTATCCACTGTGTGCCCTGGATATCTATGGTATAAGCAATATCTATTTGTATTGGCATTTTGTGGCCACTCCAGCTTTTCTCTTGGCAATGAAATCTACCCTGCCGCCATAAGAGCATTGAAAATATCTGTGAGAGAGTATGGTAATGGTGGGTAATGGTTTCTTCTAGGCCCTGTTCTTCGTGGCGCATAGGCGGCGGGGGGAGGTGCCTGGTTATAGGTGGTTGGTTGGCGGGGTGGTTAAGGTACAAAGGTTTGCACGGCCAACTGCCGGGGTTGCTGGGGGACTGGTGTCTGCGTTGGTTGTTGGGGGTACTGGTTTGGTGTTTGGTGACGGAAAGGTTGGGGTTGAATCTGAGGGCAAGGTGCCGGTTGGGTTTGGCGGGGGTTTCGTCTTGGGGATTGCATCGCCGTTGGTGGTTGTTGGGCAGGTTTCCTATGATGTTGACATGTTCGTTGGTTACCACACCTTCGGTTACGGGCCCGGTGGTGGTGGTGGTTGTCTTTTTGGTGACTCGGGGTCTAGGGTCGAAGAGGTTCATGATGGGAGAGTCTCGGAGTTGGGTTTGGATGTACTGTGCTCTCTCATAGAGTTCGCTCATGGTGACAAGGTGATGCAATGCCAATACGTTCTTCAAGGCCGGGGTGGCGTTAGTGATGATCATCTTGACTTGTTCTAATTCTGATAGTGCATTCATCAGCCTTTCTGCCATTGCTCTCCATCTGTCAGCATATCTTATGAAATCCTCATCATTTCTCATCTTCTCGGCCATGAGATCTGTGATTGAATATGTAGGGCCGACTCGATCTTGGTATCTTTACAAGAATTTTGCTTTGACAGTATCAAAGTTGCTAGCTTCCAAAGGGTCAAGTGAATAGAACCATTCCAACGCAGAGCCCTCTAATGATCTTCTAAATAGGTACGCCAGGGCCTTTGGATCATTTTGCCACATGACAGACTCATAAAGGAAATCTTTGATGTGAATGAAAGGATTCCCATTCTCGTTATACCGGTGGTAAATGGGCATTTCAGAAGGAGGAAGATGGAACACGGGGAGAGAGGGAAGGGATATCTCGGGGAGAGCTCTTGTGTCAATCAATCATTTGAGCTCCCGATATTGTTCATCCATTCTGTTGATTTTGTTAAGCACGGTTTGATCAACAGAGGATTCTCGGACGAGAGGAGGGGAAAGGACATATGCTTGATTAGCTGGCATGGCCATTGGATAGGCTAAAGCGGCCGAGCAAGGAGGGTGTATCGGGTGGTGCACTTGTGGGCGGGTTTGATTAAAATGTGCAGAGGAGTAGACCGGTGGCCTAAGTGGTGTGATGTTATTTGGATCCGGGTGGTTCAAGATGGCCACCGGATGAGGTGAGTTTGGAATCAAAGGTCCGTTGTGAGAATGGCCCGGTACTGATGCACCGGGTTGGTCAGTTGCTAATTGGGGGTAGAAGTGTGGTGGCCTCCTTTGGCATGGGTGTGATGGACAAGAAATTTTCCCTTCAAGATGGCCTCAATGGCTTGTAGTTGAGTTGGGTCGGCATGAGCGAATGCCTCCCACAGAGAATCCGGGTGGAGTCAGGGTGAACTGGTTTCAGGGAGGATTTCGGGTTCGTTAATGGCACACGACGTCTAGGTGGAGGTAGGATTGATCATACTCCAACTGCAGCGGCTCGTATCCTTGGTCCGTCATCCCGACAACCCGCCCTCATCTCAAGTACATAAACACAAAGGAAAGATGACGAAAAACACAAGAATCTTTTTTATAAGTTTTAATCTTTTCCCTCTTTTTTGGTTTTTTTTTATTTTTGATTTTTTGTTTGAACAAACAAGTTATCAAGCAAATTAACCTCAAGCAAAGATTTCTTTTGGTTTTTGTGTTAAGTGTTTTCAAATTTTTGTTTTGGTTTTCAGTTTTGATTTGCAAACAAGTAATGTCATAGACTTAAAATGATTACCGCAATTTTTATGTTTCAACCTTAAATTAATGGCTTGTTAAGAGAAATAATGTCCACTCAAATAAATGGGTAGGACCCTATGCTCTCACAACGCCGAGAAATCTAAGGTTGTCACTCTTTTCATAACGATAGGTGATAGGTACTCCGGATTTTGGGATAAAATGTACAACCAGCCCGATCAGTGAAGAGGGAATCCTTCACGTCTGGGGACTTACAGAGGTCTTGATGGAAGTTACCCGGTCCTTCCGAGAGGGAATCCCCGGAGGAGGAGTTGGCAACCACCAAGAGGGGTGTTTGGGTGTGTAGGGCTTTGGGAGGAGAGAGCCTCCCTTCTCGGATGACCTAAAGGAGTCAAAGAAACCCCAATGCAAACTAAAGGCAAGTAAGATATCAAGGAGTGAGAGGCAAACAAGAGAAAAGTAAAAGCATGCAACGATCAATAGAGTACTGGAAAATAAGTAAACAAGACAATGATGTAAAGTCAAATGAGGATGAAAGTCGGTACTAATTCAACTAAAGATGCTTTAGAAAAGAAATTAGACTTTTTAAAGAAGATAAGCAAAGATGCTTAGCAAGATAACCCTGAAGATGCAAAGTCGAAGCAAGTCGATAAAGCAAGTCTAAAAATTAGATTGTGCTTTTCTTTTAAAAGAGAAGGACCAACGGAAAGCAAGTAAACCGGAAGAAACTAAATGATGCTCAAGGGAAGCAAGTAAACAAGCAAGCAAGTAAATAGGAATGCTAAGAAGATGTAATAACTCAAGCAAGAGCCAAAGTAAGGATGAGCATGTTGGACATTCTTTTAAAGAGGTGAGAAGAGCTCACTAAAGCAAGAGTTGTCCCACCGTAGTCGCCAAAAGGTGTAGGCACCCGGAAGAGCCAGTGGTTTGATTAAATGTGTGGAGGTGTATGTGTGTGGTTGTGGTCGCCAGGAGCCGAGGACTCCAAAATGTGATTAAGTATAAAGCAAATGAAATGAAAGAGTAAGTTTGACCGTCGTACCTTTGGGAGTGGAAAAGGGGGGAGATTGTTAGGTTCTAACTTCTCCTCTCTCGGCCGGCCGAAAGAGGAGAGCTTGAGTGAGCTCTTTCACTTCCGATCGTGTTGAAGCTTCACCTCGATTGGTTTACCTAAGAATGTCCTGCGTAGAAACATAAAAAACAAGTGAAGATCATTAGCTCTGGCGTGAGTATAGTATCATGCTTGGCATAGACTCTGAATCATGCAAAAGGGGAGGAACTAACCGGATCGGGACGAAATCCCAACCCCTATTTTTGGTAAGTTTTTAAATATATATGAGGTGCAAAATGATCTAATGCATGCCAAATAAAATGATGAAAAGTTCTAAGATGAAAACGGAAGACAAACTCGATCAGACGGGCGATCGGTCTCCGAAAATTGCAAAACAGGCTTCTGCCCCTGCTGGTGCCCTATAATTAGGGCGCTAGCTATAGGTGCCCCCCTTATAGGGCGTGTTGACCAAGGTCAAAGCGCCCTGTATATGGGGCACTAAGTCTGGCTCGGGCAGATTTTCTTCCCCTCTTCGCGATGCTGCTCAGGAGTGCTGGACGGCTTCCGGGACGAAGTAAGGGCTCCTCCTTGTAGCCAATATGCAAATGAAGCTAATGGTGGGTGGTTTCGATGCTGGATGAAAGAGGAAAGACGGATAAAGGCTCTCAAAGTTGAGAAAAAACCATGTTTCTGGATGACAGAAACAACAGATTTTTGGGATTTTTGGGGGATGATCTTGGGTCGGTTTGAAGGCTTATGGGGGCTGCAAATGGCTTAAAAACGTGGTCTTGGATGAACTCAAGGGTGGTACGGAGTTGGAACCCCCTTTTCAGTTTCAAATGGGGGTCTATTTATAGCCCAAAAGAGGGTACTTTGGCCATTTCTGAAAAGCAGTTCCACGAGGCAAAGCGCCCTATATATAGGGCGCTAGCATTATGAGGTATGTCAAATCGATAAGACGAGTCACTGTGAGGGGTCAAATCGGCCAGTCAAGTTGATTTGATTCTGTGTCAGGCGCCCTATATATAGGGCCGTGGCGCCTTATATATAGGGCGCCTGGTGCCCTATAAATAGGGCGCTAGGTGCCCTATATACAGGACGCCAGATGCCCCATATACGGGGTGCTTTGGCCCGGTCAATCGTTCTATCTATTCTCTTCGGAATGTGCCGAAAAATCGGACTCTTCCGGAATTTAAGCTCTCCAACTAGGCCAAAATTGCGTGTCTACACCTCTCTAAGGAAAGAGAGACAAAAAGGAAGAGCATCAAAGGTGATGATCTGAGGTGAGCGAACCCAAACCTCTCATATTTCCTCTCGAGAGCTCAGCAAAAATTGCCCCGAAGTTGTGAGAACCCAGAAGAGAGAGAAACCCCAAACCCCTTAAAAGTTAATTGATGAAGCACACTAAATTCTAGCGAAAGTAGTTGTGCACGTATAAACATTGCTATTCCTTCGTACTATAATATTTAGGGTGTTATATGAAATAATGTTTTAAATTCTTAACCAAGACGCTTAGATTAATTAAAATACTCTCTAAATTATCAAGTTTAGAGTATAATATTTTTGTGATATCGACATAGGGTTTGATAGTCATAACTGTGCATGTGGAGCATTTATATGAATAGGAGTTTATGTTGGTGTGATTACTATCGACAAACATTGATAAAAGAGTTAGAAAATCCGATTATAATTGATTTATACCACAATTTAAAGGCCAATAAGATCTATTATCAGATAATGCATACTCTAAAACTTTTGTATCATACATCAACTCAAATGAGTTATTTGATAATAAATGCAAAAAAATTTATTTTGGTGTACGATGACATTGTTCTTATTAACGAGACTCGAGAATATATTAATAGAAAACTTGAACAACGTAGAACTGTGTTAGATGCTAATGGGTTCAAGATTAATATGACGAAGATAGAATATATGAACTTGAAATTTAGCGAAAATCCGAGAGTGGAAAAAGTCGAAGTTACCTTAGATAGAAATGTCCTTACACCAGGTATTCAATTTAAATATTTGGGTTCAATCTTACATATAGACGGAGAATGTGACGAAAATGGTAACTATAGGATCGAAGTAGGTTGGCTGATATAGAGATAGACAACATGGATTCTATGCGATCATAAAATCTTTTTAAAATTGAAAAGAAAATTTTATCGCACAACTATAAGAACCACTACGAAATACAGTAGTGAATGTTGAACAACTAAGAAGTATATTGCTAAATTGAGTGTGGCTGAAATGTGGATGTTACGGTGGATGTGTGATCACATATGGATAAATAGAATCTGCAATGATTGTATAAGGGATAAAGTAAGAGTTGCGAGAATCGATAATATTGTAACTATAGGATCGAAGTAGGTTGGCTGATATAGAGATAGACGACATGGATTCTATGCGATCATAAAATCTTCTTAAAATTGAAAAGAAAATTTTATCGCACAGCTATAAGAACCACTACGAAATACAGTAGTGAATGTTGAACAACTAAGAAGTATATTGCTAAATTGAGTTTGACTGAAATGTGGATGTTACGGTGGATGTGTGGTCACATATGGATAAATAGAATCTGCAATGATTGTATAAGGGATAAAGTAAGAGTTGCGAGAATCGATAATATTATAAAGGAGAACAAACTCTATTAATTTGGACATATCAAGTGACGTCCTCTTTAGGTGTCAACCAAACGAGTCAAGATCTTGAGATTTCTAGCAAATAGAAAGCAGAGATGTAAGCTCAGGTTAACTTGACGTAGACATATATAATATGACTTAGATGAATTAGACATATGAGAGTAGTTAGCGGAAGATCATAGAGAATGAAAAAAAATGCCTTTACATAGTAAACTCTAACTATTTAAGACTGAGGCTTTGACTTTGAATTGAGTTTGAGTCGAGTCATATTTGCTAATATTATTAAGTTGAATGGGATGAAAGAGGAAATAACAAAAGAATTTTGTTATACAAAATAGCGTAAAGTCTACCGATACTAGAAATAAAGAAGTTATTGGCAACAGAAGTCACTTCGCAACGCATCTCTCTCCGACTCTCCCCCACAAAGTTATGATTGGGTTAGATCGTGGAAGTGCATACAAAATTTTATGAAGAGAAAAGAAATCCAAGAAGATAATTATCGAGATCATTGAATTGGAAAGGTTAAACGAATAAGAAAATCTAAATGTAAGTTTAAAAAATAAAAGATAAAAATAATTAAGATTATATTTATTTGATTTTTGATTTAGATTAAGGTAACAATGATATAAAGTAGAGGATGAATTTCGCTCTACGTGTGACTAGAGGGCATTTGCTTAAAATGGGAAAAATTATGAATTAATTCTTATCACTCTTTTATTTTTAAAATTTTAGAATATGTAATAATTAATTATTTTAATAATTTATTTTTAATAATTTTTTAAAAAATACATAAACGTAAAATATGAGTTTTTTATATTTATCTAAAAAATAAACTCAATCATTTTAATTTAGAAGTAAAATTTAAAATATATCCGGATAGAACTGTTAAATAGAATTACGTTGTGTCAATGATTATGGGGTGTTTGGTTGCATGATAATTGAGGTTTTAATTTTAATTTTTAAAAATTACAAGAAAACTTGTTAAAAGAGGTGTTTGACAACCATGATAATTTTATGTTTTGGAAATGATTTTCTTCTTAAACAAAAAAAGAGGGTCTCGCCTCTTTCTTTTTTCTTGTGGTCCCCCACTTTGTTTGGTCATGTGTGGTAGTTACTCTTTTTTGTAATCACATCTCTCCAAACATGATAATTTTATGTCATGAGTTGGTTCACTTTTTATTTTAATACATTTTTTTATCATGAAAGTGTACAAAAATTTATCATGCAACCAAACACCCCATTAATTTTTCTGTCGTAAGCTCCGCCGAATAAATTTTAAATATTAAAGTAATTTAAAATTAAAATTGTCATGGGGGACAACAAGATAAAAAAGTGTGAGACCCCTTTTTATCTAAAAAAATTACTTTACAAACATAAAATTGTCATAGTTATCAAACATCTCTTTTAACATTTTTTTTAAAATATATAATTATAATAAAATTTAAATTTTTATGTAATCAAACACCTCATTAATTACTTTTTTTAATATTTTATATAATTGATTAGAAATGGGCATTTTTTTCGATCATTTTTTTTGCAGATGTAAATTACTGGAAAGCGAGAACGTAACATCGCCGTGGGGCTGGCTAAGCGAACTTCGGGTACGGATCCGGCCGTAGAAACCTGAGGGAGAGAATCCGATAATAGTTTCATCTGTCTTCCCCTTTCCCTCGCTGGGACGGTGGTTGCGGGCGCCCGAAAGTAACAAGGGTTTCGCGATTTTTATTTTTCTATTTCGTCCTTCTCGCGCTTCCTTTTGGTAACTCCTCGAGTTCTCTCTCTCTCTGTGTTCGAACGCGTGGGGCGAGCGGCGATGTCGGACTCGGCGACGACGGCTGCAGATGAGGCCTACGGCGGTGGGATTGGGGGTAAGTTCCGGAGGCAGCCGTTCCGCAGGGCTGCAGCAACTCCTTACGACCGGCCACCAGCTGCGGCGCGGGGGATCCGGACTACTGCAGCTGGGGCTGCAGGAGGGAGGAACAGGTGGCTGTCAAAACTTGTGGATCCCGCCTCGCGCTTGATTACCCACGGGGCCACCAGGTTCTTCTCCACTGTCTTTCAGAAGCGACTCGCCGCTCCGCCTCCAGCGGAAACCCCAGGTGAGGGTCACCATTGAATTTCCTTTTCTCTTCCATTCTTCTTTCCTTTATTTTCTTTCACATAGTTATGGTGTGGCCACTTTTTATCACTTACATAATTTTCTCTGTGCTTGTTTATTTAATCGTTAGTTTTTCGCTATGTATGTAGTGTCTTATTTTGGAGTTCTCATATCTTCTTGGCGGGGCTTTAGTATGTGGCCATGGTGGTTACTGAGTTGATTTCGTGCCTGATAGTGTTACGAGAGGAGCTTTTCTTAAGCTATTTTGGAGACTCGATGCAATTCCTTTTCCCACTCCTCTTTCTTGAACTTGCTGCCGATAATCTTCTGATCTCCGCTTGTCTGTTTGCAAAAGGATGGTTGTGCTAGTCCGTCAAGAATTGCTCTTAATTTGTTAGGTAGCCTTCCCCTTATTTACACAAGGACAAGTGGATCACTGTTGTAAAATGCAAAGGTACCCTGTTGTTCCTGCATTGTGTTTTACAAAATGACATCTAAAACTAGAGATGCTATTAGGAGCCCCAGGCAGAGACAAATGAAATAGGTGTTTTTTATGTGGTTCTACTTTAGGTGCATGAACCTTTAATATGATTTGTTTGGAAGTTGGACATGTGAAGAAATTGTAGGGGTCTGGTGGAGAGAATAAATCTGTAAACCATAGAATACTTTATGTCCTTGAATGGTGCTAGCTTCCACTTTTGGAAAATGTATAACTCTTTACTTTCCACGTTCTTATACTTGTGTACAAGTAGAATTTCATCTTCTAAGTTCATTGAGATGGCAGGAGCTTACCTTAAAAAGGCCATAGAGTTGAAGAAGTTTCATCCAGTTTACGGCTGAAGAATTAGCTGTTTAGGTGAAAAACTATTTTTTCTGGAGATGTTGACACTGAATTGTATATCATTGTATTCATTTATTATTTGAAGTTAATAACATACATGATCGATCAATTAACAATATGCTATAGTTTTGTTCTCATGCCCTCGTGAACTAGCTTCTTCCTGTTACTGGAGAGCACTTGGAACTAGAAAATTGTTTTTCAATTCCTCTGCAGTGGGGACAAATGATTGGCCCATTTTCTTCTCTTTCAACTATGGCACAACATCTTTAGACCCTCGACAACACCTGTCTGGTGCTATTTCTGGAATGAGAATCTGGATCTTGATTCCCTGAGAAAGATTCCTCACTTGGACCCCCACTGCAGAATATTTCTCAGGGTACATTGATAGTCATAGTATGATATTGTTGGCGACAGACATGAAACCTTGTTGGAGAGGAAAAGTAGGACACAGCAGGTCATTTTTTACATCTTCTTAGAATTAGTAGTACCCTTCACTTCATGGAAAAGGAAAAAATAGAACTTTGACAATGAGAAAGACATGGGTATAATATGAGTGCTGTCTGATTTTTTTCTTTAATAAGTTTTTGAATCATAAAATACTTTGAAGTCTACTCTCTGGTCGTCATTGATGGGACCTAGGTTATACCTCCACCACAGAGGGCTGTCATCTGGTAATCCTTTATGACCTTATTTGTCTGCTATTATGGAGACAGATTAGTGGTATGTGAAAAAGGATGGTGACTCTAACTTTGTTGACAACAATTTTGCTAGTAACTATGCTACTACAGTATGAAATTCACTTGCAATACTACTTTGTTGTTCATGTGGTTTTAGAATTAGCTGATCTGGGTTAATCACCCAATCTGGATCCAAATCATTTGAAATGGCTTGCCTTGAGATCTGCCATAATTGGCTGATACAGCCAGGAAACAACCAATTCCTTCCTGGAATCGGCCAGGATCTGCCAACTTTGGCAGACTCAGGGGTAGTCATGGACAAGTTGGGCTGATTCCTGTCAACTACCTGGCCTACCTTTCTTCATGATCATTGAATCCGATTGGGTTGGGATAAGGCCTGGTTGGTCATAGGTCTGATCCTGATTCATGATCCTGAAATTCTTGTTTTTTTGTCTGCTAAAGGAGATAAGTCCATGGATCTGATTGTGTCATTATACCTGCTGGAACTGCCACATAGAATTTGGAATTAAATTTTAAAATGGTGATTTACTGGAAGTTAATGTCAGAATCTTAGGAATTGACAAGTATTTTTATTTCTCTGATGTCATCTTAGAGATTATTTTCCTTTGACATTGTTGGCGTACATTTTTTTCAAAAAAAGGGGGAGAAACAAATGGGCAGACTTGGGAACTGGGCTAATGGACCACAAATCAGCCACAATTGAACCTAATTATACACCCCAATAGGGGCCTTGATTAGCTGGCCCCATAGATTGCAGAATCGGCGGAATCGGTCCGATTCCGGAATCGGATCGGCAGAAGGACCGATTCCGGGAATAATTCCGTGGAATCGCCTGGAATCGGTCGGAATGACCGATTCCTTCGGAAGACCGGTTGAACCGGGTCGATTTTGGACCGGGAATCGAACCGATTCCGGCCCTTTTAGGGCCGGAATCGACCACCGCGGTCGATTCCGTCGATCCCGCGGCGGTAGGGCTCTATTCCGGCGATTTTGCGGCGATTCCAGCATCGATCCGGCGATCCAGGCGTCGATCCGAGCTTCCAGCACCGATTCCAGAAGGATTCCAGCGATTCGAGCACCGATTCCGGCGATTCCAGCGATTCCGGCGGCGATTCCGGTGATTCCAAGCGATTCTTTCAGCCGATTCCGCCAATCCAAGCTCCGATCGGCCTTGAATCAAGGTCTTCTTTGATCTTTGACCGATTTTTTTAAGATTTCTTCGCCAAAAACTTCGTACGTCCATTCTTACGCGTTTCCGACGAGTCCAAGCGTCATTAAACGTTGTGATTTCCGACCGAACAAGTCCGTCCATGTTTTGAACTATCCGTTTAAGTTCATTCTGCACGGGAAAAATTTCGGATATCCCGTACGTTAATTTACGACCATTTCCGGCAAATACGTAACTTTTTAAACATACCGAATGGTGTGTTACTTGGGTTGTTTGCTTCCCGAACAGCGCCTAAATCAATTTTTATGTTATCTAATCATTTTTAGTGCATTGTTTACAATTTTTTTGCGGATATAAGTAACGTCGATCAAGGTGATGCACGGCGGCCCGTGCTTCCGACGCGTGGGTTGGGGAACACGGCGGATGGTGAGACCCGGTGAAGAGGGTACGGTCGAAATGGTGTGGGAAGGAGATGAACGGGGGGTGTTCCGAAACAACATATTCAACGGTGGGAATGTCGAGAAATGTGACAAGGTGCCCGTGGAGAAGAGTGAGGAGATGAGAGGCTGCTACTTACGGTGGAGCCTCTCAACGAGGTCGTTAGATCGAGCGAGAGGGAGGAGTTGCGACGACGAGCTACTCGAAAGGAGGAGGGACCGCGATTTGCTGCCTCGAAAAGGGAAAGGCAAGGGGAAGGCACCACCGAGCCGGAGCCGGAGAGCGAGGACGAGTCCGCGGACTCCGAGTTTGGGGACGTGCATGAGCACGCGGCAGCGCGCATTTGGCCGAGAAGGAGGAGGAGGGGAGGGAGCGAGGAGGGTCCGGGGTCCGGTAGGTGACCCGACTTTGGGGCCGATCAACATCGGCTCGCTTCTATCTCGGTACCGGGACCGAGACCGACCCGAGACAGAGCCACACCGCGGTTACTTCTTACCGGCACTCGTTTCGACAGGGTGACGAATATTTATTTAGGAAACGAGTCGGGCGGATGGGGATTAAACGAGGCAATGAAAGGGGTGAAGGCGCAGTGAACGGAAGAGAGCCGTTCGCCCACATTGCGAAATGGTTTTTACATGCAGTATCACTTTTTAAATTAAAATTGACATTATGTGCTTTATTTGCTTAAACTTAATTTTAGCTTTCGATCCCAAATTTTTTTAACTTGATGTAGGCATCCCGAAGACATGCGCCACCAACTTACACTTTCGGACGATGGTGAATGCCGCGGGTGAGGTTGGACCGGGTTTCGAAGCCTCCCGGGCAGCGACACACATATACGGCGCCGGCCCTGGATGAGGAGGTCCAGGAGTTGAAGGAGTGGATGGATGGATTTAAGTTGGTGTGAAAGGAGAGGGGTTGCACAATTATGTGCGATGGGTGGACAGGTTTCACCAAGAGGAGTATGATAAACTTCTTGGTGTACTGTTCTGAGGGGACTACATTCTTGAAGTTGGTAGATGCTTCTGGGAAGATAAAAAATGCCGACTTCAACTTTTCTCTGATGGATGGGGTGGTGGAGGAGATCGGGGAGGACAATGTGGTTCAAGTTGTCACTGACAACGAACCATCATATAAGGTGGCTGGGAGGAAGTTGATGGAGAAGAGGAAGCACATCTTCTGGGTGCCCTGTGCGAGCGCATTCCATAGATCTCATATTAGAGGATATAGGCGAGGAGGAGGGTGTATCGACACTTGTCAGCAAAGCAGACGATCGCATCTTTTATTTATTCGCATCCCCGCCTGCTACATATCACGAGATCACACACGGGGAGGGCACGATCTTGCGTTAGGCCCGTCCGGCACGATTTGCCACGAACTTCGTTGCGTTGGAGAGAGTTTACACCGGCACAGGCATGCATTGGTTAGGTTCGCGCGGTCGAGGAGTATTACAACTATATGGTGGACAACCCGCAATGACAAGAAAGATCGGTTGGAGATTCTTGTCAAGTCGAGAAGCCGGATCAACGACGAAGAGGTTTGGGAGAGGATTGCCTACTACTTGGCAATCATTGAGCCACTGGTAGTTGTCTTGAGGTTGGTAGATTCAGATGACAGGGACCAGATGGGCACGTTGTATGATGCCATGGACCGAGCAAAGCTTAAAATCAAAGAAAAAAATCCTAGAGGTTACAAAAAGTGGTGGAAGATCATAGATGAAGATGACCGATGGGACAAGACCTTGCACCACGATGTCCATGCTGTATAATTGTAACTATATAATTATTTTGCTTGGTTAAAAAATTATTTTTGCTGTATAATTGTCTTATATGCACAGTGTTAACTAATAAAATCTTGCACGATATTTTTTGAACCCCCGCATCCAATATGGAGGACAGGTGGTGAACGACAACGAGGTAATGCGGGGTACACTGTCGTTATTCGTCAGCCGTACGCGATCTCGCAGACAGAGATGTAGGCCGAGATAGAAGTAAGTTAGAGTTTATTAAATACCTTGGAGTAGCCTTACCAGGCATCTAATATTTTTTTTTATAAAATTTTTAGATGCAGAAGTATAAGATGAGGGTCGGCGTATACTCAGATGCAGACCTGAAATATTCAGTTGACAAAGTGTCACCTGATATAGTAATAGCTTGATGAAGATTTTATTTTCTTTTCATATAAGTTATGGTAGATGATGGGCTAATTCTTTACCTTTTCTCTTCTTGTTTTTTTTTGCGGTGAGTGGTGGGTTCAGTGAACACCGTAAGTGGATGGAATCCACTGGCCGCTACTCTCGATTACGATACTCGACGAAGCACTAGTTCCTCCCATTGTGAGAGAAACTGGAGTACATTCAACCTGATACATACGAAAAGGAGGAACATGTTGATCTCAGACCGGCTGGAGAAGCTGGTCTTTTGTCATTACAACATGAGGCTGCGCATAAAGAACATCAAGGATCGACAGAAGATCAGCGAGGCACGATTTGCACGATTCGCAGGTGGCCCGTACGAGCAGAGGCATTCCTCCGCCACACCACCACCCGAGGAGGTGGACATGGACCAGATATTCCAGGAGGAGCATGCACTTGCCTCCAACTGAGTTTGATCCCGATGACCGTGCATAGGCTGAAGGAGAGTTTGATGGTGTCAGCGAGAAGGATGCTACGCCTCCACCTCCATCTACTTCTCGTGCTCGGGCATGGCCTCTTCTCGCCCTGCCAGGCTATGGTCCGGCCTATGGAGCGACCACTGCTGGCTTTAGCCCCAACTACAGTCCCAGCACCCGCTACCCAACCCATTCGCAGTACGGGGAAAACGAAAACAAAGGTGACTGCACGAAAAATGGGAGGTTTTGCAAAGTTGAAAAAAACTTTGGGTTCCGGACCTTACGGTACTTCGAGAGATGGTCAAGAGGTGAAGAGAAGGGAGTAGAGGTCGGGCGTCTGTCGCCCCGTATGACAAAGACGTTGTGGCTCCGTCTCGCTCCTCGTGATGACGATGACGAGGAGTGCATACCAACACGTGCCATCGCCAGACGGTGAGTCTCTCGGATTCACGCATCCAAAGCCGTACTACACGTTGGATGAGCGACACCGATTCTTATATTATGGAGCCACAAGATCCGCATTTAGCAGTTGACCCAACGAGTGGATTACACCACTAGCTTCACCATCCTCTGCTTACGTCCCGGTCGTCCCGTGTCCGATCCATACGACCTTGATGGCATGGCATCGGCATTATTTTCATACGGATATGGTCCGGACGGTATCTGAAGACTGAGCACGAGGGAGGAGCGTGAAGCGCAGCAGGGAGAGGAGGAAGACTCGTATTTATATCCTAGATTTTGGTAGTAGATTGATATGATGTAATTTTTTTTTTTCATGATGTATTATCTCTTTGATTTTTGAATCAATGGAATTGGAATATGTACTTAACTTCAAGTCTTGAATTGGAGTTCATTAGTATTTATTCGATGTGGTCCTGTGGATGAATGCATTGTTTTTTTTAAAAAAAAATTCTAACTCATTTCCTATTTTTTAGAATTTTTTCTGAATTTTTTGAATTTTTTTGACGAAAAAAAAAATCAAAAAAAAAACCGACTCCGGACCGATCCGGAATTGATTCTCTTCCCAGGAATCGGCCGATTCCTGGAATCGGAATCGGAATCGGTCGATTCCGATTCCGATTCCGATTCCGGAATCCATGGCTGGCCCATAATTGAGGCAATTCAGCCCCTAATCAGGCCCTGCGTACAGCCCACAGTAGGCTTGGGCTGCAGCCTCCTGCTGGCCCAGAGACCAGGCCCACCCGAAGCCTCCTTCTGGCCCAGGAAACCAGGCCCACCTGCAGCCAAGTGTGAACAGGGCCTGCCACATCAGCACTTGCCACAACAGCACCTGCCATGCCAGCACCTGCCACAACAGCACCTGCCATGCCAGCACCTGCCATGTCAACACTGCCACATCAGCATCTGCCATGTCAGCACTGTCACATCAGCACCTGCCACTTCAGCACATGCCACGTCAGCACTGCCACGTCAGCACATGCCACATCAGCACCTGCCAGTTCACCTCCATCTTGCGCACCATGTTGCCACCTCAGCTCATTCATTAATCAGTTTATGGAGGGGGGAAACCGAAGAGGCCAGGGGGAGGTCAAGGGACAGCCAGCCATTAATCTGGGATTAATGGTGTAACCACCATGGGGAAGGCCAAAAGCCATCTACGTACTGCACCTGGCCTGCCTTTTCATCTGCCCCCCAGCCCCTATAAGAAGAGGGGGGCGCACTAGCAATTGGGGGGGGGCTGCTAAAGACGCCGCCAGGCTGCTGGTTTGAGCCCCCATCCTGCTGCCACCTGCTGCCTGTGACCAGGAAGGAGAAGAAGAGAAGAAGAATACAAGGTGGGAAGGAGGCGATATATGTATGCTTGTTATATAGCCCTCTAAGGGCTCCTCTTTCTATCTGTTCCAGCGGCCATCTTCAGCCCCTGCCCTATCTGCAGAAAATGCCCCATTTCGGCCTGATTAAACCACCCTGATATGGACTGCACCGGCCTTCTCTCCAAGTCCAGAAATCTGGCCCCCATGCAGACCATTTTCGGTTACCTGCAGCCCCTTGGCTCAGCCGAACACTCCCTCCCCATAGGTGTCTAAAACAAGCCCCATTTCAGGCCCATATCTGGCCCATACTCACTCCATGATCAGGCCCCTTGTAGCCCATTCAATAAAAACTCTCGAACTGCACCTGTTTTAATTCAAAAACAGACTCATGCGCAGCCACCTGCAACAACCCAAAACCTAGCCCTTGCCCAGTCCAATTCAGGACCTGTTCAGCCCATCCAACAGACCTTCAAACCAGCTACAAAACAGCCCCTTTGTGGCACCTATTAGAGCCCTAGGTGAGGGTGGATGACCCGGGGATTCTTGGAAACCGTCCGACGGGCCAAGTCTACCCCGGGCGGATCCTCATTTCTCCTACTCAAAACAGCCCCTTTGTGGCTATCCTTACTATCTATTTTGGTTCCTTTTGGAGCACCTTCAAATGCCTCTGTTCCATTCATGGATTGCAGAATCGGCCGATCCGGATCGGGATCGGCCGATTCTTGGATCGGATCGGACCCCTCCGATCCGATTCCCGGCGGAACTACCGATCCGGACCGAAGATCAATCCGGATCGGTGTTTGTAGGTGGAATCGGTGCCGGAATCGACCGATTCGGTCGATTCTGGATCGATTCCGGCGATTCCCTCGCCGGAATCGACCCACAGGCTGCCGCGGCGGCCATCCCGCCGCGGCAGCCCTCTTCCCCGCCCTATCGGGCGGGGAAGATGACCTTACCGGGTCCATCGGACCCGGTAAGGCCAGGATCCGGTGACTTAAGTCACCGAATCCGGCGATTCAAGTGTATCGGATCCCATGGACCCGATACACCAACCGGTAGGGTATAAACCCTACCGGTTGAGGATCCGGTGACTTAAGTCACCGGATCCTATCCTTACCGGGTCCGATGGACCCGGTAAGGTCATCTTCCCCGCCCGATAGGGCGGGGAAGATGTCACGGCGGCAAGCTGCCGCCGTGGAGGTGATTTCGGGCCACTTTTGGGCCCGAAATCGCCCCAAAATGGGGTAGATCGGATCGGAATCCGATCTACCTCCTTATTTAGTTAATTTTTTGGTGTTTTAGGGTTTTTTTAAGGGTCGATCCGGATCGATTTTCCTTCCGACGAATCGGCCTGGATCGGTCCGATCCGGATCGGATCGGTCCCCACCGATCCATGGACCGATTCCGATCCCGCGATCCTTGGTTCCATTGCCCCTTGAGCAAGCCAAAATAGGTCTGAAGTTGCCCCTTTGAGCAATCCCAAGACAGGTCATTCTCAGCCTCCTCCGCCCACAATCCATGCCGCTGCAGCAGGGGAGAAAACTCCCAAAACAGGTTCTGCAGAGGTGAAGTGAAGCAGTGGACGGCAATCAGAAGGTGGGCCGACTTGAAGGTGACGGCCCGGCACCCCTTGGAAACCATCCGACGGGCCAAGGGCATAGCCGGGTGGCCTTCCAAGTCGGTCCTACCCAGCAGCTCCAGCAGTCCAGGGAGCTCCAAACAGGAGGACAGCAGTCAGATGGTGGGCCGACTTGAAGGTGACGGCCCGGCACCCCTTGGAAACCGTCCGACGGGCCAAGGGCATAGCCGGGTGGCCTTCCAAGTCGGTCCTACCCAGCAGCTCCAGCAGTGCAGCAGCTCTTCAAACAGGCCCTTCCGGCCCAAAACAATCCAAGACGGGCCCGGCGGGCCTATGAAGATTGAAGGCCGGCTCGGAATGCCGATGAAATTGAACCAACCGGCCTCCATGGCCTTGTTCCAAAAAATGAACAAATAAAAATTCAGAATGCGAAAGCAATATTAAATTAAGGAGATCCACCCTTAGCGGGGACTCCAACCTTGGACGACTCCCCCCGGGTCCGCCCCGGAATGTCGATCCGGACGGTGGCGCGGGCCTGCTCCCGTAGCCAGCGGTTCCTTCCCCCAATATGGCTAAGCTAAGGCTGGCTATTTTGGATGGGTAAATTTTCACTAAGTTGGAAAAATAGTCGGCATGTCGTCGTAATGCCGAAATTTCTCCAAAATAGTGAAGATAAACCTATATTGGGGGAAGGATCAATCACATTTGTACTTCATTGTACTTCACCATATGAAATGAAAGTGACCTTCTATGTCAATTTGAAATGCATGAAACCGGGCATCCGATGGTGACCCGATGGGTCGGAGGCGATGCAAACCGCCAAAACTAAATTAAAACCAATTCAAATTCAAACATAAAATTAAAACAGAAAATCAATCTGAAAGTTCAACAGAAAACAAAAAAATCAAAATCGAAATAAGCAAACCGGTTTCAAACAATCTGGAAATAGACAAAGTAAATCAGGTTCTGAAATGGGATTCCCCTGCCACATCTGCAGACCTTCACGTAGGTCCCTTCCCCCTTCAATTCAGGCTTGCTCGGTTCATCTGTAGACATCCTACAACCGGTCCATGTTCAGCCCACATCCAGGCTCATTTTCAGCCACCTGCAGCCCACCTGCAGGTGCCCATAGCCGGCCCCCCTGTTCAGACCCACAACCGGCCCAGGAGCAGTCCTAAACCAGGCCCACAAACAGGCCCATTTCCAGGTCTTCATCCAAGCCCACAAACAGGTCCTTTTGAGACCCAATTCCAGTCCACTTGCAGGCCCACTAAGCAGACCCAAAAACCTTCTCCTAAAACCTGCAGCAAGTAGCCCCTCTGCGCCCCCATTCAGCACAGCCCTCTGCTGGTCTCAAAAAAAATGATGCAATCTGTCCCGGTTGAAATGCACCTTGTGCAGGCCTGAGCCGGCCCATTTCAGCCCGAGATGGGATTCTATCTTGGGTCCGGGAGAATAGCCTAGTCAGGTCTGTTTTCATCCCATCCAAACTCCCTCAAGCAAGCCCCTTTGTGGCCAGCTTCCCTGCCCTCTTTGGCAATCACACTCTAGCCCCTTTGTGGCTCGGTGGAATCCCAAATCAGTCCTTAAGTAAATATCAGATTTTGACCGAATCCAAAACAGATAAAATTCAGATTCAAATTAAATCTGTCAACCACAAAAAACCAGGTTCCGATTAAGTCTGCAACCAAAATCCAGATTTGAACAATCAACTAAAACAGATTCTAGCCAGCTTTAAAAATCTGATTTTAGCAATATGAAAATCCACTCAAAATCCACTAAACTTCTTCCCAAAAGGAATCAAATAAACAACATTCCAAACACCCAAAATGGATCAAAACCAACTCAAAACCAAAATTCCAGAATCTGAAAATTCAACAAACCAATCAAGCAACAAATGCCAAAACTGCTTAAAACACTTTAAGCACATAAAAATCAAAACCAAAACAGGTTCTATACAACCTAAACCAAAACAAACCTAAAAGTCAAACCGAAGCCAAAATAAACAACAAAACCAAATCAATCAAAACAATTGATTCAAACCCCAAAACTCAAAACCGACTTTCAAGTCGATCTAAAAATCAACCAACAAACAAATAAAACAAACCCGAACAAATCGGTTTGCATCTGATCGGACCCAAAAGGCCGCTGCCCTTTTGAGTTCTTTACTTTATCTTGTGGATGTGCATGTCTCCAAAAACAGGTTGCCGCGACGGTTAATCAAAAGCGTTCGAGCCGTTGCTCGATGTAAGTTAATGCCGGATACTCGCACCATCCGGCGGAGAAGGGTCAAAAATGAAAATTTCAAAGAACCCGAACCTCGGTTCTAATATTTTTAAAACTATCACCGGACTACCTAGTATTTTTAGGATATCACATATTTTCCTAGAAAAGTCCGGAGATGTCTTTCTTTCTAAAGAACAGACGCGTAAAAAAGAGGTTCACACAGACATATTTGTGTCTCCCTTTCTCAGAAGACAATAATTTATGTTCATACCTGCTTTTCATTAACAAACTTGAAGAGAGATTACAATTGGATTTGTCTGGGCTCATGTTAGTGTTTTAACAAAAATCAACCCAAACCTAATATCAGGATCTCATTAAAAGTCTGGCCAAGCGTAAGATAGAAAGTTTGAGTAGGGCTAGCAATGGACTCTAATAAAGTTTAGGCTTTGTGCCGAGCTCGGGTCGGGTTTGGGTTCATTAATTGATAATGGGATCTAGGCTATAAAAGGCGACTAGGGTAATTGCCGTAAGCAACAAGGCGAGGTAGGCAACCTCTCATTGTCTTGACTCATGCCATGTCACCTAGGTGAGCCAAGGTTCCTGAACAGGTCACTGTTGGTACTTGTGGCATTTCCTTCTTCCCGTTGTGGGCAGAAAAGACAAGGGTTGACAATTGCTGTCTTTTATGGTCGCAATACGAGGATCCAAAACTTAAGTTCTGTGGATCCCATCCGCTCAGCGGGTGCTGGTTGACCTTAGCTGCTGAACTGGGTGGCCAGACTGGCTAGTTCAGTGGCAGAACGGTCCAACTTAAGCTTGGATTTTGTCTTAATGGGTCCAATGGAACTGTTAAGGCCTCCTTCTATGCCTGATGTCCCTTATGCCTGTTTTGCCTTCTTTGAGGTGTGGCGAGGCTCTCCTCGCCTTAGTGCCTCATGCCTTAGATAACATAGAATGGAGTATATATGTTTTTGTGGATAAGTTTCTAATATACATTTTATTTTAATTACTTATATATGAAAATTGAAAAACGTGAAGTTCTAAGTAAATGTTCAAGGATATTATTAGATGATTTTGCATGGAAACAAATAAAAGTAGAACCATATATAGAAAAAATAGCTTTAATAAATTTGTATGATTAAGAAAAATTGCAACTTTTGAATGCTTTTCAACATGCCTATATTAAAACATTTGGAGTTTGGAATAAAAAATAAATATTTTCTTTTCTATGGATCTGGTCAATATTAGTGTCATAGTTGTCAATGTGGTAAGACTAATGTTTTTGGGTCAATTTGTTTCTAAGATACATTTTATTTCAATTATCTATTTATGAAAATGGGAAAAAGTGAAGTTCTAATTAAATGTTCAAGGATATTATTAGATGATTTTGCATGAAACAAATAAAAGTAGAATCATATATAGCAAAAAAACTTTAAGTAATAAATTTTTACGATTAAGAAAAGTTGCAACTTTTAAATGCTTTTCAACATGCCTATATCCAAACATTTGGAGTTAGGAATAAAAGATAAATATTGTCTTTTCCATAGTTCTGGTCAACGTTAGATAGTGCTTATAATTGTCAAGGCGATAAGACGCCCAACACATTCAAGGGTGCCAATTTTGCTTAGGCAACACCATGAGTGCTTAGGTGGCACCTAAGCAATAAAATTAGGTGTTAATAATATACATATATACAAACATATAAACATAAATGCAATTATATTTCTTGTTATAATTGAATGTGCGTGTTTATGCGTACATACATTGAATTGTGTTTTTACATAATTATGTTTGTGTGCATATATATTTTTAGAAAATAGTTAATTTCGATAAAGTGAGAGAGGGAGAGGAAAGAAGGTTAAGAAAGAATATTATAAAATTTTAAGTATATAACATATACTTATAATTAAAATTTTTAAACATATGTAATAAGCTGGTGGAATATGTTAATATGTGTATTCTATCTCTTTATCATTAAATGAATGTCCATGAATTGTTGATTGACTTGTGCAGTCGGTAGCGGGTGTCAAGGGGGCAGCACGCCTTGTGGGGGTATTTGAGGGGCAACATCTTTGGAAGACATCTTGGTTGCCTTGGGCACTTAAGCAGGTACCTTAGGTGTCTTTTGGGCTCCCGGAATGGCATCGACGAAGGAAGCTTGGCAGCTAGGCTGTGCCAATGATAGTGCTTGACAATGAGAG
Organism: Cryptocoryne crispatula var. balansae; assembly: GCA_036172225.1. NCBI lineage: Eukaryota > Viridiplantae > Streptophyta > Magnoliopsida > Alismatales > Araceae > Cryptocoryne > Cryptocoryne crispatula. The sequence continues at coordinate 26,673,381 of CM069927.1, forward strand.
ACAAAAGGCTAGTGATGACAGTATTACTACACAGTTGCACACATTTATATGAGCGGGGCCTATTGACCTGGATGCAAGAGGCAAAAAGTTGGTTTGTTTGAATGGCCTGAAAGTGAGAACTACCAGGCCTGTGGTGGGAAGGGGATTCAGATGCATGCACAATGTAATTGACATAGAATCTTTTTGATCTGAAGAGGTCAAATACAAATAATAAATAACTCAGATGATAAATAATTGCATGCTTTTATCAGAAGTGTTGGCTGATTATTAAAGTTTACTTTATGGCTATGGTTAAGGAATTTGAATGCTGCCCATGTCACATCAAATTTTTGAATTCATGCGCCTCAATTCTTCTTCCGAAGAAAGATAGTGTTGACGATATCAAGGACCTTAGACCCATCATCTTGCACAACTGCTGTTACAAAATTATCTCTAACGTTTTGTCTTCTAGGTTAAGCAAATACATCAAGAAATTGGTTAGTCTAGCCTAATCAACTTTCATCCATGGGAGATACATCCTAGATAACTTTTTGGCAGCTTGTAAATGTGTGCATAACCATAAATTTAGGAAAAGAGATTGCTTGCTTCTCAAGTTAGACTTTGAAAAAGCTTATGACAGAGTCAACTAGAAATACCTTTACAGAGTTATGCAATTGATGGGATTCAGAAGCAAATGGATTGACTGGATTAAATGGTGTATTATTTTGAAAAGTTCTCTGTAGAACTGAATGACTACTCTTTCGGTTTCTTTGGTAGTTTTAGGGGTCTTAGGCAAGGGGACCCTTTATCTCCTCTTCTCTGTCTTAGTGGGACAAGTTTTGAGCTTTTCGTGGGATAAGATTGAGAAGGCTGAACTTGTAGAGGGGATCGAGGTGGGTTTTAATATGGAACTTATCTTCTATCTCCAGTTTGCTGATGACACCTTACTTTTCTCTTCGATGGACCTTCTTGGAGGTGGTAACGAGACTCACAATCAACAAGGAGAACTGTGAATTGATAGAGATCAGTGTTAGTGGCTTCCAAAGTACCTATATAAGTCAGATTTTTTAGATGCCTTGGGTCTTGTTTACTACTAATTATTTGGGGCTGCTTTTATTTGATAACGCTTCTAAATCAAATGAGTGGAAATCTCTTGTTGACAAGGTTGAAAGAAGGTTGCAAAGTTGGAAGGACAATATGCTATTGGCTGGTGATTGGTGGATCTTATCAAAATGTGTGTTGGAAAGCCTCCCTTTGTACTTTTTCTTTATTTTTTTGATCTCCAAGGAAGTTTGTAAAAAAATTGTAAGTTTGAGAGCTAAATTTTCTGTCAAGGTAAAGTTGGAAAAGGTCTACACCTACTTAGCCAGAGCTATGTATGCAGAAGTAAAGAGGAGGGACTTGTAGGCCTACTTACGCTTGAGTGTTTCAACATGCCCTTCTCACCAAGTGATTGTGGAAGCTTAACCAAGTGAACGACTCTCTTTGGTGCATGATTTTTTGTTCTAAGTATAGGGTGATGGTCAATGAAAACCGGGTTAGTGATTTGTGATTTTGCAGCAGACTGTGGGATATAGAAACTCAGAATCGGGATCTGTTTTGTGCCTCCTCATGTGAGTAATGGCAAGAAGATTTTTTTTAGAAGAACAGGTGGGTGGAAAATCTTACGCTGGACAATCATTCCCTTTTTTAATATTTCATTTGATATGGATGGTATGGTTTCATCTATGTGGGAAGACGAGGTCATGAATGACAATTGGTCTTTGTCTTTTAAAAGAAATCTCAAGGAAGAAGTCAATGAGTATGTGGTTTTTGTAGACTACCTGAGAGCTTTCTCTTGTGCTTAGCAGGATGACAAGGTCATGTGGGCTCCTAATGGGGTCCTTATTTCTCGGTGAAATCTACTTGCACGTGGATCTCGTGGGAGGTGTAACCGTGCTTGGAAATCAGTGTGGTCTGCAATGTTTCCTGTCAAAATTAGATTGTTTTTGTGGAAGATTTCTATAGGGAGGCTTCCTACCAAAGCCTAGCTTGCTAACATCTTCAATAGAGGCTTGTTATTTTGTGTTTTGTGGGTCTCAAACTGAGGATATTGATCACCTCTTTGTTTGCTGTGGTATCCTTAATTTTGTCTGGTCTAATATTGTCTTTAAGTTGGAATACCATTTCTGGATTCTAGTTCTACCACGTGTCTTGTTCAACAGTGGAACAATATTAGTCCATGGGGCAGCCATACTACTTTGTGGAGTCTTGCTTTGCCTGTTGTGCTCTGGTCTATCTGAAGGTCTTGGAATTGGAGAATTTTTGAGAAGCATTTAGGTGACTCATCCTCCATTCTTATCTGTGCTGTTGCTTTTGTCAAGGATTGGTTATTGGCTTACTTAGGATATCCATTGGATCCCACCTTTAAAGATCATGTCTTGGCTTGGAAGAGAATGCGCATGTAGTTTGTAGCTTTTTGTAGTAAACAAGGTAGTCTTTTTGTGTTTTTTTGTCTTGGTTTGCTTATTCCGTTTTTGTTCCCTTTTTATTTCACCATAAATGAAATTGTGACTGTCACCTTTAAAAATATATGATAACCTTACAAAATGAGGTCCTCACAAGTATGCAAGGCATCCTAATGTAATAATGTCACATACATGGTTTGAAAAATGATAATTTGTAAAGATTCTATTTTAGATTTTCATTGGATTTTCCATAAAAAAAAGAATTACAAATATGCTGATACAAGTCCATTATGGATTGACCGGTATTAGATAGGATTAGTTAGTTCATTGGACACCCAGCTGATCTGACCTAGATCACCAGTAGTTCCTTCATTGATTGTGGCATCTATCTGGATTCTGGACCCACTACAACCCAGGTGGCACCCTCTATTTGATTGGGAAGGTTTTTCTCTGCTTGTTAAGAGTTAAGACTGAAGATGGATGTGTGCCATGTCCTAGGTGGATGGGGTGGAACAGAACGAGACCCTTCCTCGGGAGATAAAGTTCTGCTGATTGTCTTGGCCAAAGAGGTCTGTCCTGTTTGTCTGATATATGGATGTCTGGAAGGGAGGACTTCCCGCAGATGATGCTTGGAAGTGCAAGTTTTTTGGTAATGTAGTGACGTTGAAGATGTAACGAGGCTACATGTCATGTACAGTGCCTGGTTCCTGATACCAAGGAAGGCTGGGTCACGGGTCGCGACTGAGTCGCGAGACCCCCAGGCCGACCCGGGTCGCGACCCCATTTTTTATTATTTTTTTTGAAAAATTCAAAAAAATTAAGAAAAATACGAAAATTTTTTAAAAAAACACAAAAATCGGGATAAATAAATGACATTATTTAAACAAATAATACATCAATTTTATTTTAATGTGACGTGTTTTACATTTTGTAAGTAATTGATGTACTATTCCCATGTCATTTGGGTTGAGTACACAGCTTAATACATGTACACATGATGATCATATTCGTCAGTCCCTCGGGAAACTATCCTAAGACTCTCTCCAAACGAGTCACCATAACTATAGGTTGATTGGATCGAAGTATCTGATGATTCCACATAATTTATTCCAAAATACTTTTGATCGTATGTAGGGAATCAAGAGCCTTGGGATGAATCATATGCATAGTTGGAGGTATCGTGGTATTCTGCTCGAGCTCCATGGCTACGTTGACCTCCTCTATCTTGCGGCCTTCTACCATGATCGGCGTCTTTGGTCGTATGGGTATATTGCTCCTCGCCAGTAAAACGTAATAATGTTGTAGGAGGTCCCTTGTACTTGTAAAATGTTCGTGCCCCCGTATCCAGTACCATTATCGATGCTACTCTTTGACAACGAATCCTCGGACATCTGGTATTGCACTCGGATGTTCGGCTCCGGCGTATCTTCTCGATCGTCTTCGACCGTATCAACATCTGCAATATCAAAAGGATCAGTCATAACTTGCTTACTTTTTCTCCTACTTTGCGTACCTTGACTAGTTTCTTCTCCGGTCCTGTCGCTTTGCTAGAGAGGGAGGGATCTGGAATTCTTCGGCCAAAGGGACATCGTCGAGCACTCCTTCAGCCCATTGTCGGTCTTCTGGGTTGAACTCCGGTTCTTCCAACCCTTCTCGGTCGTTGACCCAAGCTTCTAAGGAGTTCTTCTCGTAGAATATTTGATCCAAATCAATGTCCTCTTCAATTTGCGGCTCCTTGACCGAACGTCCTGCCGCCTGTGATATCCAACTCTTTTGTTGCATTTGGTTTTGCTTCATTCTTTCCAAATTCCTCAACTTTAACCTCATGTTGTAGTGATAATACACGAGGTCTTCAAGTCTCCTTGATGTCAACCTATTTCTTTGTTTCGTGTGAATCAAGCTGAATGTAGACCAATTCCTCTTGCAGCCCGAAGTCGAAGTGGTTTGACTTAGGACCCTGATGGCTACGTCCGTCAAGTCCTCGTACCCTGGTACTTTACCATGGTGCATTCATCAATCAGTTGCATAAATTGAATATCTTACATTATTGTCTAAGTAAACTTTGATTAATTAAGTGATGAAAAACATTGCTACGTACCCGAACTTAATAGCATCACAGTTCATTCAACTCTGCCCGTTCCAAAGTGAAAACTCCGCATTCTGTAATCGTACATCTTGTTGCAGGCGATAATAGTCCGGTTGTTGTCACCAAGCTACCGTTGGATGACGCTCTTCACGTCATCTAATAGCTCGTTCGTTGCCTTGAATTGTGGACTATAGCAATACCTTGGGTTGAAAAAGTAACCTATGAACCAAGTAGCATTAGTAAACAACTTATACATATCTGACATTAAAAAAAAGATTAGTAAATGTTTAAGAAAATATACCTGCTGCATGTATGTGTTGATGTAACGTACGTTCCCAGCGGCGATCATTGATATCCCATCACTTTGCGAAGTCGGACACTGTCATGGAGATTTCGATTTCTTCTTTCGCTCTCTCAACCGCATCATATAAATACCCCATGCCTTCTTTCCTATCTCCGTCAACTATCCGTAGTACCTTCACTTTGGGTTGGACGATGTCTAACGTCTTCTTTACAACTTTTCAAAATCTCTACTCTCTATTGTCTCTTCTACTTTTCTCCTCTTTCTCTTATCTGATTGGTTACATCTAGCTATCCAACTACCCCAACCTGGTGAAATGACCATCTGAGTTAGAGCTCTCCTCTGACTCAACAAACTTTTTAACGAAATATAGTGGGAGGCGAATCGGGTTGCATCGGGCTGTAACAACTCTCGCCCCTTTGTGTGTTCCCTTATAAGTGCAAGGACAAAGTTGTGGTTGTAAATAAATAAAGAAATAAACTGGGCTAGCTTAACTACTCTGTCTATTTGAGGATCCTTGCATATATCCTCCAACATCAAGTCTAATGAGTGGGCGGAACAAGGTGTCCAATACAACTTTGGTCTTTTGACCATACGCATCTGTTCGGCCGCTTTGTATGCGGCCGCATTGTCTGTGACTACTTGAACTACCCAGCTCTCTCCTATTTCTTCTATCACTCCATCTATCAATTGGTAAAGATGCTCCGTATTCTTTACCTGTCTTGATGCGTCGACTGACTTTTAAAAGTCCATGCTGGTTTGACTGTACACTAGGAAATTGATCATTGTCTTCCTAGTTATACCTGTTAAGTATAAGATATTAACTAAATTATACCAAAAGGAATGTTTATACATTTAATATAAATGAATACAAGAAAATTTACTTACCAGTCCATCCGTTGATCATTAATGTGCAACCTTGTTCCTCCCATATTCGTTCAAATGATGCCACGTATTTCTTTGTTTCTTGCACCTCTATAGGAACATATACATTGTATATCTCCTTTGGGTTTGGACCGGGCACTCCCCTCCCGACGTCTACGATCGTGTCGATCATGTTCTCGTAGTATGGTCCCCTCGCGGCATTTACCGAAATGTTGTGGTGAAAGAACCACCTTGACGTTGCCCGGCCAATCTTCTCCTTACATAATTTTAGGTTCTTCATCGCCGTCGTGATTGTCGTTTGACGTTGTCGTGGTCTGGTGATTACGGGATCCGCGGGACCTACTGCCGTGTCGTCGTCTTGGGTGAGATAATGAATCTCATTTTGCGATTGGTTGTTGGATCCTCTTCCACTTCCTCGACCACTCCCACTTCCAGACCCTTGACCCATCATTCGGCTAGTGCGTCTATGTAACTCTTCGTCGGCGAATGATCTTCGACTTGCTTTCATTCCCCGTAAGAGGTCATCTATTTAAGAAATATTCAACTACTTAATTATCTTTTAAAATAGAAGAATGAACTACGTTTATGAGTAAAACAAACATATCCTCGTACTCTTCGTCTTCAAAAATATCCGACCTCTCTTGTTTGGTCCCGTAAATATGTACGGAACGTCTCCTTGGTTGTAGCAATTCTTCTCGGACGGTCTCCTTATGTTGTTTGCTAGTTCTCTTCGTTTGTTCCATCGCTTGTAGGTGTCTACGAAATTGAGCTCTGACCTCCGGCGGAGTCCGTGTGCAAGGAAAAATATTTTTCTTCATGCTTGCAAGATGAAATTTTAAACGATAAATACCAACGAATATTACTTTGTCGCAATATTTACATTGCACTTTTCTCTCTGCCATGAAGATCAAGTTGCAATATAACCAAGTCGGATCACTCCGGGTCGCACCGGTAGTTTGGGTTGTTTGGCTTGGAGAAGACATTTTTTTTACTAAATAATTACTTAAGTAAGTAATTAACTATTTAAAAGGCTAATGACGTTAATAAGTGACTACTAATTTAAGTAAACTTTTAATTATGTAAAAAAATGACTAACTAATTATGTAACTAAGTAAGTAATTAACTATATCTTCTAACTAATTATGTACTTAAGTAACTACTAAACTAAATATCTAACTAATCTTCTAGCTAACTAACTATGTAAGTAAGTAAGTATTAAAAAGAAGAAACTACTTAACTAACTAATCAATGAAACAAGTATTAATAAATATATTAAATGAACTAATGAAGAACTTAATGAAGTAATTTAGTAAATGAAAAACAAATGAGAGCAATGAGAGCAAAATTGAGAGCAATGGGAGCTTGAGAGTGAGAGTGAGGGGTGGGAGTAAGGGGTAGCCCCCAAGGGGCTGAATGGGCCCCCCCGGGTCGCGCGACCCCCGCGACCCGGCCGGGTCGCGACCGAGTCGGTCGGGCCCAATTCCGACCGGGTCGGGGCCAGGTCGCGACCCGGCGAACCATGCCTGATACTCCACTTTGGGCATTGAACTCAAATAAATCCTGGATCATTTGTCAAGAGTTGAATCTTCCTGGCACCTGTCTGAACTACTTGTGCATGGAGTTTCTTTTTTTTAACTGGAAAGCCCCCAATTATCTTCTGCATAACATCTGGACAATATCTGCAAGTGAACCATGAAAAACTTGGCAACCATTTGGGAAGTCCCCCTTCTTCAGCAGTGTCAACTCCATAATAAAAGATGAGAATTGTGAATGCTCTTGCCATAAAGTCTTGTATCATTGCCAGGGGTTATTGAGTCAGGAATAGAACTGTGGGTCATGATGATAAAGGTAGTGGATGCATGGGTTGGCCGGTTTGGTACTAATGTATTACCTTGATGCTCACTTCTCATGGTCCAAAACCCAGCAAAAGACCTTCTGACAGTGTCAGAGTCTTTCTTGGCTAACTCTATGTGCAACTTTTGGCCAGTGCTTCTCTTTGTCAGTTTTTTTGATGGGTTATGGATTGTTACTCGTGGGTTTTGTTTTCTGGGTGGCCTTTTATTTTTCATAGCTATTGTTTTTTTTTCTATTGCTTTGACACCCATTCTATGCTTCATTTCATTAGTACCTTTTAATAATGTATGTGATACCAGCCTCTTTGTGAAAAAGGATCCTGAAGTAAGATTAGGAACTAAGGGATATTATGAGGGAGCCTGGCATGTGAAACTTTTTATCCCGGACCTAGTCAACATAGACAAAATTCATTCAGATCCTTTGAACCATTCTGTTAGCTTGTGCAATCTGTTCTATTGTGGACTCGGTCCTTGACAGATGGATATTCTATCTGAAACCTTTTGAAAATCAAACTCAACAACATCCAAAAGAATCTTCTCAGGTTCTGTATCTTTTACATTCTAATGAATGCTAGTATTATCTAAAAGCTCAACCTGAATGTGATTAACGTCGCTGACATTCATTTATGCTACTTGGCACCCTTGATGTTGAGTTCACTAGTAGAATGTGGCATGATTCAGATTGCCATGAATATATACTAGACATTTTGGCACTGCTTTATTAGCCAGGATTGATTCACTAGTAGATGGCATCTCTTTTGTATTTAATTTGGTTTTGATTTTTGAATATAATTTTTCTTTTTAACAGAAATTCATTTTGTCATTTAATACTTGCATATTTTTATTTTATTGTTTTTCATTTGATGAATGCAGTGGCAATCCACGAGAACCAAGAAGATGTTTCACATCCAACAAACACTGTAAGTCTCTCTTGGTGGCAGGTTCTGCAAAGTTGTCATAATTATTCATATTAAGATATTGGTTACAATTAAAGATGTCTCATCAATAAAAATTTTGTTTTTTTTGATATCTAAATATAATTAGCAACCCAAATACCCAATCTATAATTCTTCTCATTTTTCTTCTTGGATTTCTTTGAGTGTTGTTTTTGTTCTTTCTAAATTTTGGTTGCATTTATGTAAAAATGTTTTATAGCTGTTTCTTGGGATGAGAATACATATTCTTGATCAAGAGTCTATTTACTGTAGTAGTCTTTTCTTCTTATGCTTTGATTGAAAGTTTGGTGGATGAAGGCTGACAACAGATGATCAAGAGATATTCTTGTGAGTGAACATGGGGTGCGATTGGTCAGGGATTTTTAAGTCCTGATAGTTTTCTGGCGAATCAGGTGGTCCTGACTGGAATCTGCTGTGGCTGGTCCAGTTCTGTATCAAAAATGGAAAAAAAAGGCAAAACATTTGGAACGGTAAGCCAATATCAGGCAGGAATTGGTGAGTTCTGGATGATCTGATCCTTTTAACATTAAGTTGGCTTGATTCAGATTGAGCTTCCAAGCAATCATTCAATTAAATAGGGGAAGTGAGCCATCTGGCCCTACTCGAACCAGTTGTCTAGGACCTGTGTGGGGCCCTGTCAGGTTTAAACACCACTTGGCCGCTAGTGGTGGAACCTGGCCATCCCCACTGCCTATGAAACTCCCGAGGTGGGAACCATGGAGGGGCATCTGCACCGAGCTTCTGCATTGTGATGGGCTCTGCTGCTTTGGGAGCCAGACACTGGTAGTCTTTGGTAATTGCCTTTTTTGTTTTCTATCTTTTAATTATGATAAAAAGGATAGAGAGGAGGAATTGAGCAGCTTTCATCTTTTGTTTATTTTATTACATGCTCTTTTTGCTCATCTTTTTTCTTTAAGATAGTCCTGAATCACAACTTAATCAGATCAGCAATTAAGACACGTATTAAATCTCAATTCCTTTTTCCAGACTCTCCATTGTGGAGGCTGATTTCTTTGTTGCTTCCTTCTCCAAATAGGAAGTATAACCAACATCCTTTTTCTTGACTTTAACCACTCTCCTGGTCCTTACAGGTTTGCATCTGATTTTTATCAACACTTTTTGTTTGTTATTTAGGAAGATCTTATGGCTGTTATGAAGGAGCTTGAGGTCACTCTGTGGTCAGTCCGGTTTCTAAACGTTATATTTTTCTTCTTATGTTGGAAATGGTTGATTCTTTTGATATTAGGGACTTGGCATAATAGTCTCATTGACTGTAGCTACAAGTTGATCACAAACTGACAAAAGTTCAGACTAATAGAGTAAGAGCGAACATGGACAAACTTGTTGGTCACAATCAATTCAATTTTATTTATAGGAAGTTTACTTTGGTTTTCAAAAAAAAGGAGGTTTATTTTGGGCAAGTATGTGGTACCTTTTTGGTGTTTTCCATAATTGTCAAGGTGACAAGACATCCAAGACATTCAAAACATGGTTTGTAGAATTGGCCGATCCGGATCGGGATCGGCCAATTCTTATATCGGATTGGTACCCACCGATCCAATTCCACACGGAATTATCGATCCAGGCTGGACTCCCGGTTGGATCGGCCAATCCGGACCGATTCTCAGAAAACTGGAACTTCCGGAATTGATTCCGGAGATATTTTAGGTCCGATCTCCCCCAAATTGGGGGAGATCGGACCGATTTCTTTGGCAGAAGCCCCTTTGACCGTCCTCCTCCCCTTGGGAGATCTAGGGCTCCAAGCCCCCAACCCCCGGCGGTGATCCTCCATAATCGGCCGATCCTTGGAGGTTTTGGATCGATCCACCCCTACAGCAGGTAAATTAGGGGGGACCTCTGATCCCCCATCCCCCTCCCCCTTCACCCTCCACGACACCCCTGTTGGGGGGTGCCTTCCGCCTTCAATAGGGTCACCCATTCGGGTGTCCCTTAGCACCCCCCCCTCTCCCGAGGGGGTGCTTGGGGGTTTAATTCACCCCCCTTGGGGGGGGGATTGCACCCCCGAAGGGGTGGGGGTGATGAACAGTCACCCCAAAAGGGGTGACAGTATCCCCCCCTCAGGGCTTGGGTTTAATTCACCCCCCGTGAGGCGGGGGGTGAATTGCACCCCATCAACCACCCCTTCGAGGTGACAGTCCCCCTCCGGGGGTGATGAACAGTCACAGTATGCGCCCCCCTTGGGCGGTTGAATTGCACCCTCAAAGGGATGATGAATAGTCACCCCCGAAGGGGTGACAATATACCCCCTCCTCGAGGGCTTGGGTTTTAATTCACCCCCATTGGGGGGGTGAATTGCACCTCCGAAGGGTGCTAATCACCCGAAGGGGTGACAGTATGCCCTCCCCGAAGGGGGGGCCTTGGGTTTAATTTATCCCCATTTGGGGGTGAACTGCATCCCCGAAGGGGTGCTAATCACCTATGCTTGGGGGGGGGGGTTGTTTGATTCACTTAATGGTTTGATTTTGATCAAGTTGTTAATGTATTTAATTTTTATGTATGACTTGATATGATATAAAGAACATGTCGGACGAGGAGATGGTGCGCGGAATATTGCGGCATTGGATGGCAACATGGCTATCTCCTTGATTTAGAGGAGATGATTAGATGCAAGTGGTGTCAAAAAGATATGAATGGAAGTGTATATCGGCTAAAACAACATATAGCCGGTACGGGTGGCAATGTCAAGAAGTGTGATAAGGTACCGGTTGAGCTTAGGGAAGAGATGAAGGGTTATTTAACAGGAAGAGCTTCACAGAGGGAGGTAAGAATTGGGCACAAACAAGAGCTACATGACGAGTTGTTAGGTCAGAGAGATACCAATCTTATGTCTGGAAAGAGTAAGAAAGGAAAAGGACCAGCATATGTCCAAGTCCAAGTTGATTCATCCTCTTCATAAGATGAAGAGGAGGCTCAAGTGAGGAGATCTATGCATGAGAGCAGGGCTCAGTCCTGTGAGGATGAGGAAAAAAGAGCAGGAGATTCGGCTGCTTATGGCAAACATTCTGATGTGGGAGTGGGCACATGCCATGCTCGAGAACCTGAATTCCCGATGACAGACACTGTTATATATAGGGAGAGTGGCAGAGGCCAAGGGAATATAAAACAAGCATTTAAAGGGGTGAAGGCCTCGACTGCGGCTGCGAAGAAAGCCCTAAAGCACATGGTGAAGTTCTTTCTACATGCAGGTAAATGTTTGATGAAGATGTTGACAGTCTTTTATTATTGATATGGCTTGCATCTAATCTTTATTAGATTTGTGTTAACAAGGATGTCTTCTTCTTTTGTTTTGGTTTATGTAGGTGTCCCGGCACATGCAGCAATGAGTCCTTAATTCTAGACAATGGTAGATGCCATTGGTGAGGCTAAGCTGGGGTTGAAAGCTCTTTTATCAAAGTATATGTATGAGGTAGGCTTGAATGAGAAGGTCGATGAGTTGACCTCGTGGATAGATGGATTGAAATCCATTTGGAATGAGAGTGGTGCACTGTAATGTGTGATGGGTGGACTGGAATCAAAAGGAGGTCGCTTATACACTATCTGTTATTAAGCGGCTTTGTAAGACTTAGGAGGACAAAACATCCACTGAGGTTGAAGTGAGTACTTCTTACCTTCTTGGTAAGCTTTGAACTTTATAAAAAGCAATGGACTTAACTTCTTTAATTTGGATTTTCAGATGACTTCATATAGGCATAAGATTAGAGTGTATGGGGGTCCTAATTTGCAGTACTCATATGACATGGTTCCTCCTAGTAAGTTGACTTATCCAAATCACTTTAACTATATCAAATATTGTTGTTTGAATTTCTTAATAAGGTACTAATGCTTGTATTTCTCGTCTTCTTTACAGTTGAGTGGTGGATTATGGTAACAAACAGGACAAGTTGGAATCCACTGGTATCCGTTGCAATTTGGGTGCTAAGTCAGAGTACTTCCTCATCCCAATGCGAGAGAAATTGGAGCACCTTCAACCTTATTCACATGAAGAGAAGAAATAGGTTGAAGACCGAAAGATTGGAGAAGCTCGCCTACTGCCATTATAATATGAAGCTGAGGATCAAGAATATCAAAGATAGACAGAGGACATCCAAGCAAAGATTTGCACATTTTGCAGGTAGATTGTACCAAGAAAGAGCCCAAGCTCAAGCCACTTAGGGCTTGTCATAAGAGGATGTGGAATTGGAATACCTATTTTAAGAAAAACATCCACTTGCAACATGGGTGGAAGATAAGGACGTTGAGGGAAAGTCAGAGTTCGACTTGAATGACAGATCATAGGCCGAAGGTGAGCTTGACAACATCCTTGGTGAGGATGAACAGATGCAGGAAAGAGAAGAAAGTCAAGTTTCATGCACAACTGCACTTCCTGATCCACCCTGAGCTATAGCTTCTCCAGAGCAACATCTAACTCCTGCTACAAGTCCAGCTCGGATTCCAGTTGCAGGTCTATCTACTACCACCACCACTAAGAAGAATTGTGGCTTATTCAGGGTTTTAAAGAAAGTTTGCTTGTCTACACAACAAAGCAGTCAAGGAAAATATATATTGAAGAGGAGGAAGATAAGTATCAGATGCCGACATCATCTCCTTGATACTGATATCACTTAGCCACCTTCATCAAATGAGGATAAGGAAGAATTTGTTTCATTCACACAATAACAGCATATGGGGGTGGAGGTGGAGGTGGAGGTGGGGTGGAGGCATAGGTGGAATCTCAGGTGATAGTGGCTCTACTAATAGTACACGTATGAGTGGAGCAGGTCCAGATGATTTAAGTGACAAAAGGCATTCTTTTTCGAGTGAAAGGAGCATCGGATGTTGGACGAGGATGAATGTATTCGACGAGTTTGCATCTTCCTATCCACATCCCGCTTCAGACATTGAGTCTTGCTATCCACCATCTCCTCCAGGGCCAGCTCCGACTGAGAGTGGAGTTTATAATTTTAGCCAGATGGCTCAATCTTTATTTTTCTATGGGTATGGGCCAATTTGACTGATCAAAGTCAATGGAGAGTTGAAGAAGATCAGGATGAGCAGGACAGGGTTCCGAGATATTTTCATAGTTGGTGGTGACATGGATTGCAGAATCGACCGATCCGGATCGGGATCGGCCGATTCTTGGATCGGATCGGACCCCTCCGATCTGATTCCCGGCGGAACTACCGATCCGGACTGAAGATCGGTCCGGATCGATGTTTGTAGGTGGAATCGGTGCCGGAATCGACCAATTCGGTCGATTCTGGATCGATTCCGGTGATTCCCTCGCCGGAATCGACTCACAGGCTACCGCGGCGGCCATCCCGCCGCGGCAGCCCTCTTCCCCGCCCTCTTAAGTCACCGGTAAGTCACCGGATCCTGGCTTTACCGGGTCCGATGGACCCGGTAAGGTCATCTTCCCCGCCTGATAGGGTGGGGAAGATGTCACGGCGGCAAGATGCCGCCGTGGCGGCGATTTCGGGCCACTTTTGGGCCCGAAATCGCCTCAAAATGGGGTAGATCGGAATCTCCGATCTACCTCCTTATTTAGTTAGTTTTTTGGTGTTTTAAGGTTTTTTTAAGGGTCGATCCGGATCGATTTTCCTTCCGACGAATCGGCCTGGATCGGACCGATCCGATCCGGATCGAATCGGTCCCCACCGATCCAGGAACCGATTCCGATCCCGCGATCCTTGGGTGGTGATGACATGATGAGTCACTTATGACAACAGTTGTATTTGTTTCTTTTATTTAATGGAATGTAATATGAATTTTAAGTACACTTTGTATTGTGTGGTTGACTGATTGTATGATACAATTTGTATTTTACATCCACTTGTGTTGATATATGTATGTCATTTAGTCAATGTTAAAGTTGCGTGGAAATGTCCAATGTTGGAAAACTTACTTATGTTTTCTTTCCTATAACTTTTTACATATTTTTTTAATTTTTTTGGAATTTTTGGCAATTTTTCCAGATTATTTCTGAAAGAAAAAAAAACGATCCAGACTTATTCTAGATCGGTCTGCCTTCCGGCAGATCACCCGGGATCGGACCAATTCAGGCACCAATTCTGATTCCCTGATCTTTGATTCAAAGTTGTCATTTCCTTTTTACGCGATTAGTTACTTAGGCGTTATCGAAGCGGTTAAGTTATATGTTAATTTTATAACTATATATACATAAATATACATGTAGGCCTGTCAATGGATCCTAAATATCTGGCAACTTGATCCATTTCTGTAAACAATATTGGGTTCAGGTTACGATAAGACTGACCTGAAATAACTAACATGATCTAGAATCAGGTTTAAACCTGATTATGTCAAACCTGAAGCCTTTCTATCGGGTTCTTACTGGAAAGCCTGTTGGGTTCTCCAGCGGCCCAGCCGTCTACGGTAACTTAATGAGCTGGAGCAAAGCATAGCTGGCTGCCACCACTGCTTCTCATCTAAGTGGTCACTGGTCAAAGATATTGGGAACAAGGGAAGAGAGAGAAACTTGGTAAAAACAAAAAGGGCCTTCATGACAGCCTCACCTGGATGTTGGAGCAAGAGGTTCCCGTCAGAGGGAAGGAGAAACCTGCCGTAAGCTCTCTCATCTCTCCTCCTCATTGTCGTCTGCCATCTGCAGGTTGCAACTTGTAGGAGGCCCCATCATCTGCAGCTGTCTAGGGATCGGTGAGAGTGCTGCATTCTGGCAGTCAATATGGCAAAGTAGAATGTCATGGTGTAGAAGGTGGTGACCATGGCAGTGCTGCCCTTATCTCTCTCCCTCATCCTTGTCCACCGCTGTAGGTTGCAGCTTGCAAGAGGTGCCTCTGTCTGCAGCCGTCAAGGGATTGATAAGAATGCCGCATTCTGGTGGTTTGTATGGCAAAGTAGAATGTTGCAGTGTAAGAGATGGTGACCATGGCAGTGCCTCCCTCATCTCTAACCCCTCATCATCATCCGCCATTTGTAGCTTGCAGCTCACAGGAGGCACTGCTGTTGAGGGATTGGAGAGAGCACCGCAGCTGTGAATGTAGTTTGGAGCCATGCTTCAACCTAAACATGTGAATATAGTTCGGAGCTAAGTTTAGATTTGAATCCGGTAAACAAATTATTTCGAATTAAGATTCTATTTCGGATTGTGGCTATCAGATTTGGATCTTAATAAATCCTATCCGAGCATGATCAATTTACACTTCTACATATATTTATATATGCATATTATATATGTGTCTATACATAGAGAGAGTATTGACAAACTAATTGAGAGGGTGAGAAAAGGGGGGTTTGAAAGAGAACTTTATAAATTTTAAGTATATATTTATAATTAAAAATCTTAAACATATAAGTGATGGCGAAAGATTTTAGTATGATTTAACTATCATCATTTGGTGGCCACTTCATGGACCGCCCTATGCGGATGAGGAGTAAGGGCCAAAATCTCTCGTGGGGGATATTAGGGCCCTAAAAGTGAATTTATTTATTCATGCATTATGGCCCTGGTTGCATAGGATCAAGGAAAGAAGGGTTGAAGGTCGGCTCAGGGTTGGTCATTCAAAAAACAGACCTGGTTAGACCGGGTTTGAAATATTATTTTTAAAAAATATTAAAAATAAAAATTACAAAAAAAGAAAAATATTTACAATTTTAAAAATTAGGAATATAATTAAAAATATTTTATTTATTTTTTATTCAAATGTTACATTGTATTGTTACTCTATATACTGTTTTTCCTATGACATTTGAGAAGAATACGGGGTATTAAAATGTATACATATTAATTACACTCATCACTATCTTGTATAATTATTTTAGGAGGCGAAGGTCTCATTCAAATGGTGGAGTTCGGAAAGGGAAGACATAGTAAGTCACGTTGGTGTAGTGGTGTGTGTAGACAGGGATACCTTGTTCTGGCCATTAGGAGGAGAGATCAACGCAGTAATAGAAACACTAGTTCCTTTGGAAGGGTGGAGGAGCCACGGCTGGAGGATGAGGGGAGACCACTGGAACTGAGGAAGATGATGTAGAATATTATTCAAAATTAAATTTTGCAGCAGCTGTGTGACGATAAGGACAGGAGGAGCTGAATTCTGAAAGATATGAGATTCATGGTGGACTTGAAAAGGTATCTGGAGCTATCGGGTGAAAAAAAGTGATGCTTCCAGAGTTATCAGGCCTGATAGGGAACCATTTAAACCTGGATCCGAAGAAATTAGTCTGTGGACTGATTGAGGATGGACCAGCCCAAACAGATCCTGGCTCACTATTAGTGGCACCAGTTCAGTGATGAGCAAAGGTGGACTGGGAACCGGGTTGTTAGGGGCAGTTCGGCATGATAGACAGGTTTGCACACCCATTCCATTGAGCAGGAGTAACAATGCATCTTCATCCCCGTCCATTGGCTGCTGCACCTGGAGTTCACCGGAGATGCAACAGGAGGCTTCTGACATTCTTAAATCTTGTCTAATCACCTACCAGGGGGTGCTAAACTACCCCAGGGAATTGAATCAGGCCTAGCCTAAGTAGAAGGGGGGGGGGCAAAGGGTGGATTTTATAGGACTAGAAAAGAACTTGTGCTTACAGTAGCGCCAGAATCTCTAAATGAGGGTTCAGTGTCAGCCTGTCAGGTGTTAGCAGCTCAAGAAGGGGCAGAGTTTTACCATTCAGTTTCAGACATTTTATATAGGTGAAGTCGCCGGCATCTGCTTTGCAGGAAGAGGCAAGGCAATAAGAGAATTCTTCCAAAAGTTGAGAGCTGGATTATAGTTAGCAGATGGTCTATCTACTGGTAGGAAGCCAATCCAGGTAAATGTGGTGTCAAGGGAGCTTAAATTTCTAATGAATAACAACCTCATTTTGGAGCCTGAGAAGAAAAGAAGGAAGCGGAAGAAAATCATAATTTTTAAATGATGACGGTTATTAGCTGGAATTGTAGAGGTACTCAGGTCAGGGGAAAGAGAAGATTAGGGAGAACAAGAGTATGATGGCTGCACAAAGATTGGATTTCTAACTCTTCGGGAAACAAAATCTTAGTTTGACAGCCAGAAGATATCCGTACTATTAATTATGATATTCTCAATGACTTTCTTGTTTCCCTTTTGTGGGGAGGAGTGGAGGTATAGTAGCTCTATGAAATGTTCAATCTTTGAGAGTGATTTGTACTCACAGCAACATACATGCTTGCTATGAAATTTACCAGTAAGGGTATTGGGAGGCAATGGTACTTGGTTAGTGTCTATGTTCCTCAAAATGTAGCCGACAAAGCTGATTTCTTTAGGGATTTGATGGGTTCTAATTTCTACACAAGCTGATGGATCTGGTGTGTGTTGATTTCAATACAGTCAAGAATCTAGGGGAAAGGTTGAACCAAACAGACCGGTCTTTGTAAATGACTTTTTATTGATTGAATAAATGATAACAAGCTCATACAAATTGATGACAGTGGTTTGAACTTCACTTGGACAAACTCACTTTTAAAGTCTAGGTTGGACCGGTCCTGTCTCGCTAAATGAGTGGCCGAATAAGGAGCTCCTGACGTTTTCTACATTTCAAGAGTTGTATCCGACCACTTCCCAATTGGTATCAAATGGGGAGGCACTTCCAATCTACCCAGGGGGGATTTGGATTTGAATTGGTTTGATACAGGGATCTAGCCTTGTTAGATTAACATGGTGCAATGAGTCAGCTTGACAGGCTCTTCAGTAACTCTGGATTTGCTTCAAAATTAAAATATGTTAGGTGAAATTGAAAAGTGTGCCGATTCCAAAAGACAAGCCATCAACCATAGAAAGGAGAAAGGTTATTGACGAACATTGATTTCTTTGAACAGCTAAATGACAAAGGTAGTTTTGATGAGCAACAAGTGAAAAATTAGATAGAAGCAAATGTGTAGTATAATGAATGGAACCTCAGAGGGGAAATCAAACGAAAACAAGAGTGTCAAAGTTAAAAGAAGGGGACAAGAACGCAAGATGCTTCCATACAAACAAATGGAATTGCCTATTTATTTCTTGCAAGCTTGGCCAAGCCTGAATCTATGGCCTTCAGATGTTGTTATGTGAAAGCTTGTACTTCCGGCTATGTTATGGTCAAGTTGGCACACAAGGAATGCTCGCATCTTGGAGGATCAGTTCGAGGATCCGAAGTTCATCTTCTACCTTGTTACTATATATATTATGGACTGGTCGTTGGCTTACTCTGGGAACTCTTGGGAAATGGCAAAGTTCAGGAAATTGTCATCAGAGCTTAAGCTCTTGTTCTTGTAATTTTCCTTTTTTTTATGTCTCTACCATCTCAATAGTGGGGGTCTCCTTCCCTCTCTCTTCCTTCTCAACCTCGGACCTCCTTGTTTCTACTTTTATGATGTGATCCTTTTTAACTATTAATAGAAATTCTATTTTTTGGACCATCATAAAAAATGGAGCAATTTGCCAGATGGACGGGACAACTTGTGGATGTACGAACCAAATTGTCAAGGTGTCAATGTAGTTCTATGAAAGCTTGTTTGACTAAGAGGTAGGTTGGAGTCCTTTGTTAAATTTTGACTCAATCAACAAGCTAAGAGTGGTGTCTGGTGCTATATGGTTCAGGGACTCCTACAAAGCCTTGGGCCCAAGTAGTTTCTTTGCTGGCTGCTATCCAAAATGTTAGGAGCTCATCAAAGAGGATTTTGTGGTGCTGGTGAACGAATTTGTGGAGGAGACTACGAATATTAGATTTTTGAATTTAATGTCATGAGTTTTACTACTCAAGAAAGAAAATGCTACTGTATTCGGAGATCTTAGGCCTAAAAGTTTTAGCAACTTTAGCTATAAGATAGTGACGAAAGTGTGGGCAAATAGACTGAACAACTGCTCAGAGAATTAGTTTAACTCTTCTCAGCCAGTTTTCATTCATGTCAGGTAATCTTAACTTCACGACAACTCATGAATGTAAAAATAGATCAGTAAAAAGGAAGGTGTTTTGTGGAAATTGGATCTTGAAAAAGTGAATGGCAAAGTGAGCAGGTAGTGTTTGCACAGAATTGGGGCATGTGTTTCAATCATAAATGGTGAGTCTTTTGGATACTTTGGGTGTTCTAGGGGACTCAAACATGGAGACCCTATATCTCTCTTGTTCTTTGTTTAGTGGGACAAGTGTTAACTACAATGTAGGAGGATAAATAGGGAGATTTAATTGTGGGGGTGTATGTTGGAATTAACAAGGAAGATATCATACACCTCCAGTTTGTTTATGATTCATTATTGTTTGCTTTAAACGATGAGTGGTGTTAACTTCAAGGATGCAAAAATTAGAATCAGAATTGGAATCAACAGGTACCGATTCGATTCAAATCGGATCGAATTTGACTGATTCGACTGATTCTTAGGAAGGAAAACCGATTTGGAATTGGTTTGAATCGATTTTTTTCTTCAAAAAATTCTCAAAAATCAAGAAAAAATTTTAAAAAAAATAAAAACATTTTAAAAAAATTGTTAAAAAATATAATGTTAGTGTCTAACATGTCATAAGAACCATAACACATGATTATTACAAATTTTAAACATAAATGACATATGATAGTGATACAATTATACAAATGATGTACCTTTCACCAAAATTGGTGATATTGGATGTCATCATCATTTTCGCTCTGCTCGTAAGTATCCCATTCATTATTATTCTTTATGATCGGTGCGGGGCCTAGGGGTCCATGTGAAAATAATGATTTAGCCATCTGCTTAAAAGTATAAGTTGTCTCTTAGAGAGGATCCACTAAGTAATATGGCTAAAAAGTTGAAGGAGAAACAACCTCCGACTTTGGATAATTGGTTGTTTCATACTCATCAAAATACTCTTGTTGCCAATGCTGACTTCTCCCACTAGAATATTGTCTGGAGCTTAAGTCTGATGCACTTGCACCACTAGTATGTGCACTAGAAGTAGAAGCACCACCTCCTTTTTCAGATCCCCCTCCCTGGATCCTCCTCCTCTATCACCACCATCACCTCTTCTATGTGAAGGCGATGAAGGCTGGGGGGTGGTATGCACTCTTCCCCCATCATCTTCAGAGGTCATATCACTACTTTCAATGATATGGTGTCGTCTGACCTCTAAGTTTTTCTTTTTAGGTTCTTCTTCTACTTGGGATTAGGTCCCAAGGCCTAATCCACGCTGATAAACTTTCTTCAATGTTGTAAAAGGCATGTGTAGTCTGTGTGCCATTTGCTGTGTTTTTTGGAGTAGGTTTCGTAGTTGGGGATGGGTCTAGGGCCTGGGGTGGGGGCCTTGGGGCTAAAGCTGGGGTGGTATAGGTTGTGTTTCATGAACGATGTCCTCCATAGGTTCACCCTCAACATCATTAAGTTTCCCTTTATGCACGGTTATCTGGGTCAAACTCTAGTGGTGCCCTTTCTTCCCTTTTCTTTAGCCATACAGTAAACGGATGTTCTTTCTGGAAATTGGTATCGACATCCACCTCTTCAGGCACCTATGACTTTGAAGTAACTCTTTCTTCAAAGACCTTCCTGTAAATCTTACAAATCTCTCCTCTGTCAACTTTTAGCGGGTCTTGATGTTCTTGATCCGTAAGCGTATGTTGTGGTGACAGAACACCAGCTTGTCCAGCATCTCAGACCTTAGTCTATTTCTTCTCTGTGGGAAGAAGGCTAAAGGTGCTCAGATGCTTCTCGCAATGAGAAGAATTGGTTCTCTGGCTCAAAATGCGTGCGACAATGGAAGTTAATGGATTCCATGCATTTCTTGCGCTCACTTGCACCCACTATTCAACTGCAAAAACCTCCCAACAGAGTAGACTGTTAGTATTGTCAAATAAGAATATACTTAACAATAAATTATTAAAACTTAGATTTACATATCTGGAGAAACCTCATCACAATTGTATCTATGATCTGGATTTGAGTTCACTTAAACCCTCATTCTTAATGATTGCATTTGAAAAAAAAAGATAAATGTTACAGCATTAGTACTTCATTTTTTTAAAAAACAAGTTCAATGTTCATTTGTAACTTACTTTTAACTCAGCCTTTGTCCTATCTTGATGAGTCATTGAAAGTCTTCTAATGACTGCCAAGGTACCTGTTGGCACACAAATATGTCATACAAAAAATGGAAGTAAGAGTCCTTACGTCAGAAAAAAAAAAGAGGAGAGGGAGCTGGCGGACATGTCCCAATAAAACTAGCCATCCACGGAGGTAGCTAAAGCCGGCCCATTCACGCCCATCTCCTCTGACTGGCCCATTCAAGTGGAGTTCAAAAAAAAAAGAAAAAAAAAGGAAGAGAAGCTGTCGGAGTGGGGAAGGAAATCGACTCCCCATCGGACTCTATCCCGGAGCCCATTACAAGCCAAACTCCTCAAAGGGAGGGAGTCCCGTAAGGAGAGGAAATCTACCGAAAATAGGCAGGACGGTGAAGGAGGGAATCGATTCCGAATATTTTGGGAGTCCTCCGATTCCGTATCAGAGCTGGATGCCATGTTCGGAAGGTATCTAAATGGAAGAAGGGGTCTTCGAGGCCTATAAGAGAAGAGGCAGACAGAGGTTCGAGGGCGGTCATCCAAGAGAACGAGCACAAGAAACCCCCCCCCCCCCGTGCGCAAGAGAAGAAGAGAGAAGAAGAGAGAGCCACAGAGGAAGCCCGCGAGAGGAAGAGAGCAAGGAGGAACCTTGCGGAAGCCGTCGAGGCCTCTGGGGTGGCCGAAGCCGTCGAGCCTCCTCTCGGAAGCCGTCGTACCCTCCCGGAGCTACACCCGTCGCCGGAAGCACCTCCCGTAGCCGGCCGCGGATCGGCCGGGACGCCCCTCTTGCGGCAGCCGCGATCGCCGGGAGATCCGCGAGGAAGCCGGCGTCGCCGCCGGAGCACCCTCCGGAGGTAGTTAGCCTCGCCGGAACCCCTTACGGCCGCTGCCTTCTCCGCCGAGCTCTTCCTCTCTGCCGAAGCACCCTCCGGAGATGAACAGTGGAGGCCGAGATTATTTTCACCTACTTATGTCCACATGGACATGCATGAAGGGAGGGGCCCGCCGAAAAAAAAAGGGGAAAAAATCTGTCGCCGCGAGCGCCCGCGGCCAGAAGCCGCACGCCCGCGCGCGAACGCCCGCGGCCAGACGCCTGATGCGCCCGCGGGAGGGTCTGTTGACCGGCGGGTCAATGGTGTGTGGGGCCCACCAGAGAGAGAGGGTTTAAAAAAAAAATAGAGAGACTCGCTGGACCAGCCAGCGGGTGCGCAAGGAAAAGGAGATGGGCCG
Organism: Cryptocoryne crispatula var. balansae; assembly: GCA_036172225.1. Classification (NCBI taxonomy): domain Eukaryota; kingdom Viridiplantae; phylum Streptophyta; class Magnoliopsida; order Alismatales; family Araceae; genus Cryptocoryne; species Cryptocoryne crispatula. Next base: position 26,696,118 of record CM069927.1, read on the forward strand.
GGCCCATTAGACTTGAAGCATATGCAAACAAAAGAAAAAGGAAGATCTCTCTTCTTAAAATATACAATCAAATGAAAATCTAAATAAAAATTCATTAACTAATTTCACAAATCGAGGCGAGCATCTGGCCGGCTAAAAACCCGCCACATGGTCTCGGCATAACTTAAAAGAATCAAAATAAATGGGAAAGCAATAGGCCGGCTTTAGGCACGCCTCTTGACCCATAATTCAAAACTGAAATAAAACAAACAATAAACAAAAATTAAATAAAAATTTATTAATTAATTCAACAAACCGAGGCGAGCATCTGGCCGGCTAAAAACCCGCCACATGGTCTTGGCTAAACTTAAAAGAATTCGTGGGTCGGTTCTAAACCTTCCCCTTAATTTTTTAAGGTAGACATGCAAAGGTCTATTAAAAAAGACCCCAATGTCTTACCATGCCCCAAGAGGGAGTTACTTACCCATTATGCCATGGGAAGGCTGTGCATGATCAACATGCCGATATGCCAAACTATGAGCTAATGAGGTTCAATCAGTGAGATGAGTCCCCACAAGCTTATCAAAAGCCGGGTGTGCTCAATCTCAAATCAGTGAGTTGATTGCCCATAAGCTTGTCAAAAGCCGGGTGTATTCAATCTCAAAACAGTGAGGGATGCCCATAAGTCTATCAAAGACCGGGTATTTTCCATCTCATTAAACAGATTCCATGTTCATCAAGGACTCAAGGGAGGCCTGATTTCAGGTCATTCAAACTGTAAGAATCATGTCTCGTGTTGAGAGATCAAATAAATGAAGAGTTCATGTTCGGTGCACAAATTGATGTTACAAGGAGAAAACAGTCCCTGCCGGAATGAGTGAATGCAAGCACATTAAAAATCGAACATAAGTCTGAAATTTCAATAAAAAACAAAAAAACATTTAAAAAATCTGAAATCTATAAAAAATCTGCAAATCCAGAAAATTGTAAAATCTGAAATCAGGACCTGCAATCCGAAAATCTTTAAAAAATGCAGAATCCGAATAAGGCATAGATCAGTCAAATTAAAATCAAATCCGATCTCTCAAGCAAAGTTAAAATTAACTGTAATCACAGGGTCCATGTAAACAAAAATGAATTAAAATCTATAAGCAAAGTCAATTTCCAAATCAGATAAGATCAATCAAACGAACCATGAAAATTGAATCTGAAGCATAGCCTGAATCTGAAATCGGGAGCAAACCAATTTCTCAAACCAAATCCCGAAATCAAAACACCCTCAAACAAATCACAAACTTAATTAGATTCATAAACAAGAAATCTGGAGAATCTGAATCTGCAATCTTTGAGAAATGCAGAATCTGAACTCTGAGGTCTAAAATCTGAAAATCAATTTAATGTGCAGAATGGGCAAGAAAACTGAAATCTGCAGGGGGATCCGAACTAGAATTCTGCAATCTGAAACTTGAAGGTTCAAATCTGAATTTCGAAGTTTCAAAATCTGAACTTTATCAGAACATTGCGATCATGGAATTCACAGGTCCGTTCCAAACCTGAGCCTCCTAAACTTAGATCAGAGCAAGTCAGGAACTGATCCACAATTAGATAGTCCCAAACCACTCAAGTCCATGAGAAAATTCAAATTCAAAAACCGCCCCAAATCATTTCACATAAATTTGAAATTGCATAAAAGAAAATCCAGAAACTGTCAAATTCATGAAATACAAATTCTGCTGAATTAACTGAAACCAATGAACTAAATTCAAATCTAATTAAAATTGAACCAAAATCAAACTCAATTCCAATTCAGTTCAATCCAGATCAATCAAATTCAAACTCAATCAAATCAACTCAAATACAAATTAAATCAAAGTCAGACTCAATAAAATAAATCCAAATTAATCAAGACAAAATTCAAATTCAACTCCAATCAAACTAAAAAATCAAACAATAAATAAAGTAAATCAAACTCAAACCAAGTTTAAAATCAACAAACCAAATTCAAATTCAAATCAAACCAACAAACAACTTGTCAAACATCAAATACAAGTCAATTTTAATTCATCAAATTCAAATCAACCTAAATCAAATCAAAATTTAAATCAATAAGCCATTCATAACCAAATTTAATAACCTGTCAAAACAAATTTTCAAATTGATTTTAATCTAAATTCCTCAAATTAGAGCTAAAGACAAACTGAACTTCAACAAATTCAAACTCAAACCCAAATCAGTTTAAAAGTCTGAAATTTGCATAAAACCACATAACGTCAAATTCACCCAAAGCAAATTCAACTCAAATCAATTTTTACCAACACCAAACTGAAATTTAAATAATTCAATTCCAACAAAAATCTATTTCAAACAAAATCAAATCATCTTCAACTCAAAATAAAAGCAATTCAACAAATTAAATTCAATTTAAACTAAAGCCAAAACAATTCAAATTCAAATCAATTCAATTCAACTTAAATCAAAATGCAATTCAAACAAAATTCAAACAAATCAAATGCTTGCCTTCCATCAAATTCATGGGACTGTTTTCTCCTATGTGTGTATGTGAATGTTTATTTTTGTGGATGCATGTCTTCTACTTCAATGGATTGCTATGACGATAATCAAGGGTATTCGAGAAATCTCGATGTAATTAACGTCGGATCTTCGCACCATCCGACGGGGAGAGGTCAAAACAAATTTTCAAAGAACCTAACAACCTCAACAAATAAATTTTGACCCTAGTTAGTACTTTTATGGAATACCATCTATTTTTCTAAGAAGTCAATGCTAAGGTCTAATCAAATCAAATTCAAATTCGAATGGAAAATGAATTTCCAAAACATAAAATATTTAGATTTGAGGTTACATCAATTGGCACGCCCGGTGGGACTGGGACCTCTCTTTCCCTTCATCTCTCCGTCATAGCAATTCAAGAAGACATACATCCCAAATTTCATATATATCTAACACATGCTTCTTTCCTTTTTGTGCGAGGAGGAGGCGAAAAATGTCAAAGGATGAGACCCGGTGGGGTCCAATGATCTCGCCATGAAGACTTCATCCTGATGTTGCAAACATCTCAAGAAGCCACTCTCGTCTCTCGGAATTTTTCCAGCACCGAGAATATTTCAAGGGTCAAACAACTTGACCCTATTTTCAAAGAGCTTACCACGGAAGCTCCCCAACAAACAACTCCGGGGGCATGCGGTTATGGACCTTGTCACCGTCAACCCTCAAAGAAGTCAAAGAGGCATCAAACATGCCGTCTCAAGACCCATGCAACTAAATACCAAAGTCGGTTTTTCATACCCGACCAAGACAAGAGGAGGACAACGCCAAAGCAAAGTATAACTCCTCCACCTCCAACAAGTGCAAAGCATCGGGGCAACTACAACAAGAAAAGGTTGACCACAAATAAAGAAGATGGGTTGCTGGCCAACTGGCAAAGAAAGCTCTCGGATTCAAGCTGACAATAATGCCATTCAGCAGGGAACAAATCCCTTGGTCCAAGTGAACTTTATCAACCAAATGGGGGCAAGGAACAAATCCCTCACCCAAAAGTCATATGGTCAAGCAATGGCCATGCCAAAGACATATTCTCAATTCGCGAGATCATCATTGCTGGCCAATTGGCAAAGAAATCTCTCACACTCAAGCTGGTGATGTCGTCATTCGGCAGGGAATAAATCCCTAAATCCGGATGAACTCCGTCAATCAAATGGGGGCAAGGAACAAATCCTTCACCCAAAAGTCATATCTGGTCAAGTAATGACCATGCCAAATAACAAATCAAGAAGGAATCAATTCTCAATGCATGAACCTACCATAGCCGACCTACCAGAGACTCAGCATATTCAGGGACAAGGAATCAATCCTGTATTTCCAAACTAGAAACACATTTTGGCCAATCGAATATCAGTTTGGCTCCAAACAAATACTACTTGGGTAAGGAACAAATCCGTCACCTGAGTGGAAGATGTTGAGATTGGTTGGTGACCCACATTTCATTGAGGTGCCATCTCTCAATTTGCTATGGCTGGTTAAATTGAGGGCTCAAATCATGAGGTATTTCAACTGGGTAAGGGATTAACCCTTGACTCGGGAAAAATAATGTGGCTTCATTTCAGCCTCAAATGCCACTTTGGGTAAGGAACAAATTCTACACCCAAGGAAACAAAATCATCAAAGCATGGCTGCCCAGTCAACGGCATATGCCAAAGTTGTTCAAGGAGGGATTAATCCTCAAATCCAAGAGATTACCATAGTTCTTGGTCAATGACCCATGCCAAAACTGCTTTAAGAAGGGAGCAACCCTTAATCCACAATGCTGCCATTGCTAGCCTTCGTCCACAACATGCAATGGGGAGCCTGACAACGGCATATGCCACATGCCATTTCCATGAGGAATCAATCCTCACTCCATGACATGAAGTATTTAGGGCTGGCTAACCAAGTAGGGGAGTCAATCTCTTGCTCTTGAAATGCGAGGGCTATCAATCATGGGCTTAATCCCGAGATGCTATGCATTGTGGCTGCCCAGCTGACAAACAACATCAAAGTTATGTGAGGGATCAGCCCTCCAATCCGAAAATTGACAACTTGGGCCAAGCAATAGCCCTCCATGTTGCTGCTTGGGTGAGGGACCAGCCCTCAACCCGCAATCTCAACCAAGCTTGATTGGCCAGCAATTCAGGCTCCTCATACTCCTCTTCAAGTTGGGAACTAATCTCATACTTGTGCCATGGCCCAAACTGTTCAGTTAGTGGCACAACTCCAAAGTATCCCTAAGGCTAGGAATAAATCCGATGCTTACATTAAAGCTTACATATGCAGGGCATCATCGTACTCTACTCAGGGTGCAAGATGCTCATTATACATGCTATGTTAATTCGACAACAAGTCAACATGAACCACTACCACCAAAATGAGGGGGCAGCCCTCTGCTCCTCAGTCCAAGGAGGGCAGGCCGATCAATGGTCTATAATGTTATTGGTTAGGCAAGGGGTCAATCTTCAGCCAGACACCCCCAACAAGTCATGCCTACCAACGGCTTGGAATAAATCCTTTGTCTGCTCATATGTCGTGGTCAACTAATTCTCAGTTGAACCCAAGAAAATTTTTTGGGCAAAGTAGAAACCAGGTGCCCATGCTGCAGCCGACTTGATGGAAGGCTCGTCAAACTCAAGAAAAACAATTCAGAATTTCATACTTCGCTGGGGGCAATCGCCCAGCCACACCATAACAATATGGGCCAAGGATAAACCACATGCCCGATATGTTATCAAACGATCAGGGAGGAAGCAATCCTCTACCTCAAAGGGAGAGCCAGTACAGATTCCAAGATTTCTTATCGCTAACCGTTATACCACTCTGGCTCGGTTGGACAAAAGGGACAAGGTTTCTTCCCAGTCTTCCACTAACACTGCTGCAAGGCACACTCGGGGGGAGAAGAAATCTTTCACCCGTCAAGTTATTCAGGGCCGGTCAGTGGTCCTAATTACTATTGGAGAGAGGGAACATGTCTCTTTTCCTAAAGATCAGCGATTCTGGCCGATCAATAGCCCATCAAGATGTGGTTTGGGTGAGGGATCAACCCTCGGCCCATAATTCAAACGGGGGTAATCGATCAACGGTGCCATCCCCACATACTACCTTCAACTTGCTAATTCAACAGGGATAACCGATCAACGGTCCTGTCCCCCAAATACTGTTTGATGGGCTAGGAATCAATCCTAAGCTCACCAATTGAAAAATGCTGCCCGGATATCGGTACAACTCCAAAATATTCTTTGGTCTTGGAACAAATCCGATGACCACATCAAAACTTGCCCGGATGTGGCTTCTTTCTATTATGCTGAGGCGGATGAAGTTGAAGCTCACCAACCAACATTTAGCCAATCGTTTCTGCCACTCTGGCTTGATTGGATGAAAAAAATAGGGATGCTGCTCAGCCTTTTGCCATGCTACAGCTGCACGGGGAAAGAAGAAATCATTCACCCATCAATTCATTTTTGACCAATCAGTGGTCCTAACTGCTAATGGAGAGGGATCAGCCCTCTTGTCTGAAAATCAACGAATCTGGCCGATCAACGGCTAGCCACGTTATTTCTCGGGTAAAGGACCAACCCTTAACCCATGATTTCAACCGGGGGCAATCGATTAACAGTTTCATCCCCGGATGTCATCTTCCAGGTGAGAGATTAACCCTCGACCCACCATTTCAAGCAGGACAACCGATCAGCGGTTCCTTCCAACTAGACAACTCGACGGGCTAGGAATCAATCCTATGCTCGCCAGATTGCAAGAATGCCGCCCGGTTATCGGTTCAACTTCAAAGTACTCCTTGGTCCTGGAACAAATCCTATGACCACAACAAAATGATCCAGATGTGGTGCCTTTTTCATGCTCGGGTTCGGAATCAATCCGTTACTCGGTATACATCAAGTGTTGGTCGGTTCGCTGGTCAACTCACAATGTCACCCATCTAGCTGGGGGCAAGCCTCCAAACCACCCCAGTACAACTCGGGCTGAGGATCAACCGGACGCCCATCATACTAGTAAGAAGCAAGGAAGAAATCCTTTGCGTATGAAAAGAATGCATTCAACCAAGGTGATCGGTACTCTGGCCACCAAAGGAGGAAACAATCCTCCATACTTGATAAATACGGCCAATGATGGTCGAGAACATGGCTTTCAGTGAAGCAAGGGATCAACCCTACATTCTTCAGTTAGAAGGAGCCAGCCGATCAACGGCCTATGATGCTACAGAGATCAGCCTTTTGCCTTTTCTCTCAACCAATATGACCAACCAATGGTCTAATCTTCTAATTCTTGCTTGCAGGTGAAGAACCAATCCTCTGGCCGATTACGCTCGGGAGAGAAGGCAATTCTCGACCCATTACGCATCAAAAATCGTGTGGGGGTGAACTCTCCACACAAAAGGTAACGAGGGGCAAGCGGACCAACCTCTACCGGTAAAGCCCCGAGAAAATCACCAATGCGCTAACTACAAAGGGAGACGAGAGAAGAAATCATTGTCTCGACGAGGAGACTACATGAAGTCGATCTGTTATCGGGGTGAGGAGCAACCCTCCACCCTTCAAGGTAGCATATCGGTGGACGGCGGCCCCCGAGGCTACAATTCGGTGGGGGACCAACCCTCGGCTCGACATTTCGATCGGTCTGGCTGGTCAACGGCTCGACTCGGTGTGTCTTTTGACAAACATGTCAGCATGCCAGGGCCGGCCATTAGTCCACTACAAAGCCTAAAACTTGGGCAAGGAAGAAATCCGATACCCGCCACAAAATTGAGCCAGGGGAATGAAGAGTCCATAGGACAGCCCTCTACATCCCTTCAATTCAATCCCAAAGTAGGCCATCAACCTACCCCCAGATGTGCCCAAAACAGCTGCTCACATAGTCTCACATACCACAAAAGAAACAATCTCCATGGCCTCCGACATGCCCATGTACAAAAAAAAAACCCTCCATGGCCTCTGACATGCCTAAATCCCAACTCATGCTAATGGCTGTGACATGCCTATGCCCGCATACAAGCCATCCCCAAAGTCCCCAATATTCCTATGACCAGCCCTACACAATTCCCCTGTGTAGACTCCAAAGGAATTTCAAAAAAAAAGGGGGCTAAATGGAAGAGATACTCCCAACTCAAGCAATGAGAGAAATAAATTCTCAAATTGACACTAGCAACTCTCAGAAGGGAAGAAATCTCTAAACTGAGCTGGACATGCAATCTCAGGCAACTGTTTGTTGATCGAGAAAAGGAAATCTCTAAGGAGGTTAGCATGGGGTCAGTTTGCCCTCACTTAAACCACCTCAAGAAAGGCATAATATATTGAGGACATAAAGCAACATGATGGTTAGTGCTTGTCACATCTCAAATTTCAACAACCAAAGAAGATGCACAAGGAGGTCAAGAACTTGAAGTACTCACCTTGTGCTGCTCTCCATCTACACGTCAAGCATCCACATTGATGGTGGAATAATGACTAGGTGGATTATGACCAAAGTTCATATGGCTTGAGAGAAGCCTGAATTCCCTTGTGAAAAAAAAGAAAAAAAAAGAAAGAAAAAGAAAGAAAAAATCCGGCTGAGGTGATGACCCGTTGAGGGGCACCCCAGGCAAAAGTGGATCACCCTGCTGTATGAAAACCCTGCAAATGGGCGTACAGACAAAAGAAAAAGGGGACTAGCTTGGGTGAAAACCTTTTAAAAAGGCAGTCAAGTTAGTTTGAAAAAAAAAAGAAAAAAGAAAGAAAAAAAAGGGAGTGAGAAACTCTGGAAATTCGAAGTTCAAAAAGGAGGAGACTCACCTCTTCTCTAAACATGTCAAATTTCATGCCATCATGACTTGCATGTCCACATGGCTTCAAACAGTTTCATACCATTATGACCAGCCAGGTCTACATGGTTTTCAAACATTTATACCATCATGGTCTCTCAGGTCTATATGGTTTTCAAGTCTCTATACCATCATGGCCCTTCTGGTCTACATGGTTTTCATAAATCCCATACCATCAAGGTCTTTTGCTGCTCAGAGTCTACGCCACCAAGGCTGGGCATGGAACCATTCCCATGTCTCAAGTCCCACCGGCAATATTTGAGCCTTGAACCTTCAAAGTTTGGGTTTTACCCCAAATTCATACTTCACGGGCCGAGCATGATCATTTCATACTCGCATGTCCCACAACTCTAAAAATGGCATCAAGCCATCCCATATTTATACCCTTTCGGCATCAAGCCTCCACATTCTTGTGGCATCAAGCCATCCTCACACTCATACCTATTTGGCATCAAGCCAACAACATTCATTTGGCATTAAGCCACAATATTCTTTTTGGCACCAAGCCATCATACATCTTTTGGCACCAAGCCACTACATTAGGTATCAAGCCGTCATGTCCTTTTGGCATCAAGCCATGGTACTGCTTTGACATTAAGCTGTATCTTTCGGCATTAAGCCATCACATTCGGCATGGAGTCATTCCATGCCGCAACACCCTTTTTGGCATCAAGCCACCAAATCATTTTGTCATCAAGTCACAATACCCCGTCACGGCATTAAGCTGTCATCTCCTCTTGGCATCACGCCACAACACCCTATTTTCTGGCATTAAGCCACCATAACCAAACTGGCATCAAGCCATCAACTCCTGTTCGGCATCAAGCCATCATAACACATTCGGCATTAAGCCACCACAAACCATATTCTCTTGGCATCAAGCCAACACATGCCTTCGGCATCAAGCCACCATCCCTTTTTGGCATCAAGCCACAAATTCATACCCAACAGGCCGAGTATGACTTCATCATACTCATATGTCCCATGGGTCCATCTTGGCATCAAGCCGCAATATCTTGGCATCAAGCCACAAAAACTTATACCCAATAGGCCGAGTATGACTTCCTCGTGCTCATATGTTCTACGGGTTCATTTTGGCATAAAGCCACAAATTCATACCCAAGAGGCTAAGTGTGACTCCTTCACGCTCACATGTCCTATGGGTCCATCTTGGCATCAAGCCACAAAAACTCATACCCAATAAGGCTGAGTATGACTTCCTCGTACTCATATGTCCTACGGGTTTATCTTGGCGTCAAGCCACAAAACTCATACCCAATAGGCCGAGCATGACTTCTTCATGCTCATATGTCCTACGGGTCCTCTTTGACATTAAGTCACCAAATTCTACCTGACAGGCCGAGGGTGATTTCGTCACGCTCACATGTCCTACAGGTCCTTTTGGCATCAAGCCATCTAATATTTTATACTCCATAGACCGAGTGTGACTTCTTCATACTCACAAGTCTGCGAGTTCTAATGGCATAAAGTCACCCCAAAATTGATACCTTAATGCTCATATGGACCAAGTGTGACTTCTTCACGCTCATATGTCCAACAAATCATTTTGGTATCAAACCACCATATCCTTTCGGCATGAAGCCATCATACTTTGCTCAATAAGACTGAGTGTGGCCTCTCCATACTCACATGTCTTATGGGTTTCTTGGCATTAAGCCATCCCAAACTTACACTCTATGGGTCAAGTATGACTTCGTCATGCTCATATGTCCTATAAGCCATCATAATCTCTTGGCATCAAGCCACCAGTCTCATACCCAAGAGATTGAGTGTGACCTTTCCATACTCACATGTCTCACGGGTTCTTTCGGCATCAAGCCATCCCAAGCTTAAACCCTGTAGGCCAAGGGTGATTATTTCATACTCAAATGTCATACAGGTCCACCGGCACAAAGCCACCGAAATCTATGGCCCAGGGGAAGCCTTAATTCCTCACCGCCCCAAAATAACTTCATGGCTCAAGGGAAGCCTTAATTCCCTACAAAAAAAGAGGAAAAAAAAGAGAAGAAGAGTGGGCTAAAAATGGAGATGCCCGACGGACTCGGCCGATCTCATCTCATTGATCGGTTGAGGGTAAAAATGTCAAGAAAACCTGGCTAGAGTGAAAACCTGAAAAGGCGCTCTATCCAAAATCAGGAAACCCTGCTACATGAAAACCTCTTTTTAGGCATGTAGGCAAAAAGCAAAGGGGGCTGGTCCGGGTGAAAACCCGAAAAGGGCGGTCGGATCAGTAAAAAAGAAAACAAAACAAAACAAAAAAAAAAACCAACAACAACAAAAAAACAAAACAAAACAAAACAAGGAGAAGAAAAGAATGAAAGAAAAGTTCTGACCGGACCCGAAGAGATATCTGACTGGGAGCACTGAAATGGCGGGCAAAAGCAAAGAGCATGACGTATAGAAGGCTTTCAACAGACAGAGCAAAGAGGGCCCAAGCCCTTCTCAGCCCAAAGGTGTCCAACCAACAAAGGGAATGGTTCAACTGTATTCACACAAGCAATTTGAAGAATTTACAATCAAGCAGCAAACAAATGACAGAAAGGGAATACAGTTGAACAATTCAAAATTTTCAGTCATATAGCAGCAAGCAAGCGACAGAAAAGAAGCCATGCACAAGCAATTTCAAAATTTTCAGTCCATACAAGCATCGATTGAAGAAGGGAAGAAGCCGTAACTAAATATCTGTACGGGCAATTCCCCGACGACTCTCGTCTCTGGAGAATCACCCGTGGGGGGCATTTGTTGGCACACAAATTTGTCATACAAAAAATGGAAGTAAGAGTCCTTACGTCAGAAAAAAAAGAGGAGAGGGAGCTGGCGGACATGTCCCAATAAAACTAGCCATCCATGGAGGTAGCTAAAGCCGGCCCATTCACGCCCATCTCCTCTGACTGGCCCATTCAAGAGGAGTTCAAAAAAAAAGAAAAAAATAATAAAGGAAGAGAAGTTGTCGGAGTGGGGAAGGAAATCGACTCCCCATCGGACTCTATCCCGGAGCCCATTACAAGCCAAACTCCTCAAAGGGAGGGAGTCCCGTAAGGAGAGGAAATCTACCGAAAATAGGCGGTGCCGGTGAAGGAGGGAATCGATTCCGAATATTTTAGGAGTCCTCCGATTCCGTATCAGAGCTGGATGCCATGTTCGGAAGGTATCTAAATGGAAGAAGGGGTCTTCGAGGCCTATAAGAGAAGAGGCAGACAGAGGTTCGAGGGTGGTCATCCAAGAGAACGAGCGCAAGAACCCCCCCCCCCCCCCCCGTGCGCAAGAGAAGAAGAGAGAAGAAGAGAGAGCCATAGAGGAAGCCCGCGAGAGGAAGAGAGCAAGGAGGAACCTTGCGGAAGCCATCGAGGCCTCCTGGGGTGGCTGAAGCCGTCGAGCCTCCTCTCGGAAGCCGTCGTACCCTCCCGAGCTACACCCGTCGCCGGAAGTACCTCCCGTAGCCGCCGCGATCGCCGGACGCCCCTTTGCGGCAGCCGCGGTCGCCGGGAGATCCTTGAGGAAGCCGTCGGCCGTCGCCGGAGCACCCTCCGGAGGTAGTTAGCCTCGCCGGAACCCCTTACGGCCGCTGCCTTCTCCGCCGAGCTCTTCCTCTCCGCCGAAGCACCCTCCGGAGATGAACAGTGGAGGCCGAGATTATTTTCACCTACTTATGTCCACATGGACATATGCATGAAGGGAGGGGCCCGCCGAAAAAAAAAAGGGGAAAAAATCTGTCTCCGCGAACGCCCGCGCGCGAACGCCCGCGGCCAGACGCCTGATGCGCCCGCGGGAGGGGCTGTTGACCGGCGGGTCAATGGTGTGTGGGGCCCACCAGAGAGAGAGGGTTTAAAAAAAAATAGAGAGACTCGCTGGACCAGCCAGCGGGTGCGCAAGGAAAAGGAGATGGGCCGGGCCCATTAGACTTGAAGCATATGCAAACAAAAGAAAAAGGAAGATCTCTCTTCTTAAAATATACAATCAAATGAAAATCTAAATAAAAATTCATTAACTAATTTCACAAATCGAGGCGAGCATCTGGCCGGCTAAAAACCCGCCACATGGTCTCGGCATAACTTAAAAGAATCAAAATAAATGGGAAAGCAATAGGCCGGCTTTAGGCACGCCTCTTCACCCATAATTCAAAACCGAAATAAAACAAACAATAAACAAAAATTAAATAAAAATTTATTAATTAATTCAACAAACCGAGGCGAGCATCCGGCCGGCTAAAAACCCGCCATACGGTCTTGGCTAAACTTAAAAGAATTCGTGGGTCGGTTCTAAACCTTCCCCTTAATTTTTTAAGGTAGACATGCAAAGGTCTATTAAAAAAGACCCCAATGTCTTACCATGCCCCAAGAGGGAGTTACTTACCCATTATGCCATGGGAAGGTCATGCGTACGATCAACATGCCGATATGCCAAACTATGAGCTAATGAGGTTCAATCAGTGAGATGAGTCCCCACAAGTTTATCAAAAGCCGGGTGTGCTCAATCTCAAATCAGTGAGTTGATTGCCCATAAGCTTGTCAAAAGCCGGGTGTATTCAATCTCAAAACAGTGAGGGATGCCCATAAGTCTATCAAAGACCGGGTATTTTCCATCTCATTAAACAGATTCCATGTTCATCAAGGACTCGAGGAGGCCTGATTTCAGGTCATTCAAACTGTAAGAATCATGTCTCGTGTTGAGAGATCAAATAAATGAAGAGTTCATGTTCGGTGCACAAATTGATGTTACAAGGAGAAAACAGTCCCTGCCGGAATGAGTGAATGCAAGCACATTAAAAATCGAACATAAGTCTGAAATTTCAATAAAAAACAAAAAAACATTTAAAAAATCTGAAATCTATAAAAAATCTGCAAATCCAGAAAATTGTAAAATCTGAAATCAGGACCTGCAATCCGAAAATCATGGCTCTTCCTGACATATAAGCCCTCAGCTTCATTGTTCTCCCTAAGCATCTTGTCAAATTTTTTACATTGATATCAAGTCCAGTTACGTGTTGTTTCAATCGATACACTCCATTCATTTCTTTTCCACACCATTTGCATTGCACCTTCTTCTTCATATCCACTATGTGATCGTGCTCCCACTCAATGTTACAAGAAGGGAGTGCATCGGACGCTTTTTGTTTCGTCATTTAAATTTTTTGTTCTACAATGTTAACAACTTAAAAATATTAAATAAAGTATTAAATAAACCAAAAAGGACAACCAAGATTTTTTCAAGATCGAACTACCCCCTTAGGAGGCTATTCAGTGTGGACAACCTCCCCAAGGGGGCTATTCGACCATGGCAGTCACCCCCAATGGGTGACGGTCAAGGCAAGGGGGATCGGAACGACCCTTTATGGGATAATTCCAGACCTTCCAATCAATTTCGGATGGTAACAACGTAGTAAATAGCAAAAATCAGCTATGTAGGAGTCAATTTGGACTTAGAATTCATTAAAACGAAGTTTTAGGGAAAGAGAATCACTAACAGGAGTAACAACCAACCATTGGAAGAAGCAATGGCCATAATCGACGTTGAATCGCTAGAATTGTTGCGGAATCGCCTGGATCACTATTGATTCTTCATTTTCGAGGTCAGAATCAAGGATCATAGGATTGGGATCAGTGACCATTGATCCGATCTAGATCAGATCGGTTGATCCTTCAGACGAAAGGGCAATCCCGGATTGGTCAAAATTTATTATTTTTTAATAAAAAATTTAAAAAATCAGAAAAATATAGGAATAAGTAAAATAAAATAAAAATGAAAAACAATGTAGATGACATTTTACCAAATAATGTCATATAAAGTAAGTTTATTTCGAGAAACTATTATATAAGTACAAACTATCATATAAGCGAGAGAAGAGAGTTAAAATAGATCTTTATAAATTTTAAGCAAATAACATATATTTATAATTATGAATCTTATATATACATGTGATAATATAATTGATAGGGAAATATATTAGTATGTCTACACTTTCATGAACGGGGCAAAGAGTAGTCGCGGATCGACCTGCGCGGTCAGGTCGCGGGGGTCAAGTGGGCACCGCCCCTTGTGGTATCAAGGGGGCAACACCCCCCGAAGAATTTTTTTTTTTTTGTGGTATCAAGGGAGCTAGAAGGGCCAAAGGGGTGCTCATGGCAACTGCTAGAGGGGAGTCAGAAGGGGGGGAGCAGGGATTAGGGGTCTCCTCCTAAATTTACTTGTTTTTTGGGGGGGGGGGGGCGGCCACCTCCCATAGTTGGATCGCCGCTCCTTGCGCTGGATTGCCAGGGGGAAAGCCTTGGAGGTTGAAGGGGCGGGGAGAGGTGAGAATCGGGGGTGGAAAGGGGGAATCGGTCTGATATCTCCCTTATTGTCGGAGATCGGACCAGAAAATAGTCTGGAATCGGGTTCGGAATTGATCTGATTCCGGACATTTTTGAATTCCGGGGAATTGGTTGGGATCGACTGATTTCCGATTCGATCCTGTTGGATCGGTCAATCCTCGACTTATCCAAGCGATTCCGACCGATCTAGCTAGAAGTTCGGACCAGATCGGTAGTTCTGGCTAGAATCAGATTGATGGGGTCTGATCCGATTCAAGAATTGGCTGATCCCGATTCAGATCGGCCGATTCTGCAAACCATGGCCGGAATCGCAAGCTGTAGTCGCTGGAATCGCTTGCTCCCATCAAAATCGTCAACTTATCCCAAGCGGTTGTCTATGCTTGGAATTGACCCTAAAGGGGGTAAAATTAGATGCATCAGGCCAGAATCGGGCCCAATATTGATTCAAATTGGGACTTAAGTTGTCCCAATCGAATCAGTCGGATCGGATTGACCGATTCCTTGTGAGAATCGGATGAATCAAATAGATTCCAATCGATTTAGGCCGATCCGATCGATTCCGATGGAATTCATGTTTGGATCGATCCTTTAAGTCGGAATCATATTGAGGGTGACCTATTCGATTCCACCGATTTTGCAAACCATGGTTAGCTTAGAGTGTCATGTTCATCTACCAAAAGTTGTGATGAGTTTGAAAATCAACATGGGTGAATGTGAATTGATGGGCATAAAGGTGCAGGATGATCCAATCAAAGAAAGTGGGGTCCTTGCATAGTTGTCAAGGTGCCCGCCTAATGGCAAGACACTTTTCTAACGGCGCCTTGCATGGGTGCCTTGTCTGGGGCCAAAAGGGCATCCAAGGCGTCCACCTAGGCGTCCAAAGCATCCAGGCGCCTGCCTAGGCCCCTAAGCAAGGTGACCTGGGTATTTTTACATGATTAAAAAAATAATTTTGAAGAGTTTTGCCCCCTTGATACCCCCTTCACAAGAGACACCTATTTAATGATAGTTTTAACATATTAATATATTTCACTATCACTTATACTATTATACATATTTAAGATTTATGATTATAAACATATATTATATACTTAATTAAGTCTTCTTTCAGCTTTTTCTTCTCCCTCTCTCTATCTCTCTGTGTCTCCCATTTAATAATATTGTAACAATATTTCACTATCACTTATATTATCGCACATATATAAATTTTATAATCATAAATGTGTTATATACTTAAATTTTATAAAAATCTATTTAACTCTTTTATCTTTCACACATACATCATATTTACTTGTATACATGGATAAAACACTCATATTCAATTATAACGTAAAAATATAATTATATTTATGTATATTTTTATGGATAACGACCCCCTCGACTCAGCCTTCCTTGAATACCGCTTTGACCGCCCAGGCGACGTCTAAGCAAAATCGGTACCCTTCAATGTCTTGGATGCCTTGTCGCCTTGACAACTATGGGTCCTTGGTTGGGACTAGGTTGTCAGAAAAATCTCAGAAAAAGCTAAAAAACTAGCTAACATGACTAGAAAAAAATATTTATTTTATTCAAATTTTTTATTTTCTACTTGCTCTTTATAATTTAAACTCCGCCATGGCCGGTCCCAAGCCCATATGAGAAAGGAGGAGGTTTACGGTAGGTGACAACCAGCGTAAAAATAAAGTCACATCTCATGATATGGATTCAAATGATTTAAACGTTGGGACGTACTTACCAAATGACATGTTATATCGGAGCCCGGGTGTGACGAAAAATACAGCAAGGGTGAGGGTGTTCCCTATATGCGACATGTCACATAAGCACCCTATTGTGGTGTTAAATAAGTAAGGGTTCCCACATCAAGGACGGGTGTGGGTAAAGAAGTTAGTTCATAATAAAGAGCAAGATATGAGGTCCTAGAATAAACTTAAATACAAATAGACATTATTATAAAAAGAAATGTGAGAAAGAAAATATTGAAAGAAAGATAAGAATAGGCACTTGGAATATTGGATCTTTTACAGGAAAACTTATGGAACTTGTTGATAGTATGGAGAGGAGAATGATTAATATTATGTGTATCTAAGAAACTAAATGGAAAAGAGAAAAAGGTAAAGAAGTAGGAAATATACGATATAAATTATGGTATATAGGAAAATAGAGAAATAAAGATGGGGTAGGTATCATTGTTGATAAAACATTAAAAGATATAATAGTTTCAATACAAAGAGTAGGATATAAGATTATTATGGTAAAAATGATTATAGAAAAAGAAATAATTAATGTAATTAGTGCATATGCTCCACAAATTGGATTAAGTAGCGAGATTAAAGAAAAATTTTGGGAGGATATGGATGACTTTATGCAGAGTATACCAAATGAAGAGAATATATTTACCGGAGGAGATCTCAATGAACATGTTAGAAACAAATGTCATGAATATGGAAATGTTCATGCAGATTTTGGACATGGAAATTTAAATGAAGAGGGGAAGAATATTTTAGATTTTGCTATGGCTTATGATCTTATCCTCACAAATACTCATTTTATTAAAAGAGAATCTCATCTAATAACATTTAAAAGGGGACAAAATAAAACTCAAATTGATTTTATTCTCACTAGAAAATCCAATCGTGCTATTTGCAAAGATTGTAAAGTAATTCCAAGTGAAACTTTAGCAAGCCAACATAGGTTAGTGATTTTAGCTGTTAAGATTAAAACACAAACAAACACATAAAAGAAAGTCTTCTCCTAAAATAAAATGGTGGGAGTTAAAAGGAATGAAACAACAAATATTTAAGACCGAACTTTTAAAGATAAATGATTGGAAGTTAGACATAGACGTTAATACTATGTGGATGAATATGACTATAAAAATTAGAGAGATAGCTAAAAAAGTACTTGGAGAGTCTAAAAGACATAGTCCAACTAAAAAAGAGACTTGATGGTGGAATGAAGAAGTGCAAAAGGCGATAAAGAATAAGAGAGATTGTTATAAGAGATTGTCGAAATGTGATAACAATGAAGCTTATGAATATTACAAGATAGCAAAAAAAGAAGCAAAAAAGGTTATTAGAAGAGCAAGAGATGATGTTTTTAAACATATGTACGAGAAACTTGGAACTAAAGAAGGTGAAAAAGATATTTATAAATTAACAAGAATGAGAGAGACGGTCTCAAGATCTTAATCAAATTATATGCATAAAGGATAAAGAAAGAAAAAATTTGATTAAAGATGATGATATCAAAGAACGATGAAAAAAATTATTTTGATACTCTTTTTAATGACAACTTTGCTAAAAACATAGACGACATAGAGAATGTGACAAACGTTAATTTAATTTATATTAGAAAATTTCAATTTTTAGAAATTAAAGAAGCATTGAAAATGATGAAAACAAGTAAGGCATGTGGTCCGGATAATATTCCTATTGAAGTGTGGAAATGTTTGGAAGATTTAGGAGTGGAATGGTTAACTCGACTTTTTAACAAAATCCTAATATCGAAAAGAATGCCGAATGAATGGAGAAAGAGCATCATTATATCTATTTTTAAGAAAAAATGAGATATATAAGATTGTGCAAATTATAGAGGGATCAAACTCATGAGTCATATTATGAAATTATGGGAAAGAGTTATTGAGCGGCGATTACGAAGCTATATAAATATTTTAGCTAAACAATTTGGATTTATGCCTGGTCGGTCTACAACTGAAGCTATTTTTTTATTAGAAGTTTAATAGAAAAATATCGAGATATGAAGAATTACATATGGTGTTCATTGATTTAGAAAAGGCTTATGATAGAGTACCAAGAGAGGTTCTATGATGGGTGTTGGGACGAAGGATGGTGCCTGTTAAGTATATACAAATGATAAAAGACATGTATGATGATGTAACTACTAGCGTATGCACAATTGGTGGAGAAACAAGAGATTTTTCTATTTCAATTGACTTACATCAAGGGTCTACATTAAGTCTTTATCTTTTTGCATTAGTTATAGATGAATTAACGAAGACTATACAAGATGATATCCTTTGGTGTATGTTATTTGCAGACGATATCGTATTGATAGATGAAACACAAGGAGTGAATAGAAAGTTTGAAATGTGGAGAAATATTTTCTAGACTAAAAGTTTCAAGATAAGTAGAACTAAAACAGAATATATGCATTGTAAATTTAATGAAAACCAAAGCGAAGTAGGTGAGGGCGTCATTTTAGATGGGATAATATTGTCTCAAAAAACTCAGTTCAAGTATCTTGAATCAATTATTCAAAAACATAGAGAATGTGATGAAGACGTTAATCGTAGGATTAAAGCAGGTTGGTTGAAGTGGAGATTGGCTTCAAGAATTGTATGTGATCGTAAAATTCTATTAAAGTTGAAAGAAAAATTTTATCGTACAAGTATAAGACCCGCAATGTTGCATGGTAGTGAATGTTGGACAATAAAAGAAAAACATACTTTTAAAAATAAGTGTTGCCGAAATGAGAATGTTAAGATGGATGAGTGGCCACACTATATTAGATAAAATAAGGAATAGATATATTAGAGAAAATATAATAGTAACGAGAATTGTAGACAAATTGAAAGAAGGGAGATTGAGATGGTTTGGACTTATTAAACGTAGATCTAAAGAGGCTCTAGTTAGAAAAGATAGAAAATATTAAAATGACAGAAACAAAAAAGGGGCGTGGTAAATCTAAGTTAACTTGGAGTAGAGTAATTCAATATAATTTAGATGGTTTAAATATCTTTGAAGAAATAACATAAAATCGACATGAGTGTAGAAAGAGAATCCATATGGCTGACCAAAGGTCTTAGTTGAGTTGAGTTGAGTTACTCTGTATACTTTAAGTACTTTTTCTATGTCATTTGAGTTGAGTACATCCTATAGCACAAATATACATGATGTTTGTATTTATTACTCATAAAATAACTGTAAAAGATCCCTAAGAATCACCATAACTACCATAGGTGGATTATATTGAAGTGTCTGAAAAGAATTCATAATTCATCTCATAATCCTTTTGATGATATATAAGGAACCAAGAATCTTATGATGAATGACCTTCACTTCTTTGTATGTGTTGATCCCCTCCACCTCCACTTTGTGATCTTGCACTTTGGTCTGCATCATACGTGACATGCATGTAATGCTTCTTTTTTGTGAAGTGGTGTGTGGTCATAGGGTAAAACTCCTGATCCGCTTGTCTTTCCACAAGAAGTAGTGCCGGTGCCTTCTTCGTTCTCCGCTCCATTGTTACTGTTTTTTGATGTTGAATCCTCCGATGTTTAGTATTGAACTTGGATGTTGGGCTCTAATGTGTTTTCTCGTTCCTCGTCAATCGTTTCTGCATCTGTAATGTTAAGGGGGTCAATTAAAACTTGTTTCTTTGTACTCTTACTTTTCATATCTTTGCGAGAAGACTGACCAGTCTTCTATCGTTTTGTCATAGGAGGAATATAGATTTTCTCAATAAGAGGTACGTTGTCAGACACTCCTTGAGCTCACTCTCAATTTTTTAGGTTGAACTTCGGTTTGCCCATTTCTTTATGATCAGACCCAAAGTTTCTAATAGATTTTGTTAGTCGAAAATTATGTCCAAGTCGATATTTTTATTTTATATTGTTGGCTTCTTAGTTTGGCTTCTTAAAGCTTCCTCTCTTGAACTTTGTTCTTCCTTCTAGTTCATCCTCACCCTTTCTAAATTTTTGAGTTTTAGCCTTATGTTATAGTGACACTAGATTAATTGATTTAGTCTTCGTGACGTCAACTTATTCCTCTACTTTGTATAAATGAGACTGAACATCGACCAATTTCTATTTTTCCAAAGTCGATATGGTTTGGTTTAGAACTCTTATTGCCACGTCCGCTAAATATTCGTAGTCCGGTTCCTTGTCATGGTCCATCAACCTGTTAGTTACATGACATCAATGAGTGTTAGAGACAGACTATGTTATCCGAGGTGTGAGGCACCTGAGGCGAGGGACCTAGCGCCTCGCCTCAGGCGCCTGGGGTGGGCGTCTCAGGCGGCCGAGGCATTTTGAATATTTTAATATTATTTATTTTAATAAAGATCTACGTGGTATTAAATAATTGAAATAAATACATAAAAAGCATGTAAAAATGAAATAAAATCAATAATTTGCTAAAAAATTATATGAACAAAAGAGCACTGATATGGATAACAAACATAATATCATTAACTAAGAAGAGGGGCAATTAAATATTGCATAAGTTACATAATACATAAAGTAAGTCTAATTCAAACACAATCATACAAATATCACTCACTAGTCACTATCAATCACTATCAGAATCAAGATTGGTGGGAGTTTCCTGATCATCATTATTGGTATCGTCCGAATCTTCATTAGAAAGATGAACTCTTTTTCCAAAAGACCTATAAATTCGTTTTAAATATGTTAGAACATAACATCGAAATTAGAACAAAAAACATGAACCAAACTCAACAACTAGAACTAAGACATGTATTGTTCAAAATACGATCTCGTACTTGGACCCTTCTTTTCATCCATTTCAGCAGCAACTTCTACATCTCTTCATCTCAAGTCTTCGTCTTCATGGACAAGACCTTTGTCTTCATTGGCAATCCACTCACTTGATTCATCAATGTCATCTAAGGATATTGGGTCTAGACCCGATTTCTCCAACCTTCGATGTCTTTCCCTTAGTCTTTGGTTGTATTGGACGAATACCAAATCATTTAATTTCTTTTGTTCTAATATATTCCTCTTTTTTGTATGAATCTATATAACAACAAAGAAAAATGAAAATATCATTCTATTAATCAAACAAATGATATTTGGATTAGTTCAAATGTGTTGAAATTGGAAAAGAATATTACTTGCTCAAATATGCTCCAATTACGTTCACAACTAGAGGCACTACACACGTATTGCCAACTTTTGTAATTGAAGAGTCGTGCTTCCCCAATCTACCCACCAATTTACTACAAAATAACAAATGGCTATTAGAGTACATTAGAGTGATTGATACAAGTTTAATAATAAATAACAAATCATCATACCCGAAGTTGATGTCTTTCGTAGCCTAATAGCCATGTCCCTACTAAACATACCTTGTGCCTCTTTATACATCGCCAATTGCCTAAAAATTTGTTCTTGGTCTTCATGCAAAGGTACCAACTTTTCAATACAATCATACAACCCTCGCTTGATTTCATTGTCACTCAATATTGGGATTAGCATAGTGAAATTAGGGATTTAGATAATACCCCGCAGCATGCAACGGATGATGTAGCTGAAAATCCCATCTTCTATCAATGATATCCCATATTGGGTCATATTTATATATTTTATCATCCAATGCCTTTTTTATTCCTTCCTTGGCACGATCCATGGCTTCATATTTATATCCCATTGCTGGCTTTTAACCATCAACTAGCCGCAATACAAGGACAAGTGGCTTTTCACCATCACCCTAAACCCTAAAATCTTCAAAGCATAAGTCACTCACTTCCAAAATGTTGTCTTCAATACAATTTCACAACACTTTTTTGTTTGAACTTTTTTATTCCATCGATTGTTGTTACTTGTCCAATCCTACGAGGTGAACATATGTCGCAAATCATCCTTGCATGTGTTTAAACTGTCCAAACTCAGATAGTTAGTTACAAATCCAGTTACAACTGCACGAACAAGGTTCTTATCATTTGTGTATTTCCTCATAAGTGCTAGAACCTTGGTGTGCCCATAAATAAAGTTTGTGGTATATTTTGCATGTCGAATTGTGGATTTTATTGGTGACAACTTCGAAATATCTTCAAGCATTAAATCAAGACAGTGAGTATCACACAGTGTCCAAAACAAATGGCGGTGTACGTCCATCAAAATGCGGCCTACAGCCACATAGCTCGCCTCATTGTTCGTAACAATCTGCAGGACATTAGATGGACCAACCTCGTCCACAACCTTATCAAAAAGACCTACTAGCAACCTGGTATCTTTTACCTTTGATGAAGCATCAACTGATCTTAAAAAAAACTGTCCTAGTAGGAGTGTTTACCAAAAAGTTAATTAATGATCTACCCTTTCTATCTGTCCACGCATCTGACATGATTGTACAACCAAATCTTACCCAACTGCCTTTCTCTTTTTGGTAAACTTTTGGGTGGTCTCAATCTCCTTAAACAGAAGAGTTTCTCTTATTTCATGATAATTAGGTTCTTTCAAGCCCGAACCAAACTGACCAACTGCCTCTGACATTGTTTGAAAGTTATTAAGGCGGACAATGTTGAAAGAAATGCCCACTTGGCACATCCATCTAGCGATGTATTGAATACATCGCTCTCTTTCTTCTTTCAAAAGTTTTTTTTTCCTTTATTGTTTTTGCCTTGGACTCCTCAGGAGGTGCACAAAAATGATCCATGGATCCTTTCATCCATGGAGTAAGAAATTGGAGTGAAAGCTCATCTACACTTTGTGAGACATCTTGTGCCATCTGCTATAGTCCTTGCCCAAAGAGGTTGTCCCTCCTTTCTATCCCTCTTATGTTCATTGCCTTTTCAACTCTCGTTTGTTTTGCTTGTTGCATACACTATTTTATCTCCTCCTTAACCTCTATACTTGCTTTCTTGCAAATACTCACATTCGTTCTCAAGCCTGCAATGTGTTACTTCAAACGAAAAATGCCTCATTTACACTCTTTTTGGCAAAATTGACACCTAACATGATCCCGGTTCCGAGGATCTACTAAAGTCATATATTTCCATCCAACATCTTTAGATTTAGGAGACGCTCTTGCTATGGAACCGGAGGCTTCACTTGTAGACATAGGCGTAGAAGGTTGACTATTAGAACCTGTCCTTGATCCATGATCTTCACGTGTTTGAGACATATTAAAATATAACCTAAAATGAACCAAAATGTGAAAACAAAAGAACAAGTCAAAATGTTAAAGTTTGACTTAAAAAATGTTAAATATTAACTCCAAAGAATTGAAATGATGTTAACATTTAACAAATATAAATACCTAATCAAATATGTGCTGCTTGAAATAACCAAAAGAATAATAAAAAATAAATTAAAAAAATCACCTTCGCACAGACCCACGGCTGCAGCGTTGTCCTCAGGCGTCGACAGCTGCATCGGCAGTGTCTGGCGGCGTCAAAGACAGCGGCTACGGCATCCGACGGTGGCGGCGGCGGCGGCGGCGTGCGGTCCTTCAAGCTGCATTGGCGTCGAGGGTGTCGACGGCGGTGGCGACGTCGTCGTCCAGCAGCGGCGGCAGACCTACGATGGCAGGTCCGGCGGCAGCAGCATCGGGGGCAAATGGCGAAGGGGACCGAGGCCGAGGGTTCTGTGGGGAGGCTCGGGCGGGAGGGAGAGAGAGAGCATAGGGGGTGTTTAAGTTAACCGAATCCGGTTCTTACCGGACTAGGAGGCGGGCGAGGCGCATTAGGCGCCCGAGGCAACCGCCGAGGCGGCTGAGGCACCTAAGGCGCTCACCTCAGGCAAATTCTGCCAAAGCAAGGCGGTTTTCAACCGCCTCGCCTCGCCGCACCACCTAGGCGGTTGAGACAAACGCCTCTAACAACATAGGAGACAGAAGATAATTGAAATACCCGATTGATTTAAATTATCAATAATGTATTAGATGATACATACTCGTATTTTAGAGTATCGCAACTCACTAGACTCTTGTTGTTTTAAAATGGAATGCTTTCATTGTATAATATGCATTTTGTTGCATATTATGATTGAATGGTCATCATTGTCGAGCATTCTACACACGACAAACTTGACATCGTCTAAAAGGTTATTCGTTGGTATGAACAAGGGACTATAGCAATATCTGAGGTTGAAAAAAATGACTTGAATATATATAGATGTTAGTAGAAAGGATATAAGTATGTAAGTAATCATGCTTAACGACAAAGAATTTATCTACTGCATTTATCGGTTGATGTGATATTCGCTTCCACTAATGGTAGATGATGTCCCACCACTTACTGAAGTCAGACATTGTCTTGGCGATCTCATCCTTCTCTTACTCAAGTGTGTCATACAAGTATCTCATATCCATTTTCTTGTCTCTATCAACTATCTTAGGTACTCTCGAGCTCGCACTATGTTTATGGTCTTCTTTACAATTCTTAAAAAATCTCTACTTTCTAAAATCTCTTGCACCTTCCTTTCTTTTCTCTTGTCTGAAGAGTTAACTCTAACCAATCAACTACCCCATGTCGGTGAGAGTAGCATTTGAGTTAGGAGACGCCTTTGTTGTATTAAACTTTCTAGGAAAATGTATTAGAAGTGAATCGGGTTACCTCGGGTCGTAAGAACTCTCGACCTTTGGTATGTTCTCTCATTAGGTTGAGGATGAAGTTATGGTTGTGAATAAAAGATGATATGGATTGAGACCCAATTAGATTAGTTTTTGGGTCAACCAGCTCGTACATCACTTTATCATAATATTTACATTGTACTTTTCTTTTTGTCATGAAGATCAAGTTACAATGTAACTAAGTCAAATTGTTTCAGGATGTACTAGAAGTTTGTGTCACAGCTTAGAGAAGATGCATTGAAGAAAGTGAAATCGGGATGTAATGACTCTTAAAAAAAGAGTTTAAAATAATGATATCAAAATTATTAAGTAATTATAATTAAAAAATAAATGAACTCCCAACTAAATGCAAAACAAAGTTAATACTATTTACTAAACAACCTACAAACCTAATTAAAGAAGACTGAACTAATCTCAAAACAAAGTTGAACTACTTGCAAAATAAATGAACTATTAACTAGTGACAAAACAAACTAATCTAAAGAGCTTAAGGAAGAAGAATCATATTTTCAAGAGAGTGGAGAGGTGAGGGGAGAGAAAACCCCTTGGGACCTCGATGGTCACCAATGTAGGGTCAGGTCAACCGGGTCCCAATTGGGCCGGTTGACCCAAACATTGACCTGGTTGGGACCCTGCATTCCATGGATCAAATGGTCTGGTTACAAAGGACTTTTGATGTGCCTAGAACTTCATTTCCTCTTAAATATGTGAGTCTACCCTTATCTAATGAAGGAACGACAATGGGGACTGCCAAATTTTAATTTAGAAAGTGTAAGGCAAGTTACCAAGGATGGAAGAGCAGGATGCTGAAAGTATTCTCTCGTATTTTTTGTTCTCTATTTTCAAAGATTCCAAAGGTGCCTGCAAGAATTGGATAATATTAGAGCAAGATTTTTTTGGCAAGAGCGGGTGGGGGGGATTCTTTTGGAGCATGCACGCAGAAGTATCTAGGAGGGTGGAGTGGGCCTCATGCTGCCGTACATTGTTTTCAAGGCATCATCTAGGCCTACGTTGTAAGGCACCACTCACCTGTCCAGGCGGGGGATGCCTGGAAGTAAGCTATTAGCTTCTTATTTTGTCCAATTTTGTAATAATTAATACTAATTAAGTACCAACACCACTTAATTGAGTGGTTTTGATTAAGTATTAAAATAAAATAAGTTAGTTCTAATAGTTAATTCCATGGAAGGCCGGGCCACCCGGGGGTCGCCCCGGGTCGCCTGACCCAACCGATTTATTAATAGTATAACAATATTTTATTATCACTTGTACTGTTACATATGATTAAAATTTGTGATTATAAATATATGACACATAATTAAAATTTATAAAATTATTTATTAACTATTTTTACTCTCTCACTTTGAGATTAACTCTTTCCCAACATATACTAATACAACGTAATCATAAAAAAACATATTTACTTATATTCACAGATAAACACTCATATTTAATTACAACATAAAAATATAATTATATTTACATATATTTTTATGTATACCTAAATCCATAGTATAAAAATATATTTTTTCATATTTTATTTTTATGTAATTTTTATACTTTTTTACATTTTTAAAAAATAAAAAATTAACCCTTTCTAACCTGATCCGACTAGGTCGGTTTTGGGGCCAACCGACCCTGGGCCAACCCCCGACCCGGCATTCCTTGGTTAATTCTATTACTAATAGATGTTTTAATGGAATAATAATTATAATTTAGTAATTTTATGAATATTTATTTATAATTAATATCTATTAAGTATTAACATTAACTTATTTGAGTAGTTCTAAATTCTAATTAGGTATTCATATTATTTAAGTCCGTTTAACTATGCACTTGTATATCTAGTTATTATTTTTATTTATTTATCAATCATATATTTGTTAATCTATCAATTTTAATATGAAAAAGACGTCATATAACGTCTTGTCTTATCGCCTAAGTGACAAGGTGATATTATGTCATCTTGATAACTATGTTGCTAGAGATTAGCAATGTGCTTCTTACTAAATGGTTGTGGAAGTTGAACCACAATAAGTGTTCAACATGAGGCAAGATTGTTTGTTCTAAGTATGGACTAGGTTGTAATGATAGTTGGATAGCAAACTTCTTAGACCATGGCAGAATCTCTGACATCTATAAAAATATTCTTTGCAACTGGGACTTCTTCGGATCATTTGCAGCAATCGGTATTGGAAATGAAAGGAAAACTATTTTTTCAAAGGGCCATTATCATGAGCCACTGGTAGTTATGTTCCCTAGACTGTTCAGGATTGCTGCTGATAGGGGGCAAGAGTTCGTTTCTTTGGTATTGCACTGCGAATTGGTCCCTCCAGTTTAGAGGTGATCTGAAAGAGGAGGAAATTATTGAATTTACAGACCTGGTGGGTACTATCAAAGATTACAAGTTCACAATAGGATAAATTATTGAACTGAGGGGTGTAGAGGTGATTGATGGAAAGTTGTCTGGTGTGCTGCACTGCTTTTCAGAACTAGGTTGTTTCTCTGGAAGATTTACAGAAAAAATATTATCAGCTAAGTCTCTGGCTCCAAGCTTCTTTCCTGTACAATAAACAAGATGTGTGTTTTTTAGGATTTTTAGAAGATATTAATAACTTATTTTTGAGATGTTGTACCAAAGTTGTTGAAATTTGCTCTCTTGACAATGTTATGATCTGTTTGGAGTACTTGGAACAAGAGAGTTTTTTCGGACAGTTTTGACAACCCTTCAAGAATTCTTCATCATATAAGCTATTTTGTAAAAGACTGGGATTATGCACATTTTGATTTTTAAACGGTTTGGGCTTCTTTGGGGGCAAATTCCTTGAATGGAAGCATCTTTTTTTGCAAGTTTTTCTTGATTGTTTCTGTCTCAGTAGTAGTCTTGTTTCTTTTCCGTAATATTTTTATCATGTACTTTTAATGTTCATGCAATTTAATGAATTGTGGCTTCGCCACCTTCAGAAAAAGGAATGGAAGGGAATATGGGAACTAGTTCTTCCATTAACACCATCAGAGTTGGATTGAGATGTGTCCTTGCCCATCTAGTGGCTTGTGATTGTGATGGTTTGGATTGCTTTAATTTTATTGAAAAATCTATGTAAATCATTTTTTCAGTGATGGGACAGTAGCCTATTCTTGCTTCTTTTTGGCACTTCATTCATCTTGCTTGAGGCCTTCCTCTGTCGTTCTGATGTGGGTTGGGCTTGGGCCTGCACAATGCCACTTCTAAGTGGCTTACCTTCACTTTGCAACAGGGCAAAGATGAACAGAAATGTCATTTTGGCCATGCATTGGTCCCACGTGACGCACTTATCTGCATATAAATTCTGAATCACAAGCAATGGCAGGATTTACTTAAATCTGTCAGCTTGTGCATGTTTACTGGTGAAGTTTTGTATGTAGATTGGATAATGTATTCCCTGATTTATATTCATCAATAAGTTCAAAGCTAGAAATGTAGCAAGAAAATTACAGGAAACTGAGTAAAATTATGGATAAGTTCATATTCTGTATGTAGATATGCTGATGTATACTTAATTCCTCCAATCTGCCATTTTATATTTGTCTGGTATTGGTGATTTTTACGATTTATGCATTTGTTGTTGCTTACAATCCTTGTCTCTTGTTTCTTTCTGTCTTTCCTACAGAACTTTTGTATTCAGCACCTTCCACATTGTATTTTTCATTTGATGACAATATATTAGCTGTTCTATTGTGCAGGATCCTTCATCCGAAACAAGAGAGCAAGGAAACAAGAATATTGGTGTTTCAAGGAGTATTCCCAAGGACGATGGAATATCAGAACTTGAGCACTTATTGAAACATAAGACTTTCACTAGGAAAGTATTTTTACTTGAAATTTGTCCTTGTTAGCTTTAATTTTTATTTTTTGTCAAAATTTATGGGTTGTTAACTGAATCTGAAGTTCAAGAGATGTTGCTTTCAAGGTGTGATTTCTAATAATCATTGCTCAGCAGGTCCGAGTTTGAGCACTTGACAGATTTACTGCGTTCAAGAATTGTTGATTTACCAGACGATGCACCAAGAAAGAGTGAATCAAAAGTGTTATTGCTAGGAAATGATCACAATAAAGAAGAGGGTGTTCTAGGACAGCAAAACGAAACCGAAAGCCTGAGAACTCCCAGGCTAATTTCTTCTCCTTTTGCAAATTTGAAGGTATGCCATATTTTATTTTGAGGTCCCTTCCATCTTTTGTACTCATGTTCATTTTGTGTATGCTATTGCAATTTTTTGTTTAGACATCTCTTCCAATCCCTCCACTAACATGCTTATCTTGCATAAGTCAATCAAAGTTTGCACCACATGTTGGATTTACAAAAATATGAAGGGTCGTGCATGCATGGCAATAATGGATGGAGAGAATTCTGTTCTTAGATCAAAATAACCTCTCTACATCTTGCTTTTCCATCTTGCGGAGATCATGTTAAGCTGCCAAGATCCATGAAAGGTGAAACTAGGGCACCAGAGGAGGTGACAGGCTGCAGCGGAGGGTAGGGATGTCAACGGGTCGGATACGGGTCGAATAATAGTATTATCCGTATTCGTATCCTATAAAAAAAGAAGTATCCACTTACTGTTTGTTAACTATCGGTAATGGGTGTATCCGCGAACCGCATTGTAATATCCGCTTAAAAACGGTTTACGGTCGGTTAATGGTCAATTAACCAATATATAAGCATTACTAGAAGGTACCTAATATACACAAAAAAATGTTAGCTTCCTTCTAACATGTATACTTAAATATCGTAGTAAGATAATACAAAGATATCATGTATACTAGCACCATGAAATAAATATTTGTCAAATAATATGCCTTTGCAACAAAAGTAGGGAATGAACTTGACCTATGATCCAAGATAACTAAGTAACATGGACGATTGCATACAATGGCCCACATCTGTCAAGTTCATGAGAATGTTCCAAGACGAGAGCGAGAGAGGGGTGACAGTCCTGCGGGTGAACTAGAGGAGAGAGAAAGTTGGGAGCCTCGCAGGCACCACGCGGACGCGGACGTCGCTAGGCGCAACAGTGCAGCCGATGTCACATCGGCCACCCAAAATCAACAGGTCCATGACGTAGCCGCCGGCCGCCACGTCAAGGTGAAGGTGCAATGATGCAACAGGTAAGGCGTCGGGCAAGGAAGAAGGAACAGGCAGAAGTTGAAAAGTCGATTTCGGAGATTCTCACAAATTAATTTTAGGGTTTTTGAGATTGACATATTTCTTGAACGTTAGATGTTGATATATTTTCAAGGATCAAGCTTTACTTAACGGGTTCGAAAACGGTTTATCGGGTTCGGTTTATACTGTATCCGTGACCGTATCCGTTAAAAAGACGGATAATCGGTAAACGGCTAAGGATGCCCTATTCGGAAATTTTTGATGATCCTTTAACCGTCCATTAAGTTAACGAACGGGTCAGATAATCGGATAATCCGCTACCATTGACATCCCTAGCGGAGGGCAGAGGAGGAGGCACTGCCGTAGGATGCCATTCCCCCTCCTGGCCAGACGGGGAAGACGGGCTACATGGGTTCCAGATTCCGGACCCACATGGCCTATTTATATGGGATCCAATTTATTAGCAGGTGGGGGATCCCAACTTAGCAGCTGTGCTGAATCCAGACCTGCACAGCCCGGGCAAGGAAGATGTGACGGAGCGGACGTGTGGCTCCTCGCCCGTCTCTTGCTGCCTCCCTACAGCCATCTTCTTCCTTTGCTTTCTACACCTGTCTTGCCCCGATCTTGTGAGATCCTAGTGATACCTTGTCTCCCCGGCCTCTCTTAGATGAGGCCGAAAAGTGATACTGCAATCCTTGCTTCACATGTAGACAAATTTATTGAGGAAAGGAAATGCTTGGCACTTTCTGTGTATTTGGTGTTTGCACTCAAAACAAGATGCAAAAGTGGGGGAGGGGTTAATCACTGAAGGTGTTAGACACATGTTTGATGAAATATTTACCAGCAAACAAGGGATGCACCAAAAAATGGAGAACAATAATGTGGCGCTATGACTTGTCCATGAGAGTTTGATCCAAGGAAAACATAATTGGAATTGGCATTCAATGGGTGAAAAACTGACCTGGAATCGGTCTGGGATTGGTTCTTCAAAATTCAAAAAAAAACGGAGAAAACAAGAAAAAAACTTAGCAGTAGCTTTCCCATGGGATTCTGGTTTGATCCGACTCTTTTGGGACCAGAATCAGGGCCTGAATCGTGTCGGAAGCGGCTTGTCTTGATTGGGGAAGATGCTTCTATTGGGTCCAGGGGACGTGGTA
The DNA here is from genome assembly GCA_036172225.1 of Cryptocoryne crispatula var. balansae. Taxonomy (NCBI): domain Eukaryota; kingdom Viridiplantae; phylum Streptophyta; class Magnoliopsida; order Alismatales; family Araceae; genus Cryptocoryne; species Cryptocoryne crispatula. Next base: position 26,727,423 of record CM069927.1, read on the forward strand.
TTATGGACATAACAGTTCATATCTGGTGACTTACGCTTAATGAATATGAGATATCTGATCCCCCTATAATCCGCAAGTCATTGGATGAGCCGATAGGAACTAGACAGGGAAGATGATGCAGTGCCACATGGGCCTTGGCAGCTGATTCTGGTTGTCATTGGAATCGGCCAATTTCAGCCTAATTGTCTTGATCCTGGTCGATTCTGACAGAAATCTAGGGGTGGATCGGTCTCCCCCTTCCCAAATCGGCTTAGTTTTTGCCGATCCGATTCCTAAATTGGCCGATTATGATCCAGATCAGCTGATTCCATGAGCCATGGTCTTATCTCTAGGTAGGGGTCTAAACGAACCGATACCCTTGACAAGTACCATGGACTCAGTAAAAGTTCGACTTTACTCGTTTATTAAATTAAATAAACAAGCTTGAACAAAATAAAAAGCTCGCTTCATAAATGAACTGAGCTTGAACATAACTTTGTTCAGCTCGATAAACTCATAAACAACTCGATTAATTAATTAATCATTTAATTACTCATCTAAATACTTGATCAAATATTCATTTAATTACTACTCAATTAAATAATTAAGTTGTAATTAAAATTTATCTACTATATATTTTTATTATAATTCTAAATAATATATAACATTATATATTCATGTAAATAATTAATATAAAAGATAAAAAAGAATAAATATATTTAACTGTTAATTTAATCTTTAAACTTAATCTAACCATATCTTCTCTCTCCCCCCCCACACAGCCGCATGTGCATCTTGAGGTTGTGGGCGATGGACCACCACCGGATTAGGGAGGAGCAGGCATCCCAATCCCTAGAAGTCAGAAACCATCTTTGCTCTCTGTCTCTTACTCTCTCCCACATGTCGCACGCCAGTCTGATCGATGCCAAAGGTGGACTGAGGAGCGAGCAACTGCAGGGGAGGCTTGCCACAACTATCTCTGTTCTCTCTCCCTCTCTCCATCTCTTTTGTATGTCACAAAATTGAGGCTATTAGCAGGGTCTCCATCTGTCCACTGATTGCCGTCTCTGACCTGGCTACTATCGATGAGGACATCGTCACCAGTGCCCAACAGCAGTGTGTCACCATCATCAGTCTTCCCTTCCACAAGCATATGTGACTCGATGGTGCCGTGGAGTCCACAAGCAGCTCCTTTCATCAAGTCAATCAGTGTGTCCTACGGCGCCATGCCCTTTGCAGCGTCGGCATCCTTGTAAATCGCAACCTTGGGGGTAGGGCCCAGGTTATCTCTAGCAATGTCTCTTGCTCCATTGTTGCCCTTGTCTCCATTGCACTCAACGGCTGCACTGGTCGTCTCTACATTTGTCTACCCTAAATGGGTGGGGGAGAAGCATACTCGATAATCTGGGAATTCCTAACTTAAACACTGGATACCCTGTTAATCAGATCCGTGGAACCTGATAAGCTTCTAATGGTTGGGGAAATGCAGGATGCAGCTGCCCCCACCCTCTTTGCCACCTCCCTGCAGTGAATCACCCCAAATTGTGTTCTAGATTGGCTGATCCATGCTGATCCAACCATGGTGAACCTGATCCCTGCTGAAATTGATCTGATCGGGTTTCATCACTAGGATTGGGTTAGTCTATGCCGATGCTGATATAGACAACCATGGTTTGGATGATCGGCCAATTTGGATGGGAAGAGGCATAGGTTCATCTGATCCAGGGGGGAACCCCTATCTGACCCAAAACCAAGGATTGTCATTTTAGATTTTGGCTGTCTTGAAAGGGTGAAAGAGAATAGATCTCACAAGATATTAGAAAAAATCTCAAGAGATCGGGTATCGGATATCATTTACGTAGGGTATACATTAATTAACAATATAAATAATAAAAAAGGAAAAAACTTAAAAATAAGCCCATAGATAGGTTTTATGGAGTTTACAGTCTGATTTGGCCCATTTTGGGTTGAAACTGGTGCTGAGCAGGTGCCACCACCGCAGTAGCTTTGTGCATCTTCCCTGCCCAATACTCTGTTTGCACTCCTATCTCTAGGATGGATTCATGAGGACATGCTTGCAAAGCCCTTCTCATGCTGTACACGGTAATACATGATCAGTCCCGACATCGGCATGACTAGTGGATCAAACAAATGGCAACATGTTCTTGGACCCGGTACAAGTTGGATCTGGTCACTCTGGAATATCGGGTGCCAGGGACCTGATATCACATATCCGATCCTTATATGTGATATCAGGTTCCTCACAGGAAGTGACCAGATTCAGCTAATACCGGGTCCAGAGGACCCGGTACAATCTCCTTTCTTGGTGGATAAGAGACACAGCAGAGCTGCTGCAGTGACTCTGCCGTCTCGTGGCCGGCGATGGTCCCCAGACTGCCAGAACAGCTGACAAAACCGATATTTCGGCTGTTCTGTATCTTGTGGGGCTGGTAAGATCAAGATTCTTGCAAGATCTTGCAAGAATCTCACGAGATGGCATTTCATGCCCGTAAACTTCTTGCCAAATCAGCTGACCAGAGGTGAATCCTTTGGAATTGAAAAAAAAATACCAGACCAGATAGGATTGGACCAGTCCAATTGGTAGCTGGATTGGGACTTGTCCCGATCTGTCTCCTACATGAAGATAGAAAGTCTGCGCAAAGGAGCTTCCCCCAATGACACTGGAAGTCGTCACCTTGTCATAAGTTGTCTCCCACATCTCCATAACTCACCGGAGATGCCACCACTACCACGGCCACGGGCTCTATTGGAGCTGCCATTTTCATCAAAGATCTTTTTATTTATTTTTTTTATTTTTCATCTTTTTGTTTTTCAATGTCGATCATAGATCTACTAGGTTGATTTTTTCTTTTTTACCTTTACTTCTTGTTTTGACTAGAAATTTTAAGCATTATGGTTTTCTTTTTCCGACTTGAAGTTTTACATGATTACAAGAGTCTACAATTTTTATTGTATTTTACTTAAGTTTTGTGAAATGTGTTTTATAGGAATATGGCTGATCAAGAGCATGATGAGGTTGGATTTATTGGGCCTCATGATACTGTATAGGTTCACAAATTCATGGTTAACGTGACAAAAGGAAATGTACAATGTAAATAGTCTCATAAGGAGATTAGTGGAGGTGTTTTTGTTTCAACCAACATATTTTCTGGATTAGTGAAAACGTGAAGAAATGTGATATACTTTCACTTGAGCAAAGAGGTGAGAACTTACATGATTGGAAGAGTATATCAAAGAGAGATCAGGATGGGACAACAAAAAGAATTGTGAGCGGAGCTGTCGGAATGTAGTGATACAAATCTGATTAAACATGAAACATAAGACAATCTAAAGCAACAATCCAGGACGATGGTGGATCATCTTGTTCAAATAAGTAGGATGTTGAGATGACAGATGCGATGCATCAAAGCAAAGAAACACAGAGGAAGAACTAAGAGAAGAAGGAAAGGTGTAGGGTTACCTTGTGCACACCATTATTTTGCAAAGGCACCTCGAGTGATGAGAGGTGACTACTTAGGGGCGGCCAATGATGAGACACTGTTGGCACCTAAATTTTGCAATAATCAAACCCCATCAGACGTGGGGTCAAAACACAATTTGACCAAAAGCCCCGCCAGCCTTCTACAGAAGGAGGAGAATCCACCGGAGGAGGAAAGGAGGCCGGCTGGATTCATTTTTACGCACTATAGCCCACGTCAGCACATATGGGTGCCTGCGAGATCTCCCAAACGGCAGGCACCTTCCTCGCTTACCGCAAGGCCAATGGGGGCAAGCCGCACCGCCCGCGGATCCTCCATCCCGCAATCAGCGCCGACGGGATGAAGGCAGGTCGGCCTTCTATTTCTTGGCGGAGGACTCTCGGCCTATAAAGAAGAAGAGGCGTGACCGGGCGGAGGGACGGAGCTTCGCGCAGAGAGGAGAGGGAGATAGACGAAGGATCCCCGAGAGCAAGAGAGAAAAGAGGGGTACCGCACCATCGGGCCTCCATTCACACTGCCAAGCCCGTCTTCACCTTCCAGCAACGCTGCCGGATCCAGTTCTTCCTCCAAGCAACGCCATTGGAAACGCCAGAGTCTTCTTCTCCGTCGTCCGTGCACCGCAGAAGCCCTAGCCTCTTCCGCAAGCCGTCGTGGAGGCCGCTAGGTCTGGTCGCCCTCCCAATCACTGCCGGAGAGGATCCCTGCCTCCCCTAGGACCAGCTTCTTCTCCTTCCTTGCCAACTTCTTCTCCTTCCTTGCCTGCCGAAGTCGCTGCCGTCGAGCGAGGCTAGGAAGCCGCCGGAGGCGGTGTCGCGCTGCCGTTGGGAGCTAGAAGAGTGCCGGAAGGAGTCGAGCGCCACTGTAGCCGGGGGAAATAATGTCCCCCGGACTTAGGTCCACGCTGGATATCGGTGGGGCCCACTGGTGAAGAAAAACGCAAAAAAAAAAAAGAAGAAGAGGCGTGACCGGGCGAAGCCGGACGGCCCCCGCAGAGCATCCGCCGGTCCAGGGGAAGAGCCGGTCCGGTCCAGAACAGTGCTCCTGCTCCTCTCGGCTGAACAGAGCCTGCGCACACAGTGCAGGGCCCTTTCAACAAAAATAAATAAATAAAAATTTTCAAATTAAAAGGATCTTCACCCAGGAGTCTTGGGATAGCCACGCGCTAAACCATATACCGACGAGGTGGGGTCCTTGGGAGATCCTCCACAAGTCCTTCTGGACCGGGGCTACTCTCCCTCAATTTAGTTAATAATAATTGTGGGGTCAATTTCTGATTCCCCAAAATCCATTCAATTATTAAGTCTCTTAATGCCTATAAAAAGGCCATATGAGATTTAATTTTCTTTGTGGGGTCGATTTTCGATACCCAAAATTCATTTGAGATAAATTTCTTAATGCTCACAAAGGGCCGTGAGAAATTTAATCCAAAAAAAAAGAGAGTTGTTATGCAAGTTAATTTTATTCTTTTATGCCCATGGAGGGCCATGAAAAAATTAGCTCGGAGTTAAGTTTTGTGGAATATCTCCATACATGCAGGGTATTCATATGCTCCTATTATTATTTTTTTTTCTCTTTTCACATCCCAAAATCCAATTTAATTTCAACTAAATAAACTCAAAGGGATTCAAAATTAAATAAATTCAATTTAAACCAAATCAAGTTAAATCACAACACATGTAAATCAATTTTAACCAAATGATTAAAATAACAACCCATAAAGAAAACTTAACTTCTCAAAAATAAACCAAATCAAATTCCCAAACAAATTTTAATAAACAAACCAAATCCAAAGATAAGTCAAGCAAATTTAAATCAAACTTCTTAAAATAAAATTCAAGCACCAATCAAATTCAATTTAAATCCAACTCTTAAATTAAACTCAAGATAATCAAACAAAACTAAATCAAACAAATTTCAAGCCAAATCTAACTTGAACACATTTAAATCAATCCAAATCATTTTTTTTTAATCAAACCCTCAAAACAAGTTAACTTTAACCAAACAAATTTAAAACAAACTGAAATTAAATCAATCCATGAACAACTTTTAACTCAAATCAATTCTAACCAAATAAACCCAAATTCAAAACCTGCAACCAAAATCTGAAATAAAAAATACAGCAATTTGTAATTCTGAATTTGTAAGATCCGAAAATTGAACTTAATCCTTTTAAAAGCCTAAAACCTGAAGATGGGAGGTGCAGGAGCCGCAGCAAGATCTGAAGTCTGCAGGGTCTGAACTAAAAAAAATCTGTAATTCAAACTCTGAAGATTAAAAATCAGAAATCTGTAAGTCTGGAAGTGGTGCAGAATCTGGACTTCAAAAAAATCTGAAATATGAAAGATAAGGTTCGGAATCTGAAATCTGAACACCCAGATCTGAAATTGAAAGTCTAAAAATCTGCAGTTTCTAATTCAAAAATCTTAACTCCAAGGATTTAAATCTGAATGTCTATCCAAAGATGAGAAAATCTGCAAATCCAGAAAATTGTAAAATCCGAAATCAGAATCTGTAAAGCCCAGAATCTGAAATCTAAATCTTCACATAATGTCCAAATCAAACAATTCCAAACAAATCACAAACTCAATTAAATTCATAAACAAAATCTGAGAATCTGAAGTCTGAAATCTGCAGGAGATCCGAACCAAAATTCTGAAATTTGAATTTCAAAGATTGAAACTAGTACAAGTCAGAGGCTGATCCGTAAATAGGTGGTCCCAAACCATTCAAACCCATAAGAAAATTCAAATTCAAAGTCGTTCCAAATCATTCTACATGAAATCTGAAAATTGCATAAGAAAATCCAGAAGTTGTCAAATCTATTAAATCTAAATTCCCCCAGAATCAAACAACCAGAATTTAATTAATTTCAACCAACTCCAATCAAACTAAATTTAAATAATTCAATCCCAACAAAAATCAAAAAAAATCAGCTTCAACTAATCAAATATAAATCAATTCAAATCAAATTAATTTCAAATTAACCAATCAAATCAAAATTCAAACTAACAAATTTAATTAAACTAACTCAATTTTAATCAAATTCAATCCAATCTAAATCAATCAAAGTCAACCAAAGAAATCTCTCAAATTAAATTCAAGTAAATCAATTCCAGACAAATTCATTCCAAACAAACTTAAAAATCAATTAATCAACCCAAATTGAATCAAATTCAAATCAAATTAAAACTCACACTAAAATCCAAATTTCAACCAATTTAAGTGAAACTTAAATTTAAACTAAGTCAAATCAAACTCTCCAGAATCAAATCCTAATCAAACTTAAATTCAACTCAAACTAAATTCAAAACAATCAAACCAATTCAACTCAAATCAATTTTAATCAATTCAATTCAAATCAATTCAATTCAACTTAAATCAAAATACAATTCAAACAAAATTCAAACAAATCAAATGCTTGCCTTCCATCAAATTCATAGGACTGTTTTCTCCTATGTGTGTACGTGAATGCTTATTTTGCGGATGTATGTTTTCTGTTCCAACGGATTGCTATGACGTTTAATCAAGGGTATTCGAGAAATCTCGATGTAATTAACGTCGGATCTTCGCACCATCCGACGGGGAGAGGTCAAAATTAATTTCAAAGAACCTAACAACCTCAACACATAATTTTGACCCTAGTTAGTACTTTTATGAAATATCATCTATTTTCTTACAAAGTCAATGCTAAGGTCAAACCAAATTCAAATTCAAGAGGAAAATGAATTTCCAAAACAACAAAAGAAACAAATTCTTTTGAGATTTTTGAGGTTAGATCAGACACCCATTCCAGAGTTCAATTCAAATGGGCTGGGAGCCTGAGAGAGAGCTTGTTGGTGTTGAGGATTGGGATCCCGAGCCTAGAGGAGATAGTCCACCAGTTGTCCCGCCCTCACTATGCTATGCACCAATTCAACCTTCACAATAAAAAGGTAAAGAAAAGATGTGGGTCAGCATTGGAGGAGGACTCAAAATGTTGAAGAAAGTATATCAGCATGAATGCATATTAATCCACCACCATCACCAAAGGCATAGATCGATGAGAAAGATGGAGGATAAGGAAAATAAAATTTTAAGTTAGGAGAAGACTAGCAAGGTCAGATGATACTAAGCATCCTTTGTCTAATAATGGATCAGATGCAGTTGCCGATGCTGCAAGATATGGGGTGACTTACTAGGCATAGAATTATAGTAAGAGCTCCAAGGATAATGTGGAGATAGCCAAGAGTGGTGATCATCAGTAGATTGAGTGTTTGGAGATATCACTACCTGTATCATCAGTATCTAACATTTAGGTTCAACCATATTTCTTGTAGAGTAGCATTACATATAGAGGAGAGGAGCTATATAGAGGAGATGCATCATCTACCATGACTACCCAATGTTTTGGATATGGAGGTCTTTCCTACTAGACACATCGGACTTTCATTTAGGATATAGAGGTGCTATTTCTTGTTCCCCATGACAAGCCATGGAGGTAGAGTTCCAAGGGATGACAATCTTTATCTAGATATGTATATGAAGATATTACGACTTCATGATCACAATTCACAATGCAAAAACATGAAGAGGATGAAGATTCATATTATGCTTATTGGTCATATTAGCGAATTTGTATTTGTAAAGTACTTATTTATGAAATACATTTTTAGTGTTGTATACTTCAATTTAAGTGTATGATGAATGTCTACATGACTTAAATTGATTTGTCATGGTTAAATTTGTTTATCTCATTTTTCTGATCGGGATTTTATTTAGCAGGATTGGCTGGCCAATCCCAATCTAGAAGTTCTTGACATTGGCTGATCTTGCAAACCGTGCTTCCCAGGGGTGCATTTGAGTCAACCATGGTGTACCCAACGGCAAGGCAGTCAGCAAGCAGTAGGTGACCGATGCACCTTGTTCTCAAGGGTAATTTTTCCCAAAATTCGGAAAATAGAAATTTCTGCCGATGAGATGCAGGTGCATATACAAATGACATGAACTGCAGCTTTTGGCAATCTTGTGGGCCATGGTTTACAAGATCAGGTGATCTAGTTTGGGCAATCCAGAATCAGGATCGACACCTGCTGACCCGACCCTTGGTAAAAGCCCGATCTCTAAAAGAACTTCTGCTGAGATTGGGCTCTTTAAGTTCATTATTGGATCAGGCTCCTAGCTGCCAAATCTTCCCAGATTGGCTGGTATCGGATTAGAATTGGTTTGCTGTAGGAGATGGCAGAGGAGCAGCTAGAAGACATGAAGAAATTTGAAAAATGCATGAGAAATAAAAAAAATCTTTCATATAGCTGCATTTTCCATCTATCTATGTTCATAAATCATAACATCAACTTTGCAGTGAGGCTGATGGTATCCAAAACTACCAAACAGTTCCAAGATCTATTGTACCAAGGAAGGTGGGGTCGGGGGTTGGGATCGGGTCGGTCAGGCCTAAAACCGACCCGAGTTGGTTGGGGTCGCGACCCGGGTCAGGCCGGGGTTGGGTCGGGGTCGGGAAAAAAATTAATAAAAAAATTATTTTAAATTAACAACCGGGTTAGAGTCGCGGGGACGGGGCCGGGTCGGTTGTCCCAAAAACCCACCGGGTCGCCGACCCGGCGAACCATGTATTGTACTTTGCCATTGCATGGAGTAAACATCAGTATCATCATAACTCACACCTTGAGAAACATGCAAGGTGATGACCCGGTGGCGGGCGAAAACTCTGGGGGAGGTCAGGCTGTAGAAGAGGTGAAATTGAAATAGAAGTAGGCAAAATGCTACTGGGGAGGTAGTGTTTTGGAAGCTGCTTAATAGCTACTTTTTTCTTATTAAAGGAGGTTGAGTTATGGTTATGGCATTTTCTTTTTTGGGCTTTACCTCCTGTTTTATTTTTGGACATTGGTGGAAGGTGCTTTTTGTGGTTCCATCTCCTTGATAAAAAACCTATTTTATTTTGTTTATCTTTCCTTTTTCTCTTCTGTACTTATTGATGAATTACAAGCCGCTTTGGTACTGTCCATAAAGAAAAAGCCAAGCCACAAAGGCATTCATAATGGGTGCTTACTTCGTAAGGTGATCACTTGAGCCATATATTTGGAATCTTATCAGTAGCTTAGGAAATATAGTATTCTAGCATAAAGTGTGATACTACATATGCATATTATATGATGATAGATGTCTCTGTATTTGGATGATAATGTTCGTTTATCTGATAAATTTAATATGCAAATATTTTTACACATTCAATGGGGGAACTTAAATAAACAAGAAAAATGAGTTTAACATTGTTGACTTTTAGAGCTTGAACTTTTAGGTATGTGCCTGGGTAACTATGACATTGCACTTCATCTTTATGCCATTTGGGTTGAACCTTTAATGTCTGGATGCTAGTTCGACCGATTTAGTTGATGTTATATTCTATTGCATGCATGCTGGAATTTTCAAACACAGCTGCTGACATCTGTGACGTTGTAACTATTATGGTTGACGAAGTTGTCTCTTTTAGTACTGAATTTTTTTCTGTTAGGTGCCAAAGTCCTTTATTCTGAGTTAGCTTTCTCTTTCTCAAGTAAACCTGCCCATTTCTTATGAATTATTCATATTGTTTTTCAAGGTTCCTGGAGAAGAACTTGCTTCACCAGCAGAAGTAGCTAAGGCCTATATGGGCTCTAGATCTACTAAATTGCCTTTCTCTTCAAGCCTAGGAACTCAAACAATTATAGAGGCTTCAGCTTCTCCAAGTTTCCTCAGCATTGCTCCTAAGCCATCAGTTGCACCAGTTAGCTCTAATTCACTTAGCCGCTTACCTGGTTTGCCTAGCTATACTGAGAATGGCTTAACTACTTCAAGGTCACGAGGTAGATCAGCATTATATAAAATGTCACGATCTCCATATTTCAAGGGTCCGCCAACATCTATGCTCAAGGTATAAAATGCACAGATAGAGGGAGAGGCGTATCATTCCTATGTTGTTTTCTTCTTGAGAAAGTGTAGTGTGTAAAAGTTATTCAATTTTTGTTAATCTCCAAATATTGCAGGACAACAAAATATCTGAAGATGGTTACTTTGTGCCTTCATCATCAAATCAAATACCAAAGAATCTCACACTTTCGGATGGGAAGCAGGTATTTTTGTTTTGTTGTCATCTTTTAAAGATGCAATAACTCCTTACTTTCTGCAGCTAGTATTTTCTATCATCGGAAGGTTGCAGATGCAGTGTTCAGTGGGGAATACATGTGGGGTAGACCATATAAAGATGACCTTGCAGTTCGACCTGATGATGGCAACATTTACTCTTTTTCCTGTACTATCTTAGTTTTCTATAGGCATTTGGGGTGTTTTATGGGTATTTCAATAATTTATTCGGTTTTTTGGTGGGCATATGGGCAGAAGAGAATTCTTGAGAATATATTAATTCATTGTCTTCTTCTTTTAAAAGGCCTTCTGCTGTATCCACCATATGTTGAAATGAAATAAATAAAAAGATTGCCCTCTGTTGGCGCCTAAAAATTCCACGACACTCAATTTAGGCAAATATTAGGCAAAAGCAAAGAAAATAAAGCAGTTTGAAAGAACAAGTTTGCTTTGCCATGCATTTGGTTTGATGGACCAGATGGGGCCATTAAGTCTTATTGAGCCTGGTTGACTGAATGCCAGCCCAATAACATATTGGCACCAACACTGGGTCCGTCCAACTCAAACTTGAAGAATGCTAGAGTTGGATTGGAAACCTGACTCATATTGGACAAGTTTTGGGCAAAACACAAAAAGTGAACTTATAGACAGTCTTAGCAGGGCTTATTGGTCCCGAAATGATAAGATAATGGGCCCATGGGCTAGTGCCAGCAAAGACTTGCGCAATGGGGCATCGCATGTCAAAAATTGGCTCTATGACGTTTTGCCTTATTGGGCCCGAGTAACCAAGCGTCAACCTAATAACAAATTGACACCATCATCGTGTCACCCTCATTCACCTCTTTGTTGCTTCTCTCTCCTTGGTACCCTCTCTCCCTGACTATCAACATCACTATAGAAGCTTATTTCTTCTCTCCAACAATAGACGTTCTATCTTATAAATTCCCTTCCTTCCATAACTATCGAGGTGGACGCGTTGGAGGAGTTTTCCAAGGGATGCCTTGCGAGGAGCCCTAACGTTGCCCAAGGTGGGCGCCTAGGCACCCAAGGCACCTGGGGGCATCTTAGGTTCTTTCGTGACTAAATTTTTTTCGTACATTGGATTTTGCTCTCTAATACCCACTACAATGGGTGCTACTTCTATTTAATGATAGCATAAACATATTAACATATTTTACTATCACTTATACTATTATATATGTTTAAGATTTATAAATATAAATACATGTTACATACTTAAAAATTATAAATTTTTTTATGAACTCTTTTTTTTTCTCTATGTCACTTTATCAAGATTAAGTATTTTTCAAAAAACATATACCCACACATAATTACATAAATAAAATTATTTTTACATGTATGCACACATAAACACATTCAATTATAACATGTAAATATAATTGTATTTATGTATATATGTTTGTACATATGCATAAATATAATATGTAGTATTAACATTTAATTATATATTTATATATGTAAATATATAAATATTTTATGTTGCTGCTTAGGCGACGTCTAAGCGGTCACTTTGTTACTTAAGCAGAATTGGTACCCTTCAACACCTTTCATGTTTTGTCACCTTGACAACTATGCTTCCTTCTGAACTATCTTCTTGTGGCCTTTCTTCCTACCTTTTTATTTTCTTTCATTTACCTATACCATCTTTTTTTTTCGGCAGGAGTCACTTTTTTTACCTTCTCAGTCCTCCTCTTCCATGTCTCCTCCCATACTTTCTTTCTGGCTTCCTTAGGTCATTGACCCTCTGTTCCCACGGACTTCCTCCTATCTTTTTCTCTCTATAGCTGCCCTTTATCCCTCTTGTTCTCCTGGCCTCTATCTGATTGGTCCTTAGCTTTTTAATACCATTACCCTTTTCTTACCGTCTCTCGTCCTTACATTTGCTACAATACCACACTGCACATGGGTCATCATCTCACTTAGTTGATGCACCATGTCACTATCCATTCAACATTATTTGATTTCACTATCTGAGCATGCTGTATGCATGACTTTGGGTAACCATGGAAACCTCATTTTTCACCACATCATTAAAATCATTTAAAATGATATATGATGTGATATGGAAATATGGAAATATAAGTTGGAGTGATATGTATATAACAACTGAACTCAAGCTTTAATCTCAAATTATTTGAGATCGGCTATATAGATTCTCTTTCTCCTTTCATCTTGATTTTAAGTTATTTCTTCAAAGATGTTTAAATCATCTAAATCATATTGAGTCGCCCTTCTCTAAACTAACTTAGGTTTACTACATCTTTTTTGTTTTTGTTATTTTAATATTTTTTACTTTTTTAACTAGAGTCTCTTTATTTAATATGCTTAAACCATCTCAATCTTATTTCTTTCAATTTGTCTACAATTTTTACTACTCATACATTTTCTTTAATATATTCATTTCTTATTCTAGCTAATTTAGTATAACCACTTATTTTAGAAGGTGTTTTTTTATTGTCCAATATTCACTACCATATAACATTGCAAGTCTTATAATTGTATGACAAAATTTTCTTTTTAAGTTTAGTCAAATCTTATGATATCGTGGAACTCTTGTAACAAATCTTCACTTCATCCAACTTTAATCTTATGATTAACTTTTTCTTCACATTTTTCATCTTTTTGAATAATTGATCTAAAAGACTTAAATTGAGTTCTCTGAGATAATATTACTCCTTTCAAACTAACACATCTACTTCTCTTTAGTTCTTGTTACATTTATAATGTATATATTCTGTTTTAGTTTTACTTATCTTGAATTTCTTAGTCTTTAAAGTGGTTTTTTACAATTCCAACTTCCTATTCATTTCTTATTATGTCTCATCTATTAGTTTGGTATCGTCTTCAAATATGATATACCAAGGTTATCATCTTGTATAGTTTTTGGTAATTCATTCATAACTATATGATATACCAAGGTTATCATCTTGTATAGTTTTTGGTAATTCATTCATAACTAAGGCAAAAAGATAAAGACCCCCTTGATGTAAGTTGATTGAAATAGGAAAATCTCTTGTTTCTTCTCTAATTGTGTATGCACTAGAGGTTGTTTCATCATACATGTATTTTATCGTTTATCATACATGTATTATATTTAACAAGCATCATCTTTCGTTTCAACACCAACTACAAAACCTCTTTTGGAACTCTATCATAGGTCTTTTCTAAGTCAATAAACATCATATATAAATCTTTCTTCGTATCTTGATATTTCTCTCTCAAAATTCTAAAAAAAATTATCTTCAATTGCAGATCAACTAGATAAAAATACAAATTGATTAGTTGAAATAGTTATACAACTTTGCAACTATCACTCAATAACTTCTCATAATTTCGTAGTATGACTCATGAGTTTGTTCTCTTTGTAAGTTTCACAATCTTGTATATATTTTTTTAAAAAGTATGCGTAATGATGTTTTTTCTCCATTCATTTGGCATTCTTTCTGTTATTAGAATTTTGTTAAAAAGTCGAGTTAACCATTTCACTCTTAAATCTTTCAAACATTTCTACACTTCAATATTAATGCTATCTAGACCACATGCCTTGTTTTTTTAGCATTTGAAAATTGAGTTCTCTTAATATAACTCAAATTAAGCTTGGTCACTTTCTCTAGATCTTCTATGTTTTTAGTAAAGTTGTGATTAGAAAGAGTTTGAAAATAACTTTTCTCTTTTTCTTTAACATCATCTTAGATCATAACTTTTTTTTCTTTATCCTTAATGTATTTGACTTGGTTAAGATTTGAGATTTTTCTTTAATATCACTTTTTATAACAATGTCTATTTATTTTTTTACTTTATTTTAGATTTTATATTTTTTTCTTAGTTATGGACTAACTTCTTTATCCACATCCATCATTAATGTGGGAATTTTTACTTATTTAACACCACGTTAGGGTTCTTATGTGGTACGTCGCATGCGGAGAATGCCGTGGTTGGTCTCAAGCCCCAAGCCCGGATGAGAAACAATGAGGATTGTGGTAGGTGACATCCAACGTAAAGTAAAGTCACATATCATGATATGGACTCAAATGATATAAATGTTGGAGTGTACTCACCTTACAACATGTTACATAGGAACCTGGGTGTGATGAAAAATACATCAAGGAGTATGTAGATATAGTTCTAACAAATTCTTTTAAGTGTAAACATAGGGATTTTCTTATAACTTAGTAATCTTTAACCATGTTTGAATCATTTGAGGTTATTGTCTGGGTGTAAAAATATCCTTGGACCTCTTCCCATCAGATATGCAATATTTTGGTGTTAATTATATTGAGTAATTGCTCCAATACGCCTGAATTAACATTAAAGCAATGAACATGAAGAAATTGGGAAGACATCCTCCATGATTTTTTATATGCCATACTTTTATTTGGTTATTCAATTGTTGTTACTTTGTTGGTAAGGACCAACTCTTTCATGAGTTCATTACGGTATGATAGTATTCATTTCAGATTTATGTTCATGCGCATTGACTTGGTTCTCATTAACTTTATGATTTATTGAATGGAGGGTTTCTTTTGTTAACATTTTGGTGAATCATTTTAAACAACTATTCATGCTTTATCATAGTTCTCTTTTTTGGTTATTCCTGTTATGCAATTTTTTATTTCATTTCATTTTTGTTTTGTCTTTTTTATTCTTGTTTTCTTTATCATTCAGTTCATGCTCTCTTTTCTTATTCATTTGATGTTTCACTGTTATGTCTTTTTTTTTATTTTCTCATTGAATTTTTTTGTTTCATTTTTTCTTTTTGGCCTGTTATTTAATTGTCATTTCATCTTTTATCGTGTTTTCTTACTTATTCCTATCTTAACAATGACTTTTCTATTTTTATCTTGTTTTTTTATTCAGTCAAGGTTTTCTTGCTTTTTTATCATTTATTTTTTTATCATTCATTTTTTGCTTTGTTATACATGGCATAAAACATGAGCATGGGGATTATAATTGATGTGAAAATTTCACTTTATTAATTATTCATGGTGAGTACATTGAAATAAATGAAATGAGGAGACATGAATAGTTTTAAATCTCCATTTGATTGAAATGAGAACGGGATGTTTGAATAGCCATAAGCTTTTCTCTATTGTTGCTAGTTACCGATTGGATTATAGTTAGGCTGAGGGAATCAAGGGCCATACACCTCGGTAAAACCAAGTGCTTCAGCTCCAACACAGTCCATTGCTTGATTAAAGTAGGGGACATGAATAGCCATTAATTTTCATTTGATTGAAATGAGATCAGGATGTTTGAATAGCCATAAGCTTCTATTTATTGTTGCTAGTTACTGATTGGATCATAGTTAGGCTGAGGGAATCAAGGGTCACACATACCTCGGTAAAATCAAGTGCTTCAGCTCCAGGTCAGTCCATTGCTTGATTAAAGTACTTAAAACATGTAGGATCATATGCCTATATGTTTTTTCAACGTGTATCATGTTTAAGCCTGCCATATAGCTCAGTATCAAAGTGCTCTGCAGAATATAGGATCATACACTTCCTAAGTAGTAAGTCCTGCCATATAGCTCAGTATCAAAGTGCTCTGCAGAATATGTATTTTAATAACTTGGGGACATGAAACCCTAAATTTAATCTCATTTCATGGTTATTATTTTTTGGTGATGTTAAAACTTGGTGTCATACACTCCCTAAGTTTAACACTACAGATAAGTAACATCTGTGTATGCATAGATCAGTAGCTCTAACTATGGCACCTCTGGTTTTGCTTAAGCACTTGAGCACAAAGGCTTGGACTCATTGTTCTCTTCTTCCTGCCTCAACTGAGAGCCCAGGGAACTATTTATAGGCATGGGAACTAGTGGAGTTGGTGGGACTTCTAACTGGTGAGACATCAAAAATGCCATTTTTTATGAGGGACGGATGATGGATCCCTGGCACAGTTCCCCATCATACACATGCAACCAGTGTGGTTGTAAACAAAATATAATTTCAATTTTTAAACCTTTTTCTATCTGATGGGACCATTGCCAGTGAGACATCCTGGTCGGTAAGAGTTTTACTAAGAAATTTCAGATATTTTTTAATTTTAAGAATTGTATACCTGAAATTTCTCATTGGGATCACTTCAACCCTATGTTGATCGAGACCTCTCACAAGCATGGTTGCCCACCTTGAAAATATCTCATGAGACTATCAGTCTTGGTGGGCATCTAAGATCCGAGGAATTGAAAGCTAGCTGCCAGAGGGGAAGCCAAGCTGCTGCAGAAGACAGTGCCATTGGAGGGTGCTGTATTCCCTGCTTGAACAGGCTGCCGTGTATTTCTGGACGCGGTAGTGCCCGATAACAGAGCCACTTTGCTGTTGCTCTCCGTGGTCACCCTAAGGGGGTTAGGCCCTCCTCTGATGAGACTTTCCTACTGAATGTTGTGAGAATCTTAATAATATCTTGAGATCTCATCTCTCTTACCTCTCCACAATGAGGTCATGATGCAAGTTTGGCATTCCTTACTCACCTGTGTGGCTTGGCTAGTGGGACTCATTGGTTTAGACCGAGCTGGTGGGAGTCTTAACTAGTGATGGAACCTCACATCTCTGACCAAGTCTACGAAGAGTCCAGCTCTTATATCTGAGTTACCAATTGGTGAATCTGGGCGACGAAAAATTTGGTTCACATGGTTGTAGGAAAAATATTTTGGTCCAGACAGCTTTATTATAGAAAGGGAAATAGGGATAGAGCCTTTTCTTTGCATTGTGCTAATAGATAAAGTTTTATGAAGGGTGGATCTGAAAATTTTGATATCTCAGATTGGAGGAAGCTACTGCTGGTGATGTAATGATAGGAAAAGAAGTTAGCATTGCTAGTATACAATATTCCTTGATACGATTCCCAGTGGCTTCCCTTCCCCCTTTGCTAGTAAAAAAGGGAAAATGCATTCTGCAACATTTAAAAGCAGGTAATTTTGCTTTGCAAGTAATAGGCTAAGGAAAGAATGGACCTAGATATTTGAAAGGTGGCTTAAGTTGAATTTAGGGTGTCAGTTCTGCAACTAATTTATCTCTGACGTGGGTTAGATATACTGAGTACTAGGAATGAATGATCAACATACTTGGAGGAGAGGGAAAGAATACATGCCCAAAGTGGTTAAGTGTTTGCTGCATAACAACCTCAACTTCAGAACCGGAGAAACTGAAATAGTTGACAAGAACACGGAATAAATGATGAATATGCTCAACTGGAATGTTGGATTCTAATTATAAAAAGTTGTTAGTAATGGAATACATATATATACTGTGTCTCAATTGCACATTTACAGGGAAGGAAGGATTTTTCTGATGTTTGAAGATAGAACTGATAATTGGCCCTCTAGCTGAAATTTGTTTGCAGAGTGTGAGAGGGGTTTTTAAGGAGGTATTATTGTTTTCCTGGCTTGGATTTCCGAAGATGTAATATGTTTCTCATTCCGTTACAGGATTGACTTGATGTTAGTGGTTCTGCAACTATGTATATATTCAGTCAAAGAATCGATGGGCAGAATAGGATTATTGCCGTGAAAAGAACATCCTGCCTTGTTATTGAGGATTTTTCAGGGAGAGAGAAGCTATAGTGACTTCATGGCCATGGTACCGAGCTGGACCTTCACTGATGGGACAGGATCTTTTGCCAACGATGGTAGACACAGCTCATGATTCCTTTACAAAACCCATTAAGAAGGATTCAAATGAATTTAATTGGGTGTGTGTGTGTAACTGTGTAGAATTTCCTGCCCAATATGGACGTTTCAAATTAACTTATTCTCTTTATTTAAACTTTTAACACCCTGGCCAGTCTACAGGACTTCACAGCGATATATCTCTTAGATTAGGTTTTTCAAAAAAAAATATCTCTTAGATTAGTGTGAGGACTGCAACTAGATGGCTAACATGAGAATGCCTTCTATTATCTTTGCATTTCTATCTTTTATCTTGCCTGGCTATGAACTACTACATTGTACTGCAGAAATCAGATTTCTGATGCCTGTTGTCACCTCTACTGTAATATGCTCGCTATTTGGTGAATCAGATGTCCAAACACTTGACTTTACTCAATCTGTTCAGGTCATCCTGTGCAGAAATAATGCCTCATATCCTAAACTTTTTACTTTTTGTTTTTGTTTTTGCTGTTAGATTGAAAAATATTTTACTGAAACAATGGTGGATTACTAATTTATCTTGAAACTTAAATTATTTTTTATATTGATTGTTGTGTTTCCCGTGTTAAGTCTGCTTGTGTTAATTTGTTGCTTTTTTATTTGTCATCCTTTTTTGTATATACTAGCTGTCTTGAAGATATTTTAGAAATGGAAAAAAAAAATTTAGAGCTATGTTTTTGTTTTGAAGATCCTTATTCGAACAACTGTTTTGCCTTCCCTTGTTTTTTTTATGAATTCAAATGCCATGCCTTTGTCTTTCTACATTATGTATTGACTTTCCCTTGTTAAAATTACTGGAGCTTATTTACATTTTTAGCAACTGGATCACTAAATAACTGCCCTATTGATGGTGCCCTTTCTATGGAGGAAAGCTTTTTTTTTTCATTTGTTCACTTTGATTGTTTCCGATGCATGAATCTTCTGCATCCTTGATGCTGAACATTGGCATGAATAATATAGATATGGTTGTTGACCATGAAACATTATTATTGATTAAGGCTTGCATTAGACAAAATGTTTGATCATGACAGGCCGCGATGCACGTGATTTATGATTTGAACTTATAGCTTTAATCCCTGCGCCTGAAGTGATTAATACTGTTTTTTGACCTAATTGCCTGAGGATGTATTCTCAAGATTGGGTATGTCTATTTACAGCCATTTTAACCAGTTTATAAACACCTTGTGAACTCTGTTTTCAAGTTCTTTTCTCATTTTCTGACCAACTTCTGAGCTGTATTTCACTAGTGCTCTTATCTTGCCATCTAAGTATTTTGCTTTTTTGCTAATGAATAGGTTTTGAAGCGGAGGAGTTCAGTCTTAGAAAGTGATATTGGATCTGTTGGCCCTATTCGCAGGATTCGTCAAAAGTCTAATTTTATGTATTCATCAAAGGACAAGGCCTTGACATTTTCTGAAAATTTTCTTCCTGCATCTTCAGATAATGATCGAGCTTCTATTTTTTCTACTCCATTGCCTCTTCCATCATATGAATCAATGTATGATACACCACATCAGAAGAGAGTAGAACATGGTTCTGAAAGGAGCTCCTATTCTTCTGTTCCTCTCCAGTCCAGTGAGATGGCTAAAAAGATTTTACAACAACTTGATAAACTAGTACCATCTTCTCCCAAGGAGAAAACGTCTGAAGTCAAGACTGCTACTTGTCATGAGCCTTCACCAAAGTTGGGACTTCACATGTTGCATGGCAAAGCATTAAAGAGTGTGGCAGAGATAGATGCATCAAAGGCATTTAATGAGGAGAATAACAGTAAGTTGAACAGCCATGAATATTTGCAGCCTTCAAGTTCAGTGCGTCCGAGTCAGGATAAGGTGGACCAGAATGGCCCTTCAAAATCTTCCATCCCAGCGGGTGAAACAGCATATGAAGCCAAAATTACAGAGACTGTCCAGAATTCTTGTGAAGGTACCAGCTCTACCAAGGGTCCTATGACTGCCATCTTCCAGCATTCTGCTGCTGTCCGGCTGCAAAAAAAACCTGCATTCACAATGCAGGCACCTGAGGTATGCCCTTTCCTTTTTCTCAAAAGCAAGCCCCGGAAAAGGTATAATTCATAAAGGAAAACAATATAAATGAAGGATAACAAAATCAAAGATAAAGGGGGCCTTTGTCAAGAAGATAAAAGCTAGGGATGCTCATGGTTTAGGTTTGGCTCAGTTTGAGAGAGAGCCTCTCCAAACCAGACTAACCTGAATCTAACTATAAAAATAAAATAAAACCAAGTACGGTTTGGTTTGGTTCACACCATTGTATGTTAAATCTATTGTATCACGTTTACAACTGATATTATATTGATAGTTATTAAACATTTATTTGTATACCTAAAAGTATATAAATAATAACAATGTATTTAATATAATATAAATTTTCTATCCTAATTCAGTTTATTTAGCTGTTTAGTTTAGTTTGATTTCAGTTTGATTTCAAAATTTTCTTTTAATTATGTTTGTTCGTCTCTTGATCTTAACACTTAAGTCCACTAATCTATGCTGAATTGTGAATAGCCATACAATCTTTGTAAAATACCCAATTAGTTTTTGTATAATTGTTGTCAATTTGGCTTTTTGCCTCTTTTATGTTAAATGTTATTCTTTTTTTATAAAATGAGTATTTGATAGTATAAAACCATAGGACATAACAAAATCTAGGATACTTTTTCTCTTTTCATTTAAAGTTCCATATTCAAAATCTCCGTGAACTTTTTCATAACTGTAACAATCACTTCCAACATGCCTATGATCACTTCCATTAAATAAGTTCTCGTCATTCGTGATGATTTTCATGAGGTTATCTATATCCTCTATTTTTTTTAATCTCACTTCTTAACTACGGAGGAAGCACTAGACACTGCTACAAAGTCTGACAATACCCATATCATTCTCAGATTGTTGGAAATAAAAGAAATCTCTTCATTTTTTTCAGGTTGTTGGAATTAAAAGAGATTCCATACAGCCAAAATCATTTCTATAGTACTTCTAACAATTGACACGCACTAAGGATTAGCATCACTCTCAACCTTTCAAATCCATTTGCATAAAATAATGGATTTGACGACATCAAGAGGAAGTAAGAGATCACCTCCTTTGTTAGGTCTGCAGATTGAATACCAGTTGATCAATCCTCCCTTTATTAGAGAAATTACTTTATTTTTTAAAAGAAAGCATACCTAATTGCCTTGGATGTTTTATTCACTTTATAAGACTTCAAGATAGAAAGAAACATAGAGGAAACTAGATAAAACCAATGTGGACATGATGTATCTTATACCAAAATTTTCTCTTCCATCCTTGCACTTTTTTTTTGAATTTCGTGGTGACCAGATCCTGTTCTCAACATTTTCAGAGTTCCGTCCTACAAAGGCATTTCTAGATATTTAATGGATAATAACCCTGAAGAGATCCCTATAAAATTTAAAAATGTCGTCAAACTGGTGGACGCTAGCACTTATTCCTACTTCATTCTTATTGTGATTGATTTTCAGATCCATAGTGGCTTTTATAAGCATTATCATGGTTTTATGGTTAATGGCTTCATCATTAACAGCACCTGAAGGAAGCAACATATCACCTAAGTATTGTAAATGTGATAAGTTCATCTTCACTGAGCCGTTTGCCTTGGTAACCTCGATGATTGGCTTCATCGTTAGCAGCATCTGAAAGAAAGCATCATATTATCTGTGTATTGAAAATGGGTTAAGTTCATCTTCACTGACCTGTATGCCTTGAGTGGTTACCTCAATCACTAGCTCTCTTTCTCACTGCTCAAAAACTACCCGAAAAGGAGTAAGTATGAGCAACGTTGGATCACCTTGACAGAGGCTCCTTGTAGAGGCAAAGAAACCAGCGGTGCTGCTATAGTGCTATTAACAAAAACTGAAAAGCTGCCTGAGCCTGACTCAATACAACATCTAACATACCTGGTTGAAAGAGCACTGGGTCATACCAATTGCATGATTCAATGCAGGCATCTTCAATTAATCATATCAGGATTCTATAAAATCTAGTTTATAAACCAATCATTTCTTCTTTCTCTTCCTCTTATCCTGTATATTTCTATGTTCGACTTTCAAATTATGGGAAGGAAATTAATAAGGACATCTTTTTTAGTCTCTTTTTGGTCATGAGAATATACTTGTAAATATTTGTTTGTTTTGGAGGGTCTAATTGTAATGCTGGCTCTATAAATAGAGTATCTTTTATCTTCCACGTAAGGAAGAATAGAAAAATTTTGGAGTATTTTGTTTCCGTGAGGGGGCTCTGCCCCAGGTTCGTTCTCTATTCCCATGTTTGGCCAGGAAGGGTCTTCCTCCATCTTCTCCTAGAAGCTTCTTACCTTCGGCAATCTGTGACATTCACCCTTCTTCCTTCTTCCCCTCTCTGCCTGACAGTCCCATTCTCTTCTCCTTCCTCATTGTTTCCTGATCCCTTGGATCTTCTCCTTGCTGGATCAACCAGATTGCCTTTGCACCAAGTTCAGCACCATCCTGCGATGTCTCTGCATCCTCCAAGACCACCACAATTGTAGAATTGCACTCTGTTCAACATCAAGATGCTTTACAAAATGTTCGTGAGCTCTCTGACCTCTGTCGACTTCACCTCCTGTGCAGTCAGCTCTCTTCGCCAAGTGAATGTGTTGTCTGACCTATGCCCCCGTTTGCGTCTACAGCAGTGACTGGTGCATCCTGGGGCCAGTGTGACAAATTTGGACTCCTAAACTTATTCATGGTCACATTGCACATGCCTATCAGAAGTTTTGAATGCCAATTGCACGCAAGTCCTAGTTCTGCCAAACTGACATCTAGATCTCTCTACCCAGTCGCAGGAATATCCACCCTAGCATTGTGAGACAATCAATATTCCAGAAATTCTTCCGGTCATTCCCTGGGCTCTTCTGCCTTTCACCGGCAGTGTCATTACTTTTCTACGTGCCTTCCCACTTGCCTCCCATCTCTCTACTTTGCCCAGAATTCCTGCCATGACCAAGGATTCCGGAATCGGAATCGGACCGATTCCAATTCCGATTCCAGGAATCGGCCAGAATCAGCCGATTCTTGGGAAGGGAATCGATCCAAGAATCGGCCTGGATCGATTTTTTGTTTGAAATTTTTTTCATCAAAAAAATTCAAAAATTTTAAAAAAAAATTAAAAATAGGAAATGAGTTAGAAAAAATTTTAAAAATAAGATTAGCATTCATCCATAGGACTACATCGAATAATTACTAATGAACTCCACTTGAAGTTAAGTACATATTCCATTGATTCAAAAACCAAAGAGTTGATACATCATGAAAATAAAAAAATATAAATTTACATCATATCAATCTACTACCAATATCTAGGATATAGATATTGGTCTTCCTCCTCTCCTTGCTGCTGTCGATGCTCCTCCCTTGTGCTCAGTCTTGTATATTGTCCGGGACCATATCCATATGAAAATAATGTCAATACCATGCTATCAAGGTCGTATGGATCGGACTGCGGGACGACCGGGACGTAAGCAGACTTTGGTGGAGCTAGTGGTGTAATCCACTGCTGGTGAGTCTGGCCAAATGCTGGATACTGTGGCTCCATAATATAATGTTGTGGTGTCTGCTCATCCAGCGTGTAATACGGCTTTGGATACCGTGAATCAGGAGACTAGGTTGCTGCTGATGGCTGCGTCGCTGGTATGCACTCCTCCTCCTCATCATCAACTGAGGAGTGAGAAGGAGCCTGCGTGCTGTCATTTGGGCTCACAGGACGCCTGACCTCTACATTCCTTCTCTTCACCTCTTTAGCCATCTTTGAAGTACCAGAACCCAAAGATTTTTTAAACTTTGCAAATCCTCCCATTTTTTATGTTGTCACTTTTGTTTTCGTTTTCCCTGGACTACGAATGGACTGGGTAGCGGCGGCTGGGACTGGAGCTAGGGCTAAAGCTGCAGGTGGCTGCTCTATAGCTGCTGGGGCAGAAGAAGGCCCTGCCTGAGCCTGAGAAGTAGGTGGAGCTGGAGCTGGAGCATCCTCCTCGGCTTCAACACCATCCAACTCTCCTTCAGCTCATGCACGGTCATCGGGATCAAATTCAGCTGTATGATCCCTGGTTGCCCTCTCCTCTATCCAGGAGGCAAGTGCATGCTCCTCCTGGAATATCTGATACATGTCCACCAACTCAGGTGGTGGTGTGGCAGAGGTATGCCTCTGCTCGTATGGACCACCTGGGAATCGCGCAAATCGCTTCTCACTGATCTTCTGTTGATCCTTGATATTCTTGATGCGCAGCCTCATGTTGTAATGACAGAAAACCAGCTTCTCCAACCGGTCTGAGGTCAACATGTTCCTCCTTTTCGTATGTATCAGGTTGAATGTACTCCAGTTCCTCTCACAATGTGAGGAACTGGTGCTCTGGCTAAGTATCCTGATACCGATGGCAGCAAGTGGATTCCATCCACTCTTGGTGTTCACCTGAACCCACCATTCAGCTGCAAGAAAAATAAAAAGAGAAAAGGTAAACAATTAGTCCATCATCTACCATAACTTATATGAAAAGAAAATAAAATCTTCATCAAGCTATTAGTATACCAGGTGACACTTTGTTGTACGAATATTTCATATCGGCATCTGAGTATACGCCGACCCTCATCTTATACTTTTGTATCTGAAAAAATTTAAAAAAAAATCATTAGTTGTCTAATAATTAGTTACTCCAAAGTATTGAATAAACTCTAACTTACTTCTATCTCAGCCTCTATCCTGTCCTGCTGAGATCGGCAGAGACGCTGAATAACAGCTAGTGTACCCCGCATCACCTCGTTGTCGTTCACCACCTGTCCTCCATATTGGATGCGGGGGTTCAAAAAATATCCTACAATAATTTAATTGTTAACATTATGAATAAGACAATTATTGAGCAAAAATATTTTTTTGAACCAACTAACCTGTAGCATGGACATCGTGGTGCAAAGTCTTGTCCCATTGATCATTTATGATTTTTCACCACTTTTTGTAACCTCTGGTATTTTTCTCTTTTATTTTCAATTTTGCTCGGTCCATGGTATCGTACAACATGCCCATCTGGTCCCTGTCATCTGAGTCTACCAACCTTAAGACAACTACCAGTGGCTCAATGATTGCCAAGTAGTAGGCAATCCTCTCCCAAAATCTCGTCAGTGATCTGCTTCTCAGACCTGACAAGAATTTCCAGCTGATCTTTCTTGTCATGCAGGTTGTCCACCATATAGTTATAATACTTCTCGGACTGTGTGAACCTAACTAATGCATGCTTGTGCCAGTGTAGACTCTCCAATGCAATGAAATTCGTAGCAAAACAAGTCGGACCAGGCCTAACAAGATCATGTCCTCCTGTGTGTGATCTCATAATATGTAGTAGACGGGGATGCGAATAAATAAATGATGTGATCGTCTGCGCCTGCCTGACAAGGGTGGATATACTCTCCTCCTTGCCTGTATCCTCTAAAATATGGGATCAATAGAATGTGCCGCACAGGGCACCCAGAACATGTGCTTCCTCTTCTCCATCAACTTTCTCCCAGCCGCCTTATATGAAGGTTCGTTGTCAGTGACAACCTGAACCACATTGTCCTCCCCGATCTCCTCCACCACCGCATCCATCAGAGAAAAAAGGAAGTCGGCATTTTTTATCTTCCCAGAAGCGTCTACCGACTTCAAGAATGTGGTCCCTCAGAACAATACACCAAGAAGTTTATCATACTCCTCTTGGTGATACATGTCCACCCGTCGCACATAATTGTGCAACTCCTCTCCTTCCACACCAATTTAAATCCATCCATCCACTCCTTCAACTCCTGGACCTCCTCATCCAGCCCAGCGCCGTATATATGTCTGCTGTCCGGGGTTTGCAAATCCCATCCAGCCTCACCCACGGCATCCACCATCATCTGGAAGTAGGGGTTGGTGGCTGTATGTGTTGGGATGCCTGCATCAAGTTAAAAAAATTTGGGATCAGGCTAAAATTAAGTTTAAGTAAATAAAACACACATAAATGCCAATTTTAAAGTGATACATTAACGCAAAAACCACTTCACAATGTGGCGAACAGCTCTCTTTGCAGCCGTTCCTATTGCCTTCACCCCTTTCATTGCTTGCTTAATCTCCATCTACGCAGCACTCTGTTTCCTAAATAAATACTCATCACTCGGCGTAAATCGAGTACTGGTAGAAGTAGAACGACGGTATGGCTCCTGTCTCCTGGAGTCAGTCTCTCGGTCCCCGGTAGGGCGAGTCGATGTTGATCGGCCCAAAGCTGGGTCAACTCTGGACCCAGACCCTCATGCTCCCCTCCTCCTGTCCTCCTCCTCAGCAAATGCACGCTTGCTAGCGTGCCTAGCATGTCTAAGCTCGGAGTTTGTGGACTCCTCCTCGCTCTCTGGCTCCGGCTCAGCTGGTGCCTTCCCCTTGCCTTTCCCTTTCGAGATAGGCAAATCGCGGTCCCTCCTCTTCTGGAGTAGTTCGTCGTGCAACTCCTCCCTCTGCTCCATCCTAACAGCCCGTTGAGAGGCTCTACCTGTCATATAACATCTCATCTCCTCACTCTTCTCCCTCGGCACTTTGTCACATTTCTTTACATTTCCACCTGTTCTGGTAATATGTTGTTTCAGCCGGAACAACCCCCGTTCATCTCCTTCCCACACCATTTGCATTGTACTCTCTTTCTGACCGGGTCTACCATGTGCCCGTGTTCCCAACCCACGTCAGAAGCACGTGCTAGTGCTGCATCACCTTGATCGGCCATTGCTTATACCTGCAAAAATTGTAAACAATGCACTAAAAATGATTAGATAACATAAAAAATGCTTTAGACGCTGTTCGGGAATCAAACAGCCCATCAAACACACTATTCGGTATGTTTAAATGGTTACGTATTTGCCGGAAATGGTCGTAAATCAACGTACGGGGTATCCGTAATTTTTCCCGTACAAAGAACATCCAATCAATGTTCAAACAACTTGAGCGGAGTTGTTCGATCAAAAATCACCGAGTTTAACCATGCTCGGAGTCGTCGGAAACGCGTAAAAATAGGCGTACGAGATATCTGAAATTTTTCCCGTGCAAACAACATCCAATCGAATAGTTCAAAACTTAAACGGACTTGTTTGGTCGGAAATCACAAAGTTTAACGACGCTCGGACTCGTCGGAAACGCGTAAGAATGGACGTACGAAGTTTTCGGCGAAGAAATCTTACCAATAACCTTCTAAAGATCGAAGAAGAGGTTGAATCGAGGCCGATCGGAGCTTGGATCGGCGGAATCCCTTGAAGAAGTAGCTTGGAATCGCCACCGGAATCGCCGGAATCGGTGCTGGCAGCGCTGGAATCGCCGCGGAATCGGCGCACACAGCTGGGATCGACGATGGAATCACCGGAATCGTCGATTCCGAGGTTCAGATCGCCCTGGAATCGCCGGAATCGAAGGTAGCCTCCGCCTGGATCGCCGGAATCGACCGCGGCGGTCAATTCCGGCCCTAAAATGTGTGGAATCGGTTCGATTCCCGGTCCAGAATCGAACCGGGAATTGAACCGGACCAAGGATTCCGGTCTTCCGTGGAATCGGTCGGGATCGACCAAGGATCGACCGATTCCACACGGAATCGCCGGAATCGGATCAATTCCGACCGATTCCGCAGAATTTATGCCGGAATCGGTCCTTCCGTGGGGAATCGGATCCGATCCGATTCCGAAATCGGCCGATTCCGGACCGATTCCACCGATTCTGTAATCCATGGCCATGACTGCCAGACCACTTCTCGGAATTCCGTTACCTTGCAATCCCTCGCTGCTGCCACCTTCTTCTGGATCCCCCGGCTGCTTCTGACGCAACTTTTTCATCTCCCGCCACCCACCAGATCTGATGCTGCCTTCTCCCTCCTTGTTTGAAGTCCTGCATCACCACAGTTCCTCTGCACATGGAATACTTCGTGCATGCGAGAAGCGCACTGGTCCCATCTCCGCATGCAAGTGCAATCTGCCGTCTGCGTCCACATGCTTCCCACTTTGTCAAAGCGGTCAACCACTCTCATTCTGACTGGTGCAAGAAGCCTGAGCCCACCACCTGGACCACCCAGACTTCCCTGGTTCCTCAATTCACTCAGCCGACCACCTGATTCAACAGGTCTAGCCTCAGTTCAGGGCCAATTCAATGCTAGTTCAGCCATTTTGCGTCTGGTTTAGCTTGGTTCAGAAAAGTTATTTTTTCTAGTTTAACTTTTTTTTAGTGTTATTTTTGTCTTTTCTCACTTTTGTCTCACAACAATTTGGTATCAAAGCGCAGGATCTACTCTTTTTTATAAGTTAACTGCTGGATCATTTGTTCGACATCAGCACATGATTGAGATGTGATGATTCAAACTTGAGGACGTGTTTCTGTTAGTTGGGAAATATGATGTGAAATTAACAAGGACATATTTGAATGTAATTTTTATATTTTAGTCTTTTTTTGGCATGAAAATATACTTGTAAGTAGCTTTTGTCTTGGAGGGTCTAATTGTTATGCATGCGCTGTATAAATGTAGCCTATCTCTTGTACCCCACTTAGGAAGATAAGAAAAATTTTAGAGTTTTGGTTCCAGTTAGATGGATCTGCCCCTAATTCTTTCTCTCCCTCTTTCCTTGTTAGGCCAAGAAGGGTCTTCTCCACCACCTCCTAGAAGCTTCTTTCTTCTCACCTTAGGCAATATGCACTATTCACCCTTTATCCTCCCTCTCTCTTTTATCTCGCCATTTCCGATTTCGTCGGATCTCCTCCTCATGCGATCAACTAGAATGCCTTCGTGCCAAGTTCAGCACTATCCACTGTGTCTCTGTGCTCAAAACTCACCACAATCGTGGCACTAACACTCCATTCACTGTCAAGGTGCTTTGCAAAACATTCGTGGCTCTTGAGAGCCTTCATCGACTTTACCTCCTATGTAGTCAGCTTCCCTCTCTTTGCCAAGTGAAGTTGTTTGTCTGAATCCATCGAGTTGCCCCCATTTGTGTCCCTCCTAAACTCATTGCGATCACATTACATTCGCCTATCAGAGGTTTTGAATGCCAATCGTGAACAAGTCCTAGTTCTTATTCCACCAACCTAGCATCCGGATATCTATGTTCACCTATGTAGTCAGAGGCGAGAGGCGACCGAGGCACTTGAGGCAGGCGCCTTAGGCGCCCGAGGCAACATTCTTTTTATTGAAGAATTTCTCAAAAACTATACATATAACATTGAAACTTTTGAAGAAGAACGTAAAAAATACAAAAATTTCACTTCTAGAACCTATAATGCATCAAGATATTGGAGTCTCAAGGTGGAAGACTGGGCATTGGGGGTTTCGGGGTGGGGAAGGAGGATTTAAGTTGCCAATTTAACTTTCACATGGTCCTCACCCGGGCGAGGCGAGATCTGCCCAGACGAGGTGTTTTGCCTCGCCTCGCTTAGGCGCGGCGTTGAGGTGAGTGTCTCAGATAACATAGATGCTCACACAGTCATGGGACCGTCAACCTTGGCATCGCGAGACAGTCGACCTTCTAAAAGCTCTTCCAGCAATTCTTGGGTTCTCCTTTCACCACCAATGTCGTTGCTTCACTATGTGCCTTCCCAATCGTCTACTCTCTTCCTCTTTCTGGCCAAGAAATCTTGATGTGGCCATCGGACAACCCATACCACCTCTTAGAATCAAAGATCGCAGGATTAGAATCGGAGTTAGGATTGGTGGGTATTGATCCAATATTGGATCGAATCGGTCAGATCCCGACCGATTCGCCAGAACTAAGACTTGTTTGAAATCGGTCCAGATCAGTCTTTTTTATTTTATTGTTTAAAATATTCATAAAATCAGGAAAAATCTAAAAAAATCTAAAAATCAGGGAGGAAATCTAATAATTGTCAACAAAATAAACTGTGATATCTACCACATTTTTATGTAACTATGAGAGATTTTAACATAAATGAATACAAATTGATATTAATATTCATTTTATTAAAAAAAAAGATGGTATAAGTTATATGTATTAGAAAATATACCTTCCAATCACCACCAACTCTGAAATTGTCTCTCATAATCCTTGTCTTGTTCTTCATTTTCTTGGATTCTCCAAACTCTGATCACTCATGATTGGCCCATTACCATATGAAAATAATGATTAGGTCATCTAGTTAAAATCATAAACTCCACTTTCGGTTGGAGTTGGAGGGAGGATGAATAACAAGTCTAAAGTAGGATCTAGGTATGATGCAGTGTACTCATCAAAGACATTCATCTTATTCCAACGGTTGCTACTACTTCCACTGAATGCCTCATGTCAGTTAAATCAGGGTTGTCCTAGCTCTACTCATTCATGCACTTCTAGAAGAACCACCATCACCCCTACCACCTCCACCTCCACCTCTATTTCCACCTAAACATCCCACACATTGTTATTGTGTAGGTGGAATAAATTCTCTCTCATCATTATCTAATGAATGGGCCTGAGTAGTATTTGTAGCAATGTGATGCGGCGTTTGATACTTAACTTTCTCCTCTTCAAACTTTCTTCTTCCTTAGTATATTGGCATGTTGGCTGGCAAGCTTTCATCAAGGTCTTGAACAAGTAACCATTCTTTTTGGTGGTAGAAGGAAGGTGGGGTCGGGAGTCGGGACCGGGTTGGTTCTCGCGACCCGGGTCGGCCAAGGTCGCCACCCGGGTCGGGATGGAGTTGGTTGCGGTCGCCAAAAATAATAATAAAATATTAAATATGGGGTCGGGGTCTTGGGGTCCGGACCGGATCGGTCGGCCCCAAAACCGATCGGGTTGGGGTAGGGTCGCGATTCCGCATTCCATGGGTAGAAGGTCCTACATTTAGTACTCGAGTTGGAGCTGTGGCTAGAGTTGGTTCTAGCTCTGGAGTAGTTGTACTTTGGGATGGATCAAGAATTCGAGCTTAGCATGGAACTTGGGTTTCTTGTCTTTCTTGCATTTCTTCATTCTCACCAAGGACGCTATCAAGCTCATTTTCGGTCTATGATCTATCATTCGGGTCGAACTCTGACTTTTCCCTCAGTGTCTTTTTCTTCTATTCATACTGCAAGTGAATGTTCTTGAAATAGATATTTCAAATCAACATCATTTTATAACAAGCACTGCCCCTAACTAGCTTGAGCTTGAGCTCTCTCCTGATACAATCTACTTGTAAATTTTGCAAATCTTTCCTTATATGTCGTCAATCTATTTTTGATATTTTTTATCCTCAACCTCATGTTGTAATAATAGAACACTAGTTCTCCAATCTTTTACTTTTCAACTTGTTCCTTCTCTTCGTGTGATTGAGACTGAAGTTGCTTCAATTTCTCTCACATGGGGATGAACTAGTGCTCTATTTTAACACTCAAACTGCACTAGCTACTAATGGATTCCATTCACTCTTGTTGCTGACTTGAATCCACCACTCAACTATAAAAATAACAAATAGTGTAGAAATTATTAAGTGTATAAGGTTCTTATAATAATATTTACCATGTACTAAATGTGTAATAGTTTATCAAGAAAAACTTTATCATGTCAATACAAAAGATCTGAATCTCCATAGACTCTAATTTTGTGGTTGTACGAAGTCATCTAAAATACAATAAGAAATACAGCTTATATTCAAGTTCCATGCGTACTAAATAAGTAAGAATCACTCTCTTCAATCTCGACTTCTATTCTATCTCGTGGAGTTTAACACAAATGTTTTATCACTGATAGTTTGAGAGTATCTCAGCATCATTATACACTTGCCTAACATAGTGTATCCTTAGATTTAAGAAATATCATATCAAAATATAACACAATCTAACATTTTAGACATTAACACATTACTATGAATAAAACATAACAATTAAATTATACTTGCACATGATTATTATGGTGAAGTGTTTTGTCCTATCTATTTTATCACCTTCCACCACTTTTTACAACATTTAAAATATTTCTCTTTAATTTTCGTCTTTGTTTTGTCCATAGCATTGTACAAGTATCTTATTTGATTTTTATTATTTAAGTCCACTAATTTAAACACCTATACTAAGAGGTCTATCACATACAAGTAGTACTACACTTTTTTCCATCACCTATTATCCTCAGTCAACTATTTCATCTTCAATAGAACATCATATTACTTCATTAAGCTTTCGTAGGCATCTGTGTACTCTTATTATGTAGTGTATAGTATGCACCCCTTCAAATAATGTCTATATCTATAGAGGCTCTCCAACATAATGAAATACATGGCAGATCTGACCCAGTTTTACTAGGTCATGACCATCGATGTGCTCCCTCATGATATGCAATAGTTTAAGATGTCTATAAATAAAGGATATGATATGTAGTCCTTGACTCACCAAGAACATCACACTTGGATATCTCCCAATGTCTTCCGACATTAAATCAATAGCATATGTAGTATATAGCACCTAAAACAAGTGTGAGCTGGCCCCTGCTAGCTTCTTTCTTACAGCTTTATGCGATGCTTCATTATCAGTGACAAACTGCATAATATTTTCTTCTTCAATCTCGTCTACGTAGTGTTTATTAAACCAACAGGTAATCTGTATTCTTCACCTAGCCTGATACATTAATGAACGTCAACAATATGATGTCTTCAGAATAATATACAAGGAAGTTGATAATAAGTGACCTCTTTGTGATTCTTGTTCAACCATCACACATTACGGTGCACCTTTTCTTCTTCCATATATATTTGAATCCATTTATTTAAAATCTCAACTCATTAACCTCTTCTTCTAACTCACTCTCGTATATGTACTTGGACGTGGGAGCTTTTAATCTTGGTCCAGCCTCATTAATGACATTTGTCATTGTTTAGAAATAAAGATTGATGGTTGTATGTGCTGGAACACCTATATGAACCAAAATAAAGACATTGTTGTCAATAATTTTTTCCAAAAATATTTAGAAAATACATTTAATAAAACTTAACATCTTCATGTACCTGTATGTATAAAGAATTTGACCATGTATTTGATTACTTTCTTTGTAGTCTCTCTCATAGCCATAACTCTCTTTAAGGTCCATTTTTCGACTTTTGATATCTACCACTATGTTTATACACAGTAGTGTCCTCCATTGGTTGAATTGAATGTGACTGACGGAACTCAATATCTTGAATAAGGCGAGTTTCTTCTTCCACATTAGAACATTTGGTAGTGACACCTTGACCTTTTGCCTCTCTTCTTCTTTCCTCATCTTCACAGGACTGAGCACTACTAGCATTCAAGGCTCTCCTCACTTGAATCTCATCTTCATCATCTAAAAATGATGAGTCAACTTGAACATATGCTTGTTCTTTACCCTTCTTACCTTTTCTGAACTTGAGATCGGTGTCTCTTCGTCCAAGCAACTCATCATGTAGATCTATCATTTGCCAAATTCTAATCTCTCTGAAACGATCTCTTGGTTAAATAATCTCTCATTTCACCCTCAGCTCAGTTGAGAACTTGTCACACTTCTTGATATTCTCATCAACATCAGTTATATGTTACTTGAGGTGGTATACACTTCCATTCATATTTTTTGACATCATTTGTATCTTGTTATATTCTTCTTAACATATAATAAATATTCATGTTGTCATCTAATATCATGATGCGTAATGATAGTTTGTTTCTTGTTTGATATTTTATCTACACATAAAACCAGAATAATTAAAAAAATTTAATCAAATTTTGAAAAAAGAATTAACGATCATCCTCAAAGGGGTGATCACCTCTTTGGGGATTGGGGTGAGAAAAACCACTGCAGAAAGGGTGTCTATACTCAGACACCCCTTCAGGGAAACTCACCCCCAAAGGGCTATGATTAAACATATTTTTGGGGGTGATCCAAGCCCTGGGTGGGGGAGGGGGGAAGTAAGGGAAGGGGTGGAGATCATCAAAGGCAGGAGGAACCGGGGAGAGGGAGATGGGAATGGGTCAATCAGTGGATTTGGGACCAATCCTCCCAATTCTCTCGGTATTTTCAATCGGATCGGTTGTTTAGGCCGGAATTAGATTGGTCATGACTACTCGATCCAAGAATCGGCCGATCTCAATCCGAATTGGCTGATTTTGCAATCACTGCTTTGAATCCTATTCTCTTGTGATCCAATGCCACTGCCACCTCCTCTGGACCCCAGCCACTTCCGTCACGTACTCTTTTACCTCCCACCACCTGCCAGATCTGATGCTGCCTTCTGCCCCTTTGTCTGAAGTCCCACATTGCCACAGTTCCTTTGCGCAGTGAAGACTCGCTCCCTTCACATGTTCAACAAGCCCCCTGGTCATGTCTCCTCACACCTGCGAATTCAACTCTCTGTCCACATGTCTAACACCATTCAGCCTGTCCGGTCAAAGAGGTCAACCCCTCGGTCTTGACTGGTACAAGAAGTCTGAGCCACCGGGACCACTCATTCTACCCCAGTTCCTCGGTTCACCCAGCCAAACACTCAATTCAACCTGTCTAGCCCCAGTTCAATGTTGGTTCAGCCTGTTTGCATTTGGTTTAGCTCAGTTTGGACTAGGTTCTTTCTAGTTTAACTTGTTTTTAAGCTCTATTTTGGTTTTTTTCTTGCTTTGGTCCCGCATCACCATCCATACTGTACCTTTCCTGTGGGAAGGCTGATTGATTGAAAGTCTGCAAGTTTTGTTTTAAACTTTTCTAGTTGATTGGTCAGAGCGTTTGTTAATATTTTGCTAACATCATTGAGAAGGTCTATGGGCCTGATGCCCCTGTTCTCCTTGGAACGGTTTGCAGGATAGTCAGATCTGGTGATTGGGATTGGCACCTGCCACCCGATGTGGGGGAGGGGGCCAATCCTGCTGGATGGTTCTGCCGGATCGGTCAGTTTCAACTGATCCAACCTCAGTCTAGGGTTGAATCGCCGTTGTCAGGTGGCTGAGGGGTTGCAGCAAGGCTGCCACCTTCCCTGCCCTATCGGGCAGGTAGAATGAGCTTATGAGGTCCATCAAATACAATATACTTTGGATCCGATAATTTCTATTTATTGGGTTTGTTGGACCTGATACGCTCCTTCCTCTGTCAGGAGAAGATTCAACTTGCAGTGCTGTCCCTCTGCCACTGAACAGGGCAATCTGACCCAAATCACCTGCCCTTGGCACCCTAGAAAATCTTAGGGCTTCATTTTATTTTTGGTTTTGTTTTTTAGATTTTGGAAGATTCATCCAGGCTGATTCAGTTTATCTTCGGGCCGATTGACCTAGAAAGCCAATCCGATCCTGACCTAGAAATCTTTGCTCCTCGGCCTTAACTTTCTCTGGTATACGCAACATGAAAAGTTTGATTTAGTTACATGTTTTGATTTGGCTTCTGAAAGAACTTGATGGATGCAAATTCATCCAACCCATCTCTTCCAACGGTCATCCAAAATTCTTTAAGAATCCCCTGGAAATCTACATGGCCCTGGAGATCTTTTTGCTTCGTTAACAAAAACTGCTTTATATCTGAATATAAGAAGGCCGAGGAAATGCTAATCATATTTTTTTTAACGTTTATCAGGGAATTGTGACCCATTTTTAGCCAAATGCTCTTTAGTTGTTTCTACCATAAAAATTTACTTTCAATATGTTGGCAGTGACTTCCTTGCAATTTTTCTTGTCTACCCTAAAGGACAACACTTGCTTAGGCAACTTCGCAAAATTGTCCATTTTTATTCTTTGAAATGCACCCTGACTTGTTTTCTTAATTCATTCAGCGGGAAGTTGCAACTTCTCTCTTGTGCAGTATTTTTTGAGCTTGTCAATTTGTCTAATTTTAATTTTTTTGTCTGATCCTGACGCAAATGAAGGATCTTGTGGAGATAGAGGAGGTCAGCAACAATGATAAAGATGCCTTCGGTTCTCCAGCCTCTGTGAAGGAAAAAATAGAAACGTCTGTTATAGAGTCAAAGACCTTTGTCTCAAAGACTCAGGTCACAGAGAAAGCCGTTACATTTGCTTCCGAAAGCAAACTTGCTCATAACATTGTGTTAAGTAAAGCAAGCACTAAAGATTATACTGATAGAACTACTGCTGATAGGGACACTGGTTTCACGTTTCAACCATTATCAACTCCATTCCAACTTCCTTTGGCAACTACCAAGCCATCTGCATTTGCTGAACAATCTGCTACATTAAGTGGAGAAGTATCTGCTCCAGTTTTCAATTTTAGCTCTAAAACTTCTCCCTTGACATTTTCTCCAAATATGATGAGTTTAAGTGAATCTTCAAGTCTGAAATTTGGAGAAAATTCGGACACCAAAGAGCAGTTATTTGGAAGGTATGTCATCTGTCCTGTGCAGCAACTCTTTTTTACTTTATTTTACCTTTTTTATGTTAGGAAATTGATCACTAGTCGTTCTCTAAACATATTCTGGTTATTACTTTTGTGTGTCTGAATGATTATGGATGATTTATTAGTTCATGGAAATGGGCCTATTTCAGAATGTTGAGCTATAACCAAAAAATCACATCAACCATGGACAAAATAAATGCTTGAGAAAATAGATGGATGGAATAGTGTAAGTTATGTATTTCTGTAGGCACTCAATTAGAAAGACTGCCGCAATGTACTTAAAATCTTTTGCTTAGGAATTCATTCCCTTGTGCAAAAGCTACTATGTGCTTAATTCAATACATGGTTCGCCGGGTCGGCGACCCGGTCGGCCGGGTCGGCGACCCGGTCTGCCGGGTCGCCCGACCCGGTCGCTTTTTGGGCCGACCGACCCCGACCCGGCCCCGACCCCCCGACCCGGCTATTATTTTAAATTGAATTTTTTATTATATTTTTCCCCGACCCCGACCCGACCCGGGTCGCGACCCCAACCGACCCGGGTCGGTTTTGGGGCCGACCGACCCGGGGCCGACCCCCGACTATTCCTTCCTTGATTCAATATATAACTTTTAAAGCTTCTTGTTAGAAATAGTGAATGCGACAATTTATATCTTGCAGAATTAGATTGGAGTTGGCCACAATCAGCCAATTCTGAGTTGGACTAGTTTATCCTGACATGGAATTGGCTGGGATTGGCTGATGTGCACCAACTTGAATGATGTTGTGTTGGAGTCTGCTGAATCGACCCAATTATGGCTGATTCCAGCTTCCCGAAGTGGGAGGATTGGTTGATCTAGGATCCCATTCTGGCTCTGTTTTCTATGTTCTTGCTAAAAGGTAAACGAGGAGGATCTATTTTCATCTGTTCATGATGACAGCTCTTTTAGTTAAAAATTTGAAAAAGGCTATTTTCTTGTATTTAATTTTTCTCTGAAGCAAAAAAATGCTGTTATTTTCGTCATTTATTTCTCGTATCTCACTTTTCTGTGAATTTCTTTGGAGATTGGATTTGTCGTACCACTACTACTAGTACTACCGTTAGTACCAAAAGCTCTTATTCTAGTGTTGTTATTTGGTGCTTAAAATGTATTGCAGCAATATGGGCACTTCGACTGTAATGACTCCAGTGGAATTGGAATCTTATAAAACCAATGCTGCTGGAAACGATGGGAGTTTGTCCAAAGCCATTGGAACTAATAAGGATGATCTTTTTAAATCCATGGGAACTAGGTTTTCATCGACTTTAATGACTTCAACCGTCTCAAACATCTCATGTGCAACTTCTAATACCTCCGGCCAGAGCAATGGTGTCTTAGCATCAGCTGCATCCATATTTTCAACTTCTTCTGCACATTTGAGCACTCCTGCAGTTACTTTCACGTCTGCAAGCTCTGCTTCAGGGAAAGCTTCAAGCAATGCATTTGCTGTTTCATCTACTTCCGTTGGGATGACATCGTTTCAGTTTGGGTCTGCGGTAGCAGATTCATCTACTCCCATTTCAGCTGCAGTGAAATCTGGATCCAAAGATTTGGGGTCAGAACCTGTCAAAGGATCATCTTTTGGTATCACCAGTACAACTGCACCAGAATCATCAAGTGGGACCACAAGTATCTTTGGTTTTGGTGCTTCAGAAAAATCTGGTGGTGGTAGTACTTCTGGATTGGTATTTGGGTCCCAACCGACCAATTCCAGAAGTGGGACTTCACCTTTTTCACAGAGCACTGCATCCCAAATTGGAGCTAGTTCTTCTCCAGCATTTGGATTGGGCAGTTCAACACTTGGTTTTGGTAGCTCAGCAAGTGGATTGTCTACCAGTATGAGGCCACTTTTTTCAAGCTCAGGTTTTGGACAAAGTTCCACAGCCTCATGTCTTCAAGCTACTGGTTCTTCCGGCATCCTAAGCAGCGTTTCCTTCACTTCGAGTGTGGCATCACCCATCTTGTTTGGTTCTAGTTCTCAATCAACCACTCCAGTCTTTGGTTCTGGATTTGGTTTGTCGTCATCTGCTAGTACAATGTTTACAAATCCAACTTCATCAACTGCTTTATCTACTTCACTATTTGGTTCATCATCGACTTCACCACCGACATTCACATCAACTTCTGCAGCTACCTCGTCACCATTTATTTTCTCTCAAACAGGTGCAGCTAGCTCATCAGCACTTCCATTTACTTCATTTGGCACAACTTCATCTTCTCCCGCTTCAACCGTTCCTGCTTTTGGGATATCAGCCTCAAATGTGGGCTTCGGCTCAAGTTCACCTGGGAATGACCAGATGAATGTTGAGGACAGTATGGCTGATGATGCAGGTCCGACAACAGCCCCTTCTCTGCCCGTGTTTGGCCAGCCATCTAATGTTCCTGGTCCAAATATACCATTCAACTCACCAGCTACCCCATCAGGAGCATCTCCATTTCAGTTTACGAGTCCTCAGCCTTCTGCATTTTCACAGCCTCCATTTCAAGCAGCTGGCAGTTTTGAGCTCGGTGGTGGCTTTTCGATGGGCAGTGGGGGAGGTGAGAAGTCTAACCGAAGATTTATTAAGGCCAAAAGGGATAAACATCGGAAAAAGTGAAGGCCATGTATCAGATTATGTGCCTTATCTTGTTATTGCCGTCACAAGTAGAAATTAGATGGTGTTATCTGCGGTGGACAGTGGTAGTGATTGTTATTTGGTGCCTTCTGTTTTACCAGTCGATCTCAGATTTCAAGGCAATCATGGCGTGAAAACATATTTGGCTGCTAGATTTCATTGCCATTCTTATTTTGCTCCCTTGTGCACCCATATTTCAGTTTTATTCTGCTCGTATGTGGGCTGTGATCGTTACAATTTTGCCTCATGTAGTTCACCAGAGAAAAGATACTGATCATGGTGGCTTTTGGGAAGGAAGCCCTTTGAGCCACTTGGATGCCCCTATTTTCTGTACGTCTGTAACATAGACATGATAATGCAAGACTGAGAGTCTACTGTTTGTTCCTGTCTTCCCCTTGTCAAAACGTAATCGATAATTAATTGTTCGCTCTTGTTCCACTTTAAAATGTCGGCACATTTCTTTTTTCACGGCTCTCAACGTGGTGACATCACATCAATAAAGAAGCCTCCCAGCTGGGATGTTTTTACTACGACCGCTTCGTGTGGTTGGTTCCATTCATGGAAAGAAGGATCACGGTTCTTTTACCCCCACTCGTCTCTCTCTCTCTCAACTCTCTTCCTTATTCTAAAATCACTCTCTTAAATATTTAAATAATATATTTTCTTTATTTTTTGAAATTTTATATTTTTATAATGTTTTTTAAAGTCATGTGACTCTAATTTTTAGTGTGGCCCGGAATAGTTATTATATTGTAATTTAATATCAAAGAAAAAAAATTAATATAAATATTATCAAAAAATAATGTTCCAGAGATTTTTTTTTTAGTTGAATCATCACATCAACGAGATGAATGACAACATTGTACCTTGCATTCGACTTTACTTAAGAAAAGAGCTTAATTTTGGAGGGGTATTTACAAATATTGAAACAAGCATAGGAAGATTCAAAACAATATAAGGAGACTATTAGGAAAGAAATTTTCAAATTTGTAAGACATTTAGTTTACATATAGAGGAACAAACTGAGTGTTCCAAATTTTTTAAGGATGAAAATTTTAATGATGATACATTATCATTAATATTTATTAAATCATACTAATATATGTATGGTATTAATGTTTAATCATTATTATTATAAATAGATAATTTAATATGGATAACGAAGACATTGTAAGTTATAAGATATGTATTGATGTACTAGTCTATTCATAGGCCAAATTCCAGGAAGTGGGAAAGCACGTAGAAGAGGGAGAGATTGAACAACCAAGAAAAAAATTCGCAATCTTACGCAAGATGATGATCCAACAATAGGTCTTGTGAATCATGTCATCACATGTCTACGGTAAAGACAAATAAACATCACGACAATAACGAAGACTTTATAGATATGTAAAGAGAATATCGGACGAACAACATTTAGTTGGTTCTTTCATAATAGCATATTGGTGAATGCTGCAAGGGGGCATATTACGTATGATTGACACCATAGTTGACATCAATAGGGGAGTGCTTGGATCAACTCTGAAAGAAATAAAATACTTATCATCCAATTGAGATAAAAGATATTAGATAATATGTCAAATCATTTAAACATATTTATTAAGAAAGATATGCTCGTTAATGATGAATGTTGGACATGTTAGTAACTTTTAAAACTTATTACCTATTTATCTTTTTAAACTTAAAATTTTAAAACTTGTGTGTGTCCTTCTTCTTAATAGGTATATTAGGAAGACATTCCTATCATATTGTCAAGTTCAGATTCTCTTCTGGAAATTCTTGAACACATTTGGATAGGTAAACAATGTAGACTTTTTTTTTAAAATTAATCAACGGTGTTGTTGAAGAGATAGTAGAGAATCAAGTTGTTGAAATAGTATTGAACGACGCAACAGCATATAAAATAGTTGGACAATTGTTGATGGTCAAGAAGCCACTTTTATATTGGGCACTATGCTCTGCCCATTCGCTTGATTTGATGCTAGAGGATATATGCATGGATTCTTAAATTGACTAGGTAGTTAAGATGTATCAGTTCATATCATTCTTTTTATACTACTACAATTTCATTCTTAACCTAATATGGGAGCATACGAAGGACCCAAAGCTCTTATGGACCAGGACAACATGATTTTCTTCTCATTATATTTTCTTGAAGAGTTTAATGCAAAGGCATTCCTTTACCTAAATGATACTTTCGTCGAGATATGTTAGTTGGAAGGTTGAGGAGATTTTAGAGAGTAGAGACTTTTGACAAGTGATAAAGAAGGTGCTTCATATAGTGCAACTATTAGTCAAAGTTGGGGATTGAAATGCAAATATGGGTTATCTCTATGATACACTTGAGCAGGCGAAGGATGAAATCACAAAGATGGTGTTAGACTTTAACAATTGAGATATTCTATATTGTTGGTAGAAACGAATGTACATGCAATTGATACTTTCTTTGTCATTAAGTCAAATCATGCATCATGTTTATATTGTTATACTCTCTACTAACATGGATATGTTGCTATCTGCCAGGTCACTCTTTTAACCTTAGATATTGATATAATCTAATATTTAAGCCAATTAATGACCTTCTAGATAGTATGAAAGAGGCCAATGTAGAATGCTTGGAGATGATGATCAATCAATTATAATATGCAACAAGATGCATAACTATAGAATGAGGAGGACATTTCACTTTGGGACATTAAGGGTACAATAAGTAGTTATGCTCTTTAAGTTTGAATACATACCATTTGATTTTGTTTTGTGATTTAGATGATTAACTTATTCTAATTATTTTTTAACATACAATGTTATCATGTAGTGGAAAGATCATGACAAGGCACCGAGATATGAGTATCTAATAAACATTGCCATAAGAGTCATGAGCCAAATCACATCGACTTCAGGAAGTGAAATGAATTAGTTAATGCTCAACCTAATTCATACAAAGTAAGGAAATAGGCTGCCGTCAAGAAGACTAGAGCAATCTATGTACTGTACCTATTAAATTTGATATAGATATTGCTGGAAAAACACATACAATGAATAAAGAAATTCAAAAACGTAAGATCCTTTTAGAAAAATATACTGTTAAAATTAGTATGGTATATGTCAGTTCAATCATATATAATGATCTTATATTGAGAAATGATTTTATATCACAATTTAAAGTTTATACACAAACACCAATCTTATTAAGATTTAAAAGTCCATGTAAACATTAGATTACAATATTTAAAAGTACAAAAGCATTTCACAAAAAATTACCTATTAAATGGACGCGTAGGCCAGCGTGGTGATGGGAAAATAAAATTAAAACTTCAAACAGACAAATTCGACTTGAAAAAGCCATTATTACAATTAAATGTTTCTGAACTTGAACATTTACTTGAAAGCAATTTTCTAAAAATCTCTTAGCATTTTGGAAAATAAGCAAAGATTATGCTCACATATAATTAAAAGATAAAAATAAAATTATAAGAGAAAAACCTATGAGATATAATCCCTAAGATATAGAAGAGTTCAAAATACAAATAGAAGAATTATTAAAAATGAATATAATACAAAATCAAGAAGTCCTCCTAGCAGCACAACCTTTATGGTTAGAAATCATAGTGAAATATAACGAGGAAAAACAAAAATGGTAGTAAAACAGTTAAATGATCAGGCCTGATAGGTTGTGACAAGATCAGGCCTGATCCTGATTAGTTAAAACATGACCAGGCATTTTATTGGATTTCAGCATTCATAGGACAGGCTATGACAGGATTAGGCTTGATCTTAATCCTAAATTTTATTGCACCAAATTTTTTGAATGAACAAAACTCTACTTCAAATGTCATGGGAGACTGTCCACACTTCCACCATAGATAGGCACAGTTGGGATGGCCACTGGGTGGTGCCTGCTGGTGGTGAGGGTGGCCTACACTACAGCCTTCTACTGCCGCTGCCGAAGGTGCTGATCATGCTGGGATCTGCCTCAAGTGATCTGAATTTGGATGATCCGGACCAATTTGGTGACCACTCATATCTAGCCTGATCCTCCGAAAGCTGGCCCTTGGATTGGGCTTCCCTTGGGTTAGCCAGCACACTACAACCAAATGGGTATTGCATGTGGAGGCATCAGTTTATGGTCTTTCGCTTGCACCTACCTTGCTCTCCTTTGTTGTTCTTTCTTTTCTTGCTTCAAATGAATGAATAGTCTTGTTATATGTCTATTTATGCTCTGGTCGATGGACGTGAATACTATGGAGTTTGAATCCAAGTCAAATTTGGTCTGTTTATGTCCAATTCCAATCAGGATTCAGGTTTTTGAGACATGTTCTTATCCAAGTTTTTTATTTGGATTACTTTTGTTCAGATTCTAAGGGAATTGGTTTGTACATGTACTCCTAGGTACAGTTGGAATAGTATATGCCAAAATTGCGATTTCTTGTTATCCTTGCCTTCTCTCTTCCCTCTCCTATGTCTACTATTTTTTTTATTTTTGTAAGCAATAACAAAGACAAGAAAAGTAAGTTTAAATATTAAAGTATAGCAGTAAACAAACATAAAAAAAAATTGAGTCAACAGCTTCCTCAAAAGGATGGATATATAATATATTACACCTAGAACTTGAAAAAATGCTTTTGATTCCAACAGCTTAAGTTTTTCAATGTGATTAGAGAATAAACATTGGTTATGTAAATTGTGTTAAAGAAAATAATTGTGAATATTTAAAATTCCAAAATTGCTAAATATTAGTCATTTTATCTTTGCCAATATTTCCAAAGGTGGGAAGAGCTGATCTTTTACGAAGCACTTTATTTCTGAAATTTTTCTCAGTGTTTGTTGTTAATAAAAAAAATGGACAGAGATACACATTAAACATGGGTACATTTTTGTACTTTTCCAATTACAACTAAAATACTATACCAAACATTTGTTCTTAAATATATGCATGAATATTCTTATCATATTTCTCTATTTCTGAGGTCGGATTGATATTTTTGGTATCTTTTTCTAAATTGGAAAAGGCAATGATTATCTTATTTAAATTAATAATTCGGTAATGGAGTTGTGGTGGTAATTAATTGACTTTTATACTAAATACACTTGTGAATGTTAATTTCAACTT
The DNA here is from genome assembly GCA_036172225.1 of Cryptocoryne crispatula var. balansae. NCBI lineage: Eukaryota > Viridiplantae > Streptophyta > Magnoliopsida > Alismatales > Araceae > Cryptocoryne > Cryptocoryne crispatula. The sequence goes on from CM069927.1 coordinate 26,771,751, forward strand.
ATCAAATTTGTCTATGATTTTCTGAATTTTGTGAATGTTAATTTCAACATATCTTTAGTTACCTGCAGGTGACCGGTTACTAGAGGGCTATAAGTTTTTCGTTGCTGTTTGTTTTTTTTTTTACCTTTTAAGTAGCCCAACACATCTAAATTAAGGTTAATGTTTAATAATTATTAAATATAAAATCAATAACTTAAATCTTATAAAAAACTTAAAGTCTAAATTTGTGATGCCTGATGTTTACGTATCATTGATAAGGCTGCTAATATCTAAATAAATAATGAAAACACCTTGAACTAAAATACTATTATATTAAATTTACAAATATATACACTAAACACTTGAAAAAAAAACTATATTTTATATAAATACATACATCCGACAAATTGATTATGATACGTGTATAAGATAGTTTTATTATTAAAAAAATTTAAATACTACACGTATAGGTGCGAAACTCGTTTTATTCTGACTAATATATACACCGATATATGAAAGCATGGGCCGGCTGCGTTGAGCTAGGCCCGGGGGGAAACGGCAACCGGAGAAACCATAATCTTCTTCTCAGCATGGTCAACAGAATTAAGAATACCTCAACACAGATAACCTGTACATTTTATCCATCGTACGAATAAATTACTTTTAAAAATAATACATGCATGGATCGGACCTCAGCAATTTATTAACGTAATCAAAAGTAAGGATGTCAATGGTTACCGATTATCTGATCATCCGACCCATTCGTTAGTTAACGAACAGTTAATGAATAGTTTAAATTTTCCGAATAAACTATCTGTGTTCGTTTACTGATTAACCATTATCTTAGCCGATGTGGTCATGGATACACCATAAATCGAATCCGAAAACTATTATCCGTATTCATTAATTAATACATAATACAATAACTCACAATTTATGACATCTAAGCATATATATGTCCCATCTAGAAAATCTTATTGTCCTTAACTCACCGGTTCACCCTTCTCCCTGAGATCTCAATATAGGACAAGCCTTGCCCTGACATCCGACAGCGATGTCTTCATCCTCTTCTACTTCTTGACAGTGCAATCCATGTACACGACGATGGCTTCTTCCCCTCCCACCGAATTTGACATCTTGAGAGAATTGTCATACCAGAGAAACTCATCGACTGTGTGATCAACCGAATGGTCGATGACAACACAAAATAGGAATATACACTACAGTTCCACTAGAAGATATTTTACTTTTGTTGCAAATTAACTATCTCATGTTTTATGTTGGACATATATTATTTTGGATATATAACTAAGATTTTTTTCTATCTCATGTTTTGTGTTGCGTATTTAATTATTTACTGCACACTCAAAAATCATTTTTACTATAGACTTGTATTTTTTTGCATCTCATATTTTGTGTTAAATATATAATTAAGAATTTTCTTCTAGTTCATTGCTATAATAGATACTTTTATTTATAATATATATTTTTATGTATATTTCCATCCGTAAAGTCTTTATTTTACTGGGTTGTATCGTACATATGTTATCTCTTTATGTATTCGATAACTGTTTGTTATCCGACCGTAAATCGATTTTAAGCAAATAGAACAATGTGGTTCGCGGATACATCCAATACCGATAGTTAATGAACAACAAGTGCATACACCTTTTTTTATAGGATTTGAATACGATAATACTATTATTCTACCCGTATCCAATCCGTTGACAACCCTATTCAAGAGTACCTTTATTATCATATAGGTTACAACTTAATTATCGGAAATGAAATAAAAAGACAACCACTTTTAGTGAAAAAAAATCATGTGTACATCCAAATGAGTCTTGGCAAAAATAAAAAAAAATCATTACTAAAATCACGGCACACATATGATACAAGAAAAAATTAAAGATATGATATCAAACGTTTGATGACACTATAAAATTTATTCACCACTTTTAGTGAAAATCAGTGCACATTATAAACTTTAAAAAATCATCAAATTTCAATCATGATACCAAAATCAAATTTCACATCGTGGTTATGATTTAAAATTGGAATTGGAAGAGAGCTCATCAAGGCACACACATGACAACACAGATAACCATCCCAATTTATCCGGAATAAATTATTTTTAAAAACAATACACACATCACCGTGTACAGAGCGGACGCGATTTATTATCTCCCGTCCTTAACCCACGCCCCTGCCCTAATCTTCTCGCCCAGCATCCTCGATTTGGTTCCCCTTGGTTCTTCTTTTCCCCCGCTCTCTGTTTCCCCTTCCCTCATGCTCGGTCACACGGGGTAGCCGACGATGCCAACACCACGTCTGAAAGTGATTTCGGCCCGGATCGATTCGTTTTCCCCGAGTTTCTCCCCATTCTTGATGGATGAGCGTGTTTCTTGATTTTTACTTCCTACAGGTTCGATGGCAGAAAAGGGAGCCGCTACATGTTCCTAAAAGGCTGCGGAAGAGGAAGACCCTAGACAAAGAAAATAACATCAAAGATTCCAAAGATACCGCTGCTTTTGTGGTGTTCATGTAGGTTTTTCGTACGAATTTTTTCTTTCTTGTTGGGTCTATTATCTATTTCTATTTAATTTTTTCCATCTGATCTAGGACGAAGAATTTCGCAAGTAGTTGATGACTAATCTATCGAGTGATGATATCGTCTCCGACATGAGTTAAGTAAATTAATATTACGTCTTCTCACCGACTACCACTTCTCTCACAATTTTATTTGCTCACAGGTTGCGCAAGATGGATGTAGGAAGTGGAAAATGTTATCGGAAGATGTAAGCACCTCCTATAGTAATTATCATCTAACTCTCTAAACATAGATCTCTAACCAAATAGTTTTTAGGAGAAGCGTACATACATCAACAAAGTTAAAAGGACCAAGGCAGAGTTACAGCAAGTTAAGGCAGACTGTTCAGCAGCAACAGTCAATCTCGATAGATATTTTAACAAATACGGTAGGTATCTTGTCACCAAAACTGTTATACTTGCGGAGAAAGAAGATAAATAACTAGATGTCATGTTGGTAAATAATTCTGAGACAAAGTGTGTGTCGTCGGTTTTAATAATACTTTCTGTTTTGATAGTTGTTACTATTTTCGTTGATTGTTGTTTGGTCTTTATCAAAGGCTTTTGAATTGTTCTCCGACATTAAGCCATAGAATGACATCGTGCTTTAGTGGTTCTTCATAGAATGACATCATGTTTTGAGAGTTGCTGCAGTTCGACCGGTTCAGAGCTATTTTGAGCCGGTCTAGATCCTGAACCGGCTGGTTCAACATAGTTGAGGGAGTTTTGAGCCCGTATGGGGTTGGTTCGGTCCATTTTGGACCGGTTCGGTGTGGTTCGGGGCCTGTTTGGGTCCATTTTGTTTTGTTTAGGTCCGGTCCACTTTCATTATGGCTTGTTTAGTCCATTTTTAGTTGATTTATCCTGCATCAAAATCTCCCAACAAGTCTTCACCATTACATAAAAAAAGGATTTTCACTTTTCAAGTTCTACACTTTAGAGAAAAGAATATTTCTTATTATAAGCAACAGAACCAATCTCGATCTAGCTACAAGAAAGTTCAAAGAGCTAAAATTGATAGAAGGGTTCCTTGAATACTCTTTTATTTTTCATCAACCGTATCTCTTGGATGAATGGCGCTAGATATAGATGCATCTGCTGGTCTGAGCGAATCTGATATACTGCCGGAGAACCTGAACAGCATGAGATAGCTAGATTCTCTTCGAGCACATCACAGAAGCGACATAGTAAGTTATGCCTTCTATTACTAAAGTCGGACTAGGAAGCCTTTGTAGTATGAAACCTGCACTGCATTATTTCTGGGTGGTATTTCTTATAGCCACATTCAGAGAGTACTACTCACAACTTCAACACAAAAACCTGTATGTCGACTTTACCAATAATTTCCCATCATTAGCAGGCAGCCCGTTCCTTCGGTCCTTTTGCATAGTAAGTAGTTGCACTTGCTCAATGACTCAGCTCTTGTATTTAAAATTTTTTGTTGTCAAAGGGATCACTGCGGAAATTAAGGTCCCAATGTCAACATCTGCAGCAGTCAACCAAGGATAGCAGGATCGGACTCGGAGTCAAGATTGGTGGGTATTGATCCGATCCAAATCGGATCAGTCCAATCCCGACCGATCTGCTAGAAAAAATCAATCGAAAATTGGTAAATAAAAAAACGGATTACGATTCCAATCTAATCCCGACCGATCTGTACGGAATAACAAAAAAAAACCCGATCCCATCGCAATCTCAGCCAATTCTGCTAGAACTTTTTTTTCGGATCGGTGATCTGGCCGAGAATCAAATCGGACCTCCGATCAAGAATCGGATCAGCAATAGTTAAACCGATCTAGGAATCGGCCAATTCCACAATCTATGATATCAACAGAATTCTTCTTATTACAGGCAAACAATGCTTGAAACATGGTTCGTCTGGTCGCCGTTGGGTCAGACCAGGTCGGCCGACCGTGTAGGTTTTTGGGCAAACCGGCCTGGTCCTAACCCCACGACCCCAACCCGGTGGTTGTTTTAAAATTATTTTTATTATTTTTTTTCCAACTCCAACCCCAGTCGACTCAGGTCGATTTTAAGTCCAACCGACCCAGTCCTGATCCCCGACGCCACCTACATTGCTTTAAAGCTCTCCATTAACAAATCTTCATTTCTCCAACCTTCCAAGTGGACAAAAATAACCTAACAACTTCTTTGATGCATCTTTTTTTTTCTTCAAATAGCATGAAAAAAATTGAGTCACAGTTAATCCAAAAGCAACACGTCTAAATATCCATCTAATCATGAGGCATTTATAAAAGCTGTTTGCTCCATTTTCAAACCCCCAAGCCATTTTCTAATGCTCTACCAAGAGGTAGCAATCCTACACTTCCATCTTTGATTGGCATGCATCATTCCACCCCTGATATATGTGAAAAGTTTACTGCATCCGCGTCACTCTTTCGGAATGATGCAGCTTTCAATGCTTCAATTCTAGAATAGGCCTTAAAATCCTGAAAAAAAAGTTGACACTACAAGAAGACGGCGCTGCCTTCAATAAATCGACCAGTCAGCGGCAAAAAGACCGTTTTTATTCCCTCTTTGTAGTCCTACCTTCAAATGACCATAGGATTTGAATTCTTGCTTTTCCCTAGCGGGGGTAACCCCAAGTTTATAACCAGAAAATATCCATGGAGGTACCCAAGATATCAGCAAAGGTTTAAGCCTGCATCTCTCAACATCAGCACCAACTATGCATGTTTTTAAAAATTGTTTTCATTCCTGAAGTAGCTCTAGAAGCTTAAGAATAGTGTCGCAATTAAACGTCTTTGGTAGGAAAAAATTTCCATCTATCGAAGAATATTCATATTTCAACCTGCAAAAGAAAAAAAAATCTATCGTTAGAAATATACACAACATTTTCATGTATTTGGAGGACAAAATCACTGAATTATTTAAATAATGAAATAAAAATTACGAGCATCTACTTTTGAAGACATTGACAATGCAAGACTTCAAAATTTTCATAGCGGTACAAAATGAGGATAGTGTTGATAAGTTGGAGGGACGTTTCTCACGATTTTTTTTCCAAGATGTGCAGCCTTAAAAGAAAGAATTGATTATAAAGAATATCTCCTTTTTAATAATTTTTAGCGGTGAATTAAAAAAATGAAAAGGATACAAATTCACATTTGCCTGTGATGTCTTTAAAAATAAATGCAGCCTTGCAAAGAAATAAACTAAATTAACCAGCTCAAGCAAAACCAAATTCCACCGTAATCCCATATCGCTAAAAATGCAACTAGTACAGTAGGCATCTCTTGGATTGGATAGTTACAAAAGCATTTCTTGAGGTCAAAAAAATGGCTAACAGAATGCTTAAGCTCAAAACATTGATTGCAAAGATGAATCTCAGAAGCACCTATAAAACTTCTACCGATCAGGGGAACCTGAAAATACAGGATTACATTTTGTAATCTAGAAGAACGTCTAGAGAAAGATAATATTTCTATTTCACTTTGTCCAAAGTTGATCTGTAAGCTAAAAAAATAGAAAGACATGAAGTCATTTATTTTAAATTTTATGACAAAAATGTCATAAAATTGGGCGCCTCCGATAATTTTTAAGAAATATTGTGCAGAGTTTTTATTTATTTTCACATAAAAAATTGGTCAAAGAAAAATATTTTCCTTTGACTAATCAGAAATCGGAATTTCGGCGTCAGGAGCAAATACGTGGAAATTTATTGATTAGTATTTAAGAAAATAATTTGAGGTCATTTAAATAGTTATAAATAATGTAATAAATTGATAAAATAATAAAATTAGCAATTGTTTTCAAGAAAAACAATTTATGAGTATTCAAATAATAAAATAATTTTGAATTTTAGTAAAATAATAATTTTAAATGAAATAATTTACTTGATTTATTTTTTACATTAATATTTTACTTTAAATAAATAATTTAGTTTTATAAATATTGATAAATTTATTTACAACTATTATGTTCGCTTTGCAAAATATCTACAAAATTTTTCCATAAAAATAATTTACGGACACCCAACTACCAACTAATATTTTTCAAAGTATATTTAAACTTTTTTTATTAAATTTGATTTTACATGAAACCAAATAAGTCTTAAATTTGGACATTTTCAGTAGAGATAAGTATTATTCGGTTCAAATCGAAAAACTAAACCGAACCGATGGATTCGGTTCGAGTTGGGAGACGTAAGTAAACGGTTTGTCAAATCGAACCGAACCGTTTAAGTTAAATAATTTGATTCTATTTGCATTCATGTGAAGATCGAATCAACCGTTAATCCGAATATCTACAATACTCCCATCATTTTTCTCATCTTTCCTCTAATATCTTAAGTGATAAATCAAAATAACTAAGGGTAAAAGTGGTAAAAAAAGTTTACATATAATCCTCTCTTTGTGCCTCGTCGCCTCCTCAATGCCCATGCACCCCATCCCCCCCAACCCAATCCCTAAATCCGAAACCCCCCGGCGGCCGGCGCGGTAGCGCTTGCGGCATTCGATCTCTCTCTCCAGTGTGGCCATCTCCTAGCACAGCAGCCGGTCCGGCGAAGGTCCGCTATCTGCAGTCCACTGTCCACCTACGCTCATCTGGGGTCTGGCATCTCCATCTGGCGTATGCGACTCGCCATCTCCGTCGCGTTTGCTTCTCTCCCTCCCGACATCTCAAAGGGACAAAACTGACAGCCGCACAACAGCTACCAGTGGTCCAACATCTCTCAACGTCGCAGTGAGCTGAGGTCCGAGGAGCACCTACCAGCGTCTACGTCTCTCCCCGACGTCGCGGTGAGTCCGGTGACTGCCTACTAGCATCTCTCTCTCTCGACTCTCTCCCTCGCAATGTTGCACAGCGCTGAGCGCCTCTTCTTTGTTTGGACCAGCACCCAACTTGCCGCAGCCGCACAGCACCTTCTGTTCTATCTCCCAGCAGTCGCCAGCCGGCCTTCGGAGTTCATCCTGCGTTGCAAGTCTTCAACAACACAGTGCCTACAGCCAGCCTCCTAGAACCCTACACCAGCATACAGCATACCCATTCCGCTATCCAGTAAGCCAGCAACAGCAAGCCCCATCCGGGAAATATATACTAATATACGTGAATTTTTTGTGGTTTTGTTTGATTTGTAAGTTTGATAGATTTAGATTTTTATTGATCTATTTGTTGGATCATTTATGCTTTATTTAGCATTTGATTTGATGAATCTTTCTATTTCTATCTTACAATTATTGTGCTGTTCGATTTTGTTTTAAATTTTGATTCAAAAAATTTTTGCCAGTGAACAAACTTTGATAGAGTGCAATTTGAAATTTGCTCTTTAAAAATTTATGTTTACAAATGATTTACAAATAGTTTTGTTTAGAATTAGAAAAGGCCCATGAAATAAAGTAGATCATGCCCATTAAAGGCCCAAACCGTAGACCAAACCGAATCTAGTTTGGTTTGGTCTGGTTCGGTTTGGAGATTTTGCGGTTTGGTTTGGTTTGATTTCAAAACCCAGTTCGGTTTGGTTTGGTTTCTGAATAAAACTCAATAAACCAAACCAAACCAGACCATGCTCACCCCTAATTTTCAGGACGGTCACAGTCCATATCCACAACCCAAAGCGAAAACGAAAAGGATCCGAGATACATACTGGGGTCTCGTTGTTGGCCCACAGCTGAAGACGTCCGTCCAGATGCCGCCCTAGCATACCGCGGGGTTCTTCCCTTCGAGCGAGAAGGGGATTGTTTCCTGGGACCTCCAGTCCGGCTGTGTAATCCCGACAAGCAACCCGTTTAGGTTCTCTTTGTTCCCTGCTCTCTCTTGCTTTCCTCTAGGTCCGAGGTGTATTCTCTTTCTCCCCTCCAGACTTTTCAAATTTGTGGTTCACCACTTCTGTTGTTGGCTTCTTGCTACCTCTAGCTGTTCGTTTGGTAAGGAGCCCGGTTAAGGAGAAGGTTGCTCTTTTTTCCCCAGTTTCATCGATTCTCTTTTCATGTCTACCTGTCGGCCTTCTTTCAATTCTTAAATTTGGTTGTGACGTTCCTTCTTTGGTGACGGCGCGCATTCCCATCTTTGTCTCTGAATTATGCAAACATTGAATCGTAATTATGCCACATATGTCTCCTTCTTGTTATTCCAATGATAGGTGAGGACCTCCTCGGAATAGGCTGCTGATGAATTTCATTCATAATTTTTGACGTGTATGAGACCCTAATGTGTGTGCTACTCTGGCGACGGGGTAGAGCATGGCAGAAGGCGGAAGGGAAGGATGTCACGGGTTTGGAGTAGGAGGATGGTCCCTGGCGGGAGTAGAAGGAATCCACCATTAGGCCAAACCTCCCAACTGGAAAAATAGGGAAAAATGAGTTTTTTCTTAGTCATATGCAAGAATGAGAATTGAAGCGTTTTCTTCATCTGATTTCTTGTCATTTGTATGAACTACTCATTTGACAATATTGAAATACCCGATATAAGCCCGCAGTTCTGGCCCATAGACTGAGAAATGGAACAATTGTGAACTCTTCATGTCTTTCTTTTTGCAGGCTCAGTGAGGTATGAGTTTTTGTTGTCTCCAAAAATTGACGTGGGAGAATGCCCGGGTTACCTTTAGTGGCTCGCGAAACCTCGTATGTATGCTTAGTAATGTTCGTAATGTTCTCATCGATGTCATGTTTATTTTCGGTATCTTTCTGTTTCTTTCATATCATTTCCTTCTCTTTCTGATAGTGAAAATTATCAGCTGACCCGTTCATATTTCCATTTATTTGCCATCAACGTATTCCCCCTGATAGTGAACTTCTTGGATGATTCATGTTTTTGTTGCAGCTGCAGCCGTTCCCGAAGTGCAGACCAAATGTGTCGCCAGAATTCCTGTATCCATTTGTCTCCAGAGGAGGCTCTTGCTGCTGAAGAAAGCCTCTCAGTTTACTGTAAGCCAGTTGAATTATACAATATTCTTCAACGACGTGCTTTGCACAATGTAAGCCCTTAGCGTGGTTTCACGGTCTATTTAGTTTGAAGTGTTATCTTTAGCTTTATTGATATTTCTTTCTATGTTGGTTGTTTTTTAAGTTGTTTTTCTGAGGTTGACCAAAAGGCCATGTTGATTGAAAATGAGAGAAAGAAAATGAGAAAAGAGGTTGTAATGGCTTTATTAAGTTGATAGACAACATTTAGAGCAACCCATCCTGAAATATCACAAGTCAACACAACGCAAGCCTTAAGCTCAAAGGGGCATTTTGGAATGCGTTTAGGGTTTAGGAGGAATAACTAATTTTGAATGAGTTACATTGGATTAAGGAGGTGTTTAGTTTGATAATGAGGGTATGGAATAAGTTGAATAAGGGAAAGTTACTCTGCGTATACTATATTAGTTTGGAAGTGGTTTAGCTTATTCACGGGGTAAGTGAAATAAATTTTAGCTTTTTCTGCTCCAGATATTACTAAACAACTGTGGAAGTGGAGTGGAGTTATGGCCAATGATTAAATCAAATTGACTAGCTTAACAATTGCGGTACTTAGTAGTCTTCCTAAGAGGTCAACCATCCTCACACTACTCACAACAAAGTACATTTAATTTCAAAGTTCTTTCAACTTAATTTCTAAAAAATAGTTAGCCAAAGTTGTCGGTAATTCACTGATTTAATCTTTTAACATATTCACAAACTAGGGTATTACAATCTATCCTCTTAAAAATTTGACATCCTCGTCAATATCACACACATAGAACATATCAAACACCTAGTTAGGTCATGGTAGGCCTTCGAGTGGGGTCATACTCTGATTTCATATGTAATGATTAAATTAGCTAATTAACTCAACAACCGTGCTAAACAATCGTAGTGGACTTTTCAGTCAGATTATGCTCTAATACTTGTAGACACGCCAAATTGGCCTGATTCGGAGTCCCAGACTCTTATTCCATAGGTGATATTCATTATTTGACCGATTATCTAATCCGGATTACCTCATGGAGATGAGCTAAGGATGTTGGTGGAGCCCCTCGTGAGTTGGGAATGGACCGATGATTTCCGGAACAATGTCGTAACCTTCAAGCGAGAGTCACACTTGAATTGTGAAAACACGGAGCTTGCTCGATGACCGACCTTGAATAGTCCTTAATTGAAGGTCTTGGGAGTCCCGCATGTGTTCCGTAATATTTAGGATTTTCGAGAAGTCATTTCGGTAGTCGTCAGTCAATGATGGCTTTCGTTATGACTTTTTCGATCTGTACTGACACGGCTATCCTGGACCATGCGTTAGGCCTTTCCGGTCATCACCGGGTCTTTTCGAGTCGTCCGGGTCGATCCTAGCCGTATATTACATCAACCGGGGTCATACGGCCCTTTCGATCGATTTTAGGATTTTACGACTTTTCCGAGTTTCGGTTCACGTTTACTGAGTTAATATCAGATTTTTCGATGATTTCGGGTTTTCTGACCATACCGGACTTGTTCGGTCATCATTTTAAGTCATCCTGAGCTGACCCGAGATTCCTCGACCGGAACCGTGCTCTTCCGGATCTTCGCCGCGGTTTTTGGCCTTTCGCGAAACGGTAAACCGGTAGTCAAAGCCCCGTGCGAATGTCTCGGGAGTCATGCCGGCTGATTTACTAACTTGAGGAGGTGCGGTTGAAGGCCCTCTTTCCAACGCAACAAACGGGAGCCGAATCAGACATCCCGTTTGCAAGTTACAGCTCGCGGAACACACGCGCAGGAGAGAGAGTCTACCGCGCCCCCGCTCCCCTTGAAAGGCCCTCATTCTGGAGACGCGCCCTACGCGCCCCCGCTTCCTTTGAAACGCGGGGGTGCGGTATGTTTTCGGAAACCGGAAATAACCCCAATTAACACCTTCTAAACCAGTTGTTTGGAAGGTTTCCGTCGCTGATTTTCGTTTATTTTGACCGCACCCCCGGTTCGGGGGCGCGTTACATTTGTCAAGTTAATTTTTAGCAATTTTTGGAAGATTCCTGTGAATTTTAGCAATAAGACGCGTAACGCACCCCCGGTTTCTTTGAAATTGGGGGGCGCACAGACCGCGCCCCCAAGGTGAGGGCACGCCCTGCGCGCCCTCGCCTCCTTTGAAAGGCGGGGGCGCGGTCGGTCCAGTTTCCATATTTTGTACCGGTTTCTCTCCTCTATAAATTGAGGGTCATTCTCAACGACCCAAGGTTAATCCACCGTGCCCAGCTCGTCCTGAGGTCGTCCAAGCTCTCTCCCAAAGTCATCCCAACGTCCAAAGTCGATCCGACGTCGAGAGATCGATCCCGAGGCGAAGGAGAAGCCTGATCCGTGCGTTCTACATCAACCGACTTCATCAGCTTCTTCAGAAAATCCGGAGCTCTTACTACAAAAGTCTTTAACAAAGGAGTTGTTCCTCTCTTCGTCCTCTTTCATTTACAACTGACAGCACTTGATTCCGACTTGCTGTCTGTTCGTGGCGATTGTTACACCAAGGGCGCGCATCCAGGTTTTACTTGTCACATCCGTCCACTTTCAGAATTTTTACAGACTTCTACAGGCGGATTCTGGAGGAACTTTTCCTCTCTTAGTCTTCTGTCTACTGCAACAAACAGTACACAATTCTGACATCGGTACTGCCCGTGGCGAGCTCTGCACCGAAGTTGCGCCAGACAGTGCAACGCGCCCCCGAATCAAGACCGCGCAGACCGCGCCCTCACACCTAGGGCGCGCCTACCGCGCCCTTAAACCCAGGGCGCGTTCAGTCCAGTGTGCTGTCCAGCCATATTGGTGATATCTTCTCCATTTTAGCTCCGATTTAAGCCGTTCAAGTTTCTATGTCTTCATCATTCATCCAGAATCATTTTAGCATCATTTTTATTTAGTTTTTTGCATAATTTTATATCACAAAAAATACACAAAAAAGGGGTTAAGGCTCGCCCCAATTCATTACACAGGTTGATCAAGCTAGCATCGGTTGGACTCTTCTTCATATGCCGGCCGAAGAAGAAGAAGGTTAAACTCACATCCCAATCTCCCACGCTAAGGTACACACGGACAAATCAACTTAATCTTATCTTTTATTCCATAAAGTTGAGCCCGCGGCTCTTGGCGACCACCTTTTTATACATGTTCTAAGTTCATCTCCCCCTCACTCTCCTCCCACATGACCCGAACCGTCTCTGGTGCTCGAGTGACGCCGTGAGATGAAAGTTCGGGGATCAATGTGAGTGTGGGACCGAGGTGAGGACTCTTTACCGCTTTCCGAGTGTGTTCCAATTCACTCCTTTCCCCCAATTCCATCTTTCACATTTTCTTGAGGTGCCGATCCGGAACCCGTTTTCTGGAGTCGACAATACTATATGTAATGATTAAATAAAATAATTGATTTAACATTTGTACTAATTAGTAGTCTTCCCAAATGGTGACCCATCCTTGAACTACTCTTAACAAAACACACTTAACTTAGAAATTCTTATAATTCAACTTTCGAAAAATAGTTAATCAGTGTTGTTGGCATTCCACCGGGGTGTTACACCATCTAAAAATGCCAAGTAATTTTTGTGCTTCTATTTTATATTTACACTTATTTTTATTGAAAGATGGATATGTTTTATTAAGAATATTATTATATATAAATCAATATTTATAATTATTTTAAAATTTAAGAATTAGCTATGATAATTCCTAAAGGTCAAGTTAAGAGATTAGATATGAAATTAAGTGTTCAGTAGTAAACAAAAACAGGCACCAACTTGGCATGTAAGATTGTTTTTTTATTTTTTTGAACTGAAAGAAGAGCATTTGATTTGTGAATATGAGGTCAACTGAAAATGAAATACGCCAATGCCATTTTAGAATTGTATTTGAATTTAATTTTCATGCAAGAATATTTAATACCAAAGTTTAATAAAAAGTAACAATTCTGTTCTTTGTTGTCTAGTGTCTTGTCTCTTTTTTTTCTTCTTCTAGTAGTTTGAGGGTATCTTGCTCTACAGTAGGTGACAATAAAGTAGAAAGGACAAATTAGTCTTTGTAGAGTTGCAACATCCATCGTCCCTAGTGTTAAATCTATGGTTGCCGGTCATGGGGTACAATAAAATGTTTTCATATGTTCACACTGATTTTTAGTTAAATGAGGTCCTAGTGCAATATCTGATATATTAATAATTAGGTGGTGGATATAGTTACTAAAACTAAAATTGAACTAACTTTAATTGGACTTGGGAAAAATAATGATATTTAGTAAATGATTTTAACTATTAGCAAAGTGAGATTGAATTTCTAAATTGTGATTTATATATCCTAACCTTATCAAGATTAGAGAGTTAAGTTGCAAGAAGTTAAATAAGATTATCTTAGGGTCCATTTGGATCAATGTAAAAACAAAATCATGTAAAACGTTTTTCTTGGAGTAGCTTTTCCAAGGAAATTGTAAACATAATATGTTATTTGGTTGTATGTAATTAGTTTTCCTCGAAAAAGAATTCATGATTTAATTTGTCATAAATTATTTTTCTTACAAAAACTATTATAATATTTTTTTATTCTCTGAAACTTTAACACACTATTCAAAATTCATTACGTGATAAAATAGTATATTTAAGTTATAATTTTAGAAAGAAATTTAATTTTAAAATTATGATTTAATTCATATTAAGTTTAAATTAGATACGAAGTCATTTATGAAATTTAAAATGAATCAAAAATTATTTGTAAAACTATAATTTTATCTCATTTATAAATTTTGATATAAATTTAAAGTAAAATTTTGACTAGTTTTATATATTTAAGTGATAATATATAACAAAGAGCATGTTCGAAAATAACTGAGTAAAATTTTATTTATTTATTATTTAAACTTGCTCGGTAATAAATGAGTTTAATCAAGTTTTTTTAACTAGAACCGGTTGTGTGAACTGTTATTTTCAGAATAACACAATTTAAAATTAAAAAAAATCAAAATGCCACTGTTTCCAAAATATTTATCAGAGTAGCAACGTTATCAAGAAATCGTCTTTTTAACTGTATTTTTAAATCCTCGTTGTTATCTTAAAAAATAAAATAATATATTTTATTAGCTTGTTATAATATGAATATATAAGATAATTTAATTGAGATTACATTTAATGTTTATTTTAAAATTTTTAAAGGGGTGGAAACTGTATATAAAATTGTGATCGCACCCACAGTTTCACGACTAAAGAGTCCATTTGGTTTCATGGAAAACCAAAACAAAAGATCCATTATTTTAAATCATATAATCATATTTTAAACAAGATCCATTATTTTTTAAAATCATATTCCTAAATTTTATGTAAAATTTTGCCATTGTATCCTTATTTATTTATTTTAATATTTTAAAATAATTACTAATGTCAAGTTTACTTTTTAAAATTAAGTGCACGTTGAAAAAAATTTAAAACTAAGAATTTTTATAAAAGACTCAAAATTCGTATTCTAAAAATTTACAATACACAAGAAACTAAATAAAATATATAGTATGTAACAGTTTAACGTAATGTAATCTTGTAATTTATACATATAATAATTCAATATAAAATAGTTTAATTTTCTGTAAACTCAAGTTTCAATTAAATTTTTATCGATAAATTTATAAAACAAGTAATTTGTATGATAAAATAACTTGTCAATAAAATTTTTTACTTTTCTAACACAAACAAAGAATAAAATAAATTTGTTATAAACCGATAGATGTCTTTAATAAATTAATTTCAACATGTAAACTTATTAAAATTGATAATATCTATTTGACACTATTTTATTTAATAACATGTATTTTAAGAAACTTACGCCCCCCCCCTCGCGGCAGACCGCCTCCCCCCCCCCCCCCGCGGAGTGAAGCCGGAGTCCGCCAAAATCCAAATTGGTCCAACGTGGGAGGTATTTTGTTTTACATGATTCAACTTTTACATCCAACCAAATGGGTTGACTGACGTCATTTTCCTGAAAATCGGCGCATGGGGCAAGTTCTGCGGGCAAACAAACGGACCCTTAATTTGAACAGGATTAGGACAGTCCATCCTCCACTCTGCAAGGAGTTCGAAATGCCTTAGTTGCATTGAGGCTGGAAGTCAGTCTCCACTTGGAAAGTACCATGATACCCGGTGCATTAGTAAGTTAATTAACACCGCCCATGGGATAAAACGACCCAAGTGGGAAATAAAAAATGGAGAATTTAATAGAAGACCTAACTTATAAATGTCACTTTAACGGAAGGACCAGTGTTAAAAATATTTTAGCAAGAGACCCCATTTCACATATTGTTATAACTCCCGCCCCCAAAATGGACGGTAACCATTACATGGAGTGAAAAAAAGTCTTTTGTGCCCTACGAGATGTTGAAAGAAAGTCTTTTGTGCAAGGCAGATCTCCCCAGGATCCAGAAGGAGGTGGAGGACGGGCAGGTATGTGGCACCGCATGGTGCAGAGCAGTGAGAAATTTCAAGCCGTCTCCGGCTGCTGGAGGACACTGCGGTGGAAGAAGTGAAGACCAGAATGGAGAACGGTGTGCTCACGACGACGGTGCCCAAGGTGCCGCTACGACGACGGGAGAATACAAGGGCGTGCCGCCGTAGGGTTCGACAGACAGAGAAATGGGAAAGCGGGATGGAGTTCTGTATTGTGGGGGTAGAAATGGAAAAACAAAAAAAAATAACAGTTTGTTAACTGTCCGTCACAGAATGGGCCTTTGGCTACAAATTTTATATTGACTGGGTTTTTTATAAACAGTATTTAGTCATTGGGTTTTTTAATAAATTCATTTTAATAATTGGGTTCCTAATTAATTTTCCCAAAAAAAATTGATGGTGTTCACCCGCTCCATATTTTACTAAGTTAATCCATACATTATTAATCAACTCTATATATTAACCAATCCATATATTACTAAGGCAGTTCATATGTTGCTAATCAAGTCCACATATTACTAAGGTAGTCTATATATTACTTACTAACTCCCATCAAATGTTACTAACTCCATCCATATATTAATAACTCATGTCATATATTATTAATTCCTATCATATATTATTAAGCGGTCCATTTATTACTAAGGTAATTTATATATTACTAACTCCTATCATATGTTACCAAGACACTATATACATTTCTAATCCCCGCCATACAGACCAGGTCTGTTATCAGATAGTCTAACTTAATATATGGATTCAATTAATAATATATGAATTGACTTAATACTATATAGATATGTTAGTAATATATGGACTAACTTGATAATATATAAACCGATTAGTAATATATGGAACATATTAGTAATTACGAAAAAATGGAGCAGGTAAACACCATTTGGCACCGTTTCTCCATGACACTAAATTTTATCTCCTTGGCGGTGTCAACTTACCGATGCCATGAGATATCGTGGCACTTTCTAAGTGAAGACCGGTGAAACTCCTGCTTAAGCGCAATTGAGGTGGGCCAAACTTTGATTACAAGCCATACATACTTGAGTTTGCAGCCCTTATGGAGATTACAAGCTGGAACTCCCTATCTTGGGTACAAAAATCATAGTATCCAAATCTCATGAAAATGTACATTTTCTATTATTATAGAAATTTATTACAAAATTTGAACCATATATTTATCTTAGTGAACTATATCTAAAGATTGTTGACATTCACATGATCACAATTTTATTTACTAAAAATATGTTATAAGTGAATATGAATAAAAGTTGAGGATGCCTAGATGTCATTGCAGGACAGATTTAAATTGGATAACAGTTTTTTTTTATTTATGTTTGGTTTAGAACCTTTTTTTAGATTTGAATCTAATATTGATTTTTGTCATATTTTGCTTAAATTTATGTTTGAATTCTTATTAATCTGACCCATCGACGGATCTAATTAGATCTTTGTAAATATTATCTTTACATATTCTTTTAACTGTTCACTAACTATTTCTTAGTATATAGTAGAAAGACGCTCACAGAAATGGGGTATGAATGGTTACACTACTCCTATACCCAATAGTTAATAAACACTAAATGGTTACACATTTTACTTATAGGGTATGAATAGTGTCATCATCCAACTTATATATATGACCAATTGACATTCCTACTTCCCCCACCATGCTGCCGTTCTCACCCTACCATTCAGCCATCCCGCCAACATTTTGTAAACCCACTAGCCTCTATATCATGTGTGCCATTGACAACCTACAGCTACAGCTTAGTGTCATCTTGCAGCCCAACACTCAACCAAAAGTCATTCATCACTAGAAGTGTCATCTTGATATACAATCCATAGACAGACTGTAATATTCAGATATTTTTTAAGAAGTGAATACTATTTTATATATTTTCCTCCCTATTTTTACCGTCGTTAGAACCCCTTTTTGAGTGCCCTAGCCGCCCCCTTCCTTACCTACTACAGTGTCTCTCCGCCTCCGCTGCTTTCTCCCCTCGATTTCCCCCTCTCGGTACCCGATTTCACCCGTCGGCCCTGTTTCGTCGCCTCTCGCTGTCTTCCTCACGCGGCACCTCCCCATCGATGTCGAGTTGCACAGCTGCGGGTTCCCGGAATCACTCCCCATCTCGTGCGCAGCCGCCGTCTTCGCGGCCGTTGAGCCGCGCGTGGTGCGCCGCCGTCGGCGCCCCCGTCTCTCTCTCGTGCGCAGCTCCCACCCCCTCCCCGGATCTCTCTCTCTCTCTCACAGATCCCCCCCTGCTCGTAGCTGCAGCGCCGAGGCGCCGTTGACCCCCTCCCCCCGGCTGCCCGCGCGACCTCGCGCGCAGCTGCGGCCCGCAGCTGTCTTCCCGCCCCTGGCGCGTGAAGGAGCGCTGACCAGCACTCAGCCGCGCAGCCGCGCCTCCCCCCGGCCCGCGCAACCCTCACTGCGGCCCGCCCCTCCTCTGTCATCGCACTGTCCAGCGCCGTCCACCCGCGCATGCGTGCGCAGTCGAGCCCTCCAGGCCCCTCGGACCCCTTCCCCCCCCCTCTGTGCGCTGCCTCTTCCTCTCACGTGCGTCAGCAAGTGCCGCCGCAGCACCCATGCGTCCAGGTCGCTACAGTAAACAAGATTTGCCCTTTTATTTTATTTTTCATTCCCTCGCATCATTTTTTCTTATATTATATCCATGCTATATATCCCTCTACATTGTTATGCTTGCAGCCAGCATTGATTGAGGGAGAAAAATCCTTATTAGCCAGTCCGAGCCTTGCGTTAACTCTGAATCGATTTGTTGACGCCATTTCGGTAGGCATCTCGGACATCTCGGACATGTCTATTATCACTAAATTATATTGAAAATATTATCATGACTTGTAGATAAAAGTTAAATTCATTGATGTGTGATTTTAGAAGAGTGGTGCTACCTTTAGTTATGTCTATTTTGATTAATTTAGTATGTGTTTGTAAGTCAATTAGTGATGATAGCATAATTAGCTCTATTACAGTTTATTGATTATTTTCTTGTACGATATGTGGTAAACCTCGTTTATTAAATTGTTAACCCCTTAAATTATTGTTAGATCAATCAATTCCTTGTTTTAGGTAATGTTTAAAGTTGAGTTAACCCAATTATATAGAGTTTGGATCAATTATTTAAATCTGAATTTTTCATGTAACACCATCAATCTTTCATGTGCAGTTGTTTTAGGGGTCTAAGTCATGTTGGCACATCATCTATAAGTATGTACAGAATGTCATTTTGTTTAACCATGATGGATAAAGTGCTAGTGGCATGGGTGTCTAGTAGCATGTCTATGTGTGCCTCCTTGTTTAGATTGTGGAAATACATGGTTTGCTCGCTTGTTTATCGGCTATCATGGTGACATGGTCTCCATTTTAAATGTGGTAGTTTGTCATTGCCTATGTAGTCAGAGGCGTGAGGCGACCGAGGCGAGGCACCCCTCGCCTCGCCTCAGGTGCTTGAGGCGGGTGCCTCAGGCGACAAAATTTTTTATTATTATATTTAATTTTAATACCTGGAAAATATATATAAGAAGGTGAAAAAATATAAAAAAATACAGTGAATGCATCATAAATGCAGGAAATATATATGAAAATACATGGAATATATTTAAAATTTCAGGAAAATAAAAGTTGTCCGAAAATGCAGATAAAATTATCTAAAAAACTGAACATATCTATAAAATTGTGGAAATATAAAAAACAGCAAAACTTACATTAAAAATGTATTAAATGATTACTGCAAAAATATGTTGAAAGAAGTACCTTTTCTCATTTCATTTCCATAAGTATGCCTAAAAATTGAACACATCACCAAAAACAAAAAATGTAATACATCAAGTAGACAACATTTGAATAATAATGATAAACCAAACATAGAAGTACATAAATAACGATAAGTTCACAACAACATTAAAAGGTACATTCATCTAATGTCTCTCCAATCAGTTAACACAAATATCAATTATCAATCGGAAGAGTAAGAGTCGTCATCATCAGTAACATGAACATGAATTTCCCCATCCGATTCTGAGGTATCTTCATCCATGACCACACTCTTTCATTTCTCAAGTCTTTGTCTTTTAGAGGCCTCCGCTTTAGTGGATGGACCTTCCTCTTCATGAATACCCGCTGCTAGTTCAACTTCCCTCCATGTGAGGTCCTCTCCTTCATGCACATAATCGTCGTCCTCTCTAGTGATCCACTCATCAGCCTTATCAATATCGTCCAAAGAAATAGGATCATGATTGAACTTCTCCATTCTAAAATGGCGATCTCGAAGCCTTTGATTGTATTGGACATAGGCAAGATCATTTAGCTTTTTTTGTTTTAATCTATTCCTTTTCTTTGTGTGCACCTATAATTTAAGGACGAACATCAGTTTAAAGTATCAAATGAAACATGCTAAATAATGAATGATACTAGTGCATACCTGCTCAAAGGTACTCCAGTTGCGTTCACAACTAAATGCACTACAAGTGAGACTCAATACCCTAATGGCGAACCTTTGCAATTAAGGAACCTTGCTTCCCCAATCCTTTCACCAATTTGCTAAAAGAAAGATGATAATTAATCAAATTTAAAATAATACTTTGAAATGTATAAATGAAAAGTTTTAAAAAGTTAAATGTCAACCTGGAATAGAAGTTTTTCTTTGTCTAATGGCCATATCCTACCAAATAGGCCCTCAGCATCTCTGTATGTATTTAGTTGCTTGGTAATCATATCTTGCTCATTGGGGTTTTCAATTAGCCTCTCAATGGTATCATAGAGTCCTTTTTTAATTTCTCCACCACTCTCAACATCCGGATTTGAGTAAAAAAATCGGGGGTTAAGATAATAACCTGTTGCATGTAATGGACGATGGAGTTGATTGTCCCACCTCCTATCAATAATGTCCCAAATTAGACCGTATTTGTCAAACTTCTCATCCAAGGCACTCTTAATGCCTTCCTTTGCCCGGTCCATTGCTTCATAAATATAGCCTATTGCTGGTCTCTCACCATCCACTAGGCGTAAGACAATCATAAGAGGCTTGAAAATTGAAAGAGCCTAGGCTACACCTCTCTAGAAAGTTGTTTTTAAAATAATGTCACATAACTTCTTTACCTCAGTTTGCTTAACCCATCGATTGCTAGAGACAGTCAATTCTTCAGATGTAAACATCCTTCTTGATTCAGCTTTCAAGTTGTGTAGGCTCTTTAAGTTTAGTTAGTTTGTTGCAAACCTTGCACGAAAAAAAAATAAACATGTTAATGTCATTCACTATCACAAGTCAATTCACAAACTAATTTGAAACATTATAAAAATACATTTCAAATTGAGATTTTACCTTGTGATTGCTGCCCTACACAAATTTCTTTCATTGGTGAACTTTCTCGTCATGGCAAGAACCTTTGTATGCCCATAAATAAATGTCGTCACATACTTCGCATGTCTAATTGTGGATTTGATACCCGACAATTTAGAAATATCTTCTAGCTTCAAATCAATGCAATGGGCTGCACATGGTGTTCAAAACAAACGAGGATGCATAGATATCAACAACCTCCCTGCAGCTACGTAACTAGACTCGTTATCCGTTACAATTTGGATAACATTTTTCTCTCCAACTTCAAGAACTAATTTGTCTAACAAATCAGTCAACAACCTTGCATCTTTCACTTGTGAAGATGCATCTATTGATTTTAAAAAGACTGTGCCCGTAGGTGTGTTGACTAAAAAATTTATCAATGTTCTCTCTCTTCTATCTGTCCAAGCATCGGACATGATAGTGCATCCATATTTCACCCAACTTCCTTTTTCTTTTTCAACTAAATCTTTAGTTATTTGAAGCTCTTTCATAAGCAAGTTTTCACGCACCTCATGATATGATTGACCTTTCAATCCCGGGCCAAATTGACCAATAGCCTCTAACATGGTTTGAAAACTATTCAAGCGTACGGTGTTAAAAGGAATACCTGCTTGGTACATCCACCGAGCAATGTATTGCACAACTTTTTCCCTCTCTTCCTTCAAATGCTTTTTGTCTTTCACACTCTTCTCTTTGTAAACCTCAGGATTTTGCCTCATAAAACTAGGGGTGTTCATGTAAAACCGGTAAACCGGTAAACCGAACCGAACCGGTTCGGTTTGAGAGACTATGCATTCGGTTTTTTGAACCGAACCGAACCGATAATTTCTTATCGGTTCGGTTCGGTTTGGGGACGGTTCGGTTCGGCACCTCCCCAAACCGAACCGAACCGGTAAACCGGTTGACCTGATTTGATAAAGTTTGACCCACTTTATTTACATATTATATTACATTTAAATATATATTATATCAATTTTAAATATGTTTTATTATAAATGTAAGTTAATTAGTATAAAGATAAAATTATATATTATAAATACAGTATTAGACTTTATATTAATCTTAAATAATTATTATAATGTATATTTTATTTTATTTTATTTTTATTTATTTAAATATACATTAAACCGATGAACCGAACCGAACCGAACCGAATCACAATCGGTTCAGGGCTCACTGAACCGGTTCGGTTCGGTTCGGTTCACCTTATCGGTTCGGTTTCGGTTTGAAAAAAAAGTGACCAAACCGAACCGAACCGAACCGAACCGTTTACACCCCTACATAAAACTGTCCATAGGACCTCTCAAACGAGGAGGCATGCTGGATCACAAACAACTAATGTATCTTCAGCTTCCATGCTTGTCTCCGAAGTGTTGACACCAAGAAGGTTGTCTCTTCCTTCGATCTCTCTTATCACTGCAACCTTTTCGAACCGAGCTTGTTTAGCTTGCTTCATATGTTGTTTAACCTCTTCTTTGGCCTCTGGTGTAGCCTTCTTGCAAGTTGTCACATTGGTGGATAAACCGGCAATATGTTGCTTCAACCTATATATCCCACCTTTGCAATCCTTGTTGCAAAATGAACATCTAACAAGATCCCGATTTTTTGGATCCACCAAAATTTCATACTTCCAACCAACATCTTTTGACTTAGGAACATGTCTTGAGATAATGGGGCCCGATGAAGTTGTTTGGGTGTTTGACCCCGTCCCCGAAGCTTGCTCCACAGTTTGAGACATCTTCATACAAAATACATAAACATCAAATATATTAAAAATAGTATAAATCAGAAAAATAATCAATAACGGATCCACCAAAATTAGATTGTAAATGAAATACATTAAGAACAATAAGAAAACAGATTTACCAAAAACTCTGATTTAATAAATCAGATTTAACAAATACTCTGATTTAACCTATAGGATTCAATAAAAACTCTGATTTAATAAATCAGAATCAACAAAAAATCTGATTTAAAAAATCAGATTTAACAGAAATGTTTGGAGAGCTCCTCCGATGGTTTGGAATGTTTGGACACCTTCTCCGGCTAAAGAAGGCGGCGGCGAGGGCTTCTCCGGCGACTGGCGGCGGCGGCGGTGGCGTTTCCGGCGACTGGCAGCGGCGGCGGTGCCTTCTCCGGCGAGCAGCGGCGGCGGAGCTTCAAACAACAAGGGGCGGGGCCGCGGGAGAGAGAGAGAGAGGACGTCGGGCGGGAGAGAGAGAGGAGAGGCCGCAGGTAACTTAAGTATATCGGATCCGGCCGCTTGGGTCTGGATCCGATAGGCAGAGGTTGAGACGAACGCCCCAGCCTCGCCTCACGCCTCCCCCGCCTAGGCGGCTGAGGTGGGGGAGGCGATCGCCGTAGGAGCGAGGCAAAACAGGGCCGCCTCGCCTTGCCTCCTCGCCTAGGCGACAGAGGCGGTCGCTTCTGATAACATAGGTCATTGCAAACTTGTTTCATATTGTATGAGATTGATCATTGCATTGTATGAGGGTGTTGTGATGCATATGTGCATTAAAGATATTTAATGAGACCGAGTTATATTGGATTAGTAGTCGTGTCCGTGGGTAGCGGAGCTTAGAACCGTCTGGTGCATCCTTCGATCCCAGATCCCGCGGGTTATCCTAAGTGCCACCACTGCCTAGGTGCACTACGGGATTTAACTTAGCTATACAATTACTGCTATATATGGTAGATCTAGTCATAGCTCGTTGAGATCGCAAGACGACGATTTCCTTGCGAAAAGTGAAAATGTTAATGTTTCATGTAGTGGATAGATGCATTGTAGAGTGGTATTGGTGTTAGTATTTATGTTGTGTTCATTACTTCATTTAAGCATATAAGTTTTGTATGATATGCATGGTAAGTCTTTTAGTTAGTGTTGCATTGCTTAACCTCTTCATCATACTTTATATATTTGTGAGAAGTCCTCTTTGGTCTTAGTTGTTGGTAGGTTATGGTTGTATGTCTTAAAATTTGTGGAATGCCAAATTTCATATATATATATTGATTTTAGTTTTATATGGTATGTATCAAGTGCAGGTTGGGTAATGTATGTGTATCATGTTAGGGTCTTTGGCTATCCAATTTGTTGGATGATGGGGTGTCTACTGAGTCGTTATGACTCATTGCAATCATTTATTATATTTTCAGGATGAGCTTTACCGCAGCGGAAGCGTGGTGGTGTGGACTCCAAGGAATAATTTGAGTAGTTATTGTGCAATTTAAACTAGTATATGATTGCTTAGATTGAAAATTTATTACGTGATTTGAGATGAGTGGTTATTGTTAGAATTATGAATTGGGACCTTTATCATCTTCAAGTTTTTCCAAACCTGTGTTTTTTTAGGGGTTATTTCCCTGGTTACGTCGCCGGATTTTGTTCTGCTGTGCAGGTTAAAATCCAGGTTGTGACACAGACTAATTCGTCACTATAGAAAGTCACCTCATGTGGTAGGGGAATGCCGAGTCATGGACTCAAGAGTTTGTCATTTGTTAGCAACCTAAACAGTGTGGTACACCAAACTAAGAAATCTCAGAAAGTAAGCTGAGAAAATCAAACTGAGTAGAATAAACAAAGCAGAATTTCCAATCAATGAGGGTTGGGTCTTCACGTTCAATGGGTTGTCACGGAAACATTGGTTCAATTAAGAATGGAATAATCTCTTATTTTTATTGGAATCATCATTAAAGCCTAATGGAGCATCTGTCATTTGGATATCAAAGAGTCACGGTGGTTTGGAAGACATAACATGGGTACAAACAAAAACACAATTTCAAAGAAGAACAATGTGATGCAAGCATGGTGGGTCTTAGACAAATGTTTGAACATGGTAAGCATAATGACTCCTAAAACATAGTTTTATGTAAATGTAATAGTCACATAAATGATGATGGATGTGTGAAAAAAAGCATATCATGGTGGGATTTAAATCCCGATGGTGACATGGATGACCACAGTGAGACAAGATGGTAGAATGAAGCTAACATGGTGGGACATGAGCTATGGTGGTAAACACAGTGGGATTACGATAGGTTGAGTAAAGACATGGTGGTAGACATGGTGGTATACGTGACTTGGGCACGGAAAGGAAACAATAGAGGGACACAATCATATAAAGATAATGATTGTGGGATGGGCAAGGCCCAATGAGATTTAGAGTGAAAAGGGGTATGAATGACCGTGGTGATAAAAGAATAGCCACAACATGACAAGGTGCTAGACAACCATGTTGGGATAATGGTTGGATACATAACTACCATGAGGCTATGATACATGGTGGTGTATGAGATGCAAAAACATGATGCATAAAGTAATGCATGTTGGGTTTAAAGAAAAAAAAAGTATAATAAGAATATAGTTGAAGATATAGACTATGTCGGATGGGTCAAGACCCTGGGTGGGAAACTATTATCCTTATCTGCATAGTTTTGCCCTATCCACAAGTCTAGAAATTAACTGAGCCATCATTGATTTTATTGAAGGGTTCTCGAGATTAGTTTCTTCAACACGTGGTCTTCAACATCTCATGTACTATTTTTATTTTGATAAGATCCAAGACTTGATATGCAAGACTCTATGAGGTTAGGAATAACCCCTTTTTGGCTTTTCATTTTTAAATTTATTTTATTTTTCTTTCTTCAAGTGCCTGGGAAGGAGAGTCAATGTACTTGTTTCCTAGTGTGGAGTCCTTATTTTCTATATTCACTTGAAAGAGATTATTAGAACTTTATTTAAGCTTCATCTCGTGAAAGAGGAGTGTTGAGTTGCTTTGATCTTTTGTCTAAGGGACATGGGTCTTATCAACAAGGTTAAAAATAACAATAGGAAACTAAGTAAGTAATGCAAAAAAGAAAACATGCATGGCTGAAATTAAAGGTGGATGCAACAGGCATGTGATCCAGCAGAATTAGATATGCTCTTTTGAGTTTTGGAGGTTTTCTATTTTTTGTGATTTATGTTTTTTATGTTTTGGGTATCTTTTACTTTTTTGATCTTTTAGCTTTCTTGATTTGTTTTGTATTTTTTAATATCCTAGTTTTTTGTATTTTGACATTTTTCATTTTTTATGGAGGAGACAACTAGTTGTCCTCGGTCTTGTTTGAAATAGGTGTCCCTAATTGTCATCGAAAGATTAAGAGGAAACACCACGTGTAAGCTAATGCCTATTATTTGGAATCATTTGACTTTCTATCTTCAGTAGACTAGGGTTCAACCTTGGTTTTTCTGATCGACCCTACCCAAGGGGGTTAAAGAAGGAAGTGTTTGAGATAAATTTTTGACAGACTTTAGGGAAGTTGAAGATGTTTCTCTACCTATGCCTAATTGCCTATTTAGGTTTGGTCTCTTTGGGTCCTCCATCATTTATTGGCTTTCTCATTTGTTGGAAATCATTTAGACAAGTCTTCTATTTTTCTTACCCATGGGGTTCATTGCCCATCTTTTGGCACCTTTTTTTTGACAACTTTTTCTTTTAGTTTTTACCTTTTGCTTGGGACTTAGAAGTCATACCCTCCTAGACAGCCTCCTACCGGGGTGGTGGTCACTTTCAGCCATTCTTCTAATCTCTTTCGTCTAGCCTTGAACAAAATGGAAGAGAATAGGATAGTGAGAACCTTTTTCAAGCTTTGCCTAGCTTTTTCAAGTTTTTACTAGTCGTATCCCGAAATCTAGGTGTGTAGTGTGTGCAACATGGTGCCTATTCTTAATTCCTAGAGAGTAGATCAGGGCACCAAGTAACAAGCGAACTTTAGATGCTAATGGTCATCCTTTACATTTTAATTTTATGATTTTTTTATTTTAATGAAAATATTTTTTGAGGCATAAGCTATTCTAGAGATGATTCAATTCTTCTTCATCTTTTTCTTCTTTTACATTAACTAGCTTGTAAGCATTATCAGAATAGATTTCTAAGATTATAGGAACCTCCCAATTAAGTTGAAGTTTAGGACCATCCGACTTAACAAATATTCTTTTAAGCATAACCTTACTGATTTTAAATTTTCTTTCAACTATCCTCTTCTTATAAAATCTTTTAAACTTATTCTAGTGTGTCCAAGCATGTTCGACAGTGGCCAACCCCCTTTTGTCCAAGATCTTGAGTTGTGCAAGAAGAGATTCTCGACGCTCATCCATAAGGATGTCTTGGTCAATCTGGATTTAGAAGTGATGAATTTTTTATATGGGATAAAAATCTCCATTCCATATACCAAGACATAGGCGATCTAACCCATGGAGGTCTGAACTAAAATGTGGTAGACCTGTAGAGTGTCTATCAGTTTATCCAGCCAATTTATGAACTTGCTAGTATCACATACCTTTCTTAATAATTTTGTTAGAGTCTTGTTGGTGGCTTATGCTCTACCATTACCTTAAGGATAATATAAAGATCAATGATGCAATTTGATACAGTACTTGTTGCAAAGGTCTCGTAGTCCCTAAAAGAGGAATTATGATCCATTGTCAGTGACGATATCTATAGAGATATGAAATCTGGCAACTATGTTGTGCTTGATGAAGGAGTATATCATTGATACCTTTATCTCTACATATACTTTTGCTTCTACCCATTTGGTGAAGTACTCCATAGCCATCAAAATGAAAGATTTGGTCCAGTTGAAGGAGTTGGGATTGCCAAGGAATCCAACGACATAAAATGCTCACATGGAGAAGGGCCATAGGGTATGGAATGGAGGAAGAAAAGAAGCTAGATAGATCTTGTCAGCATGAAGTTGACATTGATGGTAGTACCAGAAAAAGATCAAGCAATCCTCTTCTAAAGTAGGCAAATAATATTCCTATGTCATGATCTTTCTGGCAAGAGCTTGAGCATTTACATGGCTTTCACATATTTTAGAATGTGTCTTTTTATTTAGAATATATAAAAATACTTAAAGAAACAAGAACAAGGGAATCGGAAATTATCGACGCACTGAAGTTCTTTAAACATGAAATATTTTACACATTCATACATAAAAAATCCTTAAGAAGATTTAAGACATCGTAATAGATGTTAAGACAATAAACTAGTGAGAATAAATGATAAGAATAACAAAAGAAATCAAAAACTAGGTTTTAGAGAGAGAGTTGGAGGATCGTAGGGAGAGCTGAGCCAGTTAGGGATTCTCTTAGAGATGGAAAAGCCATGTGGAAGGAGGTTGCAGGGTGGAAGGAGCTATGAAGGTGTGCCGTTGGAGATTGGAGGGCCGCGGGAAGCAAACACCAAGCACCTCCATCGGGGGGGGTCCATAGGCTTCGGGATCGGGAGAATGTGACGTCGGGCGTCCGCATGAACCGTCTTCGGGTGATAGAAACGGGGCCAAGCGGCCCAGGCTTCACTTAAGAAGCCGGCCGGCCCTTTTGGCTTGAACCGGTGGCACCGGTTTGGCCGCTGAACCGGCAGACATCCTGACAAGGTGTCCGGGCGCTCGCCAAGGCGCCGCCTTGGCCGCTTAAGCGGTCAAGGCGTACGCCTTTTCCATGGGCAACAAGGCGGGAGGCCAAAGCTTAGACGACCGCCTTGATAACTATGGGAAGGGGGGATCGGAGGTCCCGCCTTCCCATTTACCTCTTTTGGGAGTGAATCACCCGGATTCTAGGGGGGATTGCTGGATCGGAGGTGCCTCAGGGGGGATCGCCAAGGGGGAGATCTGGGAAGCCCTAGATCTGCAAGGGGAGGGGGGAAGGGTCGAACAAGGGTGGGGGAGGAAGAGAATCAGTTCGATCTGCCACTTATTAGAGAGGATCAGACATTAAACAGGTCCAAAATCAGGTCTAGAATCGATCCGATTTTGGACCTGTCCAATTTCTAGGGAATTGGTCCGAATTGACCAATTGGTCCTGGATAGACCGATCCCGACGATTAAGAACGATCCGGCCTAGAGTCTCGGCTGGATCGATGGTTCGGGTGAGAATCAGATCGGGCAAGTCCGATCCGATCCAAGAATCGGCCAATCTCGATTCGGATTGCCCGATTCTACAAATTATGGTGTGGTCACTAATGAAGATATCTTAGAATCAGATGGGTAAGTCATTCATCTTACTGATGATTGATCCGACTGATATTTGTATTAATCGGATAGGGACATTAGTCGAATGTACTTTTTAATGGTGTTTTTAACTTGTGGTTATTCATGTACTTTCATTTTTTTTACAAATATTGTTCAAATATTATCTACTTGACATATTAATAAACTTTTTTGTGATGTATTTATTTTTCTCATAGTCTGATAGGAATGAAATAAGAAAAAGGTACATCTTTCTTTTTATTTTTTGATATATTCATTTTTTTTTCATTTTTAAATATATTTTTTGTAATTTAATGTAATTTTTACATTTTTAGATATATTTTCTGCACTTTTGATGTATTTTTCTGCATTTTTAGATATGTTTTCTGTATTTCTATGTTTCTTTCATTATTAAATATAATTTTTATATTTTTATATAAACTTCTTGCATTTTCATGCATTTCTTATATTTTTAAATATATTTTTAATTTTTTATATATTTTTTGTACTTTGAAAAGAATAAAAAAATGTCGTCTCACGCACATGAGGCACTCACTTCAAGTGCCTGAGGTGAGGCGAGGGGTACCTCGCCTGCATCACACCTCTATACATAGAATGTGGTAGAAAGTAGTTTATGAAAAATGTTGGGACTTAATTACTACCTTTTGTAAGGATTTATCTTGGAATATTTTTTTGTGAATTCATCCAAGATTTTATCTCATCGGTAAAGTCAAAGTAGTCATTTTATTTGGTTGTGAATTTTGTTCTTATTTTTCATCAATAAATGGCATGTGGTCTTGGACGCTTTCAAATATATATACTTAATATTTTAAATATTACAAATAAAATTAAATTTATTATATATTAATATTACAAATTACATATGATATTAAATGTATGAATTAGTATTCAACATTTTATATTGTCTCATACTACATGTTAAAAATTATATATCAAGTTACATAACTTATTTTATGTACATGATGTACTAGGTTACATATTTAATTTAAATTTTATATTACATAAATATGACAAGAATAACATATTAAACAATATACTTAATTAATAAAATAAAGTATTTTATATATCATATATATTTTGTACTTTTATGTATTTTATACTTGTATTATACATGTAATATTCATTTATACTATATTATAAAAATTATTACAAGTCAAAATTTGCTTCACTTACCCCCCCCCCCCGCGTGAATAAGCTAAACCACTTCCAAACTACTATAAAATAAGTGGAGTAACTTTCCCTTATTCAACTTATTCCATACCCTCATTATCAAACTAAACACCCCCTTAATCCAATGTAACTCATTCAAAATTAGTTATTCCTCCTAAACCCTAAACCCATTCCAAATTGCCCCTTTGAGATTAAGGCTTGCGTTGACTTGTGATATTGCAGGATGGGTTGTGCTAAATGTTGTCTATCAACTTGTTGAACCATTACAACCTCTTTTCTCATTTTCTCTCTCATTTTCAATCAACATGGCCTTTTGGTCAACCTCAGAAAAACAACTTATAAAACAACCAACATAGAAAGAAATATCAATAAAACTAAAGATAACACTTCAAACTAAATAGACCGTGCAACCACACTAAGGACTTATTGATGCGGGACAAACCGGCTAGACCGGGCTAAACGGACCGAAAACGAAATGAACCGGCGCTAATCGCCGCTAAATGACTTAAAACGAACCCAAAATGAAGTAAACCGGACTCGAACCGGTCGAAACAGGCCCGAAACGACTCCGAACTGAGTTGAACCGGTCTAAACCGGCTCAAAATGCCTTGCACCGGCCTGAACCGGCCGGTTCAGGTGCTGAACCGGGTCGAACCGGCTTAAACCGGTCTAAACCCGGCTTGAACTGCCGGTTTGGGCCGCGGACCGGCCTGGCGAATCGTTGCGGCTGCGTGACCGTGGGCGAGCGCGAAGGGGGGGTCGTGGCGCCTTCCATGGGGACTCGTGCCTCGCGGGGTGGTCGCGTGGCTGTGCGAGGATCGTCGCCATTTGACGCCGTGGCGGCATCGTTGCGGTCCTACGAGATCGCGGGCCGCGACAAAGGGCCGCGCAGCGCGCGGCACCCGCGTCATCTTCGTCCAAGCGCCATGACCGCGTCGTCGTCGTCGACGCCTCGCGCGGGTGATGATCTCCGGACGACTCCTTCGTATTGGCTCGTCCGTGGCGAAGGAGGCGGCGGAGGAGGAGCTGGCGGTGGCTGCCATCGCCAGGATCGTCGCCGGAGGGGGGGGAATAGGTAGATTTGGGGATCGCCGGATTTGCCTCTCCCGCACGCTTCTTCACCGTCTTTTTCTTCCACTTCTTCTCCTCTGCACCGTCTGAAGGGGATTCCGCTGGATCCGTCGCCGTATGAGGGAGAAGGCCTCTGCGAGGGCCACGTTGAAGTTGTCGGCTCCAGAAGCTCTCGTCGGCAGATCGACGCTTTCGACAAGGCTCCGAGAACTACCGATTGGATCGATGTCGGGGAACCGGGAAGGAGAAGGGGGAAAGAATGGTGCCGAGGCCAGAGGATGAGGAGGAGGGGGGGATCGGAGACCTCGCCGTTTCTGGAAGGTGGAATGGACTGCTGGCCTTACGTTGGAGGTGGGAGAGGGGCGGCCCTCACTGGCCGGGGTTGGGGAAGATGAGAGGGCCGCAGCCCCTGCGGGAGAACCACTCCGAAGAGTCCCAAAAATTCACTTCTATTCACTGAACTGTCGATTACATGTGCCCTGCCCCTTATAAAGGAGGTGGCTGGCATTTTGTCTTAAAAAAGGACTCAGTAAACAAATATTTACAGACATGACCGAAGATGGACTAGAATATAAAAGACCTATACTTACTCAAAATTGTCCCCATCACTTAATTGTGCAAAGCACGTCGTTGAAGAATATTGTATAATTCAACGGGCTTACAATAAATTGAGAGGCTTTCTTCAGCAGCAACAGCCTCCTCTGGAGACAAATGGATATAGGAATTCTGGCGACACATTTGGTCTGCACTCCGGGAACGGCTGCAGCTGCAACAAAAGCATGAATCATCCAAGAAGTTCACTATCAGGGAGAATACGATGATGGCAAATAAATGGAAATATGTAAAGGCCCGCTGATAATTTTCACTATCAGAAAGAGAAGGAAATGATATGAAAGAAACAGATAGATGCCGAAAATAAACATGACATCGATGAGAGCATTCTAACATATGAAAGTTAATTTCACGATGGCCATTCAAGCATACATACGAGGTTTCGCGAGCCACTAAAGGTAACCCGGGCATTCTTTGATGGGGACAATTTTTGAGTAAGTATAGGTTTTTTATATTCTAGTCCATCTTCGGTCATGTTTGTAAGTATTTGTTTACTGAGTCTTTTTTTAAGACAAAATGCCAGCCACCTCCTTTATAAGGGGTAGGGCACATGTAATCTACAGTTCAGTGAATAGAAGTGAATTTTTGGGACTCTTCGGAGTGGTTCTCCCGCAGGGGCTGCGGCCCTCTCATCTTCCCCAACCTCGGTCAGTGAGGGCCGCCCCTCTCCCACCTCCGGCGTAAGGCCGGCAGTCCATTCCACCTTCCAGAAACGGCGAGGTCGCCGATCCCCCCTCCTCATTCTCTGGCCTCCGCGCCATTCTTTCCCCCTTCTCCTTCCTGGTTCCCCGACATCGATCCGATCAGCAGTTCTCGGAGCCTTGTCGACGGCGTCGATTTGCCGACGAGAGCTTCTGGAGCCGACAGCCTCAACGTGGCCCTCGCAGAGGCCTTCTTCCTCACACGGCGACGGATCCAGCGAAATCCCCTTCAGACGGTGCAGAGAAGCGGAAGAAGAAGATGGTGAAGAAGCGTGCGGGAGAGGCAGATCCGACGATCCCCGGATCTACCTCTTCCCCCCCCTCCGGCGACGATCCAAGCGATGGCAGCCACCACCAGCTCCTCCACCGCTCCTTCACCACGGACGAGCCAGCACGAAGGAGCCGTCCGGAGATCCTCGCCCGCGCGAGGCGTCGACGCAATTAAGAATTGTTTTCATTCCTGAAGTAGCTCTAGAAGCTTAAGAATAGTGCCGCAATTAAACACCTTTGGTAGGAAAAAAATTCCAAGTATTGAAGAATATTCATATTTCAACTTGTAAAAGAAAAACAAAATAAATCTATTGCTAGAAATATACACAACATTTTCAGGTATCTGGAGGACAAAACCACTGAATTATTTGAATGATGAAATAAAAATTTCAAACATCTACTTTTGAAGACATTGACAATGCACGACTTCAAAATTTTCGTAGCGGTACAAAATGAGGATAGTGTTGATAAGATGGAGAGGACGATTCTCATGATTTTTTTTCTAAGAAGTGCTGTCTTAAAAGAAAATTTTAATTATAAAGAATATCTCCTTTTTAATATTTTTTAGCAATGAACTTCAAAAAAAATGAAAAGGATACAAATTCACATTTGCCTGTGATGTCTTTAAAAATAAATATAGCCTTGCAAAGGAATAAACTAAATTAACCGGTCCAAGCAAAACCAAATTCCACCGTAATGCCATATCAATAAAAAAGCAACTAGTATAGCAGGCATCTCTTGGACTGGTTAGTTACAAAAGCATTTCTTGAGGTCAAAAAATGGCTTACAGAATGCTTAAATCTTGGCTGGCCATGAACTACTACATTGTACCCCAGAAATCAGATTTCTGATGCCTGTTGTCACCTCTACCGTAGTATGCTCGCTATTTGGTAGATCAGATGCCCAATCACTTGACTTTACTCAATCTGATCTTTAATGGGTCTGGTAATGGGCCCTTGACCAAAGATAGTTCAGGTCAACCTGTGCAGAAGTAATGCCTCATATCCTAAACTTTTTACTCTTAACCTTTTTAGTTTTTTTTGCTGTTAGATTGAAAAATATTTTACTGAAAAAATGGTGGATTACTAATTTATCTTGAAACTTAAATTGTTTTTTTTATTTTCATTGTTGTGTTTTCTGTGTTAGGTCTGCTTGTGTTAATTTGTTGCTTTTTGATTTGTCATTTTTTTGTATATACTAGCTATCTTGAAGATGTTTTACAAATGGAAAAAAAATTTAGCGCTTTGTTTTTGTTTTGAAGATCCTTATTCAAACAACTGTTTTGGCTTCCTTTATTTTTTTATGAATTCAAATGCCATGCCTTTGTCTTTATACATTATGTATTGACTTTCCCTTGTTAAAAGTACTGGAGCTTATTAACATTTTTAGCAACTGGATCACTAAATAACTGCCCTATTGATGGTGCCTTTTTCTTTGTAGGATTTTTTTTTTCATTTGTTCACTTTGATTGTTTCTTATGCATGAATTTTCTGCATCCTTGATGTTGTACATAGGCATGAATAATATAGATATAGTTGTCAACCATGAAACATTATTATTGATTAAGGCTTGCATTAGACAAAATGTTCGATCATGACAGGCTGTGATGCAACTCATTTAAGATTTGAACTTATAGCTTTAATCCCTGCACCTGAAGTGATTAAAACTGTTTTTTGACCTAATTGCCTGAGGATGTATTCTCAAGATTGGGTATGTCTATTTACAGCCATTTTAACCAGTTTATAAACACCTTGTGAACTCTGTTTTCATGTTCTCTTCTCATTTTCTGACCAACTTCTGAGCTGTATTTTCACCAGTGCTCTTAGCTTGCAATCTAAGTATTTTGCTTTTTTGCTAACGAATAGGTTTTGAAGCGGAGTTCAGTCTTAGAAAGTGATATCAGATCTGTTGGCCCTATTCGCAGGATTCGTCAAAAGTCCAATTTTATGTCTTCGTCAAAGGACAAGGCCTTGACATTTTCTGAAAAATTGTGAGAGTAGTGGTAGTTGATGAGAAGATGTAATATTAATTTATTTAACTCACGTCTGAGATGGTCCGAGATGATATCTTCACTCGATAGATTAGTCACCATCTGTTTGCGTAATTCTTCGTTGCTAGATCAGATGGCAAAAAGATATAGATAATAGACCAAACAAGAACAAAAATTCGTACCAGAAACTTACATGAACACGGCAAAGGCAACAATATCTTTTGGGTCTTTGATGTTATTTTCTTTATCTACGATTTTTCTCTTCCGTAGCCTTCTAAGAACACGCGGGGGCTCCCCTTTCGCCATCTAACCTGAAGGAGAAGTAAACTTTAAGAAACGCGCTCATCCATCAATAATGGAAGGAAACTCGGGAAAAACAAATCGATCCGCGCACCTTCAGAAACGGTGTTGGCGTTGTCGGCCATCGCGCGTGACCGAGCAGGAGGGAGGGGGGAAACATAGTAGGGGGCAAGAAGACGAGTGAGAGCACGCGAACCATACGCGAGGCTGCCGAGAGAGAAATTAGGGCAGAGCGTGGGTTAAGGACGGGAGTTAATAAACCGCTCCCGCTCTGTACGCGGCGATGTGTGTATTGTTTTCAAAAATAATTTATTCCGGATACAATGAGATGGTTATCTGGATCGTACGAGCTCTCTTCCGATTCCCATATTGAATCGTAACCATCGTACGAGCTCTCTTCCGTAACACCATGGTTACAATTCAATATGGGAATCGGAAGAGAGCTCGTACGATCCAGATAACCATCTCATTTTATCCGGAATAAATTATTTTTGAAAACAATAAACACGTCGCCGCGTACAGAGCGGGCACGGTTTATTAACTCCCGTCCTTAACTCACGCCCTGCCCTAATTTCTTTCCCGACGTCCTCGCGTTTGGTTCCCGCGTTCTCACTCGTCTTCTTGCCCCTTACTATGTTTCCCCCCTCCCTCCTGCTCGGTCACGCGGGATGGCCGACAATGCCAACATCGCTTCTGAAGGTACGCGGATCGATTTGTTTTCCCCGAGTTTCCTTCCATTATTGATGGATGAGCGCGTTTCTTAATGTTTACTTCTCCTTCAGGTTCGATGGCGGAAGAGGAGCCCCCGCGTGTTCTTAAGGCTACGGAAGAGAAAAATCGTAGATAAAGAAAATAACATCAAAGACCCAAAGGATATTGCTGTCTTTGCCGTGTTCATGTAAGTTTCTGGTACGAATTTTTGTTCTTGTTTGGTCTATTATCTATATCTATTTGATTTTTGCCATCTGATCTAGCAACGAAGAATTTCGCAAGCAGATGGTGGTTAATCTATCGAGTGAAGATATCATCTAGGACCATCTCGGACGTGAGTTAAATAAATTAATATTACATCTTCTCATCAACTACCACTATCACAATTTTATTTGTTCACAGGTCGCCAAAGCTGGACGTCGAAAGTGGAAATTTCTATCCGAATATGTAAGCACCTCCTATAGTATTTATCATCTAACTCTCTAAACATAGTTCTCTAACCAAATAATTTTCAGGAGAAACGTACTTACATCAATAATGCTAAAAGAAGCAAAGCAGAGTTGCAGCAAGTTAGGGTAGACTGTTCAACAGCAACAAACAATCTCGACAGGTTTTTTAACAAGTACGGTAGGTATCTTGCCACTGAAGTTGGTATACTTGCGGATAAAGAAGATGAGTAACTAGATATCGTCGTGGTAAATAATTCTGAGACAGTTTGTGGCGTCAGTATTAATACCTTCTGCTTTTAGAGTTACTACTGTTCCCGTTAATTGTTGTTTGGTCCTTATCAAGGACCTTTGAATTGTTCGCTGACATTAAGCCATAGAATGACATTGTGCTTTGATTTTTCTTCATAGAATGACATCATGTTTTGAGAGTTGCTACAGTTCGACCGGTTCAGTCAACTGGTTCAGCATAGTTGAGGGAGTTTTTAGCCGGTATGAGGTTGGTTCGGTCCATTTTGGACTGGTTCGGTGCGGTTCGGGGCCTCTTCGGGCCCATTTTGATCTGTTTAGATCTGGTCCACTTTCATTATGGCTTGTTTAGTCCATTTTTAGTCAATTTATCCCGCATCAAAATCTCCAAACAAGTCTTCACCATTACATAAAAAGGATTTCCACTTTTCAAGTTCTACACGGTAGAGAAAAGAATATTTCTTATTATAAGCAACAGAACCAATCTCGATCTAGCTACAGGAAAGTTCAAAGAGCTAAATCTGACAGAAGGGTTCCTTGAATACTCTTTTCGTTCTCATCTCCTTTTTAATAATTTTTAGCAGTGAAC
This sequence comes from Cryptocoryne crispatula var. balansae, assembly GCA_036172225.1. Classification (NCBI taxonomy): domain Eukaryota; kingdom Viridiplantae; phylum Streptophyta; class Magnoliopsida; order Alismatales; family Araceae; genus Cryptocoryne; species Cryptocoryne crispatula. The sequence goes on from CM069927.1 coordinate 26,809,182, forward strand.
TTAAAAAAAATAAAAAGGTTACAAGTTCACATTTGCCTATGATGTCTTTAAAAATAAATACAGTCTTGCAAAGGAATAAACTAAATTAACCAGTCCAAGTAAAACCAAATTTCACCGTAATCCCACATCAATTAAAAAGCAACTAGTATAACAGTCATCTCTTCTTGGACTAGAGAGTTACAAAAGCATTTCTTGAGGTCTAAAAAGTGGCTTACAGAATGCTTAAGCTCAAAACATTGATTGCAAAGATGAATTTCAGAAGCACCTATAAAACTTCTACCCATCAGGGAAACCTGAAAGTACATTTTGTAGTCCAGAAAAACACTACAGAAAGAGAATATTTCTATTTCACTTTGTCTAAAGCTGATCTGTAAGCTAAAAAAATGGAGACATGAAGTCCCAAAAAATCTGTCATCTACTTGTCGCAGAATATTTAATATGCAGCCATAAGAATCAGTGATTGCGGAATCGGCCGATCCAGATCGGGATCGGCCGATTATTGAATCGGATCGGTTATCACTGATCCGATTCCGGACCAAACTAGCGATCTAGCTGAGGATCGGGATCGGCCGATTCTCGAATCGGATCGGTAGTCACCGATTCGATTCCGGACCAAACTAGCGATCCAACCGGGAGTCCCGGCTGGATCGGTCGAAATCGTGCGGATCGGTCGATCCTGGACCGATCCACCCAGATCGATCCGGGAATCGGTCGATCCAGACCAATTCTCCGGAAAATCGGAAGACCCGGAATCGGATCGATTCCAGACTGTTTTAAGGTCCGATCTCCCCCAATTTGATCCTCCCCCCAGCAGGCCCTCTTCTTGCTTCCTCCCCTTCCCCCATGTCCCCTTAGAGATCTAGGACACTCTTCACCGGCGATCCAACCTTGTGAGGGGCTGATCCACCCCTACAACAGGTTTGTAAGGGGGGGGGGTGCTCCGATCCCCCCTTCCCCCCGGCCCCCCCAAGCCCACCTTCCCCTTCCCCCTCCCCCGGCCTAGCACTGCAGGGCGCACCTGCAGTGCAGGGAATTAAACCCCCCATTGGGGGGATTATTTCACCCCCAATGGGGGTTGAATTGCACCCCCGAAGGGGTGCTAATCACACCTTCGAGGGTGTTGAACAATGTTCGGACAGACCCCCCCCACTGGGTAGGGGGGATTTAAATCATAAATCCCCCATTGGGGGGATTATTTCACCCCCAATGGGGGTTGAATTGCACCCCCGAAGGGGTGCTAATCACTCCTTCGGGGGTGTTGAACAGTCACCCCCGAAGGGGTGACTGTTCGGACAGACCCTCCCTTGGGTAGGGGGGTTTAAATCATAATTCCCCCATTGGGGGGATTATTTCACCCCAATGGGGGTTGAATTGCACCCCCAAAGGGGTGCTAATCACCCCTCCGGGGGTGTTGAACAGTCACCCCCGAGGGGGTGACTGTTCGGACAGACCCCCCCTTTGGGTAGGGGGGGTTTAAGTTATAAATCCCCATTGGGGGGATTATTTCACCCCCAATGGGGGTTGAATTGCACCCCCAATGGGGTGCTAATCACCCCTTCGAAGGGGTGACTGTTCGGACAGACCCCCCCTTGGATGGGGGGGGTTTAAATCATAAATCCCCCATTTGGGGATTATTTCACCCCCAATGGGGGTTGAATTGCACCCCCCTTCCCAAGGCTGGGGGTGGATTTAATTAGCCTAATATTGTGTTTGATTTTATTTGGTGTAGATAAGATATCAGACGAGGAGCATGGCACCGGTCCCGCGGAATTTCGTGACATTGGATGACAATATGACCATCTCCTTGATTCAGAGAAGAAGAGAGTTAGATGTAAGTGGTGCCAGAAAGATATGAATGGAGGTGTGTATCAGCTAAAGCAACATAGAGCCGGGATGGGTGGCAATGTAAAGAAGTGTGAGAAAGTACCGGTTGAGCTTAGGGAGGAGATGAGAGGTTATTTAACTGGAAGGGCATCACAGAGGGAGGTGAGAATTGGTTAAAGACAAGACCTACATGACGAGTTGCTAGGTCGGAGAGACGTCGATCTTATGGCCGGAAAGAGTAAGAATGGGAAAGGACCAGCACATGAAAGGGTCCAAGTTGATTCTTCATCTTCATCAGATGAGGAAAAGGCTCAGGTCAGGAGAGATGTGCACGAGAGTAGGGCTTAGGCCCGTGAGGATGAGGAACGAAGACGAGGAGTAGGAGGTTCGGCTATCAGACGTTCTGATGTGGGGGCGGGCACACGCCCTGTTCGAGAGCCTGAATTCCGGAGGACACATTCTGTTCGGCCGACGGGAGACACCGCCACAGGGAGAGTGGCAGAGGTCAGAGGGGTATAAAACAAGCGTTTAAAGGGGTGAAGGCCTCAACTTGGGCATCAAAGAAAGCCCCAAGGCATATGGTTAAGTTCTTTCTACATGCAGGTAAATCTTTGATAAAGTTGTGGTTAGCATTTGCTTGTTGATATGAAGTTGTTACACGTTTCTATTAACAACGATCTCTTCTTATCTTGTTTTTGAATTTGTAGGTGTCCCGGCACATGCAGCCACAAGTCCATATTTCCAGACTATGGTTGATGCGATTGGTGAGGCTGGGCCGGGGTTGAAAGCCCTCACATCAAAGTACATATATGAGACAAACTTGGATGAGGAGGTCGATGAGTTGACCTCATGGATAGATGGATTTAAAACCATCTGAAAGGAGAGGGGGTGCACTGTAATATGCGATGGGTGGACTGGAATCATAAGGAGGTCACTTATAAACTTCTTTGTGCATTGTTCCGAGGGTACCGTATTCCTGAAGTCGGTTGATGCATCAGGTCAGGTGAAAAATGCGGACTACCTATTTGGGTTGATGAACACTGTGGTGGATGAGATAGGGGAAGCCAACATTGTGCAGGTTGTCACAGACAATGAGGCATCATATAAGGCTGCAGGAAAGAAGCTCATAGAGGCTCGACTTCACTTGTTTTGGGTGCCCTGTGCGGCACATTCTATTGACTTGATGTTGGAAGATATTGGTAGGGATCCTAATGTCAAGTCCTTGGTCAACCAAGGACAGCTGATCACCTCATTTATCTATGGCCATCCACGACTTTTACATATCACGAGGCAGCACACCGATGGTCATGATTTGATCAGACCGGGTCCCACCAGATTTGCCACCCATTTTATTGCTTTAGAGAGCCTTTACAGGTACAAGGCTAGTTTGAAAAGGTTCATCCTCTCCACTGCTTATTCGGAGTACATGGATACATACAGGAGCTCCTTGGATCAGTATGAGATACTGCTAAAGATGGAGCAGTTGATAGAAGACAACAGGTGGTGGGAGAAGGTGCAATACTACTTGTCTGTCATAGAGCCTTTGGTACAAGTACTTTGGTTGGCGGATTCAAATGACAAAAATCAGATGGGGTACCTGTATGATGCTATGGATAAAGCTAAGTTGAAGATTAACGAGAAGCATCCCAAGGGTTACAAAAAGTGGTGGAAAGTGATTGACAACAGATGGGACAAAACCCCACACCACGACATTCATGCTGCAGGTATACTTTAGTAGTGTAGTTTGATTGTATTACAACTTATATTCTGGGTATTACCCCCACTGTCTTTATACTAATGGAGTATTAATGCCGTTACAGGGTACTTCTTGAACTCGAGGATACAGTATGGTGGCCAAGTATGCAATGATGGTGAAGTATTATCAGGCACACTATCTGTGATTAAGCGACTCTGTAAGACCCAAGAAGACAGAACCTGCGCTGAAGTTGAAGTAAGTAATACGTTTAATATCTATTAAACTTAGAACTTTGTCTCAAGAAGAGAATATAACTGATTTATTTTGGATTTTCAGATGACTTCATACATGCACAAGATTGGGGTGTACGGGGATCCTGATTTGCAGTACTCACATGATAGGGTCCCCCCTAGTAATTTGCTGACCCGAATTAATGTCTTTTTGCATACCTGAATTTTTTAATTAAGTTACTAATGCATGTAATTGTCTTCCTTACGATTACAGCTGAGTGGTGGATTATGGTGACCAACAGAACTTGATGGAATCCACTCGCATCCGTTACAATTCGGGTGCTAAGTCAGAGCACTTCCTCATCCCAGTGCGAGAGAAATTGGAGCACCTTCAACCTTATTCACACGAAGAGGAGAAATAGGTTGAAGACAGAAAGATTAGAGAAACTTGTCTACTGCCATTACAATATGAGGCTGAGGATCAAGAATATCAAAGATAGGTAAAAGACGGTGGATTGTACCAAGAAAGAGCCCAAGCCCAAGCTACTCAGGGCTTGTCCCAGGCGAATGTGGACTTGGAATATCTATTCCAAGAAGAACTTCCACTTGCAGCATGGGTGGAAGACAAGGATGCTGAGGGAGAGCCAGAGTTCGACCCGAATGACAGATCATGGGCCGATGGAGAGCTTGACAGCGTCGTTGGTGAGGATGAAGACATGCAGGAAGGTCAAGAAAGTCGAGTTCCGTGCACAGCTCCACTTCCTGATACACCCCGGGCTACAGCTTCTCCAGAGAGACATCCAGCTCCCCCCCTCCCCGGCCGCTACAGCTCTAGCTCGGATTCCAGTTGCGGGTCCATCTACCACCACCACCACCAAGAAGAATGGTGGAATATTCAGGGCTTTAAAGAAAGTTTGCTTACCTTCTCAGCAAAGTAGTCAAATAGATCCTACATTGCAGAGGAAGAAGACATGTATCAAACGGCGACATCATCCCTTGACACCGAGACCACTCAGCCACCTTCATCAGATGAGGATGAAGAAGAATTTGTCCCACCCACGCAACAACAGCTTTCCTCGTTTTGACCAGTTTAGGTCCGTCCGCTTTCATTATGGCTTGTTTAGTCCATTTTAGTCAATTTGTCCCGCGTCAAAATCTCTGAACAAGTCTTCACCATTACATAAAAAAGGACTTCCACTTTCCGAGTTTTACATAGTTGAGAAAAGAACATTTCTTATTATAAGCAACAAAAGTTACAGAACCAATCTCGATTTAGGTACAAGAAAGTTCAAAGAGCTAAATTTGACAGAAGGGTTCCTTGAATACTCTTTTATTTTTCATCAACCAGGTCTCTTGGATGAATGGCGCTAGATATAGATGCATCTGCTGGTCATGTTGAGTGAATCTGATATACTGCCAGAGAACCTGAACAGCATGAGATATCTAGATTCTCTTCGACTACACCACATAAGCGACAGTTAGTTGTCTTCTATTACTAAATTCAGAGTAGCAAGCCTTTGTAGTACGAAACCTGCACTGCATTATTTCTGGGAGGCCTTTATAATACGAAACCTACACTTTTTTATTTCTTACGGCCACATTCAGAGAGTATTTCTCACAACTTCAACACCAAAAACTGTATGTGGACTAGCAGAAAAATCGAAGAAAAATAAATGACATGATTTAAACAAATAATACATCAACTTTATTTCAATGTGATGTGTTCTACATTTTGTAGGTAGTTGATGTACTCTTCCCATGTCATTTGAGTTGAGTACACAGCTTGATACATGTACATATGACGATCATATTCGTCGGTCTCTCGAAAAACTATTCTAAGACTTGAGCTAAATGAGTCACCATAACAATAAGTCGATTGGATCGAAGTATCTGATGACTCCACATAATTCATTCCACAATACTCTTGATCGCACGTAAGGAACCAAGAGCCTCGTGATATTCTACTCCAGCCCCATGGCTACGATGACCTCCTCCACCTTGTTGCCTTGTACCATAATCGGCGTCTTGGGTCGCATGGGTATATTGCTCCTCGCCGGTATAACGTAACGATGTTGTAGGAGATATGGGAGGATCTGGGGTCCCTTGTACTTGTAAAATATTCGCGCCCCCGTATCCAGCACCATCATCGTTGCTACTCTTTGGCGACGAATCCTCGGAAGTCTAGTACTGCACTCGGATGTTCCGCTCCGGCGTATCTTCTGGATCGTCTTCGACCGTATCAACATCTACAATATCAAATGGATCAATCATAACTTGTTTACTTTTTCTCCTACTTTGCGTACCTCGACTAGTTCCTTCTCCGTCCTCTGTCGCTTTGTTAAGGAGGGAGGGATCTAGAATTCTTTGACCAAAGGGACATCATCAAGCATTCCTTCAGCCCATTGTTGGTCTTCTGGGTTGAACTCCAGTTCTCCCAACCCTTCTCGGTCGTTGATCTAAGCTTCTAAGGAGTTCTTCTCGTAGAATTTTTGATCCAAATCGATATCCTCCTCTTTAATTTGCAACTCCTTGACTGAATGTCCCGCCGCCTGTGATATCCAACTATTTTGTTCCATCTGGTTTTGCTTCATTCTCGCCAAATTCTTCAACTTTAACCTCATGTTGTACTGATAATACACGAGGTCTTCAAGTCTCCTTGATGTCAACCTGTTTATTTGTTTCGTGTGAATCAAGCTGAATGTAGACCAATTCCTCTCGCAACTCGAAGCCGAAGTAGTTTGGCTTAGGACCCTGATAGCTACGTCCGCCAAGTCCTCGTACCCTGGTACTTTACCATGGTTCATCCACCAATCAGCTACATAAATTGAATGTCTTACATTATTATCTAAGTAAACTTTGATTAATTAAGTGATAAAAACAATGTTACGTATCCGGATTTAGTAGTATCACAACTCGTTCAACTCTGTTCGTTCTAAAGTGAAATGTCCGCATTTTGTAATCGTACATCTTATTGCATGCGATAATAGCCCGGTCGTCGTCACCAACCAACCGTTGGATGACGTTCTTCATGTCATCTAATAGCTCGTTCGTTGCCTTGAACTATGGATTATAGCAATACCTTGGGTTGAAAAAGTAACCTATGAACCAAATATCATTAGTAAACAACTTATATATATCTGACATTAAAAAAAAGATTAGTAAATGTTTTAAAAAATATACTTGTTGCATGTATGGGTTGATGTAACGCATGTTCCCAGCGGCGATCTATGATATTCCACCACTTGGCGAAGTCGGACATTGCCTTGGAGATTTCTTCCTTCGCTCTTTCAACCACATCGTATAAATATCCCATGTCTGCTTTCCTATCTCCGTCAACTATCCTTAGTACCTTCACTATGGGTTGGACGATGTTTAACATCTTCTTTACAACTTTCCAAAAATCTCCACTCTCTATTGTCTCCTCTATTTTTTTCCCATTTCTCTTATCTAATTGGTTACATCTAGCTATCCAACTATCCCAACCCGGTGAAATGACTATCTGAGTTAGAGTTCTCCTTTAACTAAAAAAACTTTCTAACGAAATATAGTGGGAGGCGAACCAGGTTGCACCGGGCTGTAACAACTCTTGCCCTTGGTGTGTTCCCTCGTAAGTGCAAGGACAAAGTTATGGTTGTAAATAAAATAAGAAATAAACTGGGCTAGCTTAACTGGGCTTCATATATCCTCCAACATTAAGTTTAAGGAGTGGGCGGAATAAGGTGTCCAATACAACTTTGATATTTTGACCATAAGCATCTGTCTAACCGCTTTGTATGCGGCTGCATTGTCTGTGACTACTCGAACTACTTAGCTCTCTCATATTTCTTCTATCACTCCATCTATCAATTGGTAAAGATACTCCGCATTCTTTACCTGTCCCAATGCGTCGACCGACTACCAAAAGATCGTGCCGGCTTGACTGTACACTAGGAAATTTATCATTGTCTTCCTAGTTATACTTGTTAAGTATAATATATTAACTAAGTTACATTAAAAAGAATGTTTATACATTTAATATAAATGAGTATAAGAAAATTTACTTACCGGTCCATCCGTCGGTCATTAATATGCAACCTCGTTCATTCCATATTTATTCAAATGATGCTACGTACTTCTTTGTTTCTTGCACTTCCATAGGAAGATATACATTGTATATCTCTTTTGGGTTTGGACCAGGCACTCCCCTCCCGACGTCTGCGATCGTGTCGATCATGTTCTCGTAGTACAGTCCCCTCGCGGCATTTGTCGGAATGCTGTGGTGAAAGAACCACCTTGACGTTGCCCGGCTAATCTTCTCCTTACATAATTTTAGGTTCTTCATCGCCGTCGTGATTGTCGTTTGACGTTGTCGTGATCTGGTGATTACGGGATCCATGAGACCTACTGTCGGGTCGTCGTCTTGGGTGAGATCATGAATCTCATCTTGTGGTTGGTTGTTGGATACTCTTCCACTTCCTCAACCACTCCCAGTTCCAGACCCTTGACCCATCATTCATTCTGCCGGTGCGTCTATGTAACTCTTCGTCGGCGAATGATCTTCGACTTGCTTCCATTCCCCGTAAGAGGTCATCTATTTAAGAAATATTCAACTATTTTATTATCTTTTAAAATAGAAGAATGAACTACGTTTATGAGTAAAACAAATATATCCTTGTACTCTTCGTCTCAAAAAATATTCGGCCTTTCTTGTTCGGTCCCGTAAATGTGTACGGAACGTCTCTCCGGTTGTAGCAATTCTTCTCGGACGGTTTCCTTATGCCGTTTGCTAGTTCCCTTCGTTTATTTCATCACTTGTAGGTGCCTACGAAAATGAGCTCTGACCTCCGGCGGAGTCCGTGTGCAAGGAAGAACATTTACCTTCATACCTGCAAAATAAAATTTTAAACGATAAATACCACCGAATATTACTTTGTCGTAATATTTACATTGCACTTTTCTCTTCACCATGGAGATCAAGTTGCAATGTAACCAAGCCGGATCACTTCGGGTCGCACCAGTAGTTTGGGTTGTTTGGCTTGGAGAAGACATTTTTTACTAAATAATTACTATTTAAAAAAATTAATGACGTTAATAAGTGACTATTAATCTAAGTAAACTTTTAATTATGTAAAATAAATGACTAACTAATTATGTAACTAAGTAAGTAATTAACTATACCTTCCATAGTTGTCAAGGTGACAAAGCGCCCAAGGCGTTGAAGGGTATCGATTCTGCTTAGGCGACAAGGCGGCCGCTTAGGCGTCACCTAGGCGGTCAAGGCAGTATTCAAGGAAGGCTGAGTCAGGAGGTTGTTATATATAAAATAAGCATAAATATACTTATATTTTTTATGTTATAATTGAATATGAGTGTTTTATCAATGCACATAAGTAAATATGCTGTGTGTGTGTGAAAGAGAAGAAAGTTAAATAATTTTTTATAAAATTTAAGTATATAACTCATTTATGATTCTAAAATTTTATATATGTGCAATAGTATAAGTGATGGTAAAATATTGTTATAATATTATTAAACGGGGGAAGCGCAGAGTAGTCGCGGATCGACCTGCGCGCAAGGATCGCGGGATCGGAATCGGAATCGGGATCGGTGGGTACCGATCCGATCCGGATCGGATCGGATCGGACCGATTCCGACCGATCCAATGGAAGACAATCGATCCAGAATCGGTAAGCAAAAAAAAAAAAAACGATCCGTTTTCGATCCGATCCGATCCCGGACCGATCCGGACCGATTCTCGGCCGATTCGGACCGATTTCGCCGACCCTGGCCGATCCAACTGGAATAGCAAAAAATGAAAAAAAAACGATTCGATTCCGATTCCGATTCCGATCCCGACCGATTCGGCCGATCCGATTCCGATTCCGATCCGATTCCGATCCGATCCCGACCGATCCGGCCGATCCCGACCGATTCTGCCGGAACTTTTTTCCGGATCGGTCCTTCAGCCAAGAATCGGATCGGCAATGGCCGATCCGATCCAGGAATCGGCCGATTCCGATCCGGATCGGCCGATTCCGCGATCTATGCCTGCGCGGTCAGGTTGCGGGGGTCAAGGAGGCAGTGCCCCTTGTGGAGTGTTGTCAGGGGGGCGAAGCCCCCCGAACCCAAAAAAGTATGTAATAGTATAAGTGAAAGAGAGTGAAGAAAGAGCTGAAAAGAAACTTAATTAAGTATATAATATATGTTTATAATCATAAATCTTAAATATGTATGATAGTATAAGTGATAATGCAATATATTAATATATTCAAACTATCATTAAATAAGTGTTCCTTGTGAGGGGGTATCAAGGGGGAAAAACCCCTCAAAATTATTTTTTTAATGATGTAAAAATACCCAAGGCGCCTTGTCTGGGCACCTTGGGCGCCTAGGCTGGCGCCTTGAATGCCTTGGGCGCCTAGGTGGGCGCCTTGGGCACCTTTTTGGCCCCAGACAAGGCGCCCTGGCAAGGCGCCCTTGGAAAAGTGCCTTGCCGCCTACGCGGGCGCCTTGACAACTATGATACCTTCTAACTAATTATGTACTTAAGTAACTACTAAACTAAATATCTAACTAATCTTCTAGCTAACTAGCTATCTAAGTAAGTATTAAAAAGAAGAAACTAGTTAACTAACTAATCAATGAAACAAGTATTAAATAAATATACTAAATGAACTAATGAAGTACTTAATGAAATAATTAAGTAAATGAAAAAAAACAAGAGCAATGAGAGCAAAATTTGAGAGCAATGGGAGCTTGAGAGTGAGAGTGAGAGGTGAGAGTAAGAGGATCCCCTTGGGCGCTTTAAATAACCCCCAAGGGGCTGAAGCCCTCCCAATCCGTTGGCAACGGTCATATGGGCCTGGTCGCGCAACCCGCACGACCCCCACGACCCAGCCGGCTGAGTCGGCCCGGCCGGGTCGCGACTGAGCCGGTCGGGACCAAACCGGTCGGGGCTGGGTCGCGACCCGGCGAACCATGGGTGAAACAGAATATGAAGCCAAAATTACAGAGACCGTCTAGAATTCTTGTAAGGTACAAGCTCTACCAAGGGTCCTGTGGCTGCCATCTTCCAGCATTCTGCTGCTGCTCCGCTGCAAAAAAAAAACCTGCGTTCACAATGCAGGCACCTGAGGTATGCCTTTTTCCTTTAATCAAAAGCAAGCCCCGGAAAAGGTATAATTCATAAAGGAAAACAATGTAAATGAAGGATAACAAAATCAAAGAGCGAGGGGGTCTTTGTCAAGAAGATAAAAGCTAGGGATGTTCATGGTTTAGGTTTGGCCCAGTTTGAGAGAGAGCCTCTCCAAACCAGACTAACCTGAATCTACCTATAAAAATAAAATAAAATCAAGTACAGTTTGGTTTGGTTCACACCATTTTATGTTAAATCTGTTGTATCACACTATCACGCATACAACTGATGTTACATTGATAGTTATTAAACATTTATTTTTATACGTAAAGGTATATAAATAATAACAATGTATTTAATATAATATAAATTTTCTATCCTAGTTCAGTTTATTTAGCCGTTTAGTTTAGTTGGATTTCAAATTTTTTTAATATGTTCGTCTCTTGATCTTAACACTTAAGTCCACTAATCTATGCTGAATTGTGAACAGCCATATTTGTAAAATACCAATTAGTTTTTATATAAATGTTGTCAATTTTGCTTTTTTTTGCCTCTTTCAATGTTAAATGTTATTCTCTTTTTATAAAATAAGTATTTGATAGTATAAAATCATAGGACATAACAAAATTTCGAATACTTTTACTCTCTTCATTTAAAGTTCCATATTTGAAATCTCCTTGAATTTTTCCATTAACTATAACAATCACTTCCAACATGCCTATGATCTCTTCCATTAAATATGTTCTCGTCATTCATGATGATTTTCATGAGGTTATCTAAATCCTTCAATTTTTTTAATCTCACTTCTTAACTAAGGAGGAAGCACTAGACACTCCTATGAAGTCTGACAATACTCATATCATTCTCAGATTGTTGGAAATAAAAGAAATCTCTTCATTTTTTTCAGCTTGTTGGAATTAAAAGAGATTCCATACAGCCAAAATCATTCCTATAGTACTTCTAACAATTGACACGCACTAAGTATTAGCATCACTCTCAACCTTTCAAATCCATTTGCATAAAATAATGGATTTGATGACATCAAGAGGAAGTAAGAGATCACCTCCTTTGTTAGGTCTGCAGATTGAATACCAGTTGATCAATCTTACCTTTATTAGAGAAATTACTTTCTTTTTAAAAAGAAAACATACCTAATTGCCTTGGATGTTTTATTCACTTTATAAGACTTCAAGATAGAAAGAAACATAGAGGAAACTAGTTAAAACCAATGCGGACATGATGTATCTTATACCAAATTTTCCTTTCCATCCTTGCACTTTTTTTTTGGATTTCGTGGTGACTGGATCCTGTTCTCGACATTTTCAGAGCTCTGTCCTATGAAGGCATTTCCAGATATTTAATGGATAATAACCCTGAAGAGATCCCTATGAAAATTAAAAAATGTCATCAAACTGGTGGATGCTAGCACTTACTCCTACTTCATTCTTATTATGATTGATTTTCAGATCCATAGTGGCTTTTATAAGCATTATCATGGTTTTGTGGTTAATGGCTTCATCATTAACAGCACCTGAAAAAAGCAACATATCATCTAAGTATTTTAAATGGGATAAGTTCATCTTCACTGACCTGTATGCCTTGGTAACCTCGATCATTAGCTTCATCATCATCAGCACCTGAAAGAAAGCATCATATCATCTATGTATTGAAAATGGGTTAAGTTCATCTTCACTGATTGACTGACCTGTTTGCCTTGAGTGGTTACCTCGATCACTAGCTTTCTTTCTCACTGCTCAAAAACTGCCCGCAAAGAAGGAGTAAGTATGAGCAACATTGGATCACCTTGACAGAGGCTCCTTGTAGGCAAAGAAACCAGTGGTTCTGCTATTAACAAAAACTGAAGCTGCCTGAGCCTGACTCAATACAACATCTAACATACCGGGTTGAAAGAGCATTGAGTCATACCAAGTGCATGATTCTATGCAGGCATCTTCATTTAATCATATCAGACTTCCGTAAAATCTAGTTTATAATCCAATCATTTTTTCTTTCTCTTCCTCTTATCCTGTATATTCTTATGTTCAACTTTCAAATTACCGGAAGGAAATTAAAGACATCTTTTTTAGTCTATTTTTGGTCATGAGGATATACTTGTAAATATATATATATTTTTTTGGAGGATCTAATTGTAATGCTGGCTCTATAAATAGAGTCTATCTTTTTTCCCCCATGTAGGGAAGAGTAGAAAAAAATTTGGAGTACTTTGTTTCGGTGAGGGGGCTCTGCCCCAAGTTCATTCTCTATTACCATGTTCAGCCAGGAAGGGTCTTCCTCCATCTCCTAGAAGCTTCTTACCTTCGGCAATCTGTGACGTTCACCCTTCTTCCTTCTTCCCCTCTCTACCTCACAGTCCCATTCCCTTATTCCTCATTGTTTCCTGATCCCTTTGATCTCCTTGGTGGATCAACCAGATTGCCTTTGCACCAAGTTCAGCACCATCCTGCGATGTCTCTGCATCCTCCAAAGCAACCACAATTGTCGAACTGCACTCTGTTCAACATCAAGGTGCTTCACAAAATGTTCGTGGGCTCTCTGATCTCTGTCAACCTCGCCTCCTGTGCAGTCAGCTCTCTTCGCCAAGTGAATGCATTGTCTGACAGAATCCATGAAGCTGTCCCTGTTTCCGTCCACAGCAGTGACTGGTGCATCCTGGGGCCAGTGTGATGAATTTGGACTCCTAAACTTATCGTGGTCACATTGCACATGCCTATCAGAAGTTTTGAATGCCGATTGCACCAAGTCCTAGTTCTGCCAAACTGACATCTAGATCTCTCCACCCAGTCGCAGGACCATCCACCCTAGCATTGTGAGACAATCAATCTTCCAGAAATTCTTCCAGCCATTCCCCAGGCGCTTCTGCCTTCACCGGCGGTGTCATTGCTTCTCTACATGCCTTCGCACTTGCCTCCCATCTCTCTTCTTGGCCCAGAATTCCTGCCATGACTGCCAGACCACCTCTCGGAATTCTGTTACCTTGCAATCCCATGCTGCTGCCACCTTTCTCTGGATTCCCCAGCTGCTTCCAACGGCAACTTTTTCATCTCCCGCCACCCACCAGATCTGATGCTGCCTCCTCCCTCCTTGTTTGAAGTCCAGCATCACCACAGTTCCTCTGCACAACGAATACTTACTCCCTTCATGCATTTGAGAAGCGCACTGGCCTCATCTCTGCATGCAAGCACAACCTGCTGTGTGCGTCCACATGCTTCCCACTTGGTCAAAGAGGTCAACCACTCATTCTGACTGGTGCGAGAAGTCTGAGCCCACCACCTGGACCACCAGACTTCCCTGGTTCCTCAATTCACTCAGCTGATCACCCGATTTAACAGGTCTAACTTTGGTTCAGGGCCAATTCAATGCTAGTTCAACTATTTTGCATCTGGCTTAGCTTGGTTCAGACTAGTTATTTTTTTAGTGTTATTTTGGTCTTTTCTCACTTTTGGCTCACAACAATTTGGTATCAGAGTTTAGGATATGCTCTTTTTTATAAGTCAACTCCTGGATCACTAATTCGACATTGGTGCATGATTGAGATGCAGTGATCCAAACTTGATGACGAGTTTTCTGTTAGTTGGGAAATATGATGTGAAATTAACAAGGACATGTTTGAATGTAATTTTTCTATTTTAATTTTTTTTGACATGAAAATATACTTGTATGTATCTTTCGTCTTGGAGGGTCTAATTGTTATGCTTGCGCTCTATAAATGGGCCTATCTCTTGTACCACACTTAAGAAAGATAATGTAACCTCAAAATTAAAATTTTGAAATTTTATGGTTTTGAAAATTTATTTTTCTGTTTGATTTGGATTTGGATCTAGACCATAGCATTGACTTCTTAAGAAAATTGGTGATATCCCATAAATGTATTAGCTGGGTCTATGATATGTGTACAAATATAGGTTGAGGTTGTTAAGTTCTTTGAAAATTCATTTTTGACCTCTCCCCATTGGATGGTGCGAAGATCCGATGTTAATTACATCGAGAATACTCGAATACCCTTGATTATCCGTCATAGCAATCTATGCGAATAGAAGAACATGTATCCATAAAAAGAAATATACACATAGGAGCAACGGCCCCATAAACTTGATGAAATGCAAACACTTAATGTGTTTTAAGATTTAATTTGGTTTTAGATTTGATTTGAGTTTGTTTGATTTAAATTTGCTTAGTTAAAATTGATTTGAATTTAATTTGGGAAAAATTGGATTTGGGTTTAATTTAAGGAACTTGGTTTGTTTGGATACTGGCTTACAGATCATTTGGATTATGAGTTTCTTATTGGTTTAGTTTTAATTTGTTTTGCGTGGGAATTGTTTGGTTATAGTTGACCTTGAATTTGGCTTATGGGATTGGATCGTTTTAAATTCTGGTTGGAATCGATTGATTTAATTTGGAGTGGATTGTTCACATTTAATTTGATTTGAGTTGAATTTAGTTTGGGAGATTTGATTTAAATTGAATTTGTTTGACTTCTTTAAGTTTGGCTTGGATTTTATTTGGGAGTTTGATTCAAGTTGATTTAACTTGATATGAGTTAAATTTACTTAAGCTTGCTTGAGAAATTGATTTTATTTTAATTTAACAATTGGATTTGAATTGAATCTTGATTGGCATTTCCAAGTTTTCTTTGAAATTTTTAGATTTTGCAGATTTGTCTGGCTTATGATTTGGAGTTAATTTATTTCAAGTTCTGATTGGAATTTGGCTTCAAATATGCTGTTTGGACTAGGTTCAATTTAATCAGGATTTAGTTAAGACATTTGATTCGTTTCGGGTTTATGACTTTTATATTTAATGATCTGTTCAAATTCCTGATTAATGCTTTAATTGAGATATCTAACAGGGAGGTATATTATTTGGATCAAATTTGGTTTAGTTGCAATTCGGTTAAGACTTTGACATTATTAGGAGTTGGGTTTGGGAAGTTTGATCTATGAAATCTCTTTTAAGATCATGTTTTACTTGTTTGAATTAATTGTGCCAGTTTGACTTATCTTGAATATCCTGATTCCTTGCAACTCTCAGATTTATTTATGTTACGTGGACTGATTGCCCCTCTGTTAAGATTTTATCAGCATATGCTTTAATTTAAATTCCTGTTGATATCTGTTACTTAGACTTGATGCGCTGTGGGGTGCATTTTGGGCTCCATTTTGCCTTAACGCGAACTAATTCTAGTCCACACCATGATATAATCCAAAATTTAAGACTCTCTTCTTGTTACAGGTTCATGGCCATGTTTGAATGGGTTAAGGTTAATCCATTTCATAATTCATGATTTGCTTGGGACTGATTTAAAGATGACCAGATTTGAATGTTTTGGATGGAGTTCGATTTGATTGAGATTTAGTTACGGGATTCTGGTTGAATTCAGAACTGGGTGGAGCTCTGTTTAGTATTTGATGCTATTTGAATTTTGATCTTTGATTTCAGATTTGATGCACTTCATGTTTTGATTTTTTTTTAATGGGATTTACCTGACCGGTGTCAGTTGATCTGAACAGAGAGAGAGTTTTATTTATTCTGCTTAATGGAATCTTGGCTGGGATTCAGTTGGGACCTGCAGGTTTGCTTGGAATTTTACAGATTACAAGTTGTCCTTATGCTCTGATAAATTGGCAATTTTAGTGCTTTACTGATTTCTGTCATAAAGTGCTTGGCATTCCTCCAGGTTCACATGACTGTTTATATTATTGCTACCACTGTCTGTGTATACAATGTATCATCTCATTGCTTGGAATCAAAGTACAAAATAAATAGAAGACTGGCGTGTATGCCATAATTCTCACAAGTGCAGATCATGTCCTCTTGGCCTTTGATAGGCACCATGGCACCCGTCCCATTGACTTGAAAGTAGGGCATGCTCCGGTCTTTAATAGACATGTGGAGATAGCCCATGTTGGTTTTCATGGCTTCTTCGTGACTTTGTGAATCACTCATTGATATGAAGTGGTAGGACATTGGGGTCTTTTAATAGACCTTTGGATGTCTACCCTTAAGAAGAGGGTCAAGAGGTGGGTTTTGAACCAGTCTCTTGGTTACCCATTGTTTGAGTTCTTTTAAGTTGAGCCGAGATCATGAGGTGGATTTAGAACTGGCCTTATGCTTGTCTCGGTTTATTCAAATTAAGTGAATTTTTATTTAGATTTTTATTTATTATTTGTTTTATTTTATTTTTGTTTGAATTAAGGGCCAAGAGGTGGGTTTAGAACTGGCCTTTTGGTTACCCATTTATTTTGAATTCTTTTAAGTTATGTTGAGACTATGAGGTGGATTTAGAACCGGCCTTATATTTGTCTCGGTTTGTTTGAACTAATTAGTGAATTTTTATTTAGTTTTTACTTTATTGTTTATTTTATTTTATTTTATTAAGGGTCAAGAGGTGGGTTTAGAACTAGTTTCTTGATTACCTATTGTTTTGAATTCTTTTAAGTTAAACCGAAACCATGAGGTGGGTTGTTCTTTGTCGGCCTTATGTTTGTCTCGATTTGTTTAATTGATTAGCGATTTTTTATTTATTTTAAGTTGATTATTTGTTTTTTAAAAAAGAAAATTTAAATCCCTTGGAACACTGTTCATCCGACGGATTATTGGGCTTCTACGCCCACCATCGAGGCCTTTTGGGCCACTGTTTGGGTCCGGCCCAGCTCTTTTCTTTTTACTTTTTTTTTGTCACCTCCTCCCCGGGTGGGCCCCACACCTTGTTGACTCGCGAGTCAACAGAATCGGGCACCTCGCGGCGTCTCCCGCAGCCAATGCAATGCATTTTCTTTTTTTTTATCTCTGCTGCTCGTGGACCCCATCGCATGCCAGCGTGGATCAAAGTCATGGGCAAAAATAATCCCACCGCGGTCACTTCATGCCCGGGAGACCTCAGGGGAACCCGCAGACCTTGACGGAGGGATCCTCACTCGCATCCGTTGCTTAAGGCTCCGGATGGCAACACGGTCGGAACCAATCTACGGCGATGCCACCGGCCACGATGAACCGCTTCTAAGGGGGCTCGATCGTGCTACAGAAGAAGGGGAACAAGGCTTATGGGCTTCGGTTGTTCGTCTGGAGGAGAAAACGACTCCGATGGTCTCGGCTGGAAGAGGCGACGGCTTCCGGCGATCCCAACAGGGAGGAGGATATTCGTTGACACCGTCGCGAGGAGGGAGAAGGCCTCGACGGCCGCACAGGGAACATGAATCGTCGGGACGACCGAAAGGGGAAGACAGACGGAAGGGCGGGGGCCACAAATAGTTCCCCTAACTCTCCCAATTTTCCTCTCTTCTCGCAGCATTCCCCTCAAACTCTCCAACCTACCCGGCCTCCGCCGTGGTTTGTAACCCTCCTTTTATAGGCTCCCAATCTTTCGAACCCGGAAGGGTCTTGGAACGGCAATACAAGTCCAAGCTGGATTTGGCCTACCACGTGGCAATTGGAACTACTCAGAGTAGACTTTCCCGCTTCTAAAAGGATGTTACGACTACGCCATTGAGTCTCAATTGGACTCAAACTCGTTCTGGCTTGATCACGATAACTCTCTGCTCTCCCCCGATTAAGGCTCTTCCTTCCCTATTTTTTAGCTCGGCCCATTAGCTCATGCAGAACATGTCCAGTGGGCCGATATCCTGATCTTGCTCATTCAAATGTCGACCCATAACTTTTGTAATGTAGGTGCTAAGCCAGTCGTACACAGCCTTATCTATTGTGCCCATCATATGCTGCTTAGCTTATTTTACTCATTTGCCATCTACATAATACTATAGGTAGGTAGAACTTGATTTGATATAATTCTCGTAACTCTAACTTTGCAAGACAGCCAACACGTCATGTTTCTTTTTGTTGTCCTGTATGTGCCAGGAATATAACACAATCCTCTTAAAATAAGCTCATAGTAGCCACTGAATTAGGCTCATTTGGGATGTTTATGCTACATCCCTCTCTCTTCCATTTAAAAATTTTAGGTGTCAACAAGTGCCCCCCTACGGGTGATTTTCCAGAAGTAAGATGTGTCGGGGAATTGCCGTGCAAAGATATTTATGTTTTTCCTTTGCTCTTCCATACTTCTCTTGTCCCTGAATGGAATCGGCTGGGACTGGCTGATGTGGGCCAACTTGAATGTTGTTGTGTTGGAGTCCACTGAATCGACCCAATTATGGCTGATTCCAGCTTCCCAAAGTGGGAGGATTGGTTGATCTTTGGATCCCATTCTGGCTCTGTTTTATGTTCTACCTAAAAGGTTAATGAGGAGGATCTATTTTCATCTGTTCATGATGACAGTTCTTTTAGTTAAAATTTTGAAAAGGCTATTTTCTCGTATTTAATTCTTTTCTGAAGCATAAAAATGCTGTCTATTTGTTATTTATTTCTCGTATCTCACTTTATTGTGAATTTCTTTGGAGATTGGATTTGCCGTACCACTACCACTACTACTAGTACTACCGTTAGTACCAAAAGATCTTATTCTAGTGCTGTTATTTGGTGCTTTGCAGCAATATGGGCACTTCGACTGTAATGACTCCAGTGGAATTGGAATCTTATAAAAACCGATGCTGCTGTAAAGGATGGGAATTTGTCCAAAGCCATTGGAACTAAGAAGGAAGAATTTTTTAAATCCATGGGAACTAGGTTTTCATCGACTTTAATGACTTCGACAGTCTCAAACATCTCATGTGCAACTTCTATTACCTCCGGCCAGAGCAATGGTGCTTAGCATCAGCTGCATCCATATTTTCAACTTCTTCAGCACATTTGAGCACTCCTGCAGTTACTTTCACGTCTGCGAGCTCTGCTTCAGGGAAAGTTTCAAGCAATGTATCTGCTGTTTCATCTACTTCCGTTGGGATGACATCACTTCATTTTGGGTCTGTGGTAGAGATTCATCTACTCCCATTTCAGCTGCAGTGAAATCTGGATCCAAAGATTTGGGGTCAGAACCTGTCAAAGGATCATCTATTGGTATCACCAGTACAACTGCACCAGAATCATCAAGTGGGACCACAAATATTTTTGGTTTTGGTGCTTCAGAAAAATCTGGTGGTGGTAGTACTATTGGATTGGTATTTGGGTCCCAACCGACCAATTCCAGAAGTGGGACTTCACCTTTTTCAGAGTACTGCATGCCAAATTGGAGCTAGTTCTTCTCCAGCATTTGGATTGGGCAGTTCAACACTTGGTTTTGGTAGCTCAGCAAGTGGATTGTCTACCAGTATGAGGCCACTTTTTTCAAGCTCAGGGTTTGGACAAAGTTCCACAGCCTCAAGTCTTCAAGCTACTGGTTCTGCCGGTATCCTAAGCAGCATTTCCTTTGCTTCGAGTGTGGCATCACCCATCTTGTTTGGTTCTAGTTCTCAATCAACCACTCCAGTCTTCGGTTCTGGATTTGTTTTGTTGTCATCTGCTAGTACAATGTTTACAAATGCAACTTCTTCAACTGCTTTATCTACTTCACTATTTGGTTTGTTGACTTCACCACCGACATTCACATCATCTTCTGCAGCTACCTCATCACCATTTATTTTCTCTCAAACAGGTGCAGCTAGCTCATCAGCACTTCCATTTACTTTATTTGGCACATCATCATCTTCTCCCTCTTCAACCATTGCTGCTTTTGGGATGTCAGCCTCAAATGTGGGCTTTGGCTCAAGCTCACCTGGGAATGACCAGATGAATGTTGAGGCCAGTATGGTTGATGATGCAGGTCCGACAACAGCCCCTTCTCTGCCCGTGTTTGGCAAGCCATCTAATGTTCCTGGTCCAAATATACCCTTCAACTCTCCAGCTACCCCATCAGGAGCATCTCCATTTCAGTTTACGAGTCCTCAGCCTTCTGCATTTTCACAACCTCCATTTCAAGCAGCTGGCAGCTTTGAGCTCGGTGGTGGCTTCTCAATGGGCAGTGGGGGAGGTGAGAAGTCTACCCGAAGATTTATCAAGGCCAAAAGAGATAAACATCGGAAAAAATGAAGGGCATGTATCAGATTATGTGCCTTATCTTGTTATTGCCGTCACAAGTAGAAATTAGATGGTGTTATCTGCGGTGGACAGTAGTAGTGATTGTTATTTGGTGCCTTCTGTTTTACCAGTCGATCTCAGATTTCAAGGCAATGATGGCGTGAAAACATATTTGGCTTCTAGATTTCATTGTCATTCTTATTTTGCTTCCCTGTGCACCCATATTTCAGTTTTATTCTGCTCGTATGTGGGCTGTGATCGTTACAATTTTGCCTCATGTAGTATCAACAGAGAAAAGATACTGATCATGGTGGCTTTTGGGAGGAAACCCTTTGAGCCACTTGAAATGTCCCTATTTTATATACGTCTGAAACATAGACATGATAATGCAAGACTGAGAGTCTGCTGTTTGTTCCTGTGTTCCCATTGTCAAAACGTAATGGATAATTTATTGTTTGTTCTTGTTCCACTTAAAAATGTCAGGCACATTTCTCTTCTCACGGTTCTTAACGTGGTGGCATCACATCAATTGAGAAGCCTCCCAGCTGGGATGTTTTTACTACGACCGCATTGTGTAGTTGGTTCCATTCATGGAAAGAAGGATCATGGTTCTTTTACCCCCACTCGACCGTTGCGCCCTCTCTCTCTCTACTCTCATTCATACTCTAAAATCACTCTCTCAAATATTTAAATAGTATATTTTCCTTTATTTTTTTAAATTTTAAATTTTATATTATATTTTCTTTAAGTCATAACATTTAAATTTTTAACGTGATCCGAAGTGATTCAGTTTGATTATATTGTAATTTGACATCAGTGAAAAAAATTGTTATAAATATTATGAAAAACTAATGTACAGGGGTCTTTTAGTTGAAACATCATCTCGTTTGGATAAATGACTACATTGTACTTTGCATTCGATTTTACTCAAGATAAAGATGTTTACAAAGCAAAGGAAGATTCAAAACAATATGAGGAGGCTATCAAGAAAGAATTTTCCGAATTTGCAAGATATTGAGTTTGCACATACAAGATCAGACAAAAATATTGAAAAAAATTTTAAGATGAAAATTTCAATGATAATACATTGTAAATAATGTTTATTTAATCAAATGAAGATAAGTTACAGGTTATTTGTAAACAAAGATATGTATTGATGTACTGGTCTATTCATAGGCCAACTTTCAAGAAGTGGGAAAGCACGCGTAAGAGGGAGAGATTGAACAACCAAGAAAACAAAAAAGAAATTCATAATCTTACATGAGATGATGACCTAACAAAAGGTCTTGTGAATCATGTCATCACATATTTACGGTAAAGACAAACTATCATCGCAACAACAATGAAGAATTTGTTGATATGTAAGAAGAATATTAGACCGGCGACATCAAGATGGTTCTTTCATAATAACATATTAGCAAATACTACAAGGGGCGTATTACGTATGATTGACACCATAGTTGACATCAATAGAGAAGTGCTTGGATCGACTTTTGAAAGAAATAAAATACTTATCATCCAATTGAGGTAAAAGATATTAAACAATAAGTCAAGTTATTTGAACATATTTGGTAAGAAAGATATGCACGTTAATGATGAACGTTAGACATGTTAGTAACTTTTAAAACTTATTTCCTACTTATCTTTTTAAATTTCAAATTTTAGAACTTATGTGTCCTTAGTAGGTGTATCAGGAAGACATTCCCAGTATATTGTCAAGTTGTGATTCTCTTTTGGAAGTTCTTAGGCACATTTCGACATGTAAAGAATGCAAACTATTTTTTTTGAATTAATCGATGATGTTGTCAAAGAGATAGTAGAGAATCAAGTTGTTGAAATAGTATTGAATGACGTAGCTACATATAAAATAGTTGGACAAATGTTGATGGTCAAGAGGTCACTTTTATATTGGGCATCATGCTTTGCCCATTTGCTTGAATTGATGCTAGAAGATATATGAACGGCTCCTTAAATTGACCAGGTAGTTAAGATGTACTAGTTCATATCATTCTTCTTATACTACTATAATTTCATTCTTAACCTAATATGGGAGCATAAGGACCTAAAGCTCTTTATGGACCAAGACAACGTTATTTGCTTCTCATTACATTTTCTTGGAGAGTTTAATGCACAGGTGTCCTTTTACCCAATTGATACTTTCACCGAGATAGGTTAGTTGGATTACTAGGGCTGCTCCTTCCAATAAGAGAAAGTAGAGAAAGGTTGACGAGATTTTAGAGAGCAGAGATTTTTGTCGAGGGATAAAGAAGGTGCTTCATATAGTACAACTATTAGTCAAAGTTCTTAAAATAGTAGTTGGGGATTGGAATGTAGATATGGGGTTATCTCTATGACACACTTGAATAGGTGAAGGATGAAATCGCAAAGATGATGTTAGACTTTAACAAGTGAGATATTCTATATTGTTGGTAGGAACGAATGTACATGTAGTAGATACTTTCTTTGTCATTAAGTCAAATCAAGCATCATGTTTTATATTGTTAAACTCTCTACTAACATATATATGTTGCTATCTGCTAGGTCACTCTTTTAATCTTAGATATTGATATAGTCTAATATTTAAGCCAAGTAATGACCTTCTAGATAGTATGAAAGAGGTCAGCCATAAAATTATTGGGGATGATGATTGATCAATTATAGCATGCAATAAGATGCATGACTATAGAATTACGAGAACATTTCACTTTGGGATATTAAAGGTACAACAAGTAGTTATGCTCTTAAGTTTGAATACATACAATTTGATTTTTTTGTGATTTAGATTATTAACTTATTTTAATTATTTTTTAACATGCAATGTTATTATATAGTGGATGGATCATGACATGGCACCAAGATACAAGTATTTGACAGACATTGTAATAAGAGTCCTGAGCCAAATCACAATGACTTTATGATGTGAAATGAATTAGTTAACATTCAACCTAATTCATACAAAGTAGAGGAATAGACTAACATCAAGAAGACTAGAGCAATTTGTGTATTGTCATTACAACATGATGTTGAAGCTGAAGAAATTAGATTGGATGAAGAAGAACATGAAGGAGGAAAATATATAGAGAATAGAAACGTTTAGATTATAAAGTGAGACGGTGACTATAAAGATGTTGACATCAATTTGGAAGAGATCTTCAACGAGCAAAACATGTTGCAAGTCTGGATTAACCATGGAATACCAAGTAGGGACCCAAGTTGCGACCTAGTCAATTTTTTTCATGACCGACCTGATCCCGACCCGATTGGGTAGCCCTTTAGCCAAGTCGTGGGGTCACGTGACCCGGTCATCGTGTCGCATAACTCTGCCTAAAATAGTCATATGACCATTGCCCCTCCTTCCCTACCCCATAGGCCCCCAAGGGGCCTCACTTCTCTTCACCTCTCCTTACATCTCACTCTTGTGCTCTTACTCTTTAAGTATTGAAATTTAATTAGTTCATTAGTTATTTAATGAACTAATTTCCTCATCGAACACTTTGTTTTACTTTGCTAACACTTAGTTAAAGTCTTAAATTTTATTAAGTTTATTTGTCTTTCTCTTGTTATAATTAGTTAGTATCTTTGTGTTTACCTAATGTAACAATTGTTAGGACTTAATTACATTTTTTACTTTAATTAAAGGTGTCTTCTCCAAGCTGCACAACCCAAACTTTCGGTGTGACCTGAAATGATCTAGCTTGGGTACATTGTAACTTGCTCTCCATGGTGGAGAGAAAAATGTAATGTAAATGTTGTGAAAAAATTATATTTTGGGATATTTATCGATTAAAATTTCATCATGTAAGGATGAAGGGAAATGTTGCATCTTGCACATGGATTCCAGTGAGGTAAGAGCCCAATTTCGTATGCACCTACAAGCGATAGAAGAAATGAAGGGAGCTTACAAGCAACATAAGGAGACCATCTAGAAAGAAATATCCCAACCGATGAGACATTCCGTACATATTTATGAGATCAAACAAGACCGTCTGAATATTCCTTGAAACCAAGACTACAATGATAGTACATTTGTATTACTCGTAAAAGTAGTTTATTACCTTCTTCAATTATCATTAATTACCTAAGTTTTTTAAATAGTTGACCATTTTGAGCAATGAAGGCAAGTTAGAAATCCTTCATCAATAAAAATCTTTATCGACACACTAGCTGAATGATGAGTCAAAAGTTGGGAAGCGGAAGTGGATGAGGAAGTGAAAGAGGATCGAACAACCAACTGGAGGAGGATGTGATCCACGATCTAACATGTGATGACTACTTGACAATGGGTGCTATGGATCCAATCATCACAAGATCATGACAACGTCAATCGATGATTACAACGGCAATGAAGAACCTAAAAATGTGCAAGGAAAAGGTTGGATGAACAACGTCAAGGTGGCTCTTCCACCATAGCATACTAGCAAACACCGCCAAGGGACCATACTACAACAACATTATCGACACAATTGCCAATGTTGGGAGATTAGTGCCCAGACCAAACTTGAGAGAAATATACAATGTATATCTTCCTATGGAGGTGGAAGGTATAAAGAAATATGTGAAGTCATTTTAAAAAATTCGGGACGAAAGAGGTTGCATGTTGATAATGGACAATGGACCGATAAATATACTTGACTTAACCTCCGTGTTCAATTGTTTGTATACTTTTCTTAATATTTTTACTAGTATACTTTTATTAATGTATTCTTTTTAACAGGTATAACTAGGAAGATGATGATCAATTTCCTAGTCTATTGTCAAGCTAGCACTGTCTTTTGGAAGTCGGTTGATGCATCAAGATAGGTAAAAAATGTCGAGCATCTTTTCCATTTGATAGATGGGGTTATCGAAGAGATAGTGTAGGAACATGTTCTCTAAGTAGTCACGAACAATGTGATTGCATATAAATCCATCGGACAGATGCTAATAGTGTAGAGACCTCACTTGTATTTGACACAGAGTTCTGTCCACTTCTCAGACTTGATGTTGGAAGATATATGCAAAGATCCTCAAATAGATAAGGTAGTTAAGTTAGCCCATTTTATTTTCTCATTCATTTACAATCATAGCCACATCCTTTACCTAAAGAGGAAACATACCAAGGGCTGAGAGTCGTTACAACTTGGGTGCAACCCAGTTTGCCTCCACTACGTTTCCTTAGAGAGCTTGATGAGTCAGAGGAGACCTCTACCACATGGTAATCTCACCAAGATGGGATACTTGGATGACTAGAGCAAGCCCTTCTGATAAGAGAAAATGGAGAAAAGTAGAGGAGACAATAGGGAGTGGGGACATTTGAAAGGTTATAAAGAAGACTTAAGCATATTCCAACATATAGTCAAGGTACTTATGATAGTTGATGGAGATAGAAAGGCAAACATGAGTTATTTATATAATGCAATTGATCGAGCAAAGGAAGAAATCTCTAAGATGGTGTTTGAGTTCAACAACTGTGGGATATCATTGATCATTAGTGGAAACGTACCTTACATCAACTCATATAAGCAGAAGATATATTTCCTTAGTCATTTAGTACGTTTATGCATATTTCACATACATATAAGTTGTTTACTAATTTCTAAACCTTCTTAGGTTATTTTTCAACCTACGATATTGCTATAGTCACAATTTCAAGCCAACAAACGAGCTACTTGATGACGTTAAGTGTGCCATCCAACTGATGCTCGGTGATGATGAGTGGTCTATTATCGCTTGCGATAAAATGTATGATTATTGAATGTTGGTATTTCACTTTAGAACGAGCAACGTGGAACGAGTTGTGATGCTCCTAAGTCTAGGTACGTGTGATTACATGTATTACTTATTATTCAAATCGATTTGTAAAAGTTAATTATTTCTTAACACATTGATTTTATGTAGCTGATTGGTAGATGGAACATGGCAAGGCATCATGCTATGAAGACTTGGAGGATGTGGCCATAAAGGTCCTAAGCCAAATCACTTTGGCTTTGGGCTGTGAGAGAAATTGATCGATGTTCAGCCTAATCCATACGAAGCAGAGGAATAGGTTGACATCACGACAACTTGAGGACCTCGTGTATTGTCACTACAACATGAGGCTAAAGTCAAAGAATTTGAAAAGAATAAAGCATAACTATATGGAAGAACAAAGGTGGATATTAGAAGGTTTAGGATGACATGCTGAGGAACCAACACTTCAAGAAAAGGACATCGATATAGACCAAATATTATTGTAGAAGAATTCATTGGAAGCTTGGGTTAATGACCGAGAAGGGATGAGTGAACCGGAGTTCAACCTGGCAAACCGACAATGGGCTGAGGGAGTGCTCGATGATGTCTCTCTCTCTCTCTCTCTGAAGAATTTCATATTTCTCCCTCCCTAGCAAAATGACAAAGGACCGAAGAAGGATTTAACTGAGGTACGCAAACTAGAAGAAAAAGTAAACAAGTTTTGACTGATCCCATTGACATTGCAGATGTCAATACAATTGATGAGGATCAAGAAGCCACATTAGAGCAGAACATCCAAGTCTAGTACTAGACTCTGGAGGATTCTTCTTTGAAGAGCAGTAATGATGATGGAGCGGGACATGAGGGAGTCACCACTTCAAGAAAACAAAGGTCCTTGGATGTGGAGAGAGCTCCTACAACAATTGAATATTTCACAAGAGAAGATCAATACACCCATACCACCCAAGACATGGATCATGGTGCAAAGCCACAATGTGGAACAGCTGAACACACCCGATGGACTAGAGGTCAATACCACAATGCCTCCATCTATGACTTTGATTCATCCCAAGCCTCTTGATTCCCTACATATGACCAAGAGCATTATGGAGTGAATTATGTTGATTCATCGAACACTTCAATCCAGCCCGCCTATGGCTATGATTAGGGGTGTAAACGAGCCGAGCCGAGTAGTATGGTGTTCAAGCTCGGCTCGTTTATTTTACACGATTAGATTTCGAGCTCGAGTTTTAACAAGTATGTTGAACCCTTGTTCAAGGTTGGTTCATTTATCAGTCGAGTCGAGCTCAAGCTTGAGTAGTAGTTGAACAAAAGTTCAATCCACACTCAAGCTTAAGCTATATACAAACTCGTTTTTGACACCCAAAATCAATGAAAAGTTATTTGTGAAACTCTAGATTTAAATTATTTATGAGACTTGATCTAAGTTTAAACTCAAATTTTGAAATATTTAATATATTAAGTGATAATATACAATTATTAGTACTTATAATTTAATTTTTAAAAATAAATATTCAATAGAATATTTAATCGATCTACTCGCGAGTTTATCTAGCGGAGTAGGAGTTTGTTCAAGCTCGACTTGTTAAATGAGTCGAACTTTTTTTTTGTTCAAGCTTGTTCATTTAACATAATAAACGAGCCAAGTCAGATTTTTATCGAGCCGAGTTTCAAACTATTGTCGAGTGTATTGGTTCGTCTACACCCCTAGGTATGATAGCTATAGTGGTTCTTAGGGATCAAATGTTAGAATAATTATCTGAGAGAGTGATGGGTATAATCGTCATATCTATTTGTTTCATACTATGTACTCATAAATGTCATAGGGACAATAAGTTATATAGAAAACATAGATCATGTAAGATTGGAATAAAATGAATGGATTATTTTTTACATCATGTTAGGTCCCAACTGGTCTCGACCCCCATCCCATTCAACCTTGGGATTAATGATTAAGAAGAATTAAAAAAAATTTAAATTCAACTTAGAGAATCAAGAATGGACTCAAGGAGATCTTGATGACATATTTTAGTTGAGGAATTTCAAATGTCTCGTTTGGTGGCAAAAAGTAAAAGACTAGACAATTAGCTTGTCAAATTAAGAAATCTAAGAGTAAAGGTAATCATATTATAATTGATCCACTAAATATTACAGATAAAAAAAATCAACAAGGGATGAAAAGACCAACTTGGCCCTGACTCATGACCCGGCCTTCCTTGGTTCTATCAACCAGATAGGTCTCAAAGATTACAGAGTATATGAATAACTTATGAGGTGTTTGGGTGCATGACAATTTGAGTTTTAGTTACAAATTTATGTTTTATAACTAAGCTTGTTAAAGTTAAAAATAGTTTTTGGCTATCACTACAATTTTATATTTTAATAGAGTTTTTTTCTTGGACTAAAAAGAAAGTGATTCCTTTTTTCTCTCTCTCTTTGTGGTCCTCACCTTTCCTAGTTATAAAAGGTCTCCATTTTTTTGTTCTAGTTATAAAAGTTCTCCTTTTTTGCTCACATTTATCTAAACATTACAATTTTATTTCTTTAATTAATTTAATTTTTATTTTTAATATATGTTTGTAACATGAAGGTGTATACGAATTTATTGTTCATCCAACACCCTAATACTCTTCTACATTTGCACTCACATCGAAATATTTTTCCTGGGATTAGTTGTGAGTGTGTCTCCCGTGGCTTCCTTTTATAACAAGAACCGGTTGAACACGATATCTTTGGATAACTTTCTCCCCCTACCACGTTGCTAATGGAAATGTTGATCATCCACGGATGTATGCCATACAACAAGTAAAATATTTATCAACCTTTTCTTCACTCCGATTGTTGCGTTTACATATGGTTGTGTTCTGGATATTCTTTCTGGCCTTCTACGACTTCAAGCTTTTCCAGTTATTCTTGCCGTGAGGAAACATACCAAGTTATTGGCTAGTTGAAGTCAAACATGGCGCACTCTTAGTTATGTTTATTTGAATGTCACGAGAGAAATTTATTCTCATCTCCCTCTCAATAAGAAAGTTTTTTTTAAAGTAACACTAAAATATTATTTATAAAAATAACACAAATAAAACATACTAAATGCCATATCCGACTTTCCTTTGGATGTCAAGCTTGGCTTGTGCTCCATTGGAAGTTGAATATGTTGTACGTGAGTTCACAGGATCCAAGTCGGACTACTAAAATCAACATTTAGTTGTCCAAAACTGATGTTCTGGTAGGTAAACTTTGACAGTTGCAGTTTTTGCTTCCTTGTCCAAAAGACTAAAACCAATTAACAGATTTCCATGCGGGCAATTCAAGTTGGCTATTTCTAGTGCGGTCAGAGATTGACATTTTTGTTGTTTTGATAAAAATTCGGAAGACAGCTATGAATTAACATCTAATACCTAAAAAATCTCTTAACTGTTAAGGTGGCAACTTTAGCTTTTTCTGCTCCGGATATTACTAAACAACTGTGGAAGGAGTGGAGTTATGGCCAATGATTAAATCAAATTGACTAGCTTAATTAACAATTGCGGTACTTAGTACTTTTCCTGAGAGGTCAACCATCCTCACATTACTCACGACAAAGTACATTTAATTTCAAAGTTCTTTCAACTTGATTTCTAAAAAAGAGTTAGCCAAAGTTGTCGGTAATTCACTGATTTAATCTCTTAACATATTCACAAACTAGGGTATTACAATCTATCCCCTTAAAAATTTGACATCCTCGTCAATATCAGACACATAGAACATATCAAACACCTAGTTAGGTCATGGTAGGCCTTCGAGTGGGGTCATACTCTAATTTCATATGTAATGATTAAATTAGCTAATTAACTCAACAACCGTGCTAACCAATCGTAGTGGACTTTTCAGTCAGATTATGCTCTAATACTATATGTAATGATTAAATAAAATAATTGATTTAACAATTGTACTAATTAATAGTCTTCCCAAATGGTGACCCATCCTTGAACTACTCTTAACAAAACACACTTAACTTAGAAATTCTTACAACTCAACTTTCGAAAAATAGTTAATCGGTGTTGTTGGCATTTCACCGAGGTGTTACACCATATAAAAATGCCAAGTAATTTTTGTGCTTCTATTTTATATTTACACTTATTTTTATTGAAAGATGGATATGTTTTATTGACTGAAAAAATAATTATATTAAGAATATTATTATATATAAATCAATATTTATAATTATTTTAAAATTTAAGAATTAGCTATGATAATTCCTAAAAGTCAAGTTAAGAGATTAGATATGAAATTAAGTGTTCAGTAGTAAACAAAAACATGCACCAACTTGGCATGTAAACTTGTTTTTTTATTTTATTGAACTGAAAGAAGAGCATTTGATTTGTAAATATGAGGTCAACTGAAAATGAAATACGCCAATGCCATTTTTGAATTGTATTTAAATTAAATTTTATGCAAGAATATTTAATACCAAAGTTTAATAAAAAGTAACAATTCTGTTCTTTGTTCTCTAGTGTCTTGTCTCTTTTTTTTTTCTTCTTCTAGTAGTTTGAGGGTATCTTGCTCTACAGTAAGTGACAATAAAGTAGAAAGGACAAATTAGTCTTTGTAGAGTTGCAACATCCATCGTCTCTAGTGTTAAATCTATGGTTGCCGGTCATGGGGTACAATAAAATGTTTTCGTATGTTCACACTGATTTTTAGTTAAATGAGGTCCTAGTGCAATATCTGATATATTAATAATTAGGTGGTGGATATAGTTACTAAAACTAAAATTGAACTAACTTTAATTGGACTTGGAAAAAATAATGATATTTAGTAAATTATTTTAACTATTAGCCAAGTGAGATTGAATTTCTAAATTGTGATTTAAATATCCTAACCTTATCAAGATTAGAGAGTTAAGTTGCAAGAAGTTAAATAAGATTATCTTAATTTGAACAGGATTAGGACAGTCCATCCTCCACTCTGCAAGGAGTTCGAAAAGCCTTAGGGTGCGTTTGGGAACTACGTGGAAGTACTTTTTTTTTACTTCTCCTCTGATCAGAAGTCCTTCTTATTTTTATGATGCTGTTTGATTATATTTTTTTTTCACTTTTCCTCCTTCTCGGAGGTAGAAGCGCGGAGGAGAAAATTTCTCCTTCCCGCGGAAGAAAAGCGCTCCCGTGCCCGCGAGGCTCCATCCCGCGCTCCAGTGCCGTCCCCGTCCGCGAAGCCCCCCCCTCACCCGGCACCGCCCCTCCACGAGCCTCCCCCCTCCGCGACCCCCCGCCGCGAGCCTCCCCCCTCCGCCCCTCCGCGACCCCCGCCGCGAGCCTCCCCCCCTCCGCCCCTCCGCGAGCCTCCCCCTCCGCAGCCGGAGTCGCCCCCCCCCCCCCCGCGCGGCGTCCCCCCCGCCGCGAGCCTCCCCCCTCCGCCCCTCCGCGAGCCTCCCCCTCCGCAGCCGGAGTCGCCCCCCCCCCCCCGCGCGGCGTCCCCCCGCCGCGAGCCTCCCCCCTCCGCCCCTCCGCGAGCCTCCCCCTCCGCAGCCGGGTCCCCCCCTCACCCGGCACCGCCCCTCCGCGAGCCTCCCCCCCTCCGCGACCCCCCCGCCGCGAGCCTCCCCCCTCCGCCCCTCCGCGAGCCTCCCCCCCGCGCCTCCCCCCGCGCGGCGTCCCCCCTCCGCGGCCGGGTCCCCCCCCCGCCCGCAGACGCTTCCGCGCCTCCCCCCGCGCAGCCGGGCGGAATACGCACCAAACTACTTTCACTCCCACAAATGAGAAGACCTTCTAATTGGAGTGCCTTCGAAAAGAAGGCACTTCTAGAAGAAGTCCTTTGAAAAGTTGCCAAACGGACCCTTAGTTGCATTGAGGCTGGAAGTCAGTCTCCACTTGGAAAGTACCATGATACCCGATGCATTAGTAAGTTAATTAACACCGTCCATGGGATAAAACGACCCAAGTGGGAAATAAAAAATGGAGAATTTAATAGAAGACCCAACTTATAAATGTCACTTTAACGGAAGGACCAATGTTAAAAATATTTTAGCAAGAGACCCTATTTCACATATTGTTATAACTCCCGCCCCAAAATGGACGGTAACCATTACATGGAGTGAAAAAAAGTCTTTTGTGCCCTACGAGATGTTGAAAGAAAGTCTTTTGTGCAAGGCAGATCTCCCCAGGATCCAGAAGGAGGTGGAGGACGGGCAGGTATGTGGCACCGCATGGTGCAGAGCAGTGAGAAATTTCAAGCCCGTCTCCGGCTGCTGGAGGACACTGCGGTGGAAGAAGTGAAGACCAGAATGGAGAACGGTGTGCTCACGACGACGGTGCCCAAGGTGCCGCTACGACGACGGGAGAATACAAGGGCGTGCCGCCGTAGGGTTCGACAAACAGAGAAATGGGAAAGCGGGATGGAGTTCTGTATTGTGGGGGTAGAAATGGAAAAACAAAAAAAAATAACAATTTGTTAACTGTCCGTCACAGAATGGGCCTTTGGCTACAAATTTTATATTGACTGGGTTTTTTATAAACAGTATTTAGTCATTGGGTTTTTTAATAAATTCATTTTAATAATTGGGTTCCTAATTAATTTTCCCAAAAAAATTTGATGGTGTTCACCCGCTCCATATTTTACTAAGTTAATCCATACATTATTAATCAACTCTATATATTAACCAATCCATATATTACTAAGACAGTTCATATGTTGCTAATCAAGTCCACATATTACTAAGGTAGTCTATATATTACTTACTAACTCCCATCAAATGTTACTAACTCCATCCATATATTAATAACTCATGTCATATATTATTAATCCCTATCATATATTATTAAGCGGTCCATTTATTACTAAGGTAATTTATATATTACTAACTCCTATCATATGTTACCAAGACACTATATATTTCTAATCCCCGCCATACAGACCAGGTCTGTTATCAGATAGTCTAACTTAATATACGGATTCAATTAATGATATATGAATTGACTTAATACTATATAGATATGTTAGTAATATATGAACTAACTTAATAATATATAAACCGATTAGTAATATATGAAACATATTAGTAATTACGAAAAAATGGAGCAGGTAAACACCATTTGGCACCGTTTCTCCATGACACTAAATTTTATCTCCTTGGCGGTGTCTCCATGACACTAAATTTTATCTCCTTGGCGGTGTTAACTTACCGATGCCATGAGATATCGTGGCACTTTTTAAGTGAAGACCGGTGAAACTCCTGCTTAAGCGCAATTGAGGTGGGCCAAACTTTGATTACAAGCCATATACTTGAGTTTGCAGCCCTTATGGAGATTACAAGCCGGAACTCCCTACCTTGGGTACAAAAATCTTAATATCCAAATCTCATGAAAATGTACATTTTTTATTATTATAGAAATTTATTACAAAATTTGAACTATATATTTATCTGAGCGAACTATATCTAAAGATTGTTGACATTCACATGATCACATTTTTATATACTAAAAATATGTTATAAGTGAATATGAATAAAAGTTGAGGATGCCTAGATGTCATTGCAGGACAGATTTAAATCGTATAACATTTTTTTATTTATGTTTGGTTTATAACTTTTTTTTTAGATTTGAATCTAATATTGATTTTTGTCATATTTTGTTTAAATTTAGGTTTGAATTCTTATTAATCTGACCCATCGACGGATCTAATTAGATCTTTGTAAATATTATCTTTACATATTCTTTTAACTGTTCACTAACTATTACTTAGCATATAGTAGAAAGACGCTCACAGAAATGGGGTACGAATGGTTACACTATTCCTATACCCAATAGTTAATAAACAGTAAATGGTTGCACATTTTACTTATAGGGTATGAATAGTGTCATTATCCAACTCATATACGACCAATTGACATCTCTACTTACCTCACCATGCTGCCGTTCTCACCCCCTACCATTCAGCCATCCCGCCAACATTTTGCAAACCCACTAACCTCTATATCATGTGTGCCATTGACAACCTACAGTTACAGTTTAATGTGATATTGCAGCCCAACACTCAACCAAAAGTCATTGAAGTGTCATCTTGATATACAATCCATAGACAGACTAATTCGTCACTATAGAAAGTCACCTCATGTGGTAGGGGAATGCCGAGTCATGGACTCAAGAGTTTGTCATTTGTTAGCAGCCTAAACAGTGTGGTACACCAAAGTAAGAAATAACATAAAGTAAGTTGAGAAAATCAAACTGAGTAGAATAAACAAAGTAGAATTTCCAATCAATGAGGGTTGGGTCTGTTCAATGGGTTGTCACCGAAACATTGGTTCAATTAAGAATGGAATAATCTCTTATTTTTATTGGAATCATCATTAAACCCTGATGGAGCATCTGTCATTTGGATATAAAAGAGTCACAGTGGTATGGAAGACATAACATGGGTACAAACAAAAACACAATTTCAAAGAAAGAACAATGTGATGCAAACATGGTAGGACTTAGACAAATGTTTGAACATGGTAGGCATAATGACTCCTAAAACATAGTTTTATGTAAATGTGATAGTCACATAAATGATGATGGATGTGTGAAGAAAAGCATATCATGGTGGGATTTAAATCCTGATGGTGACATGGATGACCACAATGAGACAAGATGGTAGAATGAAGCTAACATGGTGGGACATGAGCTATGGTGGTAAACCCAGTGGGATTACGATAGGTTGAGTAAAGACATGGTGGTATCTGTGACTTGGGCACGGAAGGGAAACAATACAGGGACACAATCATATAAAGATAATGATTGTGGGATGGGCAAGGCCCAATGAGATTTAGAGTGAAAAAGGGGTATGAATGACCGTGGTGATAAAAGAATAGCCACAACATGACAAGGTGCCAGACAACCATGTTGGGATAATGGTTGGATACATAACTACCATGAGGATATGATACATGGTGGTGTATGAGATGCAAAAACATTATGCATAAAGTAATGCACGTTGGGTTCAAAGAAAAAATTGTATAAAAAGAATATAGTTGAAGATATAAACTATGCCGGATGGGTCAAGACCCTGGGAGGGAAACTATTATCCTCATCTGCATAGTTTTGTCCTATCCACAAGTCTAGAAATTAACTGAGCCATCATTGATTTTATTGAAGGGTTCTCGAGATTAGCTTCTCCAATACATGTGGTCTTCAACATCTCATGTACTATTTTTATTTTGATAAGACGCAAGACTTGATATGCAAGACTCTATGAGGTTAGGAATAGCCTCTTTTCGGCTTTTCATTTTTAAAATTTTTTTATTTTTATTTCTTCAAGTGCCCGGGAAGGAGAGTCAATGTACTCGTTTCCTAGTGCGGAGTCCTTATTTTATATATTCACTTAAAAGAGATTATTAAAACTTTATTTAAGCTTGATCTCGCGAAAGAGGAGTGTTGAGTTGCTTTGATCTTTTGTCTAGGCACGGTGGAACCCTACTTGATTTACAACAATCAAAGATGGTGGGGATCTTTTATCCTAGGTTTACTTAACTTAGTTGTTGCTTTAGCTACCTGTGTGGGTTTGAACTTCCATGTTTCTAATTTTTGGGCAACATTCATTGTCCTGCAATCATGTAGTGCCTAGAATAACATGTCCAAATGTCTTTGCTAGGGGTAAAATGTAGTAGAAAATTGAAGCAAGATAAAATTTTCTACATGCTCTACATTTTAAGCCTTCATTATTGGCTTGTCATCTAGTTTACACTTAAATTTATGTTGTCCTATAAGGATTGTGACTGATCCCTAGCCTATCCCAGCCAGGATTGGCCAGAATGGTGGAATTAGCCAAATTCTAGATTAGCATTGGCTAGCATTGTAGAACCAGCTCAGCTCACTCTGGATAAGCTTAACCTGAATCAAGATCACCAATGCAATCTACAAGATTATAAAAAATGTACCTACTTTCTCCTCTACCCTATAAACCACCATAATAATCTCAGCCACTTTTATAGTTTGCTGTTTAAAGCCCATAGAAAAATTCTCACGGCTCAATACTTCTTTCACACTGAAATTATAACTTATGTTTTATCTATCATGAAAAGTCCAACAACAATTTTTTTACCATTCAATACCCACGGTAAAAAAATAAAAGATTACCATTATAAGTCATAAGGGCAAATAGACATATGGACCCAAAATATCATACTACTATAATATTTTAGAATGTGCTTTTATGGTTCCTTGTATCAGATTCTTTCAAAATAGTGTAAAACTTAAGTCCATAGTTTGTTATTTATAACAACAATAAATGAAGTCAACAAAATGATAAAAGATTTCAAACTATGGGTTCAGGTAGATTGCTCTAGGGGGTTAGCTGGATAGGGGAGGTTCAGAGTAATGACAACGAACAGTTACAGTAGCTATGATCAGCACCAAGCGGCAACAAAGCCTTGTGGTAACATTGAATAACGGTTGCACTTAGCCAGATGACCAACAAAGGGTCATTTGTTTCCTGTGCTATTTAAAAGATGTTGTCACTCTATAAGCACCTTCAAGAAGGAAAATGACGTTGTCACATTAGTTTTGTCATTTGTTGCTTCTATTGGAAGAAGCACCTCATATGGTACATGCCAACACTAATATTGGATATGCTCTATATTCCCAATGAGATCAATGATAAAGCTTTATTAACTAAATAGATGTTCTATCAACTAAAAGCTAATAACAATTAATGAAACCTTGATTATGAATGTAACATAATTCTAATTGCCAAGTATGGAATTTTAAAGCTGTCAATGATTGAATGACAAATATGTTCCTACAGAGTAAATGTTTTTCACCTAAATGTTACTTCTACCCTCCTAGAAACTTTGGAAGAAACCTTTTAGGATATTAAGCTACATGAATTCAAATTTCTTTCTACACTATGAAGAAACTTTGCTCTTTGAAGATAAAAATGATCAAACAACTAGGAGATAGGAAACATTAAAATATACTCAATGAAATCCATCTTTAAAATTGTTATGGGAGTCGAAAACAGTGGGGGATTTACCAAACTGATTTGCTGAGAATATCTTATTATGAACATTGAGGTGGGATGTCTTGAGTAGGGCACCAAATATATGCAAGGATTATCTTTTGGTGTACCGGACCTGCCGCCAAGCCTTTACCATTTCAAATGAACCTTCTTATGAATTTTGACAAACCAAAATAGATTTCTTAAAAATATTATTTGATATTAAGTTGGTCAATAAATTTATTTCATTTTCCCCATATCTAGAACCTCATATCTGATATATTATTAGTGTTAAAAGAGATTTGAATTAATTAAAATGACTGTTTTAAGGACTACACAATTTTGACTTCCATCTCAAACCTCCTAAAACACAGAATAAAATCTCACATTTGGAGACGTCCTTTGTATATTACAGTGGTTGCCTATTTTTGTTGACTTTTTTTAATTGATTTTTACATGTCAGCTCAAATACCTTGGTGTTGCACATCCACCATCCACATCCACCACTCCATGCCAAATTATGAAACTCTACATTCTTCATTACCTTCATTTGTCAAAACTTGAAAGCCTACAACAGAAACATTGGCTAGCAACCAAACTCATCTTCATGCTCTTTGACATTGAGGACTAAGTCCTAAGAAAAAGCCATTTTTTCACAACCATGGGGCAAAGAATATCCATAGGAAAATATGAAATATATTAAAGGATAACATCGGTCATAAAGAAGTACTTGATATAGTGTACTAATATCACACAGGTCATAATTTTTAAATATCTATCACTATAGCCATATTACACATTAATGTGTAAACAACATTATTTTAAGTAGATAAATTAGCATACATATATAAAATAAAAATATGAAAGACGCGATAATTATGCATTAAATGCATTTATTCATCTAGAGGACTAAAAGACCACTGAATGATAGATGACCATGTATTAAATTATATTTAATTAATGCTAAGCCAAAATATAGAATGATTACATTGGGTTTCTTCAAGATATTACACTCTAAACACAAAAACATACTTTACATAAGTACCGTCTCATGATCTGGCAATTAATATATTACTTGGTTCCCAAAACACCACCGCCCTCCTGGGCGACAGTATCAATGGGCTATGAAATTGTTTTTAATATATTTATTATAATATAACGAATTATAAATTCATATTTTTGTTGTCAACTTTCATCTCATAAAAATTTATTACTTTTCTTATTTACACGTACTTAATTATAAACTTATCGACGTATGTGTATACGAGACAAAAAAGAAACAAGAACCCACACCAATGATATAGTTCAACCCTACCACATTACATTCTCAATTCACAATCCCACAAATGGAGAAATAATTAGCAAAACCGTGGCTCCCAACTTCATCCAACACACAAGGAAATGAGCACAGATAAAAAAAAAACCAACCCAAGTGCAGAAATGGTGGAAAACTGATAAGGTGTAAAACCTCTGGCCAGATAAGAGGTTAATGGAGTGTTTGGTTGCATGATAATAAGGGTTTTTGTTTTAATTTTTAAAAATTGTAAGAAAACTTGTTCAAAAAGGTGTTTGGTAACTATGACAATTTTATGTTTTAAAAGTGATTTTCTTCTTAAACAAAAAAAGAGGGTCTCACCTCTTTCTTTTTTCTTGTGGTCCCCCACTTTGTTTGGTCATGTGTGGTGATTACTCTTTTTTGTAATCACATCCCTCCAAACCTGCTAATTTTATGTCATGAATTGGTTCACTTTTTATTTTAATACAATTTTTTATCATGAAAGTGTACAAAAAAATATCATGCAACCAAACACCACATAAAGTTGGCTAAAAGAAAACGTACATAAACTAATGATGTTTTGTTACAATATGTTACATTTTTTTGTTTTAAGTAGCCGTAAATAAGAATAAATATCATACCTGTGATAAATTTATGTGATTGACATCACATAACAAAGCATATGGCGTATGATTAATATCACATAACAAAACATTAAGTAAATATGTATAATCTTTTAGTTTATGATAAATTATTTAATTATAAAATAAATTATTGAAATAGTCAATTTGTTTTTTTTAATATATCATTTAGTGTAATTTTTCATACAAAATTTTGTATGCTAAATATTATAGAAACATCATCTATGTGCAACTGAGGGTCCAAATCATTTAATGCAATACTTGTGCTTTTCTAATGGGGTCCAATCACACAATTTTATTAGATTAATATCACATAATAAACATTATGTAAATCTCTATAGTTCAATTTATTTCATTATAAAATATAAATATAAACACATTATTGTTAACGTAAATTTTCATGCACGATCTAATATGATAAATATTATAAAAATTAAAAGCGCACGTGCCATAATTAAAAATTATGGCAGGTAATATATACACCGAAATATGAAAACGTGGGCCGGGGAAAGCGACAACCGGAGAAACCATAATCCTCGTCTCAGCATTGTCGACTGAATTAAGAATATCACAACACAGATAACCTGGACATTTTATCTATGTCACGAATAAATTATTTTAAAAAATAATACATTCATCGAGCGGACCTCAGCGCAGAGATTCGTTAACGTACTCAAAAGTACCTTTATTATCATGTAAGTTACCGGAACTGATTTTGGATACTCTAACAGTTTACAAAATGTTTGGTTATAATTTTTTATTTGAAGATACGATGTTTAGTTAAATTTTTTAAATACTCTACTTTTTTAAAAAATCGATTTCTTGATTTCTATTTCGGAAACAAAATAATCGTAGGGTTGCTTTATTTATGAGAGAACCGTCAGCGTCGCTTCTCTCCCATGTACGAGACGTCGCGCTCTTCTCGCTGCGGACGACCAGCAGACGACGGCGAGAGGAAGACTTGCGAGCGGACGACGGCGGACCTACGAGCGGAGGACCTGCGATCGGACGACGGCGGACGACCATTGAACAGGTACGTCCTCTATGCAGTGTCCGAGGGGCTTGGGGCTGGCGCCGATCGGGGGGATGAACCCAGCAGATGAAAGCCAGCCGGGGGACGTGCGATGCAGCGCCGTCCGGAGGGGCGGCGTTCCTCTCCTCCGCGATGCAGCGGTGGGATGCCCGGCGGGGGGTTCCTCTGGCCGGCGGCACGATGAGCCGCAGCACCAGCGCCGCCGCATCCAGAAGCCACCAGCCGCATGGGTGGCGAGGACTGGGTGTAGCATCGTCCAGGATTAACAGAGTGGGGGGGTGTAGCCCGGCAGAGGGGGAAGCCTGGCGGGGGTTTGGGGGGAGGGGGGAAGCCCGGCAGAGGGGGAAGTAGCCCGGCGGGGGTTTGGCTTGGGGTAAAATTGTGACAATTTTACCGAACATAAAATAATTGATCTACTTTGATTTTAAATTTAAAATTAAAAACTCTAATATTTTCTCAATTCCGATAAAATATCAACCAATCTATTTTCTCAATTCTGATAAAATATCAACGTGTACATCCAAAGTAATCTTGCCATAAATAAAACATACATTACTAAAATCATGGCACACAAATGATACAAGCAAAAATTAAAGATATGATATCAAACATTTGATGATACTATAAAATTTATTCACCACTTTTAGTGAAAATCAGTGTACATTATAAACTTAAAAAATCTTCAAATTTTAATCACAACCAAAATCAGATTTCACACCATGGTTACGATTCAATATCGGAATTGGAAGAGAGCTCGTACGATCCAGATAACCATCCCATTTTATCCGGAATAAATTATTTTTGAAAATAATACACACGTCGCCGCGTACAGAGCGGACGCGGTTTATTAGCTCCCGTCCTTAACCCACGCCCTGCCCTAATTAGGGCTGTCAATGGGCCGGGCCGGGCTGGGCCCAAAGCCGGCCCAATGAAGGCC
This sequence comes from Cryptocoryne crispatula var. balansae, assembly GCA_036172225.1. Lineage (NCBI taxonomy): Eukaryota > Viridiplantae > Streptophyta > Magnoliopsida > Alismatales > Araceae > Cryptocoryne > Cryptocoryne crispatula. Next base: position 26,850,585 of record CM069927.1, read on the forward strand.
CGGTCCAAACTATAATGGGTTAGCCCAACCTGGCCCATATTATGTTTTTACCCGACTCGGCCCGGTCCATATAAAATATACATTTGGCCCGACCCGGCCCAGCCCGGCCTGATCTTTCTAACATATTATAAGGTATATATATCATACTTTTTAATATCTAAAACATCAAACCTAATGATGGTCTCCAGATTTGTAATAAAAAAAATTGCCTATTTTTAAAAATATAAAATTAATTAAATTATTTAATTATTAAAAAAAATAATTATAGGATGTCAACGGAAGATTTTAAAATATTAATTTAATTTACATAAAAATTACTAAATTTATGATTTATTAATAAATCAGAATCAAAATTAGATAATTTTATCTTTATTAAAAATTATGACATATAAAATGATAAAAATAATAGAAATAAGATTTTAAATTTATTAGATCAACTATTAATAGTTATAATTTATTTTTGTATAATTTAATATATATATATAATAAATATACTGAATATTTCAAACACTATGTTATTTTTTTGGTCAAAATAGAAGTTAAAATAAAGTTATAATACCATATGTTTGATTTGATCATAATCTAGTACTACGATATTCTAACAAATTTTTTTGATGAGAATTAAAATCAAAATAAGTCAACCAATATATTAACATAAAGAAAATAAATATATCATAATTTTAATATTTTAAACATTAGTTCTACATATTTTTATAATATTAAATATATTAATCAAACATTATCCACCTTATAATTAATTCCATCCATATCAAATTAGAATAATACACAAAATGCTTCGCGACCGAACATTGAAACTTGAACAGCATCGGGAAAACGTGAACAGCAGCCGCCCGAGGAACATTTTTCATTTTATTTGTTTTAAATTATGTACACACCAAATCCACGGACTTCCCGCAGCCCGAACAGCGGCCCACGAACAGCGGCCCGTGCGAAGCCGTAGCCCTAATTTCTCTCCCTGCGCCGCGTTTGGTTCCCGCGTACAAACAGCGGCCCGTGCGAAGCCGTAGCCCTAATTTCTCTCCCTACGCCGCGTTTGGTTCCCGCGTACTCGACTTCTTGCCTCCTACTATGTTTCCCCCTCCCTCCTGCGCGATGGCCGACAACGCTGAAGGTGCGCGGATCGATTTTTCCCCGAGTTTTCTTCCATTATTGATGGATGAGCGTGTTTCGTAATGTTTGCTTTCTTCAGGTTCGATGGCGGAAGGGGAGCCCCCACGTGTTCTTAGAAGGCTACGGGAGAGGAAAAGAGTAGATAAGGAAAATAACATCAAAGATCCCAATGATAGGTTTGCTTTTGCCCTGTTCATGTAAGTTTTTCGTACGAATGTTTTCTTTCTTGTTTGATCTATTGTCTATTTCTATTTGATTTTTGTCATCTGATCTAGGGACGAAGAATTTCACAAGCAAGTGATGACTAATCTGTCGAGTGATGATATCGTATCCTGTGTGAGTTAAATAAATTAATATTACGTCTTCTTACTAACTACCACACTTCTCACAATTTTATTTGCTCACAGGTCGCACAAGATGGACTTAGAAAATGGAAAATGCTATCCGAAGATGTAAGCACCTCTTTTAATAATTATCATCTAACTCTCATCTCTAACCAAATAACTTTCAGGAGAAACGTACATACGTTGACAAAGCTAAAAAGATCAAGACAGAGCTGAAGCAAATTAGGGCGGAGTGTTCAACAGCAACAGGCAATCTAGACAAGTTTTTTAACAAGTACGGTAGGTATCTAGTCCCCCAAGCTATTATACTTGCAGAGCAAGAATATGAGTAACTAGATGTCAGTCATGATACATAATTCTGAGACAGTTTGTGTCGCTGGTATCCTATGATACTTTCTGTTTTGAGAATTGTTATTGTTTTCGTTGATGTTGTTTGGTCTAAGGACCTTTGAATTGTTCACCGACATTTAACCATAGAATGATATCCTGCATTGATGGTTCTTCATAGAATGACATCTGTGTTTTGAGAGTTGCTACAGTTTGATCGGTTCAGAGCTGTTTTGAGCCGGTCCATATCCTGAACCGGCTGGTTCAACATTGTCGAGGGAGTTTTGAGCCGGTATGAGGTTGGTTCGGTTCATTTTGGACCGGTTCGGTGCGGTTCGGGGCCTGTTCGGGCCCATTTTGTTCTGTTTAGGTCCGGTCCACTTTCATTATGGCTTGTTTAGTCCATTTTTAGTCGATTTATCCTGCATCAAAATCTCCCAACAAGTCTTCACCATTACATAAAAAAGGATTTTCACTTTTCAAGTTCTACACCGTAGAGAAAAGAATATTTCTTATTATAAGCAACAGAACCAATCTCGATCTGGGTACAAGAAAGTTCAAAGAGCTAAAATTGATAGAAGGGTTCCTTGAATACTCTTTTATTTCTCATCAACCAGATCTCTTGGATGAATTAAATCAACACTCGAGGGTTTTGGTTTTCTGTGTTGAGAGGGTGAAATTAAAAACATGAAAATAGATTTAATGTGTTTCATTTTACATCTACTTACAACACCACAAACACCCACACAAAAAAGTCTTAAATCCTTCTATTTACAGCTACTTGCTGCTGTTGTTTGTAGCATCCCCATGGCTTATGAGTAGAACTGTAAATGGACCGGGTAAATCCAAAAACTTAACTGGGATCCGAAAGAATTGCCGGGTTTGGACATTTAACGGCAGATCCGGATGGACAATTTGATTGGATCGGGTTTTCCGTTCCCAGGAGAAACCCGAAGATGTATTTTCGGGTTGAAAATTCGGGTTCCCCGAAAATGCGTTGTGGCTCACGATCGGGGAAGAGAAAGAGGTTTCGGATGGCTCCACTCTCTCGGGCCTTGTCTGTCTTCTCTCCATCTTCTCCCTGGGACGACAGCCGCCCACGCACCAGCAAATTGGAGGCTCACCAGCACCTTCCGTCGACGGAGCGACGGCTCGTAGTCGCACAGCACCTTGAAGAAGCCGTTGTCCGATACAAGGTGGCATCCCTTGGGCAGCAGCTAGTATAGCGTGAAGCCGATGATGGCGAACCAGACGCCCTAGAACAGCACCCTCACTGACCAGCCATAGGCGACGGCGAAGCTAGCGGGGTTGCCGACGCCGAGAAGCATTGTCAAGAGTGACACGACGACGACGGTCTAGAGCAGATCAGTGAGGAAGATGTTGGTGCCGAGAAGCATCTCCAAGGTGTGGGCGGTTGCTGGCCGGCGGACGAGGTCCAGGTGGAGGGCGAACGGCCCGTAGATGACGAAGGGCATGGAGATGATGGCGTGCTCGAAGTTGTGGAGGTGGCTGGCGTGGATGGTCCAGTCGGCGGGGTTGAGGGGGTGGTGGTGGCTGGAAGGTCCGACGACGAGCTCGGTGAAGAGGTAGACGAGGTTGCTGACGACAATGGCGTACTCCTTGATTTAGATGGATGGCCACCCTCCGTGAGCCCCCCCCCCCTCCACTGGCGAGCAACCTCCCTACACTCCGCGACCCCCCCTCCCCGCCTGGCAATGCCCCCCCTCCCCGACGAGCCCCCCACCGGTGAGCCCCTCTCCGCCCGTGCACACTCTGCCGGCGAGCACCCTCCGCAACCCACCCCCCGACCAGTGATCCCCTTCCCCTTCTACGTACAAGCGCCCGGGGGGGGGGGGGGGGGGGGGGGGGGGGCAAACTTCGACTCAGCACACAGCACAGTTTTCACCGTTCAACAGATTTCTCCTGATAGGTGGATCTGCATCCAACATTATTTTCGGATCCGGGTATGGGTTAGATCCGAAATTGAATGATCTATAAGATTTGTTATCGGATTCGGATCTATCTTATCGGGTTCGGATTCGGATCCTAGAAGATCCAACCCAAAAATGATCCATTGACAGGTCTACTTATGAGGGGCCTCTTCAACCGCTTTTACCATTTCTAATAAGTTGTTTGGTTGACTGATAATTGATTTTCGTTACAATTTTATGGCTTTGATAACAAAACTTGTTAAAATAGGTGTTTGGCAATCCTTTCGAATTTATGTTCTCAGAGAGTTTTTCGTTTTTGACATGAAAAGGGGTTTCATTACAGAATATTTTTTATACATTTTCATATAAGCCTATATGCTAAAAGCAAATTAAGATAGCTAACCCAGAAAAGTACCACATCCGGTGAGGTATGGATAACAAAGAAGGGAGGTGTCGTGTACAACAAAATATTTTTTACAGAAAAAGGACGGATGAGTGTATGTAAATATTTCTAGTTATGATCTTACAGCTTTCACCCTCAGTGGCATGCTTCTGAATAGCATCTAGGTTTCTTCTAGACACTATAAATCTGACATGGTAATCAACGTTAGGATGGATGATGTAGTTTTCTGCAATTTTGTAATAGAACAATGCTAACTGAAAACATAAAACTGAAGGATCGCCATATGTGATAGAAAAGCAGTGTCTTATAAATAGGAGCAGACAAAAGACAGCTGAAGCACAAGGTGACGACCTCCGCCTTTGAGAAAAGTTCCCCTGTAAAATATTCCTATTTTCGGATACTTCTTAATAAAATTTATCATTGTTCGTTGTATCCCGTTGAGAAATGTACCATATATATATGTATTCATGTGGACGGGCTTCCTTTATAGTTTCCAATTGAATTTGCAAAACTTTCGAAAAACTTCAGTGAATATCCACGCATATGCCTCATAATAAACATATAACTAACACCTCCTTGAGGTCGCCAAACGGGACGGGGGGGAGAAGAGCATTGGCGACACAGACCCAACATACGGAAACGAGACATGTCGTCACTTCGCATACATGACATAATAAGTCTAGTTTCAACAAAGATCTTCCCACTCACGCAAAATTTGGAACAGCAGTCGTGGATATAATATACAGTGAATATTCACGCATATGCCTCATAATAAACATATAACTAACCCCTCCTTGAGGTCGCCAAACGGGACGGGGGGGAGAAGAGCATTGGCGACACAGACCCAACATACGGAAACGAGACATGTCGTCACTTCGCATACATGACATAATAAGTCTAGTTTCAACAAAGATCTTCCCACTCACGCAAAATTTGGAACAGCAGTCGCGGATGTTTTGCACAACCAGAACAAGGTGTTAAAGGAACAAGGTACAATCGAATCAAACCAAATGACTGAAGGCATGTATTTACGTCAATTCTGCAGTTGCCTAGTCACTTGCAGATCTCCGTTGCCTGCCAAGGAGCACGGAGAGTGAAAAGTAAAAACGAGTAATGGCAATAAATTGTTTCCACAAGCATGTACTAAAAAGAAACAAATAATATGTTTGTATAAATGCAAAACAATCAGAATTTTAGGTGGCTCTAGGGGTGTCAAACGGACGGGCTGGGCCCGTTAGCCCGCCAAAAAGCCCGCTGCGGGCTGGGCTCAGGCCCATCAAAAAATTTACGAGGGCTTAATGATAAATGCGTTTCATATTTGGTCCTGGGGGGGGCGAACGCGCGGGGGGCACGGGGGGCGCGGTCCAGCCGGCGTGCGCGGGGGGCACGGGGGAGGGGGCCGAACGCCGCCGGGGAAGAAGGGGCGAACGCCGGCCGGGGGGCCGAACGCGCCGCCGGGGGGGCTCCGTCCGGCGTCCGCGGGTGCGGGGGTGCGGGGGAGCCGGCCCAGGGGGCGACTACGGCCGGCGTCGGCCGCGGGGGGGAGAGATCGTGGCTGAGCAAGGTGAGGGTGAGAGGGGGATCCGGCATGCGAGGGAGGGAGCAGCCGGAGGGATCGACTCCATCGCCGGCGGAGGATCGGCTGCGCCGCTGCTACTGCGCCGATCGTCCGGTGGCCCTCCGTCTCCTGCGGTTCTTCCATGGATCGCGGCGGCACCGATGCCTCCCCGCATCGACCGGGTTGGTCTCCGCCGTTGCACGATACACCGCGTCGTGGACGGTGATGGATGAGGAGGGGGAGGAGGAGGAGAAGGGGAGCGGGGCGGTGGACCACTTCGATCGGCTGCCGGACTCGGTCTTCTTCTTGTTCTTCAACAAGATCGGCGACGTCAAGGCTCTCGGCCGGCCTGGCCGCGCCGTCTCCCGCCGCTTCCACGCCCTCGCGCCCCTTGTGGATCGGGTCTGGTCCGCGTCGGCTGTGTTATCTCCGACGACGACCACATCGGCAGCCCCTCTCGTCCCCGGCACCCCTTCCTCCTCCTCCTCCTCGCCGCCTCTTGCTCGTCTTCCTCCGGCGCCGCCGGAAATGGGAAGGCTCGCGGCGGCCTCTTCTCGCACCTCGCCCGCCTCGTACTCGGCGGCATAGTCCGTCCCCTCCAGGCAATAGGCCAGATCCTATTTTTCACATTTTTATTAATTTTTTGATATTTGTAGATTTTTCACGGTAATGTTAAAAATGTTTTCTCATTCTGTATATTTTCTTTTTTTCTATATGCAGTTATCTTTTTTATGTTCTATTTGTTTTTTAATACCTTTTCTCTTTATGTGTACATTTGGCAATTGAGACAGGATGAACAAACAGCATTCGCCCGAGCTAACCAACCAAGAAGGGAGAGAGAGAGAGAGAGAGAGAGAGAGAGAGAGAGACGACAAGGAGGGAGAGGTAGTAACGGCGAGGAGATGGGGGCGGAGATGGCACTGAGAGGTGGAGATGAAAACGGCTAGAGATGCCAGTGCAAGGAGGGAGAGGTAGTAACGGCGAGGAGATGGGGGCGGAGATGACACTTAGAGGTGGAGATGAAAACGGCTAGAGATGCCAGTAGGCACTTGTAACACATATGAAAATCGGACGATTGGACGAGGGGACAACACCTCTGTTCACGTAGTTTAAATAACATGATGTATTTTATTTTGAAGGCAATATTTTAGATAGTTTGTGGATTTCATGATTATTTATTTAAATGTATTAGCTAGGTTTGAATTAGAAAGCACTTAACGGTTTTTAATTGAATATGAGAGACTTTGAAATTTTAGTGAAAGGTCCAAAAGTAACTACTTTGATGACTTAGTTCACAATATGTATCATTAAAATATTATGAGATTTAAAGTAACTACTTTGATGACTTGGTTTGCAATATAAAGTTTTCTTATTTATTTGACTCTTTCAACTCAACATCTTCAACAAAATATGAGGAGAGAGAGAGAGAGAGAATTGCTCCAATGATAACATTTTGTATTGCAAACCAAACATGTATATTTACATCAAGTGAAATGGTATAAGTCAAATATGCTTTGGTCATTATAATGGATATCAAAGATAATGTTGTGTAGCCCAATAGAAAGTAGCTAACTCCTACTTTAGTGAATAAAAAATGATTAATTAATAGATAGAAAATAGAGAAATTTGCAAATTAGAAAATTTTAATTAATGTAAAAAAATATAAAAAATATAAATTATAGAAACATCAAAAGTTATGAAATCTAAAAAATTAGAAAGGGTAGGGATTCAAAATATGGAAACTCCGAAAACTTGAAAATCTGAAAAAATTGGAAAAATAAAATTTGAAAAGATTAGAAATATGACAACTAATTAAACACTTGAAAAGTACAAAATCCCAGAGGTTTGAAATTCTTAAACCGTAAAAAGTAAGATTCTAAAGATACATTAAATCTTGACAGTCTAAAAATTGTGAAAGAAAGAATTTTAATCTAACCCAACCAACAAATTTTTATTATTGAATTCATTAATCATAATGGGATGTTTGTATGCATGACAAATTGGGATTTTATTACAATTTTATATTTTTATAACAAAACTTCCTACAAGAGGTGTTTGACAATCATTATAATTTTACAGTTTTAAAGAGTTTTACTTTATGAACAAAAAAAAGCAAGTGATACTTTTTTTATCTTGTCATCTCCCACCTTGTTCAGTCATATATGGTATCCACTATTTTTTTATCATCATATCTTCCCAAACCTGATAAATATATTTTATTGATTAGCTTAGACTTTATTTTGATACAATCTTTTATCATGAAAATGTACACAAAATTATTGTTCAACCAAACACCCTACGTGATTTAAGAGCAAAGGTAGGACGTGAATGAATACATGCCAAACAAATTTTTAAATTTTATAATAGCGTAATGTAGATTATAAATTTTAAAAATAAAACTACACAAATAAAAAATCAAGTCCAAACACTTTATGAAAAAACCATTGTTGATTTCACATTTATAAAAAATATCCTGATGTCATATTATATTGTTGAATCTTATTTGACAACAATAAGTACCAAGCAATAAATAGATTTATCAATAAGCTTATCATTTTTAGATGCTTTCATTTTTTACCTTTATTTAATTTTCTAGTAAATACATATTTAGATATTTTAAATTTATGTCGTACTTTAATAATGATATATCATTTATATTTACACAAAATACATTTATAATACCAACCGATAAAATAATAGAATGCAATGTTAGTTTTATTTTAAAAAATAGATAATATCAACTATTAAAGATGTGATGTTGACAATTATTATAAAACAAAGTTTGTAAAAATGGTTATTAAAATTACATTTTTTACACACACAAAATGAGACCGTATAAAGAAAAATAATGATGTCAGATGTTAAGTTTAGAATTCAGGTACACTCTATTAGTTATCAATATAATAAAATATGATTTTAAAATGTGACAAGGGTAGTGGATTTTGTTAATAGATATTTCTATTATCATGATAAGGGTTAAGTTATTTTGAATAAATTGAAACTTTGTTATAATTTTGGTTTTTTATAAAAATAAAAATATATTTATTTTAAAAATATAATTTACATTAATCTATACAAAAATAAATTAATAAATGTCATATTACTATTGTATCTAATCTAGCATCTTTAGTATTTATTTTTATTTTGTATTCTTTATATAACAAAATTGTAACTATTTATATATTTATTTATCACAAACCTAAGATACTATTAACTCCACCATAAATTCACTTGTGAATGTATTACTATTACATCTAATTTACTATCATTGATATTTACTTTTATTTTGTATCTTTTGTATGACAAAATTGTAACTATTTATATAGTTATTTATCACAAACCTAAGATGCTATTTAAGTTCAAAGAAAAAGATCACGACGAGTCCATGGTAAATATGGACAATAAAAGACTATTTTTCTAAGGTATAATAAAATGGTATACACCACCAATCAATTGAATATCGATAAATCAAAACTATGAGGAGAGAGAATGTATCTAGACAACAAGGGAGGCTATATGCTTGTTGATGAAACAAGGACTCCCACTTCTAATAGATAATAGATTAGAGGTTCTAAAATTGGAAATAAATGTCTAACAAATGTGACTTTACTTTTTATAAATGCCAATCCAAATGCTCTGATTATATACTATGATTTAAACTTAGTTTTGTACCATAAATGACCTAGATATTTTATTGAAAGTTTCACTCAAAAGAAGGTAGCGATTTCTTATATTTAGTATTTTTAAATAAATGAATATTTTTAATTTTTTTGGTGAATGTAAGATAAAGCAACTATATTAATATAATTTATAAAATTTAAGGAAGGACTTGAGTTGATTTGAAATTGGTTTAAAATATGATTAAATCAAATTCATCTAATCTAACTTGCCACTTCTTGATTATGACCAAGGTAATCATATCTGAAAATTGAAAAATGTCCATTCACATTATAAACCTAAAATGTCAAAAGTAAAAATGAAATAAAGTAAGATGTAAACTCTTAACTAAAAAGAAATTCTCAAATTTAAAATTTCTATCTCCGAAGTTTAACTGAAAATTTGAATTAGGCTTGCTTTGTAGACTCAATTAGGATTTGGAGCAATTTCTGTAGATCTCAGTAGCGGACCAATTCGGAGAATTAGGCTTTGTAAACCCAATTAAGATTTGGATTAATTGTTATACCTAATCCAATTGGGATCGGGTGATGTCATCATAAGATGAGTTTAGTTTAAGTGAAAATTAGACTAGATCTGAATGTTCGTTCCCATTCAAGTTCTTTCGTGTAGCCAAAATATTTGTGCATTGTTATTGTTGACGCAAGAGGATCCCACTTTCTTTCTTTTAGGATTTTTTTTTTTGTGAAGTGGAAAGTTTGTTGGTCAGGTGGGACACATTAATGTTGTCAATTCGGAATTTGACTTACTATGAACAAAGTAAAATTTGAAAACATATTCCTCACTCACCTCTTTATATAACTTATTTGAGATGTATTCATGCATGGATAATAGCTTATCGTGACTCAGATTTTTCGACGACTAAGTAAAAATTTTGTATCAAAAGCATGAGTGGCCTTTTTGTTACTCCGTGTCTAATTGACATAATATTTTTGTCCTACCTATTTTAGATTGATTTATGATAATTTATGTTGTAATATTTACTTCTTGCTAGGTTGTGATAGATGTCTTTATTCTCCGCATCTTATTTTGCTTTCAAAATTATGTTCATTTTCATTTAGAATGTATAAGTCTAGAAATATAAAAATATATCATAACTAACTAGAATCAATCAATGTTTACATTGGTTGCAAATAAAAAAATATGATAATAATAATAAAAATAATAATATAAAAGGAGTGTTGTTTATAATATTATAATCAATCTTTATAAATGAAAGTTGTTAAATTTATATAAATATCACTCAAATCAATGTCAGTTTGATTACCGATTTATGTGTATATTTGAAGAGTAAACTATAACATTTATAATTTAACTAATTTTTTATAATGTACTTATCTATCATAAGAATTTATCTCAATTATCCTATAAATGTATATATAATCAGTATATAATATATCATTCGAACACGTGCGAAGTACGTGATTTGACTAATATATAATATATAACGAAGAATGTATTAAATAATAAAATTATGTTGAGTCACAAATATTAAAATAACTAAACCAAAATTAGGTAATAATATGAAGAATATTTAATAAAACGTTAAGATCTATCGATTAATTTATATGCATTAAGCAAGATAAATAATATTTATGATACTTATTGTTAAGTAAGGTCAAAATGTATAAGTAGTTTTGAACTATTTAATGTTATAGCATCCGCCAACCATCACATTGATTAGAATAACATAAAATAAATGCTGAAACATACAGTGGCAGATTCAGCGTATAGGAGACTCAAAAAAGTAAACATATCCAGGTCCTCAAGGTCAGTGACGCAGAGAATCATACATTTTGGTTTCTTTGCAATGCTTATGGCCCTATGGATGCTGCAAAAAAGACTATTTTTTCTCTAATCTCGAGGCAGTATTCAACCACGTCTCCAACGTCAGTTGATGCATAGGTGGAGATTTATTGTACATAAGAAAATGAACTGGCTATCAAGATGTACCTGCAATAGTGACAAGCAGTTACAGATGATATTCTAATTTCTTCTATCCAAAATAAAATTGACAACTATTCCAGCCAAAGTTTCTTAAATCTACTCATTTAACAAGGCCATCTTGAATATAATGAAATATAGAGATTTTTGGTCTTGACATGTATAATCCTTGATATTTTGAATATGATCAATAAGAATTGAAAATTCTAAAAAGTCTCCAAAATCTGCTGTTCTTCCAAAACAAGCCCCTTTGGCATGAAATTTTACAAGTTTTAATAAGCTCGCCTTTGGGGAATGACAATAGCAAGTTTCAAATCTAAAATTTGGGCAATTTAAAAAAGACTATGAGATATTGTATAAATAATCTTACTGCGTCATGAGCTAAGTATAGGAGGCACACTTATGGAGTCAAGGAGATCATATCTAAATCACAGCAGTCCATGCTTTGGGGTTGCTGTCTAGGAGTTTCAGCAATTGGCTTGCACTTAGACTGATGCAAGTCATTAGTTGCAGAGACTACGATTGTTTGACTATTCAGAAAAAAAGATTAAACAGTTCGTTTGGTTCAAGATGCTACTTCATGTAATATCTTGTTCTTATGTGAAAATACTTGTACGTGGTTCTCATCACCTGTTTAAAATGGTAAATGCACTTCTGACATATGGTTTTGATTACTGTTACATACATGAATTGTTGGGGTGTGAACACAAGTGAGCTGTTTTTGTATAATTTATCGGGGACCCATGAGTTCTTGGAAAAGAGCAGGTTTTATTAATGTTGATCCAAGAGCATCCATAAAAAAATTCGCGATTCTTATGATGATCATTTTTTCCCAAGGTTTGATTATTTGGGGCTGGGTATGATGGTTGGTTTGCTGAAACCTACATTTGGATGCATTTACTTCTTTTTTGAAGGTGGCCAATGCCACGGTATATTCGTTAAAAAAGTAGGCTGAAAGCCAGACAAAGTTACAGCTTCAAGCGTACAAAAAGCACCATGTACGCCAACTTTGCATACATGTGATCCTTTATCTTTCCATACTAAGCCAAAATCCAAACATGAGGAGCACAAACTAAAACCACCATTTGTGCAAAGTTCAAAGCAAAACCACCCTTTTCAAACGTGACAGACAACAGTCCAGAACATGTTCAATCCATCACGCGATACAACAAAGCCCTCTCCTTTGTTTTCTGCAAGAGCCTTGGTGTTTGCCTTGAAACTGTCCTTAGCTACACTCACTGTGAATCCTTCTTTAGCAGCCTTTCCTGTGCTTGAGGCTTCAAGAAAAATAAAAGATTGATATTAGGGTAATATACATTTGGATTAACTTACTAAGGTTCTGTTTGTTACAGCTTAGCAAACCTCTGATCTTTGATTTGGTCAGAGGTTGAGAAAGTCAGACTGTTTAATTAAATGTCTTAATTAGTTTCTAAATAAAACTCTTATATCTTAACAAACATCTTAAAAATAAGCATCATAGTTTAGCTTTTTAGTTTTCAGACAATCAGACGTCTTTATAAGCAATAATAATAACATATACGACGTAGCTTAAATAAACATTAAATTGATTAACATGTACACATTAGAGAAAAATGTGTTAAAACTACCCAGCTTCTCCTTAGCATGGCTCGGTGCCAACTACCAAGGGGAGCCCCAGCACCGCAAAAAACCGGTTGTTAACATTAGCCATCATGAAGTACAAAATCTTATATGGAGGCAGAACTTGTATTTATGCTCAAGAAACAAACAGCTTCCAATCATATTGATTGACATATAAACCTGCATACACTAAGGTATGGCGCCCATAGTTGTCAAGGCAACAAGGCGCCCAAGGCGTTGAAGTGTACCGATTCCGCTTAGGCGACAAGGCGGCCGCTTAGGCGTCGCCTAGGCGGTCAAGGCGGTATTCAAGGAAGGCTGAGTCGGGGAGGTTGTTATATATAAAAAAAACATAAATATAATTATATTTGTTATGTTATAATCGAATATGAGTGTTTTATCAATGCACATAAGTAAATATGATATGTGTGTGAAAGAGAAGAAAGTTAAATAAATATTTATAAAATTTAAGTATATAACTCATTTATGATTATAAAATTTATATATGTGCAATAGTATAAGTGATGGTAAAATATTGTTATAATATTATTAAATGGGGGGCGCAGAGTAGTCGTATAAGTGAGACAAAGAGAGAGAGAGAGAGAGAGAGAGGAAAGAGTTGAAAAAGAACTTAATTAAGTATATAATATATGTTTATAATCATAAATCTTAAATATGTATGATAGTATAAGTGATAATACAATATATTAATATATTGAAACTATCATTAAATAAGTGTCTCTTGTGAGGGGTATCAAGGGAGAAAAATCCCTCAAACTTTTTTTAATGATGTAAAAATACCCAAGGCGCCTTGCTTGGGCGCCTTGGGCGCCTTGGCGGGCGCCTTGGGCGCCTTTTTGGCCCCAGACAAGGCGCCCTGGCAAGGCGCCTTGCCGCCTAGGCGGCGCCTAGGCGCCGCCTAGGCGGGCACCTTGACAACTATGATGGCGCCTCCACAGAACACCCTCGGTCAGACCCATTTAATGTCGTATACACAATCTGACAGACCTGCAAAATTTTTACCTCAACATACTTAGATATAAATCCAGTACAAATCCTTCCCCACGCTAGCATTGTATTTTTGCAAGGACCCCATCCATTCTAAGTATGATTCTCCATCAGCAGACCCTCCATCCTACCTATGCTAACCACCATCCCATATACATAAATCCATCCGGGAGCAAATATGAAAGTAAAAATTTCAAGGCTCTGGATTTTGAGCACATGACAATCAGATATGAAACATAAGAATGAGGGGTTCCATAAATCCATGAATTTTGATCAGAACATTCAAAATCAAAACAGAAATGTGAAATAGAAAATCCTAAATGCATGAAAGTATAAACCAAGGCCAAAGCAAGAGACATGAAAGTCAGATCCAACAAAGATTAAATACAAAACATAAAACATGAATGAGGGGCCTCCACAGAACACCCTCGGTCAGACCCATTTAATGTTGTATACACAATCTGACAGACCTGCAAAATTTTTACCTCAACATACTTAAATCTAAATCCAGTACAAATCCTTCCCCACACCAACATTGTAGTTTGCAAGGGCCCCATCCATTCTAAGTATGGTTCTCCATTAGCAGACCCTCCATCCTACCTATGCTAACCACTTTCCCATATACATAAATCCATCTAGGAGCAAATATGAAAGTAAAAATTACAAGGATCTGGAATTTGAGCACATGACAATCAGATATTAAACATAAGAATGAGGGTTCTATGTATACATGAACTTCGATAAGAAATTTAAAAATCAAAACTGAAATGTGAAATAAAAAATCCTGAATGTATGAATGTATAAACCAAGGCCAAATCACGTGCTTCGCACGTGTTCGAGCATGTATATCAAATTAAATATAATTTCACGTGATAGTTGAAATAAATTCTTATGATATACATGATAGATACATTATATAAATAAGTTAGATGATAAATGTTATATTTTACTTCTCAAATATACACATAAGTATATTTCTATTGATATATCCTCATTTTTATAATATCTAATGGGGTGTTTGGTTGCATGATAAATTAGAATTTTGTTACAATTTTATGCTTTTGTAGCAAAACTTATTTAAGGGGAACCATGGCCTTCATGCCTTCCTTCATTTTTCATGTACCTCAATAGAATTCAAGCAATGGAAAATCAGCACCCAAAAGAATCAAAATCAGTCATAAAACCCATCTCAAATCAGTTCTACATTAGTTATTAAAACCAACCTTAAACCAGTCATCCAACTGTCCCAGTTTCAACCCAAATTGGTGCCAGGCCAATCATCAAAACCAGTCAAAATTTGGTTCATAACCCAATCCCAAAAACCAGAAAACCTAGAAATCTGAATGTTGCCAAGACCAGCTGGTGCAGAG
The DNA here is from genome assembly GCA_036172225.1 of Cryptocoryne crispatula var. balansae. Lineage (NCBI taxonomy): Eukaryota > Viridiplantae > Streptophyta > Magnoliopsida > Alismatales > Araceae > Cryptocoryne > Cryptocoryne crispatula. The sequence continues at coordinate 26,865,875 of CM069927.1, forward strand.
GACCAGAAATAAGGAAGTCAAAACCTGAGAACTTAAGCAAATCGGGAAGTCCCAAATATCTGAAATTTCAAATCAGGTATTCAAAAGCATCAAATCCTCAAAACTATCAAATCCAGAAATCTCAAATTCCAAAAAAAACTGAAATATGAGAGTTGAAATCTGTTGATACATGCATTTTAAGACTATTTTGATAGGGTGCTCTAGCCAATCATCCGATTAGAATAAAAGTAAGTCCTATGCACATGCATTTTGTGTACTAAATTGGCCAACCTCAAATGGAATAACATAAACAAAAGAAAAGGAAACAATAAGGAAAATAAAGATAACCATAATTACAATCATCAGATTAGCAGATAGCAAAAATTCAAGTTGACATGTAAAATTTTATTGGCCAGTGCAAACAATATATAACATCATAAAACATCTCAAGAATTAAAGTTGGTAGTTCTCACCATAAACAATTCACTTCCTGTGTGTGCATCAACAAGAAGGATTGTCAAGTAGAAAGATACATGTATGCACCTTGATAGGGGTGCTCTAGCCAACAGCACCCTACGTTTTTGCCTACTACTTAGATTAATTATTCTATGATCAATGATAGCTTGATCCCCAAAAGAAAAAAATCCTAAATTCTTCATGGAACAAGCATGGTTGACAGTTGACACCCTTGTACCTTGCTTTATCCATCGGACTCCCAAAAAGAATATTCTCTTCCATATGTTTACAGTGCATCCAACCTAACTGAGAAATGTAAGTAACAGAACCACTGACTTTGACCTTAATTGAGCAAATAACAATAACATTAACATTAGTATAGGACAATCACAATATGAAAGTTCAAAGACCACGAGAAAATGTACTTCATCTAAGATGTTGGCCATGTTCCCCGGGATACAAGAAAGGAAACTTGACTTCCCTGCACCCACAACATCACAAACTACTACACATTCATTTGTCCACCCTCAGCTTTATACTTGAAAGTGACAATCTTGTAGAAGATGAGTGCCGATAGAACTCATCGTCTTTGATTTCCTTGACCAAGTTTGTCATGTCCAGAGGGACCATAATGGTAACATCTTGTTGCAACTCTTCCTCTAGCAAAAGTCTTGATATCCTATCAAGAGATACTTTTGCATGAGTAATCGTTAAAATGGGATGCAAAAATGACACCTGGAGAATTTTGAAAGTTGCTAAAAATAAGAGGATGCCACCAACTATAAGCTAGTCACCCAAAGTATAGAAGTTCCAAAAGTGATCAAAGAGACAAATATTGGCAAGCCCCAAAATATAAAGATTTATTAAAGCCCAAGAATGTTTTCTATGATCAATATACTACAAAAACTGGCTAACTACCACCTGGTAATTCTAGAGAACTCCAAAGTTCGAATAATGCTTAAACTTGAGAATCTGAAAATTGTCAAATCTAAAAGTATAAGGCAAAACAAAAAATCCTACAAATAAACAAAATTCTAAGCTGAAAAATCTCATAAGTGAAAGGAATCTAAAAACTTAAGAAGTTTCGCAAATCTGGAAATCTGAAAGTAAATTAAAAGTCAGAAAGTTTATCAAGTTAAAAAGTCAAAAATATAAGCATTCAACATTCACTAAAAATCAGCTAGAAACCCAGTGTGCAAAGTTTAATAAGAATTCTGGATAAAAATAAAAAACCAAAATATATGAAAAGTCTAGAATCTGGAAAATCTGAAATCCAAAAAAATCTGAAAAATGTGAGAAGTTCAAAAATATGAAACTGTCAAAATTAGTCAATCAAAGACATATAAACCAGAAAAACTCATAAATACTAAAAATGCTAGGAAATTCCTAATAACAGGGAAATTCAAAAATGATCCAAGTCTAAATATCTGATAAGTTCATTAAAATTCTAAATTTTAGAAACTCAAACTCAAGATCTACAAAGAACCTATTTTGGAAATTTGGAATAAAAAATAAACAAATCTGAATAGTTAGTTTCTCTAACCAAACCACGAATCAAATGTTTTTATCATAGAATATCCCAACAGGATCACTTTGTAATTAAGAGGAGTTTGCTCATTTCCTTTCCCATTTGCCAACAATAAAGAAATCCCACCATGAAGAGGTCCAATTTCATAGGATGCTTGCATAGGGATTCCATGGTTGCTTTAACATATAACAATGAAAAGATATGTCGCTTTTTCTTCTCATTCTAACCGTCTACATATTCAAAGGTTAGTCATTATTCTACCGGACAACACATGATGCTAGAATAAGAAAAAATTTCCTACCATACAAATGATATGCCTAAAACAAAAACCAGTAAAAATGCAGGAAAAGGAAGATATCATAAGTAACACCATTGCGGTGGGGGCAATACATCTGCTCTTTATATAATGTATACATTTTGCACAAGACTCATCGATGACACATTTAATAATCACAGTTAGTGAGGCTAAGAAATTGTCATAGATTACTTACGTGAAGAAAGATTCACATATATACAGATCTATTAGAAGATATGTTCCCACAACAACTAAATAAAACTCCCAGTACGATAAAAGACAAAACAACCAGAACCATTGTTATTAGCCCGGTGTATGATAACAAGTTCACCATTAATATTGTTAGCCTAGGTATATAGATTGTCACCTTCACTTATTCGAAATTAGTCATATGCAACCACAAGGCATAAAAATCAGCTCTAAGTAAAAACAATAAGTGAAGTTATCATTCTCTTTGGCTCCAAATTTTGTCAAGTTAGTGATATACCTTAATAAATAAGAGGAAACAATCATAGAGGAAAGCTTAAGATATAGAGTATTTGAATTCAAACATTCATACGAGAATCATGAAAAAGTTGCCTTTTGAGAACCTAATCAACTTCTTATATCCAAATTCCTTCCTTCTCCTTGCATGTAACATCCCTTGAAACCCAAATCAGAAGACAATTTTTTACATGTCCCTTGGTGGATGCATGTGAGAGGAGAATAAATGAACATACAGTTCACTAATAGATGAACAAACTTAAGAAAATACATCTAAAAAAAGCAAATTCCAAAGAGGTGCAAAATACAACCACCAAATAATTAAACCACAAATTAAAAAATAAATAAAATAAGAAAGCTCCAATTCTAATCGTCAATGATTAAGGCAACTGCCTAGGCAGCACTAAAGCAAGACAAGGCACCCCCACTTGTGACCTTAATAAATAAATCACAAGCCAATATAGCCATTTTCCACAAGGACAAAAAGGAAAAGCAAAATAATTAGCTACTTTTATTTTTATTCACACACATAATTTGATAAAGTTGTAAAATTAATGAGTTTGTTATCTATATCAGTATGATTACAACTTTCATACAAGTAAATTGTTGCTTTCCAATAAAATACATGTATCACTCTGATTGCCTGAAGCAATTGAGTTGAAACGGTCACCATGCACATCTAACACATCTGATAGCATAGTCCTTTATTCTTACTTTTGATCTTGCTCCATCAAAATGCATTAAAATTCAACATCCAAACCTAAAATAATCCATTCAGAGGAACAACCCATTCAAAGTGTAAGCCAACAAAATAAGAGATAAGAAAAGAGAAGTGGTGGCAAGGGTGATTAAAGCAGTTACAAAATTTATGCAAGCTATTTTACTTCCTCAATCAGAAAATGCAAAAAACACAACATGAAAAGAAAACTACAAGTATATTTTTACACAAGTATGACATTTGGAACCAAGAGCATGTTGTTTAACAAGAAACCTTTCATGTGATAGGAGGAAAAATTTTCTGCCTATTTAACAGAAATGAATATCTGAAAATGGTAATTGAGAACATTTTATACATCATATAACATGTGATCATTTTTTGTGGATACAAACACTCCTGGAGAACAAGAAAGAAACTTACTGAGGAGGTCATATTTGGGTCAGAAAGAAATTGTTGTAGCAGCATCCCAGCCATTTCTGTCATAACGGTTGAGAATTTCAAAAATGTAAAACTTGAAATTTGAGCATTTCATTCTCTGCAAGCAACTCACTGATGTTTAGTTGGTTGTTGGGCTTCGGTTCTATCAGAAATGTTCCTGAAGAAAAATAACCCCACTTAACCTCAATCATTAGGCAAAAAATCACAGTAAAAGAAAAGCGAGAGATCATAACGCAAAAGTATATGCTTTCTACACAGAAAATAGACCAAAATCTGCTTTTGTAATGACACCTTCACAAAAATATAGTATATTGCAATAGCACCATATGATACGTGACTTCATGTCTTCAAATTTAAACTAAACTAAAAGAGAGTTGTCATCTTGTAAACATATTTGTTCAGCAGGGCATCATTACATTTGGCAGATGAAAATGTGAAGAATTGAGATCATGAGCATAATGTGAAAAAGAGGTTATAACATTGAATCCAATCTTGTTCCCCAGTCAACTATTTTAAAAATTGTAGCCAGGAGGATATATGTAATATGGGGTACAGATGCAAATCAAGAAGAAAATTTTAACTCACTTTTACCAAAATAGTAACAACTCACAAATTTACCATGTGATCCAATTCCGTTTTCATATCAGTATTCAAAAGAGTCCGGTACCCTTCTCTGCCACCCATAAGACAAAGTTCTCTCCCCCAGATTAATTTGTTACCTAAAGACCCATAACAGTGAGTATAGCCAATTTGCTTATGTGTTTTCAAAAACCAACCTCTATAGCTTTCTTGACTTGAGCAGCAACATATGCATAGACACCAATCTCAGGACTGAAGAACCAACATAAGGTAAGTCTAACTGAAGTGAAAATCAAAAAAAAAAAAAATATGCAAGATATAAAGCACCTTGTTGTAGCTCCATGCATATAGCACGGATGCATAGATAGTTGAGTTGTCCCCTATAAATATCGTACCTTGGTTCCCTGTGGAACAACAAAGGTATTATCAGATGGCATCTAATCAAGACAATAATGTCTTAGGTGAGAGCTTGTATGAAACAACACTAACATCCTTCTAGACCACAGAAAATATCACATGAAGTTCTTTTGCGAGGGCAACAATTTCATCCAGAATCGCTTTAGTTTCCTGATGACATCCAACCTCATTAGATGAATAATCCAAAAAGGAGTGCCAAGAAATTGTATCACTCATCAGTAAAAATGCACAATTTTTGTGAGAAAGATTTAAGACGGCACTGGCAAGTTCAAAATTAGAAGTCACAAATGCCATTGTTCAGTCTCAGTGAATAAAATGGCCCACTGGAACAAACTACTAGGTTAGCACAAAAAGAAGGATCAAAGATCATGATAGAGAAATTTAAATTTATAGACAGTTTTCCCACCAGGTGCAATGTCTCTGTCATGAAAGTGCCATATATCAACTCCCAACTTCTCTGTGAACTCAAAGTTGGCCCTCACTGTATTGCAATGTTAGAAATATAAGGAAATCAAGCTTAACCAAAATTAAGAGGGAATAACGTTTTTTGCAACTAATTAAAATTGCACAAGCTTTCCTCTTACTTCTTCTTTTGGCCATAGCTAGGCGAAGGTGGATGGCCGGTCCCGATGGCCTCAACAGAAGATGTGGTTGGCCGATCCCTATGACGATAGCTATGGGCACCATTGCTCTTAACGACGACAGTGGAAGATAGTCTGGGTGTTGACATTAGCGGCAGACGGGGCGCACAGCTTCGTCGGCGTTGGCAGAGAGCTTAAATGGCTTCAACAATGGCAGGAGAGACTTCAAGCGGCAGGTGTGTCTGCAGGTGTTTGATGGCAGGCAGTGTCGCGGTGGCACCAAGAGGGAAAAGGAGACATCATGTAGAAGCCGGGAATGAAGAAGACAATGATGTCACCGCGGAGGCGTAGAGGAATGGCAAAGGTGGGGTGCAAATGAAAGAGAGAGAGTTTCCGATCGAGAGGGAAAGCAGGCTCCCGCCCATCCCCGGAAGGGAACCGCGGCAAAGCTTTCTTCTACAGCGCCTGGGCAGAACTGCTAGGGTTTCTAGAGCTTGGCACTCCGGAGCGGACGGCGTCAGATAAGGGGGCGAGGGCGAAAGAGCAGTGCGGATGGGAGGAGTGCTTCTTCGTAGACGGTGCGGAGGCGAACATTCGCGAAGTGCAAGTCGTAAGCGCGAAACACCGGATCGATCGAACGGTTGAAAATTAGATGGCGAAAATCGGACGGTCGAACGTGAGAGGACGAAAAAAGGCGACTCCCGCTTCTTATATTAAGTTAGATTAAACTTTTAATGAGACATGAACCACAAAAACACCTCACTCGTCAGTTTACTAGGCAAACCGGGCACTTAATATCTATCATGTGTGAATGTTTCTCAGGGATATACAAAAATATATATATATATGCAAGTGATTTGAACTCAGAACAAGGCTGAAGAAGGACGGCTCTGAGCCGGCTGAGGAAAATAAATTTGCCCTTCTATGTTAGTATGTAAAGGGTGCATGACCCTATACGTTATCCTAATTTCTCACCTATATCATGCCATGAGGCTAAGGATGACGTTAAGGGTCAAATATATATATATATATGCAAGTGATTTGAACTCAGAACAAGGCTGAAGAAGGACGGCTCTGAGCCGGCTGAGGAAAAGAAATTTGCCCTTCTATGTCAGTATGTAAAGGGTGCATGACCCTATACGTTATCCTAATTTCTCACCTATATCATGCCATGAGGCTAAGGATGACGTTAAGGGTCAAATGACCTCTAACATGTCAAACATACATCCTTATTGTGCCTATTTTCTGATGTTAATTTAATGAGATCGTGGCTCAATATGCCACCCAAGGATTTCAGAATCAAAATTAGTCAGTACCGATCCGATTTGGATCGGATCAGTTCGATTCTGAGTGATTCTAGAGAAACCAATCCGTAATTGGGATTTTAAAATTTTGATTCCGATTCAGAATGATCTAGTTAATTTGGCATGAATCTTTTTTTAAAGAATCTAAAAAAACAGCATTCCAATTCAGATCCGATTCAACCAATTCAGACCGATTCTGATAAAATTTAGGTCAGAATTGGTCCTTCAAGTTGACCAATCCGATTATGAAATTTCAAAATCAGTCGATTCCGATCCAATTTGATTGATTCTGCAATGCCACCTCATTTATGTATTCAATATTCCACATAACGTGAATGAAGAATTCCATTCTTACGTGTTTATGCATGCCCATGTGGGACGTATTTAGTGTCCTCATGGCCTTGAGACAACGAAAAAATAAACAATTAGTAAATAAAAATCAATGCAGCTGGAAAAAATAACAATCAATTAAACATTCAATTAATTAATAACTTTTAAATAATCAGATAAACAGATAAATAGTATAAACAGATAATAAATTAAAAATAAGATAATTAAAGAATAACCAGATAATTAAATAATGGTTAGACATTTAAATGATAAACAGATAATTCAATAACACACATTTAATCAAACAATAACACATAAATAAATAACAAAATACTTAGTCTTTCTCATTCTTGAGGAGCGCACAACCTAAACAGCAAGATAAGGAGCGCACAACCTAAACACCACCAACCCATTAGATAGAGAATGAAACTACCTAAATCTTTCTCATTCTTGAGGACAACCTTACAAAAGAATGTTCTAATACAACCAGGTTCCTAAAGTCAAAAATTAATGTGCTGAAGTCCTTGCACAAAACATTTTACTTTTTGTTCACAAACATCAAGCTGCAACATAAGAAACTAGGTTGATCTAAATCAAATAGCTTCTGTATGAAATATATGCAAATTCATAAAAAGGGAAAACTAAATTCTATTTAGACATGATTATGGTCTACTAAAACGTGTAATACTGTATAACATAATGAAGATATTAGCCTTACCTACTATGTCACCATAACGGTGGTGAATTATCTTCAATGATCACGAGCCTGACCATGTTGTGGAATCCTTCAAAAACTGCATATAAAAATTAAACAGGCTTCTTGCAAATAAATGATAGATGCGTCCCATTTAAAAATAAGTAAATATGTGAAAATAGACAATGACTTTTTGCCTGCAGCTCACTGAAGATTAGATGATCTAACTGATAAACATCAGTTAAAGAAATTCTTAGGATGTTTAAACTGTCCAGAAGGATTCATAAAAAGACTGTTCTAAGTTAAGAAACCCTTTACAAATAATTCCAAAGAAAAATGCTTCCTTGGTATGGATGAAAGAGCTAAGTCAATGGATCAAAACAATCAAAGATAAATGTAAATTTTACCAAGAATTTTTCTTATCTTAGAAACAGATGCATCTAATAGTTGATAGTTACTAAGGAGCAGTCCTCAAAAGAAATACATAAAAAAACTAAAAAAAAAGTATGTAGATACACTACAAGAACATTTACAGCAATGAGCAAATTTACATATAAATGAAAAAAAATATTTGCAGGGAAGAAAAGGATTAATAAATTTGCTTATTTCCTATTACTTGAGAGATTCTTGCTAAGAACCAACAATACTCAAGTAAAAGCTTTCATCAAGAATATTTATGCAACATTACCATAAAATAAACATATACTTAGATGGCAGAGTTGTTTCAATGAATTCAACTTTGATATAGAAATAGTTAAAGGAACTGATAACGTTCAAGCAGATAGTCTATATAGAAATAGTTAAAAGAACTCATAATACCCTTGCAGATAGTCTTACTCGAGAATGGCAATAAAACTTGAAGAAGTAAGCTCAAGATAGATATAATTGCCAAAGACCTAGAAAGATCCTTGAATGACAAGGTTAGTACAGAACAAGCATCAGCAAAAAATATGTACATAGATTTTTAAATCCAAAATAATCTTAGTAGTCTCAAAGAAGAATTAGATATATTCATCAGCTGCAAATCAAAAGTTACGAGCATCTATCGAGAAGGTGAAGTTCCTAACAAGGAACAAACTAATTTAGTTCCTTACTGAGAAGCAAGCATAAGCTCAAGAAGCCTCTTTGAAAGAGCCAATAAACACAGTCTTAACTAAGAATATTCAAGTTGTAAATGCAGTATAACAAGGACTAAAAGTCAGAGTTTAGACCAAATGCCAGCATAAGTGGAGAAAAGAAAGCTATCAGTCAAAAATTCAAAAAGATTTTAGAGCACAGTTCAATCTTCTTTGAAGACTATTGCAGTTCATTCAAGAGTCTTTATAGTTTAGGAAAAACAGATTATTTGCTCAGATCATTCTGAAACATCTATTACAAGGTATTACTTCAAACTTCATCCAAGAAAGGTATTATCAAGGTGCCATTGCCGATATATATATATATATATATATATATATATATATATCTCAGACCCAAATGGAAGAGTTAAAGAGTATGCCGTGACAGATACAATTTGCTACCAAAGAATTCTACAAATACAATCCTATAGTAAAAATATATTAATAATACTTCTGAAATTCTATATTGCCAGTTCATATTTTGAATGAACCAAGTATTACGAATTATTTCACAATATACAAATTGGTATAGTACAAGAATCCTACAAGAAATCTGTAGATTTTTCTGAAAAGAAAAAGTATTTGGGTACCACTTCGGAAATTATCAGCTAGAAGAGCACTGGGACTCATGGATGTTAACACAAGGACGGACTTGGCTTCACAACCAAAGTGAAAATTGCTTTATAGTCTCCACTGGGAAGAAATCTGATGGGGACAAATTTTGAGTTATTTTAGGTCCTTTTATATTTGGATCCTTGAAAAAGACTAGTCTTTAATCAGAGTCTTCACCTTTTTGTTAATGTGCCACACCTCTATAAAGGGGCACTAACATGTAATCGACAGTGCTGTGAACAGAAAAGATTTGGGAGCATTGGTCTCTCCCGTGCGCAGGGGCTCCGCCCCATCCTCTCCTCCTCCCGTTTCTTCTTCCCGTCACCCCGGCCAGGAGGACCGTTTGTCGACCCCCTCACCTCCAGGAGATCCCAGTTTTATCCTCCCTCACCCCCGACGGTGGTCGTTTCCTCTTCCCTTGTCTTCTCCAACCCCCAGTAGTGAGACTGGTTTCTTCTTCTTCCCCTTCCTTGTCCGGCGACAGCGTCTCCCTCAACCTTCATCAACATCGGCTCCAGTGATCCCTGGACCAGCTCCAAGGTGAAGACGACGGAGACGATCGGATTCGACGATTCCCCGAGTCCCAGTTCCTTCGGCATCACGGCGGGTCGCGATCTCCCTCCAGGACTCTCCGGGACCCCTCCTTCTCCTTCGGACGGCATTAGCGAAACTCTCCGGCGATCCCCGGCGTAGCTCCTCCTCTGGTTCCCCTCCTCCCACGGTCCCTCCTCTGGATCTGTCTACACGAGATCACCCCGACTAGCCCATTTCCACCAGCAGACGGAGGAGAAGAGAAAGGGGATGGAACAGGGAGGAGCCAATGACGACGACGGCGAAGACGGCAGCAAACCCGAGCTCCAGCTCCTCTTCCCGCACAATGACTGTGGTGCCGTGTGGAAACTGCGCACGAAGATGCCCGAACTAGGGGTGCAAACGAATCAATACACTCGACCAGCAGTCGAAGCTCGGCTCAATAAAAGTTGGACTCGACTTATTTATTATGTTAAATGAATAAATTTAAACAAAAAGTAAAACTCGACTCATTAAATGAGTCGAGTTTGAACAGACTCTTGCTCGACTCGATAAATTTGCGAGTAACTCGATTAAATATTAAATTATATATTTATTTTAAAATATTAATTTATGAGTATTAATAATTATATATTGTCACTTAAATATATTAAATAATTCAAAAAATAAATTTAACTTAGATTGAGTTTCATAAATGAGCTAAATCTAAAATTTTACAAATGACTTTTCATTGATTTTGAGTTTTAAAAACGAGTTTGTATATAGCTTAGCTTGAATGTGAACTGAATTTTAGTCTAGCTACTACTCTGAGTTCGAGCTCGACTCGGCTCGATTAATAAACGAAACAAGCGTGAACACAGATTTAACATACTCGTTAAAACTCGAGTTCGAACTCGAATTCGTGTAAACTAAACGAGCTGAGCTTGAACACCATACTGCTCGGTTCGGCTCGGCTCGTTTGCACCCCTAGCCCGAACGAAGCTCTTGCGAGCTCACGCTCGTGGTCAAAGACACCCACGGCGGGTTACGTGTCGCCGGGTCAGCGCGGCCACGAACCCCAAAGGGTAAGTTGCTCGCGCGAGCAACGGCAGACCGGTTTACCGCGTCTGACTCGTTGTGGCCAAATAGGAGTGTAAACGGAATCGGAATCAGTTGATTTCGATATTTTGATATTCTGACTCGATTTCAATAAAAATTAATGAGTTTAAAATTTGTTTTGTATCTTATAAGTTATCGCAATCAGAATCGGATATTTCGATAATTTATCGGAATCGGAATCAGTTAATTTTATTTTCGTTAATCCGATTTTGATAAAAAATAATTTTATATGAATAAAATAAATTATAAAATATAATATGTAAATTGATAAAATAATAAAAATAAAGTTTTAAAAAGATTACATCAAATGTTAGTAATTATATATGAATTATTAACTTGTTTTTAAATGAAAACTAATATTTAATATGTATTTCGAAATTTATCGGATTCGGTTCCGATTCTGATTTCGATAACGGAATCGGAATCAGATCGAAATCAAAACATAGTGATTCCGAAATTATCGAAATCGGAACCTCTTAACTCTTATCAGAATCGGAATCGAATTTTGGTAATTTCGTTACTGAATCCTACCCATTTACAGCCCTACTACTAGGTCCACGGCCCAGACCGAGTCACAGGCCGGCTCAATCGGGTTCGAGCCCAGTTCAGACTGGTTCGTACCGATTCAGAGCCGGTTCAACTGGTTCAGAGCAAGTTTGAGATGGTCCAGACCCTGAACCGGCTGGTTCAGCACAGTTCAGAGTGTTTTGAGCCGGTATCAGGCCGGTTCGATGTGGTTCAGAGCCAGTTTGGGCCCGTTTTGACCAGTTTAGGTCCGTCCGCTTTCATTATGGCTTGTTTTGTCCATTTTAGTCAATTTGTCCCGCGTCAAAATCTCCCAACAAGTCTTCACCATTACATAAAAAAGGACTTCCACTTTCCAAGTTTTACATCGTAGAGAAAAGAACATTTCTTATTATAAGCAACAGAAGTTACAGAACCAATCTCGATCTAGGTACAAGAAAGTTCAAAGAGCTAAATCTGACAGAAGGGTTCCTTGAATACTCTTTTATTTTTCATCGACCAGATCTCTTGGATGAATGGCGCTAGATATAGATGCATCTGCTGGTCATGTTGTGCGAATCTGATATGCTACCAGAGAACCTGAACAGCATAAGATATCTAGATTCTCTTCGAGCACACCACATAAAGCAACACAGTTAGTTATGTCTTCTATTACTAAATTCAAAGTAGGAAGCCTTTGTAGTACAAAACCAGCACTGCATTATTTCTGGGAGGCCTTTATAATACGAAACCTGCACTCTTTTATTTCTTACGGCCACATTCTGAGAGTACTTCTCATAACTTCAACACCAAAAACTGTATGGGGACTTCACCAAGAATTTTCCATCATCAGCAGGCAGCTCTTTCCTTTAGTCCTTTTGCATAGTAATTAGTTGCACCTGCTCAATGACTCAGCTTTTGTATTTAAAATTTTTCGTTGTCAAAGGGATCACTGAGGAAACCAAGGTCCCAATGTCAACATATGTAGCATTCCTAAACACCATATCAACCAAGGATCATAGGATTGGACTCGGAGTCGGGATCAGTGGGTACCGATCTGATCCAAATCGGATCGGTCCGATCCCAACCAATCTGCTGGAGCAATACCGATTCAAAATCGGTAGATTAAAAAAAACTAATTGTGATTCCGATCTGATACCGACCGATCCAAACGGAATAGCAAAAAAAAGAAAAACCGATTCAATCGCAATCTCGATTGAATCCGCTAGAACTTTTTTCCAGATTGATGATCTGGTAAAGAATTAGATCAGCATGGTTAAGCCAATTCAGGAATTGGCCAATTCCACAACTATGATATCAATAGAATTCTTCTCATTAGAGGCAAACAATTCTTGAAACATGGTTTGCAAGGTCATCGCCGGGTCGGTAGACCCGGTAAGTTTTTTGACTGACCGACCTAGTCCCAACCCCGTGACCCCAACCTGATGGTTGTTTTAAAATTAAATTTTTTATTCCAACCCCAGACACGACCCCAGCCGATTTGGGTCAGTTTTAAGCCCAACCGACCCGGTCCTTATCCCTGACCTCACCTACCTTGATTGAAAGCTCTCCATTAACCCAACCGACCCGGTCATTTCTCCAACCTTCCAAATGGACGAAAAAAATCTAACGACAAAAAAAGAGTCACAGTTAATCCAAAAGCAACATGTCTAAATATCCATCTAATCATGAGGCATTTATAAAAGCTGTTTGCTCCATTTTCAAACCCCCAAACCATTTTCTAATGCTCTACCAAGAGGCAGCAATCCTACACTTCCATCTTTGATCTGCATGCATCATTCCACTCAATACGTGAAAAGTTTACTACATCAGCGTCGCTTTTTTGGAACAATGTAGCTTTAAATGCTTCAATTCTTTTTTTGGAACAATGTAACCTTTCATCCAACTAACAATCAGCAAAACTTATTACCACCCTGACGTGGCTGAAGAGCATTCACAGGGAACTGTCAAATAACCATGTCGTTGGGAGATGTGTTATTATCAAGATGATAAAAGATACTCAAGATAACACATGATTAGCACACCACATTATTGGAAGAATTTTCTCTCTGAAGATTGGACTTCTACGCCACCTTCAAGCCCCAAAGTTTCCCACATGCAGTAATTTCTTTATCAGGCCACCACTTGCAGTATTCAATCTCTTTAACCATTTTTTGGACAATAATGCCAGAAAATGGGACAAAAGAAACGATAGGTGGGGATGCTTTGAATGGACAATCCTGTAGCTGGTCAACTCAACAAATCTTGAAAGACCGAACAGCGTGAATACTCAGAGTGGAGGGTCCTATCAACGGTCGTGGGTGCTACCAAAGCGTACAATGGTTAATTTCTGAATCCCTTTGGCCAGCTCAACAAGTCTTTTGACGAAACGGTGGGAATGCTCCGAAATAGAGGGTCCTCCCACCAGTCATTGGAGCTAGCTAGGTGCTTAGTTTGGTCCAATTCAGTTTAGTCAAGTCTTATGTATAAGTGAGTTTACCAGGAGCCAATCATTAGCCCAGCCTCAAACATCTGGCCCATCTGACCCATTATGCTGGTTCAAGTTGAGTTCCCTGTAATCCAGGGACAGTTTTTAAGCTCTGCTCATCAAATTCGCTTTACCGGCCTGCTCAGCGGCTCAGCCTATTTACCCAAGTTTGGTCACACACTTATGTTAAACTGGACAACCTCCAGTCTGAAGGCATCTATATATCACCAATCTTGAGTTTGAAATTTCAACATTGTTCTAAGTAGGAACGACGATTAAACAAAATGGTGAATGAAATGGAAAATAACTCTCTAAGAGTGTTGGTTGACAGGTTTCAAGTTACCTCTCGCTGGTTTGACTGCTGATGTCTCCAGCACCACCATCTATTCTAGCATTGACCACTGTTGATTATATGTGCCAGGAAGATCTTGGCCACCCCAGTGCAGCAATCAGGAGATTTCTGTTGCCCTGTCTTGGTTAGAACAAGGAAGAGAAGAGAGGCAATGCCACGTGAGGGAGGCTGCAATCGTTGTGACACGAACTTTCAACAGAGAAAATTAACAAAGAAAGAAAAAGGAGATGACCTGCCGGGAGCCCTTTCTCAGTTTCAGCATGCTTGTTGCCCAGCTGTCAGATCCGACTATCCCTTGGTGAATATGACAAGCAAAGCACACAAGAGATATAGACCTAATAGGAATATGACAAAAAAGAGACAAGGCATATAAATAAACACCAGATTGGTGAACAAAACAGCAAACAGGAAGAAAATAAAAATGATAATAGCAAAATATGAAGAATAAAAAAGAAAAATGAGGGAAGAAAGAATGAAGGCTGCACCTCAAACCTGAAAATATAGAAGGTGCAGAAACAAGTGAATAACAGCAAAAAATAATGATAAAAGGAAAAGTAAGTACAAACAATAACAGAAAAAAGAGCACCAAGAATATTAAAACAAGTTAACTTGAGATAGTAAAAGAAAGAGAGAAGCCAGCTTAGGACGGTAAAGAAAAGAGACAACAAACAACTATACATACTCAAAAGTGATGTATGTAAACAAAGTAAAAAGACGGAAAAAAGTGAGGAAAAAAAGATATAAGAAAGGAAAAAGTAGAGCAAGGGAGAGAGAGAGAGAGAAGTGAGAAAATAATAGAGTGGGAAATAAAAAAATGAGTGGTGAGAAAGAGAGAAGAAAAAAAATAAAGAAAAAATGAAAATAAAAAGGAGAAATTAACGGTCAGTCCGTTTCAACGGACCAGCTATAATGAAAGATCCGATCAAAAATCATGTTTAACAGGAAGTCTGATTTTTACGTCTTCATGCATTTCCACTCCGGATGACGGTAGCAGAGAGAGGTAGATGTTAAAAGGAAGGTAAAATATCTATTTGTCCTCAAAACAACACAAATAAATGCTAACTCTTGTCCCTCCTTCATTCTCATGGATCTAATAAAATACATAGTAAATTAAATCAGGTCATAAATATTTTGTAGTCATAAATAAATATATTAACTAATTTTTAATTATAACACTTTTCCTTTCAAATCATAGTTATATGAGGCACTTACCTCAACCGCCTAGGCGGTTGAGGTTGGAGAAGTGCTCTAACCTCAACAAAATGTCTCGCCTCGCCTTGAAACGTCTCGCCCACCTGAGTCAAACAAATTTGGTCAAATATGATCTATTTCTTGGCTTAATTATGGTATTTTTCTTTGGTTTTTGATTTCTACTCTCATTGAGTTGTTATGCTATGTTATGCTTGATTTGTACTCTACTCTTATTGGTTGTTATGATGTTATATTTGTTATTGACCTTCTTTTATTGTTTTAACATTATTTATTGATGACTACAATATGTATTTATTAAAATGATGCATTTATTTCAACATTACAACTAATTATTTAGATTTATTTCAATTACTTATATTAGATTTATGTATATTACAATTAAAATAATTAAAATAATATAAAATGTCTCAGACTCCTGAGGTGCGCTCCCCAAGTGCCTGAGGCAAGGTGCTAGGTCCCTCGTCTCGGGCGTCTTATGTCTAGGATAACTATGTTTCAAATATAATAATACTTTATAGTTATAAAATACATATAATTAACATGATATAATAAATTTCTTATTATTATTCTATAGTCAAAAAATATTATAAATATGATTTAACAAATGCACCTTTAGTTGTAATATTTTATTACTCTAAACATGACAATATTATGTAGTCAAAATAAAATATAATTAACATAATGTAATAAATAAATTAATATTTTATATTTTATATCAAATTTTAATTTTGATAGAAATAATATGAAACAAATAATTATTAATTAAATATAAAATATTTAATAATTTATATTATATTTAAATTTTTATATAGATAAAATATAATAATTTTATCTACTAAACATATCAATATTTTGCAATCATAAATCAGATTTAATGAATAAATTTGTTAGCACAATGAATTTTTACTCTGAACATAGTAATATATAGTAAATATTAGATATAATTAATATGGTGTCTTAAATAAATTAATTTTGTGGTCATAAATCAGCTGCAGCGAATACATTGTGATCTTAATATTTTTTAAATTTAAACATAATAATATATAGTTAAAATTAGACATAATTAATATGATGTAGTGAATAAATTAATATTTAAAATCAAACATAATAATTATTTTTTCAAATATAATAATGTTTGAAATATGATTTAGTAAATAATTTAATAAACATCGCTCTCAAAAATTGATACCACTACCCATCGCCCAGTTAGACATGGAAAGAAATAAACGTTAGTGGTCTAATGTCCACCATATTTAGAAGGATATTTTTGTCATTTTAAAAACTACATAACGTTGGCTGGACCAAATGGATTGGTTGTTACAGATTTTTCTGCAGCTGGATTGCAAATGAAGTGAAGGACAACGAAAAATGAGAGCGGGAATTTTCCCAAAGAAAAATGAGAGAGCAAAAAATTAAAGAGAGAAGATATGATAAGAGAGCAAAAAAACAGAAAAAAATAGATATAAAAAGAAAAAAAGAGAGTGAAGAAAAGGTGAATGAAAAAATAATAATGGGCCGTTAACACTAATAAGATTAAATGAAGGCCATTAAGATGGTTAAGCTTGAATTGGGGTTAATATCTCTTAAAATGGCAGGAAGCTCAGCAAGCCAAATGAAGACCTAATTGATGGCTAAGTTCCAATTGAGGATAATGTCTCTTAAAGGGTAGGAAGCCCATCAAGAACTTGAAGGCCTATTAAGATGGTTAAGCCCTAATTGGGAATAATGTCTCTTAAATAGGAAGCCCATCAATACCTGTGAAGGCCAATTAAGATGGGTAAGCCCCGATTGAGGATAATACCTTTTTTAAGTGTAGAAAGCCTAATGAAAGCCCACTAAGCCCATTAAGTCCCGATTGGGGATAATGTCACTTAAGGGATGAAAAATACAAATAAAGGCCTGCCGAAAGGTCTAGTACTCCAATCCGAGTGGCACCGCTAATGGGAAGGATCAGTTGGCTCAAACATATGTGATGTGATGATCAATGGAGCACAAAACTCCTCATATCTATCCCGACCCGAACTCAACCAGGTCCAAAGTAAAGGCCATTGGCCGGGTCTGAAGGTACGAAGATATAAAGAAATTTTTTGTCACTAAAAATATATGTACATAAAAGGAGCAGAAAGGGTGTCATACCCATTCACTTTATTGCTCAAAGGAATTAAATACATGTTATTTTATATTTTTAAGTTTCATCTCGCAGTTATGTTAGTGTCAATTAATCACTGGTTGCCAAAGAGCAGTCTGGCGTCATTAACATCAAATCTGCTCAAAGATCAATGGAAAGTGTGCATGCTCATACCATGCACACATACTCCCAAAACAAGACAAAAACTTGATATCTTTAATTTATATTTTTCCGACTTTGTGAGGTTTTAACAGAGATATATAAGATTACTCAAGTTATAAAGAGCTCAAGCTTGTGTCATACTATAAAATTGTGAGAGAGAGTTATAGAGTAATTATTACCGGATAGTTAAATATTCTGGCCAATTAATTTGATTTTTTGTTTGGTCATGACGGGAAAAAATCAAGAGGAGAAAACTTTGGAAAAGAACTTCAATGTCAAAAGAGTTTAGAACTAAGATATTACACATGCATTGTAAATTTATTTAAAATTAAGGATTTAGATGAAGTAATATTGTCTCAGAGTACTCAATTTAAATATCTCAGTTCAATCATTCAAAAAGACGAAAAATATGGTGGGAAAGTTAACCATCAGATTAAAATATAAGAGATGAAGAAGGGATTGACTATGGTGGTTATAAGATCTTGTTAAAGTTGAAAAGAAAGTTTTATCGTACTCTTATAAGACTCGTAATATTATATGATTGTGAACATACTTCTAAAATAAATATTGCTAAAATAAGAATTTTAAGATAGATATATGGTAATAAAATTAGATAGACTAGTATAATGAATATCTTAGAGAAAATGTTGAGTTAGAGCCAAGTGTACATATTGTAGAAAGAGAGATTAAGATGGTTTGGACATATTAAATGTTGATATAGAAAAGTAAAAAAAATGATAGAAAAAGAGGTGTCAAATGTATGTTAACCTGGAAATGGGTAATTCAATATGATTTAAAGATTTTAAATATCTCTAAAGAAATAACCCAAAATGGACGAGAATAGAGAAAGAGAATCCATATGGCCGACCCCAAATAGTTAACTGCAATTCTAGACTTTTGACTGTTTGTCTTTTGCGTTGGAAGATATTATATGCATATTAAATCATACAGTATTCTACTCTAATGTCTACTAACATCATCTGTTTATTTTTTTCTATCCTTTAAAAGAAACTAGACCTTGCTCTCCGAGTATTCCTTATTGGGCTTATAACTATCGTGGTCATCTGATGTTTTTTCTCTGGAGACAATGGGGGCATTTATTAAGTGTGAAATATGTCAAATTTTCTTTTTTTTTGCTTTATTTTGTTTAACATTTTGTTGTAATTTGGCTGCTCGATATGCTTTGTTTTTTTTCGGAGTTGATCATGTTTTAGTGCTAGAAAGGAGTTTGCTTTTGAACTGAAGGCATTCCTATAAACCTAACTATCTGGATATTTTCATTTGTATAAACCTTAACATTGTTTGGACATCTTGAGCAGGTTAAAGCCGAACAATTATGGTGCACATACCCTTTTGAAGCATGTTTTCAACATGTCTTTTAAAAACTTAAAAATTGCCATCAGATGTGGGTGCTTGTAAGTATATAAATGAACTATTCTAGATTTAGCTTGATGTTTTTCTTTATTTTTTTGAAGTTGATCTAATGAACAAGTTTCTAGCTGTGAATTTTGCTACAATGTCATCCCATTTGAACTATTCTTGGTTCTGTTGTCCACATACATTAACCCCAAAGTGCATAAAAAATCTTTGGTTTCATTTTGCTACTACACAGTGTAAATGTGTAAGGTGGCGTTTGACTAGGCTTAATATGAGAATCTTAAGTCTTAATTTTACATCTGATCTCTTAATGAGTAGTAAAAAAGTACTTAATTTGATTAATACATAAGTGATTTACGTTGTTTGATAAAAAATCTGAATCATGCACTTAATCTTCTTAAAATTGTAAAAGTACTTAGGTCGCCATGGGATGCTCTGGGTGGAGAGCTGGCTCCAATCACTGTGAGATGCTCCAGAGGGAGAGGTTGTCGTGGGATGCTCCAAGCGGAGAGCTCGCTCCATAGTGCCGTGGTTCCACCCTAGTTGCTCTGAACCAAAAAAAGCTAAAAGGAATATCTGATTCATTCAGAGGATTTTCAGACTTAAGACATTAAATTAGATTTTAAATAAGTGATTTTATCAAACACCTTAAAAAGTCTGATCTCTTACCGAATCAGTGCTTAGAGGTTCATTAAGTTTAATCAAACAGACCCTAAGTGATATGGCTTCTACAAAGTATGAAATGAATGAAAAAGTTGATCTGATTGGCTTTGGAAAATCTGATGAAACTTTGGAAAATTTTTGGTTTGGAGTGACCAGAAGACCACAATGGACATCAGTGGGAATAAAAACCAAGGTATAGCACTTGTAATGCAAACTGAAATATCCCTACATAAGGGTATGCAGCAAATGGAACTGCTTGTGTAAGCCTCCTCCGGTGCCATGCAACTGGTGCAATTCTTAAGAAAAAACCATATGATGCGGGACAAAGGGGATGACGTCATCTAACTATGTCAAAGTGGGCCTAACCAAGCTGATGTTGATCAAATCGGACCCCAAATGGTCTAGACCGAGCTGAAATAAACTGAAAACTGATCAAACCCCGTTTAGCCACGTCAAACCAAGCTGGAAATCGCTGGACCGTGCTAAAATCCACTAAGCCAACATCAAAGTGCATCGTACAAAGCTAGAACTCTCTGAACTGGGCCCAAAAGTGGCTGAACCTGGCCCAAGAGCATTGAACTGGTCTAAACTAGTTGTGAACTGGACTTGAAACCCTTGAACCGGTCTTGAACCGGTCCCTAGGCTGCTGAGCCAGCCTTGAACCACTCTTTGGAAGACTGAACCGGTCTAAATTGTGGTTTAACTGTCTTGAACCGGCAGTGTGGGCACTGAACTGGTTGGTTTACTACCTGAACTGGTCTTGAACCAGTGCTTGACTGCCTGAATCAGCCTGAACCGAGCGGTTTGGGCTATGAATCGGGTGCCCCTGCCAGTCGTTGAGCCGGCCAGCCCTCGCACGAGCCGCCGGGTGCGCAAGTGCATGGCCGCATGTGAGGGGTGCGAGTGCGGGGTGTGTGGTGGCCGGGGCTTCACCGCGTGATCAACGGGGTGGGGGTCGCGGCACGCCGACAACAGAATTGAGGGGGGGTAGGGGGGCTCGTGGCGGGCGGCTACTACTCCCGGATGCACCCAGATGTGAGGGAGAGTCCAAGGGGCTCGTGGCATCTTCTCAGCACCCTCGATAGGGGGAAAAGGGGGTGGGTTCTCCCGACCTCGCGTCTTCTTCATTGTGGCTGGTCCGGTGACCAAGGGAGGAGGAATGGGGGGGTGACGACGTTCGACAGTGGTGACACGCAGAAGCAGTGTCTTCTTCTTCTTTTCTTGTCGTCGGGGTCTGTCGAAAGAGGGAGCAGAAGGAGGGAAGGGGAACAGAGACAACAGTGGAGGGGGTGTTACAGAGGCGTGTGCGGTTGGCCAACGGGGAAGGGGGAGGGGAAGACACTAGTGGGATGCTGCCTGGGGAAGGGGGTGTTTAGGGCAATGGGTGGAGGTGTGCGGCCACGGGAGGGCACCAAAGATGGGGTTTTGCATAGGTAAGGTCAGAGGGGTGGGGTGTGTTATGGAGGGCTGCGTAGATTCTTGTCAGGGGTGAGGGGGAACTAAGGGAGGGAAGGGAAAGGGTAGGCTAGACCTAGCTCTGGAGGTGGGAAGGAGAACCGAGAGGGGGAAGAAGGAGCCGGGAGCACCCGGAGGTGGGAGTTGACATCATGATGGGAGAGCAGACAAATCGAGAGGGGGGGAGGAGAGGAGCCCTTTTCTTTCTTTTTTCTTCAACCAATTATCCTCTTTTTGTTGACATTGGAGCTCTATATATAGAGTTTGACATTACAAAATGGACCTCTACAAAGACTAATTACATGCATGTCCCCAATGATTAAAATGAAAAGAAAGAATCAAAGGACTCTAAATATCAAAAAAAATACATAAAAAATTAAAATTAAAACTAGTAAATACATGCAATAAGTGTGCCATCTCCTTGGTGCCTGAACGACATCATCTCCGAACAGTCGGTCGATCCAGTCCAAACCGGTTCCCCTCACTATATGCCCGCAAACTAGGAGCATAGGATCCAAAATTTCCCAGTGAATTCGGTATTCATCATGCAGAGAGGTAGCACATTCCCAATTCTCATGTTACTCTTGCCAAGTCCTTGTACCCTTGCAGCTATTTCATTGGCATGTTGAAATTGTTTAAAGGGTTTCTATTCCAGATTGCTAATTGTTTTTAATGTTTTAACTATGCGACATAAATTTGGTGGATTTTGCACAATTTAGCAAATTGAATTGATAAATATGTACTTTTTGCTAGTTTATTTAAGAATTTTATGTATTGCTTAACTTTTACATCATATATTCTTTTTTCTTTAAGGTTTTTTATGATGTGTCATTTATTACCTTGTTTACCATATATGCTTTTTAGTTATACTCAACTCAACTTGAGTCTTAGTCCCAAATTATTTTGGATCGACCATGTGGATTCTCTTTCTCTACTCGCGTCGATTTTGAGTTACTTTTGCAGAGGTATTCAAATCTTTTAAATTATATTGGATTGCTCTTTTTCTTGTTAACTTAGGTCTACCGTTTCTTTTTTTGTTTCTATTATTTTGATATTTTCTACTTTTCTAACTAGATATTCTTTAGATTTACATATCATGTGTCCGAATCATCTCAATCTCCCTTCTTTCAACCTGTCTACAATTGTCGCAACTCTCACATTTTCTTTAATATATATTATTTCTTATTCTATTTAATATTAGTATGACCACTCTTTCATCTTAACATTCTCATTTCAGTAGCCCTTAATTTGGAGGCATGGTATTCTTTTATTGTCCAACATTCACTACCATATAATATTGTGTCTTATAGTTGCATGATAAAATTTTATTTCAATTTTAGTGGAATCTTATAGTCACATATAACTCTTGTAGCTAATGTTGCTAATCTCCACTTCATCTAACTGGTTTTAATTCTTCACATTTTTCATATTTGCTTATATAAGATATATATTTTAAAACCTTAAATTATCTCAACCTGTTTAAGAATTTGTTTTTTGTTTTCCCAAAGAAGATTTTGGGTGCTAATGGGGTGTTTGGTTGCATTTTATTTTTTTATATGATTTCATGATAAAAAATGATATCACATATTGAAACTTGACAAATTTTAAAATTGAAAACTATACAAATATAATGTTTGGCAAAAACATTATCATTTTTAGAAATGATGGTAAGGTGTTTGGTGCATAAATGAAAAGTCACTTATGTAGCACATGGGTTAGGCTTGTGGACCATGTGATGTGGTTGTGCACTTTTGAAAAAGAAAATGCTCAATACCACTTTTTTTCTCTATCACATGGAGGAGGGTAAAAAAAACTTTTAAGATAAAAAATTATAACACATGCCAAACACTTTTAAAATAAACTTTTACTACAATTTTTAAAAATTAAAATAAAAATGCTCATTATCATGAAACCAAACACCCCATAAGTGTCTTGTATTCATTTTTATTTTTTTGTGTTGCTTACGGTACCGTTCACTTTTAAGACTACTCAAAACTCTGATCCGTAATGCCCGTAAATGTCATTATACAAGGTTGTTGCATAGACATTGTTCAGCATCTTCTGTGTCCAATAGAGGTTGGTATTACTGTTATTTGTTTAAGTACTGGTTTTGTTTTTACCGAGAGATGTGCTGTCCAAGGACATGCTTCTGGAGAAAATATCTTCAAGTAGTTGCACTGTAAGTTATGGCAACCGTAATTTGCAGTAGATTTTGGTGAAGTTTGTCTATTTCTTTCTAGCTTTTATGTATCTTGATATTATTTGAAGAAATGAATTGTCTGAGGTAATTAATGTAGTTAGCATTTATGCTTTACAAAGTAGATCATAAAATGAGATTAATGAAAAAAATTTAGAGGATATGGTGATTGTAATGTATATTAAATGATAAAAGAACATATTTATTGGAGGAGATTTTAATAGATGTATTAGAAATTAATGTTCTAGACAAGAATTGTCATCTTGCATTTTGGCTTCATCTCATGGTGATTAAATAAATGATTTTGGAGAGATCTCGGGTGCTTGGACCTCGAATTGTTAGTACAAACATATAGTGTAAAATAGATAGTAATCTCTTTAGAGAGGAACATGAGCACTGAGGACCAAGATTAGGACTAGCTGATCGAGGGAATCAGAATTAGATTTAGGAAGGGTGATCGTTATCATCAGAGGATGCATTAATAAGTTCCAACTTACATCGTCTATGCTTCTTATTGAGCCATATCTAGAGGAGAGATCTTAGAGAGATCGAGAGGAGAGATCTCTTATAGAGGTTTCTTTGAAAATCAGTAGATTGTATGACAAATTGAATCACTTTCACATATGTAGTCATGTAAAGATCTTAATCCGGTGTTCCTTATCGTTGACAATACCCCGGCCTGCACCTGCCTTCTTGACAGCGGTGACACATCCAACAGCATCAAACACCCACTCTAGCTTCTTCGTTGACCTGCCAAGGCATATGCCTTAATTTTCTGACATTGACTTTGCAAATATGGTTATTTACTTGGTGCTTTCATTTCATTTTTTGAAAGCAATGTATTCCTCTC
Source organism: Cryptocoryne crispatula var. balansae (assembly GCA_036172225.1). Taxonomy (NCBI): domain Eukaryota; kingdom Viridiplantae; phylum Streptophyta; class Magnoliopsida; order Alismatales; family Araceae; genus Cryptocoryne; species Cryptocoryne crispatula. The sequence goes on from CM069927.1 coordinate 26,890,424, forward strand.
AAAAGTTTTAATGTATATAAAGTTATGTTATTAGAGGTGAGGCGAGGCCTCAGCTCTTTGCTCCGGCCCTCGTCACCTAGGCGATTGTGGCCGCCACATCCGGCATCGAGGGGGCATGTGGGGAAGAACACGGCGGTGGTTGTGCCACTACGGTGACTGTAGAGGATTGCCTACCTCGTCATAGGCGACGAGGCAAGGCGGTTGGGGTGAGAGGCTAGGGTCCCCTCGCCGCAACCAACTCATGCCTTTTACAACATAGATATAAAGTTAATAATTATATATTTTTAAAATTAATATATTACAAATATATCTTACCTCAAGTGCTTTGCGTCTCGTGCTGCCTCGGATAACATGGTGCTTCTCTCACACTGTCGGGTCCTGTGCTTGCCCCCTTCATCGCTGCCGAGGACATTCCTGCCCTTGAGTGCCAGTGCATCTCTCATATATGCCTCGTTAGCTGACGATACCTCTCACACTGGTCCATTGCCCACCCTAGGTTAACTGAACCATATATATTAGCCTGCTTGCCCATGTGCACATGGACGGACCAGTACTATATGACACCAGACTTGCGCTTACGGACAAGCCTTCCTAATGCCAACTCTATGAGTACAGTTACTCCTGGACTCTCCCAAAGTCGAAGGTGCGAGATTTATAGGATTGCTGACAGGCTCTTTGTGATGACACTTCCTGCCTGATAGCTTTTGAAGCCAAAGAAGGAATAATGCTTCTCAGATAGCTACAATAACCTCTTAAGACAAAGCTACAGTGCCATGGAGTTATAATAACTCAATGCTACGCTGCAAACTCAAATGAACGATGATCTATTTCATGAATGAACAGTAACCAACCTGCTACGTAGATATAATGATCATCTCTCTTCTGTCTTGCCACGATCGAGAAGGCTCCACTACAAATTGCCATCCTGGCATCCACTGACCGACAACTATAGATTACCACAGCTGCATCTGTGTCACGAGTTCCATGTGTAGCCAGGGTAGTTCCAGGTTCCTGATATTGATGTTCTATGGATGCCAACTTCGACCACACAGCTGCCGCGCTGCCAAGCCAAACACGCAAACAATACTTGATGCTAATACCACCTTCTCTTCCGGTGTGGACGGTTCCAGAGTCCTTCACCTCGGGTCCCTTGAACAATAGTTGTGATGACCGAACCAGTGCATCTCATGGTTTCTTGCCGCCCGAGGTCGTGCAAGATTGTTGAAATGCAGAGACCTCGTGACATTCCTGTCAGCGGTGGTCGCTATTGAACCGGCTTTTGATGCCAGGCATTGTAGGTACCAGTTGGGAGATTCGAGCTGGCATGTCTTCCCATCGTGCTTCTGATCTGCTGTCTGACTGGACTGCTTGGGGCTCATTGGGCCATTCTTCTGATGGTTGATCTGATTTCATCACTGAGTGAGGCCCAGCCTCGCTTCTGTGGTTCACCTTCACGACACACCATGGCTCACCAGCAGCTTCGAACTGGCTTGGGTTCAAGCTAGGTCTTGCTCAATACAGGCTAACCGGTTTAACCTGGTTCATACTGGTCCGTACCGCTTCACGCTGGTTTGTCCTGGTTCGGGTAGTTCAGAACTGATTCAACTAGTTTAGCGGGGTTTACTTTCTATCTGACACAATCCAACATTAGTTCAGGCTGTCCATATTTTTCAAGGTGGTCAAGATGAGGTATTAGATGATGCTTTTGATGATATAATTGATAAAATACCAAATATAGGAGTGACAAATAATACATAGAAAAGCAATAAATAGCTATGACAACACTTAATTAATAATGTGCAAGTGTATGGTTAAATAAACTAGATGACATGAATACTTAATTAGAATCTTTACCATGGCATACCATGGTGTATAATATTTATAGACAATATTATATTGATATTTGAGACATGAGGAGTTGATAAGAAGATAAAACTTTGAAGGCACAGTTGAGTTTAAAGTTTTCAAAATATTTAGTAGGCCTGAGATAAAATATAGGCAATGTAATATTAAATAAAGCCAAATAGGTAAAGAGGGGGAGTAAGTTTGGATTGAGTAATGCTATCTCAAATGACTGGGTTGATCAAGATTGTTATCCATAGGATCACAACGTGATGGCTAGAGTGGAGATTGGTTACATGGATCTTTTGTGAACGTAAGATTCTTTTAAACATGAAATAAAAAATTTATCATACAACTCAAAAAATTACAATATTGTATGTGGTAAATATTGGAGAATGAAGGAAAAGCGTGCATTCAAAATAAGTGTTACTAAAATATTGGACTGAATAGAATATGCAATGAATATATTAGAGAAAATGTGGGTTTAGTGGTAATTATGAACAAATTGAAATAAGGGAGATTGAGATGGTTTCGACGTATTAAATATAGATCTTACCAAGCTTCATTTAAATTAGTGAAAATATCACAATAGTAGAAATAAAAAAAATATGGTAGACCCAAGCTAATCTGGAGGGTAATTCAACGACGGGAGTGGAGAAAGAGAATCCATATAGCTAATCCCAAATAAATTTTTATTAAGGTAACCTTGAGTTGAGTTTAGTGGAATCATCAAAAGTTTTGTAGATGGGAAATATTTTTAAGATCTATATTTATAATGGGCCTTGGCTGTGCTGCTGACTGTTGAGTCCAGACACGTGAATGATGCTTTTAATTCCACCAAACCGGAAGGCAATAATAGTTATCATAATACCAATGGTTTGAAAATTTTAAAGCACCTGTTTTATCTTAGCTTACACTTGATGTGGTGTCTAATTTGAGTTAATTGATGGATGTAATATCTTCTTACATTTATCTGTTGAATTTGAATCTCTTGGAAGTTCTTTATCTTTCTTAATTTATCTTTTCTAAAAGGGTAAGGTAACTCAGTTTCTAATGTTTGTAGCTGATTGGTAGCCTTTCATTGTGTGATTTATCTTTCAATGAAATTCTTTTATCTCTTCAAGTACAGTGACGGTGTGTAATGATAGCCTATGATGGGGATACTCATCATGTTCAGGCAGTGTGGTCGGCCAGTACTTGAAAGGCTCATGGTGATGCCATAGTTGGAGAATTAGTAGTAGGAACATTTTTCTTGACTTTCCCTTGTCTTATTTCTTATTACCTTATTTTTCATCGTTGTAGGTTCTCATGTTTTTTTTTTTCTTTTTGTAAGGAATGGTTATACATATTAATTTATTGGAACAATTTTGTGAAAGAGAACACTGATGGTTAATATGTTTATTTAAAGGCCTCTGCAAGAGGTGGTGTATCACTTGATCTTGCACTATGTAATGAATAGGCAAAGAAGAAAGTTGTTTGCTTTTTCCACACATTATGCTGTTTGTTGGAAAGTTGAGAGATGGGCTAAGAACTATGTTATCGATGGTGGCTGAGGTGACCCTTTAAGTGTGGTGAGGTAGGGCAGTTAGGCTCAGACCAAATCCCCTGGGCCATTTTTTTTCAATTGCCACTACCATCTAGGCAGGTATTTTAGGTGCCTCAGGTGCTTGATAGTTGGCATGGAGAGAGCCAGCGGAGGCTGGAACTGGATGGAGATGCGAAGGCTGCTGACTTCTGAGGCATAAGAATTGTTGGAGGGCTGCCCCACCATGGTGCTCTTCTCGTGCATGGTAGATGGGATTTGTTGCAGATCCCAAGATCCTTCTCTCGCACACTTAGAGAACTGCTAGGGTGGGGCCTTTCGTTGCCTCATAAGGTTGCCGGGCGGGGCAGCCCCCTGGTAGTCCTTGTGCCCCATGGCGGTCATTGACAACTTCATCCTATCTCCACAGATTCTCTCCGTGCTTCTTATGGGGAGCCTGGGCCTCATTTTCTCTTTCTTTTTAGTTTGCCTCACTTTAGGCATCCCCTGGGCACCTGAGGCCAGGCAGCCCTTCTTTGCTCAAATGCGTCGTGTCTTTGACAACATAGGCTGAAAAGGCTTTAATCATTCACTACTCCCACCCTAGTGTCCCTTTCACGTTCTTCAATTTCTTGCTCACCTCAAGTGCGTCATGGCTTTGACAACATTTGCTGAAAAGGCTTTAATTTACTAACTACCGCCACGCAAGCATCCCTTTCTCTTTTTCCCTCTTCTAATCCAAGTGTGATTTCTCAATGACTGCAATATATATATTATCTACATGAGCACTGCTCAAGGAGTCATCTTGGGGTCAAAATGTGGTTAGTTCTGGAAAGGTCCCAGGATGCCACAAGCTACTCTTTTGTGGTTTGCTCCACTTGCATAATAAAGGCTACTATGACATTGGTTGTTTTACGTCTCCCATAAGTGTCAAGCAGACAAGGCTTATAAGGTATTTAAGGAGTCATTTCAACTTTGGCGATAATGACGATTGCTTAGGCATCAATTAAGCAGTTGAGTGATATGTTATAATATATATATATGTATATATATATATTGTGACGAACGGGAGAAGGAATGCCTTTCTCCTCTTCTATTGATATCAATATATACAGGTAAACAATGCCTGAATAAGGCAAATACAGATGGCCAATATCCATCCAGGGAAGGTACAAAATATAGCATACATGCTATAACACATACATACTATTCTAACACCCCCCCTCAAACTCACGTTGGATCATAAAGAGAGAGTTTGCCAACAAGTTCCTGAAAACGTGAGGTAGTTTGTGTTTTGGTGAAGAAATCAGCAAGTTGTTCGGCTGAAGAGATATGAGGGAGAGATAAGCTATCAGCAACATAGTGTTGACGAACAAAATGACAGTCGATCTCAATATGCTTGGTGCGTTAATGGAAGACAGGATTGCTTGCAATTTGAAGTGCACTTTTGTTGTCACAATAAAGAGGAGTAGGAGACAACAAATGAATACCAAAATCACAAAGTAATCGTTGTAACCAAATGACTACAGCAGACGTATCAGCCAGAGCACGATATTCAGCTTCAGTGCTTGAACGAGATACAACTGCTTGCTTCTTACTTCGCCAAGAGATAATCGAGCTGCCAAGGAAGATGCAAAAACCCGTAGTAGATCGGCGATCATTTTGATCTCTAGCCCAATCAACATCAGTGTAAGCACGAAGTTCTAAATCAGAAGTAGAGGAGAGAAATAAAGATCGACGAATGGTCCCATGTAAATTACGTAAAACACGAAGTAAGGCAGCATAATGAGCTGATGTAGGTGCACTGACAAATTGACTAAGAACATGCACAACATGAGCAATATCAGGGCGTGTGATAGTTAAATAAACAAGTGCACCCACAAGTTGGCGATAACGAGTGAGATCATCCAATGGTACTCCCTCTGATGAACGAAGTTTCAGATGAAGCTCCATAGGTGTGTTAGCTATACGGGAATCAGAAAGTGCAGCACGTTGTAAAATCTCATGAATATACTTCTGTTGAGAGAGAAGATAACCACGTGTAGAGTAAGCCACTTCTATACCAAGAAAGTAACGTAAAGGCCTAAGGTCCGTCATCTGAAATTGTTGATGAAGATGTTGTTTAAGAGAATAGATAGCAAGATTATCATCACCAGTGATAATCATATCATCAACATAAAGAAGTAAGATAGCACGGCCTTGAGATGACTCTCGAACAAACATGGCATAATCTTCAGTACTCTCTCGAAAGCCAGCAGCAGTAATAGCCTGATGAAAACGCTCAAACCAGGCACGTGGAGCTTGCTTTAGTCCATAGATAGCTTTTCGAAGGCGACATACGTGACCAGGTGGAGTAACAAGACCTTGCGGGGGTTGCATATACACCGTCTCAGAGAGATTACCATGAAGAAATGCATTTTTAACATCAAGCGATGTAGTGGCCATTGTCGAATAGCGACGAACAGCAATAAGCATACGAACAGTAGTCATCTTGGCGACGGGGGCAAAAGTTTCCTCATAATCAATACCATATTCCTGAGTAAATCCTCGAGCCACAAGTCGAGCCTTATGATGCTCAATAGTCCCATCTGCCTTGGTCTTAATCTTGAATATCCACTTGCAACTAATGGGTATAATGCCTATTGGAGATTGAACAATATCCCAAGTTTGAGTTTCTTGAAGTGCTTGCAATTCTTTATTGATAGCATGACGCCATTCTGGTAACTTAATTGCTTGGTGATAACTCTGGGGCTCCTGGTGAGAATGAACAGTTGCAAGAAAGGTGGAAAACTGTGGAGTGTAGGAGTCAACTGTAATGAGACTGAGTCGGTCTGGAGGATGTTTGTTGCGTGGTGGATTTCATCTTGGAGGATCCGCATACGTCATAATTAGCACAGTAGAAGGTAAGTCTTGTCCTGTAGGATCAACAACATCTCTGGGTGAAACACCATCTGTTGATTCGGGAGCTAGAGGAGGTGTAGTCGGAGCTTGAAAAACCTCATTTATAGGAATGCCAGGATAAACAGATGGTGGTGAAGGATTCGTGACATAGAGAAAGCTGAGATCCTGAGATGATGAGGAAAAATAAGGACTATGCTCAAAGAATGTAACTTGACGAGAAATGCGAAGGCGTCGAGCAACTGGATCATAACAACGATATCCAGAATGTTCTTTGCTATATCCTAAAAAAATGCACTTGGTTGCTCGAGGTGTTAGTATGTTGCGCTCATGAGGAGGAAGAAGGACAAAACATGTGCAACCAAATGTGCGAAGAACTTGATAATCTGGAAGGGTTGTATACAACCGTTCATAAGGTGAAGAACCAGATAAAACAGAAGAGGGAGTGATATTAATAAGATAAACAGAGGTGAGAATAGCTTCTGCCCAAAATGTTCGAGGAACAAAGGCAGAAAAAAGAAGTGAACGAGCTGTGCCAAGAATATGACGATGTTTTCGTTCAGCAACACTATTCTGTTGAGGGGTATAGGGACATGATAGTTGAGGAAGAGTCCCATGAGAAGAAAAAATTTCACGAAGCTCAGTGGAAAGATATTCACGAGCACCATCTGAACGAATTGCTTTAATGCGACAATGAAATTGAGTGAAGACCATTTCAGAAAACTGCCGATATATTGATGAAAGCTCTGAGTGTTGCCGCATAAGAAACACCCAAGTGAAACGAGTACAATCATCAATGAAGCTGACATAGTAAAGAAATCCTGTCATAGAGGGTAACGGAGCTGGACCCCAAATGTCTGAATGTACTAAGTCAAATGGGTTAAGAGATACAGACTCATGATTAGAAAAGGGAAGAGCAGAATGTTTAGCAAGCTTACAACTTTCACAATTTATTAAGGGGAAAGAAGAAGATTGAAAACCTAAGACATCAGATTTGACCAAGGATTTAAGATGAGCTTCAGATGGGTGACCAAGGCGACGATGCCAAAGTTCAACAGCAGAGAAAACTGAACCAGACATACATGATGGTGTAAGCGGAAGATGTAGCGATTCCAAACAAGAGAGATCGCCCATTCTACGACTGTTCCAATCTTCGACCGGTATGTGGATCCTGCATAACACAAGAGGAGGAGGTAAACAAAATGTTATATCCAGCATCAGCAAGTTTGCTAATAGAAACTAAGTTTAGTGAGAGTTTAGGAACATGAAGCACATGTGAAAGTGTAAGATGACCAGATGGGTTAGACTTTGGAGTAATGGAACCATATTGAGAAACATTAATAAGTGTTCCATCTGCAGTGTGAATTTGAAGCTGAGTTGGCATTAAAGAACAATTTGTAAGTAGTCTACTATCAAAAGTCATATGATGAGAGGCCCAGAGTCAAAAATCCAAGTAGAGTTAGTACCAGAAGTAGCAGACATGGCTGAGGACTCAGAGAAAAGACCAGCAGACTGCAAGAGTTGTTGGAGTTGTTTCAATTGAGAAGCAATTTGACTTTCTTGAGTGACTGGTTGCGTAGTATTCTCCCAAGTAGATGAATCACCAGAAGTCGCATGTGATGTGACATCAGCAATGGCTGCAGTGGCCTTATTTTGGCGAGCTGCTTGACGTTGTAGTTTATGACAATTTTGTTTCGTATGCCCCCATCGACGACAGTAACGACATTGGACTTGTGGTTGAGGAGTGTTTGTTTCTTGTGACTGATATGCGGGAGTCTCCAAAATAGCTTGAGTTTTAGCAGGTGCATAACGTGAACGGTAAGATTGCATAGATGCGGCAAGTATTGAATCTGAAGGAGTAACAGAAGATCCAATGGCTCGAAGACATATTTCTTCAGCAATGAGTTCAGCAAGAGCATCATCAAGAGATGGTAATGGTGATCTATGAAGAAGTTGAGCCTGTAAAGTTTCAAACTCAGGACGAAGGTGCATTAGAAAATGATAAAGCTGTTAACGATCACGTTGAATATGACAAAAGCATTCACTAATACGGCCATTAGTATGCATGCTGTCAAGTTTAGACCAAATACGTCGAAGACGAGTAAAAAATTCTTGAATGGTCAATTCTCCTTGACTGATACTATCAAGTTCCTTCCTGAGTTGATATTCCCGTGCACTACTACTCTGAACATAACGTTTATTTAAATAAAGCCAATATCCTTGAGAGCTTGAAATATCTAATAAATCTAAACGAAAAGCTTGATCTACTGAACGAAATATATATCCCATGATAATCTCATCAGTATCTCTCCATATATGAGTAGTTTTGAATTAATCATTTTCAACAGTGATCGATCCATCAACATAACCCCATAATTTTATCGTGCGAAGATTTGCACGGACAATGGCTGCCCATACCACATAATTGGTTACACCTGATAACTGAATATCCATCTTTGGAATGTCTGATAGTTGAATACTCATCTTTGAAATATATGTTGATATGACTGTCACAAATAAAGAGAACAGGTAGGTGACAAGTACCTTAAGATGTGGGTGGTGACCACAATCAACCGGGGGGGCTTTATGGGTGGTGACCACACCCCACAACACCCCAACGTAGTGATGCTTGCACCCCTTCAGTCGCACTGGCCCACAACCAGACTCCCTTGGCGGCAAGATCACGCAACAGACAGAGCGGCCTCTTGTTGTGCGCGGAACCGTGCGCCGGGCGACACTTGGCGGCAGAACGCACAGCGGACAGAGAGCTCACGCGCGGAACAGCCCGCACGCCGGCGGTAACAGAGGACGGACGTCGGATGTCGCCGGAAGACGGAACAGCGCGCACACCGGCGCTAAGACAGAGGACGGACGCCAGATCAAAAACAAATAACAGGCGGTAGCCAAGTCGCGTGGAGGAGAACTAAACGTAGGCGCCACCCAGAATAGGATGCACACCGCGCTTTGATACCATGTGACGAACGGGAGAAGGAATGCCTTTCTCCTCTTCTATTGATATCAATATATACAGGTAAACAATGCCTGAATAAGGCAAATACAGATGGCCAATATCCATCCAGGGAAGGTACAAAATATAGCATACATGCTATAACACATACATACTATTCTAACATATATATATATATTTGTATACACACATAACACTAGAGGGGGGTTAGGAAAGTTATAGTGCAGAATTTAAAAGCTTTAGGTGCGTACATATACACATATATGAATATGTGAATATATATGTGCATGCATGTCAGTGTTTATGTAACCATGTATGTGTTTGCATGCACACATTATTCTTTTTTGGAAAAGAGAAGTTTAATAAACCAAGTGAGCAAAAGAGAAAAAGTGGGTTGGGAGGGGGAGGGAACTTTAGGTATATTTGTATAATTAAAAATCTTAAACCTATAAAAATAGATAAATGATGGTGAAAGATTTTAATATAATTTCACTATCTTTTAAATGGGCACCTACAACTTGTGGATTAACCTTGGTAGCTCTGCTTGTCTAGCGGACACCTTTTGGCCCCTGCAAAAAGCAGAGTAGCCTAGGCAGCTCTGCCTGCCTAGGCAGGTGCCTTGGGCACAAGGCATTGTTGCACTTTTCCCTGCAAAGGTGGATGGGCCTAGGTATCTCAGCTTGGCTAGGCATGTGCCTTGCTCACCTTGGATGCTGTTTGGCCCTTATTGAAGATGCCCTTGCCCTGCAGAGGATACCTCAGCTATGAAGCCTCCCCAATTGTCATCCTTGTCTTTCTCCAATGCAACTCACTAGCCTTCTTTGGTGTCACTTGATCCTGCCACATTGGTAGCAAGCTGTGACCGTCTATGATGCTGGCATTGCTGGACAGGACAATTAGGTTATAACAAATACATTAGCAATCCACTCTCCACCCACTCACCCACACAAATACATTAGTACTTGCAAGCAGCATTTTAAACACCTTGCAATGGACGGTGCATTATATATTGCTGTCTTCTGACCCCATCTCTCTAATCATGAGGAAACCCCATATTTTTTTACAAAGGCATCTGTGGTTCTTTGTAGAATCTCTACTGACAGCTGACAACTTTAAGTGTCACACTATCACTCACAGACATGGAACCATGGCCACACCATTCATTATTCCAACACATCTCTGGACTGTCTATGCAGGATTGTTTATGCATCGCTACTTATTGCATCCATCTTGGTCCCTTCACTGATGGAGGTTTATCTGTACCAACCATGAGTCATCTGCTTGTTGCACTCCAAAAAATAACTCTTTCATGCTGTCTAGCTAATTTTTGTTTACATTTTTTAGGGTTTTTTAAATATTGGCCCCTATAATTTATCTCATTCCAAATATGCCCCTTTACTTTTAAGATTCTGCTAACAATCCCTGAAATCTTGATTTATTTCCACTATTATAATTTGTGGTTTAACTCTGTTAACTTCTCTCTCCCTAAGTTTCGGCATTTCTGCAACTGAAAATCCATAAGGTGATGAAGAATTTTTAATCCCATTCTACGGAGCCGATGATCTTTCTTTATATATGTGTGTGTGTGTGTGTGTGTGCACGTGTGGGTAGATGGGCACATCTATCCTTGGATCTGCTTCGGGGACAATGATGATCTGAGTTCGTTCCACCCTGAACATTGCCCTCCCCACATTGAAGCATGTGGGATCTTTCAAAGAGTCTTGAACCTCAAAATAGTACCATGGTTAGCATTGTCATCACCATCATCGTCATCATCATCATCTTTTTTTTTTTCCTTCTCCTTTTATTCCTCTAGCCACTGATGCTGGAAAAGGCTAGTAATACATGGCAAGCTGGTGGTTGCTTTCAAGGTGAGGCAGTGAGAAGGAAAGGTGGAATCTTTATGCTTTTCTCCTGGCCTTAAGAGGGAAGGGTGGGCTCAGCCAGACTTGGGGAAGTTATTGCCACGATGCTATCTAGGTCATGGGACGGCAGGGCTTGGTGGTTCACGATCGAGCAGCATGGCTGTTAGGTGTGAGGCAGTGCGTACCGTGAGTAGCAGAGGCTGGCATTTAGCTGTGAGATTGCGGGAGCTTATATGTTGGCTGGGATGGTAGGGTGCAGAGGCAGGGTGAGGACACAGACAGGGAGGGTGATGGAGAGAGAGAAGATGACAGTGTGGATATAGCTAATTGGTGCTGCACAGGCTAGGGTGGTGTGGCTGGGTGGTAGGGGCTAAGGGGCGAGGATGGCAACTAGACTCTGCTGGTCTGGCCTTCTCAGGACACCTGCTTTCCATGGCTTCTGCAATCTAGAACAATGATGAGTGGCATCTTGTATGTTGAGCCAGCTGGTGGTGTGCTAGTACATGGGCAGGTTGACACTGACATCACATTGTGACTGGGGGATGGGGGAGTAGCAGCGGAGTGCAGCTGGGCAGTTGGTAGATGGCAGTACAGAGGGTGCATAGTTTCAAGGCGATCAAGGCACTTTCACACCTTTAGTTGCTAACTAAAAGTCATGCCCATCAATGGGGTTATAAAGTATTGCTGTTACCATGCTTGAAAGTGGATACCTAAAGGTGATATGCTTGAGAGCATCCCATCTCTCTCTCTTTCTCTTTTGTACTTTGATGATCTTTCTGTTAGATGACAGAAAAATTAATTGCTTACTATCTTATGGCTTATGGTTTTTACTTCTTGTGCACTACTGATATCTTTCTGGATCACAAATTTGCATCAATCAAAATGAGATTTTCTTAATGTTTTAATTTATTTCTATATTTTTATAAAATGACAGGCTGTAAAAAGTTGGATTCCAAAGAGGGCCAAAAGTTGCACACTACGATGCAGAAGCCATCAAAGATTACATCCTTGGAAACCTCTAATGGCAATGTAACTGACAAGGAGAAAGTACTTCATGACAAGTGTTCTACGAAGTGTGATATTCAATTTGGTCAAAATGAATGGTATTGTCGAGATGCGGAGGTGGTTTCATTTCTTTGGGCAGCCACTAGGAGCATAGTTCCTGTTGATTTACTTGGGGATCCTTCCAACTGGAGACCTTTGAGAAAGAATATTTCACATTTTGTCAGGCTGCACAAATATGAAAACTTTTGTCTCAAAGATTGCATTCGGGACCTCCAGGTTTCAAAGTTTTAATTTCTAGGCCGGCTGTCAAGCTGTCATATCTGCCACTGTTCTAAACATGATGGCTCAAATATGAACAAGGAAATTGGGGATGATAAAAAATTTTGGTCAATTTTAAAACTTAAGCTTTTCTATAGGTGGATTTATTGGTTTTTTTCATGCATAATAGCTCCCATACTTGGTACTAATTTTTATATTACTGAAACAGAATCTGGGAGGCATAAGGTGTTCTATTATCTAAGACCTCTCTGGACCAAATGTTTAGAAAAATCTGTTACTTGTTTGAAGGAGGAGAATTTTAAGCCCATTAGTTTCACAACAGTTCAGCATATTATAAATAAGAGAACATTTGGTTTTTCAAAGGTTAGATTGCTTCCGAAAGAGAATGGATTGAGGCTCTTAGCAAATATGAAAGCACCTTCTAAATGCAAGTTGAAGGCTGGGAGTTTTAATGGCAGAGAAAGGTTTACTCATTTCAAATCTGTTAATTCTGCAGTCCATGACATACACACTATTTTAAAGAGGATAAAAATTGAATTCCCTTTGATGCTTGGTGCATCGGTATTTGATTATAATGACATATATCAAAAGTTGCATATGTTTCTTGTTACACTGAAAAATGACTCAGTGATTATGCCTAAGGTGTTCATTGTTGTTTCCGATGTAGCAAAAGCCTTTGATTCTATTGATCAAGATAAACTTCTTAATATTATCAGGGATATGTTACACAAATATGACTATCATATCAGAAGATATGCCAAAGTAATCTGTTTGAAGGAGTCAACTAGAACTCTGTATTAGGATGTATGCGTTGATCAAAGCATGGATGATGATTCTGTGAGTCTATTTTCCTCAATTAGACCACAGGCATCTTTTGGTGTGCCAATTCGTCAGGTAGAGAAATTCAGATTTCAGTTTGTTATTGTGTTGATTATTTTACTTTGTTTTTGTTTCTTCAGTTATGCTCAATATCATTATTTTACATAATTTGATTGGAAAGGAGATTTATTAGGCATAGTCATTTGTCTCTGGAGAATGTAAACATTGATTCGGTCCCCAGGGATTATTTTTAAACAATAAGGAGCTTAGTGAAAAATCACAAGCTCATCGATTCAATTTTGCTTGTGAACCACTATTACTTGTCCTTCCTATTCTTTCAGTTATTCGTTATTTCTTGTGGCATGTAGCATGAGCAAGATGGTTTTCTTGTTTATGTTTAGGTCTTAGTTTATGAGAAAATTGTTTATATTTATGTCTTAGTTTCTTCTCATCCTAGTGGAAAAAAGACTTACTGTAAAGTCTTGGGATTTTATGTTCTTGAACATATTACTAGGTGGAAGCCATTTTTCTTATGAGATGGACATTCTCTTCTTCCATGATCATCAGATGGCAAATATGCTTCTCTATACATGCTCCCCTTGCAAACATCCTTTTGTGTTAATGGAAACTACTGTCAGAGAATGGAAACAAAATTGAAAGCGGCTGGATTATTCTGATGGAAAAAGGAGGCTGTGAGTCGCTGATAGACAGTTAAAAGGAGAAATGGCCATCTAAATGAAATTGGTTTGGGTGTGAGAATATTCTTTTATCTTTTTTGGGTTTAAAATTTTTCTTGGATTGATATTGCGGGTTTAATTTATTATGTTTTAAAATTTGTCCTCTCCTGTTGAGTGAATAATGTGAATCAAGCCAACTATATGATTCTGACACCCTTATTCAACATATTTGTGTCCTTGGCCAAAGAAAATGTTGAAACATAGTTGTATATTGGTTAGTGCATGTTTCCTTCTGTGCTTGGTCCTTGATTTGGGTGTTGTGATTTATTGGTTTTCTTTTGTTTCTTACTGAGATTATTAGTTCTAACAGATGATTGATACATTATGCAATTCAGCGCAGATTACATCTTAACCAGTTAAATAACTTTTAACCACATTTTAGAAAACGTTTCATTATCACACATTCGCCAGATGTGTTTTTTTATCTTATGCAAATTCAGATTTTTATTTTTTAATATGATACCAACAGATATAATTCGTTGCCAGACTCGTTTGGATTTTCTTCATTTCTCATGTGACAAATTTCAGTTTTTTCTTATCCCATTTGTTTTTTTGGATTACAATGTTATCAAACTTAATTTTTTATACTTGATTTTTGTTTCTGATATACTTTCCTTCTGATTTTGTATTTATTTCGAACTAGTGACATGTTTAATTAACTATCGGACCTGGTTTATTTTGGCTAACAGTTTGGTTTTGGGTTTGATTGATTTTCTATTCCTGATGCAAATGCTCTTCCAGCTTATCTTCTTTTTTTTGAAATTGAATTTGTAATTTCTTCTTTAAATTCTATTAGGTGGTGCATAAGTAGTCATGATTAGCCCTGACAATAAGTTGCTCCACCTGAATTGGTTTGTGTCCGTTTTGACTTTGATTCAGTGAATTCATTCAAGCTTGTTATGAATTCTGTTTAACCTTATTTAATGGAGAAAAATGCCAAAACTCAGCATGTGACTTGAGTACGAGTAAATAAAATGCCAAAGCCCAAATTTGAGGCACTTGAAATATTTTTCCAGGGTTATCGGTTTTTTTGGTTTACCTCTCCTAGTGTTGCTCCTGCCTTTCTCTTGCTCCAGCGATTCCAAGAATGCCGGTAAGGGAGCTATACTGGGGGCTACTTATAGGGATGGAAAGGGATATTTTCATGACACGTGATGGAATTTATTTTCACACTTTTTTGCTTCCATGCAAGCTGTGGATGCTCCCTCCTGATGTTGCCAGTAGTTATTGGTCTTTTCAGTTGTGCTTTAGCATTTGTCCTCCATCTTCTCCTCATCCTTTTTCTTGATGATGTGGACAACCTGGAAATACCATAGGTTGTGTTACGGCATGATGATTACCACTGCATGTGATTCTAGCAGAAACCAGCGTCTCAGGAGTGTATCCACCTCATGTATACATCCTATTTCTAGCGAACGATCTTTTGACTGACTGTTGGTCCCCTTGAATTTCCCATCAGGTGAGTAGTCTGGTTGAGTTCTTGGTCTGTAATTTCTCTACCTCAAGGACAGCATTTTGTATCCTATTTCTTATGTTTTAACTACAACATAAGTAATCATTTTTTTCTTTGCAAATCTGACTGTGATTCCAGGGTGTTCATAGAAGGATAAAACGAGCAGAAATTTATGATCTTCTCCGTGAACATGTCAAGTATAATGTACTACAAATTGGACGTGGATTTTACCTGCAAAAATTGGGCATAGTTCAGGGCAGTTCGATATCTTCTCTACTCTGTTCATTTTACTATGGCCATATGGAAAGAACTGTCATTTTTCCTTTTCTTGAAAAAGTTGACAAGATGTCTCTGTCTGGTGTCAAGAAAAATAAAGTATCCAGCGTAAGCGAGACACAAGCTTATCATAGGCATGGGGGTTTTGGTATTTTAAAACATGAAATGTGCAATGTGCAATCAAATACAAGTGGCTCAAAGAATGTAGACGAATACGTTATACAAAGGAGTGAGAAACAGCAAAATTATGATTCTGAGCAAGTTGATGTTGTTCCAAAGAATTGTTTCCACATTCCACGGTACCTATTGCTGAGGTTCATCGACGACTTTATTTTCATATCCACATCAAAAGAACAAGCAATGAGACTGTTCCATAGATTGTGCAGAGGGTTCGGGGAATACAATTACTTTATGAACAGCAAAAAGTTTGGTTCTAGTTTTAATGTGGACAATCTACCACAAACTGTTTCAAATAGGATATTCGTAGGTGCAGATGGCATTCCCTTCCTTCCATGGTCTGGCTTGCTTGTAAATTGTCAAAGCTTAGAGGTACAAGCAGACTATACAAGGTCATTCCGGTCTTACCTTGATATGTGATTTCTTTGTTTTGAAAAGTATATAAGCTTTAAAAATTGAAGGGAAAAATAAAACATTATATACACCGATGAGACTGTTATCAGTTGCTATTCTAACTTCTCCTTTCTCTTTGTAAGTAGGTATCTTGACATAGATCTAAGATCAACACTTACCATTCATGCACATGCCAAATGGGATTATTTGGGTGAGAGGTTATGTAGTTGGTTGCGGCCGAAGTGTCATGCACTGTTCTATGACTCCAATATAAATTCTCCCGGCGTTGTGAGGCTCAATGTTTATCAGGCTTTTCTGCTGTGTGCAATGAAGTTTCATTCTTACCTTCGTTTTATGGTCTCAAGTACCTCCGATACTCGACCTACGTTTTGTCTGGACATAATCTTCAAGTCATGCAGGTGCTACCTGATACTTGCATTCTGTAATGCCCTCACAATTTCCATGATATCATTTGATGTATTTTTATTCTGCTTTGCTTTGTTTTCAGCTACATGCATAGGCTCATCTGCAGAAGGATGTGCAGGGTTGTTAACTTGGGCTTGAACATCCAGCCTATTCTCGGGTTGCAAAAGGTGGAAACAATCTGGCTTGGCCTGACTGCCCATATTCGAGTTTTAAGGAAGAAGCAGTCAAGACATTCTAAGTTATTGTCGTTGCTGGAAGGTGAGTTGGATAACCTTGGAAGGATTAACTGCAACTCATTTCATTTGAAATATGCGGTGGATGATTCACACTCTTCGTCACTCTGGAGAATCAAATACTAGATGCACAGCTTTTGAACGGCTGTTCAGACATGCTTGTACTTGACTAAAGGGGTTTTCAATTTTTAATCCTGAAAGATATCTTGATTTATTTTTATGTCCCACCGTCTACTAAAGTTATCTTTTAACCCTACAATAGTTACCTAAATATTCTTTGATCCTTTCCGTTACTAACTCATCGGCATTCCGATTTTGCCCTCACTTTTTTATTAACGAATCTCATCGAACCTGGAAGCTTCAAATGTAAAGACTCAAAACCTTGGGATCCATTTGGATCCACGTAAAAGAGGTTAATTGTATGAACTTTTCCCGGAAATTATTTCAAACTTGTCATTTGTTTGCACGTAAACTATGAGTCGACTGAAAAGTTGATGCATTGACTCCTCCAAAATCAGGATTTTGGCATCCCACGAAATTATCCGGATGCCGTTTTCGGCCAGCAGGTACTTGCTACAGAGCCAAGCCACATGGAACTGTATACATGGTAGTTAAGTTAGATATAATTCAAATAAATTAAATTTATTATTAGTCACTCATATCAAATTTAATTTTTTAAATTGACAATTAAAACTAGTTAATACAAAGGATTATTTCTAATTCCCAGTGATGCTAAAAAATTATTTATTTAGATAAAAACATCTGCAACATATACCAAATAATGTTAAAGATAGAATAAAAGCACGAGTAGACTATACTAATACACATAATAATTATTATTATACAAACAACTTTTATCAACAGCCAAATAATTATTTTTGTAAATATTATTTTAATCAGTATAAAATAGATAATTTAATTTTTTTAATTTAATTATATGTTTCTTCTACTTCTTTTTTACTCCAAACCAATTGCATCCTTAATAATCGATATATTTACTTGCAATGAGTTGGACACGGTGTTCTTGATAATTATATTTTATTATATAATTATTTTATAATAAAAATTAATAAATTATTTGGTTAGTTGTCAAGAAAATAGTTTATTTTTTCATTGTGTTATTCTTAACTTGAAAAAGTCAGAAGAATTTTAATAAATCATATAACTAAAAAAAGTCTTTATATAACTTGTATATTAAAATGATCCGAAAATGTTTTACATAAAACCAAATAGTTAAAAGTTTTGTCAAGAAAAATTAATTCTAGGTGTACCAAACAAGATATTTGTATTTCCTTTTCCTTGAAAAGTCTATACGGTGTAAAACATTTTCAATGGGCAGCAGATCGTGTTCTTTTAGTTCTCATGGATGTGTTTTGTAATATTCTCTTTGTTTATCTCACCCTAAAACTCTCTTAGGAAAAGATTTGGTTTCATATTTACTATGCATTCGGTGGTTATCACTTCAATTTTTATTTATTTACAACTTTTGTTAAATGATGTATCATTTTAATAAATTGAAAAAAAATCAAGTGTTTGAGAAGTAGTCAATTTGAGAAGACCTTCTTTCCTAGCTGGAAGCCGATCCCCGCTGTTCTTTATTTTTTTTGTTTGATCGCTACCATTATTGTTCTCTATTCGGCCAATAGATAGTGTTGTTTGATTGCGTCATCTCTTTATATTGGTGTCAACTTGCAGTGTCTCTACTTGAAATGTAGACATTTATTTTGATATTATTTTTAGTCAAAAGATAGTTTTTTTAATATTTATTTATTTATTTTTGTGCCCTTGCCCTTTTTTAAGCCAAAAAAAGACATCGAAATGCCTTTTTCTTATTGAGTCCAAGGGTAAAAATGAGGAAAATGTGTCATCTGTGATAGTTAACGGCGTTTAAGAGAAAATAGGGGTGAAAATTAAGAGAAATTCGAATTAAAAGATAAGGTGTGCAACGTATGGGACTAGAAAATAAATAGGGGAGAGAAAATAGGGGCGGTAGTTGATTTTTCCTTGACTAAATTAATGGTGATGTCAACAATGGCTTGTGCTGATTCAGGTGTTCATTGATCAACCTGAGTACCATCAAGAGGGGGGGGATGGGGGAATGTGTAATGCATACTACGCATACATCTATCTACCTAAATTGCCACAGTGGTGGTCGATCTGGGATCTTCATTTAGTTGGGTTATAATTTTCGTGGGTTACTTTCTTACCATCAAATTTTACGTTATAACAGTTTAATACAAAATTTAAAATATTAATATAAATTTTAAAATTAAATGAGATACATGACCCCTGTGAGACTTCAGTGTGTTTGGTTCAGTTTTTTGGTCACGAACTTTCAGAATAAAAAGAACGGACTTTCGTTCTTTTCCTCCAAGAGAGACGCGACAAAAGACCTCGTCTCGAATGGGCATCGGTGCAGAAAACGTAGTCATGAAACCGAAGACTTGGAGAGAGTCGAGCCACCGGGGGACTACTTCATAAGAGCTCTCTGCGGGAAGCGAGGGATAAAGGCCGGAGATGGCCGGAGATTTATGTATAGTTTGATATAAATTTTAAATTAAAAAATGCCGCCAAACATCACTAGAATTTTTAAAAATTATCACTTTTGCCAAAAGAAAGGCAGGATTCCATGTATTTTGTAATTTTAAAATCAAAACTAAGATATAAGATGACCTTTATTTCAAAAATAAAATAATTTAAATTAAAAGACGGCAACAAAACACTCTGTTGGCGAGAGTGACGAGAGAGAGGAGATTAGGCGAATTAGACATCTTGTGTCTCTCTAGAAAATCCGAGTCAGTAGTATTAAATTCGCTACACAGTCCGTGCCGAGCATAAAACTCTCACGACGGCCGACGTGGATGGACCCTCGAGTCAAGATCTCTAACCACGAAGGATGAGTCCCCTTGCAGTCTGTAATAACCAAACAGACGGAACGGATCACACTCCCCTGTGACGCCACGTACAGAGCGGGCGCTAATACGCCCCTGCCCTAATTTCTCTCCCGGCGTCTTCTTCCCGCTTACTCCACTCGTCTACTTTCCCCCTTCCCCCCTCCCTCCTACGCGCGATGGCCGACAACAGCGCTTCTGAAGGTGAGTCACGCGGAATTAGAGCTGTAAATGGATACGGGTGACCCGTCGGTCACCCTGAACCCGATTGTCCATGCGGGTCTGGACATTTAATTCTGGCTCCCGGTAAACATTGACCACAGGTTCTATTACACCCGATTTTAAATGGACCCGATTATCACTTCTCGGGTTCTACCGGGTAACCCGATCGCAATATCGACGACCCGATTTCTCTTGCAGTCTTGCTCCCTCGGGCCTCGACTTCTCCATCTCGAGTTCACGTCGCTCGCGGTCGGCGCTACGGCAGCCGACAGGTCGACTCCGCCCGGTGGTGGTGGTATCCCACGGCGCCCGGCGGCACGCGAGATTGAGGACCCGAGTGCTCTTGCTCGCTCGGCTTCTCAGCACCTGGCACTACGGCAGCGTCGACTTCACCTGGTGGTATCCTGTGGCGGCACCTAGGGTTTCAGTTCGCCTGGTGGGATCCTGCGGCGAGACCCGGTGGTATCACATTCCAGCGCGTTGGTGGCCTCGTCCAGCAGCAGGATGGCCGGGTTCTTCAGCATCGCCAGCGCTATGGCGATCCTCTGCTTCTACCCGCCGGAGAGCTGCAGCCCCCTCTCGCCCACCTGCATCCGAAGCTGCCACAGTTTTTAATCTCGAAACCCCATTTGATAATCTCAGATTTTGATCCTTTCACGAAGGGGAAAGGTGGTGGTGCGAGTTAGCTCCAACGGTATGTCCTCCTATGCCCCCTTGTATGTTCCATAACCACGGTTGCCTTCGATGTTAGCTCCAACGGTATGCCCTCCTATGCCCCCTTGTATGTTCCATAACCACGGTTGCCTTCGATGTTAGCTCCAACGAATGGAATAGTTTGATCCAGCGATGGTTTTGAGACCTAGGTGAACAAAAATGTCGTAGTTTTTCGAAATTTTTTGATCAGAAATGGAGGAAGATCTTTCATAATTTTCTCTGATTCTTTCTTTTAACTCACTCATACTTCTTTGAAAAATATTCTTCTAATTTTTCCTTTCCCTACCTTCGTCTATTGTTTGTATCTACTATGGCCTTTCATTCACAGTCTCTCGACCATTTCAGTGCTGCGCCTACAAGTGTCTTTTTGGACTAATCCAGTGTCTTATGTTGACACTTGTTTTCACTTTTTCTTTGGTGCTGCGGTGAGGGTCCCTATTCTGCATAATTATTGTTTGTTGTTACGTCTTTTTTGACGTCTTCCAATGTCGTCTCCGTAGCTATGGTTTTATTTGTGAGACCATAAGTTTGGGATATCCATATTTATATGGTGTGATATCGAGTCTCATTGCAAATATCGAATTCTACGGAAAAAGTTCAAACCCATGTTAATTGACCGTCAATGAAACATAGTGCGTAGGTCTCTCCAATCAAGTGACTATGTTCAACTGCGTTGAGAAAGTAGACTTCGTGCAATGTTGCAATTTTGTTTGTTTTCATGCTTATATAAGGTGTCTTTTTCTTATTGAAATCTTTCCACGGTACGTGCAATTTTTATTATATAAGAAGGGTGTACTGTTCATAACTTGTGACAAATGCTTACACACTTCATTGATCTAAGCGTCATCTTGTTGTAGTTTATGCATACTAGATATGAACCGCTTGTTAAATTTATTTTTTTGTATTTGTCAAATTATTATTATTTGTTTAAACTATTCTTTCTAGTCAATTTAATTGACTTTCTTGGTAACTTTGGAATAGCTTACACTTCATAGTGTATATTTTGTCACCAATATGTACTTTATAAATGATCTATTATTTTATTTTTTAGGTGAACATTTTGTGGCATTCTTATCAACGAGTAGATCTATGGCTAGTGTTTCAGATAGCACAGATTATCATATGGATAATCCAGAAACAAGTGCTACACCATCACATAGAGAAAGAAAGCTTAGATCTAAGGTTTGGTTGGACTTTGAGAAAGTGACTAATGATGATAGTAGCATGTTAGCAATTTGTTGATATTGTGACAAGCATTTAGTTGGGGTAGCACATGGTACCAAACATTTAACAAATCATACAATAAAATGTGACAATGTTCAAACAATGAGGCAAACAAGAAAAGCGTAACTTATGGATAATGCAATACATAATAAAAATAATACTTTTGTTTTTGACAATTAGAAAAGTAGAAAAGATTTTGTTAAGATGGTTATTGTTCATCACTATCCAATCTTCGTAAGTGAACATGCCTTTTTTAGACAATACATGAAAAATGTCCGTCCAGAAATTACATTGCTATCTCGTAATACAGTTAAATCTGATTGCATGAAATTATACATGAAGGAAAAAGATAAAATTTTGTTATTGTTTAAAAATCTTGATTGTAGAGTGAGTCTTACCTCGGACATGTGGACATCAATTGGTAATGTGGGTTATTTATGTTTAACAGCCCATTATATTGATGATGAATGGAAATTGAGAAAAAAGATAATCAATTTTGAGCATGTTGAAGCACCACATGGTCATAGAGAAATCAGAGATGTGTTACTTGACAAGTTGTTTGAATGGAATATACAAAGAAAATTGTTCTCAATTGTGTTGGATAATGCAAGTGCTAACAATAAGGCGGTGAAAGAATTGATAAGTGATATAACATTTAGAAAATTGTTAGTTCTTGATGGGTCTTTCTTTCATGTTCGTTGTAGTGCTCACATTCTGAACTTGATTGTCCAAAGTGGTTTAAAAGAGATTGATGGCGTTATTTTGAAAGTACGGGAAAGCATAAAACATGTCAAATCTTCTCAGCTAAGGAAAGAGACTTTCATAAAAGTAGTTAGAAGAGAAAATGGTCCTAAAAAGTCTTTACTCCTTGATGTGCCTACTAGATGGAATTCCACGTATTTGATGTTAGAAACAGCAATGGAGTTTAAAGATGTTTTCTCTATTTTACACTTATATGATACTTCTTATATCTATACACCATCTGATGATGATTGGGAAAATGTCAAGCATATTTTGGAGTGTCTAGTTGTATTTTATGAAGTTACTGAGAGACTGTCAGGAAGTAAATTTACAACATCAAATCTTTGCTTTGGAGATATTTGTATCATTCACTTGACTTTAAAGCATTGGTGTTCAAATTCATTATCAATTATTTCTTTGATGGCGTCAAAGATGCTTATAAAATTTGAAAAATATTGGAAAAAGACAAATACCTTGCTTGCAATTGGAGCTATTTTAGATCCAAGGTTCAAATTAATTATGGTCAAATATTTCTTTGGAAAATTATATGATGACCAAGCTCGAGGAAGATAGAAGAAGTGAGAATTGGATTACAAAATCTATATGAAACATATGCAACTTCCAATGTGGATACTTGCAATAAGTCCGATTTATTGATATCCAAAAGCGAGAAGATCTAGTTTAACTACCTTGGTTCTTTGGGTCAAAAGAAAGGTGGGAGCATCTTCACAAAGCACATTAGCTACCTTATACATGGAATTTGATAGTTTTCTTCAAGAATCCTCTATGCTTCAGTCTGAAAAAATGATTTGCATGCATATCTCGAGGAACCCCCAATTCAAGAAGGTGATTTAGATATATTAACTTGGTGGAAAGTTAACTCTTCAAAGTATCCAATTCTTTCACGCATGGCACGAGATGTATTAGCTATCCCAATGTCTACTGTGGCATCAGAATCGCTTTTAGCATTGGAGGTAGAGTGCTAAATAAGTATAGAAGCTCATTAGATTCAACAACTGTTCAAGCATTGATCTGCACCGAGAGTTGGCTACGTGATGACACACATAATATTGATGTAACGGAAGAAGATGCACTTGCTACTATCTTTGCAAGTAGTAAGATAAATGAAGATAATGAAGAACCGATACCAGAGATAGTTCACGATGATGATTCATTTGCGGCATCTTCATTTTCTAATTAGGTATGTTAATTTTTATGCAACTGATACACATTGTTGCTTAGCCTTAGTCCCTTAGAGTATGTTTTGTAACATCATCATTCTGTTGTATTCAGGATTGTCAATATCAGCCGCGTGAAAGTTATCAAAAGGAATTGACGGAACAATTGGGAATTCCCTAGAAGTGAGCTATTTAACTTTTCTCATTTGCATTTTTCATATTAGTAAAGTTAAAGATTGCTTCAATATCATAACTTTTAGATTACTTCAATATTATAACCTCTTTGCATTCTTCGTTTTATGGTCTTCAGCTGATTTACAGAAGCAGATGTCCGGGAACAGTCTTAAACACGAGGGGTGATGAATAGAAATTAGTTGAAAAGGCTGAAGGCAAAAATGCTCACCCTGTGTAGAGATGTCATCAATTTTCATATGTCATGACGTATCTCTGGCCATTTTTTGTTCAGATCATGATTAATATTTTTCTGGTGGAACATTGTGGCTGTGCAAGACCTGATTTTAATTTATTTTACTCAAAGTTTTAGATCATATGTATGTTAGTGTATTTGAAAACATGTGTAATTTTTATTCTGAAAATTTTAATGGTGCAGCGGATGTGCGGTTTTTGTAAAATACACATGCGTATTTTAATGTAGATAAATTATATCAGCAAATTATATCAGCAGATATGTATCGGGTTGACGGTAGGTGAAACAGGTTTATCCGGATCCGAAATCACTTTTGGATTCAGGCATGGATCAGATCCGAAATGCAATGATCTATCAGGTTTGTTATTGGATTTGGATATTTTTTATAGGATTCAGGTTCGGATCTTGGAGAATCCGACCTGATTGCAACCCGTTGACACGTCTAGTGCCGATTACCTGTCATTACACCATGTAGGCATCTTCTATGCCTGGACTGTGTTGCACTGGATAGTGAAAGTTGTACCTTTCCTGGCTGTGGTTATCATTATGAAATGCAATGTCCGGAGTTACTAGCACGGCCTGAAAATCCTAATCCAAAGTGGCCCGTTCCTAAGGATCTTATAGAATTGCAACCTTCTTATAAGCAGGTATTGCATCACTCACAAGAATATTTTTTCTATTCTCTCGCTCTACATGCTCTGTATGCAATAAACAGTCTGCTGGTTGTGCAGGATAACTGGGCTCCTGATTGGCATGCAACCTCCAGCAGCAAAGTTGCCTATCTAGTAGAAAGGTTGAAGGTTTTAAGAGAAAATAATAGGAGACTAGGTTTTTGCATTGATGAAATTGATGTCTCCCAGGAGCTTTTCTCTCTCAGATTAAAGCACAACTCTCTGGTAGCAGACCTGAATTTTACTACTGAGTCATAGTATGAATCCTGTAACACTTTGCCTGACAAAGTGATAATCTTCTCCCAATTTTTGGAGCACATACATGTTATTGAGCAACAGGTAATCGGATAAAATTGCAAAAGCGACGTTTCTGGCAACATCAGTTTGGGCATGCTGAATTTATTCCTGTCTTGCTGGCAGTTAGCACTTTTTGGCATCAAACATGCTGGACTGTATAGCCCAATGCATTCAAGCAACAAGGTGATTTTTATAAAATTGCCACTTAAACATTTGGGTTCTGTGTTTCATTTTCTCTTGCTTTCAGATGAAATCCTTGATGATCTTTCAACATGACCCAAATTGTATGGCATTACTGATGGATGGAAGTGCTGCATTAGGCCTTGATTTGAGCTTTGTGACACGTGTATTCTTGATGGAACCTATCTGGGACAAAAGGTAAGTGTATATCTATTTTAAAAAGATATTTCAAATTGCATATATGCTTTTGCAGCAAACACAGGGTCAACAATGTTTCTTTTGAGTCTAAAGTCTTGGTTCCAGCCCATTCAAAGACCGTTTTGGATTCCTTCTTATAAGCCCATTCAAGCCCATTAACAGTCTAATTTCAGCCTAGCAAGGGAAGCCATCAAGGCCCAACCTTGGCCCACTCAAAAGTGCTGGTTTATGGCCTGCCCTCAGGCCCATGTGCAGCTTGATTCAGGCCCATTTCAGTCTGAAATGGGGGCTATTTCTCAGTTTATTCTTGTGTCCGTCAACACCTCAGTTCAGGCCCAATTAATAGTCGATTCTTAACCTAATTGAGAACAGTTTTATAATCTATTCTTAGGCCTGCTAAATGTTAAATAAGGCCCATTTCTGGCCCATTTAATACGCAATTTTATGGCCTATTTTAAAACCCTGCCAGCAGCCTATCAGAAGCCCATCCTGAGCTCATTTAAGTGCAGTTTTATGACCTATCCTTGGGCCTATCTTCAGCCCACTAAGTGCAGTTCTATGGCCTGTCCTTGGGCCTATCTTTAGCCCATTTAAGGTCTGCTCTATGCTCAAATTTCAACCATGCTAACAGCCCAATTAGGACTCAATTTCATGTCTATTCAATGGTCCGTTAACATTCTAATTAGAACCTTTTTTAGTCCAAACAAAGACTGGTCTAGGGTCCAATTATTAGTCCCACTTACAACACATTCTTGGGCATGCAAACTGCATATTTAAGTGCCTATTTTTGGTCTATCTTTCAGCCCTCATGAGGCCATATTACGAATCTTATTTCAGGCTTACCATGTGGCTAATAGTGGATTAATTTGAGTCTAACTCCAGCTTCTACCAATGCCAATTTGCTGGCCCTGTAAGGGGTGGAAAATTTACAGGGTGGCAAATTGACCACATTAATGCATTCTTTTCGGGCTTCTATCAGTTGAATTTTGAGAAGTTATTGAGCTGGATTGAATGAGAAATTTTATTTCTCTACCCAAACTTGCTTTAGAAAAAGTTTGTATGGAGAAGAAAAAAATTGCCTGAAGTTAGGTAGTGTTTCCTTTTGTGTAGAGATTTCATCAAGTTTCATACACTGCGACGCATGAAATAAGTATCCCAAATTTTCTTGTGAAATACGCATGAAATTGACTGCGTACATATTATGAAACAAGTATCCCAAATTTTCTTGTGAAATTTGAAATGTACTATGTACATATTATGGTTAAAAGTTTCTCTTCTGATTTATTGTACAATTCATGTACTGCTATCTTCTAAATGCTTGGAATTTGTGACTGATGCAATGAACATTTGAGGTATCTTCTGTACAGTTATCTCTTTAGTTGAAAGATATTTGTTACTTATATTTCTTTTTCTTTGAAACAGTGCAAAGAAGAAACGGATGAAAGTGGGAAGAAGAGATCAAGTATTGTGAAATCTTTTGATTTTATATTTTTTATTTTGTATTGAGATGAGAATCTCTAATTTTTTTAATTTTTCATTTTTATTTTTATTTCATATTGTGATCTTTTACATTTTCATTTTTATTATGTTATTTTTATTCTGAAAATTTTAATGGAGAATGTTCTGTAGAGCGATGCGGATGTATGTAATTTGTTATTATGTAATTTTCCATGATGAATGGCTGAATGTTGCAACGGATGTAATTTTTTTAATGGTGCAGTGCAGTGGGTGTAAATTTGTTTTTAATGGCAGATTGTCTGGTCCTATAGCAGATGTCATGTCGGTGTTGCGATTCCTGTACTGTAGCGAAATTTAATGTGCATGTGTGAAATACTGAAATGGGGTAACGGGTTGCGCAATGGGGTAACGGGTTGACCCGGATCCGTAGGCACTTTAGGATTCGGGTGTGGACCTAGACACAAAATCCAATATCTTATCAGGTACGCTATTGGATTTGGATTTGCTTTATTGGATTCAGGTTTGGATCATGAAAGATCCGACCCGA
Organism: Cryptocoryne crispatula var. balansae; assembly: GCA_036172225.1. Lineage (NCBI taxonomy): Eukaryota > Viridiplantae > Streptophyta > Magnoliopsida > Alismatales > Araceae > Cryptocoryne > Cryptocoryne crispatula. The sequence continues at coordinate 26,918,065 of CM069927.1, forward strand.
TGCTAACTCGTTTACAGGTCTACGCGGAATAGCCGACGACGTCAACAGCGCTTCTGAAGTTGATTTCGGCGCGGATCGATTTGTTTTTCCCGAGTTTTCTTCTATTATTGATGGATGAGCGCGATGGATGAGCGCATTTCTTGATGTTTACTTCCTTTAGGTTCGATGGCGGAGAGGGATCACCCGCTTGTTCCCAGAAAGCTGCGGAAGAGGAAAAGAGTAGACAACGTAAATAACATCAAAGACCCCAAGGTTGCTGCCGCTTTTGCCGTGTTCGTGTAAGTTTCTGGTACAAATTTTTTGTTCTTGTTTAGTCTATTATCTCTATCTATTTGATTTTTGCCATTTGGTCTAGCAACGAAGAATTACGCAAGCAGATGATGACTAATGTATCGAGTGAAGATATGACCTCCGACGTGAGTTAAATATATTAATATTACATCTTCTCATCAACTACCACTACTCTCACAATTTTATTTGTTCACAGGTCGCCAAAGCTGGAACTCGAAAATGGAAAATATTATCCGAAGATGTAAGTACCTCCTGTAGTATTTATCATATAACTCTATAAATATAGTTCTCTAACCAAATAATTTCCAGGAGAAACGGACGTACATCATTAAGGCTCAAAGGATAAAAGCGGAGTTACAACAAGTCAAGGCGGAATGTTCAACGGCAACGATCAATCTTGATAGGTTTTTTAACAAATACGGTAGGTGTCTTGCTACCGAAGTTGGTATACTTGCGGATAAAGAAGATGAGTAACTAGATATAGTCATGGTAAATAATTTTGAGACAGTTTGTGGCGTCAGTATTAATACCTTATGTTTTTAGAGTTACTACTGTTTTCGTTAATTGTTGTTTGGTACTTATCAAGGGCCTTTAAATTGTTCTCTGACATTAAGCCATAGAATGACATTGTGCTTTGATTTTTCTTCATAGAATGACATCGTGTTTTGAGAGTTGCTACAGTTCGACCGGTTTAGAGCTGTTTTGAGCCGGTCCAGTTCCTGAACCGGCTGGTTCAGCATAGTTGAGGGAGTTTTGAGCCGGTATGAGGTTGGTTCGGTCCATTTTGGACCGGTTCGGGGCCTGTTCGGCCCCATTTTGATCTGTTTAGATCCGGTCCACTTTCATTATGGCTTGTTTAGTCCATTTTTAGTCAATTTATCCCGCATCAAAATCTCCGAACAAGTCTTCACCATTACATAAAAAAGGTTTTCCACTTTTCAAGTTCTACATTGTAGAGAAAAGAATATTTCTTATTATAAGCAACAGAACCAATCTCGATCTAGCTACAAGAAAGTTCAAAGAGCTAAATCTGACAGAAAGGTTCCTTGAATAGTCTTTTCTTTGTCATCTCCTTTTTAATAATTTTTAGCAGCGAACTTAAAAAAATAAAAAGGTTACAAGTACACATTTGCCTGTGATGTCTTTAAAAATAAATACAGCTTTGCAAGGGAATAAACTAAATTAACCAGTCCAAGCAAAACCAAATTTCACCGTAATCCCACATCAATAAAAAAGCAACTAGTATAGCAGGCATCTCTTCTTGGACTGGAGAGTTACAAAAGCATTTCTTGAGGTCAAAAGAATGGCTTACAGAATGCTTAAGCTCAAAACATTGATTGCAAAGATGAATTTCAGAAGCACCTATAAAACTTCTACCCATCAGGGAAACCTGAAAGTACATTTTGTAGTCTAGAAGAACGCTACAGAAAGAGAATATTTCTATTTCACTTTGTCCAAAGCTGATCTGTAAGCTAAAAAAAATGGAGACATGAAGTCCCAAAAAATCTGTCATCTACTTGTCACAGAATATTTAATCTGCAGCCATAAGAATAGAGCCATCCAAACGGATTAACTAGTCCAAGCAGATCCAATCTTCTGAATAGATGATCCAAACATGTCTTTGAGCGGAGGAAAGATCTCCACACAACTCTTACGAATGGCTTGCTGGTCACTCTTTCGCCAGCCTCTCCTCGTGTATGGTATTAGTTCCAGTTGTACATCCCTTGTACAGAAAGCAATCCCAGAACCATGTTGTTTCACTGTTCGAGACCAGGCATGTAGGTGAAGGAGACATCACCAGAGATTGCATGCTGATCTCAGAATTTGACCATGAAAATATTCAAGAAGATGTAGTCAAATGAAGACCATACTTGGCAAGAAATTCCAATAGTAAGTCCGGCACTTGACTCGCCATTTAGAGGATCATCTTTCAGAAGAGGCATCATCTCATCGTTCCCTTTCACCAGCACTCTTCTCGTCCCATTCTTGGGAATTCCTTGGTGATCTAAAAGATTTCCAACTCATTGTAATTTGTACATGCTCAATTTAAGGGTAAAGCATGGTGCAGCCTCTCTTGCTGAAAATGAAGCATTGGTTATCATTCCTCACACTCTTTGTACTTGCGTTGGTTGACGTGTTTCTCAATCAATCTGTCCACAAAGAAGCGAATCTGCAACATAGACAATAGTATCCTCAGAATCAGCATGCATTTAAACGGTACATAGAGAAATCTAATACCAAACAGATATACAAGTATGCTTTGCAGGATTGGCCAGTCCAGATTGGGAACGGCATAGACTAATCCGATCCTGGGGGGAACCGCCCTGGAATCTGTCCGATTAGGCATGAATCGGCTGACTTGGGGACAATCCTGGCGATCCTGCCAGAATCAGCCACTTGGGACGGTGACTCCCTGCATCTTCCACACACTAAAGATTTATAAACATGTTTGTATCGAGTTGAAGCTGGACCGTGGACTTAGCATGAGTTGAGCCGTTACTCCAACTCCGAGTTTGACTCAATTAAATAACGATTACAACTTGAATCACAGTTCAACAAGTTCGTTAAAACTCGGATTTAAACTCGAATTTGTGTAAAATAAATAAGTTGAATGTAAACAGCATATTACTCTGTTCTCCGGTCGGCTCATTTGCACCTCAAGAGATCAATGAACAGCTCTAGTTAAAATGTTGGTGAGTTTGTTTTCTCTTATTTGTATTTTACGCACAAACAAATAACATAGTTGACAGTGTTCCCAAACCCAGCGCATGTAACATATTCTACGCGCAAACAAATGGCCCTAGGTGCAGCATAAATTTATGATCATATATAAAAATAGTAGATGAAAATATGTCGGATTGTCAAGGTATAAATAACTATATTTTTTGTGCATTACACATATAGTAAGTCTAATTGCTGAAAGAAAAAGAAAATTTTTCTATAAACAGTTAATCATAACACAAAAAAACTTTTTTATTAGATAGATTAATTTTATTTAAAATAATGTTTTATGTTGAAGTGATAATGTTATAAGGAAAATATCGATTTAAAAATGTTTAATATGTTGTAAAAACTCATTTTGTTTGTAAAAAAATTATTTAAAATTTAAGCAGATTTTAAGGCCTCATTTCATTGAATATAATTTTATTCAATAATATTTGCTCGTGGATGATGTAGTAATCAATATCATACAAAAATAAAATTAGTAAAAGTTAATTTAAAATAAAATTATTTTTAAAAAATATTTTATCCGGAAACCAAATAGCCAATGTTACTTTTAAATTTACCAAAAAATCAACCAAAGATTTATATTTACATTTCTTTGAAAATGTGTTTCCACAAAAATTATTTTCATCTATTTTTGCTTTACTCTCAACCAGATAGACTTTCGAATAGATTTCAAACCACTGCGAAGTAAGTAAAGCAGAGTAACTTTCATTTATTTTACTTATTTTATATATTGTCAAAACAATCAAGTATCTAAGCATAACTTGTTTATAGTAGTTATTTTGATGTAACGCATTCTAATCCTAAGCCTAACACCGTATGAAGACCAAGAACTAAGAGGAGAAGGTATCTTGCATTTATCATGGGAGAAAATAAAAAGCTTTAAAAAATTAATGTTAGAAACTGTGAAGTGCTAAAATAAAGAAAAGGCAGTTGAACATTTTTATTTGTCAATCTCTCGTTAAAAATTTTAATTAGTAGGACAATCAAGTGTCCAACGGTATCATAAATACATTACGATGTCATTAGTTTTTTATGATTATCATAAAGTTTATGACAAACAATTGTCATAAAATTGGGCGCCTACGATAACTTTTAAGAAATAATGTGCAGAGTTTTTATTTATTTTCACGTAAAAAGTTGGTCAAAGGAAAATATTCTCCTTTGACTAATCAGAAATCAGAATTTCGATGTCGTGGTCGTGGGAACCATTTTCGGACACCACGTTTTAAATAATTTTATTAATTATTATCTAATAAAATAATTTAAAGTTATTTAAATAGTAATAAATAATGTAATAAATTGATAAAATTTATAAATTTAAATAATAAAATGGTTTTTAAATTTTAGCAAAAAATTAATTTTATGTGAAATAATTTACTTAAATTATTTTTTACATTAATATTTTACTATAAATAAATAATTTAATTATATAAATCTTGACAACATTATTTACAACTATTATGTTCGCTTTGAAAAATATATACAAAGATTTTATATAAAAATAATTAACAGACACCCAAATACCAACTAATATTTTCCAAAGTATATTCAAAACCTTTTCCTTAATTTTGATTTTACATGAAATCAAATAAGACCTAAATTTGGACATTTTTAAGGACGGTCGCAGTCCATGTCCACAACCCAAAGCGAAAAGGATCCGAGATCCCTACTGGGGCATCGTTGTTGGCCCGCCCTGGCATGCCGCGGGGTCTCTTCCCTTCGAGCGAGAAGGGGATTGATTTTTGGGACCTCCGGTCCGGCTGTGTAATCCCGGCAAGCAACCCGTGTAGGTTCTCTTTGTTCCCTCCTCTCTCACTTTCCTCTAGGTCCGAGGTGTATTCTCCTTCTCCCCTCCAGACTTTTCAAATTTGTTGTTCGCCACTGCTGTTGTTGGCTTATTGCTACCTCTAGCTGTTCGTTTGGTAAGGAGCCCGGTTAAGGAAAAGGTTGCTCATTGTTCCCCAGTTTCATCGATTCTCTTTTCATGTCTACCTGCCGGCCTTCTTAGAAGACGATTTTATTTCTTCAATTCTTAATTTTGGTTGTGACGTTCCTTCTTCGGTGACGGCGCGCATTCCCATCTTTGTCTCCGAATTTTGCAAACATTGAATCGTAATTATGCCACATATATCTCCTTCTTGTTATTCCAATGATAGGCGAGGACCTCCTCGGAATAGGCCGCTGATGAATTTCATTCATAAATTTTGACGTGTATGAGACCCTAATGTGTGTGCTACTCTGGCGACGGGGTAAAGCATGGCGGAAGGCGGAAGGGAAGGATGTCACGGGTTTGGAGTAGGAGGATGGTCCCTGGCGGGGAGTAGAAGGAATCCACCGTTAGGCCAAACCTCCCAACTGGAAAAATAGGAAAGAAATGAGTTTTTTCTTAATCATCTGCAAGAATGAGAATTGAAGCATTTTCTTCATCTGATTTCTTGTCATTTGTATGAACTACGCATTTGACAATATTGAAATACCCCATATAAGCCCGCAGTTCTGGCCTAAAGACTGAGAAATAGAGCAATTGTGAACTCTTCATGTCTTTCTTTATGCAGGCTCAGTGAGGTATGAGTTTTTGTTGTCTCCAAAAATTGACGTGGGAGAATGCCCGGGTTACCTTTAGTGGCTCGCGAAACCTCGTATATATGCTTGAATGGCCATCGTGAAATTAACTTTCATATGTTAGTAATGTTCTCATCGATGTCATGTTTATTTTCGGCATCTTTCTGTTTCTTTCATATCATTTCCTTCTCTTTTTGATAGTGAAAATTATCATATGATAGTTGGAATCATGGTTCGCCCGGTCGCGATCTGGCACCGACCCGGTTGGTTTTGGGCCCGACCGGCTCGTTCGCGACCCGGTCGGTTTTGGGCCCGACCGGCTCGGTCGCGACCCGGCCGGGCCGACTCACCCCGCCGGGTCGCGGGGGTCGCGCGAGTCGCACGACCCGACGACCCGGCCATAAAACCGTTGGACCGTTGCCAACGGTCTGGGGAGGGGGGCACCCCCCCCCCCCATTCAGCCCCTTGGGGGCTATTTAAAGCCCCCAAGGGGCTCCCCTTACTTCCACCCTTCACTCTCACTCTCAAGCTCTCATTTTGCTCTCATTTTGTTTTTCATTTACTTAATTATTTCATTAAGCAGTTCATTAGTTCATTTAGTATATTTATTTAATATTTGTTTCATTGATTAGTTAGTTAAGTAGTTTCTTCTTTTTAATACTTATTTACTTACTTACATAATTAGTTAGCTAGAAGATTAGTTAGATATTTAGTTTAGTAGTTACTTAACACATCATTAGTTGGAAGGTATAGTTAATTACCTACTTAATTACATAATTAGTTAGTCATTTATTTTATAAAATTATAAGTTTACTTATATTAGTAGTCACTAATTAACGTCATTAGCTTTTTAAATAGTTAATTACTTACTTAAGTAACTATTTAGTTAAAAAAATATCTTCTCCAAGCCAAACAACTCAAACTACCGGCGCGACCCGGAGTGATCTGGCTTGGTTACATTGCAACTTGATCTCCATGGCGGAGAGAAAAGTGTAATGTAAATATTGCGACAAAATAATATTCGGTGGTATTTATCGTTTAAAATTTCATCTTGCAAGCATGAAGGGAAACGTTCTTCCTTGCACACGGACTCTGTCGGAGCTCAGAGCTCAATTTCATAGGCACCTACAAGCGATGGAGCAAACGATGGGAACTAGCAAACGGCATAAGGAGACCGTTCGAGAAGAATTGCCACAACCGGGTAGACGTTCCGTACACATTTACGGGACCGGACAAGAGAGGCCGGATATTTTTGCAGACGAAGAGTACGAAGGTACGAAATGTGTTACTCATAAACGTAGTTCATTTTTCTATTTTAAAAGATAATTAAGTAGTTAAATACTTAAATATTTCTTAAATAGATGACCTCTTACGGGGAATGTAAGCAAGTCGAAGATCATTCGTCGACAAAGAGGTCCATAGACGCACCGGCCGAATGATGGGTCAAGGGTCTGGAAGTGGGAGTGGTCGAGGAAGTGGAAGATGATCCAACAACCAACCGCAATATGAGATTCATGATCTCACCCAAGACGATGACCCGGCAGTAGGTACTGTGGATCCCGTAATCACCATACCACGACAACGTCAAACGACAATCACGACGGCAATGAAGAACCTAAAATTATGTAACAAGAAAATTGGTCGGGCAACGTCAAGGTGGTTCTTTCACCACAGCATTCCGGCAAATGCCGCGAAGGGACCATACTACGAGAACATGATCGACACGATCACAAACGTCGGGAGGGGAGTGCCTGGTCCAAATCCAAAGGAGATATATAATGTATATCTTCCTATGGAGGTGCAAGAAACAAAGAAGTACATGACATCATTTGAATGGATATGGGAGGAACGAGGTTGCACATTAATGACCGACAGATGGACCGGTAAGTAAAATTTCTTTTACTCATTTATATTAAATGTATAAACATTCTTTTTGGTATAACTTAGTTAATAGGATGTTTGGTAACGCTTTTAATTTTAAGACAACCTCATTTTTAAAATCAAAATTATTTGACTTCTCAATTTTATTTTTAAAATCAAAACAGTCTAATATTTGGTGTTTGGCAAAATTATAATAATTTTTAAAAATTAAACAGTAGTGTTTGTTTACGATCGACTTTGCGAAAACTCTCCCGCAACGTCTTTCGTCTCCCTCCCCCCGGCGGCCAGCGAAACCCCCCCCCACGACGTGTTCCGCCTCCCTCCCCCGGCGCCGCTCCGCCTCCCCCCCTCCCGCGTTGTCTGCTCCCCCCGCGCATTCCGCCTCCCTCCCCCCGCGCGACGTTCCTCCCCTCCCCCCGCGCACCGTCCCCGCCTGCGAAAGCCTCCCCCCACGCGGCGTTCCTCCCCTCCCCTCGCGCACCGTCCCCGCCCGCGAACCCCCCGGGCGTTGCTCCCCTCCCCGCGCACCGTCTCCGCCAACGAGCCCCCCCCCACGCGGCGTTCTTCCCCTCCCCCGCGCACCATCCCCGCTCGCGAACCCCCGGGTGTTGCTCCCCTCCCCCGCGCACCGTCTTCGCCGGTGAAGGCCCCCCCCGCATTGCTCCCCTCCCCCCGCGCGCCGTCTCCGTCTCCGCCGCCGAACCCCCCCCCCCCCCCCCCCCCCCCGATGAAGCCCCCGCCGCACATCTCGCGTCACGCCTCCCACGTTCCGTGTCTATCTCAAAAATAAAACAAGGTCTGCCTTGTTTTTATTTTAGAAGAGATCATATACACAGAGTATCTCACTTTTAAAAATGAGACAGTAGTTAAAAGTTGCAACCAAACACCTTATCTCTTTTATTTTTAAAATTTAGATCAAAAAGAGGGAAAAAAACGTAACCAAACACCCTATAATATCTTATACTTAACAGGTATAACTAGTAAGACAATGATCAATTTCCTAGTGTACAGTCAAGCCGGCACGGTCTTTTGTAAGTCGGTCGACACATCAGGACAGGTATAGAATGCGGATACGCCGGAGCTGAACATCCGAGTGCAGTACCAAACGTCTGAGGATTCGTCGTCAAAGAGTAGCAGCGATGATGGTGCTGGATACGGGGGCTCGAATATTTTACAAGTACAAGGGATCTCAGATCCTCGCATGTCTCCTACAACGTTGTTACGTTTTATCGACGAGAAGCAATATACTCATGCGACCCAAGATGCCGATCATGGTGTAGACACGCCAAATTGGACTAATTCGGAGCCCCAGACTCTTATTCCATAGGCGATATCTTTTATCTGACCGTTATCTAACCCGTATTACCTCGTGGAGATGAGCTAAGGACATTGGTGGAGCCCCTTGTGAGTTGAGAATGGACCGATGATTTCCGGAATAATGCCGTAACCTTCAAGCGAGAGCCGCACGTGAACCGTGAAAATACAAAGCATGCTCGATGACCGACCATGAATGGTCCATAATTGAAGGTCTCGAGAGTCCCGCATGTGCTCCGTAACATTCAGGGTTTCCGAGAGGTCATTTCGGTAGGCGTCGGTCATTGACGGCTTTCATTATGGCTTTTTTGATCTGTGCTGACACGGCTATCACGCACCACATGTTAGGCCTTTCCGGTCATCACCGGGTCTTTTCAGGTCATCCGGGTCGATTCTAGCTGAATATTTTCATCAACCGGGGCCATATGGCCATTTCGGTCAATTTTAGAGTTTCGCGGCTTTTACGGCTTTCGGTTCTCGTTTACCGGGTTAATATCAAATTTTTCGATGATTTCGGGTTGTCCGGTCGTACCGGACTTGTTCGGTCATCATTTTAACTCATCCCGAGGTGACCCGATATTTATCGACCGGAATCGTGCTATTTCGGATCTTCGCCCCCGGGTTTCGGCTTTCCGCGAGAGGGTAAACCGGTAGAAAGCCCCGTACGAACATCTCGGGAGTCATGTCGGCGGGTTTACCGACTTGAGGAGGTGCGGTTGAAGGCCCTCTTTCCAACGTGACAAACGGGAGCCGAATCGGACATCCCATTTGCAAGATACGGCTCGCGGAACACGCACGCAGGAGAGAGAGTGTACTGCGCCCCCGCTCCCTTTGAAAGAGGGGGGCGCGCCCTGCGCGCCCTCAACCCGGGGGCACGCCCTGCGCGCCCCCGGTTCCTTTGAAAGGCGGGGGCGCGGTCAGTTTCTTTAAATCGCAAATTACCCCGATTAGCACCTTCTAAACCGGATTTTTGGAAGGTATCCGCGGCGGATTTTCGATTATTTGTACCGCGCCCCCGATTCGGGGGCGCGTTACGTATGTCAAGTCGATTTTTATCAATTTCCGGAAGTTTCCGTCGATTTTTAGCAGTGAGACGCGTAACGCGCCCCCGCTTCCTTTGAAACAGGGGGGCGCGCAGACCGCGCCCCCGAACTGGGGGCGCGCCCTGTGCGCCCTTGGTTTGAGCGCGCGCCCTACGCGCCCTCGTCCCATTTGAAAAGCGGGGGCGCGGTAGGTCCAGTTTCTAAATTTTGCACCGGCTTCCTTCCCCTATAAATTGAGGGTCATTCTCAATGACCCAAGGAGAATCCCCGGTGCCTAGCTCGTCCAGAGGTCATCCAAGCTCATCTCCAAAGCCGTCCCAACGTCCAAAGGCGATCCGAAGTCAAGAAATCGATCCCGAGGTGAAGGAGAAGGCTCGATCCGGGTGTTCTGCATCAACCATCTTCATCGACTTCTGCAGAAAATCCGGGGCTTCTGCTGCGAAAGTCTTCAACATATAAATTGTTTCTCTCTTCGTCCTCTTTCATCTCCAACTAACGGAACTCAATTCTGACTTGCCGTTTGTTCGTGGCGATTGCCACACTGAGGGCGCGCATCCAGGTTCTGTTCTCTATATCCGCCCACTTTCAGAATTTTTACTGACTTCTACAGGAGTATTTCGGAGAAGTCATCAACATAAGTACTCTTCCTCTCCGAGTCTTCTATCTACTGCAACAAACGAAACTCAATTCCGACATCTGTACTGCCCGTGGAGAGCTCTTCACTGAAGTCGCGCCAGACAGTGTAACGCGCCCCCGAACCAAGGGCGCGTAGACCGCGCCCTCACACCTAGGGCGTGCCCACCGCGCCCCCAAACCCAGGGCACGTTCAGTCCAGTGCGCTGTCCGGCCATATTGGTGATATCTTCTCCGTTTTAGCTCCGATTTGAGTCATTCGAGTTTCTATGTCTTCATCATTCATCCAAGATCATTTTAGCATCATTTTTATTTAGTTTTTTCATAATTTTATATCACAAAAAAATACACAAAAAAGGGGTTAAGGCTCATCCCGAAGCCGGTGAGTTTGATTCCAATTACTTCTTTCTCCTCTTCTTACTACAGTTACTACACTTCTCACAAGTCTAACCAAACACTTCACTTGGTTTATTGTTCTAGTTGCACATGTTGATCAAGCTAGCATCGGTTGGACTCTTCTTCATCGGCCGGCCGAAGAAGAAGAAGGTTGAACTCACATCTCAATCTCCCACGCTAAGGTACACACGGTCAATTCATCTTTCTATTTCCATTATATAAAGCGGAGCCCACGGCTCCTGACGACCACAATTTCTCTTATCATGTTCTAAGTTATTCTCCTTCTCACTCTCCTCCCACATGACCCGAACCATCTCCGGTGCTCGAGCGACGCCGTGAGATGAAAGTTCGGGGATCAATGTGAGTGTGGGATCGAGGTAAGGAGTCTTTATCACTTTCCGAGTGTTTTCCGATTCACTCCCTTTCCCCAATTCCATCTTTCACCTTCTCTTGAGGTCCCGATCCGGAACCCATTTTCGGAGTCGACAGCTTTTTGGCGACCACGGTGGGACAACCAATGTCTTCAACCGTGCTAGCTTGATTCAACCGTGCAACTAGTTGTTTTCCAACTTGGTTCCCGCGTGAACCGGCTTGTCCTTTACTTCTTCCATGTCAATTTGCCTTTAAACTTGCTATTTACTCTTTCTTTAAAATTGTCCCCCATGTGGACTTAATTTGCTTGTCTTTCATTTCAACCTGGTTCCCGCGTGAACCACTTTTCTTCTTATAAACCGGTTTCCGCGTGAACCACCTTTCTTTTCCAACTCGGTTCCCGTGTGAACCAACTTATTTTCAGATCGGTCCCCGCGTGGACCACCTCTTTACAGCACCTTTAGATTGGCCCCACGTGGCCCTCCTTCTATTTTGTCAACTCTTACATCGGTTCCCGCGTGAACCACCCCTTTCTTCATTAAAATCGGTTCCCGCATGAACCAACTCACTTTCAGATCGGTCCCCGCGTGGACCACCCATTTGTAGCACCTTTAGATTGGCCCACGTGGCCCTCCTTTCCTTTTTCCAATCAAACAAACCGGTTCCCGCGTGAACCACCCCTTTTCCTTCAAAAATCGGTTCCCACGTGAACCACCTACCTTTCCAAAACTCGGTCCCGCGTGAGCCACTTTATTTTCAAATCGGTTCCCACGTGGACCATCCTTTTACCTTTACTTCAGATTTGTCCCCAATTGGACACTCCAACACAAGCCGGTTCCCGCGCGAACCACTTTCTAGTTGCTAGTTGCTAGTTACTTGTTTACTTTATCATTGCTTGTCTTGTTTGCATTCACTTGCTTGGTTTATTTAATAGCTTTCATTCATGTTTGCATGTTGATTGCTTCTTCTTCTTCTACCCTCCATTTTTCATTTTTTGCATTAGCTTTGCATCGGGTACCGGACTTGTTCCAATCCGTAAGGCATTCGAGGCGGGAGCTCTCTCTCCCAATACACCCTCACCCTCCAAACACCTTCTTGGTGGATTCTAACCTCTCTTCTGGGATATTCCTTCCTAGTTGATTTGGTGGTTTCCATCAAGGCCTCCGTAAGTCCCCATCCGTGGAGTATTCCTCTCCGCACGATTGGGCCGGTTGTACCACTTCCCAAAACCCGAAGAACCCAAGTACCTACTCGTGGTGATTGAGTGATAACCTTAGGTCTTGAAGATTGAAGCAATAGGAACCATACCCAATTTGAGTGAACAATTGCTAACAATCCATCTAATCTAAGGTTTCAACCCAATAATTGTCGAGTAGTCATTTTAAAAACTTGTTTGCATAACTTGCTTGCTCACAACAATTGAAAACACCCAAAAAATTCTCTCATTTCAAAACACCTAAAAAAAATCCCTTTTATTTTTGTGTTCAACTTGATTGTCAAACAATCAAAGTGAAACCAAATCAAATCAAACAAACAACCATAACTAAACAAAAACTCTCTTTGCATTTACACCTTTCATTTGCTTTCTTTCAACCATTTTGTAAGGAAATTTGACAGGATGCCCACTCTAAGGTCCGGAAGACACGTTGGGATGTCGGACTACTACGGCCAAGAAGAGGAGTACGAGACGGGTCACTACGAGCTTCAGCAACCCATGGTCCAACCAGATGGCCATGTTAATGCCGTGATGGAACCTGATGTCCAAGATCCCGCTCACCGATCCGCTTCACATACTATAGAACAAGCTCTCAAGGATCTCTCTTCACCTTGATCCCGAGACCTTTGCAATTATCCAATCTGCCACTAAGGGCAAGATGCCCGCCAATCAAGCTCCGATCGAGGGAAATCAAGCCCCCTCACCACCCCAACTGGCAGTCAGACCCTTGATCATCTCTTCTCCTGGGCAACCTTGCCGTGTCTCTACTCACCCCGTTGTGGGGCATTCACACAATTCTGCACCAGTTCCTGTTTCCAACCCACCTCTTCCAACCCAATCAAGTAAACACTTTGCTCCCGTGGCTCATGAATCCAGCCTCACCCAGGCATTAATGAACAAACTCAACCAGATGGATGAGCGCTTCGAAGAAATGAGGCATCGCCTCGATTCTAAAGCCATCCCTGAAATCTCTGTCCCATCCTTCCCAGTTCTACACCTTCCTCCTTCAGAGATACCAGTCTTCCAACGTTACAACGGGACTGGTAATCCTTTCAACCATCTAAAGAGCTCTCTATGACTCCGCGTTCTGGAAAAATGACCGCAAAGCCCTTGCCTTCTTATTCCGCGGTCATTGGAGGGATCCGCCCTGGACTGGTTCTATTCTCTTGATTCCATTGAGGCGGCAGATTTCGACATTGTCAAAGCGAAGTTTCTACAGAGGTACAAGGATCGGGTGGGGCCAGCCTGCTCGATAACTGACTTAATTGCTGAAAAGATGAGGCCGGATGAGGATTTTGCCAGATTTGCTGATCGGTGGAGGGGAATGGCTGAGAGGCTAGTAGATACCATCTCAGAGGGGGAGCAGGTGAGGATGCTCATAGGGAACACCAAGCCTAATCTTCGCAACCTCCTGATCATGCACTGCCCAACAACCATGAGTGAGTTGTGTGATAGCGCCCGCTACCTCCAAGTCCACTTTAAGGATGCATCAATGATCAACCCGTTCGACACCAAGCCCCGTAACACTAGAAAGCCTACACCTGTAGGACCCACTACCGAAGGGGTAGTAAACAATGAGAGCATCAATGCCATGGGTAACCAGGGTGGGTATCACCAAAGTCAATACCGTAACCCACCACCCAATCAGCAATACCGCCGAGCTCCTCAACCAGTTCCTCAGCCCCAGCAGCAACTCGCATACAACCGAGCACCACCACAGCGACCCACCTACAACCGAGCGCCCCAGCAACCAAATGCCTACAACCGAGCACCTCAACAACAACATGTCTACAACCGACCACCACCACAACAACAAGCTTACAACCAAGTGCCACCACCAGCCAACCGACCTAAGAGGGGGGGACCCAAGAGAGAATACTATCCTCAACTGCCATTCCCCCTCACCGATATCTTCAATGCATTGATGGCTGAACAGCAGCTAGAGCTTCCAAAGGAGAGAGAAGGATGGCCGGCCAATGTTGACACAACCAAGTACTGCGCTTATCATCGGTATCCCGGGCACACGGTAGATGTCTGTTTCCAGTTTAAAGACTACATTCATGACCTCAATGATCAAGGGAACATTGACTGGGCACAGATGGGAGAATCTATTCAAGCAATGAAGGCACGTCAGAATCAACCACGGCGACAGCAAGCACAACAACAGCCTGGCCTGGGCATAGTCCAAGATCCACTCCCGACACATGCACCCGTACAAGCACTGGCACCAGCACCACCAAACCAACGACTCGGCCTCGTCCACTCCGCCATCGAGGAGTCAACCCACCATTCCCAGAGTTGGCAGGTCGAGGATCAAATCACCTTCATGCCCGCCATACCAACCCCACCTACAAACCGCACCATACTCTCCATACCAAGAGTTGCCCCCAGCCCACAAACTCCACAAACACCACTACCCTCACCAACCATTAACCCTCCACGGCGCTTAATCATTAGACCGCCACCAGCCTCCCAACCAGCACTGAAACCATCACCTATCCTACCAACCACCATTAATCCTCCTCGACGTCTAATCATTAGACCGTCACCAACACCCCAAACATCACCTAACCTACCAGCCTCCACCACCCCTCGGCCTCTCATTATCCGACCATCACCCAACCCACTAGTCACCACCGCTCCACGACCCCTCATCATTAGACTATCACCACCAACACCCCAACTATCACCCAACATACCGGCCTCCACCAATCCACGACCCCTCATCATCCGATCCTCACCACCCCTACCTACCACGGGCTCCTCAACATACTAACCAACCCTACCATCACCATCATCACCACTTCCCCCTACCACGCTGGCACCGGTACTTCGTAGCGGGAGGATGTTCCAAAGGGTCTTCCCCCAGGCCGGGATGCAACCACAAGAGCAAGTAGAAGAGGAGGTAGTGGAAGAACCGTTGCCCGACACGGCATATGACCTATTGAAACATCTGGACAAAATGCTGGCACGGATTTCAATCCTAGAGCTGATTAAGAGGTCAAAGAACCATCATGACATTCTACAACAAGATCTGCAGCGGGTCATGGTCAATGAGGACCTCCCGCCCGAGAAGATCATTACTGTCCTGACCCCGAGGAGTGAACATCTGGCACTCACATTTACACAGGAGGAGTTGGCACGGCCAGAGATCAGAAAGTACGCCTTGCGCGTCGCAGTAGTCATCCGAGGCGTGGAGATTAAATCTTGCTTGATTGACACCGGAGCATCGATAAATGTCATGCCGCCAGAAACATTGCAACTTTGCGGCATCTCCGATGAAGAAATCGAGCCTTCTGCCGTCACGGTGACATCTTATGACAACTCCCGGAAGCCGTGTGATGTCACCGGACCGTGTGCTGTCACCGCCGAGTTTCATGTTCTAGAACTGGACCCTACATTCAAAGCTATTTTGGGACGCCCGTACCTTGAGGCAATAGGAGCTGTTGCCTCTACTAATCATCAGTGTCTGAAGTTCCCATACAAGGGCCAGGTGATCAAAGTAACCAACATCCTCATTCTGAATGACGTGGATGACCCCTCTTCTGCACTACCAATATCAAAATCTGTCCAGCCGTTGGTTTCAACTACAGAGCTACCTGAGGTCATGGTATTAACAACGCCTCTAGATACCGTTGAATGGCGGATGATGAAAGGGATGGGCTATCAACCAGGAAAGGGGTTGGGAAAGGAGCTGCAGGGGGTTGTGCACCCCATTAAAGCCGTACAAAGACCAAAGAGACACGGGCTTGGCTATGAGCCCGCTCACTCCGCGGATGGTCTACCGGCCAAAAAATGCCATGGGACTCCAAAATTCTTTATCAAAGGGGAGACCATGATGATGGTCGGGGACGAAGAAGAAGAACCGATCCAAGAGGAAGAAGGCACCGCAGCAAGAGGAGGAAGTGGACAACCTGAGTTCATCTTTGGCTCGGTTGTTCATAGAGGAGGAAGAACCAGTCGAGGGCAAGTCCATCTCTAAACAACTTGTCCACTCGAACCCACCTCCAAACAACATCCCGCGTGAGCCGTATCCTACGGTCACGTATTTTAAAATCCTCACTCTATCCCTCTTAGATTCACTTGATGGGCTATCTAACCCAATTCCCACTTCTGGGCCAAAATGGCCACCTGAACTGATAATTGGGCCTGAGAGCCCATTCAAATCTTCTTACTCCACTGGGCTTCTATGCCCATTTCAATCCAACAATCTTGGGCCCGCGTGCCCACCAGTCGGGCCCACGTGCCCTTTAGATTTATTTTCTTGCTTTGGGCCTGCGTGCCCACAATTTGGGCCCACGTGCCCTTTAGATCTTTTCACTAGCTTTGGGCCTATCTACCCATTTCTTGTCATCATCGGGCCCGCGAACCCATTTTTCTTCCATTTGCTTAAGCTTTCTATTTCTGCTCGAGCCCCATCGGCTCATTCTCTTTTTGTTATTGAAAATACCCAAAATACCAAAAAAAAACGTCCTCTCGCAAACTCAATTTTCCATTGAGGAGACGTCTCTACTTGTCTCGGAGGGTGCTCCCAACCAGGGACCCCTCTTCTCCAACTCACTGATCGATCTGCTCGATCCTTCACCCATTGTAAATACCACCTTTTCAATTCCGTCTTCTTTAGGAGTAGTTAGGGTAGGAAAGAAAAAAATTCGAGGTAAACGTGTGCCAGAAAGATATCTCCAACAAATAGCTCAAAAATGCAAGGTCTGTGCAAGGCTGCCATTGTTTTTGGAAAAAGCTATCCACCTTAATGACATCCAATATGAGGATGAATTCAATGTAGATCATACACTGGGAGTTTACGAGGTCTTTTCAGAAAAAGATCCTGATTTCGAGGATGGAATTGAGGACTTGGCTGATGCGTATGCATCTGGACTTAAAAGATTTGAAGAACCATTAGCCACGGTGGATGAACCGACAAAAGAATTAAATCTTGGAACACCGGAAGATCCCAAGACAATCCTCCTAAGTGCAAACCTCACTCCCACTGAGGAACAGAGTTTAATTAAAATTTTGGAAGAATATAAGGACACATTCGCATGGACATACGAGGACATGCCGGGGTTAGACAACTCGTTAGTTGAACATCGTCTAACTTTGAAACACAGGTTACCCCGGTCAAACAAAAATTAAGGAGATTCCACCCTGATGTTGCACTTAAGATGAAAGAAGAGGTCGACAAGTTACATCAAGCAAAATTTATTAAGGTTGTCCTTTATCCACAATGGGTGGCAAACATAGTCCCTGTCATGAAGAAAGATGGTAGAGTTTGGATCTGTATAGACTTCAGGAATTTGAACCGAGCGTGTCCTAAATATGACTTTCCTCTACCTCATATTGATGTACTGGTTGATAACACTGCTGGATTCGAGATGCTATCATTCATGGATGGCTATTCTGGATATAAACAAATCCGGTTGGCCGAAGAGGACCAGGAGAAGACCTCGTTCACCACACCTTGGGGAACCTATTGCTATGTCGTTATGCCCTTTGGACTAAAGAATGCTGGTGCTACCTATCAGAGGGCAATGATGGCTATCTTCCATGACATGATGCATACCCTTGTAGAGGTGTACGTGGACGACCTGGTCGTTAAGTCCAAAAGCCGAGAAGATCATCCTGAAGTGTTAAGAAAGGTCTTGCAAAGGGCTAGGGAATATAAATTGAAAATGAACCCAAAGAAATGCACGTTTGGAGTATCCTCAGGAAAGCTGTTGGGATTCATAGTGAGTAAAAGGGGCATAGAGATCGACCCGAACAAGGCCAAGGCAATCATTGGTATGCCTCCTCCGAGAAATATGAAAGAACTTCGAGGATTAATCGGGAGGCTACAGTTTGTCCGCCGATTCATCTCACAACACTCCCAAAGGTGTAAACCTTTCTATGAGTTGACCAAGGCGGGGGCCAAGTTCAAATGGGATTTGAAGTGCCAGGATGCATTCGATGGATTGAAAAGATACCTGGCTAGTCCCCCTGTGCTTAGACCACCAGTCCCTGGCAAGCCCTTAGTTTTATACATCTCGGTTTTGGAGAATTCTCTTGGGGCAGTTCTTGCACAAGTGGATGAAGAAGGGAAAGAGAGGGCAACTTACTACTTGTCAAAGATCTTTGATCCATGTGAGCAGAAGTATACTGTAGTGGAGAAGACCTGTGTTGCACTAGTCTGGGTAGTTCAGAAGCTTAAACACTATTTCTTAGCTCATGAGGTCAACCTTATTGCCCGCATCAATCCCATCAAATTCCTTCTGGAGAAAACTGTTCTAACTGATTGGTTAGGTCGTTGGCAGAGCTTCCTTTCCCAGTTTGATATCACCTATGTCCCCCAGAAGGCGATTAAGGGCTATGCCATTGCCGAACATCTAGCCCATCACCCTATACCCCTCTTTGACACGGTCCAATCGGAGCTCTCGGATGACGAACTAATGTTGATCCGATCTTCCCACCTTTGGACATTATATTTTGACGGGGCTCTGAATTCTCACGGTAAGGGAATAGGAATCGTCCTTCTATCACCCGAGGGTGTCACCATTCCACAGGCATTTCAGCTTGACTTCCCAGCAACGTACAATATAGCTGAATATGAAGCCTTGCTGGCCGGCCTGGAGGCTGCCCATTTCTATGGTGCCACAGAATTAAGGGTGATAGGTGATAGCAAACTAATTCTTCGACAAGTCCTAACCAAATACCGAACTTCTCATCCAAACGTCAAACCTTACCAAGAACTCACCTCTTGCTACATCAAACTCTTTTACAAACTCACTTTTGTCCATGTTCCTCGAGCTCAGAACATCCTTGCTGATGCCCTAGCCTCCTTAGCTTCATCAGTCCCGCTAGGTAGACAGGTGCGGACTATTCATGTCCGTAGAAGGTCGATGCTAGCGATTAAGGATGGTCGATTTCTAAAAGTCAAGGAGAGATTTGGCAGGAAGGAATATCTAGAGCAGAAAGAGGAAGTTTCTCTAGTCGAGTTGGAAGAGTTAGACGAAGGTGAGAAGCCTTGGTTTGATGAGATTGCAAGGTATTGTCAAGATCAGACATATCCACCTGGATCAAATGCAAAAGAAAATAAGGCCATCAGGAGAGTATCCCAGAGGTATACCATCCTAGGAGGGGTGCTCTCCAAGAGGAGCCTGAGTGGAATTTTATTGAGATGCGTTGATGAAGAAGAGGCAGAATTGGTGCTTAAGGAAGCACATTCTGGGGTCTGTGGGGGCCATGTCAATGTTCAAGCTCTTGCCAAGAAAATCATCAGGCAGGGGTATTATTGGCCAACCCTAGAAGAGGATTGCTCCGTCTTTGTCCAGCACTGTCATTCTTGCCAACTCCATGCCAACAAGATCCATTCTCCCGCATCTTCCCTTCATTCGATTCATGCCCCCATGGCCCTTCGCCATGTGGGCTTTCGATATCATTGGCCCTCTAAGTGATCTTAACTCTGAAATCCATTCCAAATCATTCATCCTGATGGCAACAGAGTACTTCATCAAGTGGGCAGAAGCGGAAGCGTTCGTGGAGATCAAGGCATCAACATTGTGCTCCTTCATCAAACGCAACATCATCGCCAGGTTCGGGATACCCAGCGACATTATCACCGACAACGGACCGCAATTTCTCTCTCAAGATCTGCGTGATCTTTGCAACAGGTACCGCATTGCATTGCATCATTTATCTCCTTATTACCCGCAAGGCAATGGTCAAGCAGAAGCCACCAACAAAACTTTGATTAAAATCATCAAGAAAACCTGTAAGTCTAGCAAGTTCGCAGACTGGCCAGATAAGCTTGTAGATGCCCTATGGGCTTATCGTACTTCTGTACGGACCCCTACAGGTCAAACCCCGTATGCTCTCGCATATGGGATGGAAGCGGTGGTCCCGTACGAAGTACTCCTTCCATCACTCCGAGTTCAACTCGATAGGGAACGGCGTTTACCTCAAAAAATATTTTCCTTAGAAAAGAAAATGGAGAATTTCTGGTATGATGTTAAGTCATCGATTCAAGGGTGTTAGCTAGAAGTCAAGGGTAGACATCACCTTGCACACACAACACCTCCCGATCCCAGAATCTGAATAGTCCAACACTTGAGAGAGGCAAGGCAGAACCCTGAAGGCGGAAAGGAAACCTTACCCTATTCTCTTCTATTCGGTCCAATATAGGTGAAGGGGACTAGAGGAGGATAGTATCGAAAATGCCCGCCGCCTTAGTAGGAGGCCGTCTCATAAGGTGCAAAAGGGTGCCAAAAGATGGGCAATGAACCCCACAGGTTTAAACAAATATGGGCCTGTCTGAATGAGTACCCAGAAGAATAGAAAATGAAGAAAAGGCACCAAAAGATGGGCAATGACCCCACAGGTCAAAGACTTTTCTAAATACGTGCCACATGTAGAAAAGACCCGAAGAGGCCGAACCCCAACGGGCAATTTGGGCATGAGTAGAAAAACCCTCCTCAATACCCCCAAATCCTATCAAAGACTTCCTCTATTATTCTTCCATCTTAAAACCCATAGGGTGGGGTAAACTGTCCAAACTCAGGGGGAATCCAAACCGATCAAGAGAAGAGGGCAAGAAAGATTCTAGGTAGGGAACCTTATTCACACGTGGTGCTTATTGCTTGAATCTTGATCAACACTCAAAGATCGATGAATGGTCTCAATACTGGCACATTCTCCACAAAAATCCAAAAAAATCGAATATTTTCAAAAATAAAAAAATAATTTCAAAAAAATCCAAAAAAATCAAATATTTTCAAAAATCGAAAAAATCAAATATTCAAAAAAATGAATATTTTCAAAAATCCAAAAAAAAGTTGAATTTTTTCAAAAAAAAAATGTGCATCATTTAGCTTGGCATAACCTTGATTTTTGCCTTTACTAGCATTCATGTTTATTCTTATGTCTTGCATGTTTCATTTCTGCATCGTATATTTATCTTGATTATCACCCCATTAAGAGGGCTCCTCCCTTTGACCTAAGTCAAAGTTGGCCATAATAGGCAAAGGGATGAGTCGTTGTGAAGATCTCATCCTCTTTTATCAAGTATTTTCAGGGACTTCTCCTAACCATTTCATTTTGGTCATTTAGGTTATTACACCTTGTTAAGAAGGCCCCTCTCTTTGACCAAGTCAAGACAGACAGCAATAGGCAAAGAGATAAGCCACGGTGAATATTTAATCCCCTTTTATCAAGTGTTTTCAGGGACTTTAAAATAAGAGGAGAAGGTTCTCTCAACGACAGGTGAGTTCTCTTAACCATTTTATTTCGGTCATCTAGTCTATTTTTATACCTTGTTTATAAGGCTCCTCTCTTTGACCTAAGTCAAGGCAGACAGCAATAGGCAAAGAGATAAGCCATGGTGAAGATTTAATCCCCTTCATTAAGTGTTTCAGGATTCTGAGATCAAGAAGGGAGTGACTCTCGCCATAGCAGGTAAGCTCTCTTAACTTTTTCTTGCTTATCTTGTTAATCATTTTGTTTATGTTACCTTGTTAATAAGGCTACCCCCCTTGACATGTAAGCAAGGTAAGATGACAATAGGTAAGGGGGTAAGCCATAGAGCAGATTTAACCCTTCTATTAAGTATTTCAGGAAAGAAACACAAGTCAAGGAGGGGTGAGAATCTCGCCAACAGGTATGTCTCTTAACCCTACATCTATTATTTACTTTTATTATTTGTCATCCCTTAGAAGGCTTCACCTCTTGACAAACTTGCAAGGGGCCAAGCCGGAATTTGAAACTGACTATCCTTTCAAGAAATGTCAAATACGTCAAACAACACTAAAGCAAGAAGTGCTATAACAAGGAAGAAAAGCAGCTACAACACTAGAAGAAGATTAAGCCTGCTACAGATATCAGTGTCTGATTGCCACTAACTCCAGGAGAATGACCACGTGGAGAAGGCATGGAAACCATACCGCCGCAACCGCCTCGTTCCAGTGATGCTCCAAAGGAGTGGCCAAGAAAATGCTCGCAGAAATGGAAGAATGGACATGGGAAACCCCCATAACTTGCCGACTAGCATATATGTCGCTAGTCGTGTGTTATTATCTTATGCATTATTTGTTGAAGACCATGAGCACGGAGAAGACTTGACCCGAGATCCCCTTCATCAAAATCTACGACGGTCGGGTCATCTCTAATGCTCACGGATAAGCCAAAGTTGTCTTTGTGAGGGACGATAGTTCCCGAATGGGTATCTTGACCTCATAGACAATCTATATCTTCAACTATTTGTTATACAAGTTTTGTTTTGTTTTCTTGAGCCCAACATGCATCATGTAGCATTAATTGCATTACATTTTGTTTTGTCATTGCATACATCATTTCCTAAACTTCACCTTCTCACTCTCTCGATCATTCTAAATCCCACCGTGTTTTCTAATCCCATCGTGTTCTCTAATCCCACCATGATCTCTAGTCCCACCAACCTCTCTAATATCCCACCGTGTTCGGTAACCACTTTGCGCCCTCAAATCTTTCATTTATTTTCACCACTATGGCCATTGCAACTTCTTTGCTATTCATCCCACCATGGCAGCCAATTCATCCCGCCAAGGGTCTTCTATTTGGTCAGAACTTGCACCGTTACTATCTTCAGGGTTTATGCTTAAACATTTGCCTTTCGGAATCTGAGATCATTCCATTCCGAATCGAATCTTGTCTCTTGAAAGACTTAAATGAATCTGAGAGCCTGAATGTGCTCGATTGGTATTCTTTTACTTTTTCAAACAAATCTCTTTTTAAATTTTAACCCGTCACAGTACAGGAACACCACAAAGATCGGGTTACCGGCTGATGATGAACCTACAAACCAATGTTTCGGGGACTCCCCACCGCGTTGGGGGTTGGCTATTCTTCTCTCGTGCCAATGGCACATCTCTTACCAATCGAACATAGGAAGACTTGATGAAACATGGCTATTAACAAGGAGACTTGAGGAGATTCGTCTTGCCGAATCTGGTCGTTAAGCGTGTCTATATCTACACCTTGATGCCACCTTTTCAGTCCATCACCATTTCACTCCACTACGATACATCTCGCTTCGCTACGCTTTCTCTACGTTTCACTCCGCTCCGCAACATGCCATTCCCTTGCAAAGCCGACATCAAGGCGAGACAAGCTGTAGACACGCCAAATTGGACTAATTCGGAGCCCCAGACTCTTATTCCATAGGCGATATCTTTTATCTGACCGTTATCTGACCCGTATTACCTCTTGGAGATGAGCTAAGGACATTGGTGGAGCCCCTTGTGAGTTGAGATTGGACCGATGATTTTCGGAATAATGCCGTAACCTTCAAGCGAGAGCCGCGCGTGAACCGTGAAAATACGAAGCCTGCTCGATGACCGACCATGAATGGTCCATAATTGAAGGTCTCGGGAGTCCCGCATGTGCTCCGTAACATTCAGGGTTTCCGAGAGGTCATTTTGGTAGGCGTCGGTCAATGACGGCTTTCGTTACGGCTTTTTCGATCTGTGCTGACACGGCTATCACGGACCACATGTTAGGCCTTTCCGGTCATCACCGGGTCTTTTCAGGTCATCCGGGTCGATTCTAGCCGAATATTTTCATCAACCGGGGCCATATGGCCATTTCGGTCAATTTTAGGGTTTCGCGGCTTTTACGGCTTTCGGTTCTCGTTTACCGGGTTAATATCAAATTTTTCGATGATTTCGGGTTTTCCGGTCGTACCGGACTTGTTCGGTCATCATTTTAAGTCATCCCGAGGTGACCTGAGATTTATCGACCGGAACCGAGCTATTTCGGATCTTCGCCCCCGGGTTTCGGCTTTCCGCGAGAGGGTAAACCGGTAGAAAGCCCCGTGCGAACATCTCGGGAGTCATGTCGGCTGGTTTACCGACTTGAGGAGGTGCGGTTGAAGGCCCTCTTTCCAACGCGACAAACGGGAGCCGAATCGGACATCCCGTTTGCAAGATACGGCTCGCGGAACACGCGCGCAGGAGAGAGAGTGTACTACGCCCCCGCTCCCTTTGAAAGAGGAGGGCGCGCCCTGCGCGCCCCCGGTTCCTTTGAAAGGCGGGGGCGCGGTCAGTTTCTTTAAATCGCAAATTACCCTGATTAGCACCTTCTAAACCGGATTTTTGGAAGGTATCCGCGGTGGATTTTCGATTATTTGTACCGCGCCCCTGGTTCGGGGGCGCGTTACGTATGTCAAGTCGATTTTTAGCAATTTCCGGAAGTTTCCGTCGATTTTTAGCAGTGAGACGCGTAACGCGCCCCCGCTTCCTTTGAAAGAGGGGGGCGCGCAGACCGCGCCCCCGAACTGGGGGCGCGCCCTGCGCGCCCTTGGTTTGAGGGCGCGCCCTGCGCGCCCTCGTCCCCTTTGAAAAGCGGGGGAGCGGTAGGTCCAGTTTCTAAATTTTGCACCGGCTTCCTTCCCCTATAAATTGAGGGCCATTCTCAACGACCCAAGGAGAATCCCCGGTGCCTAGCTCGTCCAGAGGTCATCCAAGCTCATCTCCAAAGCCGTCCCGACGTCCAAAGGCGATCCGAAGTCAAGAAATCGATCCCGAGGTGAAGGAGAAGGCTCGATCCGTGTGTTCTGCATCAACCATCTTCATCGACTTCCAAAGAAAATCTGGGGCTTCTGCTGCGAAAGTCTTCAACATATAAATTGTTCCTCTCTTCGTCCTCTTTCATCTCCAACTAACGGCACTCAATTCTTACTTTTCGTTTGTTCGTGGCGATTGCCACACTGAGGGTGCGCATCCAGGTTTTGTTTTCTATATCCGCCCACTTTCAGAATTTTTACTGACTTCTACAGGTGTATTTCAGAGAAGTCATCAACATAAGTACTCTTCCTCTCCGAGTCTTCTATCTACTGCAACAAACGGAACTCAATTCCGACATCTGTATTGCCCGTGGCGAGCTCTGCACCGAAGTCGCGCCAGACAGTGTAACGCGCCCCCGAACCAAGGGCGCGTAGACCGCGCCCTCACACCTAGGGCGCGCCCACCGCGCCCCCAAACCTAGGGCACGTTCAGTCCAGTGCACTGTCCGGCAATATTGGTGATATCTTCTCTGTTTTAGCTCCGATTTGAGTCATTCGAGTTTCTATGTCTTCATCATTCATCCAAGATCATTTTAGCATCATTTTTATTTAGTTTTTGCATAATTTTATATCACAAAAAATACACAAAAAAGGGGTTAAGGCTCACCCCGAAGTCGGTGAGTTTGATTCCAATTACTTCTTTCTCCTCTTCTTACTACAGTTACTACACTTCTCACAAGTCTAACCAAACTCTTCACTTGGTTTATTGTTCTAGTTGCACAGGTTGATCAAGCTAGCATCGGTTGGACTCTTCTTCATCGGCCGGCCGAAGAAGAAGAAGGTTGAACTCACATCTCAATCTCCCACGCTATGGTACACACGGTCAATTCATCTTTCTATTTCCATTATATAAAGCGGAGCCCGCGGCTCCTGGCGACCACAATTTCTCTTATCATGTTCTAAGTTATTCTCCTCCTCACTCTCCTCCCACATGACCCGAACCATCTCCGGTGCTCGAGTGACGCCGTGAGATGAAAGTTCGGGGATCAATGTGAGTGTGGGATCGAGGTGAGGAGTCTTTACCACTTTCCGAGTGTTTTCCGATTCACTCCCTTTCCCCAATTCCATCTTTCACCTTCTCTTGAGGTGCCGATTCGGAACCCATTTTCGGAGTCGACACATGGTAGAATGCCACAAGGTAGAGAAGGTCATCGTAGCCATGTAGTTGGAGTAGAATACCTTGATGCATTCGACTATGCGTTTTATTCATCCCAAGGCTCTTAGTTCCCTACATACGATCAAGAGTATTGTGCAATGAATTATGTGGATTCATCGGATAGTTTGATCCAATCGACCTATACTTATGGTGACTTGTTTGGATCGAGTCTTAGGATAGTTTCCTGAGGGACTGACGAATATGATCGTTATGTGTACATGTATCAAGCTATGTACTCAACCCAAATGACATGGGGAGAGTACATCAACTACCTACAAAGTGTAGAACACATCATATTGGAATAAAGTTGATGTATTATTTGTTTAACTCATGTCATTTATTTTTTCGATTTTTTTTGTAATTTTTCGATTTTTCTTATTTTTTGGATTTTTCAAAAAAAATGATTAAAAAATAGGGTCACGACCGGGTCGGCCTGGGGGTCCCACGACTCGGTCACGACCCGCAACCCAGCCTTCCTTGGTTGGAATAGTATATATCAAAATTGCGATTTCTTGTTATTCTTGTCTTCCCTCTTCCCTCTCTTACGTCTACTATTTTGTTTTTTCTTTCTTTTTGTAAGCAACAACAAACAAGGATCGTGGGGTCCGATCCGGATCGGTCCGATCCAGGCCGATTCCTATGGAGCCAGACTGATCCAGAATCGGTCTGGATCGGGGTTTTTTTTCCTCTATGAAAAAATCTGGAAAAATCGCCAAAAAATCAATAAAAATACATAGGACTCAGAAAAAATGTGAAAAAAAATATAGGGAACACTCATACATATAAAAAATCAACAATCAATCATATAGAACACATATCATATCCAATCACACAATAGAACACATCATACATCAAATAAGATACATATTTTTACCAAACAAACAATCATATCCAATCACACAATAGTACAACACATATTCTTCTTACCACTCATAGTCTCATATTACATTGCGTGAAATAAACAAAGAAATACATTATACATATGCCATCACCACCAACTATGGTAATGTCCGGAGTAGGACGGATCTGGATCTCTGTCCTGGTCATTCTAATTTTCTGCAAATCTCCATTGATTAGGGTCAGTCATAATTGGCCCGTATCCATAAGAAAATAAAGGCGGGCCATGTCGGTAAACTCATAAACTCCCTGATCAGTCGGAGGTGGAGGTAGAAAAGATGGTGGAGGTGGATAGCCAGGCTCACTGTCTGAGGCAGGCTCTGGATAGGAAGATGTAAAGTCATCAAAAACATTCATCCTCGTCCAGCGTCCGCTGCCCCTACCACTCGAATATGAGTGTCTTTCATTACTCAAATCATCTGGACCTGCTCCACTCGTGCGTGCACTACTAGTAGAGCCACCCTCACCTCCGCCACCCCCACCTCCACCTCCACCCCCTGTACGCTGTTGTTGTGTGGGTGGGACAAATTCTTCTTCATCCTCATCTGATGAAGGTGGCTGAGTGGTCTCGGTGTCAAGGAGATGATGTCGCCGTTTGATACTTAATTTCTTCCTCTTCAATGTAGCATCTCCTTGACTTGCTTGCTGTGAAGGTAAGCATACTTTCTTTAAAGCCCTAAATAATCCACCATTCTTCTTGGTGGTGGTGGTGGTAGATGGACCCGCATCTGGAATCCGAGCTGGAGCTGTAGCGGCGGGGGGGGAGCTCGATGTCTCTCTGGAGAAGCTGTAGTCCGGGGTGGATCAGGAAGTGGAGCTGTGCACGGAACTTGACTTTCTTCAGCTTCCTGCATGTCTTCTTCCTCACCAACGACGCTGTCAAGCTCTCCTTCGGCCCATAATCTGTCGTTCGGGTCGAACTCTGGCTCTCCCTCAGCATCCTTGTCTTCCACCCATGCTGCAAGTGGATGTTCTTCTTGGAATAGATATTCCAAGTCCACATCCGCACGGGACAAGCCCCGAGTAGCTTGGGCTGTGCTCTTTCTTGGTACAATCCACCCGCAACCGTGCAAATCTCTCGCTCCGATGTCTTACGCCTATCTTTGATATTCTTGATCCTCGACCTCATATTGTAATGGCGGTAGACAAGCTTCTCCAATCTTTCTCGTCTTCAACCTATTTCTCCTCTTCGTGTGAATAAGGTTGAAGGTGCTCCGATTTCTCTCGCACTGGGATGATGATGTGCTCTGACTTAGCACCCGAATTGCAACGGATGCGAGTGGATTCCATCCAGTTCTGTTTGTCACCATAATCCACCACTCAGCTGTAATTGTAAAGAAGACAATTACATGCATCAGTAACGTTAGGTAAAAAAAATCAAGTTACCAAAGAGTCATTAATTCGGGTAAGCATATTACTAGGGGGGACCCTATCGTGTGAGTATTGCAAATCTGGATCCCCGTACACCCCAATCTTGTGCCTGTATGAAGTCATCTGAAAACACAAATTAAATCAGTTATCTTCTCTTCTTGAGATAAAGTTAAAAGTTTAATTAATATGAAATGTATTACTTACTTCAACCTCAGCGCACGTTCTGTCTTCTTGGGCCTTACATAGTCGTTTAATTACAGATAGTGTGCCTGATAATACTTCACCATCATTACATACTTGGCCACCATACTGTATCCTTGGGTTCAAGAAGTACCCTGTAACAACATTATTACTCCATTAGTTTAAAGACAGTGGGGGTAATACACAAAATATAACTTGTAATCATGACCATATTACACTACTAAATTATACTGAAGATGAATTTCGTGGGGTAGAGTTTTGTCCCATCTGTTGTCAATCACCTTTCACCACTTTTTGTAACCCTTGGGATGCTTCTCTTTAATTTTCAACTTAGCTTTATCCATAGCATCATACAGGTACCCCATCTGATTTTTGTCATTTGAATCCACCAACCTAAGTACCTGCACCAAAGGCTCTATGACAGACAAGTAGTATTGCACCTTCTCCCACCACCTGTTATCTTCTATCAGCTGCTCCATCTTTAGCAGTATCTCATACTGATCCAATGAGCTCCTGTATGTATCCATGTACTCCTGATAAGCAGTGGAGAGAATGAACCTTTTTAAACTAGCCTTGTACCTGTATAGGCTCTCTAATGCAATAAAATGAGTGGCAAATCTTGTGGGACCCGGTCTGATCAAATCATGACCATCAGTGTGTTGCCTCATGATATGTAAAAGTCGTGGATGGCCATAGATAAATGAGGTGATAAGTTGTCCTTGGTTGACCAAGGACTTGACATTAGCATCCCTGCCAATATCTTCTAACATCAGGTCAATAGAATGTGCCGCACAGGGCACCCAAAACAAGTGAGGTCGGGCCTCCATTAGCTTCTTTCCTGCAGCCTTATATGAGGCCTCATTGTCAGTGACAAACTGCACAATGTTGGCCTCCCCTATCTCATCCACCACAGTGTTCATCAAGCCAAATAGGTAATCTGCATTTTTCACCTGACCTGATGCTTCAACCGACTTAAGAAATACGGTGCCCTCAGAACAATACACAAGGAAGTTTATAAGTGACCTCCTAGTGATTCCAGTCCATCCATCGCACATTACAGTGCACCCCCTCTCCTTCTAGATGGTTTTGAATCCATCTATCCATGAGGTCAACTCATCGACCTCCTCATCCAAGCCTATTTCATATATATATTTTGATGTAGCGGCTTTCAACCCAGGCCCGGCCTCACCAATCGCATCAACCATAGTCTGGAAATATGGACTGGTGGCTGCATGTGCCGGGACACCTACAAATTCAAAAACAAGATAAGGGAAAAGAGAGGGTTGTTAATAATAACTAACCTAACAAGAAAGTCATATCGACAAGCAAATGCTAACCACAACTTCAACAAATCTTTACCTGCATGTAGAAAGAACTTGACCATATGCTTTAGGGCTTTCTTTGCTGCCCCAGTCGATGCCTTCACCCCTTTAAATGCTTGTTTTATACCCCTCTGACCTCTGTCACTCTCCCTATACATGGCAGTGTCTCCTGTCGGCATCGGTCGAACAGAATGTGTCCTCCGAATTTCAGGCTCTCGAACAGGGCGTGTGCCCGCCCCCACATCAGATCGTCTAGCAGCCGAACCTCCTGCTCCTCGTCTTCGTTCCTCATCCTCACGGGCCTGAGCCCTACTCTCATGAACGGCTCTCCTAACCTGGGCCTCTTCCTCATCTGATGAAGATGAAGAATCAACTTGGACCCTTTCATGTGCTGGCCCTTTCCCTTTCTTGCTCTTTCCGGCCATAAGATCGGCGTCTCTCCGACCTAGCAACTCGTCATGTAGGTCTTGTCTCTGACCAATTCTCACCTCCCTCTGTGATGCCCTTCCAGTTATATAAGCCCTCATCTCCTCCCTCAGCTCAGCCGGTACTTTATCACACTTCTTTACATTGCCACCCGTCCCGGCTATATGTTGCTTGAGCCGATACACACCTCCATTCATCTCTTTTTGGCACCACTTGCATCTAACTCTCTTCTTCTCTGAATCAAGGAGATGGCCATGTTGCCATCCAATGTCACGGAATTCTGCGGGTCCGATGCCATGCTCCTCGTCCGACATCTTATCTACAACACATAAAACCGTACACAATATTAGGCCAATTAAATCCACTCCCAATGGGGGGTGAAATAATCCCCCCCAATGGGGGAATTTTATACCAGCCCCCCCCCCCAACCTAGGGGCATCAGAAAAAACGATCACCCCTTCGGGGTGATCGTTCAACACCCCGAAGGGGTGATTAGCACCCCTTCGGGGTGCAATTCCACCCCCATTGGGGGTGAAATAATCCCCCCCAATGGGGGGATTTTATACCAGCCCCCCCCCCACCTAGGGGGGGGGGCACCGTAAAAAACAGTCACCCCCGAGGGGGTGACTGTTCAACCCCCCGGAAGGGGGGATTAGCACCCCTTGGGGGGTGCAATTCCCCCCCCATTGGGGGGTGAAATAATTCCCCCCAATGGGGGGATTTTATACCAGTCCCCCCCACCTTGGGGGGGGCACTGTAAAAAAAGTCACCCCTTCGGGGGTGATCGTTCAACACCCCCGAAGGGGTGATTAGCACCCCTTCGGGGGGTGCAATTCCACCCCCATTGGGGGGTGAAGTAATCCCCCCCAATGGGGGATCCCAAACCTGCAGGCTGCAGCTGGCAAGGGGCCATGGCTAAGGCCCGGGTGGGGGGGGGGGGAGAGGAGATCGAAGGTCCCCCCCCTTACAAACCTTGTGTAGGGTGGATCGTCCCTTGGGAAGGCTGGATCGCCCCTTGGGAAAGCTGGATCGCCCCTCCAACAGCTGGATCGCCGGTAGGGGAAGCCCTAGATCTCCAAGGGGCCTTGGGGGGAAGAAGAAGAAGCAGAAGGGGGCAAGTGGGGGGAGAATCGGTCCGGATCGACCCCAAATAGGGGGTGATCGGACCTTAAAACAGGACCGGATCGATCCCAGAATCGGTTCGATTCCGGGTCTTCCAGTTTTCCGGCGAATCGGTCCAGATCGACCGATTTTGGGATCGATCCGGGTGGATCGGTCCGGGATCGACCGATCCTACCGATTCCGGCCGATCCAGCCGGGACTCCCGGCTGGATCGCTAATTCCGACTGGAATCGGATCGGTAGGTACCGATCCGATCCAAGAATCGGTCGATCCCGATCCGGATCTGCAATCCATGACAACAAAGACATGAGAAGTAAGTTTAAATATTAAAGTATAGTAGTAAACAAACATAAAAAAATGAATCAACAGCTTCCTCAAAAGGATGGATATATTACACCTATAACTTGAAAAAAAATATTTTTGATTCCAATAGCTTAAGTTTTTCAATGTGATTAGAGAATAAACATTGGTTATGTAAATTGTGTTAAGTAAAATAATTGTGAATATTTAAAATTCCAAAATTGCTAAATATTAGTCATTTTATCTTTGCCAATATCTCCAAAGGTGGGAAGAGATAATCTTTTACGAAGCGTTTTATTTCTAAAATTTTTCTCAGTGTTTGTTGTTAATAAAAAAATTGGACAGTGATACATATTAAACATGGGTACATTTTTATACTTTTCCGATTACAACTAAAATACTATACCAAACATTTGTTCTTAAATATATGCATGAATATTCTTATCATATTTCTCTATTACTGAAGTTGGATTGATATTTTTGGTATCTTTTTTTAAATTGGAAAAGATAATGATTATCTTATTTAAATTAATAATTCAGTAATGGAGTTGTGGTGGTAATTAATTGACTTTTATACTAAATACACTTGTGAATGTTAATTTCAACATATCAAATTTGTCTATGATTTTCTGAATTTTGTGAATGTTAATTTCAACATATCTTTAGTTACCTGCAGGTGACCGGTTACTAGAGGGCTATAAGTTTTTTTCGTTGCTATAAGTTTTTTTATTAGTTACTAGAGGGCTATAAGTTTTTTTCGTTATTTTTGTTGCAAATTGACTATCTCATGTTTTATGTTGGACATATATTATTTTGGATATGTAACTAAGACTTTTTTCTATCTCATGTTTTGTGTTGCACATTTAATTATTTACTGCAGACTCAAAAATCATTTTTAATATAGACTTGTAATTTTTTTTGTATCTCATATTTAGTGTTAAATATATAATTAAGAATTTTCTTCTAGTTCAATTCTATAATATATGCTTTTAATTGTAATATGTATATTTATGTATATTTC
The DNA here is from genome assembly GCA_036172225.1 of Cryptocoryne crispatula var. balansae. Taxonomy (NCBI): domain Eukaryota; kingdom Viridiplantae; phylum Streptophyta; class Magnoliopsida; order Alismatales; family Araceae; genus Cryptocoryne; species Cryptocoryne crispatula. Next base: position 26,950,887 of record CM069927.1, read on the forward strand.
TATCGGTAAAATTATCTTTACTTTTTTATTTTACTGGGTTGTATCGTACATATGTTATCTTTTTACGTATTCGATAATTGTTCGTTATCCAACCGTAAACCGATTTTAAGCAGATAGAACAATGTGGTTCGCGGATACACCGGATACCGATAGTTAACGAACAACAAGTGAATAAATCTTTTTTATAGGATTTTAATACGGATAATACTATTATTCTTCCCGTATCCGACCCGTTGACATTCCTATTCAAGAGTACCTTTATTGATACCGATAGTTAACGAACAACAAGTGGATAAATCTTTTTTTATAGGATTTGAATACGGATAATACTATTATTCTTCTCGTATCCGACCCGTTGACATTCCTATTCAAGAGTACCTTTATTATCATATAGGTTACAACTTAATTATCAGAAATGAAATAAAAAAGCAACCACTTTTAGGGGGAAAAATCATGTGTACATACAAATGAGTCTTGCCAAAAATAAAAAAAAATCATTACCAAAATCATATCCCCCAGATGATACAAGGAAAAATTAAAGATATTGTATCAAACGTTTGATGACACTATAAAATTTATTCACCACTTTTAGTGAAAATCAGTGTACATTATAAACTTTAAAAAATCATTAAATTTCAATCATGATACCAAAATCAAATTTCACATCGTGGTTACAATTTAAAATTGGAATCGGAAGAGAGAGCTCATCAAGGCACGCACATGGCAACACAGATAACCATCCCAATTTATCCAGAATAAATTATTTTTAAAAACAATACACCCATCAATGTGTACAGAGCGGACGCGATTTATTATCTCCCGTCCTTAACCCACGCCCCTGCCCTAATCTTATCGCCCAGCATCCTCGATTTGGTTCCCCTTGGTTCTTCTTATCCCTCGCTCTCTGTTTTCCCCTTCCCTCATGCTCTGTCACACGGGGTAGCCGACGATGCCAACACCACGTCTGAAGGTGATTTCGGCCCGGATCGATTCGTTTTCCCTGAGTTTCCCCCCATTCTTGATGGATGAGCGCGTTTCTTGATTTTTACTTTCTTCAGGTTTGACGGCAGAAAAGGGAGCCGCCGCGTGTTCCTAAAAGGCTGCGGAAGAGGAAGACCCTAGACAAAGGAAATAACATCAAAGATTCCAAAGATACTGCTGCTTTTGTGGTGTTCATGTAAGTTTCTCGTACGAATTTTTTCTTTCTTGTTCGGTCTATTATCTATTTCTATTTGATTTTTGCCATCTGATCTAGGGACGAAGAATTTCGCAAGCAGTTGATGACTAATCTGTCGAGTGATGATATTGTCTCTGACATGAGTTAAATAAATTAAAATTACGTCTTCTCACCAACTACCACTCCTCTCACAATTTTAATTGCTCACATGTTGCGCAAGATGGACGTAGGAAGTGGAAAATGTTATCGGAAGATGTAAGCACATCCTATAATAATTATCATCTAACTCTCTAAACATAGATCTCTAAGCAAATAGTTTTTAGGAGAAGCGTACATATATCAACAAAGTTAAAAGGATCAAGGCAGAGTTACAACAAGTTAGGGCAGATTGTTCAGCAGCAACAATCAATCTCGATATATATTTTAACAAATACGGTAGGTATATTGTCACCAAAGCTGTTATACTTATGAAGAAAGAAGATAAATAACTAGATGTCATGTTGGTAACTAATTCTGAGATAGAGTGTGTGTCGTCGGTTTTAATAATACTTTCTGTTTTGATAGTTGTTACTATTTTCGTTGATTGTTGTTTGGTCCTTATCAAGGGCCTTTGAATTGTTCGCCGACATTAAGCCATAGAATGACATCGTGCTTTAGTGGTTCTTCATAGAATGACATCATGTTTTGAGAGTTGTTGCAGTTCGACCGGTTCAGAGCTGTTTTGAGCCGGTCTAGATCCTGAACCGGCTGGTTCAACATAGTTGAGGGAGTTTTGAGCCCGTATGGTGTTGGTTCGGTCCATTTTGGACTGGTTCGGTGTGGTTCGGGGCCTGTTTGGGCCCATTTTGTTTTGTTTAGGTCCAGTCCACTTTCATTATGGCTTGTTTAATCCATTTTTAGTTGATTTATCCTGCATCAAAATCTCCCAACAAGTCTTCACCATTACATAAAAAAAAGGATTTTCACTTTTCAAGTTCTACACTGTAGATAAAAGAATATTTCTTATTATAAGCAACAGAACCAATCTCGATCTAGCTACAAGAAAGTTCAAAGAGCTAAAATTGATAGAAGGGTTCCTTGAATACTCTTTTATTTTTCATCAACTAGATCTCTTGGATGAATGGCGCTAGATATAGATGCATCTGTTGGTCTGAGCGAATCTGATAGACTGCCGGAGAACCTGAACAGCATGAGATAGCTAGATTCTCTTCGAGCACATCACAGAAGCGACACAGTAAGTTATGCCTTCTATTACTAAAGTCAGACTAGGAAGCCTTTGTAGTATGAAACCTGCACTGCATTATTTCTGGGTGGTATTTCTTATAGCCACATTCAGAGAGTACTACTCACAACTTCAACACAAAAACCTGTATGTTGACTTTACCAATAATTTTCCATCATTAGCAGGCAGCCCTTTCCTTCAGTCCTTTTGCATAGTAAGCAGTTGCACCTGCTCAATGACTCAGCTCTTGTATTTAAAAATTTTTGTTGTCAAAGGGATCACTGCGGAAATTAAGGTCCCAATGTCAACATCTGCAGCAGTCAACCAAGCATAGCAGGATCGGACTCGGAGTCAAGATTTGTGGGTATTGATCCGATCCAAATCGGATCAGTCTAATCCCGACCGATCTGCTAGAACAAAATCAATCGAAAATTGGTAAATAAAAAAAACTGATTATGATTCCAATCTAATCCCTACCGATCCGTACGGAATAACAAAAAAGAAAAAGAAAAACCAATCCCATCGCAATCTCAGCCAATTCCGCTAGAACTTTTTTTTTCGGATTGGTGATCTGGCCGAGCATCAAATCGGACCTCCGATCAAGAATCGGATCAGCAATAGTTAAACCGATCTAGGAATCGGCCAATTCCACAATCTATGATATCAACAGAATTCTTCTTATTATAGGCAAACAATGCTTGAAACATGGTTCGTCAGGTCGCCGCTGGGTCAGACCAGGTTGGCTGATTGTGTAGGTTTTTGGGCCAACCGGCTCGATCCTAACCCCACGACCCCAACCCGGTGGTTGTTTTAAAATTATTTTTATTTTTTTTCCAACTCCAACCCCAGTCCTGATCCCCGACGCCACCTACATTGCTTTAAAGCTCTCCATTAACAAATCTTCATTTCTCCAACCTTCCAAGTGGACAAAAATAACCTAACAACTTCTTTGATGCATCTTTTTTTTTCTTCAAATAGCATGAAAAAAATTGAGTCACAGTTAATCCAAAAGCAACACGTCTAATATCCATCTAATCATGAGGCATTTATAAAAGTTGTTTGCTCCATTGTCAAACCCCCAAGCCATTTTCTAATGCTCTACCAAGAGGCAGCAATCCTACACTTCCATCTTTGATCGGCATGCATCATTCCACTCTGATATATGTGAAAAGTTTACAAAATCCGCGTCGCTTTTTCGAAATGATGCAGCTTTAAATGCTTCAATTCTAGAATAGGCCTTAAAATCCTGGAAAAAAAGTTGACACTACAAGAAGACGGCACTGCCTTCAATATATCGACCAGTCAGCGCAAAAAGACCGTTTTTATTCCCTCTTTGTTGTCCTACCTTCAAATGACCATGGGATTTGAATTCTTGCTTTTCCCTAGCGGGGGTAACCCCAAATTTATAACCAGAAAATATCCATGGAGGTACCCAAGATATCAGCAAAGGTTTATGGGGTGTTTGGTTGCGTGATAATGAAAGTTTTTATTTTAATTTTTAAAAATTATAAGAAAACGTGTTAAAAGAGATGTTTGGTAAGCATTATAATTTTATGTTTTAAAAGTGATTTTCTTATTAAACAAAAAAAGAGGGTCTCACCTCTTTTTTTTCTTGTGGTCTCCCACTTTGTTTGGTCATGTGTGGTAGTTACTCTTTTTTGTAATCACATCTTTCCAAACATGATAATTTTATGTAATGAATTAGTTCACTTTTATATTAATATAATTTTTTATTACGAAAGTGTACAAAAAATGATCATGCAACCAAAGACCCCATTAATGGGGTGTTTGGTTGCATGATAATTTTTTGTACACTTTCATGATAAAAAATTGTATTAAAATAAAAAGTAAATCAACTCATGACATAAAATTATCGTGTTTGGAGGGATGTGATTACAAAAAAAGAGTAACCACCGCACATGACCAAATAAAGTGGGGGACCACAAGAAAAAAGAAAGAGGTGAGACCCTCTTTTTTGTTTAAGAAGAAAATCACTTTCAAAACATAAAATTGTCATGGTTGTCAAAACCTTCTTTTAACAAGTTTTCTTACAATTTTTAAAAATTAAAATAAAAACTTCAATTATCATACAACCAAACACCCCCTAAGCCTTCATCTCTCAACATCAGCACCAACTATGCATGTTTTTAAAAATTGTTTTCATTCCTGAAGTAGCTCTTGAAGCTTGAGAATAGTGCCGCAATTAAACGTCTTTGGTAGGAAAAACATTCCATCTATTGAAGAATATTCATATTTAAGCATGCAAAAGAAAAAAAAAATCTATCGTTAAAAATATACACAATATTTTTATGCATATGGAGGACAAAATCACTGAATTATTTAAATAATGAAATAAAAATTACGAGCATCTACTTTTGAAGACATTGACAATGCAGGACTTCAAAAATTTCATAGCGGTACAAAATGAGGATAGTTTTGATAAGTTGGAGGGACGTTTCTCACGATTTTTTTCCAAGATGTGCAGTCTTAAAAGAAAGAATTGATTATAAAGAATATCTCCTTTTTTAATAATTTTTAGCGGTGAATTAAAAAAATGAAAAGGATACAAATTCACATTTTCCTGCGATGTCTTAAAAATAAATGCAGCCTATTTTAATTTAGAATAAACTAAATTAACAAGTTCAAGCAAAACCAAATTCCACCGTAATCCCATGTCGCTAAAAAAGCAACTAGTATAGTAGGCATCTCTTGGATTGGATAGTTACAAAAGCATTTCTTGAGGTCAAAAAAATGGCTAACAGAATGCTTATGGGATGTTTGGTTGCATTTTATTTTTTAAAAAGGTTTCATGATAAAAAATTAAAATATAATACCAAACAAGATAATTTTTAAAAATGGAAACATGACAATGAATGTGTTTGGCAAAAACATTTTAATTTTTAAAAATAATAATGAGGTGTTTGGTAGCCCTCTCTATCTCAGCCGGAGAAGAGGTGGAGGGCCGTGAGGAACTCCCAACCCCAGCAGTAAAAGCCCTAGATGAACCCCCCCCCAGCCCATATGAAGAACGCAGGAGAAGGTCGAGCACACGGCTGCGGCGGCGAAGTCCATCAGCTTCAACTTCGTCGTCCACGCGGATGCGTCGGGCGGCGCAGTGGCTGGAAGCGGCGAAAGGGGGAAAGAGAGAGAGAATCCGCGGGAGAGCGCGGCGGGAGAGAGAGAAAACAGAGTGGAGGGGGGCACGGCAGTGACCGCACGGCGGCGACGGGCGCGGCGGCGGTGGCCGCGGCGGCACGAGAGAGAGGGGACTCGAGGGAGAGCACGGGAAAGGGGAGAGAGGGACGCGGTGGGGGTGCGACGCCAGCGACGACAGCGAGGCACGATGACGGCGACGTCGACGGCGATGGCCGCGACTGCGGCGGCGACCACGGTGGGAGGGGGGAGTCGGAGAGAGGAGCGCGGCGGCGACTACTGCCGCGACTGCAGCGGCAACCGTGGCGGCGACCATGGCGGCAGGCTTAACAGGGGCAGACGGCGCGCGAGGGGGGGGGGGAAGACAGGGGATGACTGCATCTCCGTCGGCCCCGGCAACCGGAACCTCGACATCTCCGGCGTCTCCTGCGGCCCCGGCCACGGCATCAGCGTCGGCAGCCTCGGCGGCTCCCCCTTCGACCGGGACGTCGCCAACATCGTCGTCGCCAACTGCAGCTTCGCCGGCACCCAGAACGGCGTCCGGATCAAGACCTGGCAGGCGCCGGGAGGAGGAGAGAGTGCCGCTGGGAAGGAAGCGTCGGGAGGTCGCCGACGGTTCGCTCGCGAGACGCTGTCTCGCTTTCAAAAAAAAAAGTGGTCTCTGCCACTTTTTTTTTGTACGTTGTCCTTTGGATGAAAAGCATTTTTAAAATAAAAAACGAAAATGGGAGCCAAACAAACTTTCCAAAACACTTTCACTACAATTTTCAAAAATTAAAAAGAAAATGGCCATTATCACGTAACCAAACACCCCATTAAGCTTAAAACATTGATTGCAAAGATGAATTTCAGAAGCACCTATAAAACTTCTACCGATCAGGGGAACCTGAAAATACAGGATTACATTTTGTAATCTAGAAGAACGTCTAGAGAAAGATAATATTTCCATTTCACTTTGTCCAAAGCTGATCTGTAAGCTAAAAAAATGGAGAGACATGAAGTCATTTATTTTAAATTTTATGACAAAAAAATGTCATGAAACTGGGCGCCTGCGATAATTTTTAAGAAATATTGTGCAGAGTTTTTATTTATTTTCACGTAAAAAGTTGGTCAAAGGAAAATATTCTCCTTTGACTAATCAGAAATCGGAATTTCGGCGTCAGGAGCAAATACGTGGAAATCATTTTAAAGAATTTTATTGATTAGTATTTAAGAAAATATTTTGAGGTCATTTAAATAGTTATAAATAATGTAATAAATTGATAAAATAATAAAAGTAGCAATATTTTTAAGGAAAAAAATTATGAGTATTCAACTAATAAAATAGTTTTGAATTTTAGTAAAATAATAATTTTAAGAGAAATAATTTACTTGATTTATTTTTTACATTAATATTTTACTTTAAACAAATAATTTAGTTTTATACATATTGATAAATTTATTTGCAACAATTATGTTCGCTTTGCAAAATATCTAAACTTTTTTTCCATACAAATAATTTACGGACACCCAAATAGCAACTAATATTTTTCAAAGTATATTTAAAACTTTTTTCTTAAATTTGAATTTACATGAAACCGAATAAGTCCTAAATTTGGACATTTTCAGTAGAGATAAGTATTATTCGGTTCAAATCGAAAAATTAAACTGAACCGATGGATTCGGTTCGTGTTGGGAGACGTAAGTAAACGGTTTGCCAAATCGAACCGAACCGTTTAAGTTAAATAGTTTGATTCGATTTGCATTCATGTGAAGATCGAATCAACCCGTTAAACCGAATATCTACAATGCTCCCATCATTTTTCTCATCTTTCCTATAATATCTTAAGTGATAAATCAAAATAACTAAGGGTACTAGTGATAAAAAAGTTAACATATAATCCTCTCCTTATGCCTCGTCGCCTCCTCAATACCCTTGCACCCCCTTACGTGAAGCCAAATAAGTCCTAAATTTAGACATTTTCAGTAGAGATAAGTATTATTTGGTTCAAATCGAAAAACTAAACTGGACCGATGGATTCGGTTCGTGTTGGAAGACGTAAGTAAACGGTTTGCCAAATCGAACCGAACCGTTTAAGTTAAATAGTTTGATTCGATTTGCATTCATGTGAAGATCGAATCAACCCGTTAAACCGAATATCTACAATACTCCCATCATTTTTCTCATCTTTCCTCTAATATCTTAAGTGATAAATCAAAATAACTAAGGGTAAAAGTGATAAAAAAAGTTAACATATAATCCTCTCCTTATGCCTCGCCGCCTCCTCAATACCCTTGCACCCCCTTACATGAAACCAAATAAGTCCTAAATTTGGACATTTTCAGTAGAGATAAGTATTATTCGGTTCAAATCGAAAAACTAAACTGAACCGATGGATTCGGTTCGGGTTGGGAGACGTAAGTAAACGGTTTGCCAAATCGAACCGAACCATTTAAGTTAAATAGTTTGATTCGATTTGCATTCATGTGAACGACGAATCAACCCGTTAAACCGAATATCTACAATACTCCCATCATTTTTCTCATCTTTCCTCTAATATCTTAAGTGATAAATCAAAATAACTAACGGTAAAAATGGTAAAAAAAAGTTAACATGTAATCCTTTCCTTATGCCTCGTCGCCTCCTCAATACCCTTGCACCCCTCCCCCAAGCGAAAACGAAAAGGATCCGAGATACATACTGGGGTCTCGTTGTTGGCCCACAGCTGAAGACGTCCGTCCAGATGCCGCCCTAGCGTGCCGCGGGGTTCTTCCCTTCGAGCGAGAAGGGGATTGTTTCCTGGGACCTCCAGTCCGGCTTTGTAATCCCGGCAAGCAACCCGTTTAGGTTCTCTTTGTACCCTGCTCTCTCTTGCTTTCCTCTAGGTCCGAGGTGTATTATCCTTCTCCCCTCCAGACTTTTCAAATTTGTGGTTCACCACTTCTGTTGTTGGCTTCTTGCTACCTCTAGCTGTTCGTTTGGTAAGGAGCCCGGTTAAGGAGAAGGTTGCTATTTTTTCCCCAGTTTCATCGATTCTCTTTTCATGTCTACCTGTCGGCCTTCTTTCAATTCTTAATTTTGGTTGTGACGTTCCTTATTTGGTGACGGCGCGCATTCCCATCTTTGTCTCTGAATTATGCAAACATTGAATCGTAATTATGCCACATATATCTCCTTCTTGTTATTCCAATGATAGGCGAGGACCTCCTCGGAATAGGCTGCCGATGAATTTCATTCATAATTTTTGACGTGTATGAGACCCTAATGTGTGTGCTACTCTGGCGACGGGGTAAAGCATGGCAGAAGGCGGAAGGGAAGGATGTCACGGGTTTGGAGTAGGAGGATTGTCCCTGGTGGGAGTAGAAGGAATCCACCATTAGGCCAAACCTCCCAACTGGAAAAATAGGAAAAAAAATGAGTTTTTTCTTAGTCATCTGCAAGAATGAGAATTGAAGCGTTTTCTTCGTCTGATTTCTTGTCATTTGTATGAACTACTCATTTGACAATATTGAAATACCCGATATAAGCCCGCAGTTCTGGCCTATAGACTGAGAAATGGAGCAATTGTGAACTCTTCATGTCTTTCTTTTTGCAGGCTCAGTGAGGTATGAGTTTTTGTTGTCTCCAAAAATTGACGTGGGAGAATGCCCGGGTTACCTTTAGTGGCTCGCGAAACCTCGTATGTATGCTTGAATGGCCATCGTGAAATTAAATTTTATATGTTAGTAATGTTCTCATCGATGTCATGTTTATTTTCGGCATCTTTTTGTTTCTTTCATATCATTTCCTTCTCTTTCTGATAGTGAAAATTATCAGCTGACCCGTTCATATTTCAATTTATTTGCCATCAACGTATTCCCCCTGATTGTGAACTTCTTGGATGATTCATGTTTTTTGTTGCAGCTGCAGCCGTTCCCAAAGTGCAGACCAAATGTGTCGCCAGAATTCCTGTATCCATTTGTCTCCAGAGGAGGCTCTTGCTGCTGAAGAAAGCCTCTCAGTTTACTGTAAGCCAGTTGAATTATACAATATTCTTCAACGACGTGCTTTGCACAATGTAAGTCCTTCTTAGTGTGGTTGCACGGTCTATTTAGTTTGAAGTGTTATCTTTAGCTTTATTGATATTTCTTTCTATGTTGGTTGTTTTTTAAGTTGTTTTTCTGAGGTTGACCAAAAGGCCATGTTGATTGAAAATGAGAGAAAGAAAATGAGAAAAGAGGTTGTAATGGCTTTATTAAGTTGATATACAACATTTAGAACAACCCACTATTCAGGCCACGGAGAGACACCGGTCTATTGTCGGGTAAGAGTAAAAAGGGAAAAGGACAAGCATATGTCTAAGTTGATTTATCTTCTTCAACAGATGAAGAGGAGGCTTAGATGAGGAGAGCCATGGATACCAGTAGGGCTTAGGCTCGTGAAGATGAAGAAAAGAGATGGGGAGCAGGAGGTTCAGGCCATTCGGTTGCTTATGCCAGCTAGATGTTTTGATGTGGGGGAGGGCACACGCCCTGTTTGAGAACCTAAGTTCCGTCAGACACATTCAATTTGGTTGACGACATACACTGCCATGTATAGGGAGAGTGGCAGAGGCCAAAGGGGTATAAAACAAGCATTTAAAGGAGTGAAGGCCACGACTGGGGCTACGAAGAAAGTCTTAAAGCATGTGGTGAAATACTTTCCACACGCAGGTATATGTTTAATTCACATGTTGATAGCATCTTATTACTGATATGCCTTGCATATTTCTGAGATTTGTGTTAACAAGGATGTCTTCTTTTTTGTTTTGGTTGATGTAGGTGTCCTGGCACATGCAGTCACGAGTTTTTATTTTCAGACAATGATAGATGTCATTGGTGAGGCTAGGTCGAGGTTGAAAGCTCCCACATGGAAGTATATTTATGAGTTAGGCTTAAATGAGGAGGTCGATGAGTTGACCTCAAAGATAGATAGATTTAAATCCATTTAGAAGAAGAGGGGGTGCATTGTAATGTGCGATGTGTGGATTGGAATCACAAGGAGGTCACTTATAAACTTCATTGTGTATTGTTATGAAGGTACCGTATTTTTAAAGTCTATTGACATATCAGGTCTGGTCAGGAATGCGGATTACTTATTCGGTTTGATGAATAGTGTGGTGGATGAGATAGGGGAAGAGAACATTGTGCAGTTTGTGACTAGCAATAAGGCATCATATAAGACTGCAGGGAAGAAACTCAGAGAGGCTAGACCACACTTGTTTAGGGTGCCCTATGTGGCGTATTTTATTGATTTGATGTTGGAGGATATTGGTAAGGATCTTACTGTCAAGTCCTTGGTCAGCCAAGGACAATTGATCACATCATTCATTTATGGGCATCTAAAACTATTGCATATCATGAGACAACACATTGATGGTCATGATTTGATCAGACCGGGTCCCACCAGATTCGCCACCCATTTCATTGTATTAGGGAGCCTTTACAGGTATAAGATTTATCTGAAGAGGTTCATACTTTCCACTGCTTATTAGGACTACATGAATACTTACAGAAGCTCTATGGATCAGTATGAAGTATTGTTGAAGATGAAGTAGTTGATAGAAGACAATAAGTGGTGGGAAAATTGCAGTATTACCTGTTTGTCATAGAATTCTTAGTACATGTGCTTATGTTGGTGGATTTAAACGATAAAAATCAAATGTGGTACCCGTACGATGCTATGGACAAAGCAAAAATGAAGATTAAAGATACACCCCACCCCTCTTCATACTTTGCGTTACTACCTAGGCAACGCCTAGGCTTACGCCTTGTTGCCTAAGTTATAAAAGATTCTTCAAATGCCTTGGACGGCTTGTCACCTTGACAACTATGGTCATAATAATATTAAGAGTTTAAATATATATAAATATTAGAGTCAAGTAGGATATCTTTTAATTTTAAAATGTTGTAGGAGTTTGAATGAAAAAAAGGCTCTATAAAAGAGCCCTTTTGTACGTTGAATGGGCAATCAACGAGTGAAGAAAATTAAATGGAATATCTCTCTCTCTCTCTCTCTCTTTATGTTGTTCTTCTTCTCCTCCTATTGGTCTTTGTCTCATCCCCTACCCTTTATTTCTCTTCTTTTCCCCGGGCACCCTTGACATCTCTTATATGAGCATCCAACAATGTGACCACCCCCTCGTATCTCTTCGTCTCCTCCTCTGTCCAAAGCGGCCCACCCTTCTTGTGGTACCCCTTCTTCTAATTCTTGTGTGGCTCCCTTTCCTTGTCATCACCTTATCGTCTTCAGCCCTCCCAGCTACATAGCAACCTCTGCTAGCCCTACGTCACCTTGTAGCACCCCCTGCCCTCACCTTTTGGAACCCATCTTCTTCTATTTGGGACCCCCACTGTGCAATAACCATTGCCCCAGGCTTCTCTTTGTCCACCCCAAACCCACCTCCATCTTCGCCATTCAAGCACCCCTTAAGGTTGCTTTATTGTAGCAACACTGGCCCCACGGGCTACCCTTGACGAAGTTTTGCAGTGTCTTCTTAACATACGACGGAAATGGGTAAACCAAAATTTAAGTGTTGAAAACTAAAATTTAAATGGCTAAACCAAATCTATTGACATCGGAGGTAGCTCATGTGCACACATGAAGAAGAGGGGAGGTCGGGGTATGTGGCATTGTTGCAAGTGAGCCAAGCGATCGAGCTCGGAGGGGTTGTGGCAGCACCTCCTTCATGGCATTCACGTGTGAGTGCAACTTTCAGAGTGGGAGTCGTGGCAAAGCGAGACGTGTTGTGAAGATAGCTTTGTCAGTGAGATTGTGGTGTGATGGTGTGCTCATTGGCAAGCACGAGTGCTAGTGAAGACGACGACTACACCACTCGCGAGTGCTTCACGGAGAGAAAATGGCGGGGGTATGGCAGCATCTTGACGGTCCCAACTCCAAGCATGTGAAAAGAGTCGAACCCCCTTCACCGAGGTCTTCTTCGATTGAAGTTGTCGGACGATGCATGGGAAGTTCGTGGGAAGAAGTCGCGAAACTTCTAACTCCAAATGGTGCTGCCGTTGTTGAAGATGCCAGGTGTTGGAGAAGATGGCAGGCAGACAACGATGACTTTCTAAAGTCTATCGGAGATTGCCGGTGGAAGCTTTTAGAGACTCAAAGGATGTCCAACACTCTGGATGGTGTCGTTGTTGGAGAAAATCGCCAGATAGCATCTGCCGATTGACTAGATCTGGTAACTCCGGTATCACTAAAATTGTCTCCTCCGATGCCGTCCTAGACATAACCAAAAAAGAGGAAGAAGATGCTGAATGTCGGAGATCTTGATGGGAGGGAAGAAGATACCGTTGAAGCCTAAGCTGATGTAGAACCTTTGGATTTGTGTCTAGGCGTAGCAGATCTGTCGGTGTCCAACATAGGGAAAATGAGTAAAAGGAGGAGGGAAAGAAGCTGGCCTCTACTGCCGGGGGTTGGAAAAGAAGAAACCGATCTTGCCATTAGGGTTTTGGAAGAGAAGAACCGGCCTTGATTCTGGAGGTTTGGAAGGTGAAAGATTGACCTCATTGTCGGGGATCGAAGGACTGAAGGAGAGATGGGCGGCACTACCTCACCGGGGTTGTTGGAGAAGAAGAAAAGAGGGCAAACCCCCTATCGGACGAAGCCAGTGCAGAGCTCTCCTTTACAAAAACTTAATATTCCAATTGTTTAGGGAGCATCTCTTTATATAGAGGACCCACTATTACTAAAGAGACCTCTAAGATGACTATTTACGAACATGGACTAGACATTAAAAAATCAACATCATTTATTTTTTTTAAATCTGTCCTCGTCATTTTCTCTGACTGGGAGAAAGCTCGTCATTGAATTTTAAATCTGAAGTTATTTATGTACGGTTGGAACAACCCAAGACTTGACTCATGAGAACGAGTCTATTGAGTTTGCTCTGATCCCAAATTGACACGGGACGAAAATGGGTAAACCAAAATTAAAGTGCTGAAAATTGAAATTTAAATAGCTAAACCAAATCTATTGACGTTGGAGGCGGCCCTGCACCACATGTGAAGATGAAGGGAGGTTGGTGTACATGGCATTGTCACAAGTGAGTCGGGCGATAGAGCTTGGAGGGGCCGTGGCAGCACCTTCTTCATGGTGTTCGTGTGAGTACAGCTTCCAGAGTGGGGTTGTGACAAAGCGAGACGCACTGTGAAGATAGTTTCACCAGTGGGATTGTGATGTGCTCATTGGCAAGCACGAGTGCTGGTGAAGACGATGATGACATTGCCCACGAGCGCTTCACGGATAGAAAATGACAGGGATGTGGCACTATCCTAATGGTCCCAAGCTCGTGAAAGGAGTCGAACTTGCTTCACCAAGGACTTCTTCGATTGAAGTTGCCGGATAATGTAGGGGAAGTTTGTGGGAGGAAATCGTAAAACTTTTAACTCTAGATGGTGTTGCCATTGTTGAAGATGCCAGGTGCTGGAAAAGATAACAGGTAGGTAACGATGGCTCTCCAAATTCCTTAGGGGATTGCCGGTGGAAGCTTAGAGGCTCGGGGGATGTTGCAAAACTCTAGATGGTGTCATTGTTGGAGAAGGCTGCCTGATAGCATTAGTCGATCGACTAGATCTTGTAACTCCAGAATCATTGAAATTGTCTCCTTCGATGCTGTCCCGGACAAAACCAAAGAAGAGGAAGAAGATGCTGAATGCCGAAGATCTTGATGGGAGGGAAGAAGATACCATTGAAGGCGAAGCTGATGCAGAACCTTCGGATCTGAGTCTGGGCATAACAGATCTGTTGGTGTCTTGCGTGTGGAAAATGAGAAAAAGGAGGAGGGAAGGAAGTTGGCCTCTACCACCGGGGTTGGAAAAGAAGAAACCAGTCTTGTCATCGGGGTTTTGGAAGTGAAGAACTGGCCTTTATGCCGGAGGTTTGGAAGGTGAAAGATTGACCTCATTGCCAGGGATCGGAGGAGAGATGGGCGGCGGTTCCTCGCCAGGGCTGGAGAAGAAGAAATGAGGGCGAACCCTCGCTGGACAAAGCCAGTGCAAAGCTCTCCTTTTCAAAAATTTAATATTCTATCACTATTGAACTGTTTAGGGAGCATCTCTTTATATAGAGAGTCCACTATTACAAAAGAGACCTCTAAGAAGACTATTTACAAACATGGACCAAACACTTAAAAATCAACATCAATTAAAATTTATCCTAAAATCTGTCCGTTACTTCTCTTCGGTTGAATCCACGCAGCTGTGGTTAGCCTCCGAGAACCAGGTACTCATCCACCAGGTGAGGTTCCACCACCACCCGTGAGACCGGCTAGCCAGCCCGATGCCAACAATGCCTTCTGGACCCCCCTTGCGAATACTGTTGCAGCTATGGTATCTCCGATACTCCAGGCATAAAATGGGAGAGGAACTACAGTTCCCACCCAATTGCCAGAACAATACCGCAAGGGTACTGTAGCAACTGATTTTGTGGATGTATAGGGCACTGAAATTTTGATGTTCAAGGCACCGAAAGTGATGGTCCTAAGGCACTGAAAATTCATAAATTAGTACCTTGAACTGGGTCAAGTTGGTTATTAAGTTACACATTGTTCTAGATAATCGAATCAGGTCGAGATTGACTTAAGAGGTGTATGTTTTTTATTTGAAGTTATTTAACATATGTTTTATGAGTAAAATGTGATACGGTATCAGCAAGATGACCCGACCAGATTGGGTCTAGTTTTGACCTGTTCGGCAGATTGCATTGGGCATGGTTCTACATCGAGTGGCTTGATTCAGCATTGCACAGAGGTGCAATTGAACTTGTTCGGCAGCATGACATCGGTACACAGTGGAAGTGTGGTGGAATCAACGCAGTTCGATCGATTGATTTGATGCAATATGATGGGTCTTACCTTCTCATCCCGCATCACATTCCAATGATAGAAATCTGTAAATGGTTAATACTACTTGATGAAATATTTCTAGAAGATTCATTTTCTGTTTGATTAACATAGATAATTTTTTGTTCCCTTTGTCTCCTTAATGTTATATGCACAGGTATGGTGTTGTTTCCTTTTGAAATGATTTTTTAGCATTTTTGTTTTAATTTTCATTAATGTTCTTTCTTCAGCCACCATTTCTCCAGAGATGTTTACGCTACAAGATACGGGCAAAACGAAGATGCAGGTATTTGTTTCTCACCGTGCTGCTATTTGAACCGTGAATGAGTTGCCTGTTTGCTTTCATATGCATTGAATGTGTAGCCCCAGTTAGTTCATCTAAGAGCAGTACTTTAGAACTTTAGACTAGTTCATTCTATTTATCAAATAACTTGCGTGCATCTGTGAGTTTGCAATTCGTTGTGTCATTCAGCATCGAATAAACTGCTTTTAGGGGTATCAATGGTGATTGTTTAATAAAGGTTAAGTAACTGTTATGGACCATTCAAATTCATTTCAATTTCTTGTGTTGCAATTAAAACTTCAATCATGATGAGTTTTAGCCATTTTACATCTTTAAATGTGCATGTAGCATGTTGGTCCAATACTTTCACGTTATGTCTACTTTCTTGTAATCCCATAAGAAGGCCTTCTGATGGGACTAGTTAGCCTTCCTTCTAGTGGCATGTGATCAATCACAAAATTTTTCCTGGGCATTCATTCAAATTTTTTCATTGCCTAGAATTTTGGCCCGTGTTATTCCTGAGATTCGCTGTTTATGCCATATTTAGGCTGTTGAGGAAACTGTCTCTGTGATGAGGTGAGGGTGTGGATGTTGATGACCAAAAAAAGCTGGTCCTGCGTGTAGCTCCTGCTTTTCATTTTTCTCGTCTGAAGTACCTGTACTATTTTAGAATCCTGATTAGATCTGTAGAGCTCCTTGGGAAAATTCAGAAACTTGAATTTGAGATCATCAATGAGAGTGCTCAAAGAAGGTTGGAGGTAGAATGCTCTCTCTTTGAAACGATGATACTTGTGTCTTTTTTTTTCTTTTAGTTTACAAGACTTTCTTAGACACTTTTGATATATTTTTACTTCTGCTTATGTTATCACAACTTTTTGACTGATCAGATTACAAGTAAATATATCACTTTCAGCCAATGTGAATGACGAAGTACAGTTAAGCAGTTTGTTTCCTTTGTATATCTTGTTGGCAAGACCTATTGCTGATACAGCTGTGGGAGAGGTATGACGTCATTACCTTCTTTTTATTTTTTATTTTTTTGTCAATCGTTTCTTTATTGCATATAGTGAGGTTTTAATATTTATTTGAACTCATGCTTTATACCGTCTGATTTGAAGCAGCATTCTACAGTTTATGGCCTCAATAGGATGTGCGTACTTCGCACTTTCAGGGAATTTGGGAGAAGTGATCAAGCAGAAGCTAGTTTTGTTGTTCCTGAAGTCAGGAGGTTCCTAACCGATCCTAAATACCAGGATCTCACCATTATTATTCTGAGTTGCGGTATATCATACTTTTTGTTGATACTTTTTTTACTTTTCATCTTCTATGCCATCTTATCGTTTTAATTTACTTGCAGGGGAAGGTTCTGGAGGCAGACACATGACGGCAGATGAAAATGATGGCCAAACATGTCCATGTGAGATATTATCATTATCATTTTTATTATTGTTGCTATCATTATTGTTTTTGTTACTATTATTGTTATCCTTATTTCTTCAGAACTAGAAGTTGGATTGCACTTCCAATACAAAAAAGGAGGCAAGAGCATCCTGTGACATTAGGCTCCATCCTTTTCCTGAAAACAACCCCCTGATGATAGCAATTCATAGAATTTGCCCATTCTCATTCTTTGGGTTTTCTTTGATGCTTTGTTGGGATCTATCCATGGATTGCATAAGCAGCCAATTCGGATAGGAATTGGTCGTTTCTAGGATCGGATTGGTAATGACCGATCCGATTTCACTGCGAACGACTAATTCGGCTGGAAGTTCCCACGAGATCGGTCAAAATTGGTAGGATTGGTCCCGGATCGACCGATCCTACAAATTTGAATTGTGAATTGGTCGATCGCAGGAAGTCGACATATTCCGAAATCGGGTCAATCCGGGACCCAATTCCAGATTGATTTTGGTCCGAACTCCCCTAATAAGGGGGAGATTGGTTTACTGTCTCACCCCATCTCCTGATTCCCTCTTCCTCCTTCAATCCCCCCTAGGGCTCTCCTCGATGATCACCCCTTTAGCGACCCCCCTCTAACAGAGGTAAACCCGCCCCCTTCCTCGATTCCCCTTTTCCCCTCTTCTACGATCCCGCTCCCCTTCCCCCAGCTCCCTGAAAGGGGTGTTTGAACAGGGGCACCCCTTCAGGGATGTTTTTCTCACCCCGAAGGGGTAATACGTAGGAACATAGGATTTTTTTTACAAGCCTTTAATATAATTTTTAAATTATTTCATATGTATATAGATAAAATGTCCGATGAGGAGCATCGTGTTGCTAGACAGAAAGACATTGGATGTCAACATTGATATATGTTGGATGTGGCAAATATGAGGGTAAGATGCAAGTGATGCCAAAAGGATATACATGGAGGTGTGTACTGCTTCTAACAATATATAGATGGTGTTGGTGGGAATGTAAAGAAACAGTCCTGGCTGAGTTGAGGGAGGAGATGAGAAATTATCTTACTGGGAGAGCATCTCAAATAGCTATTGGTATCGAGTACAGAGCTAAATTTCGTGATGAGTTACTCGGATGGAGAGACACTAATCTCATGTCTTCAAGGGGTAAGAAGGGAAAGTCTTCTGCCCATGTGCAGGTTGATTCATCATCTTCAGATGATAAAGAGGAGGTAGAGATGAGGAGAGCCATGCAAGTTAGGCTCAGGTAAGAGAGGATGAGAAAAGAAGATGAAGAGCAAGAGGTTTGGGTGCTACTGCCTGACGATCGAATGTGGAAGACATTCCGCCTACACATGTGCCAGGCCAAGATAGTGAGTTTCGTCAGTCGCAATCACTTATACCAACATACACTACCTTGTATAGGTAGAGTGATAGGGGACAAAAAGGCATCAAGCAAGTCTTGAAGAGAGTGAATGTTAGTATTGAGGCTACAAAGAAAGTAGTGATGCATATCTGCAAGTGGTTTCTTCATACAAGTATATGAATGTAGAGTTTTTTAAACTGAGGAGTCTTATATGTTTTTTGAATAAACATTAATAATGGTATGATAATCTTTCTTCATGTAGATCTCCCAGCACATACAGCTACTAGTCCATATTTTCAAACAATGACAGATGCCATTGTTGAGATTGGATCTGGGTTCAAAGACCCCACATCAAAATATATTTCTGACAAGTGGTTGGATGTTGAGATTGATGAGTTGACTTTATGGATAAATGGATTTAAATCCATTTGGAAGGAAATGGGTTGCATTGTTATGTGCGATAGTTAGACGGGAATCATAAGAAAGTCTCTTATCAACTTCTTTGTGTATTATTCTGAAGGCACCATCTTCTTGAGAAGTCCATTTATGCATCATGCTAGGTGAAGAATGCAAATTATTTGTTTGGCCAAATGAACAATATTGTATAGGAGATTGGTGAATAGAACATTGTGTAATTTGTCACCGATAATGGGTCTTCATACAAGGCTGCAGAAAAGAGCCTAGTGGAGGTAAGGCCTCATTTATTTTGGGTGCCATGTACTGCATACTTAATTGATCTCATGTTAGAAGACATTAGGTAGGAGGTAAGTGTGAGGTCTTTGATGAGTCAAGGACAACTTATTATATTTTACATATATGGGTATCCCAAGTTGCCTTCCATGATGAGAGAACATGTTGACGGTCGTGATTTGATTTATTCCGGTCTGACCAAATTTGCTACACAATTTATTGCACTGGAGAGTCTCTACATGTATAAAAATAATTTAAAGAGGTTTATAATCTCTATTGCTTATTATGATTGCATAGATACGATACGAGCCATAATTGACCAATATGATATTGTATTAAAAATAAAGACTTATTGAGAACAATAGTGGTGGGAAAATGAACAACACTACTTGTCAATTATAGAATCTTGGTACAAGTGTTGAGATTATTTCACTCCAATGATAGAAACCAAATGGGGTATTTGTATGATGCCATGAATAAGGCCAAGATGAAGATCAAAGAGAAACATATGAGGGGTTACAAAAAATGGTGAATATTATAGACAATAGATGGGATTGGACTCTTCACTATGATATCCACGATACAGGTAATAAACTTTATTCTTTAGTAGCTCATTAATTTTTTGGTTATAGTAATATTTGTATGCCTTACTAGTTGGATTGGATCGATATCTTTTGTGATAGGATTTTTCTTCAAACCAAGGATGTAATACAGTTCATAAGTACGCAATGATGTTGAGGTCTTGTCAGGCACATTGTTAGTGATTAAACGTCTAACAAAGACTATGCAAGATACAACGGAGGTTGAGCTTGAAGCATGTTACTTGTTACTTATTTAATATTTATCAATTATTGATTATGAGCACTAAACTTAATTTTATTTCACATTGTATTTTAGATGATGCCTTACAAGTATAAATAGAGTGTATGGGGATCCATATCTTATATATGCTCATGACAAACTGGTACAATAATACTCGTATCATATATGCATAAACATTTTTAGTTAGAAGTTTATCACTGTTACTAATTCAGTGATGTTATTCTTTTTACAGTTGATTGATGAATTCAAGTGAATAATAGGAGTGCATGGAATTCATTGGCTGCCATTGCTATTAGGGTACTGAGTTAAAGTACCAACTCCTTTTAATGTGAAAGAAAATGGAGCACATTCAACAACACAGAGGAGGAATAGGTTGAAGATGGAAAAATTGTTGAAATTAGTCTTTTGTCATAACAACATGTGGTTGAGAATTCAAATGTCAATGATAGACAATTGACATCTATGGACATATTTGCTACATTTATAGGTGGTGTCTACTAAGAAAGAGCTGCAGCTGAATCTAGTAAGGGCATGTCACAAGGGGTTGTGAACTTGGAATATTTGATGCAGGACGACACGAATGGACTAATAGCTAAACGTTGCAAAATGGCATTAGAAAGCTCAAAAGAATTAAAATAAGTTAAAATTAAAGCAAACCAAACTTAAACTGGCCAAATCGGGCCAAAACCATGTTGAATCAAGCTTGAACCAACCATGGATTGCAGAATCGGTACCTACTGATCCGATTCCTCATGGAATTATCGATCCAGCCATGACTCTCGATTGGATCGGTCGGAATCGATTGGATCGGTTGATCCTGTACTGATCCAGGTGGATTGATCCGAGAATTGGTTGATCCGGACCGATACCCCAAAAAATCGAAGGTTTCAAAATCGATTCTGGACCTATTTAACGTTCGATCCTCCCAAGGGGAGACTGGACCGATTCTAGTGTTCTTCCCCCATTCGACCCTCCTTCCCCTCCCCTTAGGAGATCTAGGGTTCCTTACTTCTCAACCCCAATGATCCTCCATTTCCAAGGTGATCCACCATTTTTTGGGCCGATCCACCCCTATAGCAGGTAAATTAGGAGGGGACCTCCGATCCCCCCTTCCCCCTCCACGACACCCTTGTAGGGGGTGCCTTCCGCCTTCAACAGGGTCACCCCTTTGGGTGACCCTTAGCCCCCCCCTCCCTGAGTGGGGGCTTGGGGTTTTACTTCACCCCCTTGGGGAGGTGAATTGCACCCCCGAAGGGGTGACAGTATGCCCCCCTAGGATTAATTCACGCCCATTAGGGGGGTGAATTGCACCTCAGAAGGGGTGACAACATGCCTCCTCCCCAAGGGGGGGCTTGGATGTTAATTCATCCCCTTGAATTGCACCCCCGAAGGGGTGCTAATCAAGTCACCCTCGAAGGGGTGACCTGGGGGCATGGATTGCAGAATCAGCCGATCCCGATCCGGATCGGCCGATTCTTGGATTGGATCGGTACCCACCAATCCGATTCCAGCCGGAACTACCGATCCAGCTGGGACTCCCGGCTGGATCGGTCTGAATAGACCGGATCGGTCGATCCTGGACCGATCCAGGTGGATCGATCCGGGAATCGGTCGATCCGGACCGATTCCCTAGAACCCGGAAGGGTCCAGAATCGGATCGATTCAGGACCCGATTCCGGACCATTTTCTGGTCCGATCCCCCCAAATAAGGGGGAGATCGGACCGATTCCCCCTTCCCACTCTTCATTCTCACTTTCCCCCCTCCCCTTTATTGTCTAGGGCTCCCCTTAGACCCCTCTCCCAACAATCCACCTTGAACATTGGCCGATCCCCCTTAAACAGGTAAATTTAGGGGTGCTCCGATTCCTTTTCCCCCCTTCTCTTAAACAGGTCGATCCGCGACTACTCTGCATCCCGCTGATGATAGTGTAAACATATTAATATATTTCACTATCACTTATACTATCACATATATAGAAGATTCATAATCATAAATATATATTATATACTTAAATTTACATAAAGATCTATTTAACTCTCCTCTCTCTCTCTCTCTCTCTCCCTTTTATATAATAATTTATACTTATATGACAGTTTCTTGAAAGAAACTTACGTTGTATGGCATTGTTTGATAGAATGTCATCCACATTGTTTTTTATTTTTTTAAAAAGTTTTTTTATTTCTATGATTTTCCCTGATTTTCCTGATTTTTTGAGAATTTTTATAATTAAAAAATTTAAAAATTTTTGCCCGATCCGGACTGATCCAGGACGCCCTTTCTTCCGGAGGATCGGCCGATCCGGACCGATCCGATCCCGATCCGGATCGGATCGGTGGTCACCGATCCCGATCTCGATCCCGCGATCCTTGCCTGGGGGGGGGTGCTTGGGGGCTTAGGTGTTTGCACCCTCGAACGGGTGCTAATCATCCCTTCATGGGTGACAGTATGCCCCCCGAGGGGGAACTTGGATGTTAATTCACCCCCCTTGGGGGGGGGGAATTGCACCCTCGAAGGGATGCTAATCACCCCCGAAGGGTCCTTGGGATTAATTCACTCCCATTGGGGGGGATTGCACCTCCGAAGGGGGAAGCACCCCTTAGGGGGTGACGGTATGCCTTCCCCCCTAGGGGGGCTTGGGATTAAGTCACCCCTTTTGGGGGTTTGAAATGCTTGGGATTGGGATTAATTCACCATGCTTGGGGGGGGGTTGTTGTTTAATTCACTTATTGGTTGGATTTTGATTAAGTTGTTTATGTATTTAATTGTGTATGAGTTGATGTGATGTAGATAACATGTTGGACAAGGAGCATGGTGCCGCGGAATTTTGCGACAGTAGATGCAGGTGGTGTTAGAAAGATATGAATGGAGATGTATATCGGCTGAAGCAACATATAGCAGGTACGGGTGGTAATGTTAAGAAATGCGATAAGGTATCAGTTGAGCTTAGAGAAGAGATGAGAGCTTATTTAACGGGAAGAGTTTCACAAAGTAAGGTGAAAATTGGACAAAAGTAAGAGCTGCATGACGAGTTGCTAGGTCGGAGAGACACCAATCTATTGTTGGGAAAGACTACGAAAGGAAAAGGACACGTACATGTCCATGTTGATTCATCCGCTTCATCTTCTGAAGAGGAGGCTCAGGTGAGGAGAGCCATCCCCATCTGTCACGAGTCCTTATTTTCGGACAATGGTAGATGCCATTGGTGTGGTTGGGCCGGGGTTGAAAGCTTCCACATCAAAGTATATATATGAGACAGGCTTGGTCCGCTTGGATAAGGAGGTCGTTGAGTTGACCTCATGGATAGATGGATTCAAATCCATCTGGAAGGAGAGGGGGTGCACTGTAATATGCAATGGGTGGACTGGTATCACAAGAATGTTACTTATAAACTTCCTTGTGTATTGTTCTGAAGATACCATATTCTTGAAGTTTGTTAATGGATCAGGTCTGGTCAAGAATGCTGATTACCTATTCGATTTGATGACTAGTGTGGTGGAGGAGATAGGGGAAGAGAACATTATACAGTTTGTGACTGACAACGAGGTATCATATAAGGTTACATGGAAGAAACTCATGGAGGCTAGATCACACTTATTTTGGGTGCTCTGTGCGGTACATTCTATTGATGTGATGTTGGTGGATATTGGTAAGAATCTTAATGTCAAGTCCTTGGTGAACCAAGGATAACTGTTCACCTCCATCATTTATGGCCATCCAATACTATTACATATCATGAGGTAGCACATTGATGTCATGATTTGATTAGACTGGGTCCTATCAGATTTGCCACCCATTTTATTGCATTAGAGTGTCTTTACAGATACAAGGCTAATATGAAGAAGTTCATTCTTTCCACTGCTTATCAGGACTACATGGATACCTACCGGAGTTCCTTGAATCAATATGATATACTGTTGAAGATGAAGAGTTGATAGAGGACAACAGGTAGTGGGAAAAGATGCAATACTACTTGTCTATTATAGAACCTTTAGTATAGGTGCTCATGTTGACAGATTTAAATGATAAAAATTAAATGGGATACTTGTATGATGCTATGGATAAAGAAAAAATGAAGATTAAAAAAGGATCCCAAAGGTATAAAAATTAGTGGAAGGTGATAGACAACAGATGTGACAAAACACTACACCACAATATTTATGTTGTAGGTATACTTTAATTTGTTGTTTATAAGAACTTGTATTTTTTTCCACTTTCATACTAAATTGGCGTTAACGCTGTTACAACGTACTTCTTGAACCCGAGGATATAATATGGTGGGCAAGTGTGCAAGAATGGCAAGGTACTATCAAACACACTATCAGTTATTAAGCAGCTTTGTAAGACTCAGGAAGACAAAATATCCACTGAGGTTGAAGTGAGTATTTCTTACCATCTTAGTAAATTTTGAACTTTATAAAAAGCAATGGACTTAACCGATTTATTTTGAACTTTCAGATGCCTTCATACATACATAGGATTGAAGTCTATGGGAATCTTGATTTGCAGTATTCACATGACAGGATTTCTCTTATTAAGCTGATAACTTTAAAACATATCAAAGATTGTTGTAAGAAATTTTTCATAAGCTACTAATGCATGTATTTCTTGTCTTCTCTACAGTTGAGTGGTGGATTATGGTGATAAATAGGACTGGTTTGAATCCACTGACATCCGTTGCAATTTGGGGGCTAAGTCAGAGCACTTCCTCATCCCAATGCGAGA
Source organism: Cryptocoryne crispatula var. balansae (assembly GCA_036172225.1). Classification (NCBI taxonomy): domain Eukaryota; kingdom Viridiplantae; phylum Streptophyta; class Magnoliopsida; order Alismatales; family Araceae; genus Cryptocoryne; species Cryptocoryne crispatula. Next base: position 26,975,571 of record CM069927.1, read on the forward strand.
GGAATTGGAGAAGTTTGTTCACTGCCATTATAATATGAGGCTGAGGGATCTAGAATATTAAAGATAGGCAGAGGACATCCGAGCAAAGATTTGCACAGTTTGCAGGTGGATTGTACCAAGAAAGAGCTCAAGCTCAAGCCACTCAAGACTTGTCACAAGGGGATGTGGACTTGGAATACCTATTCCAAGAAGAATATCCACTTGCAACATGGGTGGAAGACAAAGATGCTGAGAAAGAGCTAGAGTTCGACCTGAATGACAGATCATGGGTCGAAGATGAGCTTGACAGCGTCCTTGGTGAGGACAAAAGATGCAAGAAGGAGAAGAAAGTCAAGTTCCATGCATAGCTCCACTTCCTGATCCACCCCGGACTACAGCTTTTCCAGAGCAACATCCAGCTCCCTCTATAGCTCCAGTTCGAGTTCCGATTGCAGGTCTATCTAGCACCACGACCACTAAGAAGAATGGTGGCATCTTGAAGGCATTAAAGAAAACTTGCTTGCCTACACAGCAAAGTAGTCAAGGACAAGATACATTAAAGAGGAAAAAGATAAGTATCAAACGTTGACATCATCTCCTTGATACTGAGACCACTTAGACATCTTCAAAAGATGAGGATGAGGAAGAATTTTTTTCACCCACACAACAACAGTGTACGGGAGGTGGAGGTGGAGGTGGAGGCATATGTGGAGCTACATGTGGCTCTACTAGTAGTGCATGTACGAGTGGAGCAGGTCTAGATGATTTGAATGACAAACGACATTCATGTTAAAGTGGAAGGACCAACAGATGTTGGATGAGGATGAATGTATTCGAGGAGTTCGCATCTTCCTATCCAGATCCTGTTTCAGACGTTGACCTTTGCTTTCCACCATCTCCTCTAACTCTAGCTTCGACTGAGGGTGGAATTTATGATTTTAGTTACATGGCACATTCTTTATTTTTCTATGGGTTTAGGCCAATTATGACTAAGATATTATGTTATGTTTCATACATATATATATTTTGATCCGAGAATCCGAGATCCGATCTCCTAAGACTTTTCCGAGATTTTTCTTAGATCTCTTCTCTTTCACCCCCAAAACGAAGTCGAGATCCGAGAGTTGCTCTTTGGATACCTTGTTATGTTTCTTCACATTTCTATTTACCTCGTCTATATGTTGCTTTAATCATAATACTCATTCGTTTATTTGCCACACTAGTTCCATTGTACCTTCTTATTGTAGTCCACCAAAAAGTTATGTTCCCACCCGATATCACGGGAAGCTGATGTATCTCATTTGTTGGTCATTGCTAAAGTCTGTAACATTAACACATTAAAAAGAATTAGAATATTAGAAGTTTAAAATATTAATGTATTAATAATAAAAGGGGGGATGGAAGAAGACAAGAGCCTTTAAGGGGGCTGTTGGGACAGTCACCCTTGAGTGACTATTTAAGGGGTTAGGGGTGAGTTGGGAGGGAGGCATAAGGGGGAGGGTGGGGGGAAGAACAATTCCTTAAGGGGTTGTTTTAACCTCGGGTGATTGTTTGAGGTCTGAAATTGGGGGTTGGGAAGGGGGCACAGGGGGGAGAGAGTAGGACCTCATGATACGATTTGGGGGGGGGACAACCCCTAACCTCAAATAGTCACCCTTTACGTCTGAAATAGGGGGGCTGGGAGGGGGGCACATGGGGGGAAGGGTGAAGAGAGTAGCTTCTTATTTGAGATTTGAAATTGGGGGGCAGGAGCCCCTTAAAGGGCTATTCTTGGTTTGGGGGGGGGTTGGTAGGGAGACCTTTAAGGGGTGTGGACGGGACTTTTCTTACCTTTAAGCAATCAGGTTCGGGGGGGGGGGGAGGAAAGGGGTAGACAACTAGTCTTTGGAGTAACAACCTCTCTACAGGGGTTCCAAGGGTTCCAAAGGAGAAGAATTCACCGGAGAAGGGATATTGACATCAGGAAAAGGGGAATTGGTCCTCCACAACACTGAAGTGCTAGGGAGGATCGCTAGAGAAATGGAAGGATTGATGCCTGATCAACTTGGAATCGCTTGACAGAGGTTTGGATCACACCCAAATTACCGGATCGACATTGGATTGAAGGAATCACCATGAAATCATTGGAATCTTGCTGGAAGGATTCCGGAATCATTGAGCTGTAGAATAGAGTGGGGGCATATCAAATCGATATCAGGCCCAGTATTGATTTCACATTGGGACTTAAGTTGTCCTAGCGGAGTTGATTTCGATCTGATTCAAAGGAATTTGCCAATTCTGATCCGATTGAAATTGATTCCTCCTGGAGTCAAGTTTGGATCAGCGCTCTAGGTGATAATCGGATTGAGACTAGCTGATGCAATCTAGGAATCGCCTAATTTCGATTTGATCTGGCCGATTATGCAAATCATGCTTGGCATAGCTATGGTGGGATCCTCTGGAATGGAGGATGCTGCCAGGACGTCCTCCACCCCATAGCAGTTCTAGGTTCTTAACCCTGCTGCACTACCTCTCTGATGGCCAGAGACGGGGGCATTGAGAACTCAGATTTCACAGATGCAGAGGTAGCCTTCTCCACTCTTCACCAATGATAATGCCTATTCATTAGGTTCGATGTCACCACCAAGGAGGGTTGGGTCGGGGGTCGCGACCGGGTCGCGGGACCCCCAGGCCGACCCGGTCGCGACCCGGGTCGCGACCCTAATTTTTAATTATTTTTTTTGAAAAATTCAAAAAAATAAGAAAAATGCGAAAAAAAATCTGAAAAAATACAGAAAATTGGATAAATTAAATGACATGATTTAAATAAATAATGCATCAATTTTATTCCAACATGATGTGTTGTACACTTTGTAGGTAGTTGATGTACTCTCCCACGTGTCATTTGGGTTGAGTACAAAGCTTGATACATGTACACGTAGACGATCATATTCGCTCGTCCCTCGGGAAACTATCCTAAGACTTGGATCCAAACGAGTCACCATAACTATGTCGATGGGATCGAAGTATCCGATGACTCGCGTAATTCATTCCGCGACTTCGATCGTATGTAGGGAACCAAGAGCCTTGCGATGAATCATACACATAGTCGGAGGCATCGTGGTATTCGCTCCAACTCCACGGCTACGATGACCTCCTGTTTCTACCTCGCGGCGGCCTTCTACCACGATCGGTATCTTGGGTCGCACGAGTATATTGCTCTCCTCGCCGTAAAACGTAGCGACGTGGTAGGAGATATGGGAGGATCTCGAGGTCCCTTGTACTTGTAAAGTGTCGCGCCCCCGTATCGAGCACCATCATCGCCGCTACTCTTTGATGACGAATCCTCGGACGTCCGGTACTACACTCGGATGTTCGGCTCCGCGTATCTTCTCGATCGTTTTCGACCGTATCGGCATCCGCAATATCAAAAGGATCGATCGTAACTTGTTTACCTTTTCGCCTACTTTCGTACCTTGGCTAGTTCCTTCTCCGGTCCTCTCGCGCTTTGTAGTGAGGGAGGAATCGGGAATTCTTCTCGCTAAAGGACATCGTCGAGCACTCCTTCGGCCATCTGGCTCTCGGGGTTGAACTCCGGTTCTCCCAACCCTTCTCGGTCGTTTACCCAAGCTTCTAAGGAGTTCTTCTCGTAGAATATTTGATCCAAATCGATATCCTCCTTCGGTCGACGCGGCTCGTCGACCGAACGTCCCGCCGCCGTGCTATCCAACTCTTTTGTTCCATCTCGGTTCGCTTCATTCTATCCAAATTCCTCAACTTTAACCTCGTATTGTGAACATACACGAGGTCTTGAGCCTCCTTGATGTCAACCTATTTCTCTGCTTTGTGTGAATCAAGCCGAATGTGCACCAATTTCGCTCGCGGCCCGAAGCCGATGTGGTTTGACTTGGGACCACGATGGCTACGTCCGCCAAGTCCTCGTACTCCGGGTACTTTACCATGGTCCATCCACCAATCGCGCATAAATTGAATGTCGTACATTATTATCTAAGTAAGCTTTGATTAATTAAGTGATGAAAAACATTTCTACGTACCCGGACTTAGTATCATCACGGTACTCGTTCAACTCCTGCTCGTTCCAGCGAAAACTCCGCATTCCGTAATCATACATCTTCGTGCAGCGATAATAGCCCGGTCGTCGTCACCGAGCAACCGTCGGACGACGCTCTTCACGTCATCTAATAGCTCGTTCGTCGCCTTGAAATGTGGACTATAGCGATTCTTGGGTTGAAAAAGTAACCTACGAAACAAATAGTATTAGTAAACAAGTTATACACAACTTTGATTAATAAAAAGATTAGTAAATGTTTAAGAAAATATACCTGCGTATGTACGGGTTGATGTAATGTACGCTCCCGGCCGACGATGCTATAATATCCCACCACTTGGCGAAGTCGGACACGGTCTTGGAGATTTCTTCTTTCGTTCTCTCAATCGCATCATATAAATACCCCGTATGCAGCTTTTCTATCTCCGTCAACTATCCTTAGTACCTTCACTACGGGTTGGACGATGTCTAACGTCTTCTTTTACAACTTTCCAAAAATCTCCACTCTCTGTGTCTCTTCTACTTTTCTCTCCTTTCTCTTATCCGATGGGTTACATCTAGCCATCCAACTACCCCAACTTCCGGTGAAATGACCATTCGAGGTTAGAGCTCTCCTTTGACTCAATAAACTTAAGGAAATATAGTGGGAGGCGAACCGGGTTGCACCCGGGCCGTAACAACTCTCGCCCCTTGGTGTGTTCCTCTATAAGTGCAAGGACAAAGTTGTGGTTATAAATAAATGAAGAAATAAAGGGCTAGCTTAACTACCCTGTCTATTTGAGGATCTCGTGCATATATCCTCCAACATCAAATCTAAAGAGTGGGCGGAACAGGTGTCCAATACAACTTCGTCTTTTGACCATAAGCATCCGACCGGCCGCTTTGTATGCGCCGCATTGTCCGCGACTACTTCGAACTACCCGGCTCTCTCCTATTTCTTCTATCGCTCCATCTATCAATTGGTAAAGATACTCCGCATTCTTTACTCCGTCCCGATGCGTCGACCGACTTCCAAAAGACCGTGCGGCTCGACCGTACACTAGAAATTGATCATAGTCTTCCTAGTAATACCCTGTTAAGTATAAGATGTTAACTAAGTTATACCAAAAAAGAATGTTAATACATATAATATGAATGAGTAAAAGAAAATTTAATTACCGGTCCATCCGTCGGTCATTAACGTGCACCTCCATAGGAAGATATACATTGTATATTGTACCTCCATAGGAAGATATACATTGTATATCTCCTTTGGGTTTGGACCAGGCACTCCCCTCCCGACGTCTGCGATCGTGTCGATCATGTTCTCGTAGTATGGTCCCTTCGCGGCATTTGCTCGAATGCGTGGTGAAAGAACCACCTTGACGTTGCCGCGGCCAATCCTCCTTACATAATTTGAGGTTCTTCATCGCCGTCGTGATTGTTGTTTGACGTTGTCGTGTCCGGTGATTACGGGATCCACGGGACCTCTTGCCGGTCATCGTCTTGTGTGAGATCACGAACCCGATCTTGCGGTTGGTTGTTGGATCCTCTTCCGCTACCTCGACCACTCCCACTTCCAGGACCTCTTGACCCATCATTCGGCCGGTATGTCATAGAACTCTTCCTCGGCGAATGATCTTCGACTCGCTTCCATCCTCGTGAGAGTTCATCTTTTAAAAAACATTTAAGTATCGAGGCTACTTAATTATCCTTTAAAATAGAATAATGAAGAACGTTTATGAGTAACACCTCCCATACCTTCGTACTCTTCGTCTCCAAAAATATCCGCCTCTCTTGTCCGGTTCCGTAAATGTGTACGGATCGTCTCCCCGGTTGCAATTCTTCTCGGACGGTCTCTTTATGTTTTTTGCTAGTTCCCTTCGTTTGCTCTATCGCTTGTAGGTGCCTACGAAAACTCGACCTCCGTGAGTCCGTGTGCAGGAAGAACATTTCCCTTCACGCCTGCAAGATCAAATTTTAAACGATAAATACCACCGAATATTACTTTGTCGCAATATTTACATTGCACTTTTCTCTCCGCCATGGAGATCAAAATGCAATGCAACCAAGCCGGATCACTCCGTGTCGCGCCGGTAGTTCGGGGTTGTTTGGCTTGGAGAAGACATTTTTTTTAAGTAAATAATTACTTAAGTAAGTAATTAATTATTTAAATAGCTAATAACCTTAATTAGTGACTTCTAATGTAAGTATATTTTTATTTATATAAATTGAATGATTAACTAAATATATGATTAAGTAAGTAATTAATATTCCTTCAAACTAATGATGTGTTAAGTAACTACTAAACTAAATATCTAACTAATCTTCTAGCTAACTAACTATGCAAGAAAGCAAATAAGTATTAAAAAGAATAAACTACTTAACCCACTAATCAATGGAACTAATATTAAATAAATATACTAAATGAACTAATGAAATGCTTCGATGAAATAATTAAGTAAATGAGAAAAAAAATTTGAGCAATGAGAGCAATGAGAGCACAAATGAGAGGTTGAGAGTGAGAGTGGGGGGTGGAAGTAAGGAGAGCCCCCGGGGCTTTAAATAGCCCCGAGGGCTGAATGGGGGGCTGCGCCCCCCAAGACCCGTTGGCAACGGTCTTGAGACCGTTGCCAACGGTCCGGCAACGGTCTTGAGACCGTTACCAACGATGCAGCAACGGTCAAGTTGCCCCCAACGGTCAAGTGACCGTTGCCAGACCGGGTCGCGCGACCCGGCCGGGTCGCGCGACTCGCGCAACTTGGCCACGACTCCGCGACCCGGCCGGGGGAGTCGCCCCGACCGGGTCGCGACCGGGCCGGTCGGGCCTAAACCCGACCGGGTCGGGGCCGGGTCGCGACCCGGGTCGCGACCCGGCATTCCATGGTCACCACATCTGTCTACCAGCATCTGAGGCTCATCTCCCCATCAACCCTCTGTACCCCTGCCTGAACAACCTTGTGGAAGATGTTGCCTCCACGAATATGCCCATAGTCACCTCATGAACCCATCCCTTGTCTATGAACAGTCAATTGACTCCAAAGACGCCTTAGAAGCAAACCTGATAGGAACCTGGTGTTCCCCTAGTTGAAAGACTGCCACCCTTTTGGATGAAATCTCCTGTGCAGGGGAAAAGATTCTAGGATGCTACTGGCAACTCTTCTTGGGCAAAACCATCTCTGATGCCCAACACCTTGTTAGCTACAAAATACTAGAGCTTCTGGTACTCCTCACCCACTGTTCCCTTGAGAAGGATTGCCCATAAACATTAGAAAGCTAGGGGGGTATTCTGGGAGGACTATCTAGAGTAAATGTAGATTTCAGCTCCCCTCAATGCGAGGAAAATCCTTATATGCCAGAACCTTCCTTGTATTTCATGACCAACCTCCCATGCGTCCTCACTTCGCTCTCTTACCATTACTCACTTCAAGCCTTCGCCCATGGTCAAACATGCTCGTGGCAAGTAGCTGGAATTTAAATCATTGCTCATTTTTGCTATTACAATTTTTTATGTGCTCATTAGTGGTCTGATGTCATTTGACTTTTGATTGTGGAGTTCTTGTCATCAACTCTATGCCTTAATTTCTCAAAACGGCTGCTATAAGAACTTCTGATATTTACAAATTTTTCTTTTAGGTAAGCTTGAAGGAAATTGTCTATGGGGAACACTACACTTAGATGCAGTCTTCACTTCACCTGAGAATTATGAAATGTTGAACTTGGGACAGAGAATTGAGGTGATTTCATCTGCAGATATGCATTCCAGCATTTTGAAGGTATGTGATTGATACTGTCGGGATGTCTGATATTGTATGATAGATTTTTCTTTTGATTTTTTTCTTCCTTTCTTAGAAAAACACTGTCACTTTACGAACTTTTGAATGCTTATGTTTTTTTATCAACCCTTTCTGACATAGCATCATAAACTTGGAAATTTGCCTTTATAAATTCTGTGAAATATCACCATAAAGATCTGTGAAATATGTTGTGAAACCTGCTCTCGTTATTTTTTGCTGCAAGTTTTTAAAAGAGTTGCAAGAATGCTCTTGCGCAATGTACTTTCAGTTATGTTGAGAATGATAACATAGAAGGAACTTCTACCAGCATTGGGCTTTAAGGGTCCGTTCGGCAACTTGTGAGAGTACTTTTGATGGAAGTACCCTAGTTTGAAAGTCACTTTAACTAGAAGGCATTCTCTTTTGTAGAAGTGGAAGTTATTTGGTTGCATTTTTTCATCAAATAATAAAAGTACTTTTATGATAAAAAGAAAAAAAACAGGGGTAGTTGCATGGTTGCAAGGGGACAAGAACATTGCAACGGAGGTAGGAACGGGATGGCAATACTACAATGGGGAGCGGACATGCTTGTCGGCGGGGTGCAGGCATGGATTCTGGAATCGGAATCGGAATCGGAATTGGTTGGGACCGATTCCGATTCCAATTCCAGGAATCGGCCGTGGGAAGAGAATCGATTTCGGATCGGTCCGGAATCGGTTTTTTTTTGATTTTTTTTTCGTCAAAAAAAATCAAAAAATTCAGAAAAAATAGGAAATGAGTTAGAAATTTTTAAAAAATAACCAATGCATTCATCCACAGGACCACATCGAGAAAATACTAATGAACTCTAATTGAAGACTTGAAGTTAAGTACATATTCCAATTCCATTGATTCAAAAATCAAAGAGATGATACATCATGAAAAAATTTTTTTACATCATATCAATCTACTATCAAAATCTAGGATATAAATATGGGTCTTCCTCCTCTCCCTGCTGCGCTTCACGCTCCTCCCTCGTGCTCAGTCTTGTATACTGTCCGGGATCATATACATATGAAAATAATGACGATGCCATGCCATCAAGGTCGTATGGATCGGACTGCGGGATGACCGGGACGTAAGCAGAGGATGGTGGAGCTGGTGGTGTAATCCACTGCTGGTCAACCTGGCCAAATGCTGGATACTGTGGCTCCTGTATATATGAATTATGTGTATCCGAATCCAGCGTGTAATACGGCTTTGGAAGCCGTGAATCAGGAGACTCGGCTGCTGCTGATGGCTGCATCGCTAGTATGCACTCCTCGTCATCATCACCTGAGTGAGGAGCCTGCGTGCTGTCACCTAGGTTGACAGGACGCCTGACCTCTAGCTTCCTTCTCTTCACCTCTTCAGCTATCTCTGAAGTACCAGAAGGTCCAGAACCCAAAGTTTTTTTCAACTTTGCAAATTCTCCCATTTTCCGTGCAGTCACTTTTGTTTTCGTTTTCCCCGGACTGCGAATGGGCTGGGTAGCGGCGGCCGAGCCGGAGTCGAGCCGGGGGTAAAGCCGCAGTGGTCGCTCCATAGCCGCCGCGAGAAGAAGGCCCCGCCCGAGTCCGAGAAGTAGGTGGAGGTGGAGGCCGAGCATCCTCCTCGGCTTCAACACCATCCAACTCTCATTCAGCCCATGCACGGTCATCGGGATCAAACTCAACTGCATGATCCCTGGCTTCCCTCTCCTCTATCCAGGAGGCAAGTGCATGCTCCTCCTGGAATATCTGATCCTTGTCCACCTCCTCGGGTGGTGATATGGCGGAGGAATGCCTCTGCTCGTATGGACCACCTGCGAATCGTGCAAATCGCTCCTCGCTGATCTTCTGTCGATCCTTGATGTTCTTTCTGCGCAGCCTCATGTTGTAATGACAGAAGACCAGCTTCTCGGCTCGGTCTGAGGTCAACCTGTTCCTCCTTTTCGTATGTATCAGGTTGAATGTACTCCAGTTCCTCTCACAATGGGAGGAATTGGTGCTCTGGCTGAGTATCCTGATACCGATGGCAGCAAGTGGATTTCATCCACTCCTGGAGTTCACCCGAACCCACCACTCAGCTGCAAGAAAAAAACAAGAAGAGAAAAGGTAAACAATTAGCCCATCATCTTTCATAACTTATATGAAAAGAAAATAAAATCTTCATCAAGCTATTACTATACCAGGTGACACTTTATCAACTGAATATTTCAGATCAGCATTTGAGTATACGCCGACCCTCATCTTATACTTATGCATCTGAAAAATTTATAAAAAAAATATTAGTTGCCTGGTAAGGCTACTCCAAGGTATTGAATGACCTCTAACTTACTTCTATCTCAGCTTCTATCCTGTCCTGCTGAGATCGGCACAGACGCTGAATAACAGCAAGTGTACCCCGCATCACCTCGTTGTCGTTCACCACCTGTCCTCCATATTGGATGCGGGGGTTCAAAAAATATCTTGCAAGATTTTATTAGATAACATTATGAATAAGAAAAAAACAAATATTCAAAGAAAATTTTTTTTTAACCAAGTTACTGCGCGTGGACATCGTGGTGCAAGGTCTTGTCCCCTTGGTCATCTATGATCTTCCACCACTTTTTCTAACCACTGGGATTTTTTTCTTTTATTTTCAGCTTTGCCCGGTCCGTGGCATCGTACAACGTGCCCATCTGGTCCTGTCATCTGAGTCTACCAACCTCAAGACACCTACCAGTGGCTCAATGATTGCCAAGTAGTAGGCAATCCTCTCCCAAAACCTCTTGTCGGTGATGCGCTTCTCGGACACCGACAAGAATCTCCAGCTGATCTTTCTTATCATGCAGGTTGTCCACCATATAGTTATAATACTCAGACTGTGTGAACCTAACCAATGCATGCCTGTGCCGGTGTAGACTCTCCAACGCAATGAAATTCGTAGCAAATCGAGTCGGACTAGGCCTAACAAGATCGTGCCCTCCTGTGTGTGATCTCATAATATGTAGCAGGCGGGGATGCGAATAAATAAATGATGTGATCGTCTGCGCCTGCCTAACAAGTGTGGATACACCCTCCTCCTTGCCTACATCCTGTAGTATGAGATCAATAGAATGTGCCGCACAGGGCACCCAGAACATGTGCTTCCTCTTCTCCATCAACTTTCTCCCAGCCACCTTATATGATGGTTCGTTGTCAGTGACAACCTGAACCACATTGTCCTCCCCGATCTCCTCCACCACCGCATCCATCAGAGAAAAAAGGAAGTCGGCATTTTTTATCTTCCCAGAAGCATCTACCGACTTCAAGAATGTTGTCCCCTCAGAACAGTACACCAAGAAGTTTATCATACTCTTCTTGGTGATACCTGTCCACCCATCGCACATAATTGTGTAACCCCTCTCCTTCCACACCAACTTAAATCCATCCATCCACTCCTTCAACTCCTGGACCTCCTCATCCAGGCCAGCGCCGTATATGTGTCTGCTGTCCGGGGCTTGCAAACCCGGTCCAGCCTCACCCACGGCATCCACCATCGTCTGGAAGTAGGGGCCGATGGTGCGTATGTTTGGGATGCCTACATCGAAGTTAAAAAAAAATTGGGATCGAAATTTAAAATTAAGTTTAAGTAAATAAAACACACATAATGTCAATTTTAATTTAAAAAGTGATACTTGCGTACGTAAAAACCATTTCACAATGTGGCGAACGGCTCTCTTTGCGGCCGTTCGTTGTCTTCACCCCTTTCATTGCCTGTTTAATCCCCATCTGCCCAGCACTTTGTTTCCTAAATAAATACTCGTCACTCGGTGTAAATCGAGTGCTGATAGAAGTAGAACGGCGGTGTGGCTCCTGTCTCCTGGGGTCAGTCTCTCGGTCCCAGCCTGAGGTCGGGCGAGCCGATGCTGATCGGCACAAAGCTGGGTCAACTCTGGACCCAGACCCTCCTGCTCCCCTCCTCCTGTCCTCCTCCTCAGCAAATGCACGCTTGCTATCGTGCCTAGCACGTCTAAGCTCGGAGTCCGAGGACTCGTCCTCGCTCTCTGGCTCCGGCTCAGCTGGTGCCTTCCCCTTGCCTTTCCCTTTCGAGGTAGGCAAATCGCGGTCCCTCCTCCTCTGGAGTAGCTCGTCGTGCAACTCCTCCCTCTGCTCGATCCTAACAACCCGTTGAGAGGCTCTACCTGTCATGTAGCCTCTCATCTCCTCACTCCTCCCTGGGCACCTTGTCACATTTCTTGACATTCCTACCTGTTCCGGCAATATGTTGTTTCAGCCGGAACACCCCCCCGTTCATCTCCTTCCCACACCATTTGCACTGTACACTCTTCCTGACTGGGTCTACCATCTGCCCGTGTTCCCAACCCATGTCGGAAGCATGTGCTGGTGTTGCATCACCTTGATCGGCCATTGCTTATATCTGCAAAAATTGTAAACAATGCACTAAAAATGATTAGATAACATAAAAATTGATTTAGACGTTGTTTGGGAAGCAGACAACCCAAGTAACACACCATTCGGTATGTTTAAAGGGTTACGTATTTGCCGGAAATGGTCGTAAATTAACGTACGGGATATACGGAATTTTTTCCGTGCAAAATGGACTTAAACGTATAGTTCAAAACTTGGACGGACTTGTTCGGTCGGAAATCACAACGTTTAACGACGCTCGGACTCGTCGGAAACGCGTAAGAATGGACGTACGATGTTTTCGGCGAAGAAATCTTACCAAAAACCTTACAAAGATCGAAGAAGAGGTTGATTCGAGGTCGGTCCGAGCTTGAATCAGCGGAATTCCTTGAAGACGTTGCTTGGAATCGCCGGAATCGCCGGAATCGCCGTCGGAATCGCCGGAATCGGTGGAATCGGTCCGGAATCGATGCTTGGATCGACGGAATCGGCCGGAATCGACGCTGGCAGCTGGGATCGTGGCCGGAATCGCCGGAATCGCGCCGGAATCGCCGGATCCAGCTTCTGCCGCCGCGGGATCGACAGAATCGACCCCCGTGGGTCGATTCCGGCTCTTTTAGGGCCGGAATCGGTTCGATTCCCGGTCTAGAATCGAACCGGGAATCGAACCAGGCCGATTGACCCGGTCTTCCGAAGGAATCGGTCGGATTGACCGATTCCACAAGGAATCGGTCGGAATCGGTGACCGATTCCAGGCGATTCATACCAATTCCGCGGAATCCTTCCCGGAATCGGTCCTTCCGCCAAGAATCGGATCGGAATCCACCGATCCGATTCCGGATTCGGTCAGAATCGGACTGATTCCTCCGATTCTGCAATCCATGGGTGCAGGGGTGTTGGGCAAGCTCGTGGAGAGTGTTGATGGGGGCGGGCGGCATTCGTCGGCGGGTTGGGTGCATCTGCCATGGGGGAGGGGGGAGTCGTAGGGAGTGCGGACATGCTGGCGGGGTGCACTTGTCTCGGAGGGGAGTATTCGTTGGTGGGGTAGGGGCAGTCGCCGGATGGGTGCACCCGTCGCGGGGGGTGCGGACGCATTGGCAGGGTGCACATGTTGCAGGAGGGGCATTCACTGGCGAGGTGGGGGCGGTCGTTGGCTGGGTGCACCCGTCGCATGGGGAGGGGGGAGTTGCAGGGAAGGAGGGGGTGGACACATCGGCGGGGTGCCCCCGTCGTAGGGGGCATTCGTTGGCAAGGTGGGGGCGGTTGTTGGCTGGGTGCACTTGTCACGGGGGGCAGGGCGGAGTCGCAGGGGGGTGTGGAGGAAGAGTCATAGAGGGTGGCATGGGGGTTGGCGCTCGCTATCGGGGTGGCAGGGTGTTGTGGTCTGTTGGGGGGAGGGGGAGGACGCTCGCAAGGGTGGTCGGTCTTGGGCGAAGGTAAATTGTGTGTGGTAGTTATCGGGAGGAGATTTTTCGAAGCCAGAAGGAGAAAAAAACTTCTTACTTTTGCCTTCTCTGAGAAGGAGAAGTGAATATTAATAAACATCCAAATACCCTAATGAAAATAAGCACTTCTTATTGAAGGAGAAGTAAAAAAGAAGTAAAACTGGAGAGGTCAAAATAAATTTTCAAAGAATTTAACAACCTCAAATTACATTTTTATACATATCATAGACCCTAGCTAATACTTTTATGGAATATCATATATTTTTCTAAGAAGTTAATGCTAAGGTGCCAAATTCAAATTTCAAACAGAAAATGAATTTCCAAAACAAATCTCTTTCAAGAGAGTTTATAAATATTTTGAGGTTACATCAGCACATTATCACATTTTTTTACATTGTCACCTAGTCTGACAATGTACTATTTAAGTTGAAACACACCCTCGTTCATCTCCTTACCACACCACTTGCATTGTACCTTCTTCATTGATATGTCTACCAGGTGGCCGTGTTCCCAACCGACGTCAGAAGGACATGCCGGTGCTACATCATCATGATCGGCCATTGCTTATACTAGCAAAATATGTAAACAATTTATAACAACCCGTTAGACATGCATATAATTACTTTAAGAGCTATTCGGGAAGAGAACATCCTATTAGTCGGGTTTTTGGTATGTTAAAACCACTTCGGAGTCGTCGGAAAGATGTAAAAATTAACTCATAGCTATTTCGGCGGTCAAATGTTATTAATAAGATGTTCACGACGTATAAAAAAAACTTGTTCAGATCAATTCGGGAAGCGAACAGCCCGTCGAATGGGTTGTTCGGTATGTTTAGAGAGTTACGTCTATGTCAGAAAGGATCATAAATCATTGTATGGGGATTCCAAAATTTTACCGTTATCAAGAACATTTAATCGATGTTCTTATAGGTTAAACAAAGCTGTTCGGAAAGAAATCACCAAGTTTAACCATGATCGAAGTCGTTGGAAACGTGTAAAAATGGACGTACGGAGTTTTCGACAAAAAAATCTTACCAACAACCTTCGAACAATAGAAGAACACGTTGAACATAGGTGGAACGGAGCTTGGATTGTTGAATCTCTTGAAAGGATCGCTGGAATCATCGGAATCGTTGGAATCGTGCGGAGGATCGTCTGAATTGGTCCGATTCTGCTGTAGAATGCTGGAATCACACGATTCCAGGTTGGATCGAGCGATTCTGGGCTGGAATCGTTGGGGAAGGACCTCGCCTGAAGGGGGGATCGACGGGGGTTGCGTTAGACCCTTCGAAGGGGTCGATTCCAGGTTCGATCCGAACCTGAAACAAACCAGATCTGGAAGTTAAGGGTCCGTTTGGCAACCCATCCGAAGTCCTTATTTTTACCTTCTCCTTCTGCAAAAAGGCATTCCCAATTGGATAGGACCGTTTGGCAAGATAGAAGTAGTAGCTTCCGTTTCTCTCGGAAGGTGGAAGCGAGAAGGAGAAATTTTCTCCTTCTCAGAACAGAAAATCGCTCCCGTAGCCGGCACAACGTCCTCCCGCGGATACGTTCCCGCGGGAGTCGTCTTCGCACAGACTCCTCACGCGGCTACCTCCCGGCTCCCGCGTATAACTTCTGCGTGCCATCCTCCCCTCAGCACAACGTCCTCGATCTCCAGGAGCGATTGTTCACCCGACGTTGGAACGTCTCCATCGCGCGGTCCTCCTGCAAACGGCGACGGGACGGTGAGCCTCACCTCCTGTGCAACCCCCTCCGGACGGCCTCCCCTTCCGTGGACAAAATCCCTCTCGCGGTCCTCCACAGACGGGCGTGGTCGAGGAGGAGCAGCCGGCGTGGTCGGAGGAGGAGCAACTGCGTTTACGACCGGCTAGGAGCGGCACTCGAGTTGCTGATCGATCTATTCCGGGTCAGCCTCTCTCTTTTGTTTGTTTCCTTCGATTCGTGATGTGGTGCGCATCGTCTTCCGATTGACGGAAGCTATCGGCTCGTGGCTGGTTGTCCCGATGCCTCAATGTCTGCGAGGCCGGGGTTGTCTTACTGCGAGGAAATCCAAGCTTTAAAATTTGTTAGGAGTTGACTGAATCAGATGCCAGTGTCTGATCGGTAGTTGCGCATCTTCTGCTTCAATGTTGTTTTATCGATATCTTCTCGAAACGGTAGTGCCTCATCACCACCGGCTGACTAACAACACTTCTATTGTTTGAAATCACGAGTCGAAAATCATGTTATTGCTATGTAGTATGCATGTTCGATTGATGTCGAATCCATGATGGAAGCTCGAATTCTTGAAATTTCTCCCGAAATGAGAAATTTTTCTTATCGCATCGTTCTTCTTTACTTCCATCTTGTTAAGATTTTTCTAGTCTCGATATGGAATTGCAGAACCCCTATTTTCTCGATACCTCCGATAATCCGGAATTGTTTTGGTCTCGGATTTACTTATCGGAGAAAATTTTATACCACGGAGAAGAAGCGGTACTTGGGTATACGATGATCCTCAATCATATTGAATATTTATATACCCATCGGGACTATGAGTGTCTTGATCCATTTATTGCCTTAGCAATTTTCCCTATCCGTTAGTCGGCCTTCCTTTTCCCATCGTACCTTCATGGATAGTGCTAAGTGTTAGCATATCATGTATTATAGCCATCGATTGTTCATTACGTACATGTACGACATCCCATAGGCTGAAGATATGTAGATCTTAGTTCGTATACGGCTGGGTATACGAGCTGAAGTCTGACTACTGCTGCCCCACGGATCGTGGAGCTACCATCAACAAATTTTATGTCATACGATTCGTACCTTTAATAATATTACTTTACTAATTTCCTTCTAATAGCTTTGTATAGTATGGATAAAGAACAAACTGCGTCGAGGATAAAAGTTGTTTGGGACAAGAAAAGTAATGAGTTGTTTATCATGGCGTGCATTACCCAAGTCGAATTAAGAGAAAAGTGTGGGCATTCTTTATCAAAAGTGGGATGGGCAAATGTTATTAAAGAGCTCAATTCTAGCTCCGGACAAAATTTTGATAAAAGCAGTGAAGAATCATTGGGATAAGTTGAAACGACAATATAAAGCTTGGATATCAGTTGAAGAAGAATACAACCGGTCTTGGATGGGATGAAAATAAAAATACCGTGTGTAAATTTCTGAAGAATGGTGGAGTGATTATATTCTAAGTAAGTATGTTTAACGATTGATTATTGTAGTTATAATTTAATATTGTTTATCCTAACATATATGTTTTAAAACATGTAGCGACATCCTACAAAGAAGCATCTTCAAAAGAAAAGGTTTGGAACGTGAAGATTTATTATACGCAAATTATTCGAAGGCACGTGGGACGGTGAAAACGTTACAAATCCATCCGCAAATGTTTATTTGAGATAGACATGCAACATCCTCCTTCACTCCGATCATATACCGAAAACTCCAAACACCTTACCTCAAGAAGAGGAGAACGTTGTCGAGAGAAATGAAGAAGAGGCGAGAACCATACGAGAAGGAATATCTTACGGGTCCTACTTCTCCGCTTCGCAATAAAAGAAAATCAACGCAAGCACGGATGGCATCTCAAATTGGACACTTGTGACAAGCATTAAAGCAAGAGAATAGAGAAAAGAGGAAAGTAAAAGCAAAGTTCCAAGCATTGGTGAAGTTACAAGAATGTTAAAGGAATTACCGGGTTTAGAATTTGGAGGACAACTGCATATGTGGGCATTAACAAGATTCGTAAAAAGTGAATATCGTGAACTATTTGTTGAGATGGATGCAGAAGTTGCACGCCATGGTACCAGTATTTTTGAAGAGAGACGTAGATAGTTTATAGAATGAACGTTATCGTTAGTAGACTAGTTCGCATGAATAACGTTTTATAAGCGTTGTTTTAACGAGAAGTTCCTTTATGATCTAATATATTGTTCATTATGTTTTTGCTTTTTAGGATGAGTTCTAGCGCTCATACGATTCAATATGTTTCTTGATTCAACAAATTCGATTGTAATAATGAGTCCAGTGATTCTGACGAAGACTTTTATGAGGTTGCTCTTACGACATGTTTTATTATTCATAACAGATTATATGTATGTAAAGAGCCATGCCATACATCTCCACATCGAGGATTTCACAAAGTTCGAGAATTGTTAGGAGGACATTGGGAGCGTTCTTATGATATGTTAAGAATAGAACCTCCATTATTTGCTTATTTCTATGAAGAGTTTAGAAAGCACAATTTGCTGAATGATACAAAGTACGTTGTTGTTGAAGAGGCAGTTGCACTTTTTCTTATTATTATTGGTAAGAATTATTCAATTCGAGATATGCGCGAGCATTTTCAACGATCAGGGGAAACTTGTAGTCGGCACTTCAACCGTGTCTTATGTGCTATGCAAGAATATGCGCGCATGAATATTATTGCACCAAGTTTTGATGAAACACCGATGTTCATTGCAAACAATGATAAGTATATGCCATTTTTTAAAGATTGCATTGGAGCAATTGATGAAACTCATATTGAAGCAATTGTACCAAGTGCTCACCAAATAACCCATATAAGTGGACGGAAGACAAAATGTACTCAAAATGTTCTTGCAGTTTGTGACTTCAATATGTTATTTACATTCGTCTCTGCTGGACATGAAGGAATATGTCATGATGCTCAAATTTTGTTAGATTGCATTTGTGACACGAACTCCGGTTTTCCAAAGCCACCAATAGGTAATTATGTTGATTAGTAACCAAATATAACATATGTTATGCATTATGTACTAAACGTTGCTTTTTTGTAGGTAAGTATTACTTGGTGGATGCTGGATTCACTAATTCAACTGGATATTTGGCACCATATCGTGGCTTCCGATATCATTTGCAAGATCGACGTGGACAAAATCCTCGAACAAAAGAAGAAGCGTTTAACTATCTACATTCATCATCGAAATATTATCGAACGATGCTTTGGGGTACTTAAGAAGCGGTGGCGAATTCTGTGGGGTATGCCTCTTATTCTTTAAAGAAACAAGCTCAAATTGTGGTTGCTTCGATGGCCGTTCATAATTTCATCGTGAGGAGTTGATTTAGGTGACGAGCTATTCAGAGAATTTAAAATGAAGAAATAGAAAGTGCATCAGTATTACAAACAACACCAGGACGAATTCCCCGCGAACAAGATAGGCGGGCAATGGGTTCTTTTAGAGATTCTTTAGCGATTCAAATATTTGAATGGTAGAGTATAACTTTTGTTAAGGACATTGATGTATATGTAAGTTGTCTGCTACAGAAATTTACGAAATAAATATTTTTTTATTATAGAAGTCCTTCTATAATTCAAAATATGTAACCAAACAACTTCCACTTCTATTCGTTAGAAGGCCTTCTGTTCGAAATCACTTCAGGAGGAAGGAGCTTCAAAAAGAAGTACTTCAGTCATGTTGCCAAACGGAGCCTAAGTCTTTTGGCAGAATTGGTCGGATCAACCGATTCCTCAGTGAATCGGGAGGAATCGGTCCTTCAGCTATGGATCAGATCGAAATCGACTGATCCGATTCCAGAATCGGCTGATTCCGATCTGATCCAGCCGATTCTGCAATCAATGGATTTATGCCAAATTTCACATATTGACATGATTTTTAGATTATTATTGTGCTCAGTGATCATATTCTCTATGATTTCAGATGTTGATATTTGGATAAATTATCGAATGATTGCGCTTAATATGCCAAGAGGATATCCAAGCATTCATATATGATCAAACCCAATTAAAAGAGGTTGTTTGCGTAAGATCAAATGGCTGAAATTAATCCCAATTGCAATGACGTCTTGGCATAGACATTACATTTATATTGATGGGAGATATTGCATGAAATCAGGTGCAATTGGCATTTAATGATGGCCCACTTGATAGCACCTTGCACATCAATTTTCTGATCCTAGATTTTAGGATCGATGGGCTACACCATTAGATCATATGCCATATGGGTGAGATGTTAGGTCAGTGTGTATGGCTGTCGAAGCTCCTAGATGATAGGAAAATATGTGCATGACGCAGCCTTGGAAGATGCCTAAAAAATAGGTTATAATCTCATGGGTAGCCAGGCCAAAATGGTCTACTAGATACTCCTATAAGATAGGAGGAAATGAAAGCAGTTCGATGGAGATATCTTCACATGACAGCCATCGGAGGATGCCTATAATATAGGCCAAAACCACAAGCAACAAAACCATATGAGTTGCCATCGGATAGGCCTAGAAATTAGGCCTTAATGGCCACCAGGCAGTCCCACAGCATCTCTCATAACCGTGGGCAGTTCAAGTCAAAGCATCCCATCGAATGCTCTTACAAAACAGGAGGAAGTGGAGGCAGTTCCGGTGCATCTCCCCCATAATCATGAGCTTGGCTGGGCCTTGAAGGAGTCCTCCAATAGAAACTGTCCAGGAAGGCAAAGACGTCAACACAATTCAAAGTGGCTTGGTGAAGATTTTAAAAAAATAGGTAAATATTCCCTATCTTCTATCAAGCAACTTAGTAGTGCGCACGCCACAAGGAGTCCCCATCGGGATTGACTCCTCTTCAAGTCTTCTATACAACAGGCCATTTGTTATAGGTTCCGATTGAGTAATGCAGGTTTTGAGAATTCAAAAGGAGGACAAGCTGCAGCCATCACCCTTGTGGCTATGCAAGGCTATGTCGTTCGAGACGTGAAGCGCTCATGGTGAGGGGAAGGTTGCCTCGCCTCAGCCATTTTATGTGAGGTATATATTTTGATATATATAATAATATATACTTGTATACAACATTAAAATTTTTGAAGAACGTAAAAAACAAAAAACAACTCACTTTTAAGGCATGTAGGGCATCAGGATGTTAGTGTCTTGAGGTGGAAAACTGAGTATTGGAGGTTTCAAGATGGGAGAAGTGAATTTTAAGTTATCGGATCCGGTCCTTAATGGGTCCGGATCCGAGCAAGATGAGTAAGGTGAGAAATGTCTAGGTGAGGAGTTCTTGTCTCGCCTTGCCTCGCCTTGAGTGCCTAGGCGCTCGAGGTGATCTCCTTAGATAACATAGATGCAAGGAGAAGAAGCCGAGGAAGGAGAAGAAGTTTGCCGCCTTCACCTACTACGCATCAGCTAGGAGAGCAAGCTGAAGAGAAGAGAAGCCTAAGAAAGATAAGGTGAACTACTTGTTCGTAGGATCAGTTTTTCGGGCATACACCTTCTCATGCATGCCTATGGCCTATTTCTATGAAGATAGGCCCTAGCTACTCCTCTCATTGCCATGTTAACATACTAACCCATGCGCACATACCCTCTTTTTTATCTTAATTCCTATTGTCTGATGGTTTAAACTCCACCTATACAGCCCATGTTCGACCTATCATCCATGATCATGGCCATATGCTAGCCTATGCACAATCCATAATTAGCAATCCCTACACAACCCCATAGATCCTTCGAAAACTTGCAATGTCCATACCCGAAATGCTCAATGACTTGATCCAGAAGGGAACCCGGCTGTCTTGGTATCATGCCTATATGATGATCTATCCCAAAGGCTTTCTTACTATGGCCTAATTCCATGCATATAATATCTCTAATTGGCTTGGCAAACATTCCTATACCTTAACTTATGAGTAGACCACGTATACCTCATAAGCTAAGCTCTGCCTGGGTATCATTTTGATATCTTAACCTCTCCTCTTGATCCAACCTAAGGAAGTTCAGATGGCAGAACCGACAGCTTATCATAAGCACCTCTGAGCTCATGAAGATGGTTGCAAGTTCAAAGGGCCAGCAAGGGCCGAGAGCAATGCACACATGGGAGTTGAGAATATGTCAAAGTCCATCGAGAGGTGATAAAAAGGAAGATTGTGTCAAAATGAAGTTATGACAGACCTCTTATGACAGATATGACATGATGACAGGCCAATCAGGCTTGTGACAAAATGAACTATGTTAAATATTGAAATCAAATGTAACATTTAAGAGGTTAAGCTTATTTAGTTAGGCCCTCATAATTTTGGATGGATACACAAGCATGTCCTCGGAGTGCACGGATCCCAAACAAGTATGTTGGCACACCCCCACCATACACTGATCCTTCCCCAAGATAAGAAGTATATTTATATATTCTCCATCTACTAAACGGGAAAATTTTTACTTAATTTAAGAGAGTCATGCATGTCATCATGCTAAACCAACCCTAAGATATAGTAGGGAGATGAGGAATAGTCCATGTCCACAAAGAGCTAAGGAGATAGCCCATACATGATGATTTTAGGGAAATATGGCTATGTATGCCTTCCAATGTGATTATGTACCCCAATGTATCCCGTATACGAATGACATTTATGTGTGAAATTAACATCTTTGTAACCCATGTGAACCGTATGGTATGCGAATATAAAGAGATAAAAGAATAGAATTCCAAATCTGAATAATAATAAGATAAACAATGCTCAGATCTGAGAATAACCAGATCACCAGCCGTGGAGATCTGATATTTTTTAATGATCCACAAAGATATCACATAAAAATGTCAACTCTTGGAAGATAATAAAATATGGAGGATAATAAGTTTAATGATTGAAATCCTAATCAAATGATAATATTGGATGCAGAACCAATGTCAGATCTGGTCATTCTGGTTTAGAAGTTCCAAAATTAATTCCTTTGGGGTTCTAAGATCGATATTTTCCAATGTTGTTGGATCCAAAATATGCATATCTCAGGTTTAAATAAATGATGACATTTTAATCTTCAGATCATGAACTGATGAACATACCTTAAAAAAATTTGAAATGGAAATATGATTGAGCTTGGATATGCATTTAAACTCCTACAAAATCTGAACCTATAGGACCTAAGTTCTAATGAATGGCAGTCCGGATTGTCTAGGGACTAAGTCCATGTCAAGTTTAAGATCATATGAATATGAAGAAAGTACTTTTAGATTTAAATGATCTATCTGACTGATAGGATTCCCTATTTCCGAAACATAGAAGATGTGCATACCAGATCCTATCACCATCTTAACTTGATAATCCGAGATGGATGAGAGAATAATCTTCAGATTAAATGTGCGTAGATCCGGGGAATCGATAAATAAAAAATCTGATGCTCAGTTTAAATGATGTGAAATCAGACTTTTGAAAGATAATTCTAGATTCGATTGATTCTAAGATGTTTAATGAGGTGAAAGATGATCAAATGTGAACATCGATGATCTAACAATCACTAAGTACCAATCAAGGATTGTCATCTTGCTTCTCGAATTTATCTCAACTAGACTGAAATGAAGAGATCTTGGGGAGATTTTGGAAAAATCTTAGGAGATTGAATTTTGGAAATGAATTTTGGAAATGTCAATCTAAGTGCCTGTTTAAGTGTAAAATGTCAATAATCTTTTAAAAAAGAGAGAATACATAGTTAACATCAAAATAAGCTGGTAGAGAATTAAAAGCGAAATACAGAGGGTGGCCATTATTAACAAGAGACATACAAAGGATCTTGTGTCACACCTAAGCTTCATCTTAAACAATATGGAGTGGGGATCGCTTCGAAACCTTTAGAGGTTGATATGACATTTTGACTCAGTTGTATATATATAATCATAAAAAATATTAAGTTAAAATTTTTTATTAGACAATAATGCTTAGATGAATCTTTGGATAGTTTTTATAAGAAGGTTGATGATGTATGAAGCAAGCATAACAAGGCCATCAAACTATAATAATATAAAATAAAATGAGAGAGGATATGTATGATTCACATAGTTTGTCCGGTATAGAGGTAAGTAGTTAATGGTAGTAATAGGTGGAGGAAATTAAGAAACTAGAGGTTCTATATAGATATTCTCATTTTGACGATCTCATTTTTTGGTTGTGTGGAGGGAGAGATTCTTGGGAGATTTTGAGATATTATTGGGATATCGTATTCCATGATCCCAATGCTTAAATTTGAATGTTTGATTGGCTAATGGAATATGATACCAAATGGCTCATATGCTCACCTGAACTTCAAAAACTAAAAAAACAAAATGGAGATGCCCAGGATATGCATTTTAAAGGGCACTAAGTCCTAACGCTCATACCATGTCCGAATGAAAGAAATGCAACTTGATCTTCATAATAAAAAATGTCATAAGATCAGATCTTGAACATATTGATTTCAGATCCATCAAATTCTTAAGTCCAAAATGCTTTCAGTGCTAAGACTTAAAACAAAAAAAAATGGAATGCTAACGAACAAACTTTGATCAGATACCACGAAATCAAATCTAAAAAAAATGACTAAGTGTATAATGCCAAGACTTCAATTGGAGATATGATGAGTTTAATGAACTCTAAATCCAATGTCTTTAATACTGACTTACATTCATAGAAAAAAAAAATGAAATGGAGATCTCATGATAAAAGATACGAACTCCAATGAAATCCGAAGAGGTGCATATCAGACATTGGATCCAATGAATTATAGAATTCAAAAAATGTCTTATGTTAAAACATTGAATGAAAAGAGAAAAATACACTCTTAATATGCTTAAATTTTAATAGATGACTTTTACCGAGCCAAATGGTCAATTTAATCTCAAGGCTCCTTAAGTTTAAAATGTTTAGAATCCACTAAGAAATAAAATCTTTTAATTGGAATCATAAAATTTGAAATCTCAAATATGAGAATTCATTGAAACCCTTAAAATGCACCTCCATAAAACACAGATCAAACTCAAATCAAATGTAAGGCGTTAAGTTTGCATTCCATTAAGTTTATGTAGTTATATCTCGTGTTTATTTTATGGATGCATGTTTCCAAGTTATACATTGCTTACGATTGTTAATCTAGAGTATTCATGTATTCTCGATATAATTAACATTGGTTCTTTGCAAGTCTGGTGAAGAGAGATCCAAAGACAAACATTAACGAACCTAATGGGGTGTTTGGTTACATTTTTTTTTCTCTCCTTTTAACTTAAAATTTAAAAATGAAAGAGAAGAGGTGTTTGGTTACCATTTTTAAGTCCTCTTCCTATTTTAAAAACACTGCATCTTTCTTCCTATAGCTCTTTTGAATTCAAAACAACCAAGGACCTGTTTTTTTTCAAGATAGACGCGGGAGACAAACATGTGCAGGTGTTTCCCTCTCCATCCGTCCCTCCCTCCCTCCCCCCCCTCTCTCTCTCTCTCTCTCTTTTCGTGTCCCTTGCGGCAGGCTCTCTCCCTCCCTCCCTCTTTGTGTCCCTGCCCCCTCCCCTTCTCTCTCTCTCTCTCTCTCTCTCCCTCTCTCTCTCTCTCTCTCTCTCTCTCTCTCTCTTCTTTGTGTCCCTTGGGGCAAGCTCCAGCGTGCTGCCCCCTCTCTCTCTCTCTCTCTTCCCGTGTCCCTTGCGGCAGGCTCCAGCGCACTGCCCCCTCTCTTTCTCTCTCTCCTCCCGCGGCGTGTGTGGGTGTTCGCCTCCCCTCTCTCTCTCCCCCATGTCCCTTGCGGTGGACTCCAGTGCGCTGCCCCCTCTCTCCCTCTTTCTTGGGGATCTTGCCCTCCATCGTTGCCGCTGCCCCTTCCGAGATGGTAGAGTTCCTCCTCGCTCCACCATCGCCACCGGCTTTGATGGAACCGAGGCAGTCATCACCGGCCTAGAGCTGTGGATTCTTGATGTAGAGGAACAGCCGCCCGTACGTCGCCACCATCTTCTTGGCCTCAAACGCGGTCTTCGCATATGCCCTACAAGCCTTACCCCTCTCCGGCGGGATGCTCGCGTAGGCTCCGGTTGACGGCCGGCGAGATCGTGTCCTCCACCCTCAGTGCCTGGTAGATGTTGGATTGGAGCGACTCCAAGGCCAGGTGATGGCTAGGTTGGGGACGCCGCGAGCGGAGTGATGCGGCAGCCCGACACTCTCGGAATGCACCACCTCGAAGGGCTATAGGGCGTCCTAGGCTGTTCCCGCCGGTAGCTTGTAGCCACAGTATGATCGATCGAACGATGACATTCGACGAGGCGGCACTGGTGCGGCACCGGGTGGTTGATGGTACCCAGTCCGCCTGATGATAGCAAACGACTTCATATTTTACCAAACACTATTATATAAAATTTGAAAATAGTGACACTTTTGCCAAACACACATTAACTGTGTTTCTTTAACTTTAAAATTAAAACTGAAATAGGAGAAAATCTTGATTTTAAAAATAAGAGTACATTAGTATTAAAAGAGTAACCAAACACTCTATAAGACCTCAACATGTATATTTTTATACTTATCATATATTAGGTATTAGTTCTATAAGATATTACCTATTTTTATATTAGTTAATGCTAAACAAACGTAATCAAAACTCTTTTCCTAAAATGGGAATTCAAATGAATTTTTGGTTTTAAAATTTAAGGTTTTACAAATATTCTTTTCAGTTATCCTTACTTAACTTGTATGTTAGCATGGTGGCATGCATGATCTTCCCTTAACTTAGTGGGATTTACTCCCTTATTAGATGGAGTTTTATACTCCCGACTTTAGGGAAAGAATCGTGTATAACGGGGATGTGCCCACATATGCATCCGAGGTTAGGACATCTTGGGGACATGTCAATGTGCCTGTCCAAATTAAACACCTTGATGCGTGCTCATGTGTTTTTCTGATTTCAATGTGTTTAAGATTTTTTTTTTGTTCAGTGGCCTTGCCGACCTGTAACGGTCATGGTCTTTTTTAGCCTTGATGACTCATTGCTTCGATGTACACCATCTCTTTTTTTTCTACTCCTACTGATTCTTTGAGCTTTCTATAAGGGTGCAAACAAGTTGAGCTGAGTTGATTAGTATGTTGTTCATGATCAACTCGTTATTTTACACAACTTCAAGTTTGAGCTAGAGCCTTTACAAGTATGTTCAAGTTTGGCTCATTACTTAAGTGAGCCAATCTTGAGCTTGAGTGTGAATAGTAGCTCAACTTAAGTTTAGTTCACATTGAACTTCCAACTTGATATGAACTCATTTATAAAACTCAAAATCAATCTATACTCATTTGTGAAATTCTAACTTTAGCTCATTTATGAAACTCAATTTTAAGGTTAAATTAAAATCAATTTTTTACTTATTTTATGTATTTAAGTGACAAAATATATTTATTATTATTTATAATTTATTTTTTAAATACATATTTAATCAAGCTATTCTTGAGTTTATTGAGTCAAGCAAGAATTTGTTCAAGTTGGGCTCATTTAATGAATCAAACTTTATTTTTTTGTTCAAGCTTGTTCAATTAACATAATAAACAAGTCGAGTCTAGTTTTTATCAAGTTGACTTTCAAGCTACTTGTCCGAGTGTATTTGTTCGTTTGCTCTCTTTATGGTCTGGACAGAATGGGTTTATGGCCAGAATTGGAGAGTTTAAAAAGGGGTATGCTCCAAAAAGATATGTTTACAGGCCGTTGGAGGCTATGCTGGAGGTAGACTAGGACTGGTTATAAGACAGGTTTTAGGGGCTTGATTGGGGTTAGCAATAGGATGCTGTTGAGGGTCCTGACAATGCTTAATTTAGGATTATTGGTGGGCTGTGCATAGATTGACATATGGACATGGTGAAGAAACAGTCTGGGGGTTTATCTTCACAAGGTTAAGCCATAGACAGATGCCTAGCTGAGTAGAGAAGAAGGATATGGCTGAGAAGATGCACTACTGATAGGTATATTTTACCTTGTCTTCTTTTCTCTCATTTCTTCACTTCCTTCTGGCCATGGCAGCAAATGGAGGCTTACAGAAGCCTTTCTTTTTTCTTCTCCTTCGGATCTTCTTCTCTGGAGCTTTTCTGATTGGCGTGCAGCAGATGAGTCAGGCTGACTGCTTCTTTCTCTTTGGCTCTTCTTCTCCTTCTGGGACCGTGCTGTTGCCTTCAGATGATCTGGTGCTACTGTCTTTTCTGAACCCAGAACAGATGGCCGAGGGGGCTACTTTATAGAGGTAAAGGTGGAAAGGCAGTTCCGATGGGAACTCTGGTGGGTGCACTCCATTCTTGGAGCATAGTGGCGTGGTTAGAGAAAGAATAGGTCAGTTTTTTTATTTTCTAGGAATTATAGTGAATTCTTTCTAATGTTTTGTTAAGTGCATGATCCTATGGACTTCTCTCATTAGTGGACTCTCCAAGAGATAAGATGGACCCAGTGAAGAGAGTAACGGTGGGAGATACTGCCACCAGGACTGTCTCCACTTCTATTTTTTACGAGTCTATGGGATTGCACTTTTGACTAGCCAGCTGTGTGGTTAGATCCTATTCTTTGGCGGCTACATATTTTGATCCATGATATCATTCTTTATTGGAGGCTGCTGTGCGGCCATCAGATCCACAATTTTAGGATCAAGAATTTTCTGTGCACTATGGCATCAGTTGGACCATTTAAATCTCAATTTGGGCTTGATTTCATGCCAATTCTCTGCCCAATTAACATAACAATCAATCCTGCACAAATAGACTTCAGATTTGGGCCTAACGTTATGCCAATGTCCAACCCATAATAGTTCACAGAATTGACCGATCTGGATTGGGATGGGCTGATTCTCAGATTGGATCAGCCCATGCTGATCCGATTTTTGGCTGGAGAACTGATCCGATATAATATCTCAGACAGGTTGGCGGAAACCAGCCGAATCGGGACCGGAATTGGCCAATTTCGATCCAATTCTGGCAATTTGGTCGCCAGAATGGGTCTTGCTGTGGCAACACGGAAGAAGCCTTACTGGGTCCATCGCTGCTGCAGCAGCAATTTCAGCCCTATTTTGGGACCGAAATCGCCCCCAAAAGAATCCGATCTATCTTCTTATTTTGTAATTCTTTTCATATTTTATGATTTTTAAATGACCGATTTGGACTGATTCTAGATTGGATCGGGACACACCGATCCGGGTCCCCATTCCGATCTCACAATCTTTGCTCCAGCCCACTTGTTAAGGCATTTAGGCTTGCGCAAATATGCTTCAAAGTTCACCAATTTCTTTGGTCAAATCAGGGCCATTGTCAACTTTAATATCAAATATATGTTGTAATAAAATTGGAATTGGTCCTGATTTCTTACTCATCCAAATAGCTACATTTATTAAATATGGCTATTTTTATGCAAAATTTTATGCAAGCAGTCCTTGCTTTTCTTCTTTTCTTCATTTCGGACATCTTGATTTCAGCTGCCATTTTGGTATACGAGGATCATTTATTAAAGTTGATACTCAATCAAATCACAAAATCTGAACTTTTGGAGGATATTATTGCTGTCCACCTATGATGGATTTGGACCAGCTTTTCGCTTCAAATGGGCTTTGTCTTCAATTGGCATCTAGCCCAATTAACATAAGATCTGAGGGCCTGTGCAAGTGGTCTTATTAACTGGACCTAATTCTATATTGGTGCTCAGCCCACTTTGCATAAAATTTGAATTTTGCATCAATGATCTTGAGATCAAATCGAATTAAATCAAATTAGGCCCAATAAGAGGCTGACCTGACTTTGGTGGAATACTCAATTAATTGGCCTTGGTGCTGTCATTTTTTTAAATTAAACTAGGTCCTAGTCTTACTAGGACTAGGAGAGGCGGCACAGCCCACTTTGGATTTGAGTAGGATCTGGACCTAGTTAAGGGTCACTATCATATCCAACTCCTTTATTAGGCTATATAAACATATTTTTTTCCAATTTCAGTGCAAGATCAGAACCCACCCCTTTCTCTCTTCTCTTTTCTTCTTCTCTGCCGCGGCCACACCTGTCTGCCAACATATCTGTTGTGCTCCAATTTTACTGTCCCAGGTGTGCAATTGTGTGTGCAATTGTGCATCCATCGGGCCTGGATTAAAGAGGATATATATATCCTCTTGCCATTCTGAGCATTCCCCAGGACCTGTCGAGATCAGATTCTTCTCTTCAGTCTGTTTGACTAATTGCTGCATCGAAGATTAGGGGAAGGGATTATTCTCTTCTATTTCTCATTATTTTCCTTCGGTAACATAAGGTACGTGCTATTTTTCTTTGTTTTATTTCGTAATTAAATGTTCCTGGGCTTTGATAACTTTTATATTGAATGGGGACACTTATCTTTTTTTTTTGTTGCTGGTTGCTACTGGAGCTGGCAAGTTCTCCTATTTCTTGTTGTTTGGTTTTCTTCGGTTGTGCTCAGACCTGCCTGCATCCATTGGGGCTGTGAGGGGATCAATCATCTTACTTTTTTGGCTGTTTCTGGGCCCATCAAGGCCTGGATTCTTCTTCTTTTTTATCTGATTGCTCATCTGCTGCGCAAGGATTTGGGGGCAAGCTGTTCCATTCTTCTTATTCCCCATCAATAGTATTGGTATCCTCAAATTTGTACTTTGTTTAACAATTTTGGTGTTTTCGTACCTAAAGGTCCCAGACCATCCTTCTACAGGTTCTCAAGGACATTTGACCGGGCAAGCAATCCTCTAGTCATCTTCTATTCTTTGGCAGTAGCATAATTAGGGGAGAGCCTTCCTGCCCATCTTTCTCCAATCCTGGCCAAGGACAGGTTTATTTTTC
The DNA here is from genome assembly GCA_036172225.1 of Cryptocoryne crispatula var. balansae. NCBI lineage: Eukaryota > Viridiplantae > Streptophyta > Magnoliopsida > Alismatales > Araceae > Cryptocoryne > Cryptocoryne crispatula. Next base: position 27,005,708 of record CM069927.1, read on the forward strand.
CATTTTCTGTCCATGCTTTGGTGCTAAGTGTTTTTGTATTCCATGCATCTCAACTATTAATGGTTTGACCATCAATTTAGGCATGCAAATCATCTTTTTGGTTTACTGCAACAGGTCCTTGCTGAGATCGTGATATTTTGCTGTTGATCATGTCTGCCGGCCAGCATCGGATCTTCTCCTTTTCCTTTGAATTCAGACTTTGATTGATGCTGATCTGTCTGCCAGTCGGAGCATGTCAATTGCTCCTCTAGCTGGCCTTGGTGCTAATTTGCTAAACAGTTTCTTTTCATCGTTTTTTTTTTTGCTCCACATATATCTTCTATGTTATCTGAGGCATAAGGCACCCAAGGTGAGGGACCCAATGCCTTGCCTCAGGCGCCAGAGGCATTTTGATTATTTTATTATTATTTATTTTAATAATTATGCATGTAGTATTAAATAATTGAAATAAATACATAAAACTTGCAAAAAGGGAATAAAAGCAATGTTATGATAACAAAATTCTATGAACAAAAGAAGACTAATGTTATTAACAAACATAACACCATAAACTAACAAGAGTGACAACTAAACATAGCATAAATAATAAACCAAGTGGAATTTAAAACATAAAAGTATCAATTATTATCAGAATCAAGGTTTGTGAGAGCCTCCTGATCATCATTGTTGGTATCATCTGAATTTTCATTAGAATTACGAACTCGTCTCAAAAGACCTAGAAATTGATGCAAATATGTTAGAACTTAGAAATTAGAACAAAAAAAAAACATAATAAATTGAATTAAGACATGTTTAAAATACAATATTGTACTTGGATCATCCTCTTCATCCATTTTTGTGACAGTTTTCACATCTCTCCATGATAACTCTTCGTCTTCATTGATAAGGTCTTCATCTTCATTTGTAGGCTACTCACTTGATTCATCAACGTTATCTAAGGATATTGGGTCTAGATTTGATTTCTCCAACCCTTGATGTCCTTTCCCAATCCTTTGGTTGTATTAAATGAATACCAAATAGTTCAATTTCTTTTGTTGAAGTCTATTCTTTTTTTTGTATGAATCTATATCACAACAAATAAAAATGTATACATCATTGTATTATTCAAACAATTCATATAGGACTAGTTTAATGTTTTTGAATTTGGGAAAGAATGTTACCTGTTCAAATGTGCTCCAATTACGTTCATAACCGAGGAAGTACTTGTTAGGCTCAATATGTGTATTGTCAACTTTTGTAGTTGGGTAGTTGTGTTTTCCTAATATGCCCACCAATTTGCTACAAAAGAAAATGTTTGTTTAGTTTAAATCACATAGGAAGACTACATTAGATTCTTGAATATACGTATAACAATAAATAACAAATCATCATACCCAGAAATGATGTTTTTCGTAGTTGAATAGCCATGTCCCTACCAAACATGTCTTATGCCTCTTTATACATGGCCAATTGCTTGAAAATTTTTTCTTGATTCTCATGCAAAAACACCAACTTCTCATATTAATCATACAATCCTCATTTAATTTTATTGTCACTCTCAATGTTGGGATTAACATAGTGAAATTGGGGATTTAAAAAGTACGATGCAACATGCAAGGGACGATGTAGCTAGAAATCTCATCTTCTGTCAATGATATCCCAAATTGGACCATATTTGTCTATTTTATCATCCAATGCGGCAATGCCTTTTTTAATTCCTTCTATGGCTGCTGGCTTTTTACCATCAACTAGTCACACTACAAGGACATGTGGTATGAATATCTCCAAAGGTCACTTCCTTCCAAAATCTTCTCTTCAAAACAATTTCACAACTCTTTTTTCCCTCGACCTTTTTGTTCTATTGATTGTTGTTACTTCTCCAATTCTACAACGTAAACATACATCGTAAATCATCCTTGTATGTGTTTAAGTTGTCCCAACTCAGGTAGTTAGTTGCAAATCTAGTTACAATTGCACGAACAAGTTTCTATCATTTGTATATTTCCTCATCGATGCTAGAATCTTGGTGTGCCCATAAATGAAGTTTGTCATGTACTTTGCATGTCGAATTGTGGATTTTATTGGTGACAACTGACAAGTTTGAAATATCTTCCAACTTCAAATCAATGTGTCTAAAATAAATGGTGGTGTGTGTCCGTCAAAATACGTCCAACAGCCACATAACTCTCCTCATTGTCCATAACAAGCTAGAGGATATTTGATGCACCAACTTTTTTCACAACCTTTTCTAGAAGACCTACTAATAACTTAGCATCTTTTATCTTTGATGAAACATCTACTGATGTCAGAGAAACTATTTTAGTAAGAGTGTTCGCTAAAAAGTTGATTAGTGTTTTACTCATTCGATCTGTCCATACATCCGACATGATTGTATAGTCAAATCTAATCCAACCGTCTCTCTCTTTCTCCACCAACTGTTGGGTGGTCTCAATCTCCTTAGACAAAAGAGTCTTTCTGATATCATGATAACAATGTCCTTTAAACCTGTTCAAACTGACCAACTATTTAATAATATTTGAAAGTAAGGTGGAAGGTGTTGAAGCAAATGTCTGCTTAGTACATCTATCTAGCCGACGTACTGAATATATCACTCTCTTTCCTCTTTCAAATATTTTTTGTCCTTTACCGATTTTTATTTGGACTCTTCATGATTAGGTGCATAAAACTGGTCCACAAGTCTTTTCATATGTGGAGGTTGAAATTGAAGTAAAGGATCATCTATATTTTGTAAGACATTATGTGAAGATGTCTCCATTTCTCTAATGGTTGTCTTTTCAATTATTGTTTGTTTTGTTTGTTGCATACACTGTTTTCTCTTCTCCTTAGTCTCCACGTTTGCATTATTACAAGTAGTCACATTTGTTTCTAAACTTGCAATGTGTTGCTTCAAATGATAAATGCCTCATTTACACTCTTTTTGACAGAATTGACACCTCATAAAATCTTGGTTATGTGGATCCACTAAAATCCCATATTTCCATTCAACATTCTTAGATTTAGGAAGAGCTCTTGTTATGGAACCTAAGACTTCATTTATGGATATGGGCACAGAAACGAGTTGAGTATTTGAGGTCATCCCTGATCCACAGTCTTCATGTGCTTGAGACATGATAAAATACAACCTAACATGAATAAAGATATTATAAAAAAAAGAAAAAAACAAGACAAGATGTTAAAAAAACAAAGACCCAACTAGATATCTACATGCTTAAAAAAAAGAAATAATCAACTCACCTCTAAGACCAGTAAGCGGCGTATCAACGGTAAACCAATTAAAAAGCAAACTTTCAATACAAAATACTTAAATATAACCAAGTCATGATGTTACAAAAAAAATAAACACTTAACTAAATATATACATGTTTAAAAGAACAAAAATAAAATCAAATAACGCTCTACAACTTCTAGTTCCGGTCATATGATGCTTGTTAGAAGCCTTAAATGGAAACTAATAACATGTTTAAAACAAACAAAAAATAAATCAAACAAGTAAAAAACTTACTACTAAGATCAGTCGGTCAGAGGCTCGGAGGTGTATCAACTATGAACCAATCGAAAACTTATCAAAAATCTAAATATAAGTAAGCCATGATTTTTAAAAAAATAAATGACTAACTAGAACATGTTTAGAAATAAAGGGATATAGAAGATGTGAAGAAAAAAAACTAACAAACCATCTGTCCGTTGAGCTGCTGCACAGATAGAAGAAGCCACGGGAGGAGGACCATGGCGGTGTCAGCTGCGGATGGCAGCAGAAGCGGCTGACAGCAGCGGCCAGGCCGGTGGTGGGGTGACAGAATGGAGGGCTGAGGGTTCCGTCAGGAGCTTCAAGCATTGCAGCGGGGGTGCTCAAGGCTTCTTCGGTCGGGCGGGAGAGTAGAAAAGGAGGGGGTGTTTAGGTTAACTGGATCCAGTTCTTACCGGATCTGGTTATCTGGGACAGAGGTGCCGGAGGTGTTTGAGGCGCATGCTTAGGCACTGGAGGTGTTTGGCTCAGGTGAAACACCAGCGATGCTAGGTGCTTTTTCAATACCTCGCCTTGCCTCACTGCCTAAGTAGTTGAGGCGAGCGCCTCTCACTACACAATATGTCTGTCCTAGGAGGGGTGTGTACCGACCTCAGATTTGGGCTTATGAAATCTCTAAATTTGTCAACTTGGGACCAGCTCTCTCTGTTTCTGCCAGAACATACTTGAACATCTTATTAACTTCTTTTCTCAGATCTGAAGCCTTCTTCATTGTCTACGTTGTTGGGCTCAGTCAATGGGGTCAATGTCCCTGCCGGATCTGGTTGTCCCTTTTTAACTTCAAGTGTAGCAAGGTCGAGTACTCCATCTGGATTTGACATCCCATATCAATTTGATTTTGGCTTCATTAGCCTATTACAGCATTGGGGTCCTATGTATTGCTGACATACTAAATTATTTGCGATAGAAATTCCATTATCCATAGTTTTTTTTCTTGAATGAATAAATTTTTGGCACCACCAGCGTACAAGCTCCCCTTTTGAAAGAAAAGGAGAACCATAATTTTTAATGTGAATTTTTGGCATGGGTAAACCCTAGTTCTTTGGAGCTGAACCATTGTCCCTCTCCTTGTCTTCCTCCCTCTTGCTCATTCTCTCCCAACTCCCTTCTTCTCCTCTTCCCTACCTGGGCGATTACACTCTTCACCATCTTCTTTCATAATAGGTACCCTTTCTCTCATACCTGAAGAACAACACCCACCCTCTGGTGAACAACCAAGACACACACTCTCTCTCTCTCTGACAAACCACAGCTACAACCAGCCCTTAGCAACAGCTGTGAGAGTGGCTAGTTTACAGGTCTGGCCACCAGATGCAGCATGCTCCAGTGGCTCACCTGCACACATGCTCCCTTTCTCCTAAAGTACCGTTCAGGCCAGTGCTCCATACTGACTTCTCCGGAGCCATCTCTAGATAAAACCAGCCTGTGTGATGTTTAACCACACAGCTGATTGACTTCTCTAGTGACAAATTGCTATGCCTTGTTGCCATCATATCTGACTCCATTGGTATCTGCTACAAACCCCCCTTTCTGCTATTCTTATAGACTTCCTCCATCGTGTCTGGCAGCTGCCCCATTTGTGGACTACTATGGAGGGAGTTTTCCATGCTTGGCCAATGCTATAGAAACTCCTTGCTTGTTACAAGATTCAGAGTGCAGCACCCTTGGGCTTGTTTCATTGATTTTCCATTGCAGTGGATGCAATTAGTTTCACTTACAAATAACAGCATCTGAAGCTAGAGTTATAAGAGCCCGCTAACCAATTTTTATAGGTGAAGATTTCTGTTGAAATTGTGAGTACATTATTTTGTTGTCTCTGATGGGGTCATTTGGATATCTGTTTCTTAACATCATAATGGTTATTTTAATTTTATGCGAATTTGTGAATAGCTAATCTGGCCTTTTGTTTGTTTGTTTGTTTGTTTGTTTTTTGTATTTGTTGGGTCAAGATTTTAAGAAACGTGTTTATGTTTAATGCTTCCTTTTTATTTTCAGCCTACTTTTCTGGATGTTAACAGCCATATAACTTTTCAAATGGCACACATACTTGGATCAGCGGTCAGCAGACTTTCTATTGTTCGTTCTCTTTTGAAGATACAGTCATCTTATTATTCTTTGTTTAATTTTTAATGAGGTTCTATAGAATACACCGTGTCCAGTGAAAGTGAACATTTCTGCTCAACAAGTTGGAGCTCGAGAGAGATCTCCTTATGATTCTTACACATATGATGACATACCAACTACATCATTACTGCATATTGTTAGGTAATTTTTTCTGCATTTACATTTACTTTCTTTTCTAAACCAGATTTGACTATTTTTCGATTATTCTACTTTCTGATGTTGTATCTTGATGGACTTGTCTCCTGTATGTCAGATAGCTATTTACTTTTATAGGCATATCTATCTTTTTTTATTCTTGTAATGTTACTAGTTACTTTTACTTTTGTATGAATGTATGATGCATGTGCTGTATCTAATTCTTTTTCATAGGGGTTGCATCATAGTGAAATGCAAAGAGATGGAGTGGAATAAAGGCAGAAACTAGCTACACTTACGATGCATACTGTGTGGTGAAAGCCAGGCTAAATGCCACAAAAAACATTAAATGCCGCAAACATGCTGTAAACAAACTAAAACAGACTGAAACGGGGAAAACCGGGCTTAAACCGTTCTAAATGGGCTCGAACTTCCCTAAACTGGCTACAGCCAAGCTGGACCGGCCTTGAACCGGCTTAAACCAGGCCCATAAAGCCTGAACTGCCCTTGGACTAGTGTGAACCGGCTAACTTGGGCAGTCCTGACCCAGAATTGGGCTGCGAGCTGGCTGAACCAGCTTGGGCCATCCCTGGGTGGGGGTTGTTGCTCCTTCTGGCAGCACCCAGGCACGGGGGTGGTCATGATGGCTTCTGCAATGGGACCCGATGGCCTGCACTAGTGGCGCTTCATCCCTGTGTGTGTGAGCTTGCTCACCTGTGTGGCTGTTGTGTGAAGGCGATCTGGGGCGGCCCAGCACTACCTGACAAACTAGCCAGGGGGCATTGCTGTCACCTTTGTCATCTTTGGTGCGGGGATAGGCAGAACAGGGGAGAGCAGTTGGGTGGTTGGTCAGGCTCGGGTGGGGAAAGTGGCAGATTGTTGGCATTGTGCAGTGTGACTGACTACAGCTGGTGCTATTGGGTGGGTACTCAGGGTGAGGAAACAGGGGTTGTGGAAGCGGCAATGGCGGCATTGCATTGACAGACCTCTGGAAGCATGAAGGCGAGGTTGGAACGGGACTTCCAGCCAGATGAGCGGAGGCTGAGGCAATGAAGATGAACAGGAAGACAGCATTGAAGCTCCAGAGAGCCGCTGAATCTTCGTTGGACCTGGATGATCTGGATCAATCAGGAGGAGGAAGACATTGCCGGTGGAAGTTCCCACAGATTCAAACTGACCTGGGATGTGCAGAGGAGGTTGAACCCTGCTGCCGATGAAGGATGAGCTTCTGACACCACAGTAACAACTCCAACAGATTTGGAGGAAGATGACTGTGTCACCTGAAATTTCTACAATCAGTCTGGGGATTGCTGGACTGGATCACCTAAGCTGCTGACGTCATTGAAGCTGTGCACACTCGTTTTGCTGACAGACCTAGACAAAGTATGGTCCTAGGCCCATGCTGATGACCACCGACTGATGTGGTGCAGGATCCAATTACACTTCTGGACTGTGCCAGAGTTGATTAATCCCAAGAGAAGGAGAAGAAGATGAACCGTGGAACTGGTGAAGGGGAAACCATCAGACCTGAGATCCCATGATGGGGGAAGATAGAGGATGAAGGAGAGGAATACCAGCCTCCTACTGGGGGGTGAGGAGGAGAGCCTCCCATCAGAGAGGGTGAAGATGCTATCTACTGGGCCAAGCCCCTCTACCAAAACTCATGCCCAAAGAGCTACTCCAAAAATTATTACTCATTTTTCTATTGCTTTTCGGGCTCATGGGCTCTTATAGAGAGAGCCAATCTATGAAGAAACTAATTACAAACAGGTCCAATATGGACATAACAACAACTGAAACCCAAAAGTATTTATGGACGTCCTTTTAACTATTGAAATGCAAAATCCCTAAAACTACTAAACCGGATCCCCATTAACTTTCTTTTCCCATTTCGTTTTCTGGGGTCACAGTTGTTTCAATCTGCACACTTAAAAAGAGATTCATTGCATTTGACTGTTCAAAATTTATTATTTAGGAATGCAGGCTATTTGATTGCTGCATAATGTTCTTCAAAGATGTCTGTAAAACAGATGTAATTCATTTTGATCAGTAAATATAGCAAAGTCATTACATTAAGGAAGAAATATATGCCAAGGTGGTAAGAATTAAAATGCAAGATCTAGAGGTAAAAAGCAAAGTGCCTTCAAAAGGGAAGAACACGAAAGTAAAAAAAAAAGGGAAAACATTAGCTAATGAAAAGGAGCTTCTCCAGTTATAAGTCAAAAATAAAATGGAATAGGGAGGATGGCAACCACACACATCTTGTGAAAATGGAAAAAGGGTATGATAGAGGGAGAGAAGATAGCCTGGAAAAAAGATTTTGTGGAAAAAGATCTTCTGTTACTGTTTTAAATTTGGTGTCAATCAACATTCTCCTCTGTTTTGATCTCACTGTAGGGTGCCGAATAAAGAGCAGGGAACCTACCATGAATTAGTGTAACACCATCAGAAATAAGTAGTAAACATGTGTAATGGGGCAATTACAGCAAAAAGAATGTCAGTCACTTGCCTGCCCAACACGTGTTTTGGAAGTCACTTTGAACCCTTGCTGGAGTGTCTCTATACCATCACAAACAAGGGCCTTGATATTCCGGCACCCTGAAGGTTCGAAAGTGCCGATACTATAGCATTGGCTGAACCCCACAACTTGTTGGTCCCATGGTGTTCATGGTTCGACCGAATGTGCACAGAAAGAGTCTCTTCACTGTCTATAAAAGCCAATAAAACAAGGCCTGAACTGATAAACTTGGTCGTTTTTGTGGGCAGGGCTGACTATCCCCTCTATCTCACATTGTTGTGGGTTCCCCTACATGCTTTCTGTGATTTGTATGAGGAGTGATGCACTTAGTATAGGACAGCCACTCCATTTACACACTTCCAAACAATAAAAACCATTTTGAACAGCATCTATAGTTCACAAAACTTGGCAGTCATAAAAAAATGACCTGTTACGAATGACTTCAAGTAAGACATCAACATATAGCTGAGTAAATAAATGCTGTTTAGGCCTTTGTTCACTAAGTTGTAAGCTTTAATATACTTCATTGCAACCTGTTTGTCTAAGGTCAGAAGAAAACATGATAAGCATATCAAACTAAGGTGAAAATTTACCAGAATTGACAGAACCCTAGTTTATTATGTGCTGAACATTTTCTATGAAGATAGAGACGAAAAAGTTGGAACCTAGTAATTGGTACCCTGTGTGAACGTTAGACTAGTTACTAGTTAACCTTCAGCCAACTTAAAATGACAATAAATTGACATAAAATGACAATCGTTCAATCAATGTGCAAAATAGAATGACTTGAGTTCCATACAGGTCGATCTATACTTGCAAACATGACAAACTGTGAATGCTAGAAAATTATTCATGTGGAAGATAACTTAATCATTTCAAACGAAGTCCAAATCTTTCAAAATTTGGCGGGAAGCTTTATCGTCATGTTGGTATTAACTTTTATGTGGACATCAATGAGAATTGAGGAGAGGAAATCAACATATAACTTCATGCACTGGGATGCACAGAGCTGGCAAAGGCTGTACCAGTTTTGGTAAAATGACGAGGACATTTTATCTAAACATACAAATTTAATGACTCTAAAACTAAAACTTCAAAAACACCATGAGAGCAGTCTGTAAAAGTTTGGGACGAAAAGGAGGTAAACAAAGTCTTCATGCTGTAATCTCACTTACAGTTAAAGACAGGATGCAGTTGAACATGAAACCATTGACTTTGTTTAGAACCCTTCTGAAACAGATATTCAACCTCTGCTTTGACAGTACCCAAGTGTTCAGTCAAGTAAGAGGATGCAAAACTCAAAACTCTAAACAATAGCATATAGAAAGGAATACGTCAGAGAGCCATCTGTCTAACCAATTAGTGGTCTGATCATTTCTGACCAGAGTTTCAGTTCAGCATACTTATAAGTTCCAAATGTGGAGAATATGATGCCACATTGCAGACAAGTTTGCTAGTAGAATAGCTCTTGGTCTGTGAAGAATAGTGCACATTGAAGTACTTTTCTCTAACAATAAAATCCACAGGTGGGTCCATATTCTCCAACCTCCACAACTGTTTGCAGGAGTGCTTTATTCATGACAAAGCCCACCTGCCTTCATCCTTGCCTGCACCCCTTCCACTCAAGAAGACATTGATCCTTGCAACTCCTTCCTCTTTTGAAGCTTCAACGGACCCAATTTTTTTGCATGCAGAAGCTGGAATTTTAAAAATATATAAATAATATACTAGTAAACTGGAGATGACAACCTTAGTAAGGAGTCTTCTATGATCTATCCCAAGTAGAAAGCAATTGCCTTTCCAGGCTACGACTCTTCATTCAAATTTCCTAACAATGTCATCCCGATCAGAACATCCGGTCCCATATGTATAGAGAGAGATCCAAAATACTTGAATGGGAAGGAACCACTTGTCATCCAAAATGTAAGTGATTAGCACTTTATCATGAGCTATATTCAAGCCCAAAATGCTAAATATTATATTTGTTAGAATTAATCTTAGGATTAGAAAATTTCTATGAAAAGTTTAACAATGACACTCAGGTTCTGGATCTTATTCTTTCTAGGTGAAGAGAGAATAATCAAATCATTGGCAAATTAGAGGTGTGTAACAGGTGACTAATGGAAAAGCCTTCAAATCAGGCGTTCAACTCAAGATGCGCCTGGGTACCTGGCAGACATGTTTCTCTTTAAAAAATCATTTTTTTGTACTAGTTAAAATTTTTTAGTGAAACACCTTTCAATTTACTGTCCACTGTTGAACTTCCTTGTAATAGGTAGCACTGTCTTATTTAGCTACTCTGTTATATTGATATGGGCCTTGAGTTTTATAACTTGTATTTGACATTTTCAAGTTAGACTAAAATTAAATTTTTTATAACGAAGGTTGAGATCGGGGAATGTGGTCTTCAACTATAGATACTTTAACAACACGCTTCAAAAGACAGAAGGTATGCACATACCACTAATTATTGTTGAGAGACATTTTTTGTTTATATTCTTTACTGGTTTTATAATTTATTTAAGCTTTTTCTAGTGCTGTACACACCTATAAAATATTGAACTTTGAACACGGAAAAGGTTGTCTTATGTTATAATACTTGTAAAAAAATCATGGACCCAATATGAATGGTGTTCTGATAACACCATCATACCTTGAATGTTGTCTGCTTGGAAGCTAGTGTGAAACTCGTTTTGTTCATCATGGAACATAAATATATATGTGAAACCTCATTTTTTCATCATAGAACATAAAATTATATATGGGTGAAAATTCATTTGACTTCCATTCATTTGGCTAACGTAAACTACTGTAAGAAAATATAATATCTCATAAGTATATTAGCCAAAATATACATGGCATACATTAGAATATATATTGAGGTTCTGGGTTCATTAACTTATGTTTTTTGATCTTTCTCTATAGGAACTTGCGAATTTCTGATTTTAATTATTTTGAGACACTCGAGTATCTTTGATTAATCATCATAACAACTCATAGAAATAGAAACATACATCCGTAAACACACGTGAGAGTTAGATACCCATAAATTTGATAGAATGCAAATGTAGTATATTAAGTTTGATTTGAATTTCATTTATGTTTTTATGAAGGTGTATTTTAAGATTCTGGCATTTTAAGGACATGTTCTAAGCATATTTGACATGTTTGATAGGTGTTTAACTCTTTTAATTTGATGTCTTAACATCATGCATTTTGAATTACTAGAGTTCAGTTTGGATCCAAGGTCCAAAAAAGACATGATACGAATCAAATTTCTTGTTGGAATTATATATTTTGATTCTGTGACCTTATTCCAATTCCATGTTTTGGTTTAAGTTTTGACATTTTAGACTTAGTGAAATTTTTTAATTCAGATTTTTATGGTATCGGATTAAGCAATCGCGTTATAATTGCATTTGTTATGTTCTAAGTCTTATCATTAAGAACTTAGATTCACTAAAACTTGCTATCAAAATTTATGTCTTCCGATCATCTTGCTTAAATCTGATTTTTATCGTATCTGGCTGAAGCAAGTTCATTGTTGTTTTCTTCATTATGTTTTAAGCCTTAGTATTATGTACATTGAACTTAGGATTCATTGTTCATTTATTTCTTGGGTCTTAGCATTAGACATGAGTTTTAGAGGGTCCAAAATTAACATGTCAAAATTTGAGTTGTTATATAAATCAGATGGTTCCTCTCTTATTTTGTTGACATGATGGGGCCTAGGACTTGAGACATGTGAAGTCCCTATGTCGACTCCTAATATGTGGGTTACATCATCGTTCAAGAACTCCTAACCATTCATGTACTAAGACTTGCATATTTTTAGATTTGGAACCATCCACCCCTAAGAATTTTGGGAATGTGGAGTTAGGACTTCAATATATGAAATATAAGGTCAATCATATACAACATCAACTGAGACAGACACAAACACATTCGGATTTCGTAACATAATCTATGCATCAGAATTTTTTGGTATCTTAGGGTCTCCTTATTTCGTAAAATGGCATCCTCAACTATGTTCTATTCGTGGAGACTTATTCACGAGTCTATGATTTGAAACCTAACATCTAAGCAAATATGAAATTGACATGAATATTTCGAATCAATCTATATTAACGTTTCAATCATCATTTTTCTGTGCATTCACACTTAATAAAATTTATTTGTTTTTCTGTGTGTTTGCATTCCATCTCGGTTTATGAGGGTTATTTATGGGCTCCATATCCTTAAACACAAGGTACATTGATCACATATTGTCATTTGGATTACATGGAATACATCGAAGCACGTATGCTAGGAAAAAACCTATAGGCCATATCTCCCTTTGGATGAGTAGGATATGACCTCATTAGCCTTTGATAAGCATTAAGAGATTGATCTAATGCATTAACCTCACCGGTTAGGTATGGTCATGTTGGCATGGAAGAATTCATGTCTAGTTTTTCCCTCAACCTCATGGCTATGAATGTGATATATGATATGCAATTGTGAAACTTCATTTTTTGTCATATCAAAAATACAATATATGTTTGAAAATTCATTTGATTTACATTCAATTTGGACAATAATTTTCATTATCTTTGGCTAGCTTAAATTACTATAAGGAAACATGATATCTCGTAGGAGTATCAGCTAAACTATATGGTATGTATGAAAAATATATATATTGATGTTTTGGGTTCAGTAAATTATGTCTTTGAATCTCTTTCGATTGAAAGTTGCAAATTTTTGATGTTGATTACATTGAAATACTTGAACACTTTTAATGAACCATTACAATAACTCAGAAATGAAAACATACTTCCACAGAACAAATTCGGGAGCTATAATAAACTCACTAGAATACAAAAATAATATATTAAGTTTGATTTGAATTTCATTTATATTTTACAGAAGTTTATTTTTAGATTTCAATATTTTTAATGATATGTTCTTTATTGGATTCTTAAGCATATTTATACTTGAGGAGCTTTGAGGTCAACGATGATTCTTGGGTTCCATAACGTCACATGTGAAATTTATGCATATTTGTCATGGATTATTTTAATTCAATGTCTTAACATTAAGACATATTTTGAATTATTAGGGTTTACTCAGGTCTGAGGTCAAAAAAAGACATGGTTCAGATCAATTTTTATTATGTAATTTTGTATTTTGATCATATAATCTTTATGCCATTCTAAAGCACATTCATTATCATTTCATTGATCACGTTCTTAAACTTTTTTAGTAGTCACCTCAAACTTCGGATTCATTACGTAATACGTTATACGTATTCATTTTAAGTCTTAGCAGTAGACTTATGATTTTAATGGATCCGAAATCAACATGCCAAAATTCTATTAGGCATGATTGTGGCCTTAAATTTAGGGCACATGCAAGTTTTCATATTAGCCATCTTTCATATTGTGATCACTAGGACCTACAACTTTTTAGGTTGTGGAGGATCATGTCAGTCCATCTCACAACATTCAAAACATTAAATTCTATCTTGACATATGACATTTTCAGATCTGAAATCATGTAAAAATTAGATTTCATTTGATTTGAACATCAAGTTCATATTTTCTTTACTTAGATATGAGTCACTCAACATCTTTGATCTCAAGATCCACTAGGCGCATAGTTGTCAAGGTGCCCGCCTAGGCGGCAAGGCATTTTTCCAACTACGCCTTGTCTGGGGCCAAAAAGGCGCCCAAGGTGTCCAAGGTGCCAGCCTAGGCGCCCAAGCAAGGTGCCTTGGGTATTTTTACATGATTAAAAAAATAATTTTGAGAGATTTTTTCCCTTTGATACCCCTCACAAAGGACATTTATTTAATGATAGTTTGAATATAATAATATATTACACTATTACTTATACTATCATACATATTTATGATTTATGATTATAAACATATATTAACATATTGCACTGCCCCCTTGACCCCGCGACTTGACCGCGCAGGTCGATCTGTGACTACTCTGCGCTTTTCCCATTTAATAATATTATAATAATATTTTATCATCACTTATACTATTGCGCATATATAAATTTTATAATCATAAATGTGTTATATACTTAAATTTTATAAAAATTTATTTAACTCTCTTCTTTTTCACACACACATCATATTTACTTATGTGCATTGATAAAACACTCATATTCAATTATAACATAAAAATATAATTATATTTATACTTATTTTTATGTATAACAATCTCCCGACTCAGTCTTCCTTGAATATTGCCTTGACCGCCTAGGCAACGCCTAAGCGGCCGCCTTGTCGCCTAAGCAGAATCGGTACCCTTCAACGCCTTGGGCACCTTGTCACCTTGACACCTATGACTAGACATATCTAGATCATCAAGATTTTGCACTTCATTTCTTCATTCTATCTCACCTGGGTCATTTGGATTTCATCATCTTTAACCATTCCAAATGCTAGATGAGATTTGGTGAATTTCACATTACTCATGCCCATTTGCATTCAACCATGGATTGTAGAACTAGTAGAATTGATTAGAATCGGCTGATTCTGGAATTAGATTAGTCGATTTTTGCTTAAAGGTCTGATTCTTACCTGAATTTTGCTGGAAGCCTGGAACCGGTTTGAATTGGTTGAATGGGATCGGAATCGGAATCCCAATTTTTGTTAAAAAAGTTCAGACCGAATCAGCTGGAATTGGTCCAAATTGGAATCAGAATTGGAATTGAGATTTTTTTATTTATTTTTTAAAAATGCTGATTCTGGATCGGTTTATCTTCCAGAGAAGCAGTCTGAATTGGACCATTCCGATTGGATTTGAATTGGATCGGGCCCCACCTATTCGGTGACCGATTCTGATTCAGAAATCCTAGCATTCAACTCATTACCATATGATCTTCATCTGCCAGGGAATTTCAGATTTGGCTCTTATGTTCCAATCAGGAAGATTGACATTACTCATTTTAATCATAATCAGATCAGACACACATATGGTGCTTTTCAAATGTCTTCAGGTCCAACTATCTTTGTTTCAGCCTATCAGGGATATATTCATCAGTCCATGATCTAAAAAAAAGTTGATATGGTGTTTTAGATAGTCTCATTTCAAACCTACATAATCAGATTTTTAAAACATTTTAATTTCAGAATTTAGTGATTTAAGTTTGTTCTCTTATGTTTGCATTTCATGTGGCTCATGTGAGTTACATAATGCTTCCTAACCATATATATGTGCACATTTGACATATAAATACCGTTCATAGAACATGGGATACAGTCAATTACATCAATGTGGGGAGGCTTATGTAGCCATGATCCCTTCAAAATCATATTATGTGAGAATCCTCATGACTTTTTGCAAGCTTGGAATGTCTCAATTCTCTACTTAGATTTTAAAAGTTGGTTTAGCATTGTGACATGCATGATCTCCCCTTAAATCAAGTGGGAATTCTTAGGTGAAGTGTATGTATCCAAGGAAGGCGGGGTCGGGGGTCGGGACCGGGTTGGTCGGGCCTAAAACCGACCCAAGTTGGTTGGGGTTGCGACCCAGGTTGGGCCGGGGTCGGGTTGGGGTCGGGAAAAATAATAATAAAAAATTTATTTAAATATATTAACCGGGTCGGGGTCGCGGGGCCGGGTCGGGGTCGGTCGGCCCAAAAACCGACCGGGTTGGCCGACCCGGCCGACCGGGTCGCCGACCCCGCACACCATGTATGTATCCTCCCTACATCAGGAAGAATCGGTGTATGGTGGGGGTGTGCCTACATACCCGTCCAAGATTGATACACCCTGATGTCATGCTCTTGTGTCTGTCCAATATTATGAAGTGGTCTAACTTAATAAGTTTAGCCTTTTAGATATTTTTATATAGTTTAAGTATTTAAGGTGTTCACTTTTTTGTCATATGGCCATTTTGGCTCATTGTTATGTCATTTTGGCCTCATTTGTCCCATTATCATGTCATATTGGCATTTCGGCCATGAAAGGCCCATCATCTTCATATCATCACATTTTCTTCATCTTGTAAGACCCGGCCTTGTCATTGCCTTCATCTCTTACCTGATTTCAGACTTTCATGAGTTATTGCCTTTTGGTGCCATTCATGTGGGCTATAGGGGATCGGAATGGGTTTATATTAAGAAAAGGATAGGCTGAAAGGGGGGGGTTATATAGGCATGTTATCAAGGCTACCTGCTTAATTTTTTAACTTAACATATTGAGCATAAGAAGGCTGTGTATGGCCTGGCTTCTATAACACTAGGTGTATGAGCATGGGTATATAAGGAGGCTGTCATATGACAAGACATGGTTATCAGACAGGTCTTATAGAGGGGCTGTTATGTGGCTATAATGAGACCAGATAGTGGGTGTATAGTGGACTGTCATGCATGGAGACGGAACTGTTATATGACCATATATAGGGGCCAAGTATTGGAGCATATGGATCTGTCATTTGACCAACATGTAAAAGTTGGACAGGAGATGTTTTGGCCATGGTGAGGTGGGGCTGTCATGTAGCCAAAGGGAGAGGCTGAACAGTGCCATGTAGGGGCTGTTATATAGTTGATCATAGGCATACATGGAAGACCGAATATGAGCATGCAGAGGGTGCTATATGGCCATTGGATATAGGCATGTGGATGGACTATGCATAGTACCATTATGTGGCTATGGAGAGGGACCAAGCATGAGGATATAGGGGCTTTTTATGGCATTCGGCCATGAGCATGAGAGGAGAGGGCCGATGGAGCCTTTAGGCATGTGGAGAACAGGAGAGTAGGGGCTGAACAAAGCTAATATGCATGGAGATAGAGCTTTTGGTCATATACATAGGAGGAAATGATTATTGATGCATCTAGGTGTATAGAGAAGAAGGTGGAGCGTTGAGAGGGGCTGTATGGGCCATATGGCTCACCATTGATTCTTCTTATCGTTGAGCAGGCGATGGTAGCATCAACAATACCCTCTCTTCTCCTCCTCCTACAATGCTCTCTCTCTATGTAATATTCGGAACTTGTGAACCTCTGCCGAACTCTAAACAAGTGGCTATGGGCTCTTTTTATAGGGAGATGACTGAAGAGACAGTCCCGCTTGGGACTTCCTTGCACACGAAGGGAGCCTCGGGGAAGGAGGAAGACCAGTCAGACCTCTTTATATTCCAGCTTATTTTGAATATTGGTTGAAACCTTTGCATATGTGGGATGCTTCCATTGGCTGGTGGCTTATCCAAGACCCTGTCAAGCTTGAGAGAGTGAGAGATAGATGCCAGAACTTCTCCCACTTTTTTTTTCCTTTGTAGGAGCACCTGATGGGTTGCTTCGACCCCAAGCTATGCACTAGATTATGGTCTGATATATAGACCTTCTCTGATGGCTGCCAAGTGGCTATAAGATCCCATCGGACTGCCTCATATTCTCCCATCTTTTAGCAGTATCTGATGGACCCTATTGACTTGAATCATGTACGGTTAAGGGATAAGAATAGGAAGTTAGGAACTACCAGGTGGATTGAAAAAATCACTCTCTCTGGACTGTATACTCGACCTAGGGTCTCTTTAAATGGCGCAAGATCCAATGGTGTACATTAAACATCAGATCCTGCATGCTAGGATCATTTAATTGGTGCACAAATAACCATAGAATAGGCCCAATTTAAATGCCAAATGGGTCTAATTTTATGAATCTTTATAACCCATTAACATAAGCATATAAATTGCATCAGAACATGGCAAATTGATTTAATTCCCATTATTAAATCTCAACCTTTGGATCTTGTGAAAATTGCATGAATGGTTGATATGCAATCTATCTTATTCATTCATGGAACATCTAATTAAATGACCTTATTGGTCAAATAATTCTCCAATTGATTTATATAGGGCTTGGGTAACTTCTTGGCTCCTTAAGATCACCGTCTGACCATCATGTGCTTGATTATATCTATCGAGAATTTTATTTAACCATGCTCTTTGAGAACTTTAGAAAAATGTCAATATTTGATATTTTATATATGTCAAACCATGCATTATCAAACTTCCCTTGGCCTGCTCCTCTTCTTCTCTCTTCTCCTTGTGCTGTGGCATCCTTTCACTGGTGTTGGATCCATTGGGGTCTCCTTCCTGTAGTCCCGACATGTAATCAGCCATTAGCTAGGACCGGATTGGAAAGGGCATCCTCTTCAACTCCAAGTAGCCATTGGGTCCATCATCCACATGCAATTTTCTGGTTTCCACCTCAGCTGCAATCTGCATTTTCTGCTGATAGGTCCACTGGGGCTTTAATTTGTTATCATCAGTGTGCTCCCAGCTGTACCGGGTTTGAGAGGGGACATCCCCTTTTAAGACTGGTCCTACATCGAGACCAAGATATATGACATCTTCTATTTCCTTCATCTCTTTCTCCCTTTCTATGTTTGAAGCATGCATGGGCATAGCCATTTGACCGGAGCTTGCAAAATTCCAATACTGCATTCCCTCTCTACTCATCTGTAGGTGCTGAACTAAGGAGTGCATCATCTCTTTTCTTTCTATCGGCAGTATCTAGGTCAGTACTTCTCTTTTGGCATCCGGTTAACATGGGATTGCATTATAATTTTTTGCCTTCTTTCTCTTGACATCAGCAGTGAAAGGTGCACATCTTATGCTTCACATCTTGTTGTTATGGCATTGCTGGTCACTCCATACATCTGACTTAAATAATTTTTAGACTGTGCAGGCTATTGGCTGATTAAGGAGAGTTGGGATGACCCCCTTATTCATCCTCTTAATATTGGCAACCATAGGTATTTTCCCTAGAGGAAATTAACGGGAGGCCCAACCCTCATAAAGCACTTTAACAGGAGACCTAGTGTTAGAAAACTTTTAATGTAAGGTCCAAACTTTGTAATTCATATAACTTCCGCCCCAATCTTATGAGAGGACTGTTAAAAATTTCTTAATTGACTCATTTGCCCCTACCCGGTCAATGCTGGTTTTGGTTATTCTATGCATCTTTAAATACACAAAATCACACATTTTCAACATATAACTATTAAAATATTAATGTGTTGTTGGAAGTATATGTTTAAAATCATACAATTATTAATCAAAATTTGTAGAATCTAATACATTTTTATGATTGTCAATTAAGTAATTACGGATAGATTTTACAAACTTTTAGAATAAAATGTATAGTTGGTTATCATTTCAACAAATATTAAATGTCTTGTGAAAAAATATAAATATTTAAAATCAGATAATTGTTAATCAAAATTTGTAGAATATGATACATTTTATTCATCATCAATTAAGCAATTATAGACAAATTTAAAAATTTTTATAATAAAATGTACCGTTGGTTATCATTTTACGAAATATTAAATGTCTTGTTAGAAGTATATATATTTAAAGCATATCAGTTGATATAAAATGCATCATCTGTTGCACAGAACTGTAAATTTTCAAGTAAATCATGTGTATGGGATTTATGCATTCACTTTTGTTACGATGCCTTTGTGAGAACTAGGGGTATTGTCCTACGGGGCAAAGATGGAAATAGAAAATAAGATGGATGGCTCATTTGATGTAAGTTGCGGGAGAGGGTGTCTGATTAAGTGAATCTGATAGATTGGGCCTATCCTTAAAAGGTATTTAGTCATTGGGTCTTGTATTAAAGTCATTTTCTTAAGTGGGCCCCTAATTATTATTTTTTATTTTTTTATTGCTCTTGCCTTGTTACCAATCATATTAGATGCATGATTAGACATTTATGATTTTTAAAACTAAAGAGAATGCATGTTCCTCTTACTCTTAAACTATTTCGGGCCTGTTAGGCTTTGACCTTCACATCTGGCCCATCTTGGACAGCGACCTAGTGGTAGCTCAGTGGCTTCCTCAGACTTTGGCAGCCTCCTCTCCCTGTGATGATGCTCTTCTGGTGATTCACCTTTTCTAGCATCCTCCGATGCCAATTCAGGATTTTGCCTTTCTCCACCCAACTTGGCAAGTTATCCTTTTCCATTAGGCATCCTCCTATTGCTGACTCCAACTACAGCGTTCACCACCACTCTGGCAAAACCATAAGGCATTGTCATCCCAGCTTTTATTTTTTTTATTCTTGTTATGAACAGCCTGTTGCACCCCCAAATCTCTATGCTTTAATTCATGTATCAATTTGAGTATGATAGACATATCTTAGACCATACTCAAACATATCTACAAAGTAATGATATGGCAGAAATTGTGTGAACGTTCATAATTTCTACTTATGGGAGATGAGTATTTCCACACGTATCTTTCTTTTGTTGTCTTTTTTAGTTTGTCCTTTTTTGGACTCATGGATGTGAACGTGTATCTTTTTCTTTTTATTAGGCATGAAAAGTGTCTTTTATTGTATATCATGCTTGTATTAAGTATGAATTATGGCATCTATGTGCTATCTTTACCTTTAATTTCTATCTTTATACATGTGCATATTACATACATGCCACTTGATCACCCAAGATTTTCCTGGGGTCTAGATCTCTTCTTTTGGACCACTCTCCTAAAATAATGATGTGATGTCAGATTTCCTTCCATATGGGCTTTAAATATGTGTGTGCATATATATATATATATTTTCTATTTTTAGAACTAAAATCAGGATTTGGTTTACTTCTTGAAATCAGATATGTGGCTGTTATCAATCTCCTATCCATATTTGGTTTACTTCTCACAATTGGCCCCAAATGTTATCAATCTCCTATCCATATTGTTCAAGATGAAACTTTGGTCTGACATAAGATCCTTTGTATGTCTCGTGCTAACAATAGTTCACCATCTCTGTATTACACTTTTAATTCTCTCACAGCTTATTTTAATTTTTAATATGAGTTCTCTTGTCCTTTTTAAGGAGATTATATGACATTCTACATTTAAACATGCACATTGATTAGTATTTCTAAGATCTAATCTCTTGAGATTTTTTCGAGATCTTTTATCTTCAATCTCCGTGAGATAAAATATAGATGTGAGATGACAATCATTGGGTAAAGTATAAATGAAATCCGAGATCCGATCTCCCGAGATTTTTCCGAGAATCTCACGAGATCTCTTCTCTTTCACGCTTCCGAGATGAAGCCGAGATCCGAGACGACAATCCTTGATCTTATGATCCCCTAACATTGGATCCTTATTGTGAGGAAGGGTGGATTGAAGGGGTCTACTACCAAAGGTGGCGTGGGACAAATCTGTGACACCACATGTGAGTGCTAATTAGACACATGTGGGTGCAGGGCCAAGCTGATGTATAGAATGAGTTTCCAGATTGTGTGTCAAGGAGTCGTTGTGCAAGTAGGACCTTCACCATATGTTCCCCTTTTTCAAGGAGACTGGGTTTGGGTGCTGGGGGTGGGGGACGAGGGGTCTACTGCCACAGCTTAGGTAGTTGGTGCTTGCTCCTTGCTGGAATATGATCCCTTTTTTCAAAGAGATTGGGTTGGGGGGGGGGTCCCCCACTAGGGGTCCACTGCCACATCTTAGGTAGTTGGTGCTTGCTTCTTGCTGGGAGAGTTTGATGTTGCAGCTGATCAGCCACTCCAAACTTTGGAACTGTCCAGCTGCCTGGACATCCTTATCTTAATCACGGGCCATGCCAGTGGTATGAGATTCCATGGATGAATGATGAATATCCAGAGTTAAATGCATTACCTCTCGTTATGGAGAATCCAGATGATATGTGTTCAAGATGGAGTTCATGCTTGTACTTGGCTGTCCAAAAGCCCATTGAAGTTGCTACAAGGAACATTTCACACTTGTTATCACATTTATGAATTGTCTGACACATTACATACAACACATCCCAGCTGCTTAGGTTGGTGATGAAAAGACTATAGGCCGTGGTTCTCTCAAAGAGAAGAACTTCTTTCATGCCTCTTTGATGCTTTTTCAGTGGAGTCTAGTGGTTTATCTTGCCACTTCCGGCATCAGTCAGAATGTTTATTTAATTCATATAAAGTGGAAAATTTTAATAGCAGGTCAGTTGCATCATAAACTCCACATATCTGTCTCTAGCGTCTAGTGGTCAGAAATCTTGTGCGGCTGTGGTTCTGCTAGTCTGGAATATACTGGTGTTGGGTGTTCTTATGTTGGTATAGGGGAATATTTTCATTGTTGTGCAGAATCTTTTCTAAATGGGAGGGCATGAGGGCAGTTATCTGCTTTCTGAGTCTTCTGTCACCGTATATGTGCAAGTATGTGAGATTTTGCTTGTTTGTATCTACATGATACAACCCACTTCAGAAAAAACATGAATTTTTTTATTTTGCTTTTGATGGACTTGCTCCCTTTTATTAATTTATGTGCTGCCTGCATCATTATTATTATTTTCATGTTTTTTGTTATTTTTGTTAGCTGTCATGTTTATTCATATAGAAGGATATGAATTGGTCCACTTTTTCAATATGCAGTCACTGAAGACTTTTCTTGTCCATTTTGCTTGGTGAAATGTGCTAGCTATAAGGTCTGTTTTGTTATTTCTTTTCTTTTCTATTGTGTCCGTTATTAGCAACTGGGATTCTCTTATGCAAGCTTCTTTTATTGTTGGCTTCTGACATCTTTTCCTGGTGTGAC
The DNA here is from genome assembly GCA_036172225.1 of Cryptocoryne crispatula var. balansae. NCBI lineage: Eukaryota > Viridiplantae > Streptophyta > Magnoliopsida > Alismatales > Araceae > Cryptocoryne > Cryptocoryne crispatula. The sequence goes on from CM069927.1 coordinate 27,028,575, forward strand.
ATAGGGACTACGATGTCACTTGACTTCCTGCCATGATCTTTTCAATTTTGAGTTTTGGGTTTGTATGCTACAGGAATTATTGCTTATGTCAGCAAAACAACTTTTCTGGTGGCAATGAAAACATTTTTAGCTCTATTGCAGGTAACTGAAGAATATCAGGCAGTTAATGTTTCAGTTAAAGCTGACATATGGAGATCTGAGGTCAGAAAACTCTTATTCTCGCCATTATCATTTAAGAGTTAATATTCTCACTATTATCATTTAAGAGTTCATATTATTTATCACTGTAAGCAAGTAGGTGTTGATTCCTATGATGTTCATTTGGTCCTTTCTGTTAAAGATTATAATTTTACCAATAGATCACTAATTCCATGATTATTAATAATGCATAGAGATAATCTCTAAAAATAGAGCAATATGAAAAGGGAGGTTGCATGGTGAAGGTGTCCAGGCTTGGAATTGGTTTGACCTGGCTTTATGTCACCCTCTAGCTTCCTTCTGAAAAAGTAGATGAGTGGCTCTATTGGTCTGTATACTTTTCTAGTTTCTGTTTTTTTTTATTTTCTAGCACTTTGTAGGCCGTAGGATTTTCTAGCCAACTCCAACTTATTTTGCTAATATGAGTTAGTTGTATAGAAAAGTTGTCTAGCTTCCCACGATAGATAAGTCACCAGCTGTGTGATTTGAGATACACGTCTCTAAGCTGACAACAACACTGTTCTCTTTGATCTATGGGGTACCACCTTATTGATGAAGACCACCAGTCAGGTCAACCTTGCAATGTGCATTCTGGCATGCCCGCTCAAGTTTTGGTGTACTAGAATGCTTCTTACTAAGTAGTGGCCCTTTTACCTACTTTGACTTGCTTAATTTCATGTGATGACAAGGAATACTGGACACTGAATGTGCCAGTGTATGCCATCTTAAATAACTGTTCATTGGAAGAAATTGCTGCAACTCTAGGCCAGCCAGTCAAAATTTTAATAGACTTCAACATGTTTAGATATCCGAAGGACATGTCTTACCAGCAAAATCAAATCTGTGAAATGGAAATGATCAACAAATGGATTGCTGATCAACTTTATTAAAATCTCATTTGCTAATAGGAAATTCACTAAGAGGTAATAAATTGGGGAAGTCAATACTTGATCGGGTATTGATATCAAAAGAGTGGCAAGTAGCTTTCAAGGGGTGTTTGGCCAAATGCCTCCCATTTATAGTTTTGGACCATGGCCTGGTTGTCATCTGCACGCCCCTTGCTAGTGTTGAGGGGTTAAGGCTGTTTCGGTGTGGTAGGGAGTGATCATCTGTTGAGGGATTCTCAGATATGGTGAAGGGAGAATCCTATGCAAGGTAACTTGGTGATCAACCTGCAGGGAAAGCTGAATGTCTGATCTAAATTGAGAACATGGGGTGGGAAAAGAAACTCATAGACGGTGAAGTAAAAAAACTAAATTGCTTCAAACATTTGAAGAGTTTGCATAAAAAAATGTGCTTCAAGGTTTGTTGAAGAGGAATAGCATAAATGAACTCATGCAAAGTTTAAATTTAAGCAACTCACTCTTCAATAGAAATTGAAGTGGCAACAAAGACCTAAAAAACACTGGCTTAAAGGAGACAAAAATACAAAATTCTTTCATGCAACGGCCAATGACAAAAAGAGGAGAAATATTATATCCTTCATCAGATCTAATGGCACAACTATAAAAGATGAAACTAAGTTTGCAAACATCATAACCTTCTTTGAGATGCTTTTCTGTGAAGAAGAGAGTTGGGGGCCATCCATCAATTAACCTTGAGATGGTGGAGCTAGTGGTGTAATCCACTGCTGGTCCGTCTGGCCAAATGCTGGATACTATGGCTCCTGTATATAAGAATCATGTGTATCCGAATCCAGCGTGTAATACGGCTTTGGATGCCGTGAATCAGGAGACTCGGCTGCTGCTGATGGCTGCATCGCTAGTATGCACTCCTCGTCATCATCACCTGAGGAGTGAGAAGGAGCCTGCATGCTGTCACCTGGGTTGACAGGACGCCTGACCTCTAGCTTCCTTCTCTTCACCTCTTCAGCCATCTCTGAAGTACCAGAAGGTCCAGAACCTAAAGTTTTTTTCAACTTTGCAAATCCTCCCATTTTCCGTGCAGTCACTTTTGTTTTCGTTTTCCCTGGACTGCGAACGGGCTGGGTAGCGGCGGCTGGAGCTGGAGCTGGAGCTGGGGGTAAAGCTGCAGGTGGCTGCTCCATAGCTGCTGGGGCAGAAGAAGGCCCTGCCTGAGTCTGAGAAGTAGGTGGAGGTGGAGCTGGAGCATCCTCCTCGGCTTCAACACCATCCAACTCTCATTCAGCCCATGCACGGTCATCGGGATCAAACTCAACTGCATGATCCCTGGCTTCCCTCTCCTCTATCCAGGAGGCAAGTGCATGCTCCTCCTGGAATATCTGATCCTTGTCCACCTCCTCGGGTGGTGATATGGCGGAGGAATGCCTCTGCTCGTATGGACCACCTGCGAATCGTGCAAATCGCTCCTCGCTGATCTTCTGTCGATACTTGATGTTCTTTCTGCGCAGCCTACGTATTGTAATGACGAGAAGACCGGCTTCTCCACGCGGTCTGAGGTCAACCTGTTCCTCCTTTTCGTATGTATCAGGTTGAATGTACTCCAGTTCCTCTCACAATGGGAGGAATTGGTGCTCTGGCTGAGTATCCTGATACCGATGGCAGCAAGTGGATTCCATCCACTCCTGGTGTTCACCTGAACCCACCACTCAGCTGCAAGAAAAAAACAAGAAGAGAAAAGGTAAACAATTAGCCCATCATCTTCCATAACTTATATGAAAAGAAAATAAAATCTTCATCAAGCTATTACTATACCAGGTGACACTTTGTCAACTGAATATTTAAGGTCAGCATCTGAGTATACGCCGACCCTCATCTTGTACTTCTGTATCTGAAAAATTTATAAAAAAAATATTAGTTGCCTGGTAAGGCTACTCCAAGGTATTTAATGAACTCTAACTTACTTCTATCTCAGCTTCTATCCTGTCCTGCTGAGATCGGCACAGACGCTGAATAACTGCAAGTGTACCCCGCATCACCTCGTTGTCGTTCACCACCTGTCCTCCATATTGGATGCGGGGGTTCAAAAAATATCCTGCAAGATTTTATTATATAACATTATGAATAAGAATAAGACAATTATTCAGCAAATTTTTTTTTTAACCAAGTTACCTGCAGCATGGACATCGTGGTGCAAGGTCTTGTCCCATCGGTCATCTATGATCTTCCACCACTTTTTGTAACCTCTGGGTTTTTTTCTTTTATTTTCAGCTTTGCCCGGTCCATGGCATCGTACAATGTGCCCATCCGGTCCCCCTGTCATCCGAGTCTACCAACCTCGAAGACAACTACCGGTGGCTCGATGATTGCCAAGTAGTAGGCAATCCTCTCCCAAAACCTCTTGTCGGTGATGCGCTTCTCGGACACGACAAGAATCTCCAACTGATCTTTCTTGTCATGCAGGTTGTCCACTATATAGTTGTAATACTCCTCGGACTGTGTGAACCTAACCAATGCATGCCTGTGCCGGTGTAGACTCTCCAATGCAATGAAATTCCTAGGAAATCGAGTCGGACCGGGCCTAACAAGATCGTGCCCTCCTGTGTGTGATCTCATGATATGTAGCACGCGGGGATGCGAATAAATAAAAGATGTGATCGTCTGCGCCTGCCTGACAAGTGTGGATACACCCTTCTCCTTGCCTATATCCTCTAATATGAGATCTATGGAATGTGCTGCACAGGGCACCCAGAAGATGTGCTTCCTCTTCTCCATCAACTTCCTCCCAGCCGCCTTATGTGATGGTTCGTTGTCAGTGACAACCTGAACCACATTGTCCTCCCCGATCTCCTCCACCACCCCATCCATCAGAGAAAAGATGAAGTAGGCATTTTTTATCTTCCCAGAAGCATCTACTGACTTCAAGAATGTTGTCCCCTCAGAACAGTACACCAAGAAGTTTATCATACTCTTCTTGGTGATACCTGTCCACCCATCGCACATAATTGTGCAACCCCTCTCCTTCCACACCAACTTAAATCCATCCATCCACTCCTTCAACTCCTGGACCTCCTCATCTAGCCCAGCGCCGTATATATGTCGGCTGCCCGGGGCTTGTAAACCCGGTCCAACCTCACCCACGGCATCCACCATCGTCTGGAAGTAGGGGCTGGTGGCTGCATGTGCTGGGATGCCTACATCAAGTTAAAAAAATTTGGATCAGGGTAAAATTAAGTTTAAGTAAATAAAACACACATAATGTCAATTTTAATTTAAAAAGTGATACCTGCATGTAAAAACCACTTCACAATGTGGCGAACGGCTCTCTTTGCAGCCGTTCCTGTTGCCTTCACCCCTTTCATTGCCTGTTTAATCCCCATCTGCCCAGCACTCTGTTTCCTAAGTAAATACTCGTCACTCGGTGTAAATCGAATGCTGGTAGAAGTAGAACGATGGTATGGCCCCTGTCTCCTGGGGTCAGGCTCTCGGTCCCGGGTAGGGCGAGCGGATGCTGATCGCCCCAAAGCTGGGTCAACTCTGGACCCAGTCCCTCCTGCTCCCCTCCTCCTCAGCAAATGCACGCTTGCTAGCGTGCCTAGCACGTCTAAGCTCGGAATCTGTGGACTCGTCCTCGCTCTCTGGCTCCGGCTCAGCTGGTGCCTTCCCCTTGCCTTTCCCTTTCGAGGTAGGCAAATCGCGGTCCCTCCTCCTCTGGAGTAGCTCGTCGTGCAACTCCTCCCTCTGCTCAATCCTAACAGCCCGTTGAGAGGCTCTACCTGTCATGTAGCCTCTCATCTCCTCACTTTTTTCCCTCGGCACCTTGTCACATTTCTTTACATTTCCACCTGTTCCGGCAATATGTTGTTTCAGCCGGAACACCCCTCCCCCATTCATCTCGTTCACACACCATTTGCACTGTACCCTCTTCCTAACTGGGTCTACCATGTGCCCGTGTTCCCAACCCACGTCGGAAGCACGTGCTGGTGCTGCATCACCTTGATCGGCCATTGCTTATATATGCAAAAATTGTAAACAATGCACTAAAAATGATTAGATAACATAAAAATTGCTTTAGACGTTGTTCGAGAATCAGACAGCCCAAGTAACACACCATTCGGTATGTTTAAAGGGTTACGTATTTGCCGGAAATGGTCGTAAATTAACGTACGGGGTATCCGAAATTTTTCCCGTACAAAGAACATCCAATCGATGTTCAAACAACTTGAGCGGAGTTGTTCGATCAAAAATCACCGAGTTTAACTCTGCTCGGAGTCGTCGGAAACGCGTAAAAATAGACGTACGGGATATCCGGATTTTTTCCTATGCAAAATGGACTTAAACGGATAGTTCAGAACTTGGACGGACTTGTTCGGTTGGAAATCACAATGTTTAACGACGCTCGGACTCGTCGAAAACACGTAAGAATGGACGTACGAAGTTTTTGGCGAAGAAATCTTACCAAAAACCTTATAAAGATCGAAGAAGAGGTTGATTTGAGGCCGATCCGAGCTTGGATCGGCGGAATCCCTTGAAGACGTTGCTTGGAATCGCCGGAATCGTCGGAATCGCCGGAATCGGTGGAATCCTTGCTGGAATCTCTGGAATCGGCCCGGAATCGATGCTGGGAGCTGGGATCGACGCTGTAATCGCCTGGGAATCGCCGGATCTCCCTTCTTCCGCCGCGGGATCGACGGAATCGACCGCCGCGGGTCGATTCCGGCCCTAAAAAGGCGGGAATCGGTTCGATTCCCGGTCCAGAATCGAACCGGGAATCGAACCGGTCCAGTTGAGCCGGTCTTCCGACGGAATCGGTTCGATCGACCGATTCCACAAGGAATGGGTCGATTTTGACCGATTCCAGGCGATTTCGACCGATTCCGCGGAATTCTTCCCGGAATCGGTCCTTCCGCATGGAATCGGTCGGAATCGGAGCATGGAATGCAATCTCCCGAGAATCTCTCGAGATCTCCCGAGAATCTCTTTTCTTCCGTGCATCTGAGAAACGAGATCGCCGAAACGAGAATATCTATGTAGTACCTGTGATACCTTGATCTTTTTTACCTATTATTATCCCCAACTTGTTAGATGATTTTGTTAAGTTTCCTTCTTATATTGCCAATTTTAATATGGAATCCTTCCAAATATTCATCTAAACATTATTGTTTGATAAAATTTCATAACTTAATATTTTAATAACTATATATGTACAATTGACCCAAAATGTTATCAATCTCCTATCTATATTGTTCAAGATAAAATTTTGGTCTGACATAAGATCCTTTGTATGTCTCATGCTAACAATACTTCACCATCTCTGTATTACATTTCTAATTCTCTCACAGTTTATTTTAATATTTAATATGAGTTATCTTGTCCTTTTTAAAGATATTATATGACATTCTACATCTAAACATGCACATTGATTGGTATTTCCAAGATCTAATCCCTTGAGATTTTTTTGAGATCTTTTATCTTCAATCTCCGTGAGATAAAATATAGATGTGAGATGGCAATCATTGAGTAAAGTATACCCTGCATAAATGAAATCCGAGATCCAATCTCCCGAGATTTTTCCGAGAATCTCACGAGATCTCTTCTCTTTCACGCTTCCGAGATGAAGCCGAGATCCGAGACGACAATCCTTGAATCGGACCGATTCCACCGATTCTGCAATCAATGATCCACAACCTAAGTTGCTTATTCGCACAACCAGATCTAAAGATCTGCAAGTACGTTGTGGATATAGTGTGTCGGATCTCAACCAGGTCAACATACCAGCATACCAGATTGGAGAGACCCCTCTTCTTTGCTTGTTAGGGCTGGGAAGACGGCCATCCAGCGCTGCTTGCCTCTGTGGCAACTCCGGTGCCATTCCCCCTTCGGTCTCTGGTTCCTTGGATCTTTGCATCCCATTGTGACCAAAAATCTTGCAAGTTCTTGCCAAGATTGTAAACCATACCTTGAATTAAAGAGAGAAGCAATAGAATTGGGATATTATTGCCCTATCAATTTGTAATGTTGTTTATAAAGTTTTTAGTAACGTTCTGTTCAACCAGTTACAATTACATGCCCGATCTGCTGAATGTCTTGACTCATGCATTTTATTGAAAATCTCATCAGAGTGATAATAAGATCTCCTTGTGACCACTTCATTGAATGCCTGCTGAAAGGCAAAATGCAAAATGCAAATAAATCTTGAGGTACCATGTCTAACTCATATCCAACATCAAGACTTTAAGCTATTCAAGGGGTCACTAGCAAGCTGGTCAGCTTCGGCATGGAGTAGCTTTCGGCTGGAACTGCTTGTGTCTTCAGCTGCTTTTGTAGAAATGTGGTGTCTGAATGGCAGTAGGGTGGTGAGTCTGGTGATGGCAGGTTGTCAATCAAGGATTGCAGGATTGGATAGGCCCCATACTTGGGAGGTGCTGACCCCTAAGAATTGGCTGGAATTGGACAGGATCAGCTGCGGAGTTCTGGTCTCAGTCATACTCGACGGATCCTTCAAGTTATGCTTTTAGTGGGGTTGAAGAAGAAGAAGAATTGCATTATATAAAATTGCATTTTCACCTACGTACTTACCCATTGTGGATTCAAAATGTCTAATGCTCATGATATTTTGTTTTTCAGATTGTAGCAGATGGTGTTGATCCAAGGTTGCAGACGTTTTGCTATTGGTACTCAATTTCTAGTGGACTTTCTGTAAATTATGGTCATTTTCGAAAAATTTAAGCACTATTGAATTTGGTTTTGTCCTGGCTTGTTCCGTTTACCCAGCTTTTCTTTTCTTAGTTTTTTGGTTCTATCTTTTTGTAATTTGATTGATCTGATAGTGGTAGTCATTTCATTGATCTTGTTAAAATTCTATATTGTCAGGTCCAAAGTTAACAGGCGAAGACGATCATTGTCCCTAGTACAGAACAATAACCATGTGCATCCATATGCAGTGAAGGCAGATGCCGAAAATATCCTTAGGGAAAATTCTCTTGCAGGTCTATCAGGGAAGGATAAAGGGATTAGTGATGCAGCTGAACTGATGAGTGGATTTAATGGTATGTAATAGTTGGTTAAATTAAAATTTGATGTTGCATCTTTATTTATGTTGTTACAATATACTAACATGTTCCATGGTCTGTCCCTCAGGCAAGGATGGTGAGTGCTCTAAAATGCTCCTTAATGGAACTTACAATAAATTTCTGAGATACGGCTCAGAAGATGATCCTTCAATATCTGCAGAACAACTTTCTTGTAACCCTGGTACTGGAGCCATTTGTGCAGCTTCAGTTCATTCTCCCACCATTGAGGAGTGTAGTCAACCAATATCAGGAGGTGGCAATCATTCAAATGCTTCAATACTTCAATTTGCCAAGACCAGGAAGCTCTCTATTGAAAAACCTGATCCTAGAAAGTAAATCTTGTACTTATTCATGATATTGTGCTAGCCTCTGCTGCTTGCATTCATTAATGAAGTCATTTTTTTAGTTTGCTCGTCTTAGTTTAGAAGGAAAAATTTTTTGCACAGCTTATTCTTATCTAGGTTAACATGAATATCTTGTTCTTCTGCAGCCGTATATTGCTACAAAAGCGCCAGTTTTTCCATTCACATAGAGCTCAAGTGAGATTTTGGTTTTTCTTATGCCAATCCTTTCCATTTTCTCTTCCCACAGTTGTAAACCTTGTATACTATATTCTGCATAAATAAAATGATTTACTTTGCTTTTTGGGCATATTTTCTTCTCCATCACTCTGATATTATACATGTGCAATTGAAGGTTCATGCCATGAATGTTTGATTTTGAATGACTTGGTTCCATACTCTTGGTCTTTACATGGAAATTTTGATATTTTAACTGAACAAAATCTGATTTTTTTATGAAAAGTCATAAAAGATCAGTAAAAATCATAAACAGTAAAGAAAATCAATGAAATAAATTTACTCTTGATAACACTATTTAAGTCCTGTAGGCATCCATCATACACTTAAAATCATACACAAAACTGAAAGTGCATCATTTTTAAGGGTGTGAATTGGACGGGCTAGGGCTGACCCAGCTCAGTGCTAATATAGCTCAGCCGAAGTCCATGATATCTTTAGTTGGCTTTTACGGATTTATGGCCCACAAAGCTTATTAAAAGCCCATGAATCTATTGTCGGCCGTTCTCATCATGACTTTCTATTCAAGATATTTGGTTGACTTGTGGATTGTGCCCTCATCAACAAGTGTGGTGGCACATTAATCATTTAACAATGTTAAATATATATATATACACATATTAAAGATTGTGTCTTCATCAACAAGTGTTGTGGCCCAGTGATCAATTAACAATGTTAATAAATTTATACTAAAGTCATCAAAAACTTAAACTCTCTTTTTATGCAACTTCTTTTACTAAATACCCATTGTGTATATATTTAAATAAATTTCTAAGTTGCACTGAGTTGCATTTATGTATGCAACACTTAACCAAACTCAGCTGAAAATTGAAGTGTTCTTAATTGTTATGTTAATCATATCTAACATAAAAAGTAAAAATTAAGTTTTTATATAAATATAAAATTTTTATCTCTATAAAATTGGTTTTCACTTATATTTATATTATTCATGTTTGTCATCAAAATATCATAGTGGTTAAATAGATCATGATGTGTTTATAGTAGGGCTACGAACAAGTTGGATTCGGCAACTGTATTTCCCATTTCTGATTCTAATGCAGAAAGAGCTAAGCAATTTTGATTCTAATTCTGGTTAAGAAATGCTTAACCAAACTTTGCTAAAAACTGAATTGTTCTTAATTATTATGTTAATCATGGCTACACAGAAAAGATAAAAAAACATTCATATAAATATAAAATATTTCTCTCTATAAGTTTATTTCTCTCTATAAGTTTATTTTTCACTTATATTCATATTATTCATGTTTGTTATCAAAATATCTAAGAGGTTGAATAAATCATGATGTGTTTGTACTAGGACTACAAACATGTTGGATTCGGTAATGGTATTACCTAGTTTTGATTTTTATTATAAGAAAGAGTAAAGTGATTTCAATTTTGATTCTGATTAAATTGGAATCATAGCATTTCAGTTTCATTCTGATTTTGATTCCCAATTTATTATCAGAACCAGAATATTCTGATAATTTTTGAAATATATACCATAAGTAAAATTTTTTCAAAAATAGCAAATAAATCTCACTTTACTATTATTTTTTTGATATAATATAGTTTAAAATTTATTTGTATTTTTCAAAAATTTATATATTACACTTTTAATAGTTTATGTAATTTTATTTCTTATAATATTAATTTAATAAAGTCCCAAACCCGGATGAGAAAGGAGGAGGATTGCAGTAGGTGACAACCAGCATAAAAATAAAGTCACATCTCATGATATGGATTCAAATGATATAAGCATTGGGGTGTACTTACCGAACGACGTGTTACATTGGAGCCCGGGTGTGGTGAAAAATACAACAAGGGTGAGGGCGTTCCCCACATGCTATGCGCCACATAAGCGCCCTATTGTGGTGCTAAATAAGCAAGGGTTCCCACATCAAGGATGGGTGTGGGTAAAGAAGTTAGTCTATAATAAAGAGTAAGATGTGAGTTTTAGAATAAACTCAAAAGCAAATAAACATTATTACAAAAAAATGTAAGAAAGAAAATATTGAAAGAAAGATAAGAATAGGCACTTGGAATATTGGATCTCTTACAGGAGAACTTATGGAACTTGTTGATAGTATGGAGAGGAGAAGGATTAATATTATGTGTATTCAAGAAACCAAATGGATAGGAGAAAAAGGTAAAGAAGTATGAAATACAGGATATAAACTATGGTATACAGGAAAAGAGAGAAATAAAAATGGGGTAGGTATCATTGTTGATAAAAAATTAAAGAATGTAATAGTTTTAATACAAAGAGTAAGAGATAGGATTATTATGGTAAAAATGATTATAAAAAGAGAAATAATTAATGTAATTAGTGCATATGCTCCACAAATTGGATTAAGTAGCGAGATTAAAGAAAATTTTGGGAGGATATGGGCGATCTTATGCAGAGTATACCAAATGAGGAAAATATATTTATTGGAGGAGATCTCAATGGACATGTTGGAAACAAATGTCATGAATATGGAAATGTTCATGGAGGTTTTGGATATGGAAATTTAAATGAAGAGGGGAAGAATATTTTAGATTTTGCTCTGGCTTATGATCTTATCCTTACAAATACTCATTTTATTAAAAGAGAATCTCATCTAATAACATTTAAAAGTGGACAAAATAAAAGTCAAATTGATTTCATTCTCACTAGAAAATCCAATCGTGCTATTTGCAAAGATTGTAAAGTAATTTCAAGTGAAACTTTAGCAAGCCAACATAGGTTAGTGATTTTAGATGTTAAGATTACAACACAAACAAACACATATAAAAGAAAGTCTTCTCCTAAAATAAAATGGTGGGAGTTAAAAGGAATGAAACAACAAATATTTAAGACCGAACTTTTAAAGATAAATGATTGAAGGTTAGACATAGACGTTAATGCTATGTGGATGAATATGACTATAAAAATTAGAAATATAGCTAAAAAAGTACTCGGAGAGTCTAACGGACATGGTCCACCTAAAAAAGAGACTTGATGGTGGAATGAAGAAGTGCAAAAGGCGATAAAGAATAAGAGAGATTGTTATAAGAGATTGCCAAAATGTGATAACAATGAAGCTTATGAAGAATATAAGATAGCAAAAAAAAAGAAGCAAAAAAGGTTATTAGAAGAGCAAGAGATAATGCTTTTAAACATATGTATGAGAAACTTGGAACTAAACATATGTATGAGAGACGTAATGCTTTTAAACGTTGGGACGTACTCACCAAACGACGCGTTACATCGGATCCCGGGTGTGGCGAAAAGTACAACAAGGGTGAGAGCATTCCCCACATGCGACGCACCACATAAGCGCCCTATTATGGTGTTAAATAAGTAAGGATTCCCACATCAAAGACGGGTGTGGGTAAAGAAGTTAGTCCATAATAAAGAACAAGATATGAGTTCTAGAATAAACTCAAAAGTAAATAGACATTATTATAAAAAGAAATGTAAGAAAGAAAATATTGAAAGAAAGATAAGAATAGGCACTTGGAATATTGGATCTCTTACAAAAAAATTTATGGAACTTGTTGATAGTATGAAGAGGAGAAGGATTAATATTATGTGTATCTAAGAAACCAAATGGATAGGAGAAAAAGGTAAAGAATGAAAATACAGGATATAAACTATGGTATACAGGAAAAGAGAGAAATAAAAATGGGGTAGGTAGAAAATACAGGATATAAGACCCAATTTTAAATTTGACCTTCCAAATACTTAATAAGAAGTGACCTCTGTATTTTTTACAAATTATGTATCTTCTAAAAACTCAAAACTTTAAAATTTTATTATTATAGCTTTATAAATTAGGAAATATTTGTGAATTGAAACAATGCATATAAGTACTTAAAGCTAATAAAGTATTATAAAGTCAACTTTGATTGAGCTTATTCAGTAGCAAAAAATTCCCTCGTGTTGACCAACCATACACATCGTCTGCCCTGAATGTCAATCCTACCTGAGTTTCAGAAAACTTGTTTCGAAGTTTTGTAGTGTCACATGATCTGCACAGCTACCATGAACATGTTTGACAACTTTCAAGCAACTCAGTCTCAGACGATGCATAGCTGTTACAACCTGTTGAAGCTACATAGGTCAAGCCAAACTGTGTCACACACATGATCAGCCCACAGAAAAAGTTACATCCCAGGGTAATGTCCATACATGTCAATCAGTTGTCTGAGTCGATACCAAATGGAGATTGTCTGGCTGCTCAAGCTTTAGCTCAAATGAAAGAGGATCCAACATTGGCAGCCCCGAATGCTGATTAGACTCACAGGGTGCCTCTACTTTTGTCTCTATCGTGCCCTCATAGCTATACTATTGGTAGTATTCTATGTCAAAAAGGCCCTTGATAATCATTGCTAGCTAATCTTTCAATACCCCAACTGGATCCGCTACAATGAAAGCCCAGGATGTGTTGTGAATCCATATCAGAACTCAATAAAATTTGTACTACTTGAGCTGCAATATAAGTTGAAGCTTTTGTCCGATGGTATCGACATTGACATGTCGATCGACTAGCCAATCATTTTAAAAAATGTAGTGACCACATGAGATAATATCAAATCATGCATTATCCACATACCGAAGGGTTTGTGAAGTCTTGCTACCTTTGAACATCCGAGAACATAAACACAACGTCCATCAAACAACTAAATATGTGTTGCGAGATGTAATTCTTTGATTGCTTAAACCAACAAAATAGAAATATTTAACCAATGGGACAATTATAGACAACTGACGGCTAGCTAGTTAGAGTACCTTACCCAAAGAGAATATAGCTCTTTGTCTATATGGGGGGATACTGACAATTGATAAACTGACAACTGTTGTGGAAGGTGGGGAGAGCTATACAGCTGGCCGGTTCAGATAGTTCCAAACAATCTGATTGATGTGAACCAGTTCACTAGCTCGGCAGCTGCAAGATGGTCCATCCAATTGCTGGAAGGGGAAAAAAGGGAAATGAGGGCTTGTACTGCTTCTGGGAAGTTTGTGTAGGTTCCCATTTAGTGCAACTGGGGTTCTGCATGGTCAGGAGCTAGCGTAAGGGAACATTGGAGGTTGGGGGAGGCTAGCGTAAGGGAACATTGGAGGTTGGGGGAGGCAGGGCAGACCAGAATCACCAGATGGTGCAGTATTCGCACTGCATCAAGTGATCAGTGTGGGGTGAAGGTGGGTCTTCTCAGTGGGGATGACAGAGAACATTTATTATGGTGGGGGCAGAGCTTGACTGTGAGATGGTATGGAGGACCGGTGGTAGTGGAGGCAGGGGAAGAGTGGGGGGGGGGGGGGTCAGCCACAGCTGGTGGTAACTGGGTGTGTGTGAGTGTGCATGATGATAAGCATGGCATAGGTCATCAGCATGAGAGTTGAGCCATGGAAGGCTGTTGCACGCAATAGGTTGGCAGCAGAAAGGCTGAAGGGATGTATTGGAGGACCATTGAGATGGGAGACATAGCCAAGTGTGGATGATGTTTGGCCAACAGTTGTCATATAGACAGGAAGGGTGGATAAGCATGCAGGGTATTCCATGGTCTGGATGGAGGCGGAGGTTGCACGGGCAAGGGATGTGGGCTCTGGGCAGACTTTTGTGGGTGGTTGGCACTATTTGTGCTGGGGGTGTGACAGTTGGATGCATGGGTGTGCTGGGGGTGTGACAGTTGGATGCATGGGTGCCTCTGCAGCATTGGTGCCTCAGCCTAGGCGGTTGAGGCTGGAGAGGCGCTGGCAAAAAGCCTCGTCTCGCCCCAAAACGCCCCGCCCCGCCCAAGTCAAACAAATCTAGTCAAACATGATCCATTTCTTGATTTAATTATGATATTTGTCTTCTTTTGTTATTGACTTCTACTCTTATTAAGTTGTTATGCTATGTTATGCTTGATTTGTACTCTACTCTTGTTAGTTGTTATGATGTTATGTTTGTTATTGATCTTCTTTTATTGTTATAACAATATTTATTGATGGTTACAATTTATATTTATTAAAATGATACATTTATTTCAATATTATAAGTATTTTTTTAGATTTATTTCAACTATTTATATTAGATATATGTATTATTTAAATTAAAAAAATTACATAATATAAAACACCTCGAGTGCCTGAGGCGCCCGCCCCAGGCGCCTGAGGCGAGGCGTTAGGTCCCTCGCTTCGGGTGCCTCACGCCTTGGATAACATAGGTCCCGACCGGCCCGGTCGCGACCCGGTCGGGTCGACCCAGCTGGTCGGGTCGCGCGACCCGGCCACATGACTGTTGGCAACGGATGGGGGGGGGGGCTCCAGCCCCCCTCCCCTTACTCTCACCTCTCACTCTCACCCTCAAAGCTCTCATTGCTCTCAAATTTTTCTTTCATTGCTCTCATTTTTTTTTTCATTTACTTAATTATTTCATTAAGTACTTCATTAGTTCATTTAGGATATTTATTTAATATTGGTTTTATTGATTAGTTAGTTAAGTAGTTTCTTCTTTTTAATACTTACTTACTTACTTATTTACTTAGATAACTAGTTAGCTAGAAGATTAGTTAGATATTTAGTTTAGTAGTTACTTAAGTAGATAATTAGTTAGAAGGTATAGTTAATTACTTACTTAGTTACATAATTAGTTAGTCATTTATTTTACATAATTAAAAGTTTACTTAGATAAGTGGTCACTTATTAACGTCATTAACTTTTTTAATCAGTTAATTACTTACTTAAGTAATTATTTAGTAAAAAAATGTTTTCTCAAAGCCAAACAATCCAAATTACCAGCATGACCCAGAGTAATCTAACTTGGTTACATTGCAACTTGATCTCTATGGCGGAGAGAAAAGTGCAATGTAAATATTATGACAAAGTAATATTCGGTGGTATTTATCGTTTGAAATTTCATCTTGTATGTATGTAGGGAAACGTTCTTTCTTACACACGGACTCCGCAAAGTAGGAGAAAATGTAAATAAGTTATGACTGATCCTTTTGAAATTGCAGATGCTGATACGGTTGAAGACGATTGAGAAGATACGTCGGAGCCGAACATCTGAGTGCAGTACCAGACTTCTGAGAATTCGTCGTCAAAGAGTAGCAGCGATGATCGTATTGGATACGAGGGCGTGGGCATTTCACAAGTACAAGGGATCCTAGATTCTCCCATATCTCCTACAACGTCACTATGTTTTACCGGCGAGGAGCAATATACCCATGCGACCCAAGACGTCGATCATGGTATAAGGCCGCAAGGTGGAGGGGGTCATCGTAGCCATGTAGCTGGAGAAGAATACCACGATGCCTCCAACTATGCATATGATTCATCTCAATGCTCTTGGTTCCCTACATACGGTCAAGAGTATTATGGAATGAATTATGTGGAGTCATCAGATACTTTGATCCAATCGACCTATAGCTATGGTGACTCGTTTGGACCAAGTCTTGGGATAGTGTCCGAGGGACTGAAGAATATGATCGTCATGTGTACATGTATCAAGCTTTGTACTCAATCCAAATGACATGGGGAAAATACATAAACTACCTACAAAATGTAGAACACGTCACATTTGAATAAAGTTGATGTATTATTTATTTAAATCATGTCATTTATTTTTCTCAGATTTTTCTGTATTTTTTAGACTTTTTTGCATTTTTTGATTTTTTTTAAAAAATAATAAAAAATTGGATTCGCGACCTAGTCCGACCGGGTCAGCCTGGCGGTCTTGCAACCCGGTCGCGACCCGCGACCCAGCCTTCCTTGGTTGGTATCATCCGAGTCTTCATCAAAAATGTAAATTATTTTCTCAGAAGACCTAGGAATCAACGATGGGAACATGTTAGGACAAAAAAAGTAAATACAAAAACTCACCAAATTGGACAAAGAAGTAAAGTAAGGCATCTTAAATTTTAAAATACAACCTTGTACTTGAATCTTTCTCTTCATGAATTTCCATTGCAATTTCCACATCTTTCTATATCTAGTCTTAGTCTTCATATACATGGTTTTTGTCTTCGTTTGTAATATATTCACTTGATTCATCAATGTCTTCTAAAGAGATTGGATCAATATTTGATTTCTCCAACTTTAAATGTCTTTCCCTAAGCCTTTTGTTGTGTTGCACAAGTACCGAATCATTCAATTTCTTTTATTCAAGTTTAATTTTCTTTTTTGTATAAATTTACATAACAAAGAATACAATTTATTAATAATTGGGGAATTAATAAAAATGTAACAATGTCTTTAGAAACAAATTTCACCTACTCAAATATGATTTAATTATGTTCACAACTGAAGGCACTACCTGCTAGGCTCAAGATGCATATTGTCAACTTTTATAATTAGGGAGTTGTACTTCTCCAGTTTACCCACCAACTTGTTACAAAAGAAAATCTTTGTTAAGTTTAAATGACATAGATAAGCTCATAGACTGCACTGCAATCATAAATAGAAAAGTAATATGTATATCCGGAGTTGATGTCTTGCATTGTGGAACACGTCTCTATCAAACATTCCTTGTGCCTATTTATAATCACCAATTGCTTGAAAAATTGATCTTGTTCATCAAGTGAAGGCACCAACTTTTTAATGTAGTCATACAACTCTTGCTTGATTACACTATCACTCTCAATTTTGGATTAACATAATGAAATTGAGGATTTAGATAATACCCCACAGCATGTAAGGGATATGTAGTTGAAAATCTCAACACATGTGAATAATGTTCTAAATTGGATCATATTTGTTCAATTTATCATCCAATACCTATTTAATTTCTTTGTTGGCACAAGCCGTGTCTTTATAAATTTATCTCATTGTCGGTTTCTCACCATTAACTAACTGTAATACAAAAACTAGAGACTTAAATATTTTTAATGCATAACTTATTCTCTTCTGGAAAGTAATCTTCGTAAGAATTTCACAGGACTTCTATTTCTCAAGTATTTTTGTTTCACTAGTTGTTGTTAGTTGTCCAATCCTGTGACATAAACATGTGTTGCAAATTATCTTTGCATGTTTGCAAGTTGTCCAAGTTGAGATAGTTCGTTGCAAATCTGATTACGATTGTCTGAATAAGATTTCTGACATTTGTGTATTTTTTCATCATTGCCAGAACTTTGGTGTGTCCATTAATAAATGTTGTCACATACTTTGCATGCCACATTGTAGATTTGAATGATGACAACTTGAAAATATCTTTCAACATCAAATCAATGAAATGAGCAGTAATAGGGGTCCAAGAATAAATAACGGTATGTGGACATTAAAATGTGTTTTGCAGCCACTTAGCTAGCTTCATTGTTTGTAACAATCTAAAACACATTTGGTGCACCGGCTTCTTCTACAATCTTGTCTAGAAGACCCACTAGCAACCATCTTTAACTTTTGAACCACTGATCACAGAAATACTATCTTTATTGAAGTGTTCACTAGAAAGTTGATTAGTATTCTACCTCTTCGATTTATCCATGTATTGGACATAACACTACACCTAAATCTAACCAAACTATTTTTTTTCTTTCTCTATCAACTATTGAGTTATCTCATTCTATTTGGACAACAAAATCTAATGTCGTGATAACTAGGTCCTTTCAAACTTGGACGAAACTAACCTATTGCCTTTAACATTATCTGAAGGCTATTAAGATGGATGGTGTTGAAAGAAATGTCTGTCTGTTATATCAGTATGTTGCTCTTTTTTCTTATTCAAATATTTTTTTATCCTTTACCAATTTTTCTTTAGACTTACTTAGGGTTAGGTGTGCAAAATCAGTCCATCAACATTTTCATCCGTGGAGGTTGAAATTGAAATGAAAGATCATCTACATTTCGTGATCAAACTTGATCATGTGAAGATGTTTCTCTTTCTTACCCTTGCCCCTACCCTAGGAGGTTGTCGATCCCTTCCATTTCAACTCTTGTTTTTGCATGTTGCATACGTTACTTTATTTTATTTTTAACATTTTTTTCTGGCAAGCAATCACATTTGCCCCTAATCCTACAATGTGTTGTTTCAATCGATAAATACCTTCTTTACACTCCTGACATAAATAACACCTCACAAAATCTTGGTTTCATGAATTCACTAAAATGCCATATTTCCATTCAATGTCCTTAGATTTAGTATGAGCATATTGCTATGGAATTTGAAGCTTCTCCATTACTTGTATCCATGACAGCGAATTGAGTATTAGAACCCATCTTTGATCCATGGTCTTCTTATGCATCGAACATGATAAAATATGACATAAGTTACGAAGATAATTAAACAGGTAAACATACAATCACAATATTAGAACATGTTTTTGACAAAATAAAATAAATCAAACAAGTGTACACTCACCACTAAGACCGGTCAGAGCCTTATGAATTATGAACTATAATCCAATTGGAAATCTAGCTTTTAATGCAAAATACCTAAATTTAACCAAGTCCAAACATGTGAAAAAAAATACACATACATTTCTACATCTAAATAAGAACTCAAAAAATCCAAAGAACTCACTCACCTCTATGAGTCAGACTTGGCCAGAAGAAGAATGACAATTTCTAGTCATATGGGACTTTTTAGAAGCCTAAAATAGAGACTCACAAGATTAGAACATGTTTAGAACAAAAAAACTTAAAATCAAACAACTCACTGGTCACCACTCAAACTGGTTGAAGATGTATGAATTATGAACCTATCGAAATCCTTAGTGTTAATGCAAAATACCTAAATGTAACAAAGACATGATGTTAAAAAACAAACAAACACCTAACTAGATAATATGTATTTAGAAGAACAAAAAAATAAACAACTCACCTCTACTACTGCTCTACTAGCCAGTCTTACACTAGAGAATGACAACCAACAACATATAGTGGTATGAAACTTAATAGAAACCTAAAAGATTAAAACCGATACTAATATCATTTTAACATATTTAAAACAAAAGAAATAAATCAAAGAGATGATGTTAAAAAAAAATCTCTAACTAAATATCTGCATATTTATAAGAACAAAAAATCAAGCAATACTTAATTGTGCCGGTTTTATGTCAGAAAAAGCTCCAACTTATGGTGCTGGTGGTTTGCAGTATGGAGCTTGTTAGAGGGCTAAAATCAACAATAACATCACTAAAACATATTTAGAATTATAGGTCTTTTAGAAGGTTTAAACAAACATTCACTGTCGTCTAATTGTGGGACGTGCACAGTAGCTCCAACAGCAGCGATAGAAGGCGGCGTCGATGGTGGCACCAGCGATGGAACAGACCCTTGAGGGTTTCATTCTAAGAGTAGTCGAGATGGAGGGGGATTTAGCTCAGGCAGCACATAGCCTCAGCAGGGGGGCAGTTAACTTAACCAAACGGATCCGATTTTGGTTGAGGCAGGTGAGGCAAGGCGAACACCTTGTACTACCTTAGCAACTTAGGTGCCCGAGGCAAACACCTTGAGCTTTTTCGGGAGAAGTGGGGCATTTTTTCAGCACCTTGCCTCACTACCTAGGCGGTTGAGGTGAATGCCTTTAATAACACAGCCTCCTTGGCCGAACTAAGGGAGAACATGGGATTAGAGTGACACCTCAGATGGGAGGTTTTAATTAAGTCTCACATTAGAACTTGGACTCTCCAAATACTTCACAAAATGTAATTGTAACCCCTATATATTTTACAAAACATGACTTTTCTAAACAATAAATTTAAAATTTTACTTTGATGCTTTAAAAGTAAACTATTTTAAAGTTAAAAAATGCATAAATGAAGATCCTAATACTAATAAAATGTTATAAAGCTGATGTCGATATTGATTGAGCTTGTTTGGTAATGACACATCCCCATCCCCTTAAGTTGTCAAATTTTTCTTGTGACCTGACCTAGATGACCTCACTTGGAGGCTGAAAAGAGGAGAAATGGAGAAAGAGGACACCCAGAAAATTACCACCTTTTGCTCCTACCCAGTTGGAGAGAGAGAAGGAGAAACCAAGAGAGAAGCTACCAGCTTGGTCTCCCTTCCCAATGTGTGCACTCTCTCTCTTACTCATTCACTCAGGTGATCATGTGAGTACCTTGTGTGCTTAGATGTGCTAGTAGGCACCTTTTGGATGCCTAATAAGGTGCTGGACTAAGGTAGCCTAAGAAAAATACCTTGGTACATCAATAATTTAGATTACCTATTCTCTCCGATGGATGATGTGGTTGAGGAAATTGATCACAACATTGTGCAAATTGTGATATACAACGAGCCTTCCCACGAGGCTGCAGCCTACAAGTAGGAAGTTGGTGAAAAAAATATATTTATTTTAGGTACCATGTGTAGCATAGTTTTTTCACCTCATATCAAATATTGGGTGGGAAGTTTCTGTCAGCACAATCATCAGTCAAACACATCTAATAATATCGTTTATATATAGTTACCCCCATTTGTTCTACATATGGAGGGAGATCGGTCTAGAATCGGGTCCTAAATCAACCCGTTTCTAGAACTTCGGTGACGTTTGATAATATTGAGATCTAACATCTGAAATTTGAGATTCACTTCTAACATCTGATTACATTTTATAGACATCTGAAATCTTAATGATTAAGATTGTTTGATGGATCGACAATTAATATCCAAATCTTAAATCTGAGTATATTAACATTATTTGGCAATTGTATATGAATCTCAAATAAGAATATATTATTTAACATCAACATATAAATACGAAAATGAAATACAACAAATAATAAGAGAGATAATGATAAAATAATATCATGTGAATAATATAAATCCATCATATTCCACTGCTAAGTGTACCCAATCTTTGAATAGAGAACCTAAAATTAATAATATTTTTATGTAACAGTAGACAAGTGTTAGAGCTTAACTAATTGTAATATTACAAATATTAGATAACTTTGTAATAATTATTCTAATAGTTACAAATGTTTTGATGGAGGGTTACACCTCCTTTCTCGAATATGCAATTGTTAATTTTGAATCAACTTAATAAGTAACGAATTGTTGTATGTGACCATTTCTAGTGTTACGATATATAGTCATTTATTACGGAGAGAGAAAAGTATAATAAAAAATAGAGAAAAGCGGTGCTACAGTTTTTAGCATTGAGTGCATGTCCACTTAGCAATTCAGAGGAGAAAAGTGCTGACCGTCTACTTTTAGATCTGAATGTAACAAATTTATCAAACAGTCTAAATAGGCTAAGGTCTGACCGAATCAGACTTTAGATCCGGTTAAGTTCAAACAAACAGGACCTTCAACCGATTCCCAGTTTAATCCAAGAGGAACTTCTTGCCAGAACTTCCTTATCGGGACCATTCTCTCGATTCTTATCGATCAGCCTGTAACTTTATGCTAGATCAGTTATCTTGGGCGGAATCGATTCGGTTATGATCGATTCGATCCAAGAATTAGCCAGTCCTGATTTGGATAGGCTATTTTTGCAACAATGGCTCCGCATCGTGGGAAGGAACATTGATGGCCATGATCTCATTAGGCATGGTCTCACCTGATTTGTCACCAATTTTATTATCTTGAAGAGCTTAAGTAGACAAGCATTTATTGATCTAATTTACTCATTCGCCTGAGTATATCGATTATATGGGTCAATGGGTGACTTGCATAATAGAATTATTCATATTAAGATCTTGGCTAAAATGAAACGTCTTATTATGAATTCTCGTTTGTGCAACAAAATTCATTACTATTTGTTCATCATAGAACTCATTGTACAAGTATTGAAATTAGTGAATTATAATGATAAAATTTACATAAAATACATGTACGATGTGATTGGTAAGACAAAGATGAAAATAAAGGAAAACATCTAGAGGGGTATAAAAAATTGTGAAAAATTATCGATGAAAGATGGGATAAGACATTACAACATGATGTTCATTCAACTTGTAATAATTATGTTCGTACATTAATTTAAACAATAACTATATTTCTGTATTGATATATGATATTTTGAAAACTCGAGAATGTAATACAGTGGACATGTATGCAATGACATTGGGGTGATCAAGGGTACATTATCAGTGATACATTATTTTGCAACAACTCAACAAGACAAAATGGAAGACAAGTTAGAAGCAAGGTAGATGGGGTAGGGGTTGAAAGCGGGTTGGTTTGGCCTAAACCAACCCGGGTCATCTGGGGTCGAGACCCGGGTCGGGTTAGGGTTGAGACCCGGGTTGGGTTAGGGTCGGTCGGGGTCGTGGAAAAATAATAATAAAATAATAATTTTAAAACATTTACCGGTTTGGGGTCTCGGGGTCGGGACCGGGTCGATCGACCCAAAAACCGACCGGGTCGGGTCCGGGTCGCGACCCCGCATTCCATGGTTAGAAGTATGTCATAATATGTAATTTTTTTATTTTGTTCTATTGATTGAAAACTTATTATAATATTTATTTTTATTTTATATGAAATTATATAGGATGAATGTTAGCATTTGCTTTAATTTAGATTTGAGATATTCATTTAACAAAGTTAGTTCCAATAAGCTTAACTTATTTTACTTATACGACATTATTTTATTTATATATCCATTATAAGGGCTATGTTTACATCTTTTTCTTAGTTGCAGCTGAATGGTTGGTGTAGACACAAGTGGATAGAATTCATTACGTGTTGTTGCTTTTTAGATATTGAGTTAAAGTGTGAGCTCATCTCAATGTAAGAGAAACTAGAGCATGTTCAGTTCTATTCACACAAAGAACAATAATAGACTAGCATCTAGCAGATTAGAGAAGTTGACATTCTTCACTATAACATGAAAGTGAGGATTAAAAAATATAAAAGAACACAAAAAGTTATCGGAATAAAGATTTTCATGACATCCTAGTAGATCATATCAAAGAAAATTAGTAATAGTAGTAGAAGAGTCATCTGGCGTTTGACTTGAAATACTTGTTCCAAAAAGTGCATTCACTTGTAGCTTGGGTGGAAAACGTAAGTAGGATACCACCTCCTGAGTTCGGCATAGATGATCATGCATGAACCAAAAGGAAACTTGATGACGTATAGGCTGTAAATGAAGAAGTTCAACAACAAACACTGCCTATTGTTGTTTCCAGCTCCAGATCCTTTAGTAGAGAAAGGTAAACAAAAGATAAAGGATGGTTCTAGCCACTTTGCAGGGTTTAAACATTTGAAAAAGGTGCAAAAACATAACATGGTGGCTAGTTCACGTACAGAAGAAGCTGCACAGAAAATAAAAATAAAAATAAAAAGGACCTGTGAGTCCAAATGGTAAGTACTGTTTTTGCCTAGTAGTGATTCACATGCAGTTGTTGAGAGTCTGAGACATCACAATATGGAAGTTTAAGTGCAGGTGCAGATGTAGATGTAAGTGTTGGTACAGGTGCTGGCAGAGGTGAAGGTGCAGATGGCAGAGGTGAAGGTGCAGATGTAGATATATATAAGTGTTGGTACAGATGTTGGTACAAGTACAGGTGGATAAGATCAAGTTGAATTAGGAACATGATTTAGCTCAACACCAATATCCTGGGGTCATCGTTGTTGGGCATAAATGTGATTTTGTAATGAGTATGCAGCATACTTTCATCCAAATGCTGTTTCAGTGCACATAGAATATGAGCTCAGAGAGATGACCTAATCCTTATTTGGATATGAATATAGGTCTATTATGACTTCTCAGTCATAGTGAACATCTAAAATCAAGAAAATGAGGAGTCATATGAGAGTTATCACAGATATTGGCGTTCCTAAGGTATCACTTGTATTGTATAGCATTTGTACCATGTAAATTTATTGAACCATAAACTTTATATATTTATGTACTGTAGTAACGATACCATTCAAATTAATATGTATGCGTGCTGCTTGGATGTTTTTCTGAAATTTCCTGATTTTTATGATTTTGTATTTTTTAAAAATGTTGGCCAATCTGGACCAAATCTGGACTGATTCCAGATATGAATTTCTTCCATTGAATCAGCCAGTTTTTTCAATCCAATCTATTTCAAAATTGTGATCGGCACCCACCAATCCAATGGCTGATTCCGATTCTGTGACCTTTGGTTGTATCTTGCCTTCTACAAAATGATTTAGGTGATAGGTTTTGGATCTCTATGTTCAAGGATCATGGGGATGATCTTAGTACAGAGTCTGGTATCATGTTATCCGGTGGTTGTCTTTGAGTTGGTTTTGACCTTAAAGCACCCTGGCACTCAACAAGTTTGATCAGCGCACACTTTCAACTGTTATTTGTCTGTTCAATAAGTTTATTAATGAGGTGAGTTTGATCTCAAATAAAAAAAGAAACAAATTTATACTGGAAGCAAAGTTATTCATTATTTCCATGAACACCGTACCTCTAATAAATAATTGGTTTTGGAGTTGCATTTAGACAACCCTGCTCAAAATTATAGCTACAAAGAGAGGCCCCATGCTGCACATTTCAGATATTGCATATACAGTTCTTTTTGTTTTACATGATTTTGCTTGTACCTTCTCATGTTCATCTAGGAACAAATTATGATGGAAGAGATTTTTGAGACATATTTGAATATCTAAATTGACATGCCTTTTCCCTTCTTCTGAAGCCAATGACATTAGATCAAGTACTTTCTGATCGTGACAGTGAAGACGAGGTGGATGATGATATTGCTGATTTTGAAGACAGAAGGGTGTGGTTTAAGTCTCTCTCTCTCTCTCTCTCTCTCTCTCTCTCTCTCTCTCTTACACACACACAAACACCTGCATTCCCTTCCAATCTCACTCTCTTTTCTCCCTCCTGTCCCTTCTTTCCCTTCCCAGCCTTCCCCCTCCCTCCCTTTTTCCTTCTCCTTGAGACCAAGAAAGATATTTACCACTGTGGAATCGAATATCCTTGTTCTTTTGATCTATGTCAACTCTAAATTGTAATTTATTTCTGTTTAATGATGTTGAAAATTGTTTCGTTGCCTCTCCCCAAGTGCAGATGCTTGATGATTTTGTTGATGTCACGAAAGACGAAAAGCAGATCATGCACCTCTGGAATTCATTTGTTAGGAAACAAAGGTATATGTTTTGCAAAATAGATCAACATGCCATTGTACAAAATATTGCACTGACATGAAACCTAGACATGTCAAAAGTCTTGTGCGTATCTTGTCAAAAAAGAATTAAAGCTAATAAAGTATTGGAATTTTATAACGTGACAGTGAAAGTTAACTTGAATGCTTAGATACGCCTGACAATGGTATATTCTGAAGATAAGGCAGATGCTTTCTTTTATAATGTTCTGTGGTTACCTAAAAGGATTGCATGAAGGCAGTTCCCTTTTTGGTGACAGCGGAATTTTTTGTATGAGCTGGATTATATTTTTTTTATTGTGCCTATTTTATATTTATTGGCATTTTTTCTCAATTTTATTAATTGTCTGCATAGTTGTCAAGGTGACAAGGTGTTCAAAGGAGTAATTTAAGCGTATGTGATAACGTGGGCACTTAGGCATCATATAAGTGGTAGAAATGGATGTTTATACATATATATATTTATATACATATATAATACACAAATGCATATATATAGTATATAATGTATATTCATGCACAAATATATTTTTACATGTACCGAAAGATAGAGGAAGAAAGGGGAAGAGGGGAGATATGAGATAAGGATGCTAGATTTAAAATACTTAAGGTGTATATACACCTTAAATATATGTTTATGCATATTTGAATGTGTCTGTGCCTGCATGTAAATGTGTCCCTTTCGTATGCAATTGTGTACCTGTGTATACACGTACAATTTTAGAAAATGACATAAGCTTGATAGACTAAATCAAAGAAGCTTAGCATATTTTATGTTGTTCCCATCCTTCACTATGTTATCCAAGGCGTGAGGCGGTCGAGACAAGGGACCTGATGCCTCACCTTAGGTACCTTAAGCGGGATCCTTAGGTGCCCGAGGTGTTTTTTTATTATTTATTTTGTATTTTAATAATACATATATAATATAAATAGTTGAAATAAATCTAAAAAATACTTGTAAAATTGAAATAGATGTAACATTGTAATAACTATATATTGTAGTCACAAATAAACAAAGGTATAACCAATGACAAACATAACATTATAACAACTAATGAAGTAACAAGAGGACAAACCAAATATAACATAACATAACATAACATCATAAGAAGAGTACAATTCAATAACAAAAGAAGACAAGTATCATAATTAAACATAACTTTAGAGTACAAGAAATACAAGTATCAATCACCATCCAAATCAAGATTTGGGATAACCTCTTGATCATCATTGTTGGTATTGTTCAAATCTTTATAAAAAAAGTGAATTCTTTTTTTAAGACCTAATAATGGATGATGTGAACATGTTATGTCAGAACAAAAAAAAACAAACTCACCAAATTGAACTTACAAGCAAAGTAAGACATCTTAAAAATTAAAATTCAACCTTTTACTTTTGTAGTTTCCACATTTGATGCATCAGCCTCTTCCACAACCTTGTATAGAAGACCTACGAACCAAGGAAGGCGAGGTCGGGACTGGGTTGGTTAGGCCTAAAACTGACCCGAGTCGGTTGGCGTCACAACCCGGGTCAGGCTGGGGTTGGGAAAAAATAATTTAAATATATTAACTGGGTCAGGGTCGCAAGAACAGGTCGGAGTCGGTCGGCCCAAAAACTGGCAACAACTTGGCATCTTTAACATCTGAAGAAGTATCAACTAATATCAGAAATACTGGTCCTTTTAGAGTGTTCTCTAGAAACTTAGTTAGTGTTTTACCTCTTCGATCTTTTCATGCATTGGACATAATGTTGCACCCAATCTGACTCAACTCTCTTCTTTCTCCAACAACTTCTTGCTTGTCTCAATCTCCTTGGACAACAGTTTGTGATTTTCTAATAATCGGGTTTTTCAAACTCAGACCAAACTGACCAGCTATCTTTAACATTGTCTAAAAGCTATTAAAGCGGACAATGTTGAAAGAAAAGCCCACATGGTACATCTATATAGCAGTGAATACATCACTCTTTTTTCTTTTTCAATTGTTTTTTATCCTTAACCAATTTTTCTTAGACTCCCCAGGGATATGTGTGCAAAATTGGTCCATGGGCCTTTCCATCCATGGACGTTGAAATTGAAATAAAGGATCATCCACACTCTGAGCAATCCTGATCTTGTAAAGACGTATCAATTTCTTACCCCTGCCTAAGGAGGTTGACTCTCCCTTCCATTTCTCTAATATTTACTTTTTCAACACTTGCTTGCTTTGCTTGTTACCTACATTGCTTTTTTCCACCTTAGGCTCTTTGCTTTTTTCTTGCAAGCAGTCATATTGTCCTTAACCCTGTAGTGTGTTGTTTCAATCAATAAATATCTCATTTATATATCTTCTAGCAGAATTGACACCTTACAAGATCCCGGTTCCTCGGATCCACTAAAATGTCATATTTTCATCCAATGTTTTTAGATTTTGTAGGAGCTCTTGTTATAGAACCTGAAGCTTATCTAACTCCAACAATTGTATCCATGGGCATGAGTTGAGTATTAGATTTATCCCCGATCCACGGTTTTCACGTGTATTAGACATCAAAATAAATTGAGATGGCACACATTGCAACATGTTTAGAATAAAATCAATATATGCCTAACTATCTACATCTAAATAAGGACAAAAAAGTCAAGCAACTTACTCACCTCTATGTATCGGACTTCGGCTGGAAGAAAATTGACAATTTTCTATTATATGGGCCTTTTTAGAGACCTAAAAAGAGACTCACAATATTAAAACATGTTTAGAACAAAAAAATTTAAATCAAACAATTAACCACTAAATGTAAATTGTAAAACAATTCAATGTTACCAAGACATGATGTTAAAAAAATAAACATCTAACTCTATAACATGTATTCAGAAGAACAAAAAAAAGCCAACTCATCTCTAGTCTCTACTACTGCTCTTTGAGTTTCTTATCCTAACAACCTCAACCATGTGTTCTATGGGGTTAAGCCCACCAAGAAGTGAGTTCGGGAAGATAGCTTTGATTGGCACAAGCACTCCAACTCCTCTATAACAATCCAACCTTCACCAGGAGTATTCCCCGGGATTCTCTGAATGTATAAAAAAATAGGCATTCCACAGAAACAGTCCTAGAAGAAGGCCCGCACTTTCCACAACATGTGCCATCCCCGCAAGGGCCTGAATTCCAATAGTAAGTACTAGGGACTAGCATATGATTCTGATCATGGTTTTGGGGACGACCGACCCAATCCTGACCCCAAGACCCCGACCCCATAATTAATATTTTATTATTATTTTTGGCGACCCTGGCCGACCCCATCCCGACTCGGGTCAGTTTGGGGCCGAACCGACCCGGTCCCGACTCCCGACCCCACCTTCCTTGATTTTGATTATGGGGCCTAAATTCCATTAGTAAGTACCTGGGACTAGCATATGATTCTGATTATGGGGCCTAAATTCCACCAGTAAGTACGCGAGGTTGGCATATGATTTTGATTATGAAGCGCTAGTCCATTATGTAGTGGATATGATAAACATACGGCATGAGGACAATGAGCTTAGGGTCTTGAGTTCTGCTTCTATAGAATATGTAAAGGATAATGAATGCTTGACTCAGGGTCCGGACAGGAACCCTAAGTTTGAAACAAAGCTCTCCCTCATAGCCCCCCCTGTGTTGAATGTTGAGGAGGCAAATGAACTTGAGTTCGTCAACCTCCAACCAGCACCCAAGGAGATGGAAGATGGCAGCTGATGGGGACCGGTACGGACCGGATCGTCCGTTTGTTTGGAGATAGCGTCTTCCGGGTCTTGAGGAGACGACGTATTTATTTCTTTTATTTCGTAGTATTAGATTTTTATTTTTATGCATTTTATTTGAGTATTTAGAGTCCTTTGAGTCCTTCTCTTTTATTTTAGTCCTTTAGAGGACATATATGTAATTAGGGTTTTTAGAGGTCCATCTTGTAATGTCCAGCTCTATTTAAAGAGCCCAAGTCCTTGAATGAGAAGAGATGGATGTTTTGAAGAAGAAAGAAGCTCTCCCGTTTTCCCCCTCTCGCCCTCCGACGTCGGCGTCGTTCCCTCGCCTCCGGGTGCTCCCGGTTCTCCCCTTCCCTTCCCGGTGATCCTCCTCACCTCCCGGAGCTCGGTCGGCGTCCTCCCCCACCCCGAGTCGCTTTCCCCTTCACCTCCAGAACGAGTTCCGAGATCCGTCGACATCTCCGTCGACGCCCTGCCCCAGCTCCGTTGGGGCCGTCCGTCCCACCCCTCACCTTCCCCAGACCCCTACGGCACCCCCTTCTTTGGAAGCTCGTCGGACCCCCCTCCTGGGTTCCCCTTTCGCCCCCCTTCCCTCGCCTTCGGACGCTCGCGCGCGCCCACGCGGGAACCCCCCCTCCCCCGTGCGGCTCCCCTGCCCCCGCGGCACCTCCCGCGGGTCCTTTGGCCTCCCGCGGGGCCTCCCGAAAACCCCTTCCGCCGTCGTCCCCGTCCCTTTCCCCTGCCGGCTACACCCCCCCGCGGACCCGGCGAAGACGAAGACGAGGAGAAGGGAAGAGGAGAGAAGAAGAAGAAGAAGACGGAGGCGACGACGTTGGGCGCGAGCCCCTCCGGCCCCTCCCCTCCGGCAACGGCGGCGCCCGGCGCCGCTTCGCCGCCTCCGCCTCCCGCCCGCCGCGGGCTGCCGCGGACGACGCCCGCGGGAGCCCTCGCCCGCGCGAGGTCGACGACGAGCCTCCCCCCCTCGATCGGGATGCGCGGCAGCCAAGCCGGCCGGCCGCGTCTCCCGCCCGCCGCCAACCGCGGGCGTGCCAAACCCCCCCGCCTTTAAGTTCGGGCGGCCACGCGACCGGCTCGGGCGCCGGTTCGTCTCCGCCCGGCCGGCCTGCGCGCAGCCCGCCACCGGTTCGCGGCCAACGGTCCCGAGCGCCGGTTTAGCGCCCGGACCGGGTCCGACCGCCGGTTCGAGGCCGGTTCGACGCTCGGGGCCGGTTCGGGCCGGTTCGGGCCCGGTTCACCCATCCGGAGGCCGGTTCGGAGCCGGTTCAAGCCTTCTGGACCCGGTTCGGACCGAGTTGAGCCGAGTTCCAGCCCTTAGGCCGGTTCGGGGCCGTTTTGGACCGGTTCAGCACTTGTGGGCCCGGTTCGGCGGCCGTGAGGTACGGTTCGGTGGTTTTCGGGCCCGGTTCGGCGGTTTCCGGCTCCGTTTGAAGCAATTCGGCACGGTTTAGGATCGGTTCCAGCACCCCGTCAGCTCGGTACATTCCTCCTCGGGCCCGCCGACGCGCGGGGGATGGCGGCACCTCCCTTCCGTCCCGCGTCGGTTTGGTATCGAGCCGGCGCCGACTTGTTTCCACGAGTCGGGATCCTTACATTGCGCGGGACATCGACATTTCGACTTCGACATCACATTACCGGTGGAGGGTGCGCGCACGACATTTACGTCGGACTCTTGCGCGACGTCATCTCGCGGTCTCTTTTCGAGTTGATCGCTCGGATTATCGAGGTGATCGAGGATGGTCGAGCTTGCATCCGGTTGCTCGTATTGTCGAGAGCCGACTTAGACCGTGGAGCCGGTGCGGTACGTAGAAGATGCACAGTGCGAGATGGTTCCCTGCGGGCCTTGTCTCGTCACAGGTTCGAGTGGTTGGGCGGTCGGCGAGCGATTTGGACACATTCGCTCGAGAGCTTGCGCCTTGCGGCCCAGTACGAACGCGAGAGAGCCGATGCGTCGGCAACACTTATGCCCGGTGGCACATGTGCCGAGGAGCGACGACGCGCTTATCGAGGGTAGCTTATGAGGCCGGTCCGGAGCTTGCCGCGAGTACGACGACGAGTGCACCATCGATGCCGAGACGAACGGAGCCATCGAGGTTGGTGGCGGGCGGACTTACGGTGTTCTTGTTTGGTGACGACGAGCGAGCGACACCTTGTCGGGCGAGACCGATCGAGCCATCTGGCCGAGTTGACGGCACGGGTTATGGAGGCTGGCGGCGGAGCTGACCACGCAGGCTGTTCGGAGGATCCGCGCATAGTTGACTTGATAGAGTACCCCGAGCACGGAGCTTGACGGCACTTACGACACCGTACGGGTCACCTTGCGGTCACCTTGGAGCTTCACGGTCCCGCTTCATCATCACCAGTACATGCTACCGCCGTCCTCGGTTTCGGTAGTGACCGTGTTGATCGTACGGCGCTACGAGAAACTCGAGGACGAGTTTTCGCAACCGGGGGAGAATGATGGGGACCGGTACGGTCGGATTGTCCGTTTGTTTGGAGATAAGCGTCTTAGGGTCTTGAGGAGACGACGTATTTATTTCTTTTATTTCGTAGTATTAGATTTTTATTTTTATGCATTTTATTTGAGTATTTAGAGTCCTTTGAGTCCTTCTCTTTTATTTTAGTCCTTTAGAGGACATATATGTAATGAGTGTATTTAGAGGTCCATCTTGTAATGTCCGGCTCTATTTAAAGAGCTAGTCATCGAATGAGAAGAGATGGATGTTTTGAAGAAGAAAGCTCTCCCGTTTTCCCCCTCTCGCCCTCAGACGTCGGCGTCGTTCCCTCGCCTCCGGGTGCTCCCGGTTCTCCCCTTCCCTTCCGGTGATCCTCCTCACCTCCGGAGCTCGGTCGGCGTCCTCCCCCCCCACCCCCGGTCGCTTTCCCCTTCACCTCCGACGAGTTCCGAGATCCGTCGACATCTCCGTCGGACGCCACGCTGACTCCGTTGGGGCCGTCCGTCCCACCCCTCGCCTTCCCCGGACCCCTACGGCACCCCCCCCCCCTTGCGGAAGCTCGTCGAGACCCCCCTCACAGGTTCCCCTTTCCGCCCCCCCCTTCCCTCGCCTTCGGACGCTCGCGCGCGCGCGCGCGCGGGGCCCCCCCCCCCCCCGTGCGGCTCCCCTGCCCCCGCGAGCACCTCCCGAGGTCCTTTGGCCTCCCGGGGCCTCCCGAAAACCCCTTCGCCGTCGTCCCCGTCCCCCTTCCCTTGCCGGCTACACCCCCCCTGCGGACCGGCGAAGACGAGACGAGGAGAAGGGAAGAGGAGAAGAAGAAGAAGAAGAAGACGGAGCGACGACGTCGGGCGCGGGCCCCTCGGCCCCTCCCCTCCCGGCAACGGTGGCGCCCGGTGCCGGCTTCCAACGCCTCCGCCTCCCGCCCGCGCGGCCGCCGCGGACGACGCCCGCGGAGCCCTCGCCGCGCGAGGTCGACGACGAGCCTCCCCCCTCGATCGGGATACGCGGCAGCCAAGCCGGCTGGCCGTGTCTCCCGCCCCGCCGCCAACCGCGGGCGGCCGCGGGCCCCCCCCCCCCGCCTTTAAGTTCGGGCGGCCACGCGACCGGCTCGGGCGCCGGTTCGTCTCCGCCCGGCCGGCTGCGCGCGGCCGCCCACCGGTTCGCCGGCCAACGGTCCGAGCGCCGGTTTAGCGCCCGGAACCGGGTCCGACCGCCGGTTCGAAGGCCGGTTCGACGCTGCAAGGGGCCGGTTCGGACCGGTTCGAGGCCGGTTCACCCCGTCCGGAGGCCGGTTCGAGAGCCGGTTCAGCCTTCTGGACCCCGGTTCGGACCGGTTCGAGCCGGTTCAGCCCTTGGGCCGGTTCAGGGCCGTTTTGGACCGGTTCAGCACTTGTGGGCCCGGTTCAGCGGCCGTGAGGTCTGGTTCGGTGGTTTTCGGGCCCGGTTCAGCAGTTTCCAGCTCCGTTTGAAGCAATTCAGCACGGTTTAGGATCGGTTCAGCACCCCATCAGCTCGGTACATTCCTCCTCGGGCCCGCCGACGCGCGCGGGGATGGCGGCACCTCCCTTCCCGTCCCGCATCAGCAGCCAAGCAATGGTCGATGGTTGATGATCTCCTAGAGACCAACTTGGGAACGAAACATGAGCCAAGACCAACCTTTGTCAGCACCTTCTTTTTTGAAGAGGAACATAGACCATATCTAGTATTACTCCAAGAATTTAAAGATTGCTTTGCCTGGACTTATGACAAAATGTCATGTTTAGACTCTGAGGTGATAGTTCTCAACTTGGCCATCTTGACGACCGCCAAACTAATTAAGCAGGCCCAGTGGCGCATGCATGCAAAACTAGAACTCGAGGTCAGTGCTAAAGTTGATAGACTAAGCGAGGTGAATTTTATTGAACTACATACTTATCTTGTTTGGCTTGCCAATATCATTCCTATCAAAAAAAGAATGGGTAGATTCGAGTCTGTATTGACTACAGAGACTTGAATAAAACATACCTCAAAGACGATTTCCCTTTACTGATCCTAGAAAATATGGTGGACATAGCCATGGGTCATGAAGCATTGTTCTTTATGGACGGGTCGTCTAGCTACAATCAAAATTTGATATCTGTTCAAGACAAGGCTTTTACAACTTTTTTCACTCCTAAAGGCATCTTCAATTACAATAGATGCCATTTAGCTTGAAAAACACGGGAGCCATGTATCAGTTCACTATGACAAATATATTTGACAACATGATACATGACATAGTCGAGTGCTACATCGACAATTTGGTAGTCAAAACCAAACGTCGACAAGACCATCTCAGTCACCTAAGGACCATGTTTAGGCAGCTCCGACTTTACAACTTGAAAATGAACCCAGTAAAATGCGCCTTTGGTGTCTCTAGCAATGAAGTTTTTTGGGCTTCATAGTTCGATACAAAGGGATTGAAATTGAAAGATCAAGGAAATTAGAGAGTTACCTCTCCCATGAAACATAAAGGAATTGTGAGGTCTTTACAAGGAAAGTTAGCTTACATCTGGCGTTTTATCGCCAACCTCTTTAGCAGGTGCCAACACTTTTCCAGACTAGCAAAGAAGGGAGTCCCCTTTTGTTGGGACAATAATTGCCAAGTTGCCCTTGATGGGCTGAAGCAATACCTTCTCAATCCTCTGGTACTGGGGACACCCGTCCAAGGTTGGTCGCTGATTCTCTACATCAGGACGCTTGACAATTCTCTAGGGGCAATGTTTGCCCAAGAAAATGATGAAGAGAAAGAACAACATTTATACTACATGAGCAAAATACTGGTCGGGCCTAAACACAAGTACTCTCTTATGGAAAAAATGTGTTTGGTTTTGGTTTTCACAACAAAGAAACTAAGATAATACCTATTAACACACGAAGTCAGCCTTATATCTAAGGTTGACCCCCTTAAACACTTATTGAAACAACATGTCCCTATCGGACATATGGGGAAATGAGTACTTATGCTCATGGAATATGACATCAAATATGTCCCTCGCAAGGCAATCAAAGGGCAAGGGATAACAAATTTTCTTGCAGCTCATCCAATCCCGATCGACTCTCGCCTCAATCTTCAGTTATAAGACAAACACTAAAGGGGGTGGCATAAGAAGTCCAACAAGTAGATGTCAAACACTATTAATTATTCTTTGATGGAGTAGCTAGTGTCGAAAGAAAAACCACTGAGAAGGCAAGATCCAGAGCAGACGTTAAAATTGTTTTTCTTAGTCCCGAAGGTGGCATACTTCATGAATCATGCGCCCTTTTGGGAGTGTACAATAATGATGCTAAATATGAAGCATTGCTTGTTGGCCTTGAAATTGCCCTCAACATGGGAATTCAGTGCATCGAAGTGTTTGGGGACTCAATGCTAGTCATTCAACAAATACTTGAGATTTTTGAGGTTCGAAAACTAGAATTGGTACTATACCACGCTGCAGACACCCGATTTTCTAAAAGGTTCTATCTTTTTGACATAGAGCATATCAAGAGAGGGCAAAATTTCTAGGCTAATGCGTTAGTCAAGCTCACCTCGGCCATCAAACTCTCACTTGAGGGGATGCTTGAGATTGTGGTCAAGCATAGACGGCTCCACCCTGACAAGAGACATTGGGAAGAAGAGTCAATTACCTTGTAGGCGAATACTATAGAAAATAATGAAGGCACTCCTAACAAAATCGATTGGCGGCAGCCCTTCATCAACTTCAAGAGTGGCATCCCCCTTGAGAATCGTGCCCAACGGGTGCAGTTGGCACGAAG
This sequence comes from Cryptocoryne crispatula var. balansae, assembly GCA_036172225.1. Taxonomy (NCBI): domain Eukaryota; kingdom Viridiplantae; phylum Streptophyta; class Magnoliopsida; order Alismatales; family Araceae; genus Cryptocoryne; species Cryptocoryne crispatula. The sequence continues at coordinate 27,064,239 of CM069927.1, forward strand.
AGTAGTTTTTTATTAACTTATCAATGCGGAATTGTACAGGTTGATGCCAAAAAAGGAAAGGGTGATCCTCACGAGATGTGTCTCCAGACAGCAAGCCATTCAAGTTATGAAACTGGTTTACAATGGGCTATGTAGTGCCCGCACCAATTCGGACCAAAGATGAAGATTGCCATCAAACCGAGGGGCTACTATTAGGCAACTATGTTTGTGGATTGTGACAGATTCACTAAAGTATGCCACGAATGTCAAGCTTTTGGGGCTATTCCTCGGCGACAACATACTTATCTTTTCCAACTACCCCTACATGGCTCTTCATCGGGTGGGGGATGGACATTGTAGGACCCTTTTGGTTGTCTTCCCAGGACTGCAAATTCATTCTTACAGTTAGATTACTTCTCTAGATAGGTTGAGTCTATCGCTGCCCGCGAGGTCACAAATGAAGTAGTATCTTGTTTTATTCGTCAAAATATCATTTATAGGTACACAATCCCCAATTGGATCATGTCAGACAATGGACCCCCTTCAAGAACCAGACGATCTACAAGATGGTGGCAAAAGAGGATGTCAACCGTCTACAACCCAAAAGCCAACGGCCTGGCCAAAGCATTCAACAAAACCCTTCGCAAACTCTTGGTCAAAGTGGTCGGGAGCAAAAAGCTAAATTAGGACGAGAAGATGCAAGAGGCGCCGTGGGCATACCGCACTGTGTGCAAACCCCACTGTCTGGTCCCCCTTATCCTTGGTTTATGAAAGTGAAGCCGTCATACAGGTTGAGATAAAGCTAGCCTCTTACCAAGTGGTAGTCCACCATGGCTTCCAAACTAATGAACCTAATAAAATAAACAGAAGGTTCATGGAACTCGAAAAATTGGAAGGGAGTAGGCTCAAAGGCTCAAAGCTTACCGACACCTTAAAGCTTATCAAGCCAGGATGACTCGTGCCTATGACAGATTGGTCAAAGGCGGGGCATTCCAGAAAGGGGACCTTGTCATAGTCAAGCAAAAGGATGCCATGGCAGGGCGGCCCAAAAACAAATTTCTCCCAAATTGGTTCGGACCATATGTCATCAACAGAGTCTTTGAAGGTGGAGCCTACACGGTGGTCGACAACAAATGTGACATCCCTTTCCCACCGCTCAACAGTAGGCACCTCAAGAAGTACCATGTCCTTGAGCACGAGTTTTGCATTGGCGATAGCAATAATGAGAATTGAGTTCTTGCTCTTTAAAAAAAATAACAACAAAATAAAAAGGGCTAAAAATGGAGATGTCCGACAGACTCGGTCACTCAAAGTAAAGTCATGACGGGCGGCCGAGGACAAGATTGTCAAAAAAAAATCCAGCCTAGGGGAAAACTCAAAAGGACATCTCGAGCAAAATTGGATAATCTCGTTGTGTGAAAACCCCCAAAGAGGTGCAAAGGCAAAATTCAAAGAGGGTTGGCCTAGGTGAAAACTCTGCAAAAGAGTAGTTAGGCTAATAAAGAAAAAAAATGAGAGAAAAAGAATACTCCAGTACAACATTCGAGATAGCCCCCTTTTGTTTGAGCTGCCATTCTGAGTCACATCCTGTGCTTGGGTAATGCTCTCCTTGCAAAAAAATCAGCCTCATATGGCCATCTCTTTGACCTCCTTTACTTCGCCCCTTGTACGAACCCAAAAATGTCCTTAATGACTTTCCATCGGCTATTTATGTCTGCAATGCTTGTCCTTGGGAAAGAATCCAATATTAAGAACTTCTATGACAAGTATTTCAAAAAAAGAGAGAGGGGAGATGTAGAAAAAGAAGAGAGAAGAAAATCCGGCCAAGGTAAAACTCGAAAGGGCACCTCGGGCAAAATTGGATAACTTTGCTTTGTGAAAACTCCGCAAAGGAGCACACAGGCAAAATATGAAGGGGGTTGGTCTGGGTGAAAACTCTGTAAAAAAGCGGTCGGGTCAATGAAAAGAAAGAAAGGAAAAACAGTCATCATTCCATGTTGCCTCCTTCTCTTGAATTAATCACTTTTCACTCGAACCCTCGCACTGAGTCACCTTTCGCAACACTGACTAGTTTAACCCTTGTTAACCCTCATGCCAAGGCGCATCCCGCACATGGATTGGTCACTTTCCACTCGAACCCTCATCTCGAGTCGCCTTCTGCAACTTGGACTGGTTCAACTCTTGTTGACCCTTATGCCAAGGTACCCCCCCGCACTTGATTGGTCACTTTCCACTCGAACCCCTATGCCAAGTCTTCTTCTGCAACTCGGATTGGTTCAACCCTTGTTGACCCTCATGCCAAGGTGCACCCCAGGTCCCCAACTCAGATTGGTCACTTTTTACTCAAATCCTCGCATCATGTCGCCTTCCACAACTCAGATTGGTTCGACTCCTGTTGACCCTCATGTCAAGGTACACCCCGCACTTAGATTGGTCACCTTCACTTTGAACCATCGTGTCGAGTCACCTTTCGCAACTCGGACTAGTTCAACTCTTATTGACTCTCATGTCAAGTTGCATCCAGCACTTGGATTGGTCACCTCCCTCGAACCCTCACGCTGAATCGCCTTCCGCAACTCAGACTAGTTCAACCCTTATTAATTCTCATGTCAAGTTGCACCCTGTACTTGGATTGGTCAGTCACTTTTTTTTCGAACCCTTGCATTGAGTTTCCTTTTACAGCCCGAGCTAGTTCAACCCTATTGACCCTGATGCCAAGTCGCACTCTGCACTTGGATTGATCACTTTCCCTTCGAGCCCAAAATAACCCCCTGCGAGTACCCCGTTCCGTCCATTGTGCCTCATTTGTTTGCCTTCCGTGCAAACCTAAAACCAGCCCCCACAGCTACCTCTTTTGGCCTGTTGAGCTACCTTGTTTGCCTTCTATGCAAACTAAAAGACAACCCTCTGTGGCTACCTTTATGGCCCATTGAGTCGCTTTGTTTGGTGCTCTGTGCAAAATTTGGAATCCTTCAAAAAAAAGAGAAGAAAAAGAAGAAATTCATTTGGGGCGAAAATCTAGAAAAACACCTCGAGCAAAATTGGATGATCTCGCTTGGTAAACATCGCTCGAAGGGGTGTGCGGGCAAAATTCACAAGGAGTTGGCCTGGGTGAAAACTTCTCAAAAGAGTAGTTAGGTCAATAAATAAAATATTAAAAAAAATAAAACCAAAGAAAGAAACAACAATCACCTTCAACTGGGGTGAGCCCTCCAACCTAACAGGACAGATGAGTTCTTTTTCTTAATCTTATCAAGGAGGAGGTCTGAGTTGCCAATGACGAAACGGTTCCCATAAAGCCCATCTACTTAGTAGTAAAAATATGTTGGGGAGACCATACCTGAGACAACGAGGAAGATTACCTCCCACCCATAAGATTGGGAGAAGTTCCCACACTCTATCGTGAAAGGGACAAAAAGGGCAAACCCTGCCCCTCCTCTCATAAAATCCCAGACCTTGGTCGCTCTAACCCTGTTGGTCGCACACCTTGATAAGTCATCTATTTTAAGTCACACTCCGCACTTGGAGTGTTCCCACTTCCACTCAAACTCTCGTAACGAGTCGTCTTCCACACATGGACTTGTTTAAAAAGAAAATGATGAAACCAGCCCCCTATGTTGTCCTTCCCAATATGCCCCTATTTTGCCCTTTATGCGAAACCTAAAACCAGCCCCTATGGCTGTCCCTTTGGCCCATTGAGCCTTCTTATTTATCGATGGACTTACCGACACTCTTATCCGATACTACATATATGCATTGAACGCCTTGTTAGTTCTGCAATTTTTTTACGGATGGTGTACTTATGTTTTTTTAAAGTGCCTTTGGCTTTTTTAAATCTTGTAAATGAGTTTAAAATTTTACTTGTACCTCGGGTAGATTCTGTGTGAACAATGTCACATCCCTCTTGATACCGGCAACATGATGATTCAACCGATAAGTCTTATCATAAAAAATTTTATCACAATACTTACATTTAAGTTTTCTTTGCTTCATTAAGATCAACATGTAATGGAGCTAAGTTGGGTCATTTCGGGTTGAACGGGAACTCTCACGTCTTAGATAAGATATATCGAATGATAAAATTTAAGAAACTAAGAAGAATAGTTTGACAATGAAGTTACCAAATGATTTAACAAAAATTAAAATAGCAAAACAATTAAGAAAACAAGATTTCAACACCAATTAAATGATTAATACCAAAAAAATTACTACTAATTATATAATTTATATTAACTATTTCTTGATGAACACTAAAAAAATAATTAACACAATTTTAACTAGCGAGTAAGAGAGCATAGAGAGCTTTATAATGAGAGAGTGGGTGAGAGAGGTGGGTGCAGGGAAGGCCCTTGGGAGGGGGGGATCCCTTGCATGCATTGCCAATAGTCATGGGACCATTGGCTAGCAGTGCTACCAATGGTCTCATGACCATTGGCGACCCAATCAACCAATCGTTGGGTCGCACGACCCCATTTTGGGGTCAAATAGAGTCAGTCCGACCGGGTTGCGGCTAGGCCGGTTGGCCGAAAAGTTGACTAGGTCGGCCAGCCCAGTCCGACCATGGATTGATTAGACCAAGAATCTGAGTTTGGAATTGGTCATAGGGTCGGTGCCCACCAATCCAATTGGTAAAAACAAGAAAAATTTATAGCAATGAGTAAAAAATAAAAAAAATGAAAAACAATGTGAATGATGGTCTACCAAACAATGTCATACAAAGTAACTTCATTCCAATAAATTGTCATATAACTACAATGTATTATCACAAACACCACAAAAAATACACTAGTAAATTACATGAATACGTTGCATGAAATTAAATGAGTACAACACTGCATGTGACATAACATTGTAGAAATTATACCTCATTGTCACAATGGAAAAAATCATCAAGTTAATGCATCAAACATTAAGTTTAAGGTACTGTGAAAGAATTAATTTTATACCTACAATATGAATATCGTGGTGAAGTGTCTTGTCCTACCTCTTGTTTAAGATTTTTCACCACTTTTGATAATCCCTAAGATGTTCCTCTTCGATTTTCAATTTTACCTTATCCATAACATCGTACAAGTACCATATTTGATTTTTATCATTAGAGTTCACCAACCTAAGGACTTGTATTAGGGGCTCTATCATAGATAGGTGCTACTGCACCTTCTCCCACCACCTATTATCTTCAATTAAGGACTCCATTTTCAGGAGCATTTCATACTGGTCGATCGTGTTTTTATAGGCATCTATGTACTCCTGGTAGGATGTAGAGTATGAATCTCTTAAGGTCATTTTTATGTCTATACAAGCTTCCTAATGCAATGAACTACATAGCAAATCTAGTCAGTCCCGACCGAACTAGATCATAACCATCAGTGTACTCTCTTATGATATACAGCAATCTAAGATGCCCATAAATAAAAAGATGTGATGAGCTACCCTTGGCTAACTAATGAGCTGACAAATGGATCCCTCCCAATGTCCTCCAACATGTGGTCTAAAGAGTGTGCATAACAGGGTACCCAAAAAATTTGAGGTCTAGTCTCCATCAACTTCTTCCCTACAACTTTGTATGAGGCTTCGTTGTCCATCACGATCTGAGCAATGTTTTCCTTCCCAATCTTCTTCACTATGGTGTTTATCAGGCGAAAAAGGTAATCTACATTTTTCACCTTGCCTAATGCTTCCACGGACTTTAAAAATATTATTCCCTTGGAACAATACATAAGGAAGTCGATGAGAGACCTCTTTGTAATGTCTGTCCAACCATCGCATATGATGGTGCAACCCCTCTCCTTCCAGATATATTTGAAACCATCTATCCGATATGTCAACTATAAATATACTTTGAGGTGGGGGCCTTCAACCTAGCCCAATCTCAACAATGACATCCCCCATTATATGAAAATATGGATTGGTTGCGCCATGTGCTAGGACACCTATATGAAATGAACCAAAAGAACGTTAGTTATGATTAATAAGTAATTCAAATACAAGTACAAGATTAAAATATCAACTTAATACTTTGTATACCTACATAGAGAAACAATATGACTATATGTTTGATCACTTTATTTACGGCTCCTGTTGTAGCCTTAACTCCTCTTAAGGCTTGCTTGATGCCTCTCAGGCCTCTATCACTTTGTCTATACATGGCCATGTTTGAAGTCGGCTGAACAAAAGAAGAACATAGGAACTCACTCTCTCGGTCTTAGATAGGTCGAGTGCCTCCCCCACATAACTATATCGAACAAGGGTTGTGGCTCCCGAAGGAACCAAACGGTCCAAACCTGAACCTTCTGCATGCCTTCTTCTCTTCTCATCCTTACGGGTCTGAGCCGTACTAGCATCGATGGCCCTCCTAATCTGAGCTGCTTCCTCATCATCACCGTCCAAAGATGATGAGTCAACTTGGACATGACATTTTCCTTTGAGAGGCTTTCTTGGTCAAGTATCCTCTGATCTCCTCTCCAAGCTATGTCGGAATCTTGTCACACTTCTTCACATTTCCACCCATACCAGCTATATGTTAATTGAGCTGGTAAACACCTCCATTCATTTCCTTATTACACCATTTGCATCTCATCCTCTTCTTCTCCACGTTCAACAAGAAGCCATATTGTCATACAATGTCACGACCGGCAACAACACCTACCTTCTCGTTCGACAAACCTACTTCTATATACGTAGAACACATTAATAATTAATTAATAATCACCCTCGAGAAAAAATAAAAAAATTACCCCTAAAGGGGTGAAGAAGAGATTTCTTCGTGGTTGAGAAAACACCCCAACACCCTTTGAAGGCGACCAAGGGGTGAGGCACCCATTTAGGGGTGTTAAAAGGTCACCCTGAAGGGGTTTGATCACCCCTTCGGGGGTGAGGGGTGCTGATAGCCACCCCTTCGGGGGTGGACTACTCTAGTTAAAAGAAGTGCATGTTCTTGTTGGTTGGACACAAGAGGAGGAGGGCCAGAGGGGAGCTAGAGGGGGGGGGGGAAGGGGGGGTGGGGGAGGGGGGAGTGGGTATTTTACCTTTTATGGGGGGTCGCTAGGAGAAGAGGGGGATCGCTGGCAAGAGGGTGCCGTAGGGGTGTTCGCCCGAAAGGGGGGAGCTGGGAATCGAGGGGAGGGGGAGAATTGGGTTGATCTCCCCCATATTGGGTTGATCAATCCCGAAATCGATCTAAAATGAGGTCTTGAAAGGATCCAATTGCATCTGTTTTCGGATTTCAGCAGATCGCTCGGGATCAAGTGATTCCAGATCCGATTGAGATGGATCATTCTGATCCTGAATGATCCAGATGATTCCAACCGATCCGGCTAGAATTAGATCGACCATGGCCGATCTGATTCAAGAATCGGTCATTCTTGATCTGAATCCACCGATTATGTGATCCATGGACCCGACGAGCCATGGTTAGAACTATGGAAAAGTATTTTAAAGACTAAGGGTTTTAAGATAAGTAGCAATAAAATAGAATACATATATATATTGTAAATTCGATAAAAATCAGAAAGAAGAAAGTAAGGGTGCTAGTTTTGATGGGATAATGTTATCTCAAAGAACTTTGTTCGAGTATCTTGAATCAATTATTTAAAAAGATAAACTATACAATGAAGATGTTAATCATAAGATTAAAGTAGGTTAGATAAAATGAAGATTGGTTACAAGGATTCTATGTGATTATAAGATTTCACTAAAGTTAAAAGAAAAATTTTGTCATATAACTATGAGATATGCAATGTTTATTGATAATGAATGTTTGCCAATAAAATAAAGCCATGATTCTAAAATTGATGTTATTGAAGTGAGAATATTAAGATGGATGGATGATCATATTAGATTAGATAATAAGGAATGAATATATTAGAGAAAATATAAAAGTAGTGACAATTATTAACAAATTGAAAGATTGATATGGTTTGGGCATATTAAACATAGATCTAAGGAGGCTACAATTAGAAAAGTAGAAAATATTAAAATTACATAAACAAAAGGATGTGGTAGACATTAGTTAACTTGAAGGACGGTATTTAATTTGATTTGAATGATTTAAATCTTTGAAGAAGTAATTCAAAATTGATGTGAGTGTAGAAAGAGAATCTATTTGACCAACTCCAAATAATTTGAGATTAAGACTCAAGTTGAGTTTGAGTTGAGTTTTCTCTTTTCTTGTTCATGTTTGGCCCATTGACTGTTGACCTCAATGGGATATGGCCAGTGACCTAGCAGAAACATGCCCGCATGTGCAGCTGGCCGCCCATATTTCTCTTCTCTGGGAGAGACTTCCTTTCCTCCTTTTGCTCTGTTTTTAATCTTTTCGCTCTTGTTTATTTTCTTATCATGCTTCCCTTTCCTTTTATAATCCCTCTTCTGACTGTTTAGTGTCCAGGCATGGGTAAACAGTCGGTCCTTCTAAACAGGAAGGATGGTGCCTCTTCATCTAGCCGCAGCAGTTTTCTTAGGGGATCTATTATTCTTTCTTGGTGTGCTGGCAGCCACTCGTCGCTGCTTCTCCAGCAGGCATATGGGCCACTGGCCTCTTGGAGTCATGGTTGGCAGCTGCCCCCAACAGGATCTCCTTTTTCTTTTCATCCATTACATCATGGATCTTTGAAGAATGAATGATTTCCTCAAGTCTTCATTCATCCCCTATAGGCAGCAACAAGGATCTTGGGGTTATTTTCTCTTTGAACCATATCCATAAAGTTTGGGTGCTCTATGGGCCATAACATGGCCTTGGACCATGGACAGGTAAGTAGATATATAGTCATAACCATATTTGTGAAGTTTGGGTATTCTTCGAGCCATAACATGGCCTTGGACCATGGACAGGTCATCCAGAATTATGGCGACCTACCGTCGCTCATGCAGCTTCTTCACATGGCAGCAAGGGTGCTGCAAAGCCGTCCTTCCCCTCCCTCTCTTCTGGATGACGCGAAGACAAAGATCCAATGCTAGTCCCCCATTTGGGCACCTGTGAGACGAAGCCACAAAACACCCCCCTCCCCGGGGAGCTTAAGTCGTGTCAACCCAGCCAGTAGTGTAGCTGGTCCAGCTAGGCCCAGCAACTGGTTTAACCTGGTTCTCAGTGGCCGAACCCTGTTCATCCCTGTTTAGGCCGGCTCAAGCGGGTCTTACCCAGTTCAGGGCCAGTTCACACCATCCAGCCGGTTCAGATCTAGTTCAGCTGGTTCAAGATAGTTCAGGTCCAGTTCAGCTATGATCAATGTTGACAAGCTCACATTCCAATAAAGAGAATTTAGGAGTGCAATGTATCAAAGTTTCACCTGCAGTTGGTAAAAGATTACATGAACAGCAGAATTCACCTTGAGTTGAGTTTTATCTTCTTTTCTTTTCATTTTTTTTTGATCATGTTTTGCCCATTGACTGTTGATCGCAATGGGGTATGGCCTATTGACCTGGCAGAAATATCACCGCATGTGCAGCTGGTCGCTCATATTTCTCTCCTTTGGGAGAGACTTCCTTTCCTCCTTTTTCTTTTTCTTTATTCTTATCCTTTATTTTCTTTCTTATCTTTCCTCCCTTTTCTTTTTAATCCCTCTTCTGACCATTTGAGTGTCCAGGCACAGCTAAAGAGTTGGTCCTTCTGAGCAGGAAGGAAGGTGCCTCTTCATCTAGTCGCACCAGTTTTTTTAGGGAATCTATTATTCTTTCTTGGTGTGCTGGCAGCTGCTCCTCGCTGCTTCTCCAGCAGGCATATGAACCACTGGGCCACTTAAAGTCGTGGTTGGCAGCTGCCCATGGCAGGATCTCCTCTTCTTCTTCATCCATCACATCATAGATCTTTGAAGGATGAATGATTTCCTGAAGTCTTCATTCATCCCCTACTGGCAACAACAAGGATCTTGGGTATCATTTCTTTTTGAATCCATAATGTCTGGGACTCTACGGGCCGTAACATGACCTATGATCATGGACAGGTAAGGGTGGGGTGCAGGGACTTTGGAGTTTCTCCATTGAAGGGTTCCTCTATTGCCTTTTCTTCTTGATGCGGCTTTGGTCTTGGAGTTCCCTCATGGAGGGCTTAATCCATTGCCATTTGGCCCATCATCTTTCAATCTCCCTCTCTTTTTCTTTTAATATTCAGTGACAACTCATTAACTAAATCAGTTGCTGATTCTCATAATATTTTGTAGTGATTATTCTGAATGTGAAAGGTAGACTTTTTTTCATCTGTCTGATGTGGTTTCTTAATTTAATGGGTATCATAGTATCCAGTGAAAATAAATTTTTTACCATTTGTCGATACTAAACGGTTTTTGACAGGGTATTGGCTGATGGTCACATTCCATGGGCCTGTGAAGCATTCACTAGACTACATGGACATGACTTTGTTCGCGAACCTGCTCTCATGTGGTAGCCATCTTTCACTTTCCTTGTTGTCATGCTTTGGTTGGCATGTGAATATTTAAAATTAGTATACCTACATTCATAATAATGTTCTATGCTTACTTTCAAAATAGTTCAATCATAGCTTTCATTCTTTTCACAGATTTTGCCCGTACTTCACTATGATAAATATCAAACTACTGCTTTCTTCAATCTCTTGATGACTGCAAAGCAAAAAAAAAAGAGGACTGAACGTGTGTTATCAATGCTTTTGATATTTTTAGAAGGCTATCCAGTTATAGCGTAATATCCTAGCCAATTCATTTCCTGGCTTTTAGTACAGTTCTAGTCAAAATAAAACGTGGCAACTCTTATGTTCTCACTTTTAATGGTAACCCAGTATTAATCTAATTGGATAGTGCAATAGGTTAATACCTGATATCGAAAAGTGTTGTGTGGATTAAGTACTTTTTTTCAAACGTTACCGGAACATTGCTGCCTTTCATATTTCTCTTTACACATGCTTTTGTTTGAGATCTTACCCATTGTAACTTGATAAGAATGGTGGATGAAAGTGGAAGGGCAAAACCAAAACATATCATGGATAATTTTAGGGGAAGTGAATACTACAAGCATCTTTGTAGAAGCCATTAGACTACCATGTTTGATAGGAACATGACGATAGTAACCATTGTTGAGTTATCTAAAAGGTTTCAAGTCCAATATCCATTGATTTCATGTACCAATTTCCATCATACTTTCATCCAATGGTTGGTGATTGAATGCAGGTTGTCACTAAGTTTATTCTGTCTGGATAATGGCCAATTTCCTTTCAAGCACATATTAGAGGGGTTGGTATGCACAGCTGACAGATGCATAAACAGCTTGAAACTGTATTCTGTGGTAAGTTTAGACCTGCATAGAGTGGTCGTACAAGCTAGTGAGTGGTGGCCTCCAAGAATTAATGTTAAGTTGATTAAAGAAGGTATTAAGTAATTGATGAAAAGTTATATATCCCTTTCCTGAAAATTACAACATCCCTCGATAGACTTTACCTATCCCACTTTGCTATTTAAAAACAAAAATCATCAAAAAAATACGCTAGGGTGAAAAGTCCAAACATGACAAAATTCTTGCAACTTGCTGTCATAGTATGCAATCTCTCATGAGTCTCTCGAGATCTCGCTATAATTTCTTTCTCCATGCTTTTAAGAAATGAGATCACCGATGTGAGATCTATATAAATATTGATCATATTTTATTTTCACTATATGTTAAGAACTCCAATATTAAAGCTCCATGCTGGGGAAAAATGTCTATATCATTCATATTATCCCTCGTTCATTTTCTTATTACTAATTCAATTAGATTACATTATTAAGTTTCTATATATTAACAGCTCTATAATTGCATCTATCCGAACTCTTATCTGGGTGTTGTTGACTCATTTCTACTATATTTTATAAATTACAGATTCTTTATGACTATATATGCAAAAGTGATTCAAACTGTCACACAATCCCTCACAATCGCTCAATTTTTAAGGAGATCTCTTCTCTTGATATTGATGCAGGACAGAAATGAGGATGCCATCTTTATGCTAAACGGTCCCAAAAAGAATGTCACCAAGGGTCTAAGTAGAAGAAAATCAGAAATGTAAATTGAGTGAGGGTATGATGGACATATTTGCTAGCGGTAGTCCAGAATTCCAGGTACTCCTGGACAAGAGAATTCTGTAAAGGAGAAAAGAGCTCATCATTATAAGAAATGTAATTAGTCAAAATGCAGATAAAAACCTGATAGAAGAAAAAATGGTGGGTTCTTACCTTAAATATAGAACACAAGCATTAAATTTCTGAAGTGGTAGCCTTTCGCTGGGAGTCTTTGGTTATTGGTTCTAAAAAAATGTTAGGTACCAGATGATCAGTTGTTGGACACTTGGGTGGTGGAAAATTTGATTCAATGGAGAAAGTACTATTTGAAGTGAATTCTGCAGTTCATGTAATCTTTCACCAACTGCAGGTGAAACTTGGGTTGGGCTGCTGAGAACCGGGTTAAACTGGTTGTTGGGCCTGGCTAGAACCAGGTGGCTGCACAGCCGGCTGGGCCGGCACAATTTAAGTTCGCCGAGCAGGGGGGAGGGTGGTTTTGTGGCACCCGCGCGGCTGTGTGAAGAAGCCGCATGAGCAAATCCTTGGGATCAAGGATTGTCGTCTCGGATCTCGGCTTCATCTCGGAAGGGTAAAAGAGAAGAGATCTCGTGAGATTCTCGAAAAAATCTCGGGAGATCAGATCTCGAATTTCATTTATGTAGGGTATGCTTTAAGAATTGCCATTTTGCATCTAGCTTTATCTCATAAATACTGAATAGAAGAGATCTCAGAAAAATCGCAAGAGATTGGATCTTGAAAATAACAATCAATGTACATGTTTAAGTGTAAAATGTCATGTAATCTCTTCAAAAGGAACAGGAGAATTCATATTAAAAATCAAAATAAGATACGAGAGAATTAAAAGCATAATGTAGAGAGAGTGAACTATTGTTAACATGAGACATACAAGAGATCTTATATTAGACTAAAACTTCATCTTGAACAATATGGATAAGAGATTGATGACATCTTGGGTCAATCGTACATATATAGTCAAAAATATTAAGTTATAAAATTTTATCAAAAAATAAAGTTTAGATAAATATTTGTATGGATTCTATAATAAAATTGAAAATATATAAATCAAACTTAACAAGGCCATCTAACAAGTTAGGAGTAGTAATAGGTGAAGAAGATCAAGGCAACAAAGATATTATATGGATATTCTCGTTTCGGCGATCTCGTTTCTCGAACGTGTGGAGAAAAAGAGATTCTCGAGAGATCGCATTCCATGCTTGTGATTGGGGCTTCTTCAACGCCTTCTCTTTTCATTGGCTTCACCTTCGTTCGGACGGCAATGTGAGAGCAGAGAGGGGATAGGGCATACAGAGCCGGAAGGGTGGTTGTGGGTCTCCATGTAGGGGTGCAAACGAACCAATACGCTCGACAAGTAGCTCGAAGCTTGGTTCGTTAAAAATTCAACTCGGCTCATTTATTATGTTAAATGAACAAGTTTGAACAAAAAATAAAGTTCGACTCATTAAATGAGCCGAGCTTGAATAGACTCCTACTTGGCTCAATAAACTCGTGAGTAGCTCGATTAAATATTATATTATATATTATTTTTAAAAAATTAAATTATGAGTATTAATAATTTTATATTGTCACTTAAATATATTAAATAATTCAAAATTTAAGTTTAAGTTTAGATTGAGTTTCATAAATGAGCTAAATCTAGAGTTCACAAATGACTTTTCATTGATTTTGAGTTTTATAAACGAGTTTGTATATAGCTTAAGCTTGAATGTGAATTGAATTTTTGTATAGCTACTACCCGAGTTCGAGCTCGACTCGGCTCGATTAATAAACGAACCAAGTTTGAACAAGGGTTCAACATACTCGTTAAAACTCGAGCTCGAACTCGAACTCGTGTAAAATAAACGAGCCAAGTTTGAACACCATACTACTCGACTCGGTTAGGCTTGTTTGCACCTCTATCTCTATGGGGGTGTTCAAATGGGTGGTGTGGCTTTGGGGTCACACATAGTGTGGATGGGGGATGTGTAGGGGTCTGGTGTGGCGTGAAGGAGCTAGGAAGGTGGAGGACCATGGAGGCTTTGCTCAAGAAATCTAGAAGCCGGGGGGCTATGTGGGGGTGCCTACGGCTGGGAACAAGGGATGGTCATTAATGACCCCCATCAGGGTGATAGGCACCAAAGGGTGCCACAAAGTGGGTTAGGGGGGGGAGGGTGCTCCAGAAGGGGCGGGTGTGGCCATCGGGTGCGTGGGGTGGGGGGGGGGAGATGGGAGGAGGGGTGGTCGATGGCCCCTGCACACAGCTGCGGAGCTGTGGGGGTCTGCTGGGCTTTGAGATAGGGGGTGGGAGGTTTCGCAATGGGAGCCAAAGGGCTGGTGATCGAGGAAGAAGGAGGGCAGGAGCGAGGATTCGATAGGGGGAGAGATAGGGGGGAGGAGACTGGGAAGGAGGAGAGTATGAACAAAGAAGAGGAGGAAGGAGAAGAACATGTGAGTAAGAAGACCGAAGGTGGAGAAGAATAAGAAGAAACGAGGGAGGGGAGGAAGAGGAGATGAGAGTAAGAAAACTGAGGGAGGAAAACAACTAGGAAGAGGGGAAAACTGTCAGGGAAGAGGAGAGACAAGGAAGAAGAAAATAAGGAGGAAGAATCGAAGGGGAGGGGGGAGTTGGAAAAGATCAAGAGGGAGAACGAGAGAGATGGCATTTTTGTTCACTTCATTCTATTATATTGGATACAAGCCTTAGTGGGTCTTTTTATAGACCCTCAATATAAAATTTTAAAGAAACCCAAAGGCCTAATCAAACTACATCTACATCCCAAACTCAGCATAATTTAAATACATATCCTACTTGACTTCAATATATATATTAATTTTTAATTCTAATTTTGACATCCTAAATTAGACTCCTAAATTGATAAGACCCTATTACTATTAAAATAATAAGTTTGTGGCTGATGATGTTACAATCCGATTGATGGCATAGGGTCTTCCCAATATATTCTGTATGTATCGTCCGGTTGGAATCCCATTAGATATTTCTCAAGCAAAAGCCTAGATCCATGTTGGGATTTTGTTGACCTATCTTTTATACAGTGATTATTGTTTCTACATATGTCTTGATTCCTTTTGTCAAGTTGTCCAATCTTGGTCCTTCAACTCTTATGTTCTCTTTTGAAGAGATTATTATGCCATTTTACATTGACATACCGAGATCTAATCTTCTAAGATTTTTTCGAGATCTCCTTTTCAGTCACCTCAAGATGAAACTTAGATGCAAGGTGACAATCCTTGCTTGCTACACAAAAACTTGAAATACTGTGTGCATGCAATAGTAAAAGTGGGTTATCGTATATGTTGACCCAAAAGATATTATGAGTTAATGCAACAAAATAGAACAGGAATAAAAAGGATTGTCAAAGCATTTATAGCATGTGTAAAGTTCTGCAACTCTTCAAGCAAAGGTTTTATTTCATCCTTCAATTTTAGTAAGCATGCTGCAAGTAGAAAAGAAATCAGTCCATAATCAATCCATTAAGTAAAACTTGCAAAAACTTGGTAAAACTAAAGCACTAACATCTACACTACATATCACACTTTGCGAGGTATTAAGATTGAGTAGACAATTATTTGAATATCAATGAGTTGATCCAATGAGAGTACATGGTACAAATGATATATAATACAAATTATACCTTAATGTCACCAATATCTCTGATAACTGTCATGGGGATTCCTCATTCTTCATATTTTCTGAAGTTCATTATGAATAGGTACTCATGGTTGGTCCGTATCCAAATAATGATTGGTCCATATCACTTAAGTCATATTGTACATCTCGTATTGGATGTGTAGATAGAATATGTGGCTGTAATACACTTAGATGCAGTCCATCTAGATAACATTGTGTTGTGTACTTATCAAAAAATCTCATTTGTTTCCAACATTGACTTTGGCCACCAAAATATTGGTGTGGGATCAAATCATGCTCTCCCTCTCCACCTGTATTATCACCTCCACCCCCACCTGAACCTCTTTCATGTTGCCGAGGAGTTTTGGTAATAAATTTTGAGTCACTACCACTTGAAGAGGGTGCTGCGTACCCCCCCGGGGTGTCGTCGTCGTCGCCTCGCGCGGGCGAGAGCTTTTGGAGGGCTTCGGTGCGCAGCCCCGACTGCAGGAGGCGGAGGAGGACCGGCCGTGCGGTCGCCATCGCCGGAGCAGGAGGAAGGGGGGGTGATCGGAGGGGCCGTGGTCGTCCCCGGACGCAGTCACGGGAGGAGGGAAGCCGGGGAAGCTTCGATGGTCGTCGGACTCCGATGCGCCGAAGGAGAAAAGGAACCGGCGGAAGCCGGTTAGGCCCGCCACCGCCGCCGGAGCATGGTGGAAGCAGAGAGGGGCCGAGGGGCCCTAGGGGGTGTCCGACCTCCCCTATCTCCCCTTCTTCTTCTTCTTCTCCTTCCTTATCCGTCTTCGTCGCGCCTGACTCCCGGAAGGGGTCCGCCAGGGGGGTGCGCAGTTCCAACAGAGGGTACGGGGGTTTGTGCAGAGGGCAAAGGGGATGGATGGGGGTACTCCAGGGATCGCCGGAGGCGGGGGTGGACGGAGGGGTGAAGATCGACGCCGTCGGAGACGTCGAAACGGTCGGAAACGGAGGTGAACGGAGTCGGTAAGGGTTGAACTTGAACCGGTGAAGGGGGGAAGGGGAAGGAATGGCTCGGAGGCCGCTGGACAGAGGAGGAGGAGAAGGCACTCTCGCCAGAGGGTCGCGAAGGAGACTGGTCTTCACCGGAGGTGGAGCTGGATGACCTCCATCGTGGAGGGGGTGAAGGGGAAGGGGGGGGGGCTGCGCCCCCCTGCACCAGAGACCAACCCTAGGGTTCCAAAAATTGACAATGAACTTTCCTCTTAAATAGAGGAGCCTATTACAAATAAGACACCCTAAATGACTATTTACATACATGTCCTCTTGAGGACCCAAATAAAAAGAAAAGACTACAAATAAAAGTCAAATATTTACAAACATGTCTAAATGGACGTAAATACAAATAAACCCCAAAATGGACCGGACCGGGTCCCCATCATTCCCCCCTGCACAAGGGACCAACCCTAGGGTTCCAAAAATTTTCAATGAACTTCTCTCTCATTCCAACAATGTGTGCCCTCTTAAATAGAGGAGCCTATTACAAATAAGACACCCTAAATGACTATTTACATACATGTCCTCTTGAGGACCCAAATAAAAAGAAAAGACTACAAATAAAAGTCAAATATTTACAAACATGTCTAAATGAACGTAAATACAAATAAACCACAAAATGGACCGGACCGGGTCCCCATCACCAATTCTTCCCACTACGAGAGGAACTAGAGCATCTTTAGCCTTATTTACACAGAGAAATGAATTAGTTGAGGTCTGAGAGGCTAGATAAGTCAATGTTTTGTTACTACAACATGTGTTTATGGATCAAAAACAACAAAGCTCACCAAAACTTGACAAAGGAAAGATTTGCAAGATTTGTATAAGAACCTTATGAAAATAGAGCTACTTCAGAGTCCAAAGTGCCTAAAGTGATGGATGTGGATAGTATTTTCTAGGAGGAACACCTACTTTTTACATGGTTAGAGGAGAGAGAAGAGTTAACACCACAAGTTTGATCTAGATGACTGTGCATGGGTTAAAGGAGAGCTTGATGGTGTTAAGAGTGAACCTATAGAGGGGGTTGTTCATGACACGCAACATATACAGTATACCTCCTCTAACTTCAACTCCAATGATATCCCAAATCTCATATCCCGCCCTAGCCCTAGACCTAACCCTAGCCCCACCCTAACTACACAACCTACTCCCACAAAAACAAAACAAATAGCACATAGGCACACAAGCCTTTTGCAGCATTGAACAAGGCATATTAGTGTGGGTTGGGCCTTGGCACTTCATCTTGGCTAGAAGAAGAGAGCCTAAAAGAGAAAATTGGACATCAAGCAACGTTATGTCATTGGAAGTGGCAGTACCAACTTAGAGGATGAAGAAGAAGAGTGCATACCACTCACCCAGTCTTTATCAACTTCACGTATAAGAGGTGGTGGTGGAGTGTCCAAAGGAGAGGGATCCAGAGAAAGAGGTGGTGGTTCTACTTCTAATACATGTACTAGTGTAGGTGCATCAAATTTAGGCTCCATGTAACATTCTATTAGGAGAAGTTGACGCTGGCATCTTCGATTTTCGGCCATACTATTTTTCTATAGATCCTCTTCTGGAGATAGTTTATGATTTTGGCTAAATAGCTAAATCACTATTTTCATGATATGCATGAGCGGTGATAATGAACAAAGTAAGGATTATGCAGTGGTGTTAGTGAAAGACGAGATTATCTTTGTAAAAATGATTATTAAAGGACAGTTAATTAATTTAATTAGTGCTTATGCCTTTTAATTGGGTTCCAAAGTGATAACTTAGGAAGATATGAATAACCTTATGTAGAGTATTCCAACAATCCAAACGAAGAGAACATATTTATTGAGATCTTAATTGGTATGTTGGAGGTGATTGTCATGGGTATGATAAAATCCGCATAGGTTTTGAATGTGGAACTTTAAATGAATTGGGAAAAAGTATCATTGACTTTACTATGACCTATAATCTTTAACATATGCTTGTTTTATTTAAGGATAATCTCATTTAATAACATTTAGAAGTGAATAAAATAGAAGTTAATTTGACTTTAATTCTTAGATAATCTTTGCTCTTTGCAAAGATTGTTAAGTTATTCCACGTGAAACATTAATAAGTCAACTTGGTTTAGTGGTCTTAGATGTTTAGAATCATTAGATCAAGATATAAACAAACATATATAAAAGAAAGAGTTTGGCTAGAATAAAATGATAATTATAAGGGAAGTAAGAGACATTTAAGGATGAATTTGTGAAGTTAAATTATTGGAAGTCAAATGTAGAAGCTGATGCTATATAGACAAACATGGTTGCAAAGATTAGAGAGTTGGGAAGTACTTGGAGACTCTAAACAATATGACCCTCCTAAAAATGGAAGTTGTGGTGGATTAAAGAAAAGTAAATAAGGTAAAATACGATGGAAAATGGTATAAGAAATTACCTAAGTGTGATAATGTCAATGTTTACGAACAATATAAGATACCAAAAATGAAGCAAAAAAGGTTGTTACATAAGCAAGATGTAAGGCTTTCAAATTGATATAAGAGAAATTTAGAACTAAAGAAGATGTAAGGGATATGTATATATTAGAAAGGATGAAAGAAAATATCTCAAGATCTTAATGAAGTCAAATGTATCAAAGATAATAAAGTAAAAAAATTGTTTCAATATGATGACATTAAAGAAATGTGTAAATATCTTTTTTAATAATAGTTTTGACTGAAACGTAGAAGGTATAGATGATATAACAAAGTACAATATAATTTACTCTAGGATGATTACATTTTCAAAAGTTTTAAGTGATGAGATTAGGAGTGGAACAATACTAATCTGATTTCATCTTTCACTCAAGTCTCCAATTAACCTGGGAATACGAGGCTATGGAGATTAATTCTTGTGGCAGATGACGTTGAATATGCCCAGCGAATTGTGACTTTGTTACACTTACATCTCTTTGGCATGGACAATATTCATCATTACAGTACTGAAAGAACTGACCATATGTTAAATTTTTTTTGTCATACATAGTCTGACAGGTTTTTGTGCTCAACTTAATGCTACAGAATGAATCAAAAGTTATGTTCGGTTTCTTTTTGATCTGTTTGATACAATTAAGCTAGCAGTTTGGTCAGTTGAGCATCATCTAGAGAAGTTGGTAAACAAATTTTCAGCTTTAACAGAGAGCTGAGATGTAGACGTTCACTAACAAAGGAATTTACATCCTTTTGAAAGATGGAAATTGCCTCGTATCAGTTTGTTATGGTGGAATAAATTTTCTTTATTTTCCGGCTTTTCTTTTGTGGGATATGGTCATAAGCATAGTTACAGAGAGACATTCATAGGAGAAGGAAATTCATTTTATGGAAACTTGTGTTAGGCATTTAGAGAATGCTGGGGATTGCTAGTGGAGAGATCCCACTGTAATCGCCCTGGGATCGAGAAAGAGAAGGCATTGTGCAAAGATACTTGTCAAAAGAGCTTGAATAATGGCATGTGACAGCGTTTTGGTGGTAGGCACTGATTTTAAGCTGCAGCAGGAAGATAAGGATTCTTTAAGTTTTGTTTTTTTGGGGGGGGTATAATTTGAAATACATACAGTGACTGATATAAAAACCCAAAATTGTATCTTTTTTTACATGTACGTTCCTGAATTGTATACTTTTTATGGTATAATCGTTTTAAAACTATTTAAAAGTTTTTTTCTGAAAGAACACTTAAAAACACTGTTCAATGGACAGAAACAGCCATCTATTCATCACTGTTAATTTTTTAAGCATGGTGGTAAACCTGAATAAAAGTTTGACTTCACCACAAGGTAGAAATCGAGTTGTGTTGCTCGTGTCCAAAATGGGTTCCTTGTTTTTCTTGTCCAAAGTGTTGGACATCTTTCAGTTCCCGTAAGGTTCGTTTCAAACCTTACACAAAAGCTTATCGTTACTAGTTTCAACCACACTTCACTAGGTAGAGAAAACATTCTCATTGATGACACCTATTAAAGGACAACCGTGATCGTGGACATTATTGCCATTATCATGGGTATTTGTAGCCAATTTGTTCTTCGAGTGTTTCCATTTTCTAATCGTAGTTGCTTACTGATGATATTAATAATTTAGTGATGTCTGATGCCACCGTTAATGTAGTTTTATTCTATCATATTATCTTCTTTTCTGTCACTTCATATTGCGTGGACGTGGATGATTAGGTGTTGGAGATTGTTCATGATAAAGCTGTGGAGCCATAGTCTACTGGATGCACGTACGATGAACAACTGTAACCTAATCCTCCAAAAATGTCAATCTGAAAGTTATGATCCAAGGTAAAATTGAAGTTTTTCTGAATGAAACCGACTGTAATGGCTGATCTTATGTCAAAGAGGATATCCACTGTATCTACGTCATGAGATATATCTTTTTTGTTTTGCAGGAAATAAAATTCATGGTAGAACATAATTCACATGTCGGTGCATGGTGATCAAAGTTAGTGGTTCTTTACTACACCCAAATTTGTCAACACTGTCGTTAATTATGATCATTATCATCATTTATTTGGGTTGTCGACATAATCCTGTTCTTCATTCCTTGTTAACATGGAATTTTGACGTGTTGTCTGTGCGATTCTGTTGTCCAGATGTAGCTCTTCTCGACGCGGCACAGATACATTGTTTGATCATTTGAGACCTTTGGAATGTCGTCTATGGAATACGCCAGATTTGGCAGCTCTACTATGATTATCTATTGCAATGAGTGGCCGGGGAACCGAGTCGCTTTGTTGTATGTGCCAAAATCAGGCAGAAATATTTTTTTAAGGAAGATCCTTATCACGGAAATTGAAAACATGGCTGGTTTGGTTG
The DNA here is from genome assembly GCA_036172225.1 of Cryptocoryne crispatula var. balansae. Lineage (NCBI taxonomy): Eukaryota > Viridiplantae > Streptophyta > Magnoliopsida > Alismatales > Araceae > Cryptocoryne > Cryptocoryne crispatula. The sequence continues at coordinate 27,085,719 of CM069927.1, forward strand.
TCTGCAAATTGGCTTACAGGAAAAAGTGTATAATTGTTTGGTTGTTTGTAAAAATGCCTTCGCTGAACATTTTCAGTCATTTGATCGGTTTAAAATGGTTTCCAAGAAAATATACATTAACAATTTTATCATTTCAATAGGGTCTTGTTGCATAAATTTTTTTTGTAGTATATATGTATGTTAATTTTGAACAAAAGCCCATTTCTTTTTTTTCAAATTAATCAATGTGCCAGAAAATATCGAAAGGCATCGCTACTCCGGCAATCAATCTTATTAAAACCGTAACAGGACTTGCCTTGTGGGAAAGGCTTGATTCGGAAACAATGTTTTCCTTGTTGAAAAGACGTATGGGCGTAACAAACTCGTGCAAAAAATAAACTCAGAGATTGAAACGAAACTTGTGAGGACCACGATACCGTGCGGCTCTCTGTTGGACATTGGTATTACAAATGGGGAGGGAAGCTGAAGCGCAAGTTAAAAGAGAAAGGGAAATCATGAAAGTCATGATAGGATTTAATTACAAATATTTTTTTTGTTAAAAAAAATACAAAGTTAGAAATAGAAAATTGTTAATTTTCTAAATAAATTAAATTTATTTAACGTTGTATTTATATTTCTATTTTTATTAATAAAAATAGCTTTGTTTATACGCTTTAACTGAGTATAGTTATTTTATTTTTATTATTTTAAATTTGCTAAAGTTCATATAATACAAAAAATGGTTAAAATAAATTTTTTATAAAAATTTTCTAAAAAATTTATAAAATAAAAAGAGAATACAATCACTTCATCTGCCATGATGCACCTGCGTGGCTGATATGCAGTGGAGAGGTGGATAGATCCGGCCGAAAGCCTCATGGAATTGGGGTTTGTAATCATCTGTGCCCAGCTTCTTATTATATCGCAACGGTGGCGATGTAAAGGAGTCACGCTTACATTAATCTATTTGTTATGTGGAAGTGGAGAGGTGGATAGATAACACATTAATATCTTGATTAAAGGGTATCTATACATGTATCTTAGTCTCTCCGTATTAATAACTAATAAAATTAGTTATCTTCATCACATAAAAATATATCACATACATTATTTTATTCGAATCTTTATTATCCATTATCAAGAATTTTTTTGAATTTGAATATTTAAATCACATAATTCTAAATGATTGATATCTTTATCATATCTTATCATGATTCAATTGTAATGTGTTCCATGATTTCATGGTGATGTATGCATTTAAATAATACAAGTAATAAAAAAGTGTTAATTATATTGAATAAAATATTTCAAGAAATATTAAATCGTATTATGTACAATTGACTCGTAGAACATATTTCTACCGGTAGCATGTAGGCGCACACACTTTCTTCTCTCATCTTTTGAAGATATAATTCTTCTAAAGGAAGCCTAGTTACTTCTAGGTCTGAAGAAACTTGAAGTTGGTGGGGAGGAAGATCTTATTCATAACTCACCTTTGATTTCCAAGGTTGAGTTCACCAAGCCTTTTATCGTCAATCTTTGGCAAGTATGTTTTGAGCACTAGTGGCCATTGTCCTTTCTTAACTGATGAAGTGGACAATCCAAACAAAAGTAGCCGAAGTGGATCTAATTAAGGTGGCACGTACATTATTGACGAAAAATATCTTTCATATGTGCAAGGTATTCAGTCAAGCGTCGCCATGTGCCAAGCATGATAAAGCTAGCTTCCTCTGGGATTATCTTCGATTTTACAAGGTAGGAAACCTTTCGGTAGCTATCTACTTCTTCACTTATGGATGGATTTAGGGGTGTCAATGGGCCAGGCCCGGCCCGGCCTGGCCCGAGGTCGGCCCGCTTAAGGCCCGGTTCAAAATATATTGGCCCGGTCCAACTCGGCCTGCACTACATTGTTGGCCCGGCTCCGACCCGGCCCGCAAAATTTATTGACTTGGCCCGACCCAGCCCGGCCCGGCCCAACTATATATTTTATAAATAAATATTTATTAAATATAATAAATTTAATTATTTAACATAACATTATAAAATTAATAATATTTTAATTAAAAAATATTTTTAATAAGTAAAAATGATGTTTTTGACATAAAAATTTGAAAGTTATTTGGCCCGTTTTAGCCCGCGTCAACCCGCTTCGGCCCGTATGTCGGCCCGACTAAAGCCCGCGGGCCAAAATCTTTGACCCGTCAAATGACCCGCAGCCGGCCCGGCCCGCGAACCCGTGGGCCGGCCCGGCCCATTGCCACCCCTAGATGGATTGCCACACCACTTACTCCTAATAGACGATTCAAGATCTTATAAAAATTTTAAGGATAGTTCGATCAATCCAAATCTATCCAATTTATGAGGTGGTGATGTTTGAGAATGAGATGGTACGTCGAGCTCTTAGTTTGATGAATCACAAAGAGTGGCATGATTTTCTAAGAGCTTTGACACCTGCTCAGTGCTATCTTGATTGGTACCTAAAAGTTGACTTCAAGCTTGTATCAACTACTAAACCGATCATGTATAATGCTCATCAGTGTTTGGCATAGCTAGTTATTCCCTGGCACAAGTATTTTTCTTCTTTCTTAAGGGGAATCGGTAAAGAACTGGCAGAAAGATGGTGTGGCCGAGTTGGAGACTAATCACGATCTGAGGGCAAGTTATAAGGTTCATATCCATAAACATCAAATTGAAAAATCTTTGGATATATATAGCATCCTACAGAAATTTGTGGCCCAACAACCTCCGTTAAGTGTCATAACATTTGTGTATCTCTTAGAAAAAATTTTAAAATGTTATCATTTTTGTGATAGTATAAGTAAAATAGTGTAATAGAAGTATTCTTCTCATTTTATTACAAAATTTTTGAGTACTTTTACTTTTTACAAACATGACAAATCAGGTTGTTCAGACCTTAAATGCACCATGTTGGGATGTCACATTACCTTCCTCTCCATCCCATGGCCATACACCTTTTCATCTCTCTCTCTCTCTCTCTCTCTCTCTCTCTCTCTCTCTCTCTCTCTCTCTCTCTCTCTCTCTCTCTCTCTATATTAGCAAGGACTAGTACAACATTCACGTATACCATTAAGAAAGTGTTAGCAATACTACTTACCTTATTGTACATACCAGACTCATTTTAGTTTTGAATGAAATCATAAGATTTGGTAGTCTCACCGAAAATTGAATTCATATGAAAACTTATTTCAATCTATAAATGAGTCTTAGTAACCTGCACACCTTATTAAGAGGTTCCTGAGACTTGTGTCTAATTGGATAGATCCTATACACCTCTTCAATAGAGAACATGTCATAACATCCTTTTATCATATCTCACAGTCAAAATGTGTAACATTGGGAAGTAAAACTAGATTAAATTCACTTTTTTGTCGATTATGAATCTATTGAACCTTTCTATCCACACTTAAAATTTGCTTATAGTTGTTAATTCATACAATATCCAAGAGTTTGTATATTTAGCATTGTCAATATGTTAGCCGCATGTAGAATCCTAATGAGGTCATATTCATATATTGATTCTTCTCCTAGTCTTCTTTAGCTAACCTGATCTAAATGTGACTAGAATGGCCATCTATGAAAGAAGAGTCTCGTATCCTTTTGTGTTATCCACCAACACATCAGTACGAGGAAAAGAAAAATAATATTCAGGACATGCTCCATTTAAATCTTGAAGTTGATGCAAATTTGAATTGATTCATCCTTATTCATAATAGGGACTATATTCACCACCCATTGTGGATAAATGATAATTTTAATGAATTTAGGTTGATATAGGTTGTTGACATTTTCTTTCATTTTGAGTGCAATATATGACTAGAATCTTGAGTTTTTGTTTGTCCGGGGTTGCTCCAGTTTTAAAGTTAACAGAAGTTCAACCAACAATTTGTCTAATCCTGACATATTTCCATACATCTATGTGAATACGTCCTTATATTCTTTCAACACTAATCGAATTTTTTTCTCAATGGGAGTGAGGTTAGCACTTATAAGGACCATTTTTGGATCTATCGATGTGTCTAGATTTAATTCTTTTGTTGACTCATCTACCATGGCCAATGATTCCTTGAATCTTCTAAGCCCATATATGTATGCATAAGCCAAGTCCTCATCTCCTTTCTTGAATTCTGTATCATTTTCTAATAAAACCTCATATACTCATAAGGTTCGATCTACATTATTCTCATCCCCGTACATTCTCAATGGATAACATTCTCCAAATTATTTTGTAGCCTTTCACATTTGGCTCACTTATGGACCAATCATTGTAGATATCTACCTAGAATTTGCCTATCTCTGATTTTTGTTTTTGTTTTTTTGGACCTAACTAAGCCTAAAATATTAGGAAATGTGGTATTTAGAATAGAAGGAGGACTAACAAGATCAATCAATGAATTGGAAGGAGATGCCCCCTATTGGGAGCACTTTCTAGGATAAGTAGGGACATCTCAACAAAGATGTAAGTTTTAAGAAGGACATTTTTTACTTTTAATCATAAAGATGGTGTGAGACATTATGGCTCTATTGGTGGTAGGTGAAGGCCTCAAGAAAAATATGATAAAATGGGCTCAAAGGCCTGATGCAAGGAAAAAACTCAAATGGGTGCGTGGGCTTGAGAGCAGTGCATAAAAATGGACTGATGAGCCCATCAAGAAAATCTAAGTAAATGGGGGCAAGGGCCCCAAAGTGACTGATGATGAGGGGAAGGTCTTATTGGGATTGATTGGACTATCAGATGGGTCCAATTGGAAGAGTGACTATTGTTGGTGCCAAATTTTGCCCGTTAGCTTGCTAAATTTAGACTTGAGCAATGTCGAAGCCAGACTGAAAATCCAACCCATATTTGGTAAAATAAAGACCAGATTTCGTCCCTACCTTCTCCATCACCTCTTTCCTGCTCTGAGATTGTGAAGTTTCGTTCGAGGCAAGTTGTCGACTTCGGTGTAAAAGAGAACCCGACTTCAAAAATGGTTCATATGAATATCACCAGAGGTTGCACACTCATGTGAATATCACTAGAGGTTGCACATTTAAGCAACTCAATGAGTGTAAGAATACTAGATCTTTTTCGATCTATAGTAATTATTTGAATCTTATAAAGATACGTATTCAAAATCTTCTCGAATACCAATTCAGATATCTTATTCGACTCCGAACAAAACTATGACATAGATATTTAAGAAATTAGAACTTTCCACTACGCGATATTAAATGGACCGATTCCTTACAATGAAGTCATTTAACGTATAGGAAAAGGTTCTTGCTGGTTACAACTTCATGAGAATTCTAAGATTCATAACACATTTCATGTATGCCAATTGAAGAAAAAGTTAGGTCCTTTCTTGGAATTGTTTTCTTTGCCAGATCCAATGCTAGCATTTTCTTCACAGCCATTTGCATTATGGGGCCAAAGGATGATTAAACTACATAACAAAGCGCTCACACAATGGCTTATACAATGGAAAGGACTACTGCCTGAAGCTACATGGGTTGGTTATAGAGATTTTGCTTTATCTTTTCCTTCTTTTAAACCTTGAGGACAAAGTTTGTTTTAAGAAGGGGGTTTTGATGCATATAAGTTGTTAGTTAGTTTCTTTCTTTACCGATTCACGTATGAGAACACTAAGAGGAAGAGGAATGTCAAGAAAGGAGGCAACCAGAGAAAATAGTAGACTCGTGAGATTGCTCCGTGACCTCCGTCATCTCTCAATCTCTTTTTTTTCTTCCTCTCTCTTCCGTTTTAAAGCAGAATGGCATGAACGTATCGGAAGATTCTAAGCCCGCGGGATGTTACCAAAATCCTGGAGATCACATAAAAACTCCATCTTGCTTCCAAACATCCGATAAGATTTTGAAGCTTTCCACCATGTGGATTGATCCTTAAAAATCAAATCAAAATACAAGGTGTCCTAAACGCATATTGCGACTAGCAGACACGATAAAATATCATATTGAAGGCACTCGAGAAACTACGCATTCAACGTGGGATAGCCAAGTTCTCTTGATAGTAAACAAATATGGAGAACATGTTGGTGTACCCAAATCAGACGCATCTACTATTTGCCACATCCGAAGAAGACCTTACGCAAGAACAATGTTGTATTCAATGCAAAAGAATAAGTTAGACATGTTTAAACCAAGTATGAAGGCTCCTAACTTATTGCTCTCTTGCAAGATGCAATGAAAACGGAAAAAGTACGTTCATTTTTCACGTCCTTCCGTTCGTCGTAACAGAAATAGAAGGAAAAGGAGGTAATGAAGTGATAAAGAAAGAACGTAGACGTTGAGGAAGAAAAAATGGAGACTGGTAGCATCACATTAGATCGTCTAAGCTCGTCACAGCACATGGGAAGGTGCGGTAACCAGTTCAATGCCCAAGCAGCTGCTTCAGCGTCTCCATTGTCGATCGACCAGATGCCGCCGATGTATCTCCATCGTCGTCCTCGAATCCCATCGACGACCAGGCGGACCCTGTTGTTGATCATGAGCATCTCCGGGTTGTTCAAACACCAATGGTGCGGCTGGTTCTTGCTGGCAATCAATGTGGTGAGTCGACCTCTTTTTCTGCCTCTCGGCACTACGGAAGAGCTGCAGCACCGGTGGTGGAGGCTGCGGCACTGCTGAGTGCCATGTTTAAGCGCAGTGGGCGCCCATCTACTTCCTGCTCCACCGCCAAGGTAGAAAGTGCGTCAGTTACCACGGCGGACAAGGGATGAGAACAAAGGTCGAACACCTGAAGGGCAAAACTAGTGGCACGCCGTAACATCAGAGAGAGAACATACCGCGCCATCCATCGCGTCCAGTGCCGAGCGGGCATCCTCGGCGGAGACGAAAGAGACGAATCCGAATCCCCTGGAGCGGCCGGTGTCCCGCTCGTAGGAGACTCTGGCGGCTAGCACTCCGGAGCAACCGGCGAAGGCGCGCCTCAGAGAATCGGATGTCGTTTTCCAGCTGAGATTTCCGGCGTAGAGCTTGTGGGGACTGTCCACGAAGGTGCGGAGCTCTTCCCGTATCCTAGGCCCCATGACTTCCCTCTCGCCGCCCCTCGGCACCTCCGGGAAGTTCACCTTCACGGTCCTCCCGCCGACTTGCTACAGGCATACGGCCACACACATATACCGGATGAGTCGGAGCACTGCAGCACGGCAAAGAAGCTAACACTCACAGCTCCGTCGAATAGCCGGATGGCAGATCTGGCGTCATCGGCGCTGCCCATGGTGACGAAAGCGAAGCCCCTGCTCCGGTCGGTCACTCGGTCGTAGACCACCTGTTTTCGTAAGAGTTTGGGTGGCGGGAGAGAACAATCATTTCCAAGGAACAGTATTGAAAGGAAGCCGGCGACCTTATACCTCGACGGAATCGACACAGCCAGCCTCCGAGAAGACCTCCGTCAGCTGCGACGGTGACATCGAGTAGGGGAGATTGCCTACGTACAGCCGCCGTCCAGCCTCCTCGCCGCGCATCCCTCCCTTTCCAGACACCGTGGGCAACACCGATCCCTTACCTCCCTCTTCGATTTCGCCCCCATCGGATCCTTCTTCACCGTCATCGTAGTAAGCACGCAGAACGAGGACCCTGCCTGGACTTCGTCGCCGTAGGAAGCGAGCATCGAAGAGGGGTGGCACAGAGAGGAAACTAGAAACGGAAAGCATTTTGACCTTGGGGTTCTCTTTGGAACCTGCAGCTTGCGAGGCCGCAACCGGAGGAGAACGTATTGGGCCATGTATGGCGCGTCGCCGGAGATTGGGGACGGAGCCGGCGAAGATGCAGGCCGCCGCCATGGCAAGATGCCACCGGATAAGGTTCTTTCGCTGCCGCTTCTGGAAAAGACTACCGCATCTGGGTTCAAACGACTTTTGAACTACTTATCTATGAATTAAGGTAAGAAAAGTTAAATTTAAAATTATTTTTTTTATCGCCACAGCTTCTATGTATTTAAGCATTAAAAAATAAAAATAATCTGATTTGAACTAGAGTTATTTATCCTTTAAGAATAAAAAAATAAGAATAAAAATATTTATGATTCCCATTCTAAAGTTTTTAATTTGATTTAACTCATATTAAGGGCTTGAAATAACATCAAGTGGTCACTTTGATTTTCCAAACTTCAGGAGAGTAAAGGACAAATAATATAGCTGCACTACCAAAGCTTGTTTGGTCAAAGAATTAAAATCAATACAATATAAATATCAATATCAACAAAAAATTAATTTTAAATAATAAAATTGATATTTGTATTATACTACTCTAATAAAATGAGAGAAATAAGATGTTGGAACAACTTTTAGAATAATAATCTAAAACTGTTTTGTATTTAGGGTTTGACTGAGATTAAGTGGACAAGAGTTGTGAAAAAAATCCTTGTAACCCTACTTTTCAAAAGATGTTAATATTGAGATATTTGATAACCTCTAAAACAAAAAGATGACTTTTATGAACATATCTTTCTATTCTTCAAAAATTTAAGCCTCATCATTACAATCTAAAAATGCATTTAATTAGGATTATGGAAGAGCCTTTAATCACTAAACTATCTACCATATAATTATGTCCTTCAAAGAGTTAAATATTCATTCCTTAAACTCTTACCTTCACTCAATTTCCAAAAACCATCAAGAGAGACATCATATGCAATGAAAAAAAAACTGATAGAAATGTATGTCCTACAAACTAATCATATATGATATGATTCGACATTTATAGGAATATCTCATTTGATTAAATAGGCAAAATTTTATTATTATATTTTATTAGAAACGTATATCATAATGAAATCATTGATCATATGCAATAATGATTGAATCATGATGAGATAATGATAATGAGATCGATCATCTAGACTAGGGGTGTTTAGTAAATGGTTCAAACCGTTGAACCGAACCAAACCAAGGTATTTGGTTCGTGTCAACAGGGGGTATGAAACGGTTCAGGAACCAAACCGATCTGAATTGTAAAAATCGGTTTGGTTCAGTTTTAAACTGCCCTGAAACCAACCCAACCCGATAACCCGAACACCCCATGTACGCAAAATAAAATACCAGCCTGTCTTGCCTGTCGCCTGTCCCGAAACCCCTCCGGCCGTCCGTGTCCTTGTTCGAAACCCTTCCCCGAGCGGCAACCGGCAGAGTAGCAAGCGGCGACGGCGCGACACGGCATCACGGCGGGCGACCAGAGCGGCATTGCGGAGTAGGGGTTCTAGGGAACGTGCTCTGTGCTCAACACCTCGCCGTCGGCCCGTCACGGAGGCAGAGCCGCAGAGTCGCACCCTGCCCTCACGGAGACTCAGGCCTCATCTTGCTCACCTCGCAGCCTCGCACCCGCGGTGTAGGTGCCCAGCGGCCCAGCTTGCCCTCACTCAAGATCAGCAAACATGCATTGGTAACTGGTAAGCGACACTCTCACCTCACGCCTGGTCCCTCCCCGTCCTCCGCTGAGTCTCCGTAGACGCCATCGTAAAGCCCTATCTGTCGGAGCCCGCCCGCCCTTCCCATCCATCTCCACCCTCCGCCCTCCGCAGAACCAATCAGAGTCCAGACGATTCCTCCTCCAGGATCAGAGTGACGACGGAGCGCGCTCTCGTCCGTCATGCCTGGACCAGGCGGCCTGGTCCTTCCCCGTCCTCCGTCGGGTCTCCGACTCCGTCGGGGCCACCGCAAAGCCCCATCTGCAGGAGCCCACCCGTCCTTCCATCCATCTCCGCGACTCCACCCTCTGCCCTATCTGCCGGAACCAGTCAGAGTCCACCGCAAAGCCCCATCTGCCGGAACCAGTCTTTACATTTGCTAGTTCAAAAAGAATATATTTTACAAATTAAAGAAAGGTGAAGATTCTAGACGTGTACATCAATTTAACTTACCTTTATCATCGTTTACATTCTTATAATGAACGTTGTTTACATTCTTATAATAAACAGTGCTTTGAAAGGATGTGTTTTGAAAGGTGATTATCTTCATGTTAGATGTGTTGCACATATTATGAATTTGGTTGTGAATGATGGTTTAAAACTTGCTAATGACTCAATTGCTCGTGTGCGTAATGCAATAAGATATGTGAGACAATATCCATCTCGTTTACAAAAGTTTAAAGTTTGTGTTGATGAAGAAAAAATACAATGCAAAAGTTTGTTATGTTTAGATGTTCCAACTAGATGGAACTCTACTTATCTTATGCTTGATGTAGCACAAAAATTTCAAGGAGCCTTTGAGAGATTCGAGGATCAAGATCCTTTTTTCTACAATGAGCTTTCAGAAGGAGATGGGTTGGGAGTACCTCGGGATGAAGATTGGACCAAAGTGAGAAGTTTAACAAGATTGTTAAAGAGCTTTTATGATCTGACTCTGAGAGTTTCAGGCTCACTTTATGTAACTTCTAACTCATATTTTCATGAAATAAGTGGTGTTGATTGCTTTTTAAAAGAATGGTGTTCAAGTGACAGTGTTGAGTTTGCGACATGGCTATTAAAATGAAGCAAAAATGTGATAAATATTGGGGCAATCCTGAAAAGTTGAATGTGATGATATTTCTCGCAGTTATACTTGATCCTCGGTATAAATTTGAGTTCATAGAGTTTAGCCTTTCATAAATGTATGAATGTGATAAAGCATTGCTTATGAAAAATAGATTGAAAACAACTCTCAATATTTTGTTTGAAGAATACAAAAATGCAAACCTAAGCTTAAAAAGTGGCCAAGTGAGATCACTTGAGGCTTTACAAGTTGGAGGTTCTACTTGAGTCCAAATGTTCAAGATTCCGAACAATCGGCACAAAAGATGAAAACTCTTATGAAGTGTAGATTCAAGCTACAACGTGCGAAAGGAAAGTGGAGATTCAAAATCGAGTTGGATAAATTTTTAGATGAAGATATGGAAGAAGATGATGAATCATTTGATATTTTAGCCTCGGTGGAAAGTTAATTGCTCAAGGTTTCCTATTCTTTCACTAGTAGCACGTGACGTTTTGGCCATTCCTATTTCTACCGTTGCATCGGAGTCGGCATTTAGCACCGGAGGACGTGTGCTTGATCCATTTAGGAGTTCATTATCTCCTAGAATTGTGGAGGCACTTATTTGCACTCAAGATTGATTTAGGGCATCCAAAGAGTCAGTGCATGTTGAAGAGCATTTAGATGAGATTGAGCAACTAGACAAAGGTAAAATATTTTATGTTTTTTATTTTTTTAGATTCTAAAATTTTTGAACAACTTGATGACTAATTGTGTTGTTTTTTTAATATAGAATTAACAGGTTTCACGTTGGCCCCAAATGTGATGGATATTTGATATGTTGAAGGGTGCATGGATTAAGGTTTGTCCTATATATTGATTTTATTTCTACATATTGGTAAAGGTAATATCTTATTTTATTTTTTATGATGAACATGTTTTTTTTTTATTTTGGTGGTGACATATGACATATCATGGTTATGAAGTCTTTTGTGAAAGACTAGTGTGATTGGCATGCAATGGAGAAACATGAAGACTAGTGTGATTGGCATGGATGTGTTGTTTTTTTATGACGGATGTTTGTAAAACATTTATTCTAAACTTACGGTTTAATTTGTGTTGTGTGTTATTATAGATAATTAAATATTATGTACGTCATTAGTTTTTCATAGATATGAATGACTTGATCTTGGTCTTGGCTCTCTTCTAGAGTTTGGCTCTAAACATTGAACAGGTTTACAAGTGTTAAAGAAAAGAATGGTCCAAACCGAAGACCAAACCGAACCAAACCGAATTAATTTGGTTCGGTTTGGTTTGGTTTAAAAAGTTTTTGGTTTGGTTTGGTTTGGTTTGTGTTCTACGTTTGGTTTGGTTTGGGTTGAAAAAAAATATAGATAAACTAAACCAAACCAAACCATGAACAACCCTAATCTAGACGTATGTGATTTAAATGTTCCTAGTCATAGGATCCTTAAGACGGGACATCAAGGATCGGATAGACTAGTATGTGTGATGTCTTCTCATGTGATGAGGATGACCGATCTCATTGGTCATCAGTGTGTGGACAATGAGATACACACATAGATGCTCATTAGTGGAATGAGTTCACTGAACTAACCAAATTAGGAAAACTTGATTGGTGTCTTACCGAACTGTCTATTAGGTTATCCTTATATCTCAATAGCACGATTGGATTTTTTACATGAGTCGCCAAAAATGTCTTACTGGACATATCTTATACTTTGATTATTGACTTATGAATCACCTTGATGGTCCAGTATAGTTGGTGTAATGGGTGCAAGAGAAACTTGGTGGAGACAATTGTGCAGACAACAAGAGATCATTCACTCTCGGTAGGAGAGAGAAAGAGAATGTCTTATGAGATAGTACTCTAAATCTTTAGCCATGGTACTTAGGATAATTTAAAAAGGAGTTTTCAATTGGTTCGAACCTGAGTACATGATCCCATAGAGTCGGAATATTTAGGGGTTGACAATTGGTGCCGAGCCCCTGACCGACTGGGACATTGTATGAATGAATATTTAAATCCGTGTGGTAATTGATGATGGAAAGGCACAATGGATGTTATTTAACTCTCCAAAGTCATTTGGGATCATAGGATGTGGCTTGTACCCTTTATGATCGGAAAGCCATAAAAACTGTTATCAGATAATAGTTTTGATTTAATTTAAAGAATTTTTCTTTTAAATTAATTAAGGTTTCAACCAAATTGACTATTGGACCTAGTGGGTCACACACATTAGATCTGGTCAATAAGATGAGGGTATGGATGTAATTTTATAGAAGTTTTAGATTTTTATGAAAAATTTCATCTTCTATAAATAAATGGCTTATGAAGCCAAATCCTAACAAGTCATTGGGCTGGAGCACATCCCAAGCACCCTCTCTCCCTCTCTCTCTCTCTCCTCTAGAAGGTAATCTTTCATGGTCAAGCTTGGATCTGGAAAGTTTTTGGAGACCTAAAGGAAGGGAGAACTCGTCTATTGAAGCAGATTGTGTGGATACTGCTAGAGACCGTATACTCGAATGTTTTTAAGTAAGGAAGAATGTCATCTTTCCATCCATGGTGGGGGATTTTGGAAATCACATAAGGTACTCTCGTTCTACTTCATATTCAGTTCCCAGTTTTACTCGTTCGGTATCGACCAAGGCAAAGATCATGGTTTTAAGAAATAAATTTTTTTTCACTATCATGTATTGATTCTTTACAGTAATATCAGAGCCAGGTTGAAGCCTTGGCTGAAGTTGAAATGAAATTGGCACGATTTCATGTGATTTCTTGTTTTTCCCGAAACTGTGTACAGAGCAATTTTGATTTAATCACTGCAATTCGTATGAGATACCGAACTATGTGTAATTATTTTTAGTTGATTCCCATGGATGAGATCTTTCCAATGCCACAAACTTCATGAAATCTGGTTATCCAGAGAGTCTGGTAGGAGTTCAGAAAGATGCTAAGATCACTATGTCTAAAAATCCGACCAAAATTAGGGGAGTTGATAAACTTACCTATTTGAATGCAAATACCTCTATATAATGGTGTGTAAAGATAGGAAATTAAGTTTCTTAGAGTTTTCATAAGTTATTGGACACTTAACGGCACTTGGAGGTGCCGAATTTGAGAGGTGTTTGTGATTAGGGTTAATTGCGCCCATGACAAATTCCCCCATGAACTATGTGTTGTATAGAATTTTTCATAAAATGAAACTTATTTCAATAATTTTTTATTCTTTAAGTATTCTAATGCATATTTTATGTACTTTTATGACTCCGTTTGACCCCCCAAATATGGCCCAAAAGTATGGTTTTCGCTAGTGTTGTCGGGTGATATAGTGCGGCGCCTCGCCTTATCGGGTGAGGTAGATGAGTCCAGATAGGATCCAGACTCGCGGGACTGAATAAGGCATGCGACAACTCAAGGGGGTGCCCAGCCAGGGTACACGGCTGCGTCGTGTTGGCTTCGGTGGCGTGCAGTGGCACAGAAGGGTGAGCAGTCGATGGCGCGTTGCGGCGGGCGGTTAGACGCAGCCGCGGGGGTACACAGCAAAGCCGTAGTGAGCCTATCAGGGTTGTGGCAAGTGCCGATTGGTCACCGCTATGTGCCACTAGTTAATATATATATTTAAAATAATTTTAAATTGTTTAAAATTTATTTTTGATCCAAAAAATTGCCAAAAAAATTTATACAAATTAAGAAAAATTATAGAATTTATGTATTGAGTTATTAAAGTGTTTAATAGATTATTAAATAAAATTTTACTATTTTTTATTGAATACTATTATTATGATTTTAAAATTATTTTTAAGATCAAAATTAATGAAATTAATGACTATATAAGTTCAAGTAAATTATTTAATAGGTTTATAAAATGTTTATGAACCTGTTAGATAGTTTTGGGCTTTGGTTACCACGAAATCATTTTATAAATTATTTTAAAATTATTTTAAAATCTTTATTGATTAAATTAGTGTTTAAATAAATTCAAAAAAATGTGATTTTAAAGAATTATGATTTGGACATTAATTTGATTCTTTGAGAAATTTTGGGAAAGCGTGAATCATCTGAATTATTTGATATTGCTTGTCTTATGATTGTAAATTGTTTACATGTATATTTCAGTTTATTTATTTTATGTAAATTCGACAAGCATGAAATTTGGAATTTGAAAAATTACAGTATATAATTTTATGTTGGTATATATGATATATCTCATATAATTATTATGTATGTGCTCTATGTTCTTGTGATGAATGTTAGTGTGTGTATGGAGGTGATCATGGACTTAAATATGCTTTGCTTGTGGTTGCTTGGTTAATTAAGTTGGTTATGTTATTAAATGGGACCTGTGTGTGCCTCCTCTCTCTATACAATCTGATTGTACATTCTACCTCCTCCCCATTTATGTACTATCCTTAGTTAAAACCAAGGTTTCTTATGATGATTTATACATTTGTTGGTCTACGTACCTTTAAGCCACTTGTAAAAGTTAGAAGTCAGTTCTTGGAAGAATGGAGAGTGGGACCACTTGGAGAAGCACCCTTATGTAGTGAGAACATGCCAATTCAAGCTTTTGATGCAAGGAATTGCATCTATAGGGGTGCCTTAGGTGTGTGCCTAGGGTTAAGTGCATAATCACCTATGTTTTAATGCATATTTGATATGTGGTTGTGTGCTACAGGTTATACCTTAAATATATGATATTTCAAAGGTATATTAATATTTATATGTATCACCTATATTGATGAGACTAAAATAAAATCTTTCCTGATTCTAATTAGGTCGATAAACATGAGACATTAAGAATGACTTATGTTGCCTTTCATTGTTATGATCTTGATGAGCCAATCTTAGATTGGATGGGTTTGTTGTGGTACCACAAGGCTCATTCAGTAAGGGATTGGAGATCATGGCCAAGGCATTAGCCGAACTTTGGGGTGGACCATTTGCATGGCTTTGTTATGCTACCATAAAGGTTGTGTGAAGAATCCATTCTTATAACGTAACAAGAAGGTTTGACCTAACTAGAGTATATGGCTTGTTGTGCTACCACAAGATCATAACTCTAGAGGCTAAATGACTAAGAGTTGCAAGTGTTACAATTGGCAATAGTTGCCTACCTATTAAGTATGGGATGATTTGTTGTGCTACCACAACGTCATCATCATAAAGTTAGTAGGGTCTTAGTCCCCACTAGGATGTTATCGTGATATCCATCTTAGCATAATGAGAGTTATGCAAATTCATCAAAAATTAGTAGGAGTATAAATTAAGATGAAATATCATATCTTAATTTTAATGAATGTCTGTAATGTTGATATAATTATATCTCAGTTGTAGAATATTATAAACCACCATTAGTCTAGCATGCTAAATGCTATGTAGGTTAATGGCTCACACTTCTTATATTAATTTAGAATTAAGATAATAGTTCTCATTGACCTATTAACTATCCTACTTAAGAAATAGGTATCTCCTACACTTTCTAATGATGTGAGAGAAGATAAGATCTTATCTCATAATATTGAAAAGATGTATTAATTGCTTTATATCAAATGTTAGCCTCTATCAGATAAAAATAGTAGTGGCAACATGGATAGATGGATATCCATCATGCATCATGGTGATGAGCTAATTAAAGGTAAATAAAAATAATACATCTGGAATACTTCTTAATGGTGAGAACAATAGAAAGAAGTAAGATCATTAGATAGAGATAGAAAGAGATAGTTAAGAATCAAAGAAGTATGTCAAGATATTAAAACCCAAATTAGACATAGCATTTTTCTACTATCATGATGATGGTAAGTGGAAGATGAAGTGCAAAGTGTATTACACATAATGTAAAGGTGGAGTTTGAGAAGTTTCATGTATCTAAGTCATTAATATTTACTTATCTTAAATACACATTCAATAGTATAATATACTATATACGTGTATTCTAGTATAAGATACTAGGGATGCATATAATAATATGAGATATCGAATATGCATCATAAATCTACAAAGAGTTGTAGATAATAGATGAAGGCATGAGAAATATTGTTGACCTACATATGAAATGATACAAAATGTTGCATCATTACTAGTGGGTAATTCAAATTTTCTATAGCTTTCTAGAGTTTTATTAATTATCTGAACATTGTTTTTATTTCCTAGTTGAATAAATGATGATTTATTCTATGATATGGAAATGATAATTGTTCTATAATAAGTGTTTACCAGTGGGAGCATAATAAAGAGTTTATTCATATCAGATATGTATGCTTTTATAATATGTGAGAATAATTTTCATTAAGTGAAGTAGATTGATATTGATCAATCAATCTATTCTTTAGTAATATGGTCATATTTATAAGAAAAGACTTAAAGAGTACCATTCTGATGGAAACATACAGGTAAATGATTTGAAATTATTAACTATATGTAAGTCTTATCTTATCAAGAAAAATGACCAACTCTCCATTTGTTAGACATGGAGAAAGGACTAATAAGTTTATAGAACTCATGCATCTAGATGCATGTTAGCCCATAGCTATTAAAGTTAGAGGATAATATTTCAACTTCATTAATTTTCAAAGATGACTTCTATAGGTATGGACAAATGTACTTTATGAAGTACAAATCCAAAATCTTTGAGAAATTATTTGAGATTAAGAAGGAAGTAGAAATATTAATGGAAAGAGTATTAGAACTCTTTGATGATATCAAGAAAAAAAATACTTAAGTAATAATTCACACATAAATGAAGGATAGTAGAATCTAATTTTATGGACACCTCTTATACATTTTAGCTTAATTGAGTAGCTAAAATGAGAAGCCATATTGTGTAGGATATAATATGGATAATGACAACCTTTGCAAAATTCTTCTTTGTCTATTTAGGGGTTAGTACTCAATATAGGCACTTGATCTTAAATTGGTATCTTCCAAGTCTATTCAAATCATTCCATATAGAATATGAAAATGGGTTAAAACTTGATCTTAAGCAAGTTAAGGTTTCAAAATGTTTGGCCTAGTGAAGAAGTATAATCCTAACAAGTTGAAATATTAGAGTATGAAGTGTTGGCTTGTGGGATATCCTAAGAAAACTTAAGGATATTAATGCCACCCTTAGGGAGAAGGGTATAAGTTGCTCATCTCACCATATTTCTAGAGGAAGAGTCCCTCTTTAAGAAAGATAGTGAGAGCAAGGTATAAATGGAAGTTGTTCTAGTCCCACAACCCAAGGATACTTTTATTATGGTACAAATTAATACTTACACAAGGAAAAATTATAGATATTTTCTTATGTCTAATCAACCTAAGAGATATGTGGGACATATCTTAAATAGAAGAAATGAGACATAAGATAAAAGAATAATGATCCTAAGATCTATATTGAAGCAATATGAGATATTGATTCGAAATAGGAAGAAATAATAAAATCCGATATAAACTCTATTTATTCTAATTAAGTTCAGAACTTCATTGATCCACCTAAGGATTTGGTATCCATAGGGTATAAATGGATCACTAAAGAATAAATTGAAGTGGATTAGAAGGTAGAGACCTTCAAAGTAAGGATAGCTTCTAAGTCAAATAGTTGACTATGCTAAGACCTTTTACCTATGCCATAGATTTAATCCATTCAGATTTTGATTGTTACACACTATGACTATAGGATTTGTCAATTGGATGTTTAGATAGTGTTTCTCAATGGTATTTTAAAAAACATGTGTATATGATACAACCTTTGGGAATCAAGTTCCAAAACATCTAAATAATGTGTGTATAAGATCCATTTATGGATTAAAGTAAAACTTCCCATAGATGGTAGATAAGGTTTAATGAGATTAAATCTTATAACTTCATTAGGAACGAAGATGTGCCTTGTCTATTCATATTAGATAAATGAGAGTGTTATTATTTTCTTGACATGATATATGCATGACATACTACTCATTAAAAAAGAAGTATGTTATCATAAGTGAGCCTAGTTATCAAATTAATCCTCTAAACTAAATAAGGATTTTAAGATCTATGAAGATAGATCTAAAAGGTTGCTTGATCTTACCTAGTTTATGTACATATTGTTGTAAGGAATCGTACATAAAAATTTGGTACAACGGAAGCGACGATTCCTATGAGTTTCTTTAGAATCCGTCTCAATCGAAACTGAACGACGAAAACTAAAAACCGATCAAATAAAGTTCGAATATACCTGATAGGAATTCATATAATCCCATGGAGAGGAAGGAGCTAAGCTTCTCAAGCTATTCAAACCATTCAAGTGTCTGGTCTCTAGCAATATCCACACGAACTTCATCCATAGCATGTTCTTCCTTCACACCGGCCTCGAGAACTCTTCTCGAACGGAGCTCCATTGACCATGGACACCTTTTAGAGAGAGGAGGAGGTAGGAAGGAGGCTAGGGATTTGGTTTTCACTCTTGACTTGATAGGGTTTGGCTGAAACCATTAATATTTATAGAGAATTTTAGAATTTTTTATAAAAACCTAAAATACCATAAATTACGTCCTTGTCCCTGTACTTATGGATAAGTCCTTTTATGTGTGACCCACTAGGCCCAATAGCCTATTTGGTTGAGGCCTAAATAAAATAGAATAATTCTATTTAATTTAATTAAATATGTTATCTGATAACAGATTAATCAGCCTACCGATCATGAAGGTACAAGCCACATCCCATGATCCCAAATGGCTATGAGGATAATCTTATCTCCATTTAGCCTTTTCATAATCGGTTAACGCATAGATATAAACCCTCGTCCATCCAATGTCCCGGCCAGAAAGGAGTACGGCATCGACTGTCAACTCCTTAGTATACCTACTCTATAAGATCCTGTACTCGGAATTGGATCAATAGGAAAACTCCTTTTCCAATTATACTATCTACCCTGGCCAGGGATTGTAATATCCCATAGGTCATTCACTTTCACTTATCGAGAGTGAATGATCCCTTGTTGTTTGCTCAATTGCCTTCATCGGGTTTTCCTGGTACCCAATCCATCGCTATACCGAACCATATAAATGGTGATCCATAAGTCAATGGTCAAAGAACAAGTTCCACCCAACAAGGCATCTTTGGCGACTCAGGTCAAAGGTTCAACCATGCAACCGTGATGATAGAAAATCCTGATTGACAGTTCGGTAAGATACCATTCTATGATTCTAATTCGGTCAGTTCAGTGAACTCATTCAACTAATGAGCACCTGTATGTGTATCTCAGTGTCTCCACACTGATGACCAATGAGATTGGTCATCCTTATCACATGAGAAGGTATCACATACACTAGTCTATCCGGATCCTTGATGTCCCGTCTCAAGTATCCTATGACTAGGAACATTTAGATCAATTACCTTTAGATCATCAATCTCATTATCATGATCTCATCATGATTTAATCATCATTGCATTTGATTAAGGACTTTATTATGATATCCGCATCTAATAAGAGCTTATAATGAAGATTTACCTAAATAATTGAATAAGATATATTTAAAAATGTCGAATGATATCATATATGATTGGCTTATAGGGCATACATTTCTATCAATTGTCAAAGAGTTTGACATGGTAAACTCCAAGATAGGTTTTTTACCTATGTAATGTGGAGTTGATCTCCTTAAAGAAATGGATTTCTTGAGACGCATTAGTGATAGAAATGTATGCCCTACAAGCCAATCATATATGATATGATTTGACATTTCTAAATATATCTTAATCAATTAATTAGGCAAATCTTCATTATAAGCTCTTATTAGATGAGAATATCATAATGAAGTCCTTGATCAAATACAATGATGATTAAATCATGATGAGATCATGATAATGAGATTGATCATCTAGAGGTATTTGATCTAAATGTTCCTAGTCATAGGATACTTGAGACGGGACATCAAGGATCCGGATAGACTAGTGTATGTGATATCTTCTCATGTGATGAGGACGACCGATCTCATTGGTCATTAGTGTGGAGACACTGAGATACATATACAGGTGCTTATTAGTTGAATGAGTTCACTGAACTGACCGAATTAGAAACCCTGAATGGTATCTTACTGAACTGTCAATCAGGGTTTTCTATCATCACGGTTGCATGGTTGGACCTTTGACCTGAGTTGCCAAAGATGCCTTGTTGGGTGGAACTTGTGCTTTGACCATTGACTTATGGATCACCATTTAGATGGTCCTGTATAGCGATGGATTGGGTACAAGGAAAACCCGATGGAGGCAATTGAGCGGACAACATGGGATCGTCCACTCTCGGTAAGTGAGAGTGAATGTCCTATGGGATAGTACTCTAAATCCCTGGCCAGTGTAGATAGGATAATTGGAAAAGGAGTTTTCCAATTGATCCAATTCCGAGTACATGATCCTATAGAGTCAGTACACTAAGGAGTTGACAGTCGATGCCGTACTCTTTTCTGACTGAGACATTGGATGGATGAGGGTTTATATCCATGTGGTAACTGATGATGGAAAGACTCAATGGAGATGAGATTATCCTCATAGCCATTTGGGATCATGGGATGTGGCTTGTACCCTTCATGATCGGTAGGTCGATTAACCTGTTATCGGATAACGGATTTAATTAAATTAAATAGAATTGTTCTATTTTATTTAGGCCTCAACCAAATAGGCTATTGGGCCTAGTGGGTCACACACAAAAGGACTTATCCACAAGTACAGGGGCAAGGACGTAATTTATGGAGATTTTAGATTTTAATGAAAAATTCCATAATTCTTTATAAATACTAATGGTTTCAGCCAAACCCAATCAAGCCAAGGGTGAAAACCATGTCCCTAGCCTCCTCCCTACCTCCTCCTCTCTCTAGAAGGTGTCCATGGCTGATGGAGCTCCGTTCGGGAAGAGTTCTCGAGGCCGGCGCGAAGGGAGAACCTGCTGTGGATGAAGTTCGTGTGGATACTGATGGAGACCGGACACTTGAACGGTTTGAAGAGATTAAGAAGATCATCTCCTTCCTCTCCATGGGATTATATGAATCCCTATCTGGTATATTCGAACCCGATTTGATCGGTTTTCAGTTTTCGTCGTTCGATTCTGATTGAGACAAATTCTAAAGGAACCCATAGGAATCGTCGCTTCCACTGCATTAATCTTTTATGGACGATTCATTACAATTAGTATAGCCCTTATGCTTTTGCAATAGGGTCTATCACATTTGTGATGCTACATATATGACTTCATTAATGCTCTAAGTGTTATGAGCATTCATCAAGTAAATCCATGTGAGAGTCACTAGATAATTAAGAGATATGTCCTTGAGTACTTGAGAAGCACTAAGGATGTATCTCTAATGTATGGAGGATAAGACTTGAAGTCTTGTAGTTTTATGTACACAAGCTTCTAGTCAAATCATGTCTGATAATAAGTTAAAATAATGGTGGTGCAGTGAGTTGGAAGAGTTTCATGCAAGAGAACAATGCTAATTCTATAACAAATCTAAAGTAGATTGCATAATAATTATATATTGCTTGAGAAGCATACTAGATGAAGATGTTCACTTGGCTTATGGGATTGTCCCAACCTTCTCTGAAAGTGTATCATTATTTTGAGAAAATAATGAGGTAGAGCCAAAGTCTCATTAGAAATTTAATACTTCTATGACAATACCATAGAATTAGAGAGAATGCAGCTTATAAAGATATAATTAAAGATAGAGTATCTTCCACTAATAACATTATATATCCACTAATTAAAACAGTTACTCAAAGAGTGTTTGAGCTTCACCTTGAGCTAATAGAGATCAGTGAAATAGGTGATTGATTTTAGTACAAGTGGGAGATTGATAGAAATGTATGTCCTACAAGCCAATCATATATGATATGATTCAACATTTCTAAGAATATCTCATTCAATTAAATATGCAAAACTTCATTACTAGATTTTATTAGAAGCATATATCATAATGAAGTCTTTGATCACATGAAATGATGATTGAATCATGATGAGATCGTGATAATGAGATCGATCATCTAGAGATATGTGATCTAAATATTCTTAGTTATAGGATCCTTGAGATGGGACATCAAGGATCCGGATATACTAGTGTGTGATGTCTTCTCATGTGATGAGGATAACCGATCTCATTGGTCATCAGTGTGGGGACATTGAGATACACACATAGGTGCTCATTAATGAAATGAGTTCAATGAACTGACCAATTTAGGAAAACCTAATCGGTATCATACTGAACTGTCTGTCAGGTTATCTTTACATCTCAATAGCACGGTTGGATCTTTGACCTGAGTTGCCAAAGATGTCTTACCGGATATATCTTGAACTTTGATTATTAACTTATGGATCACCATCTTGATGGTCCAGTATAGTTGATGTATTGGATGTAAGAGAAACCCGGTGGAGGCAATTGAGCAGACAATAAGGAATCATTCACTCTCGGTAGGAGAGAGAGAGAATGTCCTATGAGATAGTACTCTAAATCCTAGGCCAAGGTACTTAGGATAATTAGAAAATGAGTTTTTCAATTGATCCGAACCTGAGTACATGATCCCATAGAGTTGGATTATTTAGGAGTTGACAGTCGGTGCCGAACCCCTGACCGACCAAGACATTGTATGAATGAAGATTTAAATCCGTGTGATAATTGATGATTGAAAGACTCAATGGATGTTATTTAACTTTCAAAAGTCATTTGGGATCATGAGATGTGGCTTGTAGTCTTTATGATCTGAAAGTCTTTATGATCGGAAAGCCATAAAAATTGTTATCAGATAACAATTTTGATTTAATTTAAAAGAATTATTCTTTTAAATTAGTTAAGGCTTCAACCAAATTGACTATTAGACCTAGTGGGTCACACACATTTGATCTGGTCAATAAGATGAGTGCATGGACATAATTTTATAGAAGTTTTAGGTTTTTGTGAAAAATTCCATCTTCTATAAATAAATGGCTTATGAAGTCAAATCCTAACAAGCCATAAGGCTAGAACACGTCCCAAGAAGCCTCTCTCCCTCCTCTCTCTTCTAGAAGGTAATCTCTCATGGTCAAGCTTGGATCTCGAAGGTTTCTGGAGGCTTAAAGAAAGGGAGAACTCGTCTATTGAAGCAGATCGTGTGAATACTGCTAGAGACCGTACATTTGAACGGTTTTAAGTAAGGAGAAATGTTCTCTCTTCATCCATTGTGAGATATTTTGGAAATCCCATGAGGTACTCTTGTTCTACTTCATATTCGGTTCCCAGTTTACTCGTTCGGCATCGACTAAGGCAAAGTTCATGGTTTTAAAGAATCAAAAATTTTTCTGCTATCATGTATTGATTCTTTATAAAAGCATGGTTTTTACCATCACTTTCCCTTCATCATCCCATTAGACATTAAATTGACATCCACATTACGTTAGCTCCCAACAAAATGAGAGAAGTAGGATATTTGATGTATCTTAAAATAATATGATAGAAATATACGTTTTACAAGTCAATTATATTCGATACGATTCAACATCTCTTAAAATATCTCATTTAATTAAAATAGTAGATTTTTATTTCTTACTTTTATTAGATGTGTAATGAAATTCTTAATCACATGTAATTATGATTGAGTCATGATCATAAAATAAATTATCTAGTGATATGTTATCTAAATATTCATAATCATAGTAACTTTGAGACAAGACATTAAGGATTTGAATAAACTAATAGAATAATGTATATAATATTTTCTCATATAATGATAGTGACCGATCTCATTAATCAATAATGTTAAGATACTAAGATATATATACATATACTCATTAGTGGGAATGAGCTCACTGAATTAATTGAATTAAATTTTTTGAATAGTATCTTATCTAATGTCTATTAGGGTTTTCTACAATGACGCTTGCACCGTTTGATCTTTGACTTGAGTCGCTAAAGATGTCTTATAGGATGTATCGTGTGCTTTGGCTATTGACTTATGGATCACCCAGTTTAATGATCTAGTACAATTAATGAATCAAGTATAAGGAAAACCTAGTGGAGATAGTTGAGTGGACAATAAGAAATCTTTTACTCTCGATAAGTGAGAGAGAATACCTTATAAATTAGTACTCTAAATCCTAGACAATGATAGAGAGAATAATTAGAAAATAAGTTTTTAATTATTTTGGTTTCAAGTACAAGATCCCTAAATCTCAGTGCACTAAGGGGTTTATAGTCAATGTTGTATCTTTATTTGATCAAGGCATTAGATGAATGATGATTTATATCTATATAGTAACTGATGATAGAAAGGTTTAATGGAGATGCAATTATCCCTAAAGTAGTTTGGGATCATGAAATGTGACTTATATCTTATATGATCCAAAGACCATTAAATATGTTATTAAAGAATGCATTTAATTTAAAAGAAGTTATTTTTTAATTTGTTCTTAACTAAATGGACTATTGAACACAATGAGTCACATTATCATAGGGGATGGGCATAACTTATAAAAAGTATGAGTGTTTATGAAAAATTTCAATCTATATAAATAATAGAAAATTGAGTCAAACCTAATCAAGTAAAGATGCAAAAATTATGACAAGTCTTATGTTCATTCTTCTACTTCGGAGGCTGTCGATGGCCCATGGAACTTTGTTCTGAACAAGTTGGAAGGTCAAGATCCATCGACCAAAGGAAGTTTGTGTGGATGTCGCTAAAGACTATATATTTGGGTGGCTAAGAGTAGGCATTATCCTATGTTTATTCTTCTTTAATTTTAAGAGATTGGTTGAATTTTACAAAAAATATATTTTAACATGCTCGAATCTGATTTTCGATTAAGTTATTCAATTTCAATTGTGACAACAATGTTGAAATACAAAGAATCTTTTTTTTCATTGTGCATAAAATGATTCCTTACATGACAAACTCAAGCTATTTTTGTGTTTTTTGGGTGTTTGGTTTATATTTGATGGATAGGAAAAATTGTAGGATAATCCTTAATTTTTTTACTTTTCAAAAGATGTAAATCATGTGATAATTGATAACCTCTGATATATCTATCATCATGTTCGATGAACAATTCTTTCTATTCATCATTAGAATTTAAAAATATGTTTGATTAGAATTATAGATGACATTTTAATCATGAAAATATCTAAACATATAATTTTATTCAACTGTGTTTTATTCAATTTTTAATTTTTTATTATAATGTTTGATTTTAAAATTTTCAAAGTTTACCTTTTATTGTTCTCTCAATTTTTAAAAACTCCGACAGAGATAATCTATCTAACTTAATATAAGAAGCGGGAGTACCCAAATTTTCGTCCTTCTTATTCCAACGGTCGGATCAATTTAGCCGCGCTGCCCTTCAATGCAGCTTCCACGTTCCTGCCGTCCGATCAATCATCCTCGCTGCGCTTCAATGGAGCTGCCGCCTGTTTTCAATTGTCCGTCTCTCCTGCTGAAACCTTCGCTGTAACCTTCCGTCGGATTTATCATCCATCCGATTTATCCGCCCCTTCCTCCGACGCTCCAGCCGCCGCTTCCGCTGGTCTCAACGGACCTGCTCACCTGCCCCTTCCGCTATCAGCAGCAGCCGACCAACACGCCGGCCCTTCTGCTGACTACCCTCCCCTGCTCTGCTATACCCTGCACGGCCGACTCTTATCCTCGCAACCTTCCTCTTGAGGCAACCGTTTTCTATCCTTCCCTCCCTACCATTCTCTCTGCATCCCGTTACCTGCTCCGACCTTCAATGGCCCTTCCTCCTTTGGCATTCCCTTGGTTTCGCTCTCATTCAATGACTTCTTCAATGTTCACACGGCCCTCTGTCTCCATCGTCATCCGTTACGAGCGTCGAGCCTTATTCCACTGTCAACTGGGAGTGTTGACTTTCGTTTCAGAAAACTACGAAACTTTGTGGTTTGCTGCCATTTACATCTCCTTCACTAACAACCGGTTCTTCTCCAACTTTTGTTGCCCTTGTTTCATACGATTCTCAGCCTTCACCCTTAACCGGTAAAGTCGTGGCAGCCACGGCCTTTGCACTGGAGGACACGCTGCCAGAGGAGCAAGCAGACGGCGAGTGCGAGGTCCTGATGGGGAGATTGGTTTCTACGTGTTGAAGTAGTTCCAATAACAGAATAATCAGGGATGCTACGCTGCAATCGGGTTCTTGCTTCCTCCTCATCTCAACATCATCGACAACATTAGGATAAGCACAAGAATTTGATATATCCTTTCCATTCAGGTATGCCAAATTTATTTTTCTTGGAATCATGTGATCTATCTATTTTGGGATTTTATCTTTGAGCTTTGACTGCTCATTAAAGTAATGTAATCGAGCAATCTCAGTCGAAGGGTACCACAACACGACTTTCAGACATGTACGACATACGGGTGCTTGGATAATGGAGGCGGTGGAAGGCTACATCCAATGGTAGATGTCTGTACGTAGTTGGCAATTATGTGTAGTATTTTTTTTCATCATGTAGTCGTATCTGGGGTACCTAGGTTGTAAATCTAATTTTTTTTGAATTATTTATATTGGGCCAGAAACGGTAATTCCAACTACAAACTCTAACTCAACCCCATAATTTGTTCACGCTACAACCAGATATTTGCTTTCTCCTCATCTCAACATCACAGAGAGCGTCAGGACAAGCACAAGAATTTGATATCTCCTTTCCATCCAAGGTATGTCGTATTTATTTTTCCTGCCAACGCTCAAGATTAGGGGGGGGATTACCTGTGTCCTATTTAATTTTCCTACTTATGCTCAAGATTGGGGGTACCTGTGTTGTCTTTATAAATTTTTGTTGGCACAATTTCTTTTGGATCAGAAATGCCTCAAGCTTCCCATCAACATTATCGGATTACTACAAATTTGTCCGGTGTCACCTTCCACACAAGGGTACGTAGTGTACGGCTGTCATATTATTTATGCAAGTATCCGTTCACATTGTACACATTTTAGCCTTATTATGTATGTTGCTTCTAAATCTTATCATCCTAAAGTCATTTAGGAATTGATCCAGTCTTGATAGCACATGCCATGTACCAGTACACCACAATTATGCCAGGAAACACATGCATAATTAGGAGCCTACACTTGCACAAATTCATGTTGAAGAGGATACATAGGCCCTTGCAGTCCAGTAAAACTTAAATAAGCCTTAAAAACATCTGCCAGGTGATTACATAAGAAACCCATACTCATATTTGTTTTGGATATTTAGTTCCACTATCAGGTTTGAACCTTTATGGGGTGTTTGGTTGCATGATAATTTTTTGTACATTTTCACGATAAAAAATTATATTAAAATAAAAAGTGAATTAACTCATGACATAAAATTATCATGTTTGGAGGGATGTTATTACAAAAAAGAGTAACTACCGCACATGACCAAATAAAGTGGGGGACCACAAGAAAAAAAGAGAGGTGAGACCATCTTTTTTTGTTTAAGAAGAAAATCACTTTTAAAACATAAAATTGTCATGATTACCAAACACCTCTTTTAACGAATT
This sequence comes from Cryptocoryne crispatula var. balansae, assembly GCA_036172225.1. Classification (NCBI taxonomy): domain Eukaryota; kingdom Viridiplantae; phylum Streptophyta; class Magnoliopsida; order Alismatales; family Araceae; genus Cryptocoryne; species Cryptocoryne crispatula. Next base: position 27,113,661 of record CM069927.1, read on the forward strand.
TTCTTACAATTTTTAAAAATTAAAATTAAAATATTTATTATCATGCAACCAAACACCCCATTAGACTTTTGAAACTCTGAGCATTATATTAGGCTTTGTTGACCATGACTTTTGATTTCCTAAATCGGACGGTTCTCAAGTTTTGAGACTTAAAAGTTATTGTTTCGTATTTGAATTTTCTTTGATAGATTTTAGGTTATTTGTTTGTAGTTGGTGGTTTTGATCAGAGATTGGCTTGTTTCAAACCTTATTTGCAGATAATGGTAGACACATCCCTCAGCACCTGGACTTTGTTCCTCCTAAATTCTAATTCAACAAATAATCTCACATTGGCTATATATAAAAAAGATAGCAAAGTCAAATCGAGTTGGGTCCATCCAGGCTACTAGACCAGCCTATCAGTCTGCTCACTCTCAGCCTCAACAGGGACTAAATGGCAATACTGAAATCGTTGAAGCTGGAATTTTGCCTGAATGAGAGGAATGTGTCATAGGATAATCAATAATCCTGTACAGAGTAGAGAAATCTTGATGAGAGTGAGATCGGGACTTGATGTACAAGAAAGTCGAAGATGTTACAATTTGAGTTTGGAGATAAAAAATATTTGCATTAAAATTATTTGTAGAATTTAGATTTATTTTTCTGCAATTTCATAATTTCTTTTAATACATAGTAGTTGATAAAGCCAATTAGGAAAGTCTTAAGTGTATTTTTGGCTCTTATAAAAGCCACCACTTTTAAGACATATGAGAATACGATGAATTGAAAAATCTTGGGGCTTAACAACTATTATATGATGAAAAGAATTCAACTGTATGTAGTAGTCCATTTTCTTTCCTTAATGTTATTTAGGGGTCAACTTATCGGCAATGGTTAGCACCAAGAAAAAATCAAGTGTAGTCTTCTGATGACTGTAATTATGAGAGAAATTGTTAGTGGATATGTTGATCACCATTATAGTAGCATAGTGTCATTATACCAGCAGCCCTGTAGAACCTCTGGGTCAAACATTTGATTCTCTTATGGTTAAGGTGGTCTTCCACACTATTTCTTCGGTTGAAGTCGATCATATCCTTTTGTGAATTGTCAAAGAAAGTGGTCCTGTTTTCAGATGGGTTGAATGGAACTTGCTCAAGCAGCTAGGATGGCTTCTGAATACATATTAAATATTTATGCTGGATAATATCAAGTGGGTGATTATTTTTAGTAAGAAACTGGAAGTGAAAATTTTACTAAAATTAATTAATTAGTAAAAATAGTTTAAACATTTATTTCAAAAATGAGTTATCGTGTCCGGATATGCCCATTTTTCATCCTATCGTTTGAGAGCGTTCAATCATCGAGATTAAATTCACAACATTTTGATGGAGCGTCGAGCAGCTTGAAACCTGGTTCCATGTTAACATGGCTTCTCCGGCCCCTTCTCCGCCCTGTAGTAGTGTATTTCCCATCCGCAGCAGCGTCTCTTCCATCCATGGAGCGGCGAACAGCCTGAAATGTCATTCGGTGCTACTGTGGCTTCTCTGCCCCCTTGTCCGCCCTGTAGCATCATCTCTCCTGTCGTCTTCTCCGTCCTGCTCCTCCGTCACATAATGAAACTCTTTCTCCTGCCAGTTTCTCCACCTTGCAGCCCCGCGGCTCTGTCAGAATCAATTTTTTTTCACGTAGACTTTTTTCATCTAAATATTTCTCCCGCCGCATCCTTCTCCCCACAATGCCTCCGGGACCTCGAGATTCTGCCCTCGGTCACCCCCTCACCTGACGCCGCTTCCTTCACCCCACAATGCCTGTGCCCTTGGCTTTCGAAGGTTTTGCTCCCCACCACCGCAACCTCTCCCTATCTACATACTCCCGACCTTTCCTCTATAACAGTGACCTTCACCTCTCCGGGCTCCTGAGCTTCCACCCTCAGCCACCCACCCACCCGACGGATGCGCTATGTCCTCGACGGATTTGCCGGCGGATCAATCCCCTCTGCTCTTGGCCTCTGAAAGTTTCGTCGCCTCTTGGTTCTTGTTGCCATTGTAAGGTACTGGTTTGCACCATTTCTTATCTATCTACAGGTTTATCCATTTTCTTCTTCATGTTCTCCATGCAGAGTCTGATCCTCTCTCTTGAGATCGGCATCGGTTCTATGGTCTTCTAATTTATATTTTTGGCCTACATTTTTGCTGTTTGATCACCCAACATCTCCTCGAAGGTGCTGCCTGTTGATTTTTTTCCCTGATCTTTTTTCCCCTTATATTTTGATTGGAGGATCACATTGTTTATATCATCAGAAGGGAGATGTTGCTGAAACAAGCATTCCCTTCCCAGTGGTAGAATATTCACTTTTCCTTTTTTGAGGTTCCTTGGGAGCACTTCTTTCTCAAGGTTGTTTGGCATCTAATGATCATCTGCAGGAGATCCTTTTTATGTTTTGGTTAGTTTGATTCGAGCCTTGATTAACTCTGTTCTTTACTGCTGGTATTTGACATTGACCGCCTGCTAGGCCTTCCTGGATCAGGCTACCAACCTCGCCCCTCCGTGTCAGTTCAGCGCCACATTAACATATCAAGACACGGCGGCCATTCTTCAGTCTGTGCAAGCTCCATCTCTGGTCCTTCTACTGTGCGGTCATCGTCGAGTTCATCACTACCTTACTCTTCCTCTACGTCGACATAGCCACCGCTATCGGGAGCAAGAAGCAGGCTGAGCCCTGCAACAACATCGGATTGCTCATTATCATTAGGCCATCGATGGCATGATCTATATGCACTTTGACTTTCCAAAACATTTTTGAGTTGTCAGATTTCTGATCTTTATTAGTTTTAGGACTCCACATATTTTAGAGGTATTATAGTTTCAGAACTGTGCAAAAATTTTAGACCTCGAGTTTAATAATTTCTATGTATTATGATCATATTTGGATTTCAAAGTCTCTTAGAAATTTTAGATACTTACTTTCATATAGCTTTTTTTTTTACAAATTTGACAGTTTGTAGATTTATTGAATTTTTTAGATTTCCAGATTTGGTGAGTTTAAGAATTTCTGTAGATTCTCTTAAGTCTTGTATTTTCTGATTTTTGGGAAGTCTCATATATCTGACCACTTAGATACCTGATTCTTTCATAGTTTCGGTTTTTTTATTGATTACTTTTGGTTTAATTCTAACTTGCCAACTAAGCCCCTTATCCTGTATGATTATGACTATGGTCACAATTTTTTGTTAAAGGCATATAACCGAACGTCATTCCTTACCTGACTCCTTCAGCACACTCGTTTTCAGGAAACTCTTATCGTTATCGTTTTTGGTTTTCCTTTTGTCTGGTGGAATATGTACTATCTTGGTACTATTCTGTTAATGTGTAATCATTTATTTATATTTTAAGAAATTTTGGTGGCCTGTTGTCTCTAACTTTCCAAAAAAATGCCTTGTGTTTGCGCGCATGTTTAGAACTTGCCAAAATTAGTTTTCAGGCTGATAATCTTGTTTTGAGACAAATGCTATGATCATATATTTATCACTGTGGTAGGCAATTTGTCTTGGTCTTGTATACCAAAATGAAGTCTAAATTATTTCTTAAAAGACAGTCATGAAATGTTGTTTGATACCTTTAATACACAAGATTCTAGATTATGAAAAGGACTCATAGTGAGTTTCTAACTCTACCGTGCAATTAGAGGATTTTGCCGACATTTTTAAGGATATCTCTTCGTATTTATGAATGTTGAATGCTATCCAATGAACAAAAGACTTGGGTGTTCTTTAAAGGCTGAACATTAGTTTCTTTTTATGAAAATTATTTTTTGCTAATTACTTGTTTCTTTGTTTAAACAAGCTTAACAAGAGATTAAAAGAACTACTCCTAACAAGTGACAATAGCTTTTGCGCCGATTGTGCTCCTGAGCCAAAATAGGCGAAATTCTACAACTTTATTGTATCTTGTGGTTGAAGCTTACCTACCTTAGATGTTAGTGCAGCATTTGTCTGGCTTTGCCATTTATCAGTAATTATAATGGTTGTTTTTAACATGAAATCTAGCCTTTTTAAAATATTTTTCTGCCAATTCTAATGTAATGTTCCTTGAAAAATTGTTTGCCTACTTTCATCTTTTTCCAAATTGTTTGTATCTTCAATTTTCTTCGGGTAAGGGTAAGGTGTAAGGAGTACCGAATCGGATCCTGACCTTGTCTTGGAAAGGTCGAAGAGATGGGATCTCGTGAGGTTTTCACACTATTTTCAACGGAGAATTGCCCAGCCAGCTTTGGGCGTCTAGCTCTGCTGTCTCCACCCCTACCCTATGTAAGGAATCAATACATGATAGCGGAAAATTTTTGATTCCATAAAACCATGATCTTTGCCTTGATCGATGCCGAACGAGTAAAACCGGGAACCGAATATGAAGTAGAACGAGAGTACCTCATGGGATTTCTCAAATCCCTCACCATGGATGAAGAGAGGACGTTTCTCCTTGCTGAAAACCGTTCAAGTGTCCGGTCTCTAGCAGTATCCACACGATCTGCTTCAATAGACGAGTTCTCTCTTCCTTCAGGCCTCCAGAAACATCCCAGATCCAAGCTTGACCATGGGAGATCGCCTTCTAGAGGAGAGAGGAGGGAGAGAGGAGGCTTGGGACGTTCTCCAGCCCTATGGCTTGTTAGGGTTTGGCTTCATAAGCCATTTATATATAGAAGATGGAATTTTTCACAAAAACCCAAAACTTCTATAAAATTGCGTCCATGCCCTCATCATATTGACCAGATCTATTGTGTGTGACCCACTAGGCCCAATAGTCAATTTGGTTGAATCCTTAATTAATTTAAAAGAACAATTCCTTTAAATTAAATCAAAACCGTTATCCGATAACGATTTTACGGCTTTACGATCATAAAGGGTACAAGCCACATCCTATGATCCCAAATGACTTTGGGGAGTTAAATAAAATCCATTGAGCCTTTCCATCATCAATTACCACACCGGATTTAAATCCTCGTTCATACAATGTCCTGGTCGGTCGGGGTTCTAAGCCTTGTTGTCAACCCATAACTATTACAACTCTATGAAATCTTGTACTCGTGAATGGATCAACTGGAAAACTCCTTTTCCAATTATCCTATCTACCTTGGCCAAGGATTTAGAGTACTATCCATAGGACATTCTCTCTCTCCTATCGAGAGTGAACGATCCCCTATTGTCCGCTCGGTGCCTCCACCGGGTTTCCCGTATACCCAATCCATTAACTATATAGGACCACGATACTAAGTGATCCATCGATCGATAGTCAAAGTACATAGTACGCACAGCAAGACATCTTTGGTGACTCGGGTCAAAGATCCAACCGTGCTATTGAGATGTAAGAATAACTCGATAGACGATTCGGTAAGATACGATCGGTTTTCTAAATTGGTGGATTCGGTGAACTCATTCCACTAATGAGCACCTGTGTGTGTATCTCAGTGTCCCCACACTGATGACCAATGAGATCGGTCATTCTCATCATATGAGAAGACATCACACACACTAGTCTATCCGGATTCTTGATGTCCTATCTCAAGGATCCTATGACTAGGAACATTTAGATCACATACCTCTAGATGATCGATCTCATTATCATGATCTCATCATGATTCAATCATTATTGCATGTGATTAAGGACTTCATTACGATATACGCTTCTAATAAAAGCTAGTAACAAAGTTTTGCCTATTTAATTGAATGAGATATTCCTAGAAATGTCGAATCATATCATATATGATTGGCTTGTAGGGCATACATTTCTATCAATCTCCCACTTGCACTAAAGCCAATCACCCATACCGTCGATCTCTATCAGCTCAAGGTGAAGCTTCAAACACTCTTTGAGTATCTCGCTTCGATTAGTGGATCTGTAATGTTATTAACGGAAGATACTCTATCTTTAATTATATCTTTATCAATGCATTCTCTCTCGATTCTATGGTATTGCCATAGAAGTTTGAAACTTCTAATGAGACTTTGGCTCTACCCCATTGTTTTCTCAAACATTTCGAGAAAGTTAGGACAATCCCATAAGCTTGATGAACATCTTCATCTAGTCGGCTTCTCAAGCAATATACGATCATTATTCAATCCACTTTAGATTAGTTGTAGGGAATTACCGGTGTTCTCTTGTATGGAACTCTTCCTCACTTTGCACCACCATTAGCTTGTCTTATTATCAGACTTATCTGATTAGAAGCTTGTGTTCATAAAACTACAAGACTTCAAGTCTTATCCTCCATACATTAGAGATATATCCATAGTGCTTCTCAAGTACTCAAGGACACATCTGTAAATTATCCCTGTGACTCTCGCAAGGATTTACTTGATGAATGCTCATAACACTTAGAGCGTGAAGTCATGTGCGTAGCATCACAAATGTGATAGGTCCTATTGCAAAAGCATAAGGGCTATACTAATGTGACCTCTTTATCTCTCAAGAAGTCTACAAAGACATCTCTTTAAAGAAATCAACTCCACACTTCATAGGTAAGAAACCTATCTTGGAGTTTACCATGTCAAACTCTTTGACTATGGTTTTTATGCACATGAATTGGGTAAGGCCAAGAAACCTTTTAGATCTATCTCCATAGATCTTAAAACCCATATTAAGTTTGGAGGATTAATTGATAACTAGGCTCACTTTTGATAACATACTTACTTCATTCTCAATGAAGCGGTATGTCATGCATATATCATGTCAAGAAGATAATAGCACTCCCACTTATCTTATATGAAAACACAAGGCATATCTTCATTCTCAATGAAGTCATAAGATTTAATCTCATTAAACCTTATCTACCATTTATGGGAAGTTTTACTTGAGTCCATAAATGGACCTTATACACACACTATTTGGATGTTTTGGAACTTGATTCCCAAAGGTTGTATCATATACACCTGTTTCTCAAAAAATAACATAGAGAAACACTATCTTAACATCCATTTGACATATCCTATAGTCATAGTGTGTAACAATCAAATACGAATGGATTAATTCCATGGCATAGGTAAAAGGTCTTATCATAGTCAACTATTTGACATAAATGATATCCCTTTTAACTATCCTTACTTTGAAGGTCTCTACCTTCTAATAGACTTCAATCTATTCTTTAGTGATCTATTTATACCCTATAGATACTAAATCCTTAGGTGGATCAATCAAGTTCTGAACTTGATTAGAATAGATAGAGTTTATATCAGATTTTATTATTTCTTCCCATTTTGAATCAATATCTCATATTGCTTCAATATAGATCTTAGGATCATTATCCTTTTATCTTATGTCTCATTTCTTCCATCAAAGATATGTCTCACATATCTCTAAGGTTGATTGGACATAAGAAAAGATCTATGATTTGTCCTTGTGTAAATATAAACTAGTACCTTAATAAAAGTGTCCATGGATTGTGGGGAATCGGAGCACCTTCCATTTATACCTTGCTCCCCTTTGTCTTTCTAAAGGAGGGACTCTTCCTCTAGAAATATGGAGAGATGAGCAACTCATACCCTTCTCCCTAAGGAGACATTAATATCCTTAAGTTTCCTTAGGATATCCCACAAGCCAACACTTTGTAGTCTTATATTCCAACTTGATAGGGTTATACTTCTTTACCAAGCCAGACATTCTGAAACCTTAACTTGCTTAAGGTCAAGCTTTAATCCCTTTCCACATCTAATATGGAATAATTGGAATAGACTTGAAAGGTACCGATTTAAGATCAAATGTCTATATTGAGTGCTAACCCCTAAACAGATAAAGAAGAATTTTGCAAAGGTTGTCAATGTCTATATTATGTCCTACACAATATGGCTTCTCATTTTAGCTGCTCAATTAAGCTAAAATGTATAAGAGGTGTCCATCAAAATTAGATTATACTATCCTTCCTTTATGTGTGAATTATTACTTAAGTATCCCCTCTTTGATCTCATCAAAGAGTTCTAATACTCTTTTCATTGATATTTCTTCTTCATTCTTAATCTCAAATAATTTCTCAAAGGTTTTGGATTTGTACTTCATAAAGTACATATGTCCATACCTAGAGGAAGTCATCTTTGAAAATTAATGAAGTTGAAATATTATCCTCTAACATTAATAGATATGGGCTAACATGCATCTAGATGCATGAGTTCTATAAACTCATTAGCCCTCTCTCCATGTCTAACAAATGAAGAGTTGGTCATTTTGCTTAATAAGATAAGACTTACATATAGTTAATGATTCTAAATCATTCACCTATATGTTACTATCCGAATAGTACTCCTTAAGTCTTCTCTTATAAATATGACCATACTACTAAACAATAGATTGATCAATATCAATCTACTTTGCCTAATTGAGGATTATTCACACATATTATAAGAGCATACATATCTGATATGAATAAACTCTTTATTATGCTCCTACTGGTAAACACTTTACCAGCTATTATAAAACAAATATCGCTTCCATACCAAAGAATAAATCATCATTTATTCAACTAGGAAATGAAAACAATATTCTTTTAGAAGGATAATTAAGACAACTCTAAAAGGCTATAGAAAATTTGTATCTCCCACTAGTAATGATGCAACATTTTGTACCATTTCATATGTAGGATAACAATCTTCTATAAGTCTTCATTTACTTGCTATTATCAACAACTCATTGTAGATATATGATGCATATCTGGTATCTCATACTATTATATGCACCCCTAGTATCTTATACTAGAATACACATACATAGTATCTTATACTATCAAATGTGTATATAAGACAAGTAAATATTAATGACATAGATACATGGAGCTTCTCAAGCTCCACCTTTGCATTGTGTGCAATACACTTTGCACTTCTTCTTCTACTTACCATCATCATGATAGTAAAGGAATGCTATGTCAAATTTGGGTTATAATATCTTGACTCACTTCTTTGACTTTTAACTATCACCATCTATTTCTATCTAATGATCTTACTTCTTTCTATTGGTCTTACCAATAAGAAGTATTCAAGATGTATTATTCTTCATCGCCTTTAATTAGCTCATCACCATGAGCCATGATGGATATCGGAAATCCATCTATCCATGTTGCCACTACTAATTTTATCTGATAGAGGCTAACATCTGATATAAGGTAATTAATACATCTTTTCAATGAGATAAGATCTTATCTTCTCTCACTTCATTAGATAGTGTAGGAGATACTTACTTCTCAAGTAGGATAGTCAATAGGTCAACTATGAGAACTATTCTCTTAGTTCTAAACCAATATAAGAAGTGTGAGCCATTAAAATACTTAGCATCTAGCATGCTAGATTAATGGTGGTTTATAATATTCTACAACAGATATAATTATATTAACATTACAGACATTCATTAAAATTAAGATATGGTCTTTCATCCTAATTTATACTCCCACTAACTTTCGACGAATTTGCATAACCCTCATTATGCAAAGATGGGATATCACGATAACATCCTAGTGGGGACCAAGACCTTACTAACTTTATGGTGATAACCTTGTGGGAAACACAACAAGTCATCCCATACTTAATAGGTAGGTAACTTTTACCAATTGCAACTCATGCAATTCTTAGTCATTCAGCCTCTAGAGTTATAACCTTGTGGGAAACACAACAAGCTATATACTCTAGTTAGGTCAAATCCACTTGTTACGTTATGAGAATGGATTCTTAACATAGCCCTTGTGGGAAACACAACAAGGCCATGCAATGGTCCACCCCAAAGTTCGGCAAATGTCTTAGCCATGATCACCAATCCCTTGCTGAATAGGCCTTGTGGGAAACACAACAAACCCATCCAATCTAAGATTGGCTCATCAAGACCATAACAACGGAAGGCTACGTGAGTCATTCTTAATGTCTCACGTTTATCGACCTAATTAGAACGAGGAGGGTTTTTATTTTAGTCTCATCAACATAGGTGCTACATATAAATATTAATATACCTTTGGAATATCATATATTTAAGGTATAATCAGTAGCACACACCACATATCAAATATGCATTAAAACATAGGTGATCATGGACTTAACCCTAAGCATACACCTAAGGCACCCCTATAGGTGCAAGTCCTTGCTTCATAAGCTTGAGTTGGCATGCTCCCACTTCAGAAGGGTGCTTCTCCAAGTGGTCCCGCTCTCCATTCTACCACGAGCCGGCTTCTAACCATTACAAGCAGCTAAAGGGTACATAGACCCACAAATGTACAACTCATAATAAGAAACCTTGGTTTCAACCAAGGGGAGTACACAAATGGGGGAAGTAGAATGTACAATCAGATTGTATAGAGAGAGAGGAGGCACACGCAGGCCCCATTTAATAGCATAACCAACTTAATTAACCAAGCAATCAAAAGCAAAGCATATTTAAGTCCATGATCACCTCCATACACACACCAACATTCATCACATGAACATAGAGCGCATACGTGATAATTATATGAGATATATCATATATACCATCATAAATTTATATACTGTAATTTTGAAATTCCAAATTTCATGCTTGTCGAATTTTCATAAAATAAATAACATGAAATGCACATATAAACAATTTACATGCATAAGACAAGCAATATAAAATATTCAGATGATTCATGCTTTTCCAAAATTTATCAGAGCATTAAATTAATGTCCAAATCATAATTCTTAAAAATCACATTTTTCAGAATTTATTTGAACACTAATTTAATCAATAAAGATTTTAAAACAATTTTAAAATCATTTATAAAATGATTCAATGGCAACCAAAGTCCAAAACAATTTAACAGGTTCATAAACATTTTAAAAACCTATTAAATAATTTCTCATAACTTATATTATCATTAATTTCATTAATTTTGATCTTAAAACAATTTTAAAATCAAAATAATAGAATTCAATGACAAAATAGTAAAACTCTATTTAATAAGTTATTAAACACTTTAATAACTCATTAAATAAATTATACAATTTTTCAGAAATTTTTCTGGAATTTTTTGGCAATTTTTCGGATCAAAAATGAATTTTAAACAAATTAAAATCATTTTCGGAATATAAATAACTGCTGCGCATTGCGCCGGCCAGTGGGCGCCGGCCACGTACCCCCGTGCGGGTGCGCCGAGCTTCCGGCGCCGCGCGCCGCGCGCCGCGTGCGCCGCCGCGCGCCCCCGGGCTCACGCGGCGTGGCCGCGTACCCCAGCCCGGGGCGGCTGCCAGTCCTCCACGTACCCCCCGCGCGCAATTGAGTCCGGATCCAATCCGGACTCGTCTTCTCCGCCCGATAAGGGCGGGGCGACACTGTAGCACCCGAAAACCCTAGAAAAGCGCCGACTTTCTGGCCTTATTTAGGGGGTCAAACGGAGTCCAAAAAATCCGAAAAAATATGAGTTAGAATCCTTGAACAATAAGAATTCTATATATAGAAGTTTCATCTCATGAAAAATTCTATCCAACGCGCAGTTTCTGGAGGAAGTTGCCACGGCCGCAATTAAACCAAACCGCAAATACCTCTCAAATACGGCACCTCCAAGAGCCGTTTAGTGTCCAATAACTCATGGAAACTCTAGGAAACTTAATTTCCTATCTTCCTACGTCATTAGACAGAGGTATTTGAGTCCAAATAGGTAAGTTCATCAACTCCCCTAATTTCGGCCGGATTTTCGGATATGATCATCTTAGCAACTTTCCGAACTCATTCCGGACTCTCCGGATGGCCAAAATTCATGAGGTTTGCGGAATTCGAAATATATCATCCACGAGAATCCAATGAATCTAACCACACACAGTTTCGTATCTCATACAAACTATGGTGATCAAATAAAAACAGCTCTGTATACAGTTTCGGGAAAGCAAGAAATCACATGAAATCAAGCCAATTTCGATTCAACTTCGACCAAGGCTTCAACCGGGCTCTGATACCACTATAAGGAATCAATACATGATAGCGGAAAATTTTTGATTCCATAAAACCATGATCTTTGCCTTGATCGATGCCGAACGAGTAAAACCGGGAACCGAATATGAAGTAGAACGAGAGTACCTCATGGGATTTCTCAAATCCCTCACCATGGATGAAGAGAGGACGTTTCTCCTTGCTGAAAACCGTTCAAGTGTCCGGTCTCTAGCGGTATCCACACGATCTGCTTCAATAGACGAGTTCTCTCTTCCTTCGTGCCTCCAGAAACCTCCCAGATCCAAGCTTGACCATGGGAGATCGCCTTCTAGAGGAGAGAGGAGGGAGAGAGGAGGCTTGGGACGTTCTCCAGCCCTATGGCTTGTTAGGGTTTGGCTTCATAAGCCATTTATATATAGAAGATGGAATTTTTCACAAAAACCCAAAACTTCTATAAAATTGCGTCCATGCCCTCATCATATTGACCAGATCTATTGTGTGTGACCCACTAGGCCCAATAGTCAATTTGGTTGAATCCTTAATTAATTTAAAAGAACAATTCCTTTAAATTAAATCAAAACCGTTATCCGATAACAGTTTTTACGGCTTTCTGATCATAAAGGGTACAAGCCACATCCTATGATCCCAAATGACTTTGGGGAGTTAAATAAAATCCATTGAGCCTTTCCATCATCAATTACCACACAGATTTAAATCCTCGTTCATACAATGTCCTGGTCGGTCAGGGATTCGGCACTGACTGTCAACCCCTAAGTATTCCAACACTATGAAATCTTGTACTCATGAATGGATCAACTGGAAAACTCCTTTTCCAATTATCCTATCTACCTTGGCCAAGGATTTAGAGTACTATCCATAGGACATTCTCTCTCTCCTACCGAGAGTGAACGATCCCCTATTGTCCGCTCAATTGCCTCCACCAGGTTTCCCATATACCCAATCCATTAACTATATATGACCACAATACTAAGTGATCCATCAGTCAATAGTCAAAGTACATAGTACGCCTGGCAAGACATCTTTGGTGACTCAGGTCAAAGATCCAACCGTGCTATTGAGATGTAAGAATAACCTGATAGACAGTTCGGTAAGATACCGATCAGGTTTTCCTAAATTGGTCAGTTCAGTGAACTCATTCCACTAATGAGCACCTGTGTGTGTATCTCAGTGTCCCCACACTGATGACCAATGAGATCGGTCATTCTCATCATATTAGAAGACATCACACACACTAGTCTATCCGGATTCTTGATGTCCTATCTCAAGGATCCTATGACTAGGAACATTTAGATCACATACCTCTAGATGATCGATCTCATTATCATGATCTCATCATGATTCAATCATTATTGCATGTGATTAAGGACTTCATTACGATATACGCTTCTAATAAAAGCTAGTAACAAAGTTTTGCCTATTTAATTGAATGAGATATTCCTAGAAATGTCGAATCATATCATATATGATTGGCTTGTAGGGCATACATTTCTATCACCCTATTTGTAGATTCTCGTATTCTTAGTTTGTCTGATTTTAAAGATGGCTTACATATTAGACCTCTCATATGCCTAATTTTTCAAGAATTCAAAATTTTTTAGTTGATTTAGGATACGTTTTGGAGTTTTCATACATCAGAACTTGGTATTTCTGAATTTTATTTGTAATTTATAGACTTCGCAAATTTTCATATTTTTCAGCTTTTCAAATCTCCAGACTTTGCTTACATAGTTTTTCAAATATGGTGATTTTTGAGTTCCCATGTTTTACAAAGTCTGGAGTTTTGCAGAATTTTCAAGTTTTTGGAGGTTTTCTATTTTGAAACTCTCGACTTTACATATGTTTTTATACCTTGGTTTTTGATTAGAACCATGTGAACAAAATGAAGTAGCATTCAAATAATGTCTTTTTATTTCTCCGGTTTGGCTTGTGTTTTGTACATTGTTTTAGCACAAAATAAGGAACAGTAAAAGCTGACAATAACTTTTAGTGATATAAATTCTATTTGTAGTAAGAATCAAGTTTTAGATGATTATTTTTCTTTTTCTTCCAGATTTATTTTTTTATTGCGGGAATTAGAAACCAAATCCTTTCCCAACCTAACAACATAGATGAGCTAAATTTGGCTTTCTAAAAGTTAAAGGAGAAAATATGTCAATCAAGGAATAAAAGGATTTGTTAATATCTGACATGACTGGCTTTGCTATGCCTTCAAGCTATGGACCAGAAGGTCCAGGACATTGTACTTTGCTGGAGCAGACGTGCGAAGCAAGTTCTATGATTAGTATATATATAGATATGAGAAAATTGGCACCCAGTCCTATTCAAAGAGGGGTCTTTAATGTCCAGTCCCGTATCAGAAATGGTATAACAATAGGTCCTCTTTATCTAAGGTTTATAACTTCCACCTTAATCTTCACCCTTCCCGTCACTTTACTCAGGGTTAAATGGGAGCTAATTTGACTACTTTGCCCCCCTCAAAGAAGGCAAAGGATCGTCAATTTTTTGATGGCTTGATAGGACCAAATTTACCTCCCTTCGACATAGTCGTTGACTTAAAATTTTCTCTTCGAAAATTCTTATGAGCAGTAGATAGGACACAGAGATCAAAATTTTGAAAAGAAAATTAAAATTCTGAAAAAGTAAAATATTTAGGTTATTTGATGAAATATACGTTCGTCTCTCAGTTTGAATATAAAACATATATAATTATTAGATATTTATTTATATTATATTTAAATCTTGATTATAAGTCAAGTATAATAATTGTTTGTTCCAAAATCTAAGTATAGTGATATTTTGTAGTAGCTACAATAAATCCGATTCACTAAATAGGGTTTTTCACGTTGTAATCTTATTTTTAATTAACTGATGCAATAATATATAATTAACATAATATTACTATTGATTAAATTTATTAAAAATAAATTTGTTTATAAATAAATTATAATAAGTTTTCTTCAAACATAATAATTTTTGACGTAATACAATTAATTAATTAATATTTATTAAAACTATAGTAATGTTGAACAAAGCTATCTTAACAATATAATCTTACTTTTATGACTGACCATCATACGACTTTCATATAATCATAAATAAGATATAAATTCAAATTAATATTTTATATTCTATATCATATTTAAATATTTGATATAAATCAAGTCTAATAATTTTTACCGTAAACAAATTAATATTTTAATTACAATCATATATAATTAATAAATATAACTTTAGTTCTCTCTCTAATCATGTATTATTTTGTAATTATAAATTAATTATAATCAAAAAAACATTATAAATAAAATAAAATTTAATTATTTATATTATATATTATTTTAAAAATAAAATTTATGTGATATTTTTGTTTTAAATATAATAATAAATTAAATCACCATTAAGTCACGGAAGAAATGAAACAACACTTTTCATCCGAACTTATGGTTAAAGTGATTTTGTTAATTAAAGTGGGAATTAATTTTCCCTGTAGACATTAACAATGATTAAAAATATAAAATTTTTAAAAATAATAAAGAGATAAATAATATTATTAGGAGTGTAAACGGAATCCGAGTTTTTGATATTTCGATTCGATTTCGATAAAATTTAACGGATTTGAAATTTATTTTTATATTCTATAAGTTATCGGAATCGGAATTGAAATCAATTAAATTTGTTTTCGTTAATTCAATTTTGATAATAAATAAATAAAATTAAATAAATAAAAATAAAAATAAATTAAAAATTTATAAATATATTATATAAATTGATTAAATGATAAAAATAAAATTTTAAAGAGATAATATCAAAATTTAGTAATTATATATAAATTATTTACTTATTTTTAAATAAAACTTAATATTTAATATGTATTTTGAAAATTATCGAATTCGAATCCGATTTTGATAACGGAATCGGAATTAGAACGAAAACGGAACATAGTAATTTTAAAATTATCGGAATTAAATTCGAAACTCCATGGCTCTATCGAAATGGAAATGCTATTGAATTTGACTAATTTACGGCCCTAATTATTATACAGTCACTTTTTTAGATTATTCAAATTAACACACCTAAGAGCAAGAAAAAAAGTTAGATTTAATAAGAATTATATATCATTAGAGATTTTAACCATACAAACTTGTCCGTAACCCCAGGCTTATTCCGGAATGGCCGCATGGATTCCATGCCTCGCCTCGACGGCGAAAATAGGGCTCGCGGCGGCCGGGGAAGGAATGACAGCCGGGTGGGTGAAGAAGCCATGTGGCCTGCAGCAGCGCCCCCACGAGCCATGTGATCTAAAAACCGGATCTTGGTCGCCGGGCCTCGCCCTCTTATGGTTTCTACTTTCTGCCAAGTGGCAACCGTCACCTTTGTTAATGCCACGTGGGCCACAGTGGAAGGCGTGAGATGGCCGTCGCCCATGCCGGCGGCGAAGGCAGCGGCACCGGCAATGATACCCGCCGCTGCCTCTGGAATCCGGCGAGGGGATACGCGTCCGGGCAGTCTGGCTTCCGAAGACCAGTTTTTTTTCTTTTTTTTTTTAATTTGGGGATTGACTCAAGGGATGCTGAGTAATGAGTGAGGCCGGAGGAGGAGGAGGCCGCCCTCCGGCGACAGGGTCGGGCCATTGTCCCTGCCATCTCCGGCTATCTGTTGTCGGCTTCGTTGAAATTTGCCTCTTTCTCTTTTACTTTTTCTTTTACTGCCCTGTGCCCATAGGCTGAGTCGGGAAGTGCACGCATCTGATTCCCCGGCGGTTGCTTCCCTTTAACTACCAACTCAGCTCTTCCTCCACAATGATGACGCCCCCCCTCTCTCTCTCACTCATCAACCTTTCATTCTGGACTTCTTTTCCTCTCGCGGAGGATCGGAGACACAACTGCAAGTCTGCAAGCACGGTGGTGGCTGCGGGTCTGCTCCTGGGTATACACGCCCCTGATGTCAGAGGAGAGGTGCCGGGGACGACGGCAAGGAGGGCGGCCGCTCTGCCGCAAACTCAGGAGAGCTATCCACAATCCGGCGTCTCTGCTTTCCTCATTTATACGTTCTCCGTCTTCAGGTAATTCTTTTGTTCCCATTTAAAGATTTCATTTAATCCTTGGAAAATTGTTCTTAGAAATCTAGAACATCCTCCTCTTGTATCATGCTTCAAGTTCCTGTTGCTTGGGCTGAATTCTCAACTTCCTTCAAATTTCCGTATCTTTTGGATCCTCATCAGCCAAAAGTGGGCGATAATTTCCGTTTGTCTTTTGTTATGGCAATCCCGGATGATCTATCACCATCGAATAATGTTAACATGGATTATCCCTTGTGTTTACATCTGACGTTGCATAGTCGTACGAAATGCGTTTTCCTTGTATTGTTCGGGGCCCTGGCTTCATATTCCTAATATGTGTTTTTATGTTAATGTTGGCTATTTGCAGGCAATTTACCATTTATCAGATATTTCAAATACAAGGAATTAAAAAGAGCAACTGATGGATTCAGTAGAATAATTGGTAACAGCTCAAGTGGAGCTGTTTACAGAGCTCAGTTTCCAGATGGCCTTATTGCTGTAGTAAAGAAGGTAATCACTTTTGAACAAGGAAAAGATGTCTTTTATAAGGAACTACAATTTCTGGGCCACCTGCACCATCGGCACCTTGTTAAACTCCGAGGTTTTTCTGATGAACGTGATTGGTACACCCATCTACTTTTATAAAATCAATCTTTTAATTTTTTTGGCACAAGTCTTTCCCAGGATGTGACCTTATTATTCATAATAGCTAGCCATGAAACTTGTTCCAGGTTTCTCATATTTGACTATGTGGAAAACGGAAGCTTGAAGGACCTTCTTCATGGTATGTTTTGATCTTGAGGCATAAATTATATTCATGAATTGCTTAGCATGAATGAATCATGCAGTTTTTTGTAGACCCTCTTCGGACGCCATTGAATTGGCAAACAAGACTGCAAATTGCCATTGATATAGCATCTGCTTTGGTAGGTTGCTCAGTAGTCATGTCAAAACAAACTTTTCATTAATACAACACAATTCTTGTTCAGATTTTAGGGAATAATTCTTTATTTAATGTACAGGAGTACTTGTATTCATTCTGTGATCCACCAGTGTACAATGTGTCTCTTTCTGCAGATAATATAGTGCTGGATAGGAACTTCATTGCTAAGGTATCTAGAGATGCATATTACTTGACTAATTTCCCTGTAGATGGTCCATTTGATGGATATGATTCAAAAATAATAATTCATTTATATATTTCAGTTGTCTGATTTTGGCTCATTGGGCTCTCATGGTATCCAGGTTTATGGATCATACATTGAAAATTTGAGAGGTGAGTGATGAGTCAATGGTATTATATATTTTATGACTTAGATTTTTGATTATTCTTATTCTGGTTGAGCTGTTTTGTACAGAGCATGATAATCAACACAATAAGCATATGCTATTCCAGTATGGTGTGCTGATCCTCGAACTTGTAACTGGTCAATCTTTTGGCACTGAAGGTGAAGAGCTAATGCGGTGGGTGCAGCAGTCCAACCTTACATATTCAATGCATAAAATGGTAGATTCTGATCTTGGAAGTTCTTATAACTCCAAGGAGCTTAAGACTTTGCTTATCATGGCAAGGCTGTGTACAAAAAGTGAAGATGGACCAATAATTTCTATCTCACAAGTGCTTCGCTACCTGCAAAGAACGGTAACCATCTAAACTTGCAGCATGTTTGTTAAAGCATGTGAATACTAAATCTTTTTATCTGGTGAAGGGGGAAAAGAACTTCCATATCCTATTTGCCAAAGACAATTCTTTGTTTGATGCATTTTGTTTCATCTACTGAGGATACTATCTTTGTGGATTTGAAGAAGTTTATCTAATGTGGGACGAAGTGAGAAGATAACTGAGATAAGCTAAAATTAGTCAAACCAAGACTGAACCCAGGTGACTGTGCAAACCACCCCAAAATCTGTCTAAACCAGAATTCAACCAGCTTGAACCGGCTTAAACGGGTCAAACTGGTCTTGAACCTGCTTGAATTGGGCTGAACCCAGGCAACCTGGTCTGACAAACTGGTCAGGACTCCTGCCACCTGGACATATCCGCATTGCCAGGTCCTGCGGTCAAAAGAAGGAAAGGACAGGAAAGAAGAATAAGAAATAAGAAATAAGAGAAGGAAGATGCTCTTGCGTAAATATGAGGTGGAGAAGGTGCCATAGGTGAAGCTGTTGGGAGAGGGGCATCACGAGATCCTGATGGAGGTGCCGGGGTGGTGTAGGTGGTATGTCAGTTAAGTGGAGAGGGGAGTTCGGTGCTGTAGTGACACCTGACAGAACTGGAGATGGGAGGGGAGGTGATTCAGTGTTGCAGGACTGGAACAGGGTGCGATGCTACAGGAGGGAGAACTGGGAGGAGGGGTAGGGCATGGTGCTAGACAAGAAGTGGAAAGGGGAGGGGAAAGAATGGGGCACCCTGATTTGCAATGGTGTCTGGGAAAACTGGTGGCCCTGTCAGAGAATGGCAGATGCATTGGGGCTTGCAGATGCTGCGGCGATGGCCTTACACTCTAAGGATTGTTGCAACTGCCGAGGCAGGGTGCTGTGCTGCGGAGGTTGCCATTTTTCCAAGGTGGGAGGAGGCAGGAGCCACTCCATGGATCACAGGAGGTGGGCCAGCACAGAAACCACATGGGTCAGCGCAGCTGGGTGGATGTGGGAGTTGCATGGGTCACCACCGACTGGACAAAGGGAAGAGCTAAGGGAACTGGTAGACTACAGCAGTTCGATTCAGGGATTGGTCCTGTACTGGTGGCTGCTGTCATGGTGCTGGACAGTGGCTGTTGAGCAGAGGAGAAGAAAGGGGAGCAAACAGCGTGGATCCCCTAGGGGTAGGAGAAGTTGGCCCTCCTGTTTGAAAGAGGTGGAGGGAGAGGATAGAGTGATTATTGATTATCTAACAACCTAAGGGGTTCCAAAAATTTCACTTCAATTCATTTTTTCTCTTACTTGGTTACATGATGAGACCTTATTACATAGGGGCTAGGGCCAACATGGACAACTACACCTTAAGTCAAAAGCTATTTACAAATACACCCTTATAACAAAAGGACTACTCACACCAAAATAACTCTAAAATATTACATGTAAATTTACATTGATATTCATTTCATATCACCTATCACATGTTTTATGGCTAATCAATTGCTTTCTCAATCTTATAAACTGGTGATATAAGTGCATGCCACCAAATGGAAGTACCTATGATACTAATTCTTGTCTATCTTGCTCTGAAAAATGTTCAATCCCTTAATCTTCACTTGAAAAATGTTTATTCATTCCACCATAAAAAAATGTTACCACTGGTGATGTCTAATGACCATAAAATTTAATAGAATGTTGCAGCTTGCTTTTAATCTGTCTTGGCATTTGCGTGGTGCTTGTCATGTGGTTGAGTGGCCGTAGATTGGAAAAGAACACAAAGGAAAGCATAATCTTCTTTAATTTTTCTTTCCTGCCTAAGAAGAGGTAGGTTTGGAGGAAAACTAGCATGATATATATATATATGTATAGTTTTTCGTTTTATAAAGGAGTTTCAGGTATAGGTCTGTTGGCACCGAGATTCTCACACAGAAAAAAAATGAAAGAAAAGAGAAGATGGAGAAGAAGAAAAAGAAACAAAGAATTCAAGAAATACACGGGGATTATCCCAAATAAACTAAGATTCATGTCTTAGAGCCAAGGTGACAGGACCATGACCAATGCTGATACCCAGATGTCAGCCTGTCTTGAAGATAGCCCATATGGGGAGTAATTGCAGGTCGGGCAATCCAAGCTAGGGTATATCCAAGGGGTCTGGATTTCAATGTATGCTGGAGGGTTCCTGCTAGAAGGAATCTGAATGTGGCAGGGAATTCCGGAACAGTCGGAGTGCCATTTAATCGATCAGGTGGAAATTAAAAAAAGGAAAAAAAAACACTGATAGCCTCCCTTGAGAATGAATCCAGCTGGCAACTTAGGAAAACATAGTGTAAAAACATATTTATAAAGGCCGGGGGAACTGAACTAACAGGAGAAGATTGAAGTCTCATCCCCTTGCTGTCATGATTGAAGTGGTCCGCCAAGTTAGGCTAAAGTCTTTGTGTGTGTGAGAGAGAGAGTGATGGGGGACAGACTCGGACTTAACTAGCACTTGAGGTTAGAAACGCGCAGTCTAAAATTTGACTCCCAAGTTCAGGCTCTAGGGTACCAATTTTAGAGTTTTCTAGTCAAGAAATTATCATTAGAGTTACTTTCTCTTTTAGTGAATCAGAATGGAGGTAGGAGAGTGGGGGAGAACGCTGTTTTGAAAATCTGATTTAGATTTTGAAATCGGTTCTACAACTAACGTGTCAGATTTTAGCTTATCTGGAGGGGGAGTTCTCTCTATTATCCTCGCCAAGACCAACAACAATAAAGAGATGGCTAGGAACTAATACGCACTTGGCATGGCATCATGATGAGATAATGAACAAGCAGGAATATAACCATGCAAGGAAGGGTGAGATAGAAAGTACCTCCACAACTAGGTGTGGGGAAGACGATCTTCGGCTGAGAGATAGGTGTCCCCTTTAATTACAAACGATTTACCAAATAGGTACATAACCAAAAGTGACCCACACCTCGCAGGGTGGTAAAAGGTTGACAACTGTGAAACAGGGGATGCCCATCTTCAGGTTGACATATCATTCAGTAGCGGTCCTTGGCGTTGCATTCCAATAGGTGCTCAACCCTTGGAAGAGGACCGGCCCTCCCAGCGCAAGGGAATCAGGGACCCAATAGTTCAACAATCTCTCTAGTATTCGGATGGTTACCAGTCACCGGCAACTAGGAAGTTACCATGGTGCTATAAACTGAAGTCCTCATCATTTTCCCTCCATGAAGAATATAGGCAGACCGAACTGAGGTTGCCCTCTTGATATGGGCTTTGACTGTTCACGGTAGAGAAATTAGGATGCAACAACCAGTGACATAGCGGATAAACAACACTTTCCAGGAACCAAGACTGACGACCAACTTTGACTGGAGGGAGGAGGGACCAGTCTTGGATCTCTTTAGGGCAACAACGACCCAGACTGCAGATCCGGAAGCGAGTAATGACCAGAGCAGCAATTGAACCAGGACTGGATTGGGACCAGTCTTCAACTAAAACAAACTGCGATATGAACTAGCATAATGGAATCCAGGAGAGAACGGAACACCGTTGAGTTGACTGTATTAGGGACCAATCCATAGCAAGAACTCCATACGAACAGCATAGCGAGACAACTGCGTCGATCCGGAATATAAACAAGAGCTGATTGAGAACAAACCGATCCAACAGAGCCTTCAGTGTGAGAGAAACTTCCGGAACAGGCCAATCACAGCCTAAGAAAAGGTCCCACATGGTGGGGAGAGCTGAAGGAGGAGCCACATACAGACGGACTAAGGACCAAGCATTGAGGCACCCTACCTGGCCATCCGAGCAGAGAGAGAGATCCATGGAGATAGGCCTCAACTAATCGAGAAAAATTCGAAATACCTCGTCATTGGCATTGCCTTGGGTGAGCATTATCTCTCAAATATCAGCAGGGGCGTGTAGGGCATAGATCGAGGAGGTATCTGATCCGGCAACTGCGTGAAGGAAGAACATGAGGGAGTTCTTCATCCTGGCTACCATAGATCAACGCCTTCCGAACACCAACAAGACATACATCTCAAGCCCGGAGAAGCAGCATTGGAGAACTTCGATCCATCACCGAGGGAGGGATCTCGGGGGAAGAACAACCACTCAGTCGGGAGGAGACGAGCAGTGCCGGAGAAGGAAGGGCAAGTTCGAGCTAGGCTTCACCGTCGGGAGGAGGGAGAGATCCGGCACCAGGAGAGGCAACCAGAGGAGGCCGCTGTAGGGCTTGCCGTCGGGAGGAGGAGACGGCACCGGAAGAGGAGACCGGAGAAGGCCGCTGCAGAGCTCGCCGTCGAGAGGAGGAGACGGCACCGGAAGAGGGTTTCACCGTCGCCTGGGAAGAGGGGAAACACGGCCGAGAGCCGGTCGACCGAAAGGAGAGAGAGATCGCTCGTCGTCTGATGCCGAGGGGAAGAAAAGGGGCTTTAGGAAGGTTAAGGAACCCGAGGGCAAACCGGGAAGAGAAGAAAACCAACGGGACAAAAGGGATTCATTTTTTTCATATCATCTGTAGTATGAAAAACCAAAGGGGGTCTCGGGCCCTATTTATAGGACCGAGGCCATGACATATTTATAAGTAACTCCAAAAAAATAAGAGGAATGACAAAAACATGTAATAAAGCCTAAAATGCCTAAAAAATACTAAAGACATCCTAGAAAATCAAGAAATTTGCGAATGATTCCCTGAATTAATCAAAGAAATTAAGTAACTATATTTCCTAACCAAATGGGGCTCAATGATTTTCTATGGTGTCCATAAACCTACCTGAACCGAGGCCAATGTCTAGTGTCCTCACTAGAGAGAGAGAGGGGGGGTGGGCAGGTTTGAGTACCGGTCTCATAGAGTTGATGTCAAGGGACACCTCAACCAGGTAAATAAAGGAGCTTAGGTTGAAGTTTGAATCAAAGCCAAACCTTTATTCTACTTGAAAAAACAACAAACCTGCCCCACTTCTTGTCTAAACTCCTACCATGATCGGGATTTGTGAGCCCGTGTCGAATATGGATTGAGCAGAGGGGTTTCACCCAAATAGTCCCATCAGCACATACTATGTCTTGTATTCCTTGATTGATGGGCCCAGTAGAAGATTGTAAAAGCCCATTTAGATTCACCTTGTATTGTAGCTATGGGTAGACCCAGTCACCAAAATTACTGGGTTGCTTCTCTACTCCAGCATGATATGCATGGAACCAATTCCAGCAGCCTGTGCTATGTGCCAAGGCCCAGATATGGCCTAAGGGGTCCTATAAGGCATGAAGGAGTTATCGCGATCACCGCGAATGCCACAGAGGAGCGCAAAGGGGAGCCCATTGCTATAACAACATCATGACTGATGTAACCTAAAATATTCCTCAACAATCTACTACCTTTTCGGAAAAAGAATGGTAGGTTTGATAAGCTTTGACAACTAGGAAGATATGTGGTATTCCATAGCAGTATAACTAATTCATGACATGTATAAAATATGTATTGAGGCTGTTGGAGTTCTTTAATTTTTTTATTTTGGTTTCTCCCCATCAAACTTGAGAAATTCTTATGTTAATGTGTGAACCTCTTTTTTTTTTACGTCTATTCTTTAGAAAGAAAGACATTTTGATACCCCGGACTTATCTAGGAAAATAGATGATACCTAAAATATTAGGTAGTCCAGTGATAGTTTAAAAAATATTAAACCTGAGGTTCGGGTTCTTTGAAAATTTCATTTTTTACCCTTCTCCGCTGGATGGTGCGAATATCCGGCGTTAGCTTACATCGAACAACGGCTCGAATGCTTTTGATTAACTGTCGTGACAACTTGTTTTTGGAGACATGCACATCCACAAAAAAATGAAGAACTCAAAAAGGCAGCGGCCTTTTGGGTCCGATGAGATGCAAACTGATTTGTTTGGGTTTGTTTTATTTGTTTGTTGGTTGACTTGAAAGTCGGTTTTGAGGGTTTGAGTTTGTTTGATTTGTTTTTTTATTTGATTTGGTTTGGTTTTGATTTGTTTTGAATTGGGTTTAACCAGTTTGGGTTGTTTTGAACCTGTTTTGGTTTTGATTTTGATGTGCTTAAAACACTTTAAATGATTTTGACCAGTTTTGGGATTTGTTGTTTTGACTCATTTTCAAGTTTTCTGAATTTTCAGATTCTGAATTAGGTGAGGTTCGGTGAATTTTAAATGAATTTTCAGGTTGTCAAAACCAGATTTTTTGGATATGTTTTAAATCAGTTGGAATGTGTTGTATTTCTTTTTACAGATTTGATTGAAATATGAAATTTCTTGTGTTTACAGATTTGATTAAATCTGATTTTTTTTGTGTGTTTGCAGATTGTTTGAATCTGAATTTTATCTGTTTTGGATTCGTTCAAAATCTGATTTTTTGGTTTAATGAGTTTCAAAACCGGTTCGGTTGTTGGATTTAAACCGGGATGAGTTTCAAGTTTGTTTTCAGATTTCTTTTAATTCTGTTCTTTTTATTGTATTGATTTTTCAGATTTTATTTAGTTATGTTTTTTGTTTAAATTTTCAGATTTGATTTTTTCTGTTTTTTCTTTGTTTTCTGTTTGAATTTTCAGATTGGGATTGAAATGATTTTTTATTTTTGTTTAGTTTGGCGGTTTGCATCGCCTCTGACCCATCGGGCTACCATTGGGCGCCCGGAATCAAACATCTCAAGTCGACATTTAAAATCATTGCATTTCATTGAAAAATGAAGTACATTGGAGTACAATTGATGATGATCCTTCCCCAACTTAGGTTCTTCACCGGTTTAAAAATTTTTGGCATTACAACGGCATGCTGGTTAGTTTCTAACTCGGTGAAGTTGACCTATCAAATACGGCTAGCTAATGACTTAGCCAAATTGGGAGAAGGATCATCGGCTATGGGAGCATGTCCGTGCCGACGTCCGGATCAACATCCCGGGACGTACCCGGGGGAGCCATCCAAATTCCAAAAGATACCCTTAGTTTTTTTTTTTTTGCATTTTGCATTTCTGTTTTCATTATTTGTTTTTTTTTGGTCAAGGCCGCTTGGGCTGGTTTTGAGTTCCATTGGTGTTAAAAGCCGGGCTTCAATCTTCTTACGCCGGAAGGGCCTATCTTAGACTGTTTTGGGCCGGAAGGGGCCTGTTGGATTTGTGCTTGTGCCTCCATTGTCTTGATGGTAGGGTAAGGGCCCGCCCGGACAAACGATCGACCCGTCGTACGGATTCTGAAAGGGTCCGGGATATCCACCCCTACCCACCATTGCTGAAAATGGCAGATCTGGTACCCTGGTTGAATGCTGTAGAATTGTCCATCTTTGAAGCTCCATAGATTGCTGTCCTCTCGATAGGCCACATGGGGGCTGCACTGGGGACTTCGAACATTTTTTTTGAGTAAACAAAACCTGTTTGAAGGCCTGTTCTGTTGAGCTGCTAAGGGGCTGTTTGGTTTGGGTTTAGGTGGGCCGAAATGGGCTTGCACAAAGGGCTGTTTTGGGGAGCAGGTTTGGGACCGGTTTTGGGACCTGAACATGGGCTGAACAAGGGCAGCTTTAGGCCTGTATGAAGGGGCTGTTCAGGTGGCTTTGAGTGGACCGGTTTGGGTCTGCACAAGGGGCAATCCCAGGCCTGTTCTGGAGGACTGATTGGGTCAGGTTCAGTTCTGGTTGGGTGACCGAACTGGGCCTATATTTTTGGCCTGCAGTGGAGACCGAACTGGTTCATGCTAATGGGTATTCAACTGGACCCAAGAGGGAGGCCCATCTTGGACTAAAATGAGCCGGATCAGGCCTGCACAAGGGGCATTTCGGCTGGGATAGAATCTTTTTTTTGGACCGGGCACAGGGCTGCATAGGTGACTCAAATGGGCCGAGATGGGCCTGACCAGAAGGGCTGTCCAGGGTCTGTCCAGGGCATTCGGTAAGTGCAGTCTTTTTTTTTTTGGGTCCAGCAGGAGACTGCTGTGGTGAACATAGTTGTGCCGGGATTGGCCTGAAGTGGAGACCGGACAAGGGTCTGTCCAGGGCCCAATCAGTACCTGACCGGGTGGCTGTTCAGGGAGCAGATGGGCCGGCTAAAATAGGTCTGCGTGAGGGTTCATTTGGTTCTTGAAATGGCTGGCCGAGGGGGCTTCCAGCAAGGGGGAATAAGGCCCGGTTAGGTGTGGGTCAGATTGGACCATTGGAGGAAATTGAGTAGAGAGAGAAAAGAGAATGAGGGGGGCGCCCTTAAAAGGCTACATATTTATATAATCCTTTACCCACCTGTTTTGATCTCCGGTGTTGGATGAAGAAGAGTGGAGATGGCCACCGAGGGAGCCTTCCACCCAAGGGGGAGGTTGCAGCAGCTTCTTCTTCTCCTTTTTCTTCTTCTCCTTCCCTTCTTCTAGCCGCGGGCAAGCTTCCTGCAGCAGGTGCGCAGCAGAGGGCAGCAGAGGGGCAGCAGGCAGCAAGGGGGCAGCAGGGGCTCCGGCAGCTTGTCGGCGTCTTCTTCCTCTCTCTCAGAAGCTGGCGTGCCCCTGCTCTTTTATAGACCTGAGGGGGAGATGAAGGGGCTGGTCGATGGACAGTTGCTGACCCTTGGCCTCCTCTCTTGGAGGTTACTCTATTTAATCCCATTAAACTCTGCTTAATTAGCTGGCTGTCTCTTCATCTTCCCCCTCCTTCAACTGACTGATGGGTGGCTGAGGTGGCAGCATGGTGCGCAGGATGGAGGTGAGCTGGCAGGCTTGCTGATGTGGCAAGGCTGGTGCGGCTGGGCCTGTTCACACCTGGCCGCAGGTGGGCCTGATTTCCTGGGCCAGCTGGAGACCTCGGGTGGGCCTGCAGGTGAGCTTAATTGGCTCCGGCCTCATCTCTTTTATGGACTGTGCGCTAGGCCTCCTTGTGGTTCAGAATTTGCCCAATTTTAGGATGGAAACATGGTCTTCTGATTGGACATCTATGGGCTTCTGATTGGGCCCAGTTTGGCTGAACTGTGGGCTGTCCGGTCTGCTCCTAGGCCTGCCCCATTGCCTTTTTTTTGTTTGTTAAAAATTGGACGACAACATTTAGTTACATCAAACAAAAACTTGAATACTCTTGATTAACCGTCACAGTAACTTTGGAATCGATATATCATACTTGTTGCACTTCATGAAATTTTAAATATCATGGGTTTGGTACATTTGTTAGAGCATAAGCCTCAAGGGGCCTCAGGTGATTTGGTCATAGTGGGCGACTTGGGGCTTGGCGGCATGAGAATCCATGATTGGTTCCTTCTTGACCTAGCGGGTTGATTGTCGAGTTCAATTGATTTAGTTAATGGTTTGTGGGCATGGGCATCATGTACGGCTCTTAATTAACTTGGTTGGGGTCGTTTGCTTGAATTGTATGAGTTTTCAATTTTGGTTGTCCTTGGGCCGTTCAAAGGCTGATTATTGGGCCTCAATGAGCCTGCTGCACTTCTTCAGCCCAGGATCTCAAGCGGGCCAATTGAAGATTTATCAGGTCTACTGCGGGCCGACTTGATGATATGCACCTCTCATGATTTTTTTTCAGCCTTCTTGGAATTATGTGCAGGGCTGAGAATGGACTGGTTTATGAGCCATCAGATCGGTTCTTATGGCCGAAAGTGGGTTGAAAATGGTCCCTTTTTCTGGGGACTGAGCCAGATGGGCTTGGGATCAATGGTGGTTTCAGCAAATCTGATTTTCTGAGCCGAACATATGATGTGTGTATAGCTGCATCGTGAAATTTTGTTGGTGTAGCATGATGAGAGGTTTGACTCCTCTTCTCCTCCTGGCTGCATAATGGAGTAGTGCCTTCCCCCTTTTCTTTTCATTCTATTCCTCTTGTTGCACCATCTTCAATTGCATGTGTATTTGCCATGGGCAGCATATGGTGTTGTTTAAATCTTTTGTTTAATTCATCCTATCTTTTGTCTTCATCTCCTTCTATTCCCCACCCTCTCCTCATCCTCCTGGTACAGCGACAGATGGGGGATGGTTGACGGTTTTTTTTGTCTATCTTTTCTTATTATCTTGATTTTTCCTTTTCCTGGTCACAACAACCTGCATGTGTTATTGCATTTTTTTTACATGGTTCCTCTTCGGATTCTCCTTCTGATTTAATGGCAGCAAGATTGCTATTTATGCTCCTCTTCCGGGTGCTGTAGCAAGGGGTGGGGCCAGTCGGCTGCCCATTCTTCTTCTTCTATTTGTCTTGGCACAGCAGCACCAGCAGTGGGGAGCACGGTGCTGCTGTGTTTTTGATCTGTGGGTGACACAAAGGTGGTAAGGGGGTAAGAACCCCTCGAGCCTTCTTCTTCCTGACCACATGTCTGGGCGCAGGTGGCAGCAATGAGGGGTTGAACCCCTTCTTTCATTTACTTTCTTCTAAGAGGTACTTTGTTTGTTGTTTTGTTTTTGTTGCTTGGACATGGCAGCCTCAACAGGAGCAGATGCTCCTCCTCCTCCTCCTGTTGCTGGTGCAGGGTGACAGCAGCTGGAGCTGGCTGGTGCTTATCTTCCTCCTCCTCTGAGGATAGAAACCTGCAGCCAGGAGACTTTTCTTGTTTTCCTGGTGGAAGCATCTGCAGCAAGGACAAGAAGCATCGGTTGTTCCTTCTCCTTTTTATTCTTCTTCTTCCTGCCTGTACAGCAACGACAGCAGCCATGTGACCAGAAAATGAGGTTGCTTCTTCCTCTTCTTTCTTTCTTCTCTTGTTGCAAGAGGCAGACAGGTCGGAGATGCTCCTCTTTTTCTTTTTTGGGGGCAGATCAAGTACCTTAGCAGTAGATGCTGCAGGTGGCACGAACAGCAGCAGCAGGGGCAGCTCCCTGCTGTTTCTTCTTCGTCTTTTCCTAGTGCAGTGGCAGGCAGAGGAGTGAAGGGTGCAGACAACAGAGAGAGAAAAGAAAAGGGGGAGAGATAGCTTCCTCCCCTACTTACCTTTACACAGTTGGTGCAACAGTAGCGATAAGGGGGAGACGCACCTCTCCTTCTTCTTTTCTTTTTGTCAAGGATGGGGCCAACCAGCACCAATACCTGGTGCTGCAGGTAGGCCTGGACAATAGCTGGAGGAGCTGTCGCTCTCTCTCCTCCTTAACTTTGCGCAATAGCAGATGGCAGCAACACCAGCTGTAGTTGCTGCAGGTAGCAGATAGGAAGGAAAGGGGGGTGCAGGCAGGAGACAGGAGGGAGATAAGGAACCCTTTCTCCTCTTTTGGTCGTAGCAGGAAGGGGGCTGGCTGGAGGTGCTCTGGAACCTTCCTTCTAGTGGCTGGTGACGCTCTTTTATGGAGTGGGGGAGATGAAGGGGTGAGGTGGAGTAAATAGTCGATGTGGCCTTTGACCTTCGCCCCCTGCACTCTATTCTCCAAGGGTGGCTAGCTTTAAGAGTCATTTAATGACCCCCATCCTCTCACATCCTCCAAGGGTGGCTAGCTTTTAAGAGGAGCCCCTAAATCTTCTCTTTTCTCAAGGGCAGCTAAGTTAAGAGGGAGGAATGATGAAAAGTTTTCTCTTCTCTCAAGGGTGGTTGGCCTCATTAATGGGAGGAGGAGATTCTAGTGTGGCTGATGTGGCAAGGGGTTTAATGGGTTAAAGTGGGCACTCAAGTGGGCTAGATTTGAAGTTGAAACTTAGCCGGATAAATTCATGATAATGGGCTGCTAAATTGGGTCAATAAATAGGCCAAATTAATAACTAATGGGCTCATTTGGAAGTTGAAACATAGCCCAATAGATGTAAACAAGGAGGGCTGCGAAATGGACATCAAATTGGACCAAATTCGACATTTAATGGGCCCGATTTGATGTAAAATAGAGACCATTAAATCTAAGAAGGTGGATTGTGAAAATGAGCTTATCTTTGTATTGTTTTCTCAATGAATTGAACCTAAAGCGGACTCAATTGATGGGTTAAATATGAGAATTGAACTTCCATTTGACTAATTGAGGGTTGGATTGGATTAAATCCTGATCCAATTTCTTTAAATTTTATGGTGCCAACAGCGACGTATCTGGAAGGCCATGGAGGAGCCCGCAAAGAGTACCACGAAGAAGATCCTGCAAGCTCAAAAGGCACTTGTTCTCCACCAAAGTCGAGAGGTGTTGTATCTCTAGTCATCTCCTTCTAGGAAGCTCCTATGAGGCATCTGGTGCCAAATATGGCCAGAAGTGCCTATTTCTTATCAAGAAATCATCGCAATGCCATCGTAGTCGAGGTCGTAGCCAGAGGGCACCGGCAAATAGGGGATTTGTACCAATTGAGGCTGATGTTCTCTTCGACCTCCTTGCTGCCTTCCGAGCAATTGAAAGGCCTTTATTAGGTCACAGAGAATGACCTCATAATGGGACCGATAGGGCAGGGAGCTTCGCGGCTTCCACCAAATCTGGAATTGCTAGCTTTGGCTGGCCTCGGAGGGCAATAGGATCATATATCGTGGCATTCAAAAGCCATGGAGGGTTGACAGCCTCCGCGCGGGTCTGAACTTGCCATCCGGGAGACTGGTGCTCACAGGGCTTACCCCTGATGGCAAGGTGCTTCCCCCTATAAGAACATGTCTCGCAGCATCGTGCAAGGGGGCTAAAAAAGGGGGGAGAGAGAGAGAGAGGAGAAGAAACCGCCAAAGTTGTCTCCTCCTCTTGTTGCCCCAGAAGATGCTGCTGAGGTCGTTGTCATATTTCTCTGCCATCGCCAACCTTTTCCCCTATTCCCACCATCACCGTTAGAGTCTTCCGCCTTTCTCATTGCCATCGTCGAAGTCTCCTGCCCCTGCTAGCATTGTTGACAAGGCCGTTTCCTTCCTCCACCACCATCGTTGAGGCCAATCACCTCGCCGGCCACCATTGCTAGCACTACCTCTCTCTCCTCTAGTCATCTCCAACTCATCCATTGCTTCTGCCGTTGCCATTGCTTCTGGGGCCGATTGTTGCCTTTGCCGTTGGAGCTGTCTCTGCCTTATGCCAACATCGACGACATCCTCTACATCTCCTGCCATTGTTGTCAAAGCCACCTGCTCCATTCTCCATCATCATTGGAATCATCTGCTCCATCCCTGGTCACAGTGGAAACCACCTGCTTCACCCATCGCTGTGGCCATCGCTTGTTGGGCCTCCTCACAACATTGAATAGGTGACCACACGACCACCGTTTGTGCTCACTTGAACCAGCATGGGCCCCACCTGACCTAGGTTTTCAAAGAAAGGGCTAGAAATCCCCAATGCTGTTGCAGAAGCACTGGTCAACAGCGAGACATAGACCTAGTTCATTTATTGGACATCGAAGATCGACAACAGGCCTATTGGGCCCTGACAGTCAATAAATGGGCCGGGTGGCAATAAAAAATAAAACTCTAAAATAAACAATCAATTCAAATTTAAATAAAAATTTATTAATTTAATCAAGCAAACTGAAACTAGTTGGAGGGCTGGAGATGCCTTACGTCTTGGAAAAATCTAAACGAATCATAATATTTGGGCTAGTTGAGGGGCCTGGCATGCCTCTACATCGTTAAGGTTGGCATCCAAAGGTCATAAAGACCCCAATGTCATAAAATGTTTCTCACTAGGAGAGCAATTATGCTATGGGTGAGGCTATGCGTGTTCATCATGCAAATATGTTGAACCACAAGCTAATGAGGTTCATCAATCGTGGGAAGGATCTCTGCATGCCTATCAAATGCCGGGTATATCCTATCCTAAACCAACCATGATAAAAGTGTTAACACCTATTGAGGGTCATCAGGGAAATTTAATCCTGGTTCAGGGAATTATGGCTTCCATGCCTCTCCCTTATGTGCATAGATTCCAAGTTATTCAAGCAAAGAGATCCCATATTCGGTGCACATTTGGCATGATGAGCAGCACAAAATAGCCGCATGAACTTGTAGGGATGCAAATAAACATTTAAAATTCTGATGTCCCAAAGCTCTGCTAGACTAGCCAGCGTAAGGGAGTGATGGGATCAGACAGTTCTCACAATCTGGAAACAGAAAAGAACCCGAAAGATAAAGAAAATTTGAACTTGATACATTTAAAAGCACTGAAGCAGAACCGAGCTGAATGTAATTGGTCAATGTCAGATCTGATATTTGAGCAAAGGATGGAAGGGAGAGAAGGATTTAATTAAAAAAAGTCTGATCTGAATTGAGGTTAAAGAAAAAAAAAGACCTTCTGGCACCATAAGCAATAATCAATTTGAAATCAACTAAAACAAGGAAATCCGAAGCTTAAATAAAAAATATTCTAAAATCTGAAATCACCACCTCAAAACTTAAAACCTGGAAATTTAGATCCTCATGAGTCCCTAAGTTTGCAACTCAAATTCTTAACTTCTAAACCGGGGGGGGGGGACCTAAAAGCCTAAACTAAACATATTAAAATAATCTTATACCTTTTCTGACTTTCAAACTAATATATTTTTTAAAGACAACAAAAGAATGACACTAAATCTTAGTGAAATAAACAGCCAATCTGAAATAAATCAAATCTCAAAAATGGAATTTCAATTAACTCAAGCCAAATCCCAAAACAGAATTTTAAACAACTTAAAGAAAGGCAAAAGCAAGGCCTATGTAAAAATAAAAGACATCAAGTCTTAACTCAAAAATAGAACACGACACAAATTAAACTTTTTGAAACAAACACAAACCAAATTAGCAAACCAAAAGATAAAAACACTAAGTCACAAACCAAACTGGCCAATTTTCCAAACAAACTTAAATAAAATAATTAAATTTTACTAAAATTAGAACACTAAGTGTCTTCATTCAACTAAGTTCATGTGGCCGCCGCTCCTGATTGTTCATGTTATGGATGTATATTTTCTATTTACGAATTTCCATGACAGTTAATCATGGATGTTCGAATGATTGTTCGATATAATTAACATTAGTACTTCACAAGTCTGATGGGGAGAGGTCAAATTGTTTTAAAGAAATTGACAACCTCAATACCTATTTTTATATATATCACGAACTAGTTAATATTTTTATGGAAATATTTTCATAGTTGTTAAAGCTAAATCATGTTAAAAAATTCATTTTTTTCATGAAAGAAGAGTAAGTTGAGAATTGAGGTTACACAAGGTCCTTGTAATTATTATTTTAGAATGTCCTCATAAAACTTGAAATATCTTAATAAGTCCCTGAAATATTCTGTTACTGAAAAATAATTCCTTGCACCTGAAAACCCTAAACAATACTAGTTAATTTTTTATGATGAAAATGCCTCTCTCTTATATTATCTCTCCTACACTTTTATCACTCTCGGAAAGAGAGGGCATTTTTTGTCTATAAAATTAGAACAAAATCTTTGCTAACAACCTTTTTGAAGTGTTTTTGTTAGAGATACATTTTTTTGAAAACATGCTATTTCTAGAACTTAAAGTTTTTGTTTCTTGGAGATGTATTTTGAAATTCAAATAATTGAGGATTAATGTGTAAAGGTTCTTCTAGAAATAACCCATGGCTACTTTCTAAACATGGCTCCTCTTTGATTTTTATTAGTGATTTCATTATAATAATGAGATCCACATGCATCCATTTAGTTTTGAAAAGCAAAAAGATTTAGATTGACTATGTTTCATTAATTTTTAATTCTGAAGAAAAAGTTTAGCACCTGTATCTTTCCTTCTAGAGATGCATTTGTTTTTGAATATGGTCAAGGCCATAGTTCATTAATTAAGATAACATAGTATATATTAAAAGCAACCAGGATATATACTACCCTTCTACTATGACAGTAAGATAAGTTGTAAGCAAAAGTTCTACAAAGAGACTTTTGTCATGCAGATTTCCTTTCTTGAAAGATGTTCTCCAGATAAAAGTCAAAATGCCTGAAGAACCAGCATCTAACTAGGAAGGTTGCATGATTGAGGACATCCTTGATTCTTCCCAAGTGGTTGTTGAAGATGCATTGAGGACGTCCTTGATTCTCTCCTTACAAATTGCCCATAGGATAACTAGTAGAAATAACTATCACAACTCATCAAGTCCCATGGATTCAACTCTGTCGTGCTTCACACCTGTATGATGTTAAGGAACCCTCTTCCATCTAGATTCCCTGACCTTATGAAAGTCTTCTTTGTTGGATTGATTATTTGTAAAATTTATTCCCTATCTATTTTAAAAACTTTAACATAATTTGTAGTCCGTTGACTCAATTCTTAAAATGTTAAGTCCACCTCTCTCAATTTCATCAACGATGGAGCTGTTCCATCCACTTTAGTCTGTCCACCGTTTGAGCATTTTACAGTATCCCTAAATTACCCTTATTGATTACATGTGCCCAGGATGCCCATTTCACTTACCTCAAACTTTCCCCTCGTCATCTTTTCAAAGCCCTACTGTAGACACCACACCAGCCAGCAATGGAGGTCACCAAAGGTAAGGGAAGGTGTATGCTGTGAGAAGATGTTGCATTCTCCCTTCTTCCTTCACTTCCCCTAGGGTCAACGACACCCATTTCTCCTATTTCGCTTTTAACCCTCCTCTCTTTCTTCTTTCGAAGCCCTGATGTCAGCAGCCATGGAAGTCACACTGATGGGGACCGGTACGGACCGGATCGTCCGTTTGTTTGGAGATAGCGTCTTCCGGGTCTTGAGGAGACGACGTATTTATTTCTTTTATTTCGTAGTATTAGATTTTTATTTTTATGCATTTTATTTGAGTATTTAGAGTCCTTTGAGTCCTTCTCTTTTATTTTAGTCCTTTAGAGGACATATATGTAATTAGGGTTTTTAGAGGTCCATCTTGTAATGTCCAGCTCTATTTAAAGAGCCCAAGTCCTTGAATGAATAGAGATGGATGTTTGAAGAAGAAAGGAGCTCTCCCGTTTTCCCCCTTTCCCCTCCGACGTCGACGTCGTTCCCTCACCTCCGGGTGCTCCCGGTTCTCCCCTCCCCTTCCCGGTGTTCCTCCCCACCTCCGGAGTTAGGTCCGGTACCTCTTCTTCCCCTATCCCGTCCTGTTTCCGACCTCCGTCGACGTCTTCGTCGAGATCCTGCCCTAGGTCCGCCGGACCCTCCCACCTCAGTCCCTCACCTCCCCTCGACCCCTACAGCAGCCCCTTCACCCCTCCACGGACCCCCTTCCCCTGCTGGAACCCCCCCCTGCTGGAAGCACTACGGCACCCCCACCCCTTCCGGACCTGCGCGCACACACGCGCCCTAACCGAGACACCCCCCCCGTGCGGCTCCCCTACCCCACGAGCACCCCTCCCACAGGGCCCTTGGCCTCCCACGGAGCCTTCCCGAACCCCCTTCCATCCTATTGAGCCGCCGCGAGCTCGGACCCCAACCCCGTTTCCGTCGACCGTCGAAGACCCCGCGAGAGAGCCCATTTCCGGCGAAGCTAGCCGACGACGACGAAGGGGGAGAGAAGAGAAGGACGAGGCGGCGCCGTCGGAGTCTCCGGCCGCTGCTGCCGAGGCCCCCCCCCTCCGTTCCCGCCGCCGTCGAGGCCGCCGCGACCGCCGGACACCGCCGCGCTCGAGGACGAAGACGAGCCTCCGTTCGCAGTCGGGCGCACCGAGGAGACGCCACGACCCCGCGGCCACCGCCCCTCTCTCTCTCTTCGCGGCCGGCTCGCCGCGGCACGCCACGACCCCCGGGGGGCGTCGCGCGGTCGCGCGGCGTCGCCCCGGCCTGCCACGACCCCCCCCCCACCCGGCCCGCCGCGTGAGTGGCGCCGGCCGAACCGGCGCCGGTTCGCCTTCGTCGGCCGGCCCGGGCGACGGTTCGCCCGCCAACGGGCCAGACCGCCGGTTTAGCGCCCAGACCGGGTCCGACCGCCGGTTCAAGGCCGGTTCGACGCCCTAGGGGCCGGTTCAGACCGGTTCAGACCCGGTTCACCCGTCCAGAGGCCGGTTCAAGGCCGGTTCAGCCCTTCTAAGGCCGGTTCAGGGCCGCTTTGGACCGGTTCAGCACTTGTGGGCCCGGTTCAGCGGCCGTGAGGTCTGGTTCGGTGGTTTTCGGGCCCGGTTCAGCAGTTTCCAGCTCCGTTTGAAGCAATTCAACACGGTTCAGGATCGGTTCAGCACCCCATCAGCTCGGTACATCCTCCTCGGGCCCGCCGACGCGCGCGGGGATGGCGGCACCTCCCTTCCCGTCCCGCATCACACACCCAAAGGTAGGGGGAAGATGATGTTCCGCCGTTAGCTAAGCTCCACCTTTTGGTGCCATGAGAATACACTGCAGCCTCCCCTTTCCCTTCGCCGGGTGAACAACACTCATTTCACCTCTTTCTCTATTAACATGCACTTTTTTGTAGCCCAAAGCTAAGGGGAAGACACTATTTTGCAGGTGCAGAAGCTCCACCTTTCAGTGCTGTGGGAATCACTGCAATCTCCTATCTTTGTTGGGCTGACGATATCCATTTTCTGTTCTGTCTAGTATGGGTGGGTGGTGTACATAAAATCAAAGTGGAGATTTATGTTTGAAAATCTGAGATAATACGCAGCAATAACATGCTCAGTTTCTGTCTCCTTCGCTTCCCACTTCTAAGGGTAATATAGTCCTTACATCCCACTTCTAACAGCTCCTTCATGTGTCCGTTAGAATTTGGAGCAGAAGTTGTAAATTTGATGAACACTTAGTGTTACAGCAATCCTGACATGGGACTATACGCCAAAGTCACCTATCTAAAGTGGATCAGGAGTTAATTTGGCCTTGATTATTTCACATTGCCAAAACAAGTGATTAATTTCTCTTAAAATGATACAAAATTAGATTTATTCTCTGGTATCAGCCGGATATATATATCAGAAGTTAGCATGATGGAAATCTCTTCATATGTATCTTCCATAGGAAATTCTTATTTTGACTTTGGGTCCATTTGGATCCCAGTAAAATAGGGCACTTGTAGTTAGTTTCCCTTTTTCCAAAAACATTCTTATGATACTTGTTTGGTTACATGTAATTTCTCAGTCAATTGAAAACTATTTCAATTGACTTTTTATGACACTGATTTTGGCATCCGCTGACATCCACTGGACACCATTTTCCAGAAAGAGAGACACACGATGAACTTGGCTGGCGATGATGTCAGACAAATTATGAAAACTTTTTCTAAACAATATAAAGTATTTTTAAAAATAAAAAATTATAAATAATAAAATCTTGTAGACAAAAGGTTCCAAATATCTTTTAGATTTTTTTTGATCCAAATAATTTTACAATATTTTTACAAATAACCAAAATTGTTTTATTGTTTTCTTGAAAATTATTTTTAAGTTTGATAAATAAGAGATTTTTAAATTATTTTGCGTGAAAAACTAATTCCTTCTAAAATAGTCTTAGAATTTTTCTTTTTCTTGCAATTAAATAGACATCAAGTTTGATCATGTCTCCGGAAGAAGCCATCGCCGCCGGAGCACCCTCCGGAAGAAGCCATCACCGCCGGAGTTCCCTCCGGACGCTACCTTCTCCAGACGCTGCTGTCGCCGCCGCGGGCTTTCCTTCTCTGCCGTAAGCCCCTCCGTGGTCGGGTGAACAGTGGAGGCCGGGGGGGGGGGGATTTTTGCCCCGACTTTGGTCCAGCATGGACATGTCGTGGGGCCCCAGGGGGTGGAGATAAAAAAAAAGAAAAATGGGTCGCCGGGGAGAGGAGCTGCGGGGAGGCATCGCACGCGCGGGCCGGATGTGCGCGTGCGGCCGCTGCTATGCAGCTGTTGACCATCGGGTCAACATGAAGTGGGGCCCACCTGTTAAGAAGAGTTTAAAAAAATGGGAAGCCTGCTGGACCAGCCAGCAGGCGCAAGTAGGAGAAGATGGGCCGGGCCCATTAGACTTGAAGCATTCGGACAGAATAAAAAAAAAAGGAGATCTCTCTCTTTTAAAATGCACAGTCAAATGAAAATTTAAATAAAAATCCATTAACTAATTTCACAAACCGAGGCGAGTATCTGGCCGGCTAAAAACCCGCCACATGGTCTCGGCATAACTTAAAAGAATGAAAATAAATGGGAAAGCAATAGGCCGGCTTTAAGCACGCCTCTTGACCCATAATTCAAAAACAAAACAAAATAAACAATAAACAGAAATTAAATAAAAATTCATTAATTAATTCAACAAACCGAGGCGAGCATCTGGCCGGCTAAAAACCCGCCACATGGTTTTGGCTAAACTTAAAAGAATTTGTGGGTCGGTTCTAAACCTTCCCCTTAACTTTTTAAGGTGGACATACAAAGGTCTAGTTGAAAAAGACCCCAATGTCTTACCATGCCCCAAGAGGGAGTTACTTACCCATTATGCCACGTGGAAGGCATGCGTACGATCAACATGCCGATATGCCGAACTATGAGCTAATGAGGTTCATCAATCATGAGATGAGTCCCCAGACTCCCCACAAGCTTATCAAAAGCCGGGTGCGCTCAATCTTAAATCAGTGAGTTGATTGCCCACAAGCTTATCAAAAGCCGGGTGTAGTCAATCTCAAAACAGTGGGGGATGCCCATAAGTCTATCAAAGACCGGGTACATGTCGCCCATGAAGTGACAAGTCCATCAACTCATGGAGGAGCCATGAAGATAGATATGAGCTAATTTCCCACAAGTCTATCAAAGGCCGGGACAAGCTCAATCTCAAATTAGTGAGAGGAATGCCCACAAGTCTATCAAAGACCGGGTGCTTTCCATCTCAAATTGATCAAACAAGTTGATGCGGGACGGGAAGGGAGGTGCCGCCATCCCCGCGCGCGTCGGCGGGCCCGAGGAGGATGTACCGAGCTGATGGGGTGCTGAACCGTTTCAAACGGAGCTGGACCGACCCGGGACAGCGCTGAACCGCGTCGAACCGGGCTGGAAACTGCTAAACGGGGCTTGAAATCCACCGAACTGGTCCCCACGGCCGCTGAACCGGGCCCACAACTGTTGAACCGGTCCCAAACGGCTCGAACCAGCCTTAAAAGGGCTGAACCGGCCTCGAACCGGTACGAACCGGGTCCGGGGAAGGCTGAACCGGCCCCGAACCGGCCCTCGAACCGGCCCTCTCGAGCGTCGAACCGGCCCCGAACCGGCGGCCGGCTCGAGTCCGGACGCCGAACCCGTCGGGCGGACGGTTGGGCGAAGGAAACCGGCGGACCGGGGCCGGCCGAGCCGGCGTGCGAACCGGCGTCACTTAACCCGTCGGGGGGAGACGCGGCCGCCCGGGGCGGCGCCGCGCGACCGCGCGACTAACTCCCGGGGGGTCGTGGCGGCAGCGCCGGGGGGCTCGATCGAGAAGAGAGAGAGGGCGAACGGGGGCGGGGCTCGTGGCATCTCTCCGAGCCCCCGACGGCGCGGCGGTCTTCGTCTCCACGCACGGCGGACTCGGGCGGCCGGCAGCCGGCGGTGGGAACGGGGGCGGAGGCCGCGGCGGCCGGCGGCCGGAGGTCCCGACGGCGCCGCCTCTTCCTTCCTTCTCTCCTCCTTCGTCGTCGTGGGCTGGGTTCGCCGGAAATGGGCTCGCTCGCGGGGTCTTCGACGGTCGACGGAAGCGGGGTTGGGGTCCGAGCTCGCGGCGGCTCAATAGGAGGGAAGGGGGTTCGGGGAGGCTCCGTGGGAGGCCAAAGGCCCTGTGGAAGGGGTACTCGTGGGTAGGGGTGGCATCTAGAGGAGGTGGTGGTCGGTTAGGGCACCCCGCGGGTGCGGACGGAACCGGAATGGGGGGTCCGTCGCAGTGGGACTTCCTGTGGGGGAGGGGGACCGTACGGGTGAAGGGGGCTGCGAAGGGGTCGAGGGGAGGTGAGGGACTGAGGTGGGAGATCCGGACGGACCTAGGGCAGCGTCGACGGAGATGTCGACGCAGGTTGGAAAACCGAACGTGATAGGGGAAGAGGGGGTACCGGACCTAACTCCGGAGGTGGGGAGGAACACCGGGAAGGGGAGGGGAGAACCGGGAGCACCCGGAGGTGAGGGAACGACGCCGACATCGTCGGAGGGGAACAGGGGGGGACGGGGACGGGAGGAGCTTCTCCTTGGCTTCAAACATCCAACTCTATCTTTCATTCAAAGACTTGGGCTCTTTTAATAGAGCTGGACATTACAAGATGGACCTCTAAAAACACTAATTACATATATGTCCTCTAAAGGACTAAAATAAAAAGAAGGACTCAGTGGACTCTAAATACTCAAATAAAATGCATAAAAATAAAAATCTAATACTACGAAATAAAAGAAATAAATACGTCGTCTCCTCAAGACCCGGAAGACGCTATCTCCAAACAAACGGACGATCCGGTCCGTACCGGTCCCCATCACAAGTTCCGAGTTCATCAAGAACTCAAGAGACCGGATTGCTGGTCAAGTTGTAAATCATGTCTCATGTTGAGAAAAACAAGTGAAATTCATATTCGGTGCACATGTTGATGCTACAAGGAGAGAGCAATCACATGAAACTCCCGGAAGGCAAGACAAGAGCAATTTGAAAACTGTAAAGATCTGAAAATCTGAAAACCTGAATTTATGCACAGAGCTGCCTTTAAAAATCTGAAATCTTAAGATTGAAAACTAGACTTGCAACTAAGGTCCAAAATCTGAAACATACAACGAAAAAACTGAAATCTATAAGAAATCTGGGGTCTTAAAATCTGAACAGAGGTCTGAGGTCAGAGGTCGGAGACCAGGATGTACCAGAAAATCTGAAGTTGCATAAAAGAAAATCCAGAAACTGTCAAAATCATGAAACACAAATTCTGCTGAAATCTGAGTGAAACCAATGAATTGAATGAACTAAAGTCAATCTAATAAAAATTAAACTCAAATCAAACTCAATTCCAATTCAATCCAATCCAAATCAATCAAATTCAACTAAACCAAATTTCTCTAAGTAATCCAAATATAAGTAAATCTGGAACTGTGAGAACCCAAAATCTGAAAACGGTAAAATCTGAAGCATGCAGTTTGAAACATTTATAAAAATCTGAAATTTGGGTTTAAAACACACAAGTCTGAAAATACAAGATCTGCAAGTTTGAACTTCACATGAGAGGTCGAAACCTGTAAAATTACAGAATCCATAATCTGGACAAATTTAAGAATCTGCAGAATTTGAAATCTAAAATCTGTCAAGTCTAAAATCAGATCACTTAAATCTGAAACTTGAAATCTGAAGATAATTCACTAAAATCCCAACCTGTTCAAATTAAACTCAGTAAAAACAAACAAATCTGCCCAAATCAAATTGAATCAAACCATAATTGAATTCCGAACCTGAAATCTTAACAGCAAAATTAAGTCTGAAATATAACATCAAATTTTAATTCCAATCAACCCAACCCAAAACACAGAAACTCCAAACAGATTCAAATCAGTTAAAAAAATGAAATTCAAATGAATTCAAACAGATAAAAACTCAAATAAATCAAACAAATTCAAATTAAATTCAAACCAAATCAAACTAAAAATCAAACAATAAACAAATCAAATCAAAATCAAATCAAGTTTAAAATCAATCAACAAATTCAAATTGAACCAAACTTAAATCAATAAACAACTCAAATCAATTAAAAATGAACAAATCAAATTTCAACCCAAACCAAAAGCAATTAACAAATTAAATTCAACTCAAACTAAATTCAAATCAATTTAACTCAATCAATTTTAATCAAATCAATTCAAATCAAATTCAAAACCAAATTAAGTGCTTGCCTTCCATCAAATTCATGGGATTGTTTTCTCCTATGTGTGTGTGTGAATGTTTATTTTATGGATGTATGTCTTCTACTTCAATGGATTGCTATGACGATAATCAAGGGTATTCGAGAAATCTCGATGTAATTAACGTCGGATCTTCGCACCATCCGACGGGGAGAGGTCAAAATAAATTTTCAAAGAACCTAACAACCTCAACATATAATTTTGACCCTAGTTAGTACTTTTATGGAATACCATCTATTTTCCTAAGAAGTCAATGCTAAGGTCTAACCAAATCTAATTCAAATTCAAATGGAAAATGAATTTCCAAAAGAATAAAATCTTTTTTTTGAAATTTGAGGTTACATCATACACTCAACCGAACAACTAGAGATGATTTTGATTTTCATGAAAAATAATTATATTGAAAACTATTTTCTCAAGTTTTGTTTTTACGTGGAACCAAACAGACCCTATCTTTCACCGGTTGACCTCTCTTCCCGCTATCATAAGCTTGTTGTAGACTGACCTGGCTAAGAATCTTTGATTGTTTCTCAACCTACACTCAATGGTGTCCTTGTTCATATTGTTCAAGAGTAGTTGCTCAACGGCCTGGAAAATGAGATGAAGTCTGAATTCTTTCTCCTTAGGGTTTTTCTGAACATGATGGTCCACCATGTATTGTTTTTAGATTTCTTCTTTTTCTATTCCTCTACAAGAGGGTAGAGCGTAAACTTGGGGAAGATCCA
This sequence comes from Cryptocoryne crispatula var. balansae, assembly GCA_036172225.1. Classification (NCBI taxonomy): domain Eukaryota; kingdom Viridiplantae; phylum Streptophyta; class Magnoliopsida; order Alismatales; family Araceae; genus Cryptocoryne; species Cryptocoryne crispatula. Next base: position 27,156,570 of record CM069927.1, read on the forward strand.
AGATAGAGTTTCATTATGGATCCAATTCTCCTTCCAAATGCAAATCCTGTCGCCATTCTCCAATACCACAGCCCTTGAGGAATGAAAAAGGTCCATATGTAGTAAAATATTGCCCCAGGTTGTTGAAACCCTATCTCTCATCACAGAAGTAAATTGCCAACCATCTCTCAAACATCTATACTTGGACTGAATCACCTTGATCTACATACCATTCTTATTTCTGTGCAACCTCCATTTAGTTAGCAAGTTTTGAAGCACACATTTGGAGCGGATCCTTCTCTCTCACGCAGATATCATATTATGTTGTGAATTGCATACGAATCCTCCACTTCAGCATGGAATGTATATCTTTCTTTTTCTACTAACCAGGAAAAAAAGTTTGCACACATAGTTTGCAAAATCGGCCGATTTCCGGATTAAATTGGACCCCTCTATCTAATTTTGGCCTGAAGACCTGATCTAACCAAAACTCCTGTTAGAATCAGCTGACATTGGTTGAATTTGGGACCATTTTGACTCGAATGGGCAGGGAAGAACTTGGAACCAACATGCTATATCTGATGATTAAGTCATCAAATCTGGTCATATTGGGCATATCCAGTGACTTCCGATATACCCAATCGGATCCCATCTATTTAAGTCCTTCAGGCAGGGAAGAATGCCACACGGCTTCCTACAGTACCACAACCGCCGCAGTTGTGAATTCGGGCATCAATCTGACCCCAAAAGGGTTGGATTGAATTGGTCAATATATGTGATTTTTAATGTTGTTTTTTCAATTATTTTCTGTTTCTTGATAAACTGATCTGGGTTGATTCCAGATCGGTTTTTCTCCACAAGAATTGGTCGATTATTCCGATCTGATCCAGATCGGATCGGAATCGGGACCCACTGATCCAGGTCCTGATTCCGATTCTATGATGCTTGCTTGCAAATCATTATAATATTTCTTTATGCCCAATTGTAGTAAAACACTCATGTTTTAATAGTTTATGCCCTGTTTGGTAACACTATTAGGTACCTCTATCACTATTAATTTTAAAATTGATATTGATAAGAATTATTAAGAGGTGTTTGGTTAATTGTATCAATTTTAAAATTTGTAATGTAAACAAAGCATATTATGTAATACAAGTGTCAACTTGTATTACTTTTGATATTGATACTCGAATATTTGAAAATATTAATATCAATATTGATATAGTATCAAAAATGAAACTCTAACCAAACATGGCATTAACTTTTGCTGACCGAGATAACCACTTTTTTAGTATGTTGTCCTATTTGATTCTTCTTGTTGCAAACATGTGCATATCTTCTACAATTTATTTGTGCATTATCTTTCTAGACAAAAAGGGTTTCAGGGTAATTTCATTTTGCCTTGTGTACTGGAATATGCTTTGTTTCATTCCTTGCTTGCTCACTTTCAAGATATATCATTTGGTGTATGAATGTCCATTCTTATCAAAATTTGTCTGGTTTACCATAGATACATTTGTATTTATCATAATGGCCGACTGATCCTATTATGTCAACTTTTTTTTAATTACATCATGAAATATATATGCGGTAGGATATGATAATGACTAGTAGATGCATATGGTTAAATAGAAGCAAAATTTTATTATGGTTCACTTTTTTTTCCCATACGTGTCTACATGAAGAAGCAATTCTCAAAACGTTCCTTTCTATTTATTATTTCATTTGGGACTAACCATAGTTCGGATATTTAATTTTTCAGATGTCCTTGGAGAAAAATTGTGCTATGGGAGTTCAAGATTTTTCTGACCAAGCTGTGTATTGTAGTTGATTGTTCTTTGATTAAGGTTAAGGGTATCTTCTCTTGACTCTTCCACCTTTCATCATTACATTGCTGGGTAGCAAAAAGTGATACTATACGTATACAGACTGGATGAATAATGTAGGCTCTCATACTTTTGACTTCTTGTTCAAAGAATTAACTGATTCGTGGATTATGAGCTTTTTCTCCGCATTTTGACCATTTCCCCACGTTTTGAAGGTGCTGCATCTTTTTTATTTTCGTGTAGAGGATTGTCTCCATTCAAATTTTTTTTTCGAAGGTGGGAAAAAAAACCACGATTCCATTAATGTTTAAACAGTAAGAATTGGCTTACATACAAAAAACAAAAAATGGACAATAAAGAAAAAGAAGCAGAAATCTAGAAATGAAAGTGCTATCTACCGAAAAGGTGGTTGTCTAATAAGCATAATTACTATAAAATCTTTCTCCAACCAAAAAACCTATTTGAGAAGATCCCTTGGATCGAGTAAATACCGTAGTATGCAGAAAAGCAATCTTTCACAAAGCATGCCATTTGAGGCCAACGGGAATATTTTGTGCAGATTGGGTTTGGATGGGATTGCAATCTTCCTCTACCCGCTTTTCACAGAAAATCTTGATCTTCCTCGGTAAAATGGAGCCAAAACTTTTCTCCACCAATCAACCTCAACCCACCAGAATTCAGCTTAAGGCACGTTGATTTCACTGAAAAGCTAGGAGGTTTGCTCCTTGCCACAAAAAAAAAATAAATCTGGATCTTCCACTGTGAAATTAGAACCCAAACTTTTCTCCACTTATCACCTTCTATCCCCTTAAAATTCACCTTGAGGCATGCTGATTTCACTGAAAAAGTAGGCGGTTTTTCTGGGTAACCAAAATAAACTACTTTGTACCGAATCCTTGCAGCTGACAATCTTCAAGTTTTTCGACGTGTCCATCACTTTCTCATCTTTCAGATTCTTCTGGAAGTCAAATATCAAATTTCCGTTTGTGTTGTTTTGTCTCACAAAGCTGTGACCATAGCACCCTTATTATTTGCGATGTTATACACAGTTGGAACTTGCTCAGCCAAAGGATAGTAGCCTAGCCATCCAAGGAAGGAAAACTTGGGGGTCGGCTTCGGGTCGGTCAGCCTCAAAATTGACTCGGGTCGGTTGGGGTTGCGACTCGGGTCAGGGTTGGGTCGGGGTCGAAAAAAATAATAAAAAAATTATTTTAAAATAATAACCGAGTCGGGGGGTCGGAGCCGGGTCGGGGTCGGTCGGCCTAAAAAGCTACCAGGTTGGGCGACCCGGCCGACTGAGTCGCCGACCCAGTATTCCAAAGCCATCTATCCTCCCCACCAGTTTTTCAGTCTAACGGGTTCCCATGACAAGCTGACTCGCATAAGCAGCTATTGTCGTGTTGCACTGTTACCTTGTCCAACTGCCAATAGACCGTTCTCCGTAAAGGAAGGTTGGTGTGCATATCATTAGCTTGAATCATGAAGAAGCACACAAGAAACAAAACTTGTACAGGATCCATAAACCAAACGTGAAAAAACATATAGTTGTAATGAAATAAAAGTAAATTGAATTACACCATATACTTTGCATACCTGAAGCAAATGCTCGTAAAGTTTAGCCTTTTCAAGAAAACTCCCGTATTTGTAATATTCTATAGATCTTTGCAAACCATGACAATGCTGCAAATGATGGGAATAAACATACTTTCCTTGCAAGTAATAATTTAAAAGTCTCTAAATGACTATTCATATTAAGCATACATTCCAAGAGAAAAGATAGAACTTTGCATAAATAACTATTAAAATAAAAATTTAAAATTTAAAATGAGTATCCAAAGTGAAAAATAATATTCAAATCTAAAAATAAAATTTATGATCATGCAAAATTAAAAGACAGCAGTCAAAATCTAGAGATATTCGCTCAAAAAACACATGCCCTGAAATACCATTAATCAAGGAACTCATCATCTAGCTGCTTGAACACATCTTTGGTTCATTTTAAGGAAATAAAAGTTTTAGAATTATATAGACGAATAAGAATGCAGATACATATATTGCAAAAAGAAAACATAGATTAACAATAAATATAATAGTGAGAAAGGTAGTTAGAATACATCACGAAAAATGTATAATTATTCATTCCTCGGTAGAGTTTGCAACTATTTTTGTTTATTTTTAATCACTGATATAAACATTCCATAGGATATATGTCATTTTTAACGAAATGTAAAAATATTTACATTGCCATGTTCTGTTGTGGTGTGCCCGTAATGGAATTTCAATAATGCCATGTAATGATTCTTTATGGGGTGTTTGGTTGCATGATAATTGATGTTTTTATTTTAATTTTTAAAAATTGTAAGAAAACTTGTTAAAAGAGGTGTTTGACAACCATGACAATTTTATGTTTTGAAAGTGATTTTCTCCTTAAACAAAAAAAAGAGGGTCTCACCTCTTTTTTTTTTCTTGTGGTCCCCCACTTTATTTGGTCATGTGCGGTGGTTACTCTTTTTTGTAATCACATCCCTCCAAACATGATAATTTTATGTCATGAGTTGGTTCACTTTTTATTTTAATACAATTTTTTATCATGAAAGTGTACAAAAAATTATCATGCAACCAAACACCCCGTTAATGTCAGAGTTAACTAAATAAATCTACACTGACATCTTTCTCATCATCTTTCCACTAATCCCTCTCTCTCTCTCTCTCTCTCTCTGAACGGCGCCTGCATCGCCGGTGGCCGCTCTCAACCTCTTCGCATCTGAACTTGTCCAACCTGCAGGCACGGAGCACCTACCCCTACGGCATCCCCCGCAATCAACCGAGTCACCCCGCTTCACGTCGCCCGGCCGGGCCACGCGGTCCCGCCCACGGGCTTGACTCGGGTCCGAGCCCAGCGCACCCACGACCACACCAAGCAAGTCCAGGCCCAGTGCCCCACGCCATCAGGCCTGATCCGATTGCTGTAGTACCGCCAAGGGATGGGTTTGGAAAAAGAAACAAGAAAATGGACAATAAAAAATTTAGAAAAAATCAAAAAATTGGACGTAGGTGTCTCATACCTATTTTATCATTATAATTTATAATTTATATTTAACTATACTATTTGACCCATGATTAGGTGTTAAATTGTATTAATCATTTCTAATGGATATAAATGAACTGGTGCAGGACAGGACTAGGATTGAATACGATATGCTTCAGTAAATTATTCTGATTAGATTACTTAACTTATATTTGATGATTAATGACATGATAATTGTTCTACGAGTAGATAATTAAGTTTTAAGTTGAAAACACTTAAATGATAAGTGAAAAACATTTGACATAATTTTAGCTAAATTTGATAGGAAGCTTGTTTAAGGAATCAATCTATGATTGGATGATGTATTGATTTCTCATATTTCATTATCGTTGTCCCAATCGAAATTAAGTGATGTTATGAAAATAAAATTCAAAATGAATTTAAAATATTTTCACTAGAATAAACTATTCTCTTAAAATTAGATAAGAATAGGCATATTCATGCTCTACAAACCGTCGAAGTGTACGGTCTTTAGTGATATGTACACAAACTTCTTCTGTAAATGGATTCTTCTATATGTCGAATCTTTTGACTTGTCTTAAATAAAGCTCCACCGAAGGTTGGCGGCCTTCAAAATGAGAGAGTGTTGGAGAAGATTGGTCATGAAATTGTCTCTCTTGTCCTATTAGGATTTGACTCAATTTGTTATTATTTATAGATTTAGAATTTTTTATAAAAATCTATAAGTTTGATAAATTACATCCATACTTTCACACTAATAGATTAGTTTTATTGTGTGTGACCCATTATGTGAAATAGCATATTTGATTGAGGCCTAATTAAAAATATAATTTCTTTTAAATTAAATTTATTATTTGATAACATTAAATCAACCTTTTGATAATTTGGTATAAGTTATGCCCTATGATCTCAAACAATTTTGAAGATAATTTTATCTTTATTGAGTCTTTCTATCATTAGTTACTGTACGGATATAAATTTTTATCTATCCAATGCCTTGGTTCTATAGGGGTATGATCATACTCTATTGACAATTTGATATTTTGTACTTGGAGTTAGATCATTTAACAAATTCTTTTTCTAATTATTTTCTCTATGTTGGTCAAGATTTATAGCACTATCTCAAAGGACATTCTCTATGAATGATCCCTTATTATTTGCTCATTTATCTTCATCAAGTTTTTTTACCTAACGCCCTGTTTGGTAATACCAAGGAAGGTGGGGTCGGGAGTCGGGACCGGATCGGTTTGGCCCCAAACCGACCTGGGTTGGCCGGGGTCGCGACCCGGGTCGGGACAGGGTCGGCCCGAGTTGCGAAAAATAATAATAAAAAATAAAAAATGGGTTCGGGGTCTTGGGGTCGCGACCGGGTCAGTTGGCCCCAAAACCAGGTTGCAACCCGGTGAACCATGGGTAATATTATTAGGTACCTCTATCATTATCAATTTTAAAATTGATATCGATAGGAACTATTAAAAGATGTTTGGTTCATTGTATCAATTTTAAAATTTGTAGTACAAACAAAGCATATTATATAATACAAGTGTCAACTTGTATTAATTTTGGTATTGATACTCCAACATTTGAAAATATTAATATCAATATTGATATAGTACCAAAAATGAAACTCTAACTAAACAGGGCATAATCTATTGAGATTGTACTAGACCATAATATTGGTGATCTATAAATCAATATATAAAACACAAGATACATTCTATATGACATCTTTCAAGACTTGCGTTAAAAGTTTAACTGTGCGATTGTGATAATATAAAACTCTAATTAATAGTTGGTAAGGTATCATTCATTGTTTCTAGGTCAGATTAATTTATTAAACTCATTTCACTAATGAACACCTGTATATGTATCTCAATATCTTTACACTAATTGTTTGACTTGGCTCTTGGGTCTCTACAAAGTGCTATGGATGAGGGATGGGTGCAAAGAAAAATAAAACAAAGACAAGTGGAATGAAATGCTTCTATGCACTGATCCCACACTTACCTTGGTTCCTAGATGCTTGTCCTTTCGGCATCACTTGGGCACCATAAGATTGGTCTGGGTCATGTGGGAGAGTGGGAGGGAAGGAAATGAAAGGTGTTGCATTGTAAAAAAGGTAATAATAATGGAAATAAAAATGGTAAGAATCGTGATGTGTGTAGAATGTGGTAGTAAAAATTATCTATAAACATGTCCAGGTACCAATGTGATAGAGAAATAAATAATTTACACTTACATTTAAAATATAATTTTGTTATTCAAATATATTAAAAATAATCTATTTGAACAGGATCTTTAATGGGTATAAGAAATGGACAAAATTACAATTATAGTAGGTGTACCACCGAAAAATTCAGATTTACAACCTAGAGTCAGCAGATAAGGAAAGGTATTCATGAAAAATAGTAAAACATAAACCAGGCAGAAATAGAGAAAATATATGAAGCACATTTTAAATGACATGTATGTAATATAATATTAATCCCAACCAGCTAAAGCATATGTAAGAAATGGACTGAGTTAAAAGTATACAACTTTAGTAGAATGGCATTACAAATTTCAGGTTCACCTACTCCCAGTTGTGCTTCATTGTAAGTGTAAGTGTAAGCAGTGAGAAAAAAATCCATTATCCCTATAGAACTCCATATTTTTAATAAACAGGTATCTTGGTGGAAACCCTTCTTGTCTATCTCCCTACGTCCCACCGAGCATCCTCCATCTTGTTGGCGTACATGACTCCTGGTTCTTGGAGATGCCATCGCTCTTCATTGCTCCTAGCAACGCCTCCACCATCAAGGGTTGGCCTTCCAAAAAAAATCCCCTAAGCAAGGTATTGTAGGAAGCCATAGCCGGCTAGTGACCATTTGACATTGTAACCACTAAATCAATTAACTAGCTGAACAACAATGTTAAATAGTAATTTTCTCAAGAGTCACCTATTTTCAGCTACTCTCAATAGAGCACACTTAACTTTAAAATTTTTCAACTCAACCTTCAAAAAAAAGTTAACTAGAGTTCTTGCTAGTTCTCTGATTTAATCTTGTAACATATCCAAAAGTCAAGACAAGCTACTTTAAATAGAGTATACTTAATATCGGAGTTATTTCAACTTAACCGTGAAAAAAAGGTTAACCTGAGTTTTTGATAGTTTACTAACTTAATCTCTTAACATATTCACAAATTTGAGTGTTACAGACATCCCTCAAATGCATCTCATGGAGGACAACATTAGTCGAGCTTGCAGTCGACATTGTAGAGGGTTGAGACAATGGCATCATAGGAAGGCTCAACAAGGTAGAACTCGAAAGCTCATCTCACTTCGAGAGCTTGCTTCTCCCCAAATTTCTCCTACATAGCCCCCTCTAACACCTATCATGTTTGCAAGCACAACACCACCACCTACATTGAGGCATCCCTAGTCAACTTCTATGGCCACTGCCATAAGAGGAAGAAGGCTGTCGGGGACATGAGTGGTGGTGTCATGGACAAATTCTTACCTTTGACTTTAGATGACAAATGGGGAGTGTGATGGTGATGTTTGTAGTGGATTAATCGGGCGGATTAGGGTTCGTCCCGATTGGAGTTGAATGGCTGGTGGTGTGATGATGAGTTGTGATGGTGCATGGATGATGGGTGGTCTGTTTAATATGATGGGATTAGGTGACATAGTTATTCGGGGTATTAAGTGGACGGTTCGGTGAGGTAAGTTGATGTGCATGGCAGAGGTGGCTCCCTCGACTTGCCAATTCTGGCCCCGATCATGATACTCCTCAGAAGAGATCAAGATGGGATTAACGTGTTGATTCCCAGGCACGGGTGCATGTGGAGGTAAAGGGTTTTGGATAATCCCCAGGCCGGGGTTCTGTTGTTGTTGTTGCTGAGCTGGTACGTGCTGCCGTTGAGGTTGATTTTTCACTGTTCTGATGTATTCCCCCATCTAGTCCCAATCAATACTGCCTTGCTCATTAAGATCGTGGATGTAGTCTTTGAATTGAAAGCAATTTTCCACGGTATGCCCAGGATATCTATGAAACAAGCAGTATCTCTCTGTGTTGGCATTTTGAGGCCACTTCAATTTCTCCCTTGGCAATGCAATTTGCCCTGCCGCCATGAGTGCATTAAAGATATCCATGAGAGAGTACGGAAATGGCAGGTAATGGTTCCTCTTGGGTCCAACCTTTCGGGGTTCGTAGGCCATGGGAGGGGGTGCTTGGTTGTAGTTGGCCAGTTGTTGCCGCGGTGGTTGGGGAACTGGGGCTTGCGGCCGCTGAGGGATCGAAACTTGTTGTTGACGAGGCTGGAACTGAGGTTGATGTTGAGGTTGACGAGGGTTTCTAAATGGTTGGTTTTGTTGAGGGTTCCTAAACTGGTGTTGATAATTGCTAGGTGGGTTCCCTACAACATTGAGGTTCTCGTTTGTCACTACGCCCTCAGTCACTGGACCGGTTGTGGTAAAAGTTGTTTTCTTGACAGCTCGGGGTCTAGGATCAAACAAGTTCATGATAGGTGAGTCCCTAAGCTGTGTCTGAGTGTACCGTGCCCTCTTATAGAGTTCACTCATGGAGGTGGGGTGATGCAAAGCCAGCATATTCTTTAAGACCGGAGTGGCGTTGGTGATGATCATCTTCACTTGCTCTGGTTCTGAAATGGAATCAATAAGCCTTTCTGCCATTGACCTCCACCTATCAGCATATCTGATAAATCTTCATCATTTTTTATTCTTTCAGCCATGAGGTCGGTGATGGAATATGTTGGTCCGACCCTATCTTGATATCTCTGCAAAAATTTAGCTTTGACAATTTCAAAGTTACTTGCCTCCAAAGAGTCAAGCGAGTAGAACCACTCTAAAGCTGAACCCTCTAATGATCTTCTGAAAAGAAAAGCAAGGGCCCTTGGGTCATTTTGCCACATTACCGACTCATAAAGAAAGTCCTTGATGTGAATGAATGGATTAAAGGTTCCATTGTAGCGATGGTATACCGGCATCTCAGAGGGAGGTAGATGAAAAGTAGGGAGGGAAGGAAGAGAAATTTCAGGGGCTGCCTTTGTGTCGATCAAATGTCTAAGCTCTCTATACTGCTCATCCATGCGATTGATCTTGTTAATCATGGCCTGATCGACGAAGGTTCCCTAAGAGGAGGAGGAGAAGTGGGTGCTTGGTGCACCGGGATTGGGATTTGATGGGCCGAAGTGGCCGGATAAGAAGGGTACATTGGGGGATGCACCAAAGGGTGAGTAGGGTTGAGATGATTAGAGGAATGAACTAGTGGCCTAGAAGGAGCAACGGCAATCGGATTGGGATGATCTAGATTAGCCACCGGATGAGGAGAAATTGGGGCTACGAGCCCGGTATAAGAATGGCCATGAGTGGGCACATTGGGTTGATGTGCTACCGACCGAGGGGTAGAGATGTGAAGACCACCTTCGGGAGGAATGTGGTCGGCGGGCGACTTGCCCTTGAGGATGGCTTTGATAGCCTCGAATTTGGGTAGGGTCGGCATGAGAAAATGCCTCCCAAAGTGAATTTGGATTGGGTCGAGGAGAAGTTTGACTAGGTTCGGGGAGAACTTCGGGTTCAATGACGGCACATACGGCATCGTGGTAGAAAAAAGATTGGTCATACTCCAACTGTAGTTGCTCGTATCTTTGATCCGCCATTCCGATAACTCGACCTGACCTTAAATTCATAAACACAATAGAAAAAGAAGGTTGACAAATAAAAGCTTAAGGATTTTTTTTTTTTTATTTTTTACCCCTTTTTTGTTTTGATTTTATTTTGTCAGACAAGCAAGTTGTCAAGCAAATTAACCACAAGCAATTTTTTTTGTTTTGGTTCTTTTTAGGTGATTTTGGGATTTTTGTTTAATTTTCAGTTTTGGTTTGCAAACAAGTAATAGCAAAGACTTGGAATGATCAACGCAATTTTTTTTGTTTCAACCTCAAATTAATGGCTTGTTAAGAGAAATATTGTCCACACAAATAAATGGGTAGGACCCTATGCTCTCACAATGCCGAGCAATCTAAGGTTGTCACTCTTTTCACAATGATAGGTAATAGGTACTCCGGGTTTTGGGATAAAATGGTACAACCAGCCCGATCAGTGAAGAGGGAATCCTTCACGTCTGGGGACTTACGGAGGTCTTGATGGAAGCTACCCGGTCCTTCTGAGAGGGAATCCCCGGAGGAGGAGTTGGCAACCACCAAGAAGGATGTTTGGATGTGTGGGGCTTTGAGAGGAGAGAGCCTCCCTTCTCGTATGACCTAAGGAGCCGAAACCCCAATGCAAACTAAATGCGAGTGAAATGTCAAGGAATAAGAAGCAAGCAAGAAGAAAATAAAAGCATACAATGATTAATGAGATGTTGTAGGAAGCAAGTGAACAAGACAATGATATGAAATTAAACTAGGATGGAAGAAAGCACTAATTTAAATAAGCATGTTTTTTGAAAGATTTGCTAAAGGAGAACTAGACTTAGAAAGAAATAGGCAAGTATACTTAACAAGGGATGAAAGAAGATGATATCTAAAATACTAAGGTAAAATAAGTTGATTAACAAAGTTGGAAATCAGATCGGTATGCTTTTAAAAAGATAAACAGAGTAAGTAAACTTGGAAGAAACAAGATGATGCTTCAAGGAAACAAACAAGCATGTAAGCAAGTAAATAGCAATGCAAGGAAATGGAAATGGCTTAAATGAGAACTAAAGTGAAAATAAGCATGTTTTCAAGTGGACATTCTTAGGAAAGAAGAGAAGAACTCACTAAAGCAAAGTCGGTCCCACCGTGGTCGCCAAAAGGTGTAAGCACCCGAAACGGGATATCCGTAGATCTCCCCCTTCCGGCCCCTACGCTTGCTTTGGGGTCTTGGTGGATGGGATGTTAGTGGTTGTGGTCGCCAGGAGCCAAAGGCTCCAAAATATAGTAGAATGAAAAGAAATGAAATAGAGAAATGACCGTCGTACCTTTGGAAGCGGGGAGATTGTTGGATTCCGACTTCTCCTCTCTCGGCCGGCCGAAAGAAGAGAGCTTAGTGAGTCCTTCGTCTATGATCCGGTTGAAGCTCCGCCTCGGCCGGATTTACCTACAAATGTCCATATGAAAACATAGAAATAAGTGAAAAGATCATTAGTTCTAGTGAAAGTGTAGTATCATGCTCAAATTCGAATGTAAACGTGCAAGAGGGAATGAACTGACCGGATTGGGACTAAATCCCAACCCCTATTTAGAAGGTTTAAATATGCATGAAAAATGCAAATGAGTGGCTTAATGCATGCTAAATAACATGTTAATGAAAGTTAAAATGAAAGGGGGGAGTAAAAGATCGACCGGAAAGGTAAATAAACCCAAAAAAAATGCAAAACGGGGTCTGCCCCTGCTAGTGCCCCATATATGGGGCGCCTGCTGCAGGTGTCCCCTTGATGGGGCACGTTGACCAAAGTCAAAGCGCCCTATTTATGGGGCACCAGGGACTGGTTTCAGCAGATTTTCTTCCCTTCTTCGCGGCGTCGCCCCGGAGTGTAGGAAGACCTCCAAGATGGAAAAAGGACTTATTTAAGAAGCCAATACCCAAGTAAAGCTAATGGAAGAGTGTTTTGGCACTATATGTAAGGGAAATAGAGTGTAGAGGCCCTCGAAGTCGGAGAAAAATCATATTTTTGAAGAAGGAAACTGCAGGTTTTTGGGTTTTTGGAGAAGGATTTTGGGATAATCTAAGGGCTTTAGAGGGTGCTATGAAGGCTTAGATTCGTAGTGGTGGATGAGATGATGTGGGAGACGGACTTGGGGTGTCCAAAAACCTCCATATGGGGGTCTTTCTACAGCACAAAAGTGGGTAACTTCATTCTGCTGGAATATCCCTTCAAGAAGCAACTATGATTTTTTTGGGTTTTGGGAGATGGTTTTGGGACGGTTTGAGAGCTTTGAGGGGGGTTGCAAGGCTTGGGATGTGTAGTGGTGGATGAGAGGAGGTGAGGGACGCCCTTGGTGTGTGTTAAACCTTCCTAATGGGGGTCCTTTTATAGGCAAGAAGAGGGCAACTTTATCTGCAGAACTGTCCCATCAATCTGTCCAATCAGTCAGATCAGGTGCAGGTGCCCTATAAGTAGGGTGCCTGGTGCCTTGTATATAGGGCGCTTGGTGCCCTGTATATAGTTCCAGAAAGTGGTGCCCTGTATATAGTTCTGTATTTACCGATGGTTCTTCTTTAGGTTTAGTTTCCAGTAAAAGCAAAACAAAAATCAGAAGTAGGAGAGTTCCAGAAAGGTACCTGCATCGTTTAGCTCAAAAAAGCTTAGAATGTGCCAAGCTACCGGAGTATCTAGAGAATACAATCCAGATAGATGAAATTCGATATGAGGAGAAAAACAATATTGATCCAACTTTAGGGGTCTACGAGGTTGTATTGGAAAAGGATCCTGATGCTTATGCATCAGGTTTAAGAAGATTCGAAGAACTATCAGCCACGGTGGATGAACCAACTAAGGAACTTAATCTTGGGACATCGGAAGATCCTAAGAATATCCTCATCAGTGCCAACCTCGCCCCTTTAGAAGAGAAGAACCTAATGGGGGTGTTGCAAGAATACAAAGACACGTTCGCTTGGACATACGAAGATATGCCAGGGTTAGATAAGTCATTGGTAGAGCATCGACTGACTTTAAAACCTGAAGCTTCCCCGGTCAAGCAAAAGTTAAGAAGATTCCACCCAGACATAGCATTAAAACTGAAGGAAGAGGTCGATAAGTTACACCAAACAAAATTCATTAAAGTTGTCCTCTATCCGCAATGGGTGGCAAATATAGTCCCAGTCATGAAGAAAGATGGAAAGGTTCGAATTTGCATTGACTTCAGGGACTTAAACCGAGCATGTCCAAAAGATGATTTCCCCCTTCCTCATATCGATGTTCTTGTTGACAACACAGCTGGATACGAAACCCTATCATTCATGGATGGATACTCTGGGTATAATCAAATCCGGTTAGCAGAAGAGGATCAAGAGAAGACCTCGTTCACTACACCTTGGGGAACCTATTGCTACGTTGTCATGCCATTCGGACTAAAGAATGCCGGAGCAACTTATCAAAGGGCCATGGTGGCAATATTTCATGATATGATGCATAAATTTGTAGAGGTGTACGTGGATGATTTAGTGGTCAAATCTCAAACCCAAGATGAGCATGCTGAGGTATTGAAAAGGGGTTTGCAACGAGCCAGGGAATATAAGCTCAAAATGAACCCCAAAAAGTGAGTGTTTGGAGTATCATCTGGAAAGTTACTTGGGTTCATCGTCTGTAAAAGAGGCAAAGAAATCGATCTCAACAAAGCCAAAGCCATTATTGACATGCCTCCACCAAAGAACCTAAAAGAGTTGAGAGGGTTAATTGGTAGGCTATAGTTTGTTCGCTGGTTTATCTCACAACACTCCCAAAGGTGCAAACCTTTCTATGAGTTAACCAAGGCGAAGGCCGAATTTAGATGGAATTCGAGATGTCAAGAAGCATTTGATGGTTTAAAGAAATATTTGTCAAGCCCACCTGTGCTCAAACCTCCGGTTCCCAGCAAACCCTTGATCTTATACATCTCGGTCTTGGAAGGATCCCTGGGAGCAGTATTGGCACAATTAGATGATGAAGGGAAAGAGCGAGCAGCATACTATCTATCCAAAATCTTTGATCCTTGTGAACAAAAGTATACAACCATGGAGAAAACCTGTGCCGCCCTGGTTTAGGTGGTCCAGAAGCTCAAACACTACTTTCTGGCCCACGAGGTTAATCTCATTGCTCGCATGAATCCCATCAAATTTCTTCTTGAAAAATCTGTCCAGACTGACCGTTTGGCACGCTGGCAGAGCTTCCTCTCCCAATTTGACATCACCTACACCCAACAGAAGGCAATCAAGGGCTATGCAATTGCTGAACATCTTGCCCATCATCCTATCCAAATCTTTGACCCTATCCAATCATATTTTCCCGATGAAGAATTGATGTCCATTCGATCTTCCAATCTATGGACTTTGTATTTCGACGGGGCATTAAACTCCCAGGGTAGAGGGATAGGGATTGTTCTTCTATCACCCGAAGGTGTCACCATTCCACAGGCTTTTCAGCTCCATTTTCCAGCAACAAACAATATAGCTGAATATGAAGCCTTATTGGCCGGACTGGAGGCCGCTCACTTCTATGGTGTCACTAAACTAAGGGTAATCGGTGATAGTCAATTGATTCTCCGCCAAGTACTGGCCAAATACCGCACATCTCATCCCGGGCTCAGACCATACCAAGAACTCACCACCTGTTACATCAAGCTATTCTCCAAACTCGAATTCATTCATGTTCCTCGTGCTCAAAATATTCTTGCCGATGCTCTCGCTTCTCTGGCATCTTCACTATTTGTCCCGCTAGGCAGACAAGTTAGGACGATCTATGTCCGCCGACGTACCATTCCGGCAATGGAGGATGCACGATTCTTGAGGGTTAAAGAAAAATTTGAAAGGAAAGAATACATTGAGTAGAAGGAAAAAGTATCTCTGATTGAGTTGGAGGAATTAGAAGAGGGTGAGAAACCATGGTATCATGAGATTGCAAATTATTGTCAGGATCAGACATATCCACCGGGATCAACTGCCGAAGAGAAAAGAGCCATAAGAAGGGTCTCCCAGAGATACACCATCTTAGGTGGAGTACTTTATAAAAGGAGCTTGGCCGGTGTTCTATTAAGATGTGTAGATGAAGAAGAGGCTGAATTGGTGCTTAAAGAAGCGCACTCTGGATTATGTGGAGGCCATGTAAATGCTCAAGCCCTCGCCAAGAAGAAGATCATCAGGCAGGGGTACTATTGGCCTACTCTAGAAGAAGATTGCTCGATCTTTGTCCGGCACTGTCATCAATGTCAACTTCACGCCGAAAAGATTCACTCTCCCGCATCTTCCCTTCATCCGATTCACGCCCCATGGCCCTTCGCTATGTGGGCTTTTGATGTTATCGGACCCCTCGGTGACCCAAAGTCCACAAACAAAACCAAATCCTTCATCCTAACTGCAACGGAGTACTTCACCAAGTGGGCAGAAGCAGAAGCATACATGGAAATCAAGGCATCAACAGTCTGCACCTTCATCTAACGCAACATCATTGCCAGGTTCGGGATCCCAGGCGACATCATCACCGACAATGGACCACAATTCATCTCCCAGGAGCTGCGTGACCTTTGCAATAGGTATTGCATCAGATTGCATCATTCATCTCCATATTATCCTCAAGGCAACGGTCAAGCAGAAGCCACCAATAAAACCCTGATAAAAATCATTAAGAAGACTTGTAAGTCTAGCAAGTTCGCGGACTGGCCAGATAAGTTAGTTGATGCTCTATGGGCTTACCGCACTTCTATTCGAACCCCAACGAGTCAAACTCCCTATGCCTTGGCATTTGGGATGGAGGCGGTAGTCCCATACGAAGTAATCATCCCTTCCCTCCGAGTCCAGATTGATCGAGATATCCCGATGGACGAACGCCGAGATTCTCTTCTCGCGCAACTTGAACTCTTGGACGAAAGGAGACTGGCCGCTGCCGAACATGCTTGATCTTATCAAAATAGACTTAAAAGATTTTATCAGAAGAGGGTGGTGGAGAGAAAATTTGAAATTGGTGAGGTTGTGTTTAAAAGAATATTCGTTAAGCCTGGCGGTCCCCGCTCCAAACTTCAACCTAATTGGGAGGGTCCATATGTTATTTCGGCTGTTTATCCCGGTAATTCATATAAGCTGACTAATGCAGAAGGAGAAGAACTAGCTCATCCCTGGAATGGTGTATACCTCAAAAAATATTTCCCTTAAAACAAAAGTCACAAAAAAATCTTTAAAATCCAAAGGTGCGAAGAATAATGATAACATCTAACTCTTGCTTGCTCGGTGCACCAACTTGTCACTTAGGGAAATAAGGATAGGCATCATACTGCACACACTACACGCCTAGTTTTGAGATCCGATGATCGGAAGTCAGAGAGAAAGCTAGGCAACGCTCGGCAAAAGAAGGTCAACCTAATCCCGTTCTCTTCTCGTTTCGGTCCAGAATAGATAAAAGGGGTTAGAATGAGGAGTATCGAAAATGCCTATTGCCTTAGGTTGAAAATGCCTCTGAAGGTCTGACTTCTTAAAAAGAAGAAAAAGGTGCCAAAAGATGGGCAATGACCCCTCAGGGCGGCGAAAGAATAGACCTGTCTGAATGTGTACCGACAAAAGCCAAGAAAAAGAAAAAAAAAGGCTTCAAAAGATGGGCAATGAACCCCTCAGGTCAAAATCAAGCAAAAGCAAAAAAGACCTATTTGAATGTGGGCCATCAAAGAAAATGGCTGGAAGGAAGGACCCAAGGATGTCAAATCCTAAACAGGCAATACGGGCGCTAGTAGAGAAACAAATTCGACACCCTTGAATCCTATTAAGGACTTACTACCAATCTTCTTCCCTCTTTAACCTTACGGGTAAGGTTGACCGACTGGATCCAAGAAAAGCCATAGCCTATCAAGGGCGGAAGGTCAGAAGATCTCGGACTAAGCACTTTCTTACACGTGATGCCTACTCTTAACCCTTAGGTAACAATGAAGGGCACCTACGGCAAGCAGAGCAAAGGATGAGATGATCGTGTCCCTCACACCAAACAAAAAATCAAATATTTCAAAAAGCATCAAACAAATTTATAAAGTCAAAAATCCTAAAAAGAGAATATTCAAAACACCAAAAAAATCATAAAAAAACCCAAAATACCAAAAACATTGTAAAACCATCAAAACCCAAAACAAATCTGAAATCTTGAAACACCTAAAAATTTGCTTCCTAAATTGACTAGTTGCCTTTTCATTCATATTTAATTTCAGTCTTGCATGTTTTCTTTTGTGCATACTTATATTTTTCTGTTATTCTACCTTGATAAGGCCCATGTCCCTTGACAAAAGATTAAGGCAGTTTCGCCCTTTTCTTGCAAGGGACTAAGCCTAAATAAAGTTCTAATCGCCTTTTGAGTAAACGAATGGAGTCAGGAAAAGAAGCCAACAACTATCACTATGAAAAGAAAGGTACATCAAAGATAGAAGGGGCCGGCACATCACAAATCACCGCCTCCCTCTGTTGGGGCCTGATCCCCCGGAGGTGGCATGGCAAGTCTCTCCTCACCTCTCCTCCTATGACTACTAGTCTGAGTGGAACCCGAGTGGGTAGGTCCCCTCAGCGTGGTCCCACGGGAGTCGGAGCGGTGGGAGTGGCTCCGAGATCGAGACTGCAATGCCTGCATCATCAACTGACGATGCTCCGCCTCCACCCGATTGAGCTCTCTGGAGTGCTCAAGGCGAAGATGGAGGATCTGCTCGGACTCTGGTCGTGACAGCTTGACCACGCGAGCCTCCAGTCTCCCGACCTACAAGATGACAAAGAGATGCATCAGCTACAGGAAAAGCAGTTTAAGGAAAAGAATCAAACTTGTACCTCCTGTGTCAGCTCCTCTATTCTCTGAGCAGTCTGTAGAAACCAAAAGAAGCGTTAGTCCATGAATTTCCAGCTTAAAATCTTAATAAAGACATTGCACATCGGAAGAAGAAGAACCAGGATCCGGAATTCCTACGAGGGGCTCGAGCCCGAGCTCCCTCTGTAACTCCATCACCTACCGGAAGAATGTCAGGAAAGAAAAAAATGATGACGAACAAAGCAGAAAGATATGTACCTTGTCCTGGAGACCCAAGGGATCACTAGTAGAAGGCGGAGCACCCCCCCGCAGAGAGGTCGGAGATCCTTACCCAAAGATCCTTGTTCTACAAAAGAGAGAGTGTTAGAATCGAGCAAAGTAAAATAGAAGGAAATCACAGAAATTCACCTCGGTAGTAAGGGCCTGCACCCGTTCCTTCAGCTGGGCAATCTGCAAGAAAAGAAAAGAAGGTTAGCAAGGCATATAAATGAAGAAGACAGCATAAGAAAAAAACAGTAATCACCTCAAGGAGAAAACCCGTCTCTGAAGAACTGCTCCCGGGGTCGGTAGGTATGAAGGAAGGAGGATCGACCGGCAGATGCTCAGGACCCATGGGCTGGCCGAAGTCAAACAGCTTAAAGGGGGCCTCTGGAGGCTCATCGAAGACCATCGGCTCGGGGGCAGCTGGGTGGGAACCCAACTCCAGCTCAGCCACGCGCTCGCGGAGCCGTGAGATCTGAAAAGAGGCAAAGGAAACAGTCAACAACACTTAAAGATATTAAAGAAAGGCAAGGAACGTTACCTCATCGTCATGCCCACGCAGCTGTCGGCGCGCACCTCGATAGCGGCGTCGCTGAAAGAAAGAAAAGAAGGATCAGTTGACCGGCAATGGAAAGGTGCAAAGTACAGAAAATACCTGTCGCTCCAGCTCAGCCTCCAAAGATACTGTCCCTGCCCTCAAGCGAGACAGCTCTTCCTGAATACTATGAAAATAGCATACGGTTAGACATCAAGAAAAGGAAGGACGGTAATGAAAACAACAAGTGCATACCTCTCCACCCTCAGTAAAAAGGTGGGCAAATGTCTCCATATAGCGACACAGATAATCACCACTGTCAGATGCGCTGGAAGTCACTGGGGTGACACCCCTCTTCCAGATCCGAACAGCAAACTGGCCCTCCTTCTTCCAATCGATCTCCTGGATCAGGCCGCGGGTAGAACGACCCAGGCGCGGGTAAGGGGGGAGGTCCACCCACTCCTGGTGAAGCCCCAATGAGCGCATCATGAGACGCACCCACAGTGGCTCCATCTCGTTCAGGCAGATCAGAAAGGTGTCACGGCCAAAGACCGGACGACCCTCCAATGCCCACGGCTGCCGATCCAGATGAAGGTCTAAATACGGGCACCAGACCACCTGAAAAAGCAAGGCAAGACAGTGAATAAGAAGAATCGAGAGACTGAAAAGAAAAATAGCGGAATACCTCATGGTGGGGGAAGCAGAGCAGCTGCCTCCTCAGGTTTTCCACCTGATAGGGGTGGGAAGAAGCAGACCGAGTGGCAACCCAGCTGCTGATGAGCGGGTACTCGGGGTCAGCCTTCAGCAAGGCACGACCCAAGGGGATGTAGTAGTAACTCCTTACCTGTCAATGAAAACTCAGTTAGTCACCAAAAGACAAAGCAGAATTAATGATGAACAAAAGAGCAAGGCATACCTGAAGGAATGGAGTAAAGCCGGCTACTGAAACCGGACCGCTATCCATCGCCAGCGAGGAAAACAGATGGGCCAACATAGCGTCACCCCATGCATACTCACCAACCTTCGACCGGTCGGCAAGAAAGGGGAGGAACCGCAAGTGCACCCTGTCCGTCTTCGAGGCCAGAAGAAGACGGGTGAGGAAGAAAAGGAGGAACCGGCGGAGATCCTGGTCGGCCTGGACGGTGTCCTCCTCACCGACCAAGTAGCGCTCGACGCGTTTCGTCAACGCGTCGAGTACATCCGCCACCAGGTCATCCTTCCCCACACTGGCATTGCCCAGACCGAGCAAGTTCCCGACGTCTGTGCGCTTCATAACGCGCAGTCCGCCGGGGCAGTGTGGGATCGGATGACCCAGAAAGTCCCGGACCATAGCCAAGTAATCGCGGTAGGTCTTGCCGGTAACGGCGCGACCATGGATGCGAAGACCCGTAATCCGGGAAACATCCTCCAAAGTGGGAACCATATGCCCCCAGGGGAAGAGGAAGGAATGGGTAGTGGAATCCCATCTCTCCCTCAAAGCCTGGATCAGGGGGACGTCTTCCCAGAAGGTAGAGCAGCGGAGCAATGGGCTGTAACCCATTGCATCCAGTCGTACCTTCTGGAAATCCTTCAACCCTTTGTAGGCATGGAAGACCATTTCCCAGGATATCCGGGACTTGATCTTCCCCTGCACAAACAAACAATCATGTTAGAAACAATCATCATGAATAATTCAAAGGGGGAAGTCAAGATTCGGTTACCGAGACGGTCGGAGGAGGATGGAGGGAAGGCAGCTCCGATGGGCCAGGGTTGGCCGAACTAGAAGCCCCGGCGGAGGAGGAAGCGCCAGCGGAAGAAGAGGCTCCGGCGGCACCGCCACGCTCAACACGGGACCTCTTCGTTATCTGCATCATTTCAAAGTGTTAGAACGGGCCCAAAACAACGAAACAAGGAAGACGGGGGCCTGGTGACCAGGTGCCCCATTTATGGGGCGCCTGGACCAGGCGCCCCCTTGATAGGGCGCCTGGCGCCACCTTGATGGGGCGCCAGGCAGAGCCTAGCGCCCCATCAAGGGGGCGCTAGGGGTTTGGCCCCCTTCTCTCTTCCCGTTCTGATCCGGAACGACTCCGGATCGGTTCGGTCCCTTCTGCGAAATCGATGATAACAAAATAAATTACAAGTTTACAGTTGGAAGAAACTCACTATGGAATCCGCACGGCACACTGCACACCCCGAGAACGTCCCGCTCAGTAGAAAAACCAGAAAGTTGATGGTAAAATGAAGCAAAGGTGCAGGGGTGAAAATATAAAGTGTCATGGTCAAAATTTTCAATTTTTTTTTAAAAATATGTCTACAAGTAATATTCTTCATGAAAAACACAAATTCATCAGCAAAACATTTATATTCAATTCCTTTTTGCATACTTTTGCTGGCTACTAACACTGACAGGACGCAGACACAACTTGAAAGGGAACTACACTAAGCAAACTCTAGACCTACACTGATCAAGTCCTAGACACAACAAAAGCAAACCACATATGACTGGACACAATCAAAAGCAGATACAAGTCATCAACCGCGCAGCTTCCTCAGCTTTGCCGCGTATCGGCTCTTCCAGACCTCGTCTTCGTCCATGTAGGCACTCAGCGAGAAACTCTTGCAGATTCCCCAGATAGCAAGAATGCTCTGGCATTCTTCATCGTCAGCCGCCGTGCCCATCTGACGATCCTTGACAGACGGAATATGAGAGAGACGAGGAACCTTGAGCCGTGGTTGGCCCAACTGAAGAAGACACCGATGTGGGTTGTAGATGATGAAGGAGGTGCCGGTGATCAACCGAAGATCCACCCCGGGAGTGGTAGAGGCACGAACATTTTGGCGCATAACCGCCTCGGTAGGACAGAAAAATACGCCACTGCTTATAGCCGAAAAGTACAAACGCCAGTCAGCGCGGGTCTTCACCGAAGGGCACTTGTTCATCACTTTGTATTCCATGCAGAGACGGCTGGTGAGAGGCTGGAGGGGGCTCCGAGCAAAAAGCTGGGAGGCCGTGGCTGGTCCGAAGCACACGTCAAACTTGAGATGCCAGTCAGCCCAGCACATGAATAGAAGGATGCTGCCAAACATAGGCCTACCAACGCTAGCAGAGGTCATGCCATCATAGAGATAGCCTAACACCGAGTGGGCTATGCACTCGTTAGACCATATGCCCTGGATGCAAGGAAGATAGGTAGGATCGAGCCACCCGTCCTCACACGGGTAAAGGAGCACCGAGGCAAGGTAAGCAGCAACACCTTTGGCACCGGGCAGCAGTAGGTCCTCATTGTCACCGGCGCCTTGAATCACGCCAATGGACCAATCCGCCAGTGCCTCGGTGTAAATAAGCCCACCTACCATGATGGACCGAGCCTCTCCGGTGGTCATAAAGCCACGAAGGAAATCCAAACCGGTGACTGGCTCAGCAGGAATAAACATGGCCTGGCCGTACCCAGGCATGGCACGAAGCCCCAGGAATAGCTCCACCTCTTCTAAGAGGATGGTACACTCAAAGGAGTCAAAAACAAAAGTGTGAGTATCAGGGTGCCACATCTCGAGAAGCGCACCCGCCAGAGAAAAGTCCCAGAAATATTTGAGGAGGTGGTTGGCATGGACTAGGATGCCGGAGAAGCCCCATCCGCTCAGAATAGTCCGCACATGGATGTTGATGGCGGCCATCAGACGAGCTATCCACAGCACCTGACCATAACGGCGAGCGCCGGGGAAATTTGGAAGGTCCTGCAGAATAATCACGCGATCAGAAAAGAAGGTTTCGGAACAAAACAAAAAGGGGTGCCTAATAAAGCCACTACCACTCCCATGGACACTCGGTTCCAAATATGGCACGGGACTTCAGAAAAACTTTTCATCTTGTTTGAACCGGTAGGACGAGAGGAGGAGGATGCCATCGGAGAGAAGGAAGAAGAAGAACACTGTAGCTGGTGTGGGGGAGAAGAAGGGGAGGTCCCCCCTTCTTATAGAGCTCAAAAGACTGCCTCGGGAAGGAGCGAGCTTAAAGACCGCGCAGGTGCCCCACTTATAAGGCGCCTAGCGCCCTATAAACAGGGCACCTGGCACCCTATAACCAGGGCGCCTGGCGCCCTGTAAACGGGGCACCAGGCGCCCTGGATCCTTGCGTGGGCCGTGGATAAGCCATGCCCACGTGGGTTATCATATACATCTTGCATATATATCGTTGAAGACCTCGGGTCTGAAAGGACTGAGTCGGAGAACCCCTTCAACAAAATCGATGAAGGACTCAGTCACCTCTTAGGCCCGCGGATAAGCCAAAGTCAGATAAACGGGGACGATGGTGTCTCCACGGATGTCCTGACCCGTTGCGTTTGACCTATATCTTCAACTATTTTCTTATATTTATTTGTATTTCTTTAAACCCAGCATGCATCATGCATCATCTCATGCATCATCATACTCATACCGACCTTTCCGTTACGGTCTTTCTATGTCTTTCTAAGGAGGATTTGGTCTGCCCGGAAGACCCAGTTTCAACCGTGTTTCAATGATTTCATCAAAACAAGAAGTTATTCCTGAGCAAAACCCGATGAATTTGAAGAACCCAACCTTGGTTGATTACTGGTTTCATCTTTACTTTTTCGCAACTTACCTTCCACCGAGCCCAGCACACCATGCAGTTCGGGTCCTGGCCGGTAACAGTTCTCCCCCACGTGGGATTTTAGTTATTTACTTTCAGTACTGTTCTTCTCTTTAACCAATCAACCAGAGGGAAGGTTTCGATAAGACAAAGGGTAATCTCGGAGTCCGGTAAAGTTTTATTCCACTCAACAAGGCCAATGAGGGCGTGTCTAAATCTACACCTTGACGTCACCTTTTCAGTTCATTACCACTTCATTCCGCTACGCCACATTATGCTTCGCTACATTCGCCTATGCCTCATTCGTGTCATTCCCCTACAAAGCCGACGCCAAGGCGAGGCAAGCTGTAGACACGCAATTTTATCCCAGTTGGAGAGTTTAAATTCTTGTTTCCATGGAGAATACTTAAAGCAGATCACGTTTTCCGGACGGATCAAGTTTCTGGCACGTTCCGAAGGGGATCAATAGAGCAATCAGCCGAGCCAAACACCCTGTGTATAGGGCACCTGGCGCCCTGTATATAGGGCACCAGGAGCCCTATATATAGGGCTCCAGGCACCCTATATACAGGGCGCCTGGAACCAAATCAAATCGATTTGACCGGCTGATTTGATCCCCCGCAGTGACTCGTCTTTTCGACCTGACAGACCTCATGATGCTGGCACCCCATATACAGGGCGCTATGCCGCGTGGCACTATTTTTCGAAAATGGCCAAAGTGCCCTATTTTGAGCTATAAATAGACCCCCATTTGGAGCTTGGAGGAGGTTCCAACTTGGTGCCACCCTAGAGCTCATACAACACCACGTTTCTAAGCCATTTTCACCCACCATAAGCCTCCAAACCGATCCAAAATCGTCCACCAAAAACCCAAAAAACCTTATGTTTCTGTCACCCAGAAACATGTTTTTTCTCCAACTTTGAGAGCTTCTATCCGTCTCTCCTCTTTTATCCAGCATCCAAACCACCTTCCATTGGCTTCATTTGAGTATTGTCTACAAGGAAGAGCCCCTACTTCATCCCGGAAGCTGCCCAGCACTCCGGAGCGGCGTTGCGAAGAGGGGAAGAAAATCTGTTCGGGCCAGACTTAGTGCCCCGTATACAGGGCGATTTGACTTTGGTCAACGCGCCCCATAAGGGGGGCACCTGCTCCTAGCGCCCTATATATAGGGCACCAGGGAGGGCATAAGCTCGTTTTGTCATTTTCGAAGTCCGATCGCCCGTTTAATCGAGTTTTTGTCTTCCTCTTTCATCTTAGCACTGTTCATCATGTTATTTGGCATGTCTTAGATCATTTTGCATCTCATATATGTTTAAAAACCTACCAAAAATAGGGGTTGGGATTCCGTCCCGATCCGGTTAGTTCATCCCCTTTTGCATGATTCAGAGTCGTTCTCAAGCATGATGCT
This sequence comes from Cryptocoryne crispatula var. balansae, assembly GCA_036172225.1. Classification (NCBI taxonomy): domain Eukaryota; kingdom Viridiplantae; phylum Streptophyta; class Magnoliopsida; order Alismatales; family Araceae; genus Cryptocoryne; species Cryptocoryne crispatula. Next base: position 27,181,665 of record CM069927.1, read on the forward strand.
ATACTTGCGCTAGAGCTATTGATTTTCATTTGTCTTTCTTCATGTTTTGTGCAGGACATTCTTAGGTAGATCGACCGGAGTGAAGCTTCAATCCGATCGTAGGTGAAAGAACTCCCTAAAGCTCTCCCTTCTCGGCCGGCCGAGAAAGGATAAGTTAGAACCTAACAATCTCCCCCTGTTTACATCCCCAAGGTACGACGGTTAAACTCAAATTCTTTCTAGTTCATTTGCTTAATACTCAATCACACTTTGGAGCCTTCGGCTCCTGGCGACCACACACTTCACCTTACACCACACACACTCCTTCCCCTCTTCTTCTCTCTCCCTCGCCGACGCGCGCGCGCGAGCCGAGCCGGCTCATCCGGGTGCCTACAATGATAAGAAATCAAATACATTAGTTTATCCAGATATTTAACATCTTGTCTCATCTCAAGGATTTTATGACTAATAACATTTAAATCATACAAAACCTAATCTCTACAAAAATAAACAAATGAAAAAGGAAATGCATATGTATTTTCTGTCCTCCCCAATCTCTCTCTCTCTCTCTCACTCTCATCATAATAGAAATGTAAGTGTTGCATTGAATCTTTATAATGAGCAAAACATGGTGGCCCCTCCTCAATCAATTGCTCTCCCTCTCTCTCTCTCTAGAGAGAGAGAGAGAGAGAGGGAGAGAGAGAGGATAGCTGCCCTGTGTGACATATTTCCCCTAATCATTGCTTGTCATCACTCCTTCTACCCCATTTTTCCCTTCCTCGGATTCACAATGTTTGACAATGTATTTCTCTTACCCTCATCTCTTTGGGTCTTCCTCGATAGCACCCCCTTCAGAGGCCCATTCCAATTCCCAACCCTACTTGTTCTATACTCTTCTAGTGAAAGGTATTGGCTTTCCCAATATGATCTCTCTCTTACTTATTAGTCATCCATCCATACATTCTTAGTCTTGGTCTCCTCTGATGCCTAAATTGTTGCAATCTTTTTTCATCACTTCTCTTTCATCTATCACAAGTCTTTGTACTACTATTATAATCTCTTTTTCTTGCCATCTGCATTGCTATCAGTTGCTCTTCGAGGGAGTCATCGTCCCATGCCACCAAGTTACCACCCCATGATGCCTCTCCTTGTGCCACCAACCAGCTCTAAAATTGCTACCACTTTTAGCTTTTGGAGATGTTGTGACTAGCTTCTTTCCTAATCACACTCAATGCCATTTTCCTAGTCATTGAAGTAGTTTCATGCCATGCACAATCTAGAGCATCACGTCCATTGCCCCCTTCAACACCCTCTCTTTCACTCCTTTCTCCATTGTTTTTTTCCTCCTATTTCTCTTCTTTTTCTCTTCCTCATTCTTCCTTCTTCTAGTAGAGAAATCTACAATTGCCATCCCTTAGCCTCCTCGCACCATCAAAATCCCTTGTCATTGTCTTCCAACACTACCATCCTTTCTCATTGGTAACCCAATGTTTATATCCCTCTCTCTCCCATTCTAGTGTGTGTCTAGCCCCCCTCTCTCTTGCCCTACCAAGTATGTAAGCATCTATGTCATACTATTAGCATTTCCCCATCATTGTTAGTGCTATGTAGACACCTCTAGTTATCATCATACAACTATCTAATCAGTGCTTGATCAATCGATCAATGGTCGGATTGGTAGTTTGATAATTAGTTTAGTATCCCAATGAATGCCAAATCACTAGATTAGTAGCCAATTGACTATTTTGATGTCATCTTCGATGCTCTGTCTTCTTGCAACATAAGAGGTCATGAGTTCCGAAGCCTTATCATCTAATTGGTAGGTTCTTCTTGTTTACTTTATTATGTTGTCCTATGCATTATTTTAAATTATGTATAGTTATGTTAGTGATCCATACAAAATATTTTATATTAAAATTGTGTGCTAAGAATGTGTTGAATAATTAGACCTTTAAGATAAGTTCTTAGTTTAAAGGAAGAAAAAATATTAATTTTTGACATTATGAACATTTGGGATAATACATTTAAAATTAGGTAAGTTTTATAGATAAGATTTTAGGTACATCTATATTATGTTTTTAGATCCTTTTATCTTGCATATAGTCTTATATATGTTAGTTAGATCGCTGTTAACATCTTGAATATTGTATACAAATGGTTAGGTCTCATTTTGATATTTTGACGATTATAGTTTGAGCATGTAAGTGAAAAGTGTATTCCATGTTATAAACTAGAGTCCAAGTGAATATGGTTAGATTTAATGGTCTGTTGTTATAGTATGCATGTATTAGATTTATTATGAGTCATCGACCATCGAGTAGGTAAATATTTAAGTAATATAGGCCTTTGAGTTGCGTTGCACATGCAGTTTATGCAGTGTGCTACATTCTAATATGTAATTGCACTTACACCAAACTAGAGTTAGTGCTTAAGATAGCATGGATGAGAATAGTTCAGATCATCATTTGATTCTAGATACCTTAGTTCATCATAAGTACATCACTACTTGGATACACTTTGAGATTTATCTTACTATCTGTTACTTCTATATATGGTAGATCCAATATAAGTTTTAAGACATTGTTTTATGTGTAGTGAGGCATAATTATGTGTACACAAGATGACAATTCCTTAAATGGTTTGTGAGAAAAGTAAGTGTTAGTTAAATTTATGATGGTTTGTGTACACAAGATGACATATTGTATAAATTTATGATGGTTTTGCATGCATATGTTGAGATGCTAGATCTGTAGAAATGTCAATAGTTCTTGTTAAATATGAAATCTTTATGTTTAGATTAGAGGTCAAAAGAATGGGTAGTTGCATTATCATGTAGATTACATTTTTCACCTAACAAAGTGAAAATTGTGAAAAATATGTATATGTGCTTGATGCAGAGTCAAACTAGTTGCTCTTGAAATTGTTGACCCATGATTACTTTGTTATACCATTTTGTGTTGATGTGAAAGATATTATTTTTTGCATACTTGGTATTTGATAATGACGATAAGTAGGATTTGTGGTGGGGAGCCTTATGAGTTTATGTGATTAATCCCAATATTTTTAAAAATTTCAAGTAATCATGTTTAGTGTAGTAGGAACATGTTTATTCAGAATTTGAGGAGCTAACTGATTGGCCATTTCACTTTTAAATTTGAAATTAATATTTAACTTTCTTAGATTATAAATACATGGCTATATTTTGTATAGATTATGATAATTTTAAAATTGAATTTGATTTTTTTCTTTATTTCCAAACCACTATATTCAAACAATATTCTATTGCATATGGCAATTCATGGGGTGACAGACCTATAGATGATTGAACATATTATCATGATCGATTTATCTTCGCATATGATCATAGAAATCATTGATAATGTGATGTCAAATAGTGTAATGTAATATAGAAATATTATTTACTCAATAAAATATTATAAAATGTCAAAACATATCAAATATGATTGACTTGTAAGAAAATGTTTCTTTCAAGTTTTGACCCTTATTAGCTCTAGCATATATTTAGGCAAACCCACAACAATATGTCGTTTGGTCTATCTTAGGCACAAAAGCTTCATGGCAACTAGCATGTCGTGTGTCGACAAATGACAATGTATGTTGCCATCTACGTGAGAATGTTATGCGGTCTTTTAAGGCTCCACCTCAATTGTATTGGCCTTCCTTGGATAGGGCTAACTTGGTGCAACATCTTAAGTGTAATGACCCCATATGTCAGCTCCACTTTGCCTCCATAGTAAATACAATCACACCCCGTAGTCAGACATACCTTCCTCGTGTCAAGACTCCTCTACACAATAGTCATCTATGAAATCTAGCATCACCCAACATCCTTTCTATGGCCTACTCTAGGTATCCACCAATACTACGAAGCATTACCACTAGGTGGTACCACTCGACATGCTCTCAAATCCTTATGCCCTAAGGATGTGCCACACCTACACTACTATGCAATTACACAAATGAAAGTAACAAGAAAGAATGCAATAGTTGGCCAACAAGATAAAATGGACACTTTATATTTATACATAATAATGTTTATACTAATAGATAACAATGTAAAAAAATTGACTTGGATGATGGTGAGAAAAATGGTTGGCCAATGTGGGCCTGCTTTACCAGCCTAAGTCACTTGCACTCACCCTACTATCCTAAGGCACGACCCTATCTTTTAATCCCTAGTGTATAAAGTCTTATTCTCAAGGTCATATGTTGATAATAGCAATAGGGACATAGGAATTAAAGGGGACAACTTTGGTGATACACCCGAGTGAATGATGGATGGCCATAAAAAATGTTGTAGCACACAAGGATTGTCGTCTCGGATTTCAGCTTCATCTCGGAATGTTGAAAGAAAAGAGATCTCGTGAGATTCTCAGAAAAATCTCAGGAGATCAGATCTCGGATTTCATTTATATAGGTTATGCCTTACTCAAATATTGCCATTTTGCATCTAGATTGATCTCATAGATACTGAACAGAATAGATCTCAAAAAAATGTAAAGAGATTGGATCTTGAAAATAACAATCAATGTATATATGTTTAGATGTAAAATGTCATGTAATCTTTTCAAAAAGAACAAGAGAATTCATATTAAACATCAAAATAAGATACAAGAGAATTAAAAGTGTAACACAGAGAGGGTGAATCATTGTTAATATGAGACATATAAGAGATCTTATGTTAGACTAAAATTTCATCTTGAACAATATAGATAGAAGATTGGCATCTTGGGTCAATTGTACATATTTAGTCATAAAAATATTAAGTTATAAAATTTTATCAAACAATAATGTTTAGATAAATATTTGTATGGATTCCATGATAAAATTGGAAATATATGAATCAAACATAACAAAGTCATTCAACAAGTCAGGAGTAGTAATAGGCAAAGGAGATCAAGGTACCAAATATATTATATGGATATTCTCGTTTCGGTGATCTCGTTTATCGGACGTGTAGAGAAAAAGAGATTCTCGGGAGATCTCGAGAGATTCTCGGGAGATCGCATTCCATGGTAGCACATACAACATAGGTATAGTACCAATTTGACATGTAACAAAGCGAAGGTGAGGGCAAGAAGAAGAAGCTAGTGAAGAGGGTGTCATGATTTGAAAATTAAATAACATAATCATGCATCAAAATATTCAACGTTGTGACAGTGGGATGAAAAATTCAATGTTGTGATTGTGGGATTCCACAACCTAACTAAACATACTACAAAACCTCCATTAAATTCCAACTAATTCATGAATTTCAAAACTCAAACTTAAACAAACCTTTTTATAAGTTTCATCAAAGCCACGGAAAAGAACTATACTATTAAGTCTAACAACATTCTTATTCAAAAACAAAGTCACACAAATAAACTAAGTAGAGAATATCACTCCTCTCTAAGTGTAGGTGACTTTGATTCCTCTTGTTCCACTTGAGCCTTGATCTCTAGCTTCTTGTTCTTCAAAACTTGTTGGAAAATTTATAACAATAAAGGGGTGAGTCATTAATGACTCAAAGGATTTACACACTTTTCTCGCCAATCGGATAACTAGTATAAGTAAGGAATGATACATAACATATTTAACTTGAAACATAACAACTAAAAGTATAGAATATCTTCTATATTAACCGTGCAAGCCTATAACCTAACAAGGTTTGTTTTTTATAGAAAAGATCATGCCACAACTACACACTTCTATATCAATGCATACTAGACCACACAATCTAGACAAATACCTTCTAAATGACCTTAAAACTTGGCATATTATGATCCTAATATAGATGTACAAATCTGATTTATACCAATATGCATATTTCATGACCTACATGACTATCAACAAGCATATTTCATTTCCTTCAAACATAAAACATATAGCAAGAAATTTACCGACTTGTTTTCACACATCATTTGTACAAATTACTTTCACTAGCTCTATCATATATATAGTAACATAAACTAAGCTAGACCCATAGTGTACATAGGTAGTGGTGGCAATTAGGATAAATTGAGGTAATTTGGGATCTGTAAGAGAGCCAGATTCATTTAGGTTACCTACTGCCCATGGGCAATTGTCTAACATTGGCTGGTGAAGTTTTCATAGCATGCCATAGCAAGAGTTCTTCATATTCATTTCATACTATGCATACAATAGATATAATCTTCTAATCTCAATGTTTTTCATGCAAAACATGACATGTATAACAAGCTAGACAAGACTTATGACAAACTGACTTAATTAACTTGTTCTAAACCAAGCTTATACCATATTTTACCAAATGGAAATAATCAAATCATACAAAACATAATCTATGATTTCAAATATAGTTAGACAAGATTTACATGAACTATACACATAATATAACACAAGATTAACTATACATGTTCCAACTGATACAAGACAAATGACTTACTTCATACTTGTCATAAACTAAACAATTGATGTTCTGATTTTTACATATAAAATGTGACATAAATAGGGTTCTAAAAGTTTAATTTGATAGTTTCAAGATTTACCAAGTATAATTACTTGATTTCTATTAACTAGGTTTATATTAGTACATAACTATTAATTCTATGGCTCATAAAACCAATTATATAGCAAAAATCTTTTACCAAAAACATGATCAACATTATACAAAATATCATTTTTCTTAATCTGGTTCAAGAATTTTGAGTGAACAATGACAAGTTCAAAATCCTTGATTAAGCCAATCACGGGTTATTAGGCCAAATCATGTATTTTTATTATGATTGAATGGTCAAATACTTAAACGAGCTTGAGAAATATACTTGGAACTTTTTGGGGTTTTTTTTTGAAATTTTTGAGATTTTTTTTGGATTTTCTTCATTTTCTTCAAGTGCCAAATCAAGAAAATCTAGAAATGACTAAACCGGCTCCAAACTGGCTAAACCGGGCAGCTTGACCAGGCTGGACTAGGGTGACAACTGTGTTGTGCTAGGCGATTGGGCCGAGCATGAGCTGGTGCTGGGTTAGATGCATCCATGACTGGACTAGACATGCACGAGCGGTGCTCGCGAGAAGATGGTGGGAGAGGCAATGGACGGTGGTGGGCGGACATTGGTGGTGACTAGAGGGGATGATGCTGGCAATAATGGCGGCAATGGCAAGGAGGGCGGTGGCCAGTGGTGGCAGCGAAGGAAGCTCCCCACGATGGCTTTTGACGAAAACAAGGGAGGCGGCGGGGTAGGCAACCAGCCGACCAATGATGCTTGCGAGGGGGAGGAAAGGAGATGGTGGATTGGCTAGAAGAGAGGGACTGGAGGGATTGAGGCAAAGTGGGACAATGAGAGAGAGATAGAGATAGAGGTAAAGAGGGAGATAGAGAGTTCGACAGAGGGAGAGTCATCGCGGCAAGGAGGGGAGGCAGTGAGGCATGGCTGGGGGGAGGGGGGAAGTGTTATAGAATATTTTTTTCCAACTGTTACAAAGGGCCTTAAGCCTAGGGCCTCACACCTAGTTGGTCGCTCATAGAGCATGATTTAATTTTTGGCCATGAGCCTAGGGGCTGACACCTAGTTGGTCCCTCCTAGAGTTTGAAATAATTTTTTTTCAAATATTATCAGCATGTTTTATTTGTTGATCCTGATCCCCCATCTTAAACCATATCTAAGCCATTTTTAAAGAAAACAATGTCATAATTTCAAAAGATACCTTCATAAATGTTAATTTGCTTATGTACAACCAACCATTCCGAAATTAGAGATGTCATATCGATTTTTTTATTTCTATTAATTAAAATATATATTGATTAAAAAATTTATTAAATTATGTCAACATATGTCATTTCGAGTTGGCAATATCAACGTTCTTCGTTAGTCATAAACTAACGCTATGAACCATGTAGCTCCCTATCATCCTTCTCTAATATCTCACTTGTCAATACAGGATCACATGTGAATGTCATACCTAGTATGCAATTTTGTATATTTTTTTGTTAAATCGTCCAAAACCAATACAAAAATGATATTGGCTTATTGCAAAATATTCAAATCAAATAAAATAATTTTGTTTTACCTTCCCTTTCCCTCGAATGCACGTTACAAATGACTCCATCATATACCTTTGTTATCATTTATATATACCTTATAATCACAATCTTTTGCACTTCACCAAAAAAACCTCTTGTAATTCTATCATAAATTCTTCCAAAACAGTAAAAACAATACATAAATTTTGTGTATTCTGGGATTTTCTATCAAACTTCAAATAAAAAAATATTTTCTACTGCAGACGAACTAACCATAAATAATCCAAATTGACTAACCAAAATGATTGTAATATATTCCATATATTCGGGTGCACTATAACTCTAATCATAATTTCATAGTATAGTTCAAAACCTAGATCCCTCTATAAATTGAGTAATTTATATTTGTTAAAAAATAAGTATGACGTTCTTTTATCTTCATTTATTCGATATTTAATTAGAGATTAATGTTTCATAAAAAAAACTGAGCTAACTACTTCACTGCTAATTGGTATCAATATAGTTTCTCCACATTTTTATGATGTCATCATATTTGATCAATTTCTTTTATTGATTATCTTTGATAATCTACATTGGAAAGACCTCTCTCTCTCTGTCTCATCCTTACTGATACTTAAAAATAAATTATATTGGGTAACTAAAACCATTTTACATCGCCGCCAATTAAACACCAAGTTAAAAATTAATTTATAGAGTAAACGAATATACTCGGAACAGCATGAGGGATTCTAAATGAGAGATCCTTCTAATCTAAGGACTAGCAGCGTTGTCTCGGTCTGGTCCTTGTCCTCCTTGTCATATATATTGAAGTTAACAAATAGAAAAAGAACTAAAATATGATGTGCTACAGCGCGCATAAGTCACGAGATCTCGGGCTAGTTGAGCACAAGGACATAGATATAGATGGGATAGATATATATTTACAAGGAGATTGACATGCATATATTTGCCGGCCAGTTGGCATCCCACCTTATCCCGTGGACAGGGATTTAAGAGCCGCAGGAGCCCACCTTCTCCCTGGGGAAGGTCCAGGTGGGGATCGAGCACGGCACGTTGCATGGCCGGCTATCCTGAACAAAAAAAAAATGCATATATATATGACATTCCGTAAAGGGTCCGTTTCGATCCATCCTAAAGTAAATTTTACATAAATACTTTCAAGAATTAACCTTTTCAAAAGGTATTATTATATTTGATTATCTAAATTTTATTTTCCTCAAAAATTTGACTGTAGGAATATACACATACTAAAAAAGCGTAGTTCAGAATCGTAATATATAGAAGAAGCTTCTGCTTCTATAAATTTATTCAGTGACCAACTGCGCAGGCACATGATTTAGGTAGTATCTTAGGCCGGCTAATTCCTTCTGATCATACAGCTAGTTAGCGATTACTATTATAGTACCGCTGAGGAATAACAAGAATATATACGCATGAGTATCTAAAAGCACGTAATCATCCTCCACCGAGTACCAGCAAGCTAGAGTATGCATGCATATGGCGATGCTGTGTTTATCTTACGTATCTCTCTTGCGGGAAAGCGTATGAAAGAAAAATATAAAGGATCAGATCACACCAAGATGCGAAAATCGGTTTAACTTGTGGCAAGTGCAGGCGTGGAATATATACACATGCTAAAAAGAGCGGACTTCAGAATCGTTATATATAGAAGAAGCTTCTGCTTCTATAAATTTATTCGGTTACCAACTGCGCAGGCACATGATTTAATAGGTAGTGTTTTAGGCTGGCTAATTCCTTCTGATCATACAGCTAGTCAGCGAGAATCGGTTTTAGCTTATGCAAGAATGCATAAGATAGAAAACAGGAAGGATTAAGATTCCATCAAGATGCGAGAATCGGTTTTAACTTTATAGCAAGTGCAGGCGTGGAAACAAATCAATGAGGTACGTAATTAAGGAAGAACCGAATCAGTACTTGATAGTAACGTAGCCTCCGCACGAGCCCAGCCGGCGGTGTATAAAGCTGATTAACGTGCGTATACGCTTGCACGTAGCTACTTCCTGCAGTCGGTGTGCGAAACGTCTCCCCTCACAATTAAGCTTCGTGTTGTCGAGGCAGCACCTCCGCCGGCGCCCGTAAAATGTCGTCATCCGATGGGGTGTGCCGCTATGCATGGCAGCAAGTTGAATGCTGAAATTTACGACCAGAGGAACCGGAAGACCATCTTTCTCGGCAGCTTCAGCACCAAGGAAGAGGCCAACGCAGCTTACAGAAGGAAGGAGAGGGAACTAAGTGGCTCCGGTCGGTCCGAGACCGGCAACGTCAGCGCAGCCAACTCTCGTCGCTTGGCCGACATGGATCTGCACGAGTTTTTGCAGGCTAATGGAGTCATCTATCGCAAGTAGGGGATGCCATTAATTCGACGATGCTTCAAAGTTTATAGTTTGTTAAGCACCCTAATGAATAATTTCTCTTTGTCATTAGCTTTTATCACTGTTTTGACTTTTGAGTGGACAAGAAGTCTTTTAATTAATTTGTAACTCTCTCTTTCTCTCTCCCCCTAACACTGGACACCACTGACGAAAAACATTATACACGCTGACATGTACGTACATTTTCAACGCCACAATTAATATGCCTAATATTCATATATATATATATATAAGGTATTTCGTTCTATTTGATATTAGTATGGAAGAAAAAGTCTGGTTGTTTTCCGTTGTTACACCTTGGTCATGTAATTTGATGTTTGCTTTTGCGCCACGTTAATTATCAATTAATATTCTCATACACAATATAGTACCTAAATATATTGTAAATCATATATTATAAATCCCATATTTTGCGTAACAAGTCACGGGATGTAAAGCACTGTAAACAATACAAATTAATTAATTATAAGCTGTGAATTTATGAATCTACGTAATAAGTTGTCATATGTTAATTAACTTCGTAATTATATAACTACAGCAAGAGTTTATCTGTCATGTACATGCTTCATCGTACGTAGTTATACGTCAAATCAGTGGAAAAACGAAATTTGTCAGCATTTGTAATAACACAATACGCACTATATATATCTAAAATACACGTCAGCACAATATATAACTTTAATTACTAAGCGTACTCCTTGCTGGCTTGGCTCCATAATTTTTTTGTACGAAATAGAAAACGAAGTTAATATATGGTTAAATTTCACTAGGGCATACATGATTTCAAATTAAATATTGTTGTGGTACCTCCACAAAACTAGGATATATATATAACTGGACATTCTATTTTTATAGGCTGACCTTCTTCGTATTTACTTTCATATTGGAGGCTTTGAGATCTCACTTAACTCAACGAATGAGAGGAAGGCACTACAATTACATGTACGTTATACAAATAGCTAGCTAACATTGTGATTTGCACTTGATATATACCAAGCTAACCACTTCTTTGGTTAGACTATCAAAATTGATATTATATTAACATGGCTATTGCTATTTATGGAACATATAATATTAATATCAAAAGTGATAGTATCAATTCTTTTATGTGTTTTGATAATACTATATCAATATTAAAATTGATATTTGGTGTTTGATAATACTAGCTATATCAATATCAAAATTGTTATTAGGAATTGGATTAATTATAGAGTCAAATCTATTATCAAAATAAAACACCAATGTCAAAATATATTATTAATAAATAAAAATATATACTAATGATAGGACGTTTTAACCATGCAATTTTCAAACTGTGTCTTGATTTGTCAAAAGTCTCTATAAATCACAAAAACTTGGCGTTAGCCCAAGTTAGATGTTTTATTTTGTTTTGAACTTATATTGTATTGTTTAAATTTAATATATATTTTACAAATAAATTTAATTGCTCAACTTAACAACCAACCAACCCAACAATTCAATTTGCTTCATTTAACTGTTATAACTTTTGCCAAACGCCTTCAATTCAAATGTTAGTCTAGTTTCCTTTTCAACTAAAACAACATAAACTTTAGTCAAACCAAACCATGAAGGCCCTTAATTGCAATGTTTTTCTTAACCCGTGGCCTTTATAATATGAGTTATTTGTTTTCAATATCAAGCACCTATATCAATATTAGTATTAGTTTTAAAACTGATATTGATCCCTTACATCAGTTGGTGTTTGAATATCGATATTAATTTTAAAATTAACAGTATAAAAGTTATCATAGATAATATAGGTGCATACTTGCATTGAAAACAATATTCCCCATATCTCTGATCATGTTTACTAGGGTTGACAACTTATCCACAAGCTGAGAAAAATGCATGTCTATCATGGGTGGATCACTTCTTGACATGTTTGCTACAGGCTGATAGACCGTACCCCTACGTGTGGACATGCACTTAAGAAAGACTTGAAAATGAAATCCTAAATAGGCTGTGCTCTGATACCAATTGAAGCAGAACAGGATCAAGATAAAATGAAACTACTTGCAAACTAGCAAATGCTCAATACAACAAATTGATTTAGACAGATTGGATACGGGACTTTCAAAGAAATTATCTTGACCATAAATTAAACCATCGAGAAACAAGCATTTCAAGTAGCCAAAGAGATAGTAAGAAGATTAAGTAGCTTTGAGAACTAACCCAAGACAAAAGAACTTTACTTTAGCATGTAACAAAATAGATTTTCTTTAAAATGTCTAGATTTAGGATCACTCTAATATTCTTCCAACATGATGACAAATAGCAAATGAATGAAAATAGATAGGACCTACCCACTCAAGCATGACATATGAGAATTTGAATAATAAACTTGCACGTAGACTTTCTTAGTAAGATTGGACAAGAGAATATCTCTACACTTGACAGTTGCACCAACTGAATGAACTGTTCTTATCAGTGAGTAGATCCCTGTAAGGAATCATCCATTAAAGTTTGGTGTAGCGGAAGCGACGATTCCTATGAGTTCCTTTATAATCCATCTCAATCAGAACCGAACGACGAAAATCGAAAACCGATCAAATCGGGTTCGAATATACCTGATAGGGATTCATATAATCCCATGGAGAAGAAGGAGATGAGCTTCTTAAGCTCTACAAACCGTTCAAGCGTCCGGTCTCCAGCAGTATCCACACGAACTTCATCCACAGTAGGTTCTCCCTTCGCGTCGGCCTCGAGAACTCTTCCCGAACGGAGCTCCATCGACCATGGACACCTTCTAGAGAGAGGAGGAGGTAGGGAGGAGGCTTGGGACGTGGTTTTCACCCTTGGCTTGATTGGGTTTGACTGAAACCATTAGTATTTATAGAGAATTATGGAATTTTTCATAAAAACCCAAAATCTCTATAAATTACGCCCATGCCCCTGTACTTGTGGATAAGTCCTTTTGTGTGTGACCCACTAGGCCCAATAACCTATTTGGTTGAGGCCTAAATAAAATAGAACAATTCTATTTAATTTAATTAAATCCGTTATCCGATAACAGATTAATCGGCCTACCGATCATGAAGGGTACAAGCCACATCCCATGATCCCAAATGGCTATGGGGATAATCTCATCTCCATTGAGCCTTTCCATCATTAGTTACCACATGGATATAAACCCTCATCCATCCAATGTCCCGGTCGGAAAGGAGTACGGCATCGACTGTCAACTCCTTAGTGTACCGACTCTATAGGATCCTGTACTCGGAATTGGATCAATTGGAAAACTCATTTTCCAATTATCCTATCAACCCTGGCCAGGGATTTAGAGTACTAGTTTGAAATTAAAAACAAACAAGTCAAGTCCACATGGGGAACAATCTTAAAGAAAGAGTAAACAGCAAGTTTAAAGGTAAATTGACATGGAAGAGGTAAAGGACAAGCCGGTTCGCGCGGGAACCAAATCAGAAAATAACTAGTTGCACAGATCAATCAAGCTAGCACGGTTGAAGATATTGGTTGTCCCACCGTGGTCGCCAAAAAGCTATCGACTCCAGAAATGGGCTCCGGATCGGCACCTCAAGATAAGGTGAAAGATGGAATAGAATGGGTGAAAGGAGTGAATCGGAAAACACTCGGAAAGTGGTAAAAAAGTCCTCACCTCGGTCCCACACTCACATTGATCCCTGAACTTTCATCTCACGGCATCGCTCGAGCACCGAAGACGGTTCGGGTCATGTGGGAAAGAGAGTGAGGAATGAATTAACTTAGAACATGATAAGAGGTGGTCGCCAGGAGCCGCGGGCTCCACTTTATGGAATAAAAAACAAGATTGAGTTGATTTGACCGTGTGTACCTTAGCACGGGAGATTGGGATGTGAGTTCAACCTTCTTCTTCTTCGGCCGGCCGATGAAGAAGAGTCCAACTGATGCTAGCTTGATGTACCTATGCAACTAGTAGACAAAGTAGACAAGGAAACAAGTGAAAGAAGGATTAGAACTGAGTGAAGTGCGGTAACTGTAAAAGCAATAACATAAAACAACAGTTGGAAACAAACTCACCGGATTCGGGGTTAGCCCTAACCCCTTTTTTTGATTTTTTATGATGCATGAAATGATGCAAAATTGAATAAAAGTAATGCTTAAATATAAACTAAATGATTTGAATGAAGAGTTAGCAAAGAGAATATGAATGGTTAAAGACAACACAACCCAGGCAAAGTGGCAACCGGGTTGGACAAATTCAATGTAAACTGTGCGGCTTTGATGCAGAGACCGTAATAGATAGCACCGATGTCAGAATCGAGTGCCATTTTTTGAAAATAAAGATAACTCACAGAGGGTGATTTGATATGAAGACAAGATTGCTTGAATCTTATGATAATAAATCTTAATTTACTTGATAAGCCAGATCTTAGACAGTGAAGTTCTGGAAACTCCCAGCACAATGTCGATGTAGGATGTGCTATGGGCACCACAGATATCTGAATAATTCTTATTGGAGATAAAAGATAACTCACCAGGGAACAATTTCTATGAAGGATGTATAGGCTGAATCTGATAGAAATGTATGCCCTACAAGCCAATCATATATGATATGATTCGACATTTCTAGAAATATCTCATTCAATTAATTAGGCAAATCTTCATTATAAGCTCTTATTAGAAACGAATATCACAATGAAGTCCTTGATCAAATACAATGATGATTAAATCATGATGAGATCATGATAATGAGATTGATCATCTAGAGGTATTTTATCTAAATGTTCCTAGTCATAGGATACTTGAGACGGGACATCAAGGATCCAGACAGACTAGTGTATGTGATGTCTTCTCATGTGATGAGGACGACCGATCTCATTGGTCATTAGTGTGGAGACACTGAGATACACATACAGGTGCTCATTAGTTGAATGAGTTCACTGAACTGACCGAATTAGAAACCCTGAATGGTATCTTACCGAACTGTCTATCAGGGTTTTCTATCATCACGGATGCATGATTGGACCTTTGACCTGAGTCGCCAAAGATGCCTTGTTGGGTGGAACTTGTGCTTTGACCATTGACTTATGGATCACAATTTAGATGGTCCTATATAGCGATGGATCGGGTACAAGGAAAATCCGATGGAGGCAATTGAGCGGACAACAAGGGATCGTCCACTCTCGGTAAGTGAGAGTGAATGTCCTATGGGATAGTACTCTAAATCCCTGGCCGGGGTAGATAGGATAATTGGAAAAGGAGTTTTCCAATTGATCCAATTTCGAGTACAGGATCCTATAGAGTCGGTACACTAAGGAGTTGACAGTCGATGCCGTACTCCTTTCCGACCGGGACATTGGATGGATGAGGGTTTATATCCATGTGGTAACTGATGATGGAAAGGCTCAATGGAGATGAGATTATACCCATAGCCATTTGGGATCATTTTTCTTAATCTGGTTCAAGAATTAACTGATGATGGAAAGGCTCAATAAAATCCGATATAAACTTTATCTATTCTAATCAAGTTTAGAACTTGATAGATCCACCAAAGGATATAGTATCCATAAAGAATAAATAGATCACTAAAGAATAGATTGGAGTGGATTAGAAGGTAGATACCTCCAAAGGTGAGAATAGTTGAAAAGGATATCATTGAAGTCAAATGGTTGACTATGATGAGATCTTTTACCTATTCCATGGATTAATCCATTCAGATTTTAATTATTACACTCCATGATTATGAGATAAGCTAATTGGATGTTAAGATAGTGTTCCTCTAAGGTATTTTAAGGAATAGGTGTATATGATACAACTATAGGGAATCAAGTACCAATAACATCCAAGAAGAGTGTGTATTAAGTTCATTTATGAACTGAAGTAAAACTTCCCATAAATCATATATAAGATTTAATGAGATTAAATCTTATGACTTCGCTAAGAACGAAGAGGAGCCTTGTGTATTTAACAAGATAAGTGGGAGTCTTGTTACTTTCTTGACATTTTATGTTGATGACATACTACTCATTGAGAATGAAATAGGTGTGTTATCATAAGTGAACCTAGCTATCAAATTGATCCTCCAATCACAATTTGGGTTTTGAGATCTATGTAGATAGATCTAAAATCAATGCCCAGTTAATGTACGTAGTCACCATAGTCAAATGGTTTGACATGATAAACTCCAAGATAGGTTTCTTACCTATGTGGTATGGAGTAGATCTCTGTAAAGTGTTGTCTTTGTAGACTTCTTGAAAGATAAAGAGATCACATAAATGGAGCCCTTATGCCTTTGTCATAGGGTCTATTATTTATATGATGCTACGTACATGATGTGATTAATGCTCTAAGTGTTATGAGCATTCATCAGGAAGATCCAGGTGAGAGTCACTGGATAATTTAGAGATATATCATTTGGTACTTGAGAAGCACTGAGAATGTATCTCTATACATTGGAGGATAAGACTTGAAGTCTTGTAGTTTTACAAACACAAGCTTCTAATCAAATAAGTTTGATATTAAGTCAGAATTATGGTGGTGCAGTGAGTTGAAAGAGTTCTATATGATAGAACACTGTAAGTTCTACAACATATGTAAACAAGTTTACATAGTGGTTGCACACTACTTGAGAAGTAGTCTAGATGAAGGTTTTCATCTACATATTTGATATGGGATTGTCTCAATTTTCTCTGAAAGTGTATCATTGTTTTGAGAAAACAATGGAGTAGAGCCGATGTCTCATCAGAAGTTTAGAACTTCTGTGGCGATACCATACAATCAGAGAGATTGCAACTTATAGAGATATAATTAAAGATAAAGTATCTACCGTTAATAACATTGCAGATCCACTAACTGAAGCAGTTACTCAAAAAGTGTTTGAGCTTCACCTCAAGCTGATATAGATCAGCCAGATGAGTGATTGGCTTTAGTGCAAGTTGGAGATTGATAGAAATGTATGCCCTACAAGCCAATCATATATGATATGATTCGACATTTCTAGAAATATCTCATTCAATTAATTAGGCAAATCTTCATTATAAGCTCTTATTAGAAGCGAATATCATAATGAAGTCCTTGATCAAATACAATGATGATTAAATCATGATGAGATTATGATAATGAGATTGATCATCTAGAGGTATTTTATCTAAATGTTCCTAGTCATAGGATACTTGAGACGGGACATCAATGATCCAGACAGACTAGTGTATGTGATGTCTTCTCATGTGATGAGGACGACCAATCTCATTGGTCATTAGTGTGGAGACACTGAGATACACATACAGGTGCTCATTAGTTGAATGAGTTCACTGAACTGACCGAATTAGAAACCCTGAATGGTATCTTACCGAACTGTCTATCAGGGTTTTCTATCATCACGGATGCATGATTGGACCTTTGACCTGAGTCGCCAAAGATGCCTTGTTGGGTGGAACTTGTGCTTTGACCATTGACTTATGGATCACAATTTAGATGGTCCTATATAGCGATGGATCGGGTACAAGGAAAATCCGATGGAGGCAATTGAGCGGACAACAAGGGATCGTCCACTCTCGGTAAGTGAGAGTGAATGTCCTATGGGATAGTACTCTAAATCCCTGGCCAGGGTAGATAGGATAATTGGAAAAGGAGTTTTCCAATTGCTCCAATTCCGAGTACATGATCCTATAGAGTCGGTACACTAAGGAGTTGACAGTCGATGCCGTACTCCTTTCCGACCGGGACATTGGATGGATGAGGGTTTATATCCATGTGGTAACTGATAATGGAAAGGCTCAATGGAGATGAGATTATCCCCATAGCCATTTGGGATCATGGGATGTGGCTTGTACCCTTCATGATCGGTAGGCCGAGTAATCTGTTATCGGATAACGGATTTAATTAAATTAAATAGAATTATTCTATTTTATTTAGGCCTCAACCAAATAGGTTATTGGGCCTAGTGGGTCACACACAAAAGGACTTATCAACAAGTACAGGGGCAAGGACGTAATTTATAGAGATTTTGGGTTTTTATGAAAAATTCCATAATTCTCTATAAATACTAATGGTTTCAGCCAAACCCGATCAAGCCAAGGGTGAAAACCACGTCCCAAGTCTCCTCCCTACCTCCTCCTCTCTTTAGAAGGTGTCCATGGTCGATGGAGCTCCGTTCGGGAAGAGTTCTCGAGGCCGGTGCGAAGGGAGAACCTGCTGTGGATGAAGTTCGTGTGGACACTGCTGGAGACCGGACACTTGAACGGTTTGAAGAGCTTGAGAAGCTCATCTCCTTCCTCTCCATGGAATTATATGAATCCCTATCAGGTATATTCGAACCCGATTTGATCGGTTTTCGGTTTTCGTCGTTCGGTTCTGATTGAGACAGATTCTAAAGGAACACATAGGAATCGTTGCTTCCGCTGCACCAAATTTTAATGGACGATTCCTTACAGAATCTACCATTAAATGTACTGAAATTGACTGAGAAAATGATGACTTAGAAGAGAAGACTTCGGATCTACCTATGCAGTGCCAGTGTTGAAGCCGTAACAAGCCGAGGGAATGTCATAATTGATCTTCGTTTGTTGAAGATGAAAGATATCTTGATGAACCACACTTCTTATGAAGGAAGTATGGCCATAAAATGGTTATAAAGATCTGTAGAAGCCGATGATTAGCAGTGCAGCATGTCGGAGCATAAACCGGCTTCTTCTTCACTTTGGGATGATCTCTGGGCATCGGGACGAAGAGAGGACAATTTGGGGAGGTTGGTATGAGCCTAGGGTGGCTTGAGGACAAGGATAAGAGTGTTGGATGATGGGGATTCCCTTCTTAGGTCGTTCATATGAGTCTCCCTTTATAGGGGATGAAAAACAGATCAAAAAATAACAAGTTTTGATACATCCGACCTTAGGTTGGATTTCCTCCATTTAATGTTGCTAATTTTTATCCTGAGGCATCTAGAAACTTACCCAAATGATTGAGAGGGATTAGAAACCGTGGATCACCTTCCTCATGTTCAAAATATGTCTTCACTTGAAGAGGAAACAAATCTGGTCTAAAAATAGCAAGTTTTGAAGTATAAGACAATAAGTTGGATTGCCATCATTTGATGATGCTAATTTCGACCATGAAGCTTCCAGATACTTTACCAATGATATTGAAGAGGAAAAAAGAAGGTAAAGTCGTGAATTGGTCAGATATGTGCCCAATTGGCTGGGCTTGTATGCAATTGGGCTTGATCGGTGCTGCTTGCGGACAGAACTGCACATTTGACTTACAAAGGGTGCTGCGGACAAATGGGAGATCAGAATTGAATGCCGTTTGTTGCAATGGAAAGATAGCTTAGAGCAGAAGATTACTCATGTTGAATAATTTTTCATTAGACATCCATATAATCCTGTGAAAAATTTACAAATAGAGGATATGCTGGGAAAAGCATAATCTGGCACACCACCAAGAGTCTCTTGTTCGGCAAACACAGATTTGATTAGAAATTAGCAAATCATCCTCATATTTCCAATAAGCACCTCGGCTCATCCAAAAGGGTGGTTCATCATGATTTTGATGGTCTAAAAGAGATGTTGCCAATGGAATAACGGTTTAAGCTCTAAATAAGGCCAAATTGGCGTGTCTACAGCGGTATTGGGGAAAAATAAAGGCGGGTGCCGGTCGGGAGGGAAGTTACATTATTTTTTATTTAAAATAATTTAGATTATATTATTTTAGGTTAAAATATTTATGTAACATGGATCTTTTAAATATTAAAATATTGAGTATATAAGATATATATATACATCAATTTGTAAAATATTATTTATACTTTTATATAGTTATTTAAGATATTAAACTGTTATTAATATTAATACATTATCTTAATTATGAAAAAATATTAAATTATATATTATTACATTTTTAAAAATTAATATAATTATTAGATTACATATTATAAAGTAATGTTAAATTATCACTAAATAAATTTTGTTAGTATATTATTGTATTTAAATATATTTAATATTATACTTAATTAGTATTTAAATAAATTTATTTATATTAATATCTTATTTTATATTCATATAAACATTAAAATATTTGTATTATTATATTACTCTTTTTATTATATTTATTATATATTTATTATATTTATTTATTATTTTATACATTTTAATATTAATAAATAATAGATTATTAATATTATTAACATCCATCCTTTTATTTTATTGAATGAGATTACACATTTCTGTAGCAATGTAATTTCCTACGAGGTGAATCCGTATGTACTTCGTAGGTATTGATAGTTTTACCTACGAATGATCAAATTAGTAGGTATAGCGAGTAGGTGAATGTGACATTTACCTACTAATTCTTACCTAAGGGCAATGTTTTCGTAGGTAAAACGACGATTTCTTGTAGTGTTACTTCATACCCGTCATAAACTAAACAATAGATGTTCTGATTTTTACATATAAAATATGACATAAATAGGGTTCTAAAAGTTTAATTTGATAGTTTCAAGATTTACCAAGTATAATTACTTAATTTCTATTAACTAGGTTTATATTAGTACATAACTATTAATTCTTGGCTCATAAAACCAATTATATAGCAAAAATATTTTACCAAAAACATGATCAACATTATACAAAATATCATTTTTCTTAATCTGGTTCAAGAATTTTTAGTGAACAATGACAATTAAGTTCAAAATCCTTGATTAAGCCAATCATGGGTTATTAGGCCAAATCATGTATTTTTCTTATGATTGTATGGTCAAATACTTAAACGAGCTTGAGAAATATACTTGGAACTTTTTGGGATTTTTTTTGAATTTTTTGAGATTTTTTTGGCTTTTTTTCATTTTCTTCAAGTGCCAAATCAAGAAAATCTAGAAATGACTAAACCGGCTCCAAACTGGCTGAACTGGGCAGCTCGACCAGGCTGGACTAGGGTGACAACTATGTTGTGCTAGGTGATTGGGCCGAGCTTGAGCTGGTGCTGGGTTAGATGCATCCATGACTGGACTAGACGTGCACGAGCGGTGCTCGCGGGAAGATGGTGGGAGAGGCAATGGACGGTGGTGGGCGGACATTGGTGGTGACTAGAGGGGATGATGTTGGCGATAATGACGGTAATGGCAAGGAGGGCGGTGGCCAGTGGTGGCAGCGAAGGAAGCTCCCCACGATTGCTTTCGATGAAACCAAGGGAGGCGGTGGGGTAGGCAACCAGCTGACCAATGATGCTTGCAAGGGGGAGGAAAGGGGATGGTGGCTTGGCTAGAAGAGAGGGACTGGGAGGGATTGAGGCAAAGTGGGACAATGAGAGAGAGATAGAGATAGAGATAAAGAGGGAGATAGAGAGTTCGACAAAGGGAGAGTCATCGCGGCAAGGAGGGGAGCCAGTGAGGCATGGCTGGGGGGAGGGGGGAAGTGTTATAGAATATTTTTTTCCAACTATTACAAAGGGCCTTGAGCCTAGGGCCTCACACCTAGTTGGTCGCTCCTAGAGCATGAAATAATTTTTGGCCATGAGCCTAGGGGCCGACACCTAGTTGGTCCCTCCTAGAGTTTAAAATATTTTTTTCTCAAATATTATCAGTATGTTTTATTCGTTGATCCTGATCCCCCATCTTAAACCATATCTAAGCCATTTTTAAAGAAAACAATGTCATAATTTCAAAAGATACCTTCATAGATGTTAATTTGCTTATACACAACCAACCATTCCGAAATTAGAGATGTCATATCGAATATTATATTTCTATTAATTAAAATATCTATTGATTAAAAAATTTATTAAATTATGTCAACATACGTCATTTCTAGTTGGCAATATCAACGTTCTTCATTAGTCATAAATGCTATGAACCATGTAGCTCCTTATCATCCTTCTCTAATATCTCACTTGTCAATACAGGATCACATGTGAATGTCATACCTAGTATGTCATTTTGTATATTTTTTTGTTAAATCGTCCAAAACCAATACAAAAATGGTATTGGCTTATTGCAGAAATATTCAAATCAATTAAAATAAGTTTTTTTTACTTTCCCTCTCCCTCGAATGCACGTTGCAAATGACTACATCATATACCTTTGTTATCATTTATATATACCATATAATCACAATCTTTTGCACATCACCAAAAAATCTCTTGTAATTCTATCATAAATTCTTCCAAAACAGTAAAAATAATACATAAATTTTGTGTATTCTGGGATTTTCTATCAAACTTCAAATAAAAAATATTTTCTATTGCAGACAAACTAACCATAAATAATCCAAATTGACTAACCAAAATGATTGTAATATATCCCATATGTGCGGGTGCGCTATAACTCTAATCATAATTTCATAGTATAGTTCAAAACCTAGATCCCTCTATAAATTGAGTAATTTATATTTAAAAAATAAATATGACTTTCTTTTATCTTCATTTATTCGATATTTAATTAGAGATTAATGTTTCATAAAAAAATTGAGCTAACTACTTCACTGCTAATTGGTATCAATATAGTTTCTCCACATTTTTATGGTGTCATCATATTTGATCAATTTCTTTTATTGATTATCCTTGATAATCTACATTGGAAAGACCTCTCTCTCTCTCATCCTTACTTATACTTAAAAATAAATTATATTGGGTAACTATAACCATTTTACATCGCCGTCAATTAAACACCAAGTTAAAAATTAATTTATAGAGTAAAAGAGTATACTCGGAACAGCATGAGGGATTCTAAATGAGAGATCCTTCTAATCTAAGGACTAGCAGCCTTGTCTCCATCCTTGGGTCTGGTCCTTGTCCTCCTCGTCATATATATTGAAGTTAACACATAGAAAAAGAACTAAAATATGATGTGCTATAGCGCGCATAAGTCACGAGATCTCGGGCTAGTTGAGCACAAGGACATAGATATAGATGGGATAGATATATATTTACAAGGAGATTGACATGAATATATTTGCCGGCCAGTTGGCATCCCACCTTATCCCGTGGACAGGAATCAAGGGCCGCAGGAGCCCACCTTCTCCCTGGGGAAGGTCCAGGTGGGGATCGAGCACAGCACGTTGCATGGCCGGCTATCCTGAACAAAAAAAAAATGCATATATATATGACATTCCATAAGGGGTCCGTTTAGATCCATCCTAAAGTAAATTTTACATAAATACTTTCAAGAATTAACCTTTTCAAAAGGTATTATTATATTTGATAATCTAAATTTTATTTTCCTCAAAAATTTGACTGTAGGAATATACACATACTAAAAAAGCGTAGTTCAGAATCGTAATATATAGAAGAAGCTTATGCTTCTATAAATTTATTCAGTGACCAACTGCGCAGGCACACATGATTTAGGCAGTATTTTAGGCCGGGTAATTCCTTCTGATCATACAGCTAGTTAGCGATTACTATTATAGTACCGCTGAGGAATAACAAGAATATATACGCATGAGTATCTAAAAGCACGTAATCATCCTCCACCGAGTACCAGCTAGCTAGAGTATGCATGCATATGGCGATGCTGTGTTTATCTTACGTACGTATCTCTCTTGCGAGAAAGCGTATGAAAGAAAAATATAAAGGATCAGATTACACCAAAGATGCGAAAATCGGTTTAACTTGTGGCAAGTGCATATACACATGCTAAAAAGAGCGGACCTCAGAATCGTTATATATAGAAGAAGCTTCTTCTTCTATAAATTTATTCGGTGACCAACTGCGCAGGCATATGATTTAATATATAGGTAGTGTTTTAGGCTGGCTAATTCCTTCTGATCATACAGCTATAGTCAGCGAGAATCGGTTTTAGCTTATGCAAGAATGCATAGGATAGAAAACAGGAAGGATTAAGATTCCATCAAGGCGCGAGAATCGGTTTTAACTTTATAGCAAGTGCAGGCGTGGAAACAAATCAATGAGGTACGTAATTAAGGAAGAACCGAATCAGTACTTGATAGTAACGTAGCCTCCGCACGAGCCCAGCCGGCGGTGTATAAAGCTGATTAACGTGCGTATACGCTTGCACGTAGCTACTTCCTGCAGTCGGTGTGCGAAACGTCTCCCCTCACAATTAAGCTTCGTGTTGTCGAGGCAGCACCTCCGCCGGCGCCCGTAAAATGTCGTCATCCGATGGGGTGTGCCGCTATGGCAGCAAGTGGAATGCTGAAATTTACGACCAGAGGAACCGGAAGACCATCTTTCTCGGCAGCTTCAGCACCAAGGAAGAGGCCAACGCAGCTTACAGAAGGAAGGAGAGGGAACTAAGTGGCTCCGGTCGGTCCGAGACCGGCAACGCCAGCGCAGCCAACTCTCGTCGCCTGGCCGACATGGATCTGCACGAGTTTTTGCAGGCTAATGGAGTCATCTATCGCAAGTAGGGGATGCCATTAATTCGACGATGCTTCAAAGTTTATAGTTTGTTAAGCACCCTAATGAATAATTTCTCTTTGTCATTAACTTTTATCACTGTTTTGACTTTTGAGTGGACAAGAAGTCTTTTAATTAATTTGTAACTCTCTCTCTCTCTCTCCCCGTAACACTGAACACTGACAGAAAACATTATACACGCTGACATGTACGTACATTTTCAACGCCACAATTAATATGCCTAATATTCATATATATATATATAAGGTATTTCGTTCTATTTGATGTTAGTATGGAAGAAAAAGTCTGGTTGTTTTCCGTTGTTACACCCTTGGTCATGTAATTTGATGTTTGCTCTTGCGCCACGTTAATTATCAATTAATATTCTCATACACAATATAGTACCTAAATATATTGTAAATCATATATTATAAATCCCATATTTTGCGTAACAAGTCACGGGATGTAAAGCACGGTAAACAATACAAATTAATTAATTATAAGCTGTGAATTTATGAATCTACGTAATAAGTTGTCATATGTTAATTAGCTTCGTAATTATATAATTACAGCAACAGTTTATCTGTCATGTACATGCTTCATCGTACGTAGTTATACGTCAAATCAGTGGAAAAACGAAATTTGTCAGCATTTGTAATAACACAATACGCACTATATATATCTAAAATACACGTCAGCACAATATATAACTTTAATTACTAAGCGTACTCCTTGCTGGCTTGGCTCCATAATTTTTTTGTACGAAATAGAAAATGAAGTGAATATATGGTTAAATTTCACTAGGGCATACATGATTTCAAATTAAATATTGTTGTGGTACCTCTGCAACACTAGGATATATATAACTGGACATTCTATTTTCATAGGGTGACCTTCTTCGTATTTACTTTCATATTGGAGGCTTTGAGATCTCACTTAACTCAACGAATGAGAGGAAGGCACTACAATTACATGTACGTTATACAAATAGCTAGCTAACATTGTGATTTGCACTTGATATATACCAAGCTAACCACTTCTTTGGTTAGACTATCAAAATTGAAATTATATTAACATGGCTATTGCTATTTATGGAACATATAATATTAATATCAAAAGTGATAGTATCAATTCTTTTATGTGTTTTGATAATACTATATCAATATTAAAATTGATATTTGGTGTTTGATAACACTAGCTATATCAATATCAAAATTGTTATTAGGAATTGGATTAATTATAGAGTCAAATCTATTATCAAAATAAAACACCAATGTCAAAATATATTATTAATAAATAAAAATATATACTAATGATAGGACGTTTTAACCATGCAATTTTCAAACTGTGTCTTGATTCGTCAAAAGTCTCTATAAATCTCAAAAACTTGGCGTTAGCCCAAGTTAGATGTTTTATTTTGTTTTGAACTTATATTGTATTATTTAAATTTAATATATATTTTACAAATAAATTTAATTGCTCAACTTAACAACCAACCAACCCAACAATTCAATTTGCTTCATTTAACTGTTATAACTTTTGCCAAACGCCTTCAATTCAAATGTTAGTCTAGTTTCCTTTTCAACAAAAACAACATAAACTTTAGTCAAACCAAACCATGAAGGCCCTTAATTGCAATGTTTTTCTTAACTCGTGGCCTTTATAATATGAGTTATTTGTTTTCAATATCAAGCACATGTTTCAATATTAGTATCAGTTTTAAAACTGATATTGATCCCTTACATAAGTTGGTGTTTGAATATCGATATTAATTTTAAAATTAACAGTATAAAAGTTATCATAGATAATATAGGTGCATACTTGCATTGAAAACAATATTCCCCATATCTCTGATCATGTTTTCTTGGGTTGACAACTTATCCACAAGCTGAGATAAATGCATGTCTATCATGGGTGGATCACTTCTTGACATGTTTGCTACAGGCTGATAGACCGTACCCCTACGTGTGGACATGCACTTAAGAAAGACTTGAAAATGAAATCCTAAATAGGCTGTGCTCTGATACCAATTGAAGCAGAACAGGATCAAGATAAAATGAAACTACTTGCAAACTAGCAAATGCTCAATACAACAAATTGATTTAGACAGATTGGATACAGGACTTTCAAAGAAATTATCTTATCCAGAAATTAAACCATCGAGAAACAAGCATTTCAAGTAGCCAAAGATATAGTAAGAAGATTAAGTAGCTTTGAGAACTAACCCAAGACAAAAGAACTTTACTTTAGCATGTAACAAAATAGATTTTCTTTAAAATGCCTAGATTTAGGATCACTCTAATATTCTTCCAACATGATGACAAATAGCAAATGAATGAAAATAGATAGGACCTACACACTCAAGCATGACATATGAGAATTTGAATAATAAACTTGCACGTAGACTTTCTTAGTAAGATTGGACAAGGGAATATCTCAACACTTGACAGTTGCACCAACTGAATGAACTGTTCTTATCAGTGAGTAGATACCTGTAAGGAATCGTCCATTAAAGTTTGGTGTAGCGGAAGCGACGATTCCTATGAGTTCCTTTATAATCCATCTCAATCAGAACTGAACGACGAAAATCGAAAACCGATCAAATCAGGTTCGAATATACCTGATAGGGATTCATATAATCCCATGAAGAGGAAGGAGATGAGCTTCTTAAGCTCTACAAACCGTTCAAGCGTCCAGTCTCCAGCAGTATCCACACGAACTTCATCCACAGTAGGTTCTCCCTTCGCGTCGGCCTCGAGAACTCTTCCCGAACGGAGCTCCATCGACCATGGACACCTTCTAGAGAGAGGAGGAGGTAGGGAGGAGACTTGGGACGTGGTTTTCACCCTTGGCTTGATTGGGTTTGACTGAAACCATTAGTATTTATAGAGAATTATGGATTTTTTCATAAAAACCCAAAATCTCTATAAATTACGCCCATGCCCCTGTACTTGTGGATAAGTCCTTTTGTGTGTGACCCACTAGGCCCAATAACCTATTTGGTTGAGGCCTAAATAAAATATAACAATTCTATTTAATTTAATTAAATCCGTTATCCGATAACAGATTAATCGGCCTACCGATCATGAAGGGTACAAGCCACATCCCATGATCCCAAATGGCTATGGGGATAATCTCATCTCCATTGAGCCTTTCCATCATCAGTTACCACATGGATATAAACTCTCATCCATCCAATGTCCCGGTCGGAAAGGAGTACGGCATCGACTGTCAACTCCTTAGTGTACCGACTCTATAGGATCCTGTACTCGGAATTGGATCAATTGGAAAACTCCTTTTCCAATTATCCTATCTACCCTGGCCAGGGATTTAGAGTACTAGGTTGAAATTAAAAACAAACAAGTCAAGTCCACATGGGGAACAATCTTAAAGAAAGAGTAAACAGCAAGTTTAAAGGTAAATTGACATGGAAGAGGTAAAGGACAAGCCGGTTCGCGCGGGAACCAAATCAGAAAATAACTAGTTGCACAGATCAATCAAGCTAGCACGGTTGAAGATATTGGTTGTCCCACCGTGGTCGCCAAAAAGCTATCTACTCCAGAAATGGGCTCCGGATCGGCACCTCAAGATAAGGTGAAAGATGGAATAGAATGGGTGAAAGGAGTGAATCGGAAAACACTCGGAAAGCGGTAAAAAAGTCCTCACCTCGGTCCCACACTCACATTGATCCCTGAACTTTCATCTCACGGCATCGCTCGAGCACCGAAGACGGTTCGGGTCATGTGGGAAAGAGAGTGAGGAATGAATTAACTTAGAACATGATAAGAGGTGGTCGCTAGGAGCCGCGGGCTCCACTTTATGGAATAAAAAACAAGATTGAGTTGATTTGACCGTGTGTACCTTAGCACGAGAGATTGGGATGTGAGTTCAACCTTCTTCTTCTTCGGCCGGCCGATGAAGAAGAGTCCAACTGATGCTAGCTTGATGTACCTATGCAACTAGTAGACAAAGTAGACAAGGAAACAAGTGAAAGAAGGATTAGAACTGAGTGAAGTGCGGTAACTGTAAAAGCAATAACATAAAACAAAAGTTGGAAACAAACTCACCGGATTCGGGGTTAGCCCTAACCCCTTTTTTTGATTTTTTATGATGCATGAAATGATGCAAAATTGAATAAAAGTGATGCTTAAATATAAACTAAATGATTTGAATGAAGAGTTAGCAAAGAGAATATGAATGGTTAAAGACAACACAACCCAGGCAAAGTGGCAACCGGGTTGGACAGATTCAATGTAAACTGTGCGGCTTTGATGCAGAGACCGTAATAGACAGCACCGATGTCAGAATCGAGTGCAATTTTTTCAAAATAAAGATAACTCACAGAGGGTGATTTGATATGAAGACAAGATTGCTTGAATCTTATGATAATAAATCTTAATTTACTTGATAAGCCAGATCTTGGACAGTGAAGTTCTGGAAACTCCCAGCACAATGTCGATGTAGGATGTGCTATGGGCACCACAGATATCTGAATTGAATAATTCTTATTGGAGATAAAAGATAACTCACCAGGGAACAATTTCTATGAAGGATGTATAGGCTGAATCTGATAGAAATGTATGCCCTACAAGCCAATCATATATGATATGATTCGACATTTCTAGAAATATCTCATTCAATTAATTAGGCAAATCTTCATTATAAGCTCTTATTAGAAGCAAATATCATAATGAAGTCCTTGATCAAATACAATGATGATTAAATCATGATGAGATCATGATAATGAGATTGATCATCTAGAGGTATTTTATCTAAATGTTCCTAGTCATAGGATACTTGAGACGGGACATCAAGGATCCAGACAGACTAGTGTATGTGATGTCTTCTCATGTGATGAGGACGACCGATCTCATTGGTCATTAGTGTGGAGACACTGAGATACACATACAGGTGCTCATTAGTTGAATGAGTTCACTGAACTGACCGAATTAGAAACCCTGAATGGTATCTTACCGAACTGTCTATCAGGGTTTTCTATCATCACGGTTGCATGGTTGGACCTTTGACCTGAGTCACCAAAGATGCCTTGTTGGGTGGAACTTGTGTTTTGACCATTGACTTATGGATCACAATTTAGATGGTCCTATATAGCGATGGATCGGGTACAAGGAAAATCCGATGGAGGCAATTGAGCGGACAACAAGGGATCGTCCACCCTCGGTAAGTGAGAGTGAATGTCCTATGGGATAGTACTCTAAATCCCTGGCCAGGGTAGATAGGATAATTGGAAAAGGAGTTTTCCAATTGATCCAATTTCGAGTACAGGATCCTATAGAGTCGGTACACTAAGGAGTTGACAGTCGATGCCGTACTCCTTTCCGACCGGGACATTGGATGGATGAGGGTTTATATCCATGTGGTAACTGATGATGGAAAGGCTCAATGGAGATGAGATTATACCCATAGCCATTTGGGATCATTTTTCTTAATCTGGTTCAAGAATTAACTGATGATGGAAAGGCTCAATAAAATCCGATATAAACTTTATCTATTCTAATCAAGTTTATAACTTGATAGATCCACCAAAGGATATAGTATCCATAAAGAATAAATGGATCACTAAAGAATAGATTGGAGTGGATTAGAAGGTAGATACCTCCAAAGGTGAGAATAGTTGAAAAGGATATCATTGAAGTCAAATGGTTGACTATGATGAGATCTTTTACCTATTCCATGGATTAATCCATTCAGATTTTAATTATTACACTCCATGATTATGAGATAAGCTAATTGGATGTTAAGATAGTGTTCCTCTAAGGTATTTTGAGGAATAGGTGTATATGATACAACTATAGGGAATCAAGTACCAATAACATCCAAGAAGAGTGTGTATTAAGTTCATTTATGAACTGAAGTAAAACTTCCCATAAATCATATATAAGATTTAATGAGATTAAATCTTATGACTTCGCTAAGAACGAAGAGGAGCCTTGTGTATTTAACAAGATAAGTGGGAGTACTGTTACTTTCTTGACATTTTATGTTGATGACATACTACTCATTGAGAATGAAATAGGTGTGTTATCATAAGTGAACCTAGCTATCAAATTGATCCTCCAATCACAATTTGGGTTTTGAGATCTATGTAGATAGATCTAAAATCAATGCCCAGTTAATGTACGTAGTCACCATAGTCAAATGGTTTGACATGATAAACTCCAAGATAGGTTTCTTACCTATGTGGTATGGAGTAGATCTCTGTAAAGTGTTGTCTTTGTAGACTTCTTGAAAGATAAAGAGATCACATAAATGGAGCCCTTATGCCTTTGTCATAGGGTCTATTATTTATATGATGCTACGTACATGATGTGATTAATGCTCTAAGTGTTATGAGCATTCATCAGGAAGATCCAGTGAGAGTCACTGGATAATTTAGAGATATATCATTTGGTACTTGAGAAGCACTGAGAATGTATCTCTATACATTGGAGGATAAGACTTGAAGTCTTGTAGTTTTACAAACACAAGCTTCTAATCAAATAAGTTTGATATTAAGTCAGAATTATGGTGGTGCAGTGAGTTGAAAGAGTTCTATATGATAGAACACTGTAAGTTCTACAACATATGTAAACAAGTTTACATAGTGGTTGCACACTACTTGAGAAGTAGTCTAGATGAAGGTTTTCATCTACATATTTGATATGGGATTGTCTCAATTTTCTCTGAAAGTGTATCATTGTTTTGAGAAAACAATGGAGTAGAGCCGATGTCTCATCAGAAGTTTAGAACTTCTGTGGCGATACCATACAATCAGAGAGATTGCAACTTATAGAGATATAATTAAAGATAAAGTATCTACCGTTAATAACATTGCAGATCCACTAACTGAAGCAGTTACTCAAAGAGTGTTTGAGCTTCATCTCGAGCTAATATAGATCAGCCAGATGGGTGATTGTCTTTAGTGCAAGTGGGAGATTGATAGAAATGTATGCCCTACAAGCCAATCATATATGATATGATTCGACATTTCTAGAAATATCTCATTCAATTAATTAGGCAAATCTTCATTATAAGCTCTTATTAGAAGCGAATATCATAATGAAGTCCTTGATCAAATACAATGATGATTAAATCATGATGAGATCATTATAATGAGATTGATCATCTAGAGGTATTTTATCTAAATGTTCCTAGTCATAGGATACTTGAGACGGGACATCAAGGATCTAGACAGACTAGTGTATGTGATGTCTTCTCATGTGATGAGGACGACCGATCTCATTGGTCATTAGTGTGGAGACACTGAGATACACATACAGGTGCTCATTAGTTGAATGAGTTCACTGAACTGACCGAATTAGAAACCCTGAATGGTATCTTACCGAACTGTCTATCAGGGTTTTCTATCATCACGGTTGCATGGTTGGACCTTTGACCTGAGTCGCCAAAGATGCCTTGTTGGGTGGAACTTGTGCTTTGACTATTGACTTATGGATCACAATTTAGATGGTCCTATATAGCGATGGATCGGGTACAAGGAAAATCCGATGGAGGCAATTGAGCGGACAACAAGGGATCGTCCACTCTCGGTAAGTGAGAGTGAATGTCCTATGGGATAGTACTCTAAATCCCTGGCCAGGCTAGATAGGATAATTGGAAAAGGAGTTTTCCAATTGATCCAATTCCCAGTACAGGATCCTATAGAGTTGGTACACTAAGGAGTTGGCAGTCGATGCCGTACTCCTTTCCGACCGGGACATTGGATGGATGAGGGTTTATATCCATGTGGTAACTGATGATGGAAAGGCTCAATGGAGATGAGATTATCCCCATAGCCATTTGGGATCATGGGATGTGGCTTGTACCCTTCATGATCGGTAGGCCGACTAATCTGTTATCGGATAACGAATTTAATTAAATTAAATAGAATTGTTCTATTTTATTTAGGCCTCAACCAAATAGGTTATTGGGCCTAGTGGGTCACACACAAAAGGACTTATCCACAAGTACAGGGGCAAGGACGTAATTTATAGAGATTTTGGGTTTTTATGAAAAATTTCATAATTCTCTATAAATACTAATGGTTTCAGCCAAACCCGATCAAGCCAAGGGTGAAAACCACGTCCCAAGTCTCCTCCCTACCTCCTCCTCTCTTTAGAAGGTGTCCATGGTCGATGGAGCTCCGTTCGGGAAGAGTTCTCGAGGCCGGTGCGAAGGGAGAACCTGCTGTGGATGAAGTTCGTGTGGATACTGCTGGAGACCAGACACTTGAATGGTTTGAAGAGCTTGAGAAGCTCATCTCCTTCCTCTCCATGGAATTATATGAATCCCTATCAGGTATATTCGAACCCGATTTGATCGGTTTTTGGTTTTCGTCGTTCGGTTATGATTGAGACGGATTCTAAAGGAACACATAGGAATCGTCGCTTCCACTGCACCAAATTTTAATGGACGATTCCTTACAGAATCTACCATTAAATGTACTGAAATTGACTGAAAAATTGATGACTTAGTAGAGAAGACTTCGGATCTACCTGTGCAATGCCAGTGTTGAAGCCGTAACAAGCCGAGGGAATGTCATAATTGATCTTCGTTTGTTGAAGATGAAAGATATCTTGATGAACCACACTTCTTATGAAGGAAGTATGGCCATAAAATGGTTATAAAGATCTGTAGAAGCCGATGATTAGCAGTGCAGCATGTCGGGGCATAAACCGGCTTCTTCTTCACTTTGGGATGATCTCTGGGCACCGGGACGAAGAGAGGACAATTTGGGGAGGTTGGTACGAGCCTAGGGTGGCTTGAGGACAAGGATAAGAGTGTTGGATGATGGGGATTCCCTTCTTAGGTCGTTCATATGAGTCTCCCTTTATAGGAGATGAAAAACAGATAAAAAAATAACAAGTTTTGATACATCCGACCTTAGGTTGGATTTCCTCCATTTAATGTTGCTAATTTTTATCCTGAGGCATCTAGAAACTTACCCAAATGATTGAGAGGGATTAGAAACCGTGGATCACCTTCCTCATGTTCAAAATATGTCTTCACTTGAAGAGGAAACAAATCTGGTCTAAAAATAGCAAGTTTTGAAGTATAAGACAACAAGTTGGATTGCCATCATTTGATGATGCTAATTTCGACCATGAAGCTTCCAGATACTTTACCAATGATATTGAAGAGGAAAAAAGAAGGTAAGGTCGTGAATTTGTCAGATATGTGCCCAATTGGCTGGGCTTGTATGCAATTGGGCTTGATCGGTGCTGCTTGCGGACATAACTGCACATTTGACTTCCAAAGGGTGCTGCGGACAAATGGGAGATCAGAATTGAATGCCGTTTGTTGCAATGGAAAGATAGCTTAGAGCATAAGATTACTCATGTTGAATAATTTTTTATTAGACATCCATATAATCCTGTGAAAAATTTACAAATAGAGGATATGCTGGGAAAAGCATAATCTGGCACACCACCAAGAGTCTCTTGTTCGGCAAACACAGATTTGATTAGAAATTAGCAAATCATCCTCATATTTCCAATAAGCACCTCGGCTCATCCAAAAGGGTGGTTCATCATGATTTTGATGGTCTAAAAGAGATGTTGCCAATGGAATAATGGTTTAAGCTCTAAATAAGGCCAAATTGGCATGTCTACAGCGGTATTGGGGAAAAATGAAGGCGGGTGCCGGTCGGGAGGGAAGTTACATTATTTTTTATTTAAAATAATTTAGATTATATTATTTTAGGTTAAAATATTTATGTAATATGGATCTTATAAATATTAAAATATTGAGTATATAAGATATATATATACATCAATTTGTAAAATATTATTTATACTTTTATATAGTTATTTAAGATATTAAACTATTATTAATATTAATACATTATCTTAATTATGAAAAAATATTAAATTATATATTATTACATTTTTAAAAATTAATATAATTATTAGATTACATATTATAAAGTAATGTTAAATTATCACTAAATATATTTTGTTAGTATATTATTGTATTTAAATATATTTAATATTATACTTAATTATTATTTAAATAATTTTATTTATATTAATATCTTATTTTATATTCATATAAATATTAAAATATTTGTATTATTATATTACTCTTTTTATTATATTTATTATATATTTATTATATATATTTATTATTTTATACATTTTAATATTAATAAATAATAGATTATTAATATTATTAACATCCATTCTTTTATTTTATTGAATGAGATTACACATTTCTGTAACAATGTAATTTCCTACGAGGTGAATCCGTATGTACTTCGTAGGTATTGATAGTTTTACCTACGAATGATCAAATTAGTAGGTATAGCGAGTAGGTGAATGTGACATTTACCTACTAATTCTTACCTGTGTGCAATGTTTTCGTAGGTAAAGCGACGATTTCTTGTAGTGTTACTTCATACCCGTCATAAACTAAACAATAGATGTTCTGATTTTTACATATAAAATATGACATAAATAGGGTTCTAAAAGTTTAATTTGATAGTTTCAAGATTTACCAAGTATAATTACTTAATTTCTATTAACTAGGTTTATATTAGTACATAACTATTAATTCTTGGCTCATAAAATCAATTATATAGCAAAAATATTTTACCAAAAACATGATCAACATTATACAAAATATCATTTTTCTTAATCTGGTTCAAGAATTTTTAGTGAACAATGACAATTAAGTTCAAAATCCTTGATTAAGCCAATCATGGGTTATTAGGTCAAATCATGTATTTTTCTTATGATTGTATGGTCAAATACTTAAACGAGCTTGAGAAATATACTTGGAACTTTTTGAGATTTTTTTTGAAATTTTTGAGATTTTTTTGGCTTTTTTTCATTTTCTTCCAGTGCCAAATCAAGAAAATCTAGAAATGACTAAACCGGCTCCAAACTGGCTGAACTGGGCAGCTCGACTAGGCTGGACTGGGCCAAGCTTGAGCTGGTGCTGGGTTAGATGCATCCATGACTGGACTAGACGTGCACCAGCGGTGCTCGCGGGAAGATGGTGGGAGAGGCAATGGACGGTGGTGGGCGGACATTGGCTTTTATAGTTTGTAATTTCTCTTTGTCATTAGCTTTTATCACTGTTTTGACTTTTGAGTGGACAAGAAATCTTTTAATTAATTTGTAACTCTCTCTCTCTCTCCCCCCACCACCCACGGAAAACATTATACACGCTGACATGTACGTACTTTTCAACGTCACAATTAATATGCCTAATATTCATATATATATATATACTAGTCAAATAAATATGCTCCGCACGTGTAACGGTAAAAAGATAAGAGAGCGTTATAAATATTTTATTTAAAATAATCTACTTCACCAGCCAGATTGATTTCACTTTCTGCGATGAATTATTTGCTTTATTGGGGATGAAACCAAACTTGAATAATCTTTTTTTTTTCATCTTTGGATGCAAAATTACATATGTTTCTACTTATTTTCAAAACTCAATATTGATTTAGGCGGATGATTTTAACTCAAAACTCAAAACTCAAAATTCTACTTATTTTCTATATTTAATGAGTAACTCAAAACTCTGTTCGATAAAAATTTAATTCAAATCTTGTATTATATTAAAGAAGTAACTCAAAACTCTCAGAGAACTAAAAGGAAAGAAATGCTTGTACTCTTAGGCCCTGTTTGGTATGGGGATAAGTTTGATGGGGATAGGGATAAACCAGTCCTTGTGGTTAACCCTATCCCTCATCATGTTTGGTTTAACTTAGAATAAGTTTAAGGATAACCCTATCCCATGTTTGGTACGTTAAAAATAAATTTGAGGATAACTTTATATTTTTACCTTTGCCTTTTATATTATCTTTTCTTATTTTCCATATCGATCTTAACCAACTCTTATATTCATATAATAAATCTAAAATATAATTTAAAATATAAAAATGTATTTAAAATGTAAATTTGAAGATATAAATAATATAATTTTAAAAATATGGTAGTAAAAATCAGATTTACATTTCATTTTTAAAATCCAATTAAATTAAAAAAATATTGCAGCTAAATACCCTACAAATCGATCTACATATGGTACTTAGTATATATTTTCTTAAATGCTTTATACGTCATCTATTTCATATCAATAAAAACAATAGTGACCATGTATAAATAAAAAGGATGAACCATAAGAAAAAAGAAATTTCTTCCATTCATATCAAACCACTAATTTATCCATAAAAGTTGGCAAATGTTTTACATGCTTCCATCCAGTATGCTCCGCTCCACGTGGACAAAAAATGCAGGAAGATGATGATATTTCAACATGATTTTACTTGAATGCCTGGGATGGGATGTACCACAAGATTTTAGCTAGTATAGATTACAAATACATCTACATCTGTACAAAAATCATAATGACAGAAAATGTATGGAACCACTTCATCCTCTCCTGGTATCCTCCTAGTCCTGTCACCAACAAGGCTCCTCAGTAGCTTGGTCATTTTCAACCTCTACAAAAAACAAGAGAAAGGTCATCACCTGGAAGAAAAGATATTGTAAAACCTCAGTCACCTTTGGCCTCTTGCTAGGATCCTAAGAACAAAGCATTTGCAGGGAGTCATCATTGGACACAAAATATGGATCAGAGAAGCATCTTTTAATCAGAAGGGGGGGTGTTAGAGACAACACAAGAACCAACAAAAGCAAGACCATTGTTAACAGGCTGCACATTTGACTCCTCAATGAGAATCTCCTTCACCTGCAAAAGGTGATGTAGAAGACATCAGCCTGGACGTATGTGAAGGAAGCTTACGCTGGAGTGTGCTCTAAACATTTCAGAAGAAAAGTTATTGATAGCACAATTTTTGCAAGCACATGGGTAAACTGCAGAGCTGATACTAGTGGACACAGACGATTCTCGTATATTTCTATCACACGTATTATACACCTGTTAACCTAAAAATACATCCTTATCCTTGCTAATGTATTTCTTTCTCAAGATACGAGTTGCTATAGGATCCAAAGAGCTGTTTACATTACAATCTACTTTATCATATGAGGTCAGCTAAAACTTCGCTGAGCCGCAAACGAATACACAAGAATGAGTGCAACAGCAGCTATTGACATTGCTGCGGTCATTTATATGTATGGTAATCTGGAAAGAAAATTAAAACCAACGTTGCACTTCATATTATTAAGCCCCTCAATCGCAGTAGTGATAGCGCAGGTAAGATAGAAGAGTGCCCTTCCTCCCGGTTCAAGGCAATCGACATGGCGAGGCTAAACAACAAGCCCGCTGGGTATTTAGAACAACATCACACTTTAATTGCACCTGTGCTAATTTATTATTAGTAAAGCTATTTTTCTACCTTAGAAAGTGCAGAAAATAAGTTCATTTATGTAAATAGGCTTCTTGTGTAGTAAGTGTTATGTCATTTTCTTGAAATAACTTAAGTTCAATGATCCGCGTAAATTCCAGCCAATCAAGATTGGAATAGCACATGCTGATCCAAGTGGCCACTCTAATTCGTAGAGTGGTCAATGTCAGCTTGGCACAAACAGGTTCAAAATCGTAGACATGCACATTAATCTTTATGATGAGACAGCCAAACAAAAGTTAGTACTAAAAACAACATTATGCTACTGCGAGGTGAAATGGAAAAAAATCTTACCGGCATCCCTGAAAGCATGAACAACAAATGAATGATCAAATCAAACTGGTGTTGAAATTGGATGCAACCGAGTAACAAGTAAAACAAGAATTAAACATAAGGTGCTTATAAATTCGATTTTGAGAGAACTAATTTCCAAAACAATAAATTTAATTAACCTATATACTGATCAAAGAAGTCTAACATCCTATGTTATACCAAGCTGAGTTACAACCGGATAAGCAGAACAGGACAATTACACATTATAAGCATCTAGAAGTTCAACCGATGATGAAAGCTTTATCCTGATAGATGGCAAGTTTTATATGGTTGCATACCTCACTACATTTCAGGTGGCAGCACAGTAGAAGCATGGCTACTGTCCATCTTCTGATTAGATAGATAAACTTCAACTTTAACAAACTCAACATCATGACGTTTGTGCTTCCCATCCATATGCAAAGTTTTAGAATATCTTCAAGAATAGAACCGAAAAAATAAACTATCAAGAAGAAAATAATAACCAGAAACAAACTAAAAATAAAGATGAATAATGCTCTTACTGAGTATCATGAACACTCTAACGTCCAGTTTCAGCTAGGTGGTCTTCATTGACTTGCATAAACTAAAATCAGTTACCTTTCAATTGAGATGGTAGCCTCTCTCTCTATCTCTCTCTTACACACACACACACCACTCTAGTTGTATTATATGTGAATGAAAATAAAGTAAGATAAATACATCCGTTGAATTGGAAAATAGTTCATAAAGAAAACAACAATTCAAAATAAAAGACAGTCAACCAAAATAATACATAACGGTCCAACATAAAAGTCAGTATGCAAATGTAGTCAAATAAAAGACATAACAGTCCAACATAAATAATCACAAAGATCCAAAATAATTCTCGCAGTTCCCCTTCATCAGCTGCTCGAATGACATATCTATGATTCAATTAAGGAAATGATATTCTCATAAAAATAGAAAAGTGACAATCATATCCATGAATAATCATATGCATTAACTATAAAGATAACAAAAAATATAGAATTAAAATACATCACATGAATAATCATATCCATTATTCCACATTTGAAGATTGTACCTGTCTTTGCCTGCATATGATCATCAGTGTAAACGTTTCATTGGGTATACATCATTTTGGAATACATCATAAAATACTTAAATTATATTTGTTACCCTCTTCTGTTGTGATGTGCCCATAGTCGAGTTGCAATAGCACTGCGTAATGATTCTCCTCTAGATGTGTCAGAGCCAACTATTGAATCTACGATGATATCTCCTTCATTATCTTCTGGAATTTCTGAGTTATATCTGAATATATAATCTAAGCCTTGTTCTTGTCGGACAAAATTATGAATAATAAAACAAGCCATTGCAATCTTCACTTGTGTTTTGATAGGATAATTTCTTGCCTTCACAAGAATAGAAAAACGAGCTTTCAGAACCCCAAATGCCCTTTCTACAATGTTACGAAGTTGGGCATGTCTATGATTGAATATGTCCCCTCTATCTCTGTAACGAGTTCGAGATCTACGACTTGTGTATGTTGAAAG
The DNA here is from genome assembly GCA_036172225.1 of Cryptocoryne crispatula var. balansae. Classification (NCBI taxonomy): domain Eukaryota; kingdom Viridiplantae; phylum Streptophyta; class Magnoliopsida; order Alismatales; family Araceae; genus Cryptocoryne; species Cryptocoryne crispatula. Next base: position 27,221,544 of record CM069927.1, read on the forward strand.
ATGATACCTATAGCCACGATATGGCGCAAGGTATTGATGTGTATTTGCATATCCTGCATCAACCAAGTAATATTTTCCTAAAACAAAAAATATTAATAAGTACAATATTTATATAACGTTGATAATTGATATATAATTTTACAAAACATGATACCTTCCGGGACATTAAATCCATTTTCAATTGCCCATCTTAAAACTCTCATGTCTGATGCTGAGCCCTCCCATCCAACTACAACATATGTGAATATTAAGTCAAAATTGACACAAGCCATAACATTTTGAGATGTCCATCCTTTACGATTTCGCCATGGCCCTTGTTCTGCTTTTGACACCTTTGCTACTATATGTGTACCGTCAATTGCACCTAATGCATTCTACAATAACCCAAAAAATATAATGAATATGTTTTGCATACATAGCATTGTTAAAAGATAAATATGAAAAGGTTAATTTACCTTGAAAAATGGAAAATATTTTGAGTCATTACGAATTCTTCTATGAGTGGGAGTATCAGCCGGTGGCAATTTCATATAGTCACTTTTAATTGCCAATATAGCATCCAAAACATGATTGAAATGTCGACTTATCGTCTCTCCTGAATGTTGAAATAACTCACAAAGCATTCTGTTGCCAATTCCATGTCCAAGTTCTATCAAAAAAATTGCAAGTTGCTCGGTGACAGACATATTCTTTGTATCTTCCAGTAATGATCTCCCAACGAGTAATTCGCATAATTTATAGAAGAGTCTGGGATGAACTCGAAAACATGCATATGATCTTTTTACATGTCCGGACATTAGTTCATTTACCCACCTATGACCTCTACCTTCATCAGTATGCATTGGCATTCTAGGAATATATGTCAGATGTCGTTTTGAGATGAAAGATGATAACAAAAAATTTTCAACTTCTTCCCAGTACTGCTCCTCATCTATCATAAAGTTTAAGACATTCATTGATGGTTGAAGAATACTTGTATTTTCCTCCATGTTACTACAAATGAGATAAAAAAAGTTGAAATAGACATCAATGGATTAAGTGACATCAACAATTTCTGTCCAAAGAAAAAGACATCAACAATTAATTAATAATGAATTAAATGAAAAGGATATTATGTTATCAATTAACAATCAATTAACTAACATTAAGAAGGAAAAAATAGATTTGAATACAGATGAAAAGGATATTATGTTATCAATTAGGTAGTGCCAAGTCCCAAACGAGATAAGATCCAACCAAGTTTCAGGTCATCAGGAAGTGATAAAAAAATACATCTATCATTCACATCTTTGAGAATGTCTATAGCCTTGAATTGGTGTGAGAAAGGGATGTGATCCCTTAATTTTAGCAATGCATCCATAGCAACATCCATAGGTGGATTTACTTTTTTTTGAGTTTCTAACATTTCTTTAGCCAAAAGTAATCTCTGCTCACCCAACTCAACCAATCTGTCAAATGCTTCTCCACTAAGTTGTGCATCACGTTTTCGCTTACGAGCATTACTGCTGCCACTATGTGTTCTTTGTGGAGAAGTGGCCTCATCATTAACATTATCATGCCTTGCTTCTTGTGTTTGAGGTGGAATAGTTGAATTAGGTGTATCATAACCTTCACCTAATGCATGTGTTGTCATATCTAATCCCAGATCAATTTCTTCTGTCTCATCAATATCTCCCATTGAAGAAACATTATCATTAGGTGGTGGTGTCTCAAAGGTAGTAGAAAAGTTGCCTGATGCCATTGTGTTTGCACAAATAGTTTCCATTTGTGGCATAATTAAGAAAGGTTTCCCTTGAAGTTTAAGATATTCTCGATTAGTCTGAAAAAGAATAAATGACAATATCAAAATATATATATATATCAACAACATAAGCAATTCTAACATTAGTTTATGACATACCGAAATTAGAACTGCCCAACCATCATCGGTACTTGGAACTGGAAGTTGAGTACTATCATCCCAACCCCATCCAGACTTTGACTTTAAATCTTTATAAAGACAATATAGTCTTTTCAAATTCTTGAATCGATTTTTGAGATTCGCTAAATTGTAACCCACCCTATAAACCTCATTGAATTTTTCAACCACTACTTTCCAAGCAGCCTTGGTAAATGAACCATTAGCAAATCCATCATTCCTCAACCTTTGTTCGGCAAGGAGATCGACTAACAAGCGGTCAGCATTTGGATTCCAATTAGCAACTCGACCTTTTGATGATTCCATTCAACTTAGAATTTAGAAACATCATTAGTGATGATTGAAATAATAGAGTCTTACAAATTAAGAGAGCAGTATCCCAAAGCAAAAAGGTGTCTACCTAAACCACGTCAGCAAGACAGATCTATAATGTACAAATGTCTATAATGTTGAATAATGATAAAATTGATATCATTCTTATGACATGAAATTGAAACAGAAATAGATCAATCTATAATGTACAAATGTCTTATTTGCTACCAAAACACATTTTGGTATTATTTTGATAAAGTTGATAGTTCAAACCCAATATGATCCATAAACTAAACCCAATTATGTACATGGTGTCAATGAAGCAATACTGTTATTAATTGCTCACAAAATTAAGCAATTAATATCCGGAACACACACACATATATATAATTATAGAAACATGTGTAAAGCAAGTGTGCATGTTCAGCCTAAAGCAACCTATTGCTTCATTTTGTCAAGTATGTTGAAAATGAAGTAATTGTTCAGGTCTGTGCCTCTTTAAATTTATGTTCAGGTATATTTCCATTTCTATTCTTGCATAATGCAGCAAGTGAAAGTGAAATCCATACATGGAATGCATAAACATGAAGAATTGTTTTTTTAATACTTTTTTCATCAGAGGACATCACGTAAAAGGACATCACGTTAAGACTTAAGAATCAAACTTGAATTATCAAAGTGATATTTAAATAAAAGGAACCAAATTGCAGAGAAGCTCGCAAAATGAAATCATGGCCCGGAGCAACAGGGGAGATATTTATTACCATGAGCACACGCAGGCAATGGAACCAAGATTACTAGACTATTCTCCATTTTCTAGATTTTCTACTTATCTGAACATAAAATAATTTATATACAAAAAAATTTACAATATTATAAATTTATTGAAGTTATTTAATAATTTTATATTAGATTCATATTGTATTGATAACTTTCTAGGTAATTGTGTCCATACCAAAAAATATCGTTCAGGAAAGTTAGTGATGTATTTTCTTATAAACCATACAAATTTCATAGTCCAACTCACATTTGAGAGATTTTGCTAATAATATCCATACGCTGGAGAAAAGCTTCATTGATGCTTTGTATAATCCCAATTTTATGTGAAAGGATTTTGGAAAATATTGGCATCTGATGATCCATCCACGAATGCCAATATGATTGGAAGGCTAAAAATTAGTTCCCTGAATCAATATATCCAACCGACTTTTATATATAACACAGATAGAAATGCCCAAACTACTTCACAGGCTGCAAAATCAGGTTAAATAAACCTTGGATAATAAGTGTCATATTCAACTGCTCAGATGGGAAGCTAACCATGCACCAGAGTCAAAGCGTGGGGAACAGTGGGTTAGAAGGAAGAGAAGAAGAAGCATCTGTCGTTTTGGTGGATCAGGTGAATGCGAAAGGTATTATGTTTTTTGATGCATGAGAAAGTTGTATTATGTTTGGACAGATGGCATTTATCAGCAAGTGACAGAACTCATGGTCTATGGGGATATGTTATGTGTGAATTAGAATCATTTGGCTTTACTTATTCATCAAACCATTTATTGTTGAAATTTTGCAGCCATATGTGGGAACAACTTCAGATGACCCACAAAATAAATGCCACAGTAGTACATTGTTTGCTGTTTTCTATGTATCTTAATGGTAGGAATAGGATTATAGAAGTACTTAGGGATCGAGAAGTGTTCTCCAAGACATATGTCACTGTCCCCATAGTTGATGGGTAAGTCATAATTAATAGGGCATTTCACTCTAAGATGGGCTATTTTCTTTCTAAGTTACTAACAATTTATTATAGGGGACACTGGAGACTGTTAATATTATATAACTTGGCGAATTCCTTTGACTCTGAGTTTGGACGGTGTACAATCATGTTGGACTCACTTCACATGACTGAGCCACAAAGACAAGAGCCAACAGTTAGAAGGTAATGTATGAGTTCCACTTTCAATTTCATCATTCATACATCTACATTCATAGAAGAGTATGTTTTTTCTATAGGTTTCTGAAAGAGTTATACGAGAGTGATGGTAAATTGGTCAGCAAGAAGAGTTTGGCGTCCATTCCATACTATATACCTTCAGTATGCATTTAATGTTTTCTGAGTATTCTATTTTATTTATAGAATTTTAATTACTTGCACTGTTTGAGCATTTGCTTCATCTAGGTTCCACAACAAAGGGATGGATTGGAGTGTGGGTTTTCTCACTCTATTTAGCCAACATTTTCATAAAGGGTGCCCCACAGGTCTTTTCTCGGTCTTCGTACCCATATTTTGTACACACTATGAACTCAATGTCTCCTAGAATATAAAATATTATTTAAATTCTTCTGTTCATGAGGTATTTAACATTTTTTCTTGTAGATGACAGAAGATTGGTTTTTAGTATCCAATATTGACACTTTTATTGTCAAAGTTTTAAAATATGGTCTAGATGGAGATTGCTTGATCTCCTCTGCATCATCTTCCATACCATCCTCTACATCCTCCAGTGATAAGAACGCAGATGCTGAAAGAGGGGACCAGAATACCGAAGACAAAATAGTGGCGGATTCTGCTCCTCCAAAGAAAACTCGGGGTCGCACATACTGCCGTGATGTGCAGGCATTGGAGGATAAGAAACTGATTGCTGTTGAATGGAATGAACTTGGACAGCCGATTGGGACCGGTGGGAGGTCACTAAGGACCTTTTTGGGGATAGTTGCAAGGAACTGTAAGAAATGCCCGATCAATGTGGCATCTTGGGATAAGATGCCACAATCAAATGTGAATGACATATGGGCATTTATCAAGGTAAATTGAATAATTATCTTGTCTCGGTATGTTATAGTTATGTACGTAACCTGTCAATGACTACCAAACAACATACTTTTAATTTTTTTATAGAGAAAATATGATGTTGATGATGGAGATGAATTACAAAAGATGTTTATAATGAAAGATCTTGGGATGAAATGGAAATATCATAAGTATTCACTTAGGAAGAAGTACATAAATGACAAAGAGCCACCTCAAGGATTCTGAAATGTGCGAGTCAGCAAGGACAGCCTGGACTTCTAATGATTTCTAGGTAAACTTTTATTTTCATCATAAGTATTCATAATTTGTGCATTCACATTACTATATCTTGTGAATTGTGACTTGTAGAGGAAGAGTGAGGTGAATCAGAAAAATAACAGCCTTCAAAAGATCTTTCATTGTGCTGGAACTCAGACATATGCAGATATCAGAACAAAAGAGGTTAGTACCAATTATTTTATGCATTACAGATGTTTAATGTCAATTCTTAAATGCCCATGACTGTTAAAATTTCAGAAGTTGAAAACTGGTAAAGAGGTGGATAGAACATAATTCTTCATCATCAGTCATACCAAAAAGGATGGCAAGGCTGTCAACGATGAATGTGCTATAGCAATCGTAGGCATATACTGAACCACTTACCTATATATATGAAGTACCTCGCAGAGGACTGTGTAACATTGATGCCTTTGCCTTTTGTACATATATTTCATATGTATTGTCTAAGATACTTTTAGCATTATAGGGAAAACTTAAGGCAATCAAACAATGTCAACCATCTACTAGTTCTTATTCAATGGCCACAAAGGAAGATGTCTTCGCCAAAGTTATTGGTGAAGACAAACATGGGAGAATTAAGGGTATTGGCATAGGGCCAACACCAAAGCAACTATGGGGGAAGGGAAAAGTTGAAAAGTCCAAAATTAAAGATAAGTCCTTACATGCACGTCTTCAGCTTTTGGAATCAAAAGTGGCTAAACTTGAGGATGCTCCCCATCCCAATGCCAAGGTATAAAATTTTGAATTTAAATTATAGAAAGATGTTTATGACAATGCACAAAACCAATAAGTCATGTTAATTGTTTTTTATGCAACTTTGTGTAGTTTGCACCTCGATCTTCGGTGGCCAACAAATTGTCAACTTCGGCCGAAGATAATGTAAGTGAAGTTGTTTATCTTCATATATGACCTGCCTTTCATATATGATCTGTGTTTCTTTTTTTTATCGCTGCAGTGTATGAGTTGTGCTTCATACATGATCCACCTTTCCTGTCCAGCCAATTCTAAATCTTTCATGTCCTTTCAAATTTTATTTTTGTTTTCAATAGGGAAAAGGAAAGAATGTTAAGTTGGTAGACATGAAGGGGACTGCGTTGCTGAAGGTTTGTTCATAAGCAACGACGCCAAGAAAATGGTGATGTCAAGGCACCTTGGAGATGTATTCTACGAGGTGTCTATTGTTCGTGTTCAAAAGCCAAATGCCCCATTGCTCGTTAAGGATGATCTTAGGCAGAAAATGCATGATGCCATTGGAAGCCATATTATATGGTTCAAGGATTATGTAAGTTATTCTACTTACAAATTTTACTCACAATCATTAATTAAGTAAAAAATTAATTTTTTAATTTCGTTGACTTTACATTCCAAGTTATTTTGATGAAAAATGGTCAATGAGGACTATGGATAGTTGACAACCAACTCTTTTATCGTTGAAATTGATAGTTGGTTGTGGTGGTTTTGAAGGTCATGTTATGTTTGTGGTGATATTTCAAAGTCATGTAACTTCTGGTGGATTGTGGGTGATTGTTATGGTTTCATGTTCATATTTTATATATTTCAACTTTGTGATGTGTACTTTGTTTATGAATTTGTTTTTTAAATCAGACCTGGTTGTTGTATCACTGTGATTTGAGGATAGTCTATATATAGGAAAGTTGTGAATGGTGTATATAACAGATGAATGAATGTTTCATGAGTAAGTTTTATTTTTTTAGATTTTTTGTGTGGTTAGTGGTGGCATCTGTTTGCGAAATTGAGTATGCATGTTGTTTTGCAAACATCTTCTTTGTTTGTTAGAGCATGGTGTTTCTCCTTCTGAATCCTAAAGAAAATTGTGTTGCTAAACATCACACATTTTCTTTGCTTATCTAATTAACTGCACTAGGTCGCTCTGTCTAATTTTCTGTTCTTTTTGCCCTTCAAGTTTCACTTGGCCCGAAAGGTCCTGGTTTTGGATGAAACTTTTGCCCTATGTGACTTAATTTTATCTTATCATCCAGATTCAAGTTGCATACCAACTAAATTTGAAGCTGACATACTCAAACTCAAATCTGTGAGGTACTTATTTTTTTGTAAATTCTTCTTGTTAATGTACTTTTCCAAAGCTTTTCTTCAAGGCATGTCAGGTGTACAAAAATAAGGAACTTTTACAGCATAATACATCGTTTCCGAGGTAATGTTCTTCAACTTTATGAGCCTATCTCTCTTCTTTCATTCTAAATGTATCATTTTTTGCTAAAAAAATGATAAGAATGAGAGTAAATCTAAATTTCTTGTTATGCTGACATATTAGGGATATTACTCTAACTTATTACCTTGTCTCCCATTTAATTTTTCTTTGGTTATTCTAGAATGGATGCCATTCTAAATGTCTCTTGGAGCTAGATCTATAGATGGATCCATATATTCTGAACTATAGATGGATGACAGTATATATATGTATTGTACATTGAGGGTAGTTTGCCAATTACATGAAATGAATATTACAGAAGGTGACATCTGAAATGTCAACTAGGATCTAAATGTAATTTGTGCTTATCACCCCCTTCAAGCTGAACGGTGGTGGAAACACATTCAGCTTGTTCCTGAATGTCATAAACTGTTGAGTGGATAAAGGTTTCGTGAACCCATCAGCTAACTGATCAGAGGAAGCTATATGCCTGATCCATATATTCATAGATGTATGAATGTTTCATGAGTAAGTTTTAATTTTTTAGATTTTTGGTGTGGTTTGTGGTGGCATCTGTTTGCGAAATTCAGTAAATTTTGTTACCAGGACCTTTCGGGCAAGAAATTAGAAGGCAAAGCAAAATATTTGTACTCTTCATACACTCCCAAGGTGGTAAGTTATAAGGAACAACTAACACCGGCCATGTACTATGAGTGACATTCATGTTTCCTTAAGGGTTGAACCCATCACTCGTCAGTCCAAGTCGTACATTCTGACATTCTAACCCAAAATCATCAATGACATCTAGTTGTTTCCAACAAGTCGAATCAGATGGATGTCTTAGGATACCATCTTCTTCACGTTCCTCTTCATGCCATCTCATACTCACATATGTTTTATAGCATGTGAAGAGTCTATTCAAATGTGGAAAGAGTGGAAAATGACGAATAACCTTTCGAGGTACCCTATTCTTTTTTACCACACTACTTGACTTGTATGACTTCCATCGGGATTCTCCACATTTTGGACAATATTCAGACGTATCATGCTCTTTCCAAAATAAGATACAATTGTTCGGACATACATGTGTCTTCTTATAACCATACCCTAGCTGGTCAAGTATTTTCCTGATCTCATAAAAGGATAGTGGTAATGATGACCCATCTGGGAGCACCTCAATCAACAGCTTCAACAGAATATCAAAATTTTTATTACTCATACCACTCATACATTTAATATTAATCAACCTAATGAGAAATGAAAGTTTGCTAAAATTTTTGCATCCGGGATAAACAGGTTGGTTGACATCGCAACATGTCAAAAAAGTTCTTAGAATCTTTATCATGTGCTCTTTCATCAGTAAGTACAGGAAAGACATCATCTAACATCTGATGCATGTTTGAATCGACCCAACTCTCTTGGAGGTTTTCATGACTTGATCCTTCGCCATAAAATTTCAAATTTTTTTTGTCCTTTATAACACCATCGATATAAAGATGTTGTCTAACAACATCCTTCTCACATTTATTCATACATGTGCAATTAACACATGGACATCTAATCTTATGACTCGATTGTTGAATCCAGAAACGGGTTCCGGATCGGCACCTCAAGAGAAGGTGAAAGATAGAATAAGGGAAAGGGAGTGAATCGGAAAACACTCAAAAAGTAGTAAAAAGTCCTCACCTCAACCCCACACTCACATTGATCCCTGAACTTTCATCTCATGGCGTCGCTCGAGCACCAGAGATGGTTCGGGTCATGTGGGAGGAGTGGGAGGAATAAATGAAATTAGAACATGAATAAAAAGGTGGTCGCCAGGAGCCGCTTGCTCCGCTTTATAGAATAAAAAAAACAAGATTGAGTTGATTTGACCGTGTGTACCTTAGCGTGGGAGATTGGGATATGGGTTCAACCTTCTTCTTCTTCGGCCGGCCGATGAAGAAGAGTCCAACCGTTGCTAGCTTGATGTACCTGTGCAACGTATTCGGGGTTAGCCCTAACCCTTTTTTTGGTTTTTTAAGATATATGAAATGATGAAAAATAGAATAAAATGATGCTTAAATATGAATTAAATGATACGAATGAAGAGTTATCAAAGAGAATATGAATGGTTAAAGACAACACAACCCAGGCAAAGTGGCAACCGGGTTGGACAGATTCAATGTAAACTGCGCGGTTCTGATGCAGAGACTGTAATGAACAGTACCAATGTCAGAATAAAGTGATGTTTGTTTAAAAATAAAGATGACTTACCTAGGATGGTTTTCTATGAAGAAAAGTTTGCTTGAATCTTATGATAAGTAATCTGAATTTACCTGATAAGCAGGATCTCGGACAGTGAAGTTCTGGAAACTCCCAGCACAATGTCGATGTAGGATGTGCTATGGGCACCACAGATATCTGAATTGAATAATTCTTGATGTAACTAAAAGAGGACTCACCGGGGAACAATTTCTATGAAGGATGTATAGGCTGAATCTACCATTAAATGTACTGAAATTGACTGAGAAAATGATGACTTAGAAAAGAAGACTTCGGATTTGTCTATGCAGCGCCGGTGTTGAAGCCGTAACAAACCAAGGGAATGTCAGAATTGATCTCTGTTTGTTGAAGATGAAAGATATATTGATGAAGCACTTATTCTGAAGAAAGACAGGCCGGAAAATGACTATAAAGATCTGTATAAGCTGATGATCAGAAGTGCAGCATGTCGGAGCATAGACCGGCTTCTTTCTCACTTTGGGATGATCTCCGGGCACCGGGATAACGAGAGGACGATTTGGGGAGGTTGGGAAAAGCCTAGGGTATCTGGAGGATGAGGAGAGGAGTGCTGGAGGATGGGGATGCCCTTCTTAGGTCGTTCATATGAGTCTCCCTTTATAAGGGATGAAAAACAGGTCAAAAATAGCAAGTTTTGATACATTCGACCATAGGTTAGATTCCGTCCATTTAATGTTGCTAATTTTTATCCTGAGGCATCTAGGAACTTACCCAAATGATTGAAAGAGATTGAAAACCGTGGATCACTTTCCCCATGTTCAAAATATGTCTCCACTTGAAGAGGAAACAAATCTGGTCTAAAAATAGCAAGTTTTGATGTATAAGACAACAAGTTGGATTGCCATCATTTGATGATGCTAATTTCGACTATGAAGCTTACAGATACTATAACAAGTGATATGGAGGAGAAAAAAAGGAAGGTAAGGTCGTGAATTGGTCAGATATGTGCCCAATGGGCTGGGCTTGCATGCAATTGGGCTTGATTGGTGCTACGTGCGGACAGAACTGCACGTCTGACTTCTACATATTATTAAGTAATGTTAAATTATCACTAAATAAATTTTGTTATTATATTATTGTATTTATATATATAATATTATACTTAAGTATTATTTAAATAGTTTTATTTATATTAATATCTTATTTTATATTCATATAAATATTAAAATATTTGTATTATTATATTACTTTTTTATTATATTTAGTGTACATTTTTATATTTATTTATTATTATATATATTTTTTAATATTAATAAATAATATATTATTAATATTATTAACATCCATCTTTTTATTTTATTGAATGAGATTACACATTTCTGTAACAATGTAATTTCTTACGGAGGTGAATCCGTAGGCACTTCGTAGGTATTGATAGTTTTACCTACGAATGATCAAATTAGTAGGTATAGCGAGTAGGTGAATGTAACATTTACCTACTAATTCTTACCTATGGGCAATGTTTTCATAGGTAAAGTGACGATTTCTGGTAGTGTTACTTCATACTCGTCATAAACTAAACAATTGATGTTCTGATTTTTACATATAAAATAAGACATAAACAGGGTTCTAAAAGTTTAATTTGATAGTTTCAAGATTTACCAAGTATAATTACTTGATTTCTATTAACTAGGTTTATATTAGTACATAACTATTAATTCTATGGCTCATAAAACCAATTATATAGCAAAAATATTTTACCAAAAACATGATCAACATTATACAAAATAACATTTTTCTTAATCTGGTTCAAGAATTTTTAGTGAACAATGACAATTAAGTTCAAAATCCTTGATTAAGCCAATCATGGGTTATTAGGCCAAATCATGTATTTTACTTATGATTGTATGGTCAAATACTTAAACGAGCTTGAAGAATGTACTTGGAACTTTTTGGGTTTTTTTGAAATTTTTGAGATTTTTTTGGGTTTTCTTCATTTTCTTCAAGTGCCAAATCAAGAAAATCTAGAAATCACTAAACCGGCTCCAAATTGGCTGAACCAGGCAGCTCGACCAGGCTGGACTAGGGTGACAACTATGTTGTGCTAGGCGATTGGGCTGAGCTCGAGCTGGTGCTGGGTAAGATGCATCCATCACTGGACTAGACGTGCACGAGCGGTGCTCGCGGGAAGATGGTGGGAGAGGCAATGGACGGTGGTGGGCGGACATTGGTGGTGACTAGAGGGGATGATGTTGGCGATAATGGCGGCAATGGCAAGGAGGGCGGTGGCCAGTGGCAGCAGTGAAGGAAGCTCCCCCACGATTGCTTTCGACGAAAACAAGGGAGGCGGCGGGGTAGGCAACCAGCCGACCAATGATGCTTGCAAGGGGGAGGAAAAGGGATGGTGGATTGGCTAGAAGAGAGGGACTGGGAGGGATTGAGGCAAAGTGGGACAATGAGAGAGAGATAGAGATAGAGATAAAGAGGGAGATAGAGAGTTAGACAGAGGGAGAGTCATCGCGGCAAGGAGGGGAGGTAGTGAGGCATGGCTGGGGGGAGGGGGAAGTGTTATAGAATATTTTTTTTTCAACTATTACAAAGGGCCTTGAGCCTAGGGCCTCACACCTAGTTGGTCGCTCCTAGAGCATGAAATAATTTTTGGCCATGAGCCTAGGGGCCGACACCTAGTTGGTCCCTCCAAGAGTTTGAAATAATTTTTTCTTAAATATTATCAGTATGTTTTATTCGTTGATCCTGATCCCCCATCTTAAACCTTATCTATGCCATTTTAAAAGAAAACAATGTCATAATTTCAAAAGATACCTTCATAGATGTTAATTTGCTTATGTACAACCAACCATTCCGAAATTAGAGATGTCATATCGATTATTATATTTCTATTAATTAAAATATCTATTGATTAAAAAATTTATTAAATTATGTCAACATATGTCATTTCGAGTTGGCAATATCAACGTTCTGTGTTAGTCATAAACGCTATGAACCATGTAGCTCCCTATCATCATTCTCTAATATCTCACTTGTCAATACAGGATCACATGTGAATGTCATACCTAGTATGTCATTTTGTATATTTTTTTGTTAAATCGTCCAAAACCAATACAAAAATGATATTGGCTTATTGCAAAATATTCAAATCAATTAAAATAATTTTTTTTTTACTTTCCCTCTCCCTCAAATGCATGTTGCAAATCACTTCATCATATACCTTTGTTATCATTTATATATACCTTATAATCACAATCTTTTGCACATCACCAAAAAATCTCTTGTAATTCTATCATAAAATCTTCCAAAACAATAAAAAGAATACATAAATTTTGTGTATTATGGGATTTTCTATCAAACTTCAAATAAAAAAATATTTTCTGCTGCAGACGAACTAACCATAAATAATCCAAATTGACTAACCAAAATGATTGTAATATATCCCATATGTGCGGGTGCACTATAACTCTAATCATAATTTCATAGTATAGTTCAAAACCTAGATCCCTCTATAAATTGAGTAATTTATATTTGTTAAAAAATAAGTATGACATTCTTTTATCTTCATTTATTCGATATTTAATTAGAGATTAATGTTTCAGAAAAAAACTAAGCTAACTACTTCACTGCTAATTGGTATCAATATAGTTTCTCCACATTTTTATGGTGTCATCATATTTGATCAATTTCTTTTATTGATTATCCTTGATAATCTACATTGGAAAGACCTCTCTCTCTCATCCTTACTGATACTTAAAAATAAATTATATTGGGTAACTAAAACCCATTTACATCGCCGTCAATTAAACACCAAGTTAAAAATTAATTTATAGAGTAAACGAGTATACTCGGAACAACATGAGGGATTCTAAATGAGAGATCCTTCTAATCTAAGGACTAGCAGCCTTGTCTCCATCCTTGGGTCTGGTCCTTGTCCTCCTTGTCATATATATTGAAGTTAACAAATAGAAAAAGAACTAAAATATGATGCGTTGCCGCGCATAAGTCACGATATCTTGGGCTAGTTGAGCACAATGACATAGATATAGATGGGATAGATATATATATATATTTACAAGAAGATTGACATGCATATATTTGCCGGCCAGTTGGCATCCCACCCAATCCCGTGGACAGGGATGGAGGGCCGCAGGAGCCCACCTTCTCCCGGGGGAAGGTCCAAGTGGGGATCGAGCACGACACGTTGCTTGGCCGGCTATCCTGAACAAAAAAAATCATGCATATATATATATATGACATTCCATAAAGGGTCCGTTTCGATCCATCCTAAAGTAAATTTTACATAATTACTTTCAAGAATTAACCTTTTCAAAAGGTAATTAAAAATATTATTATATTTGGTTTTCTAAATTTTATTTTCCTCAAAAATTTGACTGTAGGAATATACACATACTAAAAAGCGTGGTTCAGAATCGTAATATATAGAAGAAGCTTCTGCTTCTATAACTTTATTAAACTGCGCAGGCACATGATTTAGGTAGTATTTTAGGCCGGCTAATTCCTTCTGATCATACAGCTAGTTAGCGATTACTATTATAGTACCGCTAAGGAATAACAAGAATATATACGCATGAGTATCTAAAAGCACGTAATCATCCTCCACCGAGTACCAGCTAGCTAGAGTATGCATGCATATGGCGATGCTGTGTTTATCTTATGCCATGTTTGGTTAGAGTTTCATTTTTGGTACTATATCAATATTGATATTAATATTTTCAAATGTTTGAATATCAATATCAAAACTAATACAAGTTGTCACTTGTATTACATAATATGCTTTGTTTGCACTATACATTTTAAAATTGATGCGGTTAACCAAACATCTCTTTATAGTTTCTATCAATATCAATCTTAAAATTGATAGTGATAGAGGTACTTAATAGTGTTACCAAACAGGGCATTAAGTATCTCTCTTGCGAGAAAGCGTATGAAAGAAAAATATAAAGATCAGATTACACCAAGATGCGAAAATCGGTTTAACTTGTGGCAAGTGCATATACACATGCTAAAAAGAGCGGACTTCAGAATCGTTATATATAGAAGAAGCTTCTGCTTCTATAAATTTATTCGGTGACCAACTGCGCAGGCATATGATTTAATATATAGGTAGTGTTTTAGGTTGGCTAATTCCTTCTGATCATACAGCTAGTCAGCGAGAATCGGTTTTAGCTTATGCAAGAATGCATAGGATAGAAAACAGGAAGGATTAAGATTCCATCAAGATGCGAGAATCGGTTTTAACTTTTTAGCAAGTGCAGGCGTGGAAACAAATCAACGAGGTACGTAATTAAGGAAGAACCGAATCAGTACTTGATAGTAACGTAGCCTCCGCACGAGCCCAGCCGGCGGTGTATAAAGCTGATTAACGTGCGTATACGCTTGCACGTAGCTACTTCCTGCAGTCGGTGTGCGAAACGTCTCCCCTCACAATTAAGCTTCGTGTTGTCGAGGCAGCACCTCCGCCGGCGCCCGTAAAATGTCGTCATCCGATGGGGTGTGCCGCTATGCATGGCAGCAAGTTGAATGCTGAAATTTACGACCAGAGGAACCGGAAGACCATCTTTCTCGGCAGCTTCAGCACCAAGGAAGAGGCCAACGCAGCTCACAGAAGGAAGGAGAGGGAACTAAGTGGCTCCGGTCGGTCCGAGACCGGCAACGTCAGCGCAGCCAACTCTCGTCGCTTGGCCGACATGGATCTGCACGAGTTTTTGCAGGTTAATGGAGTCATCTATCGCAAGTAGGGGATGCCATTAATTAGACGATGTTTCAAAGCTTATAGTTTGTTAAGCACCCAAATGAATAGTTCCTCTGTCATTAGCTTTTATAATTGTTTTGACTTTTGAGTGGACAAGAAGTCTTTTAATTAATTTGTATCTCTCTCTCTCTCCCCCTAACACTGAACACTGATAGAAAACATTGAATTAATTATACACGCTGACATGTACGTACTATTCATCATCACAATTAATATGCCTAATATTCATATATATATATATATACTAGTCAAATAAACGTCCTCCGCACGTGTAACGGTAAAAAGATAAGAGAGGGTTATAAATATTTTATTTAAAATAATCTACTTCACCAACCAGATTGATTTCACTTTCTGCGATGAATTGTTTGCTTTATTGGGGATGAAACCAAACTTGAATAATCTTTTTTTTTCATCTTTGGATGCAAAATTACATATGTTTCTACTTATTTTCAAAACTCAATATTGATTTAGGCGGATGATTTTAACTCAAAACTCAAAACTCAAAATTCTACTTATTTTCTATATTTAATGAGTAACTCAAAACTCTGTTCGATAAAAATTTAATTCAAATCTTGTATTATATTAAAAAAGTAACTCAAAACTCTCGGGTGCTGTTTGGTACAGGGATAACTTGAAGATAACCTGAGATAAACATGGGTTATCCCCCAAAATTTTGGGGATAATCCAGGTTTATCCCCAAAATTTTATGGTACAAACAAGCCATTAGAGAACTAAAAGGAAAGAAATGCTTGTACTCTTAAGGACTTGTCGAACAGTAAATCTAAAAGTCACAATCCAAAAATTATGAAGACGTTATAGTATTCTATAGACATTTCAGATCAAGAAAGAATTCAAACTTAGTGAACTGGAAAGGTTCTCAGACCAGTCAAAAAAAATAGCAACAAACAACTCTATGGAAACCTACATATGTGTCATCTTGAATCAAAACAAGAAGAAGAATAGGAGAGCTCCAAATATGTAACCGAAATACAAAAAAAAATCAAATCTAAAAGTTCTGATGGCCAAATCTCAAGAGCTACATATCTGAAACCTAAAAATCCCAATCCAAAGGTTGATTTGGATCTGTTTGATCTGGGAATCAAATTGTGGCTTGGAGATTGCAATTGCAATATCAAAATCATAGTTTAAAGCTTAATTTAAAAAAAATCATAAGTCTCTGGAACCTAAAACCGAAATAATGGAACCTATAAAAATCAACCCTGAATCTGAAAGATTCAATTAGATCTAAAAAACCAAAAGTACAAATATAGTGGGTAATCAGATCGAAATGTGAATTTGTCAGAAATGTTTATTCTAAAGCATCAAGTCCCCAAGATAATAATAAACCACCAGAAGTACATATCTAGCTTCATATGCTAAACTGAATCCCATAAGCTACTATAGGGCTTTTGAAACAAATTTGGTTGCCTGCATTTACTTGGCATAATGGTGTTGTAAATAGGGCAGAAACAATGATAACGACCATCAAGGATAAGTCTGTAAAATAATTTTACGCCAAAGACGGATCATCATATGTGCTGGTAACAAGTCAAGTAGTCGGTAAAAGACATATTAGCTAATGAAAATGTATAACTCGTGTATTTTGTACAGACTAAAGGATGAACCTATGTTTGCAGATTAGCGTATCCTGCAGTCCCAAAAAATTTCTTGTTCTCTCTGCAAAGACAAGAATCCACATGAGGTCTCAAACAAATGCATGATGGGCAGTATGTAAAAGAAATAATTGTGGAGAAGATGAGATAGGTAAAAATCTTTCGCAAAAAACAGAACCTCATTTTCAAACTGAAGTGATAATCTGTTATAAAAAAATGACATTCAAAGATATAAAATAGGTCCATCTCAAGGAAAGTGGACTTGGAATTGGGTCCTGGATCATACATGCTTGATTCCAATTCCTATCCGGATGAGATCTACCAAATCTGCATATCCAAAGTGCACAGAACCCAATCGAGAATCAGAATGGATTGGTTTGATTTTAAAAATGTTCAAAATAATAAGAAAAAAATTATAAAAATAGGAAACACCTAACAGATGGTAGACGTGGGAAGATGCAGGCCCTCAACGGATGCTTCATGACGAGGGTGAACTCCACCGTCTCCGACAGGTCAACGCCGTCTTTCCCCTCCATGGTCTTCCACTTGACGCCCACACCAGGTTGGCGGTGAAGCACTGGAGGTGCAGCAAGGCCAAGCCCAGCCCCTAACAACGAAGAAATCATAAAAAAAATGAAAGAAATCTTCCACGGATTATCCTAAATAGTAGGGAATGAAGGAACGGTGGAAAAAACTGGGATATTTATGTACCCTACATGTACCATAAAAGTAGGGTCATTCCGACGTCTTCCCGCCACTGACTGGTGGAGGCAGCATCGTTGATTTTTTTTTTACCTATAGCAGAATAGCCGCAGAGACGTCATCTGCACATATGGAAAAGGAAGATAATTGTGAGAATAATCCAAAAAAACAAGAAAGCTTCTCGTTTGAGAAGAGGTGTAGGGCAAGAGATGGGGGCAAAGCCAATCTCTTGTGATGTTGTCTCCGGGAGGGAGGGGGAGATTGCACCAGAGGGTGGCGAAACCATTGGAGACTAGGGGTGGAGGTGATTGATGCGCCGGCAAATCTGTCAGATGACCTAGTGCATCCATTGGGTGAGTGGGCGCGCCCGAGGGAGGAAGATTGGGAGCCTGAAGGAGCGAAGGGTGCGGTTGTAGATGACAGTGGGAGGTTGCGACAGAGGAAGAGCTAGCGCATCTGTCAGGTGACGGGCTACCAAGGGTAGAATATCGGGAGGCGGGGGGCAGCATGCAACTATAAACAGAATAAGTGGATAAGAAAGAAGCAGTTTCAGTACGTGGGCGAAGAAAGGGTTGAAGAAGCTGCAGTAGCATGGAACCAGGTTTCAGGTCACTTGCTCTGGACTACACGGAATAACGCCGTTATCATAACCGGTAAAGCGTCGAGAAGATCAAAAAGTTACAGAGATGGGTTAGGGCAGCTGAACGCGGCGCTTAGCCGGAAGCGCACTGACGGCGGCATCCTTGAGCCCCTTCGCGTCAGTGGCGGCGGCAGCCTTCACAAGCAGAGGCATGCCTGGAGCTGATCGGGGGACGGAGCGGGAGGAGCCAACGGCATAGGGTGAGTGGGTGACAGACTAAGACATCGTCGATATGCCGTTGGGATGAACACGGTGGAGGAAGAATCGTGAAACATTTGATCAATCGGATCATCGGACGGTCGAAAATAAAAGAGCAAAAAATCGGACGGTCAAACATCGGAGGACGAAAAAACGTCATCGCCACTTCTATATAGTAGGTTAGATAAGGTATTTCGTTCTATTTGATGTTAGTATGAAAGAAAAAGTCTTGTTGTTGTCTGTTGTTACACTCTTGGTCATCTAATTTGATGTTTGCTCTTATGCCATGTTAATTATCAATTAATATTCTCATACACAATATAGTACCTAAATATATTGTAAATCATATATTATAAATCCCATGTTTTGCGTAACAAGTCACGGGATGTAAAGCACTATAAACAATACAAATTAATTAATTATAAGCTGTAAATTGATGAATCTATGTAATAAGTTGTCATATGTTAATTAGCTTCGTAATTATATAACTACAACAACAGTTTATCTGTCATGTACATGCTTCGTCGTCCGTAGCTATACGTCAAATCAGTGGAAAAGCGAAATTTGTCAGCATTTGTAATAACATAATACGCACTATATATATATCTAAAATACACGTCAGCACAATATATAACTTTAATTACCAAGCGTACTCCTTGCTAGCTTGGCTCCATAATTTTTTTGTACGAAATTGAAAATGAAGTGAATATATGGTTAAATTTCACCGGGGCATACATGATTTCAAATTAAATATTGTTGTGGTAGCTCCGCAACACTAGGATATATATAACTGGACATTCTATTTTTATAGGCTGACCTTCTTCGTATTTACTTCCATATTGGAGGCTTTGAGATCTCACTTAACTCAACGAATGAGAGGAAGGCACTACGATTACATGTACGTTATACAAATAGCTAGCTAACATTGTGATTTGCAGTTGATATATACCAAGCTAACCACTTCTTTGGTTAGACTATCAAAAGTGATACTATATCAACATGGCTATTGCTATTTATAGAACATATAATATTAATATCAAAAGTGATAGTATCAATTCTTTTATGTGTTTCGATAATACTATATCAATATTAAAATTGATATTAGGTGTTTGATAACACTATATCAATATCAAAATTGTTATTATGAATTGGATTAATTATAGAGTCAAATCTATTATCAAAATAAAACAATAATGTCAAAATATATTATTAAGAAATAAAAATATATACTAATGATAGGATGTTTTAACCATGCATTTTTCAAACTGTGTTTTGATTTGTCAAAAGTCTCTATAAATCTCAAAAACTTGGCGTTAGCCCAAGTTAGATGTTTTATTTTGTTTTGAACTTATATTGTATTATGTAAATTTAATATATATTTTACAAATAAATTTATTTGCTCAACTTAACAACCAACCAACCCAACAATTCAATTCGCTTCATTGCTGTTATAACTTTTGCCAAACGCATTCAATTCAACTGTTAGTCTAGTTTCCTTTTCAACAAAATCAACATAAACTGTTAGTCAAATTCAACTGTTAGTCTAGTTTCCTTTTCTTAACCCATGGCCTTTATAATATGAGTTATTTGTTTTCAATATCAAGCACCTGGATAAATATTAGTATCAGTTTTAAAACTGATATTGATACCTTATATCGGTTGGTGTCAGAATATCAATATTAATTTTAAAATTAATAGCATAAAAGTTATCATTGATAATGTAGGTGCATACTTGTATTCAAAACAATATTCCCCATATCTCTGATCATGTTTTCTAGGGTTGACAAATACAAAAAAGGGGTTCATATTGATGAGCTTGATTTTATATATCTAAATACACAACTTAATTAGATCCACAGTAAATGAATCATCTGCACTTGCAAGCTAGATTTGACAAGTTTATGTCGATGATAATTATGTTTTGTTGATGTACTTATTTACAATAACTTTTAAACAAATGATATAGATGTCAAATTTATCCATCCACTTGATGCTTTTACCATCAATTTTAGCTGCTAACTGAATTTAGTCAGATTTAATCAATGAAGAGCACAGTTTATTTCAAAGCCAAGCCCTTTGGAGGATAATAAGTGTAACAGCTCTTGAATGTGCTTCAACAAAATTCTACAATTTGATTGATATTCTTTTCCAAATATAGAATAATTTGAAATAAAATATTAATTTTACAACTGGTCTCATTCAGTACAGAAATAACTTGACAGTCTTAGATGAAAAAAAAAACATCACCAATTTCAGTAATATTTTTTTTGTAATTTTACATCACAATTTTTATAATTTGCAGAGTTTGGGTTCTAACACATCATAATCGAAAGGTTAGAAAACAACAAATATTTAATAATAAAATATTTCAAAAAGAGGGGTAAGTTTGAAATTTAGAGCAAGTCTGGACAATGAATCTAGAGCAAGTCTGGTGCATACTAATTAATCTAGGATTTTACCCTCGTAACCCTCCTCCAAGCAACTAACTATGCTTGTTTAATACTACTCTACAACCGGTAGTTTCCTTTTTCTATGGGTTTTAACAGGATATCAGATTTGACTGAACGCGGTAGGTCCTTCATGTTGGAGTCAGATACATTGAATTAACACATGTAATAATAGGGTGTAGTCCTATAAACTCATACACCAGATACATTGAACTAACACATTCCAAAATAGGGTGCAGGCCTATGAATTCTGCCAAATAAAATGTTTTCTAGAAAACTTACTCCATGAACTACTGAAACAAGTCAGAATCCAACTTCTGCAGTGCCTTTGGCATATCGTAGATGTCATCAATGTGCATTATCTTCTTCGATTGTGATGGGTTGGATGAATTACCTAGATCCCACAAATCTTTTTCCTTTGATTCCTTAGAGCTTCCACCATCGGATTTAAAAGACAAAGACTCCATAACCTTCTTTCCCCTGTTTGCATAAAACACATCAATCAAATTTTAGTAATTGATAAAGGAAAATTTATAAATGAAAGTCATCATATAAATAGGACATTATAAATGAAATGATCATATAAAGGCAACTTACATCACACTTCGATGGCATCTATATCTAACCTACGAACAAGCATTTCATCCAAATCATTGTCATTGAGATTTATTATTGTTTTCTCATGAGGTGTGGCTTGTATATCTAGGAATTCAGCACATTCCTTGGAATTATCATTTGTTATGTACTTACAGCAAATCATTTCTTTGTAGTCTTTTGTTCGTAGATGCTCCACATGGACGACAAGTCTCCATGAAAATTTCCCATCCTTCCTCTACCACTTTTGGACGATATTCCATTTGTCGTTGTTGTCTATTTAACCATGTCTCCACATCATCGTTTAAATATCGGGATGCAAATATCATTGTTTCAGACATAACATATCCTTCGGCAATTGGCTTTTCAGGGTATGTCTGATTCCTCACATAAGATTTTAATTTGGCCAGGTACCTGAAGAGTTAGTAACAGTAAACATTGATTTCAATAAATTGACAAAATTAAATGTATAAGTGAAAGTAATACCTCTCAAATGGGTACATCCATGTATACTGAACTGGTCCAGCAATCCTAGCCTCATCTGCTAAATGAATAATCAAATGAACCATTATATCAAAAAAACTTGGAGGAAATATCATCTCCAGGTGACATAATGTTCTTGCAACATCTAAGCCTTGTTAGTAGAAGTCTTTAGTGTAAGCACCCAGAACGGGACATCCAAGGATCTCCCCCTCCCGGAACCCTTACGCCTGCCTCGTGTGTGTCTTGGTGGGTGGTGTGCTATGTGAGTGTGGTCGCCAGGAGCCAAAGGCTCCAAAATATGATGGAATGGAAGAAAATGAAATAGAGAAATGACCGTCGTACCTTCGGAAGCGGGGAGATTGTTGAGTTCCGACTTCTCCTCTCTCGGCCGGCCGAAAGAAGAGAGCTTAGTGAATCCCTTGCCTTCAATCCGGTTGAAGCTCCGCCTCGATCGGAATTACCTAAGAATGTCCATAAGAAAACATGGAGACGAGTGAAGGTTTCATTAGTTCTAACGAAAGCATAGTATCGTGCTCAAATTTGGATTCAAACATGCAAATGGAAAGAGACTAACCGGATTGGGACGAAATCCCAACCCCTATTTTTGGTAGGTTTCAAACATATATGAAATGCAAAAAATGTTCTAAGACATGCTGAATAACATGATGATCAATGCTAAAGCGAAAAAGGAAGAAAAGAATTCGATTAAACGGGCGATCGGACTTCGAAAACGACGAAACAAACTTCTGCCCTTCCTGGTGCCCTATATATAGGGCGCCAGGAGCAGGTGCCCCCTTTATGGGGCGCGTTGACCAAGGTCAAAGCGCCCTGTATACGGGGCACTAAGTCTGGCCCGAACAGATTTTCTTCTCTTCTTCGCGCCGCCGCTCCGGAGTGCTGGGTGGCTTCCGGGATAAAGTAAGAGCTCCTCCTTGTAGACAATATATAAATAAAGCTAATGGAAGGTGGTTTGGGTGCTGGATGTATGAGGAGAGACGGATAGGGGCTCTCAAAGTTGGAGAAAAATCATGTTTCTGGGTGACAGAAACAGAAGGTTTTAGGGTTTGTGGTGGAGGATTTTGGATCGATTTGGAGGTTTTTGGAAGGTGAATATGGCTTAGAATCGTAGGGTTGGATGAGCTCTAGGGTGGCACGGAGTTGGAACCTCCTCCAAGCTCCAAATGGGGGTCTATTTATAGCCCAAAAGAGGGCACTTTGGCCATTTTCGAAAAGCAGTGCCATGTGGCATAGCGCCCTGTATATGGGGCGCTAGCATCATGATGTTTGTCAGGTCGACAAGACAAGTCACTGCGGGGGGTCAAATCAGCCTGTCAAATCGATTGGAATTGGTACCAGGCACCCTGTTTATAGGGCGCCTGGTGCCCTGTATACAGGGCGCCTGGTGCCGTATTCACGGGGCATTCGGCTTGTTCGATTGCTCTATAGACCCACCTTCGGAATGTGCCAGAAACTTGATCTGTCCGGAAAACATGATGTGCTTTAAATATTCTCTATGAAAACAAGAATTTGAACTCTCCAACTGGGCCGAAATTGCGTGTCTACAGCTTGCCTCGCCTTGGCGTCGGCTTTGTAGGGGAGTGACATGAATGAAGCGTAGGCAAATGTAGCGAAGCGTAATGAGGTGTAGCGAAATGAAGTGGTAATGGACTGAAAAGTTGACGCCAAGGTGTAGATTTAGACACGCCCTCATCGGCCTAGTTGAGTGGAATAAAACTTTACCGGACTCCGAGATTACCCTTTGTCTTATCGAAACCTTCCCTCTAGTTGATTGGTTGAAGAGAAGAACAGTACTGAAAGTGAATGACTAAAATCCCGCGTGGGGGAGAATTGTTACCGGCCAGGACCCGAACTGCATGGTGTGCTGGACTCGGTAGAAACGCAATAAAAAGTAAAGAGGAGACGGCCAATCAACCAAGGTTGGGTTCTTCAAATCCATAATGTTTTACTCAACAATACCGGTTTAGTTTGACAAGGAAAAAAACTTCTTGTTTCGATGAAACCGTTAAAATTGAATCTTCCGGATAGACCAAAACTTCCTTGAGGAGCCCTAGAAAGACGGCGACGGAAAAGATGATGCATGAGATGTTGTATGATAATGCATGATGATGCATGATGTATGCTGAGTTTAAAGAAATACAAATAAAATATAAGAAAATAGTTGAAGATATAGGTCAAACGCAACGGGTCAGGACATCCGTGAAGATACCGTCGTCCCCGTTTATTTGACTTTGGCTTATCCGCGGGCCTAAAAGGTGACTGAATCCTTCATCGATTTTGTTGAAGGGGTTCTCTGACTCAGCCCTTTTAGACTCGAGGTCTTCAACGATATATATGCGAGATATCTGATAACACATGCAAGGTTCCGGGCTCCAGGAGCCCTGTTTAGAGGGCGCCAGGCACCCTGTTTATAGGGTGCCAAGAGCCCCATTTATAGGGCGCCAGGCGCCCTACTTATAGGGTGCCAGGCGCCCTATAAGTGGGGCACCTGCGCGGACTTCAATTTTGCTCCTTCCCGAGGCAACTTTTGGCTTCTATAAGAAGGGGGGGACGTCCCCTTCTTCTCCCCCACACCAGCTACAGTGCTCCTTGCTTCTTTACTCTGATGGCCTCTTCCTCCTCCCGCCCGACCGGTTCAAATGAGATGAAGAGTTTCTCCGAAGTGCCGTGCCATATTCGGAACCGGGTGTCCATGGGAGTGGTAGTGTCTTTATTAGGCACCCCTCTTTGTTTTGTTTCAAAACCTTTTCTGATTGCGCGGTTATTTTGCAGGACCTTCCGAATTTTCCCGGGGCTCGCCGATACGGTCAGGCGCTATGGATAGCCCGCTTAATGACTGCTATCAACATTCATGTGCGGACCATTCTCAGCGGGTGGGGCTTCACCGGCATCCTCGTTCATGCCAACCACCTCCTCAAATACTTCTGGGATTTTTCTTTGGCGGGTGCAGTTCTCGAGATGTGGCATCCCGATACACACACCTTTGTTTTTGACTCTTTCGAATGTACCGTTCTCTTAGAAGAGGTAGAGTTGTTTCTGGGGCTTCGTGCCATGCCTGGGTACGGCCAGGCCATGTTTATCCCTGTCGGACCGGTCACCGGTTTAGACTTCCTCCGCGGCTTCATGACCACCAGAGAGGCCCGATCCATTATGGTAGGTGGCCGTATTTACACCGAGGCACTGGTGGATTGGTCCATTGGCGTGATTCAAGGCGCCGGTGATAATGAGGACCTTCTGCTGCCTGGTGTCAAAGGCGTCGCTGCTTGCTTTGCCTCAGTGCTCCTATACCCGTGTGAGGACGGGTGTCTTAATCCTACTTGCCTTCCTTGCATTCAGAGCATTTGGTCCAATGAGTGCATAGCCCACTCGGTGTTGGGCTACCTTTATGACGGCTTGACTTCTGCTAGCGTCGGCAGGCCTATGTTTGGCAGCATTCTCTTGTTCATGTGCTGGGCTGACTGGCACTTTAAGTTTGACGTGTGCTTCGGACCGGCCACGGCTTCCCGGCTCTTCGCTCGGAGCCCCCTCCAGCCTCTTACCAACCGCCTTTGCATGGAATATAAGGTGATGAACAAGTGCCCTTCAGTGAAGACCCGTGCTGACTGGCGTTTGTACTTTTCGGCGATGAGCAGCAGCGGCTTCGTTTGTCCCACAGAGGCGGTTATGCGCCAGAACGTCCGTGCCTCTCCCACCCCAGGGGTGGATCTCCAGTTGATTACCTGCACCTCTTTTATTATCTACAATCCTCACCGATGTCCTCTTCAGTTGGGCCAACCGCGGCTCAAAGTCCCTCGTCTCTTTCATATTCCGTCCGTCAAAGATCGTCAGACGGGCACGGCGGCTGATGTTGAGGAATGCCAGAGCATCCTCGCCATCTGGGGAATCTGCAAGAGTTTCTCGCCGAGTGCTTACATGGACGAAGACGAGGTCTGGAAGAGTCGGTACGTGGCGAAGCTGAGGAAGCTGCGCGGTGGTTGACCTGTATCTGCCAGTTGTATTTTGCTTTTGTTGTGTCCAGATGTATTTTGTTTGCTTTTGTTGCGTCTAGGACTTGATCAATGTTGGTGTAGGATTTGCTTGATGTAGTTTCTTTTCAGTTGTGTCCTAGTCCTATCAGTGTCAGAAAAACAGCAAAAATATGCAAAAAGTAATAGAATATCAATGTTTCGGTAATGAAATTGTGTTTTTCATGAAGAATATTGCTTGTGGACACGTTCTAAGCATTTTGAAAATTTTGACCATGGCACTTTATATTTTCACCCCTGCATTTTTCTTCATTTCACCATCACCTTTTTTCTAGTTTTCTACTGGGCGGGACCATTTTGGGGAGCGTAGCGCATCGTGCGGATCCCACAGTAAGTTTCTTTAAACTGCAAACTTGTAGTTTATTTTGTTGTCTTCAATTTCGCAGAAGGGACCGAACCGATCCGGAGTCGTTCCGGATCGGAACGGGAAGAGAGAAGGGGGCCAAGCCCCCTGGCGCCCCCATGATGGGGCGCTAGGCTCTGCCTGGCGCCCCATCATGGGGACGCCAGGCGCCCTATTATAGGGGCGCCTGGTCCAGGCGCCCCATAAATGGGGCACCTGGTCACCAGGCCCCCGTCTTCTCCGTTTTGCTGTTCTTGACCTGTTCTAATGCTTTGAAATGATGCAGATGACGAAGAGGTCTCGTGTTGACGCTTCAGGTGCCGCCGGAGCCTCTTCCTCCGCCGGTGCTTCTTCCTCCGCTGGCGCTTCTTCCTCTGCTGGTGCTGGCTCATCGGAGCTACCCACTCTCCATCCTCCTCCGACCGTCTCGGTAACCGAATCTCGACCTCCCCTTTCTTGAATTTATTCATGATTGCTTTGTTTCTAACATGATTGTTTGATTGTGCAGGGGAAGATCAAGTCCCGGATATCCTGGGAAATGGTCTTCCATGCCTACAAGGGATTGCAGGACTTCCAGAAGGCACGGTTGGATGCGATGGGTTTCGGCCCATTGCTCTGCTGCTCCGCCTTCTAGGAGGACCTCCCCCTAATCCAGGCTTTGAGGGAGAGATGGGACTCCACCACTCATTCCTTCCTCTTCCCCTGGGGGCATATGGTCCCTACCTTGGAGGATGTTTCCCGGATCACGGGTCTTCGTGTCCATGGTCGTGCCGTCACCGGCAAGACCTACCGTGATTACTCGGCCATGGTCTGGGATTTTCTAGGTCATCCGGTCCCACACTGCCCCGGCGGACTGCGCGTTCTGAAGCGCACAGCCGTCGGAAACTTGCTCGGTCTGGGCAACGCCAGTGTGGGTAAGGATGACATAGTGACGGTTGTGCTCGACGAGTTGACGAAACGCGTCGAGCGCTCCCTGGTCGGTGAGGAGGGCACTGTTGAGGCCGACCAGGATCTCCGCCGGTTCCTCCTCTTCTTCCTCACCCGTCTTCTTCTGGCCTCGAAGATGGACAGGGTGCACTTGCGGTTCCTCCCGTTTCTTGCTGACCTGTCGAAGTTCGGTGAGTATGCGTGGGGTGCCGCTATGCTGGCCCATTTGTTCTCCTCAATGGCGATGGAGAGCGGTCCGGTTTCAGTAGCCGGCTTTACTCCATTCCTTCAGGTATGCCTTGTTCTTTTGTTCACTATCAATTCTGCCTTGTCTTTTTTTGGTGACTAACTGAGCTTTCATTGACAGGTATGGAGTTACTATTACATCCCCCTGGGCCGTGCTTTGCTGAAGGATGACCCCGAGTACCCTCTTATCGGCAGCTGGGTTGCTACACGATCTGCTTCCTCCCATCCTTACCAGGTGGAGAACCTGAGGAGGCAGCTGCTCTGCTTCCCTCACCACGAGGTATTCTGTTACTTTTCTCCTTCTCAGCTTTTTGTTCTTCTTGTTTACTGTCTTGCCTTGCCTTTTCAGGTGGTATGGCGTCCTTTTTCAGACCTTCGCCTGGATCGGCAGCCGTGGGTACTGGAGGGTCGTCCGGTTTTTTGGCCGTGACACCTTCTTGATTTGCCTGAACGAGATGGAGCCACTTTGGGTGCGTCTCACGATGCGCTCATTGGGGCTTCACCAGGAGTGGGTGGATCTTCCACCTTACCCACGACTGGGTCGTTCCACCCGCGGCCTGATCCAGGAGATTGACTGGAAAAAGGAAGGCCAGTTCGCTGTTCGGATCTGGAAGAGGGGTGGCACCCCAGTGACTTCCAGTGCTTCTGATAGCGATGACTATCTGCGTCGCTACATGGCGACATTTGCCCACCTTTTCACTGAGGGTGGAGAGGTACGTTCTTGTTGTTTTCACCACTTGTTCTTCCTTTGCTTTGACATCTAACTGTTTGTTGCTTTCAGAGTATTCAGGAGGAGCTATCTCGTTTGAGGGCGGGGACAACATCTCTGGAGGCTGAGCTGGAGCGACATGTACTTTCTTTGCTTTGTACACCTCTATTGCTTGTTAACTGATCTTTTCTTTTTTTCTTTCTTTCAGCGACGTCGCTACCGAGGTTCCCGTCGACAGGTAACACTCTTTATTTTTCTTTAATTCCTTGAATGAATGTTGTTAACTGTCTCCTCTACTTCTTTTCAGATCTCTCGGCTCCGCGAGCGCGTGGCCGAACTGGAGTTGGGTTCCCATCCGGCTGCCCCTGAGCCGACGGCTTTTGACGAGCCTCCCTTCGAGCCGTTCGACTTCGGCCAGCCTACGGGTCCCGAGCTACCTCCTCACCCTTTGCCGGTCGACCCTCCTTCCTTCATTCCCACCGATCCCGGGAGCAGTTCTTCTGAGACGGGCTTCCTTCTTGAGGTGATTACCGCTTTTACTTATACTGTCTTCTTCCTTTATTTGCCTCGCTAATCTTCTTCTCTTCTTGCAGATTGCCCAGCTGAAGGAACGGGTGGAGGTCCTTACTACTGAGGTGAATTTCCTTGACTTTTTCTTGCTTTGCTTTGCTTGATTCTAACATTTTCCCTTTTGTAGAACAAGGATCTTTGGGCGAGGATTTCTGATCTTTCCGCAGGGGGTGCTCCGCCTCCTACTGGTGATCCCTTGGGTTTTCAGAACAAGGTACATAATTTTCTGCTCTGCTTGTCATCATTTTCTTTCTTTCATGACATTTTCCCGGTAGGTGATGGAGCTACAGAGGGAGCTCGGGCTCGAGCCCCTCGTAGGCATCCCGGATCCTGGTCCTTCTACTTCCAAGGTGCGATGTCTTCATTATGATTTTAAACTGGAAATGCTTGGACTGACGCTTCTTTTGGTTTCCACAGACTGCTCAGAGGATAGAGGAGCTGACACAGGAGGTACATGTCTGATTCTTTTTCTTAAACTGCTTTTCTGTAACTGATGTATCTCTTTGTCATCTTGTAGGTCGGGAGACTGGAGGCTCGCGTGATCGAGTTGTCACGACCAGAGTCCGAGCAGATCCTCCTTCTTCGTCTTGAGCAATCCCGAGAGCTTAATCGGGTGGAGGCGGAGCATCGTCAGCTGATGATGTAGGTGTTGCGGTCTCGATCCCGGAGCCACTCCCACCGCTCCGACTCCCGTGGGACCACGCTGAGGGGACCCACTCATTCGGGTTCCTCTCAGACCAGTAGTCATAGGAGGAGAGGTGAGGAGAGACATGTCATGCCACCTCCGGGTGATCAGGCTCCAGCAGAGGGAGTCGGTGATTTGTGATGTGCCGTCCCCCTCCTATCTTTGATGTACTTTGTTTTTCCATAGTGATGGTTGTTGACTTCTTTTCCTGACTCCCTGCATTTACTCAATAGGGCGATTAGAACTTTATTTAGGCTTAGTCCCTTGCAAGAAAAGGGCGAAACTGCCTTGATCTTTTGTCAAGGGACATGGGCCTTATCAAGGTAAAATAACAGAGAAATATAAGTATGCACAAAAGGAAACATGCAAGACTGAAATTAAACATGAATGCAAAGGCAACTAGTTAAGCAAATTTTTAGGTATTTTGGGATTTCTGATTTGTTTGGGTTTTGATGGTTTTATAATTTTTTTGGTGTTTTGGGATTTTTACAATTTTTTGGTGTTTTAGAATATTCTCCTTTTTAGGATTTTTAATTTTATAGATTTGTTTGACGCTTTTGAAATATTTGATTTTTTTTGTGTTTTGGTGTGAGGGACACGACCATTTCATCCTTTGCCTTGCTTGCCATATGTGCCTCTCATTGTTACCTAAGGGTTAAGAGTAGGCATCACGTGTAAGAAAGTGCCTAGTCCGAGATCTTCTGACCTTCCGCCTTTGATAGGCTGCGGCTCTTCTTGGGCCTAGTCGGTCAACCCTATCCCTTGAGGTTAAAGAAGGAAGATGATTGGTGTTAAGTCCTTAGTAGAATTCGGGGATGTTGAACTCGTTTCTCTACTAATGCCTACATTGCCCGTTCGGGTTTTGACCTCTTCGGGTCCTTCCTTCTAGCCCTTTTCTTTGATGGCCCACATTCGGACAGGTCTTTCCTTTTTTTGATTTTGACCCGAGGGGTTCATTGCCCATCTTTTGGAGCCTTTTCTTTTGGGCTTTTGTCGGTACACATTCAGACAGGTCTCTTCTTTTCCGTCTGGAGGGGTCATTGCCCATCTTTTGGCACCTTTTTCTTCTTTTTAAGAAGTCAGACCTTCAGAGGCATTCTCCTACTAAGGCAACGGGTATTTTCGATACTCCTCATTCTAACCCCTTTCATCTATTCTGGACCGAAACAAGGAGAGAACGGGATTGGGTTGACCTCCTTTTGCCAAGCGTTGCCTAGCTTTCTCTCTGGCTTCTGATCATCAGATTTCGGTAGCTAGGCGTGTAGTGTGTGCAATGCGATGCCTATCCTTATTTCCCTAAGTGACAAGTTGGTGCACCGAGCAAGCAAGCGTTAGATGTTTGTCATTATTCCTCGCACCTTTGGATTTTATAGATTTTCATGATTTTTTTGTTTCAAGGGAAATATTTTTTGAGGTATACCCCATTCCAGGGATGAGTTAGTTCTTCTCCTTCTGCATTGGTCAGCTTATATGAATTTCCAGGATAAACAACAGAAATTACATACGGACCCTCCCAATTAGGTTGAAGTTTGGAGTGGGGACCGCCCGGCTTAACGAATATTCTTTTAAGCACAACCTCACCAATTTCGAATTTTCTCTCCACCACCCTCTTTTGATAAAATCTTTTAAGTCTATTCTGATAAGATCTAGCATGTTCGGCAGCGGCCAACCTCCTTTCGTCCAAGAGTTCGAGTTGCGCGAGAAGAGAATCTCGGCGTTCATCCATCGGGATATCTCGATCGATCTGGACTCGGAGGGAAGGAATGATTACTTCGTATGGAACTACCGCCTCCATCCCAAATGCCAAGGCATAGGGGGTCTGACCCGTTGGGGTTCTAATAGAAGTGCGGTAGGCCCATAGAGCATCAACTAACTTATCTGGCCAGTCTGCGAACTTGCTAGACTTACAAGTCTTCTTAATAATTTTTATCTAGGTTTTATTGGTGTCTTCTGCTTGACCGTTGCCTTGAGGATAATATGGAGATGAATGATGCAATCTGATGCAATACCTATTGCAAAGGTCACGCAGCTCCTGAGAGATGAATTGTGGTCCGTTGTCGGTGATGATGTCGCCTGGGATCCCGAACCTGGCAATGATGTTGCGCTTGATGAAGGTGCAGACTGTTGATTCCTTGATCTCCACGTATGCTTCCGCTTCTACCCACTTGGTGAAGTACTCCGTTGCAGTTAAGATGAAGGATTTGGTTTTTTTGTGGAGTTTGGGTCACCGAGGGGTCCGATAACATCAAAAGCCCACATAGCGAAGGGCCATGGGGCATGAATCGGGTGAAGGGAAGATGCGGGAGAGTGGATCTTGTCGGCGTGAAGTTGACATTGATGACAGTGCCGGACAAAGATTGAGCAGTCTTCTTCCAGAGTAGGCCAATAGTACCCTTGTCTGATTATCTTCTTGGCGAGGGCTTGAGTATTTACATGGCCTCCACATACTCCGGAGTGTGCTTCTTGAAGCACCAATTCAGCCTCTTCTTCATCCACGCATCTTAATAGAACACCGGCCAAGCTCCTTTTGTAAAGTACTCCACCTAAGATGGTGTATCTCTGAGAGACCCTTCTTATGGCTCTTTTCTCTTCGGCAGTTGATCCTGGTGGATATGTCTGATCCTGACAGTAATTTGCAATCTCATGATACCATGGTTTCTCACCCTCTTCTAATTCCTCCAACTCAATCAGAGATACTTCCTCCTTTTGCTCAATGTACTCTTTCCTTTCAAATTTTTCTTTAACCCTCAAGAATCGTGCATCTTCTATTGCCGGAATGGTACGTCGGCGGACATAGATCGTCCTAACTTGTCTGCCTAGCGGGACAGATAGTGAAGATGCTAGAGAAGCGAGAGCATCGGCAAGAATATTTTGAGCACGAGGAACATGAATGAATTAGAGTTTGGAGAATAGCTTGATGTAACAGGTGGTGAGTTCTTGGTATGGTCTGAGCCCGGGATGAGATGTGCGGTATTTGGCTAGTACTTGGCAGAGAATCAACTGACTATCACCAATCACCCTTAGTTTAGTGACACCATGGAAGTGAGCGGCCTCCAGTCCGGCCAACAAGGCTTCATACTCAGCTATATTGTTTGTTGCTGGAAAATGGAGCTGAAAAGCCTGTGGAATGGTGACACCTTCGGGTGATAGAAGAACAATCCCTATCCCTCTACCCTGGGAGTTTAATGCCCCATCAAAATACAAAGTCCATAGATTGGAAGATCGAATGGACATCAATTCTTCATCGGGAAATTCTGATTGGATAGGGTCAAAGATTGGGATAGGATGATGGGCAAGGTGTTCAGCAATTGCGTAGCCCTTGATTGCCTTCTGTTGGGTGTAGGTGATGTCAAATTGGGAGAGAAAGCTCTGCCAGCGTGCCAAACGGTCAGTCAGGACAGATTTTTCAAGAAGAAATTTGATGGGATTCATGCGAGCAATGAGATTAACCTCGTGGGCCAGAAAGTAGTGTTTAAGCTTCTGGACCACCCAAACCAGGGCGGCACAGGTTTTCTCCATGGTTGTATACTTCTGTTCACAAGGATCAAAGATTTTGGACAGATAGTATGCTGCTTGCTCTTTCCCTTCATCATCTAATTGTGCCAATACTGCTCCCAGGGATCCTTCCAAGACCGAGATGTATAAAATCAAGGGTTTGCCGGGAACCGGAGGTTTGAGCACAGGCGGGCTTGACAAATACTTCTTTAAACCATCGAATGCCTCTTGACATCTCGAATCCCATTTAAATTTGGCCTTCGCCTTGGTTAACTCATAGAAAGGTTTACACCTTTGGGAGTGTTGTGAGATAGACCGGCGAACAAACTGTAGCCTACCAATCAACCCTCTCAGCTCTTTTAGGTTCTTTGGTGGAGGCATGTCAATAATGGCTTTGGCCTTGTTGGGATTAATTTCGATGCCTCTCTTGCTGACAATGAACCCAAGTAACTTTCCAGCTGATACTCCAAACACACACTTCTTGGGATTCATCTTGAGCTTATATTCCCTGGCTCGTTGCAAAACCCTTTTCAATACCTCAGCATGCTCATCCTGGGTTCGAGATTTGACCACCAAATCATCCACGTATACTTCTACAAATTTGTGCATCATGTCATGAAATATTGCCACCATGGCCCTTTGATAAGTTGCTCCGGCATTCTTTAATCCAAAGGGCATGACGACGTAGCAATAGGTTCCCCAAGGTGTAGTGAATGAGGTCTTCTCTTGATCCTCTTCTGCTAGCCGGATTTGATTATACCCCGAGTATCTATCCATGAATGATAGGGTCTTGTATCCAGCTGTGTTGTCAACAAGGACATCGATATGAGGAAGGGGGAAATCATCCTTTGGACACTGTAGACACGCCAAATTTGCCTAATTCAGAGCATAAAACTCATTTTTTATAGGGTAACATGTATGATTGACCTTATAATGATGCCGGGTCTTTTTAAGTTGATTTGGAGCTTCGCCGAACGAAATCGGATGTTTTCCGATGTTTTTCGCAAAAAGCCGTAATTTCCAAGCGAAAGCTGCACGTAAATCGTGTGAACATGGAAATTGGCTGAATGACCAATGCCTAATGATCATGCATTGAAGGTTATGGTCATATTCACACTCTGGACAAGTTTTGTTGCATTCCTTGCCTTTCCGATTTGCCGTCGAAGTCATTTTGACCTATATCGGACCTTCTGTTCACTGCCCTAACTTCCGGATTAAATTCTGAAGTTTTGGAGGGTGTGATGTCTGATCCGATGCTATAAAAAGCTTCTTCGGCCTGTTATCTTTCCAACGCAACAAACGGCGTCGAATTCTGAGTTCGGGAGTGTTCGCAATGGCTTCCGGAAGAAGGACGCGCAGAACCAGTCCCATGCGCCCAGGTTCCAGGGCACATGCGCCCGGGACCCAGGGCACATGGCCATGCGCCCTACCAGTGAGGCACGTGGCCTTGTGCCCTCACTTGAGGGCACATGCGCCCCACCTTTGAGGCACGTGGGAACCAGTTTTTCACCCGGACTCTACCGCTCAACCGACGGACTGGATAAGACCTTTTTTTTCGGGAACTATGCCCATGCGCCCTCACTGGGGGGCGCATGCGCCTGGCACCAAGGCGCATGCGCCTGGCACCAGGGTGCATTTAACCCTATTTTTTAGCTCCGATAACGCCTTCTGTTCTCCTATAAATGGACTCTGATTCTGGTCGTTCCAGGGAGAGGAGCACGACTCCCCAGGCATCTCAAGACGTCCTAGCACCCTCCTGCATCGATTTTATGATTTTTAGAGAGAGAATTTCGAGTTTTTTAGAGAGTGAAAAGTCGGTTCAAGAGAGAGGAAGGCTGTTCTACAGGTGATCTGCCAAGTCTCTCTTGTTCGGCCTCTACAGCTTTGTGTGGACGACTGCTGCCAGAGCTCTCTTCATAAAATTTCTTCCTCTCCAAGTCTTCTTCAGTTTACAATCGACGGCACTTGATTCAGAGGTCGGGTCTGGTCGTGACAAGCGCAGAAGCAAAGTCGCGCCTGGCAGATCCTGGACTGCTGCTCGGCTTTTTCGACAACACAGATTTGGCTATATCTTCCTCTATTCAACTCAGAATATTTCAGTTCTTTTTCCTATCTCTTTTTTTAGTGATTCTACATCATACTATCATTTTTTTACATTTTTTGCATTACTTTTACTAGGTTAATCCGAAAATAAAAAAAGGGGTTAGAGATAACCCAAATCCGGTCAGTTTCTAGTCAATTGTGTGTTTTATGTTATTCTCTTTACATATACTCCACTTTGTCTAGTTCTAATTGTCTATTTCACTTGTTTATTTGTCTAGTTTCACAGAATATCAAGCACCCACCGCGTTGAGGACTCTTCTTCATCGGCCGGCCGAAGAAGGAGAAGCTTTAACTCACATTCTTCACGCTAAGGTACACACGGTCATTTTAATTCTATAAATCGGAACCCACGGTTCCTGGCGACCACGTTTATTTCTTCTCACCCTCCTCCCACATGACCTGAACCGTCTCTTTGGTGATCGAGCGACGCCAAGGGATGAAAGTTCGGGGATCAATGTGAGTGTGGGACCGAGGTGAGAGTTGCTTTCCGAATTTTATTCCTTTCTTTTCTCATCCCCTCTTGAGGTGACGATCTGGA
Organism: Cryptocoryne crispatula var. balansae; assembly: GCA_036172225.1. Lineage (NCBI taxonomy): Eukaryota > Viridiplantae > Streptophyta > Magnoliopsida > Alismatales > Araceae > Cryptocoryne > Cryptocoryne crispatula. Next base: position 27,257,379 of record CM069927.1, read on the forward strand.
TTCACGGACTTCCCTGAAAAGGAGAGGACCCCGTCGAATTTTCAGAGTCGACAGCTTTGTGGCGACCACGGTGGGACAAGCAATGTCTTCAACCGTGGGTGCTTAGTGTTTTGTTTTGCAACTAGTTCTAGTTCTAGACCGGTTCCCACGTGAGCCTTTCCTTCCTTCCACCCTTCTTAACTCCATGCCATCTCATAATTTCTGATTTCACCCATATTTCATCAGATCTGAGGTGCCAAGTATGCCATTTAATTTCTGCATTTCCCTTAAACCGGTTCCCACGTGAACCATCCTTTTCCTTTTAAACCGGTTCCCGCGTGAACCAATCTCTTTCTTTACTTCGGTTCCCACGTGAACCAAACCACTTTTTTTCAGATCTATCCCCACTTGGATCAGATCTTTGTTCACCTTTAATTGGCCCCACGTGGCCCTCTTTTGATCATTCAAACCGGTTCCCACGTGAACCACCCCTTTTTACCCAAAACCGGTTCCCACGTGAACCACCTTTACTTTCTACCCCAGTTCCCACATTGGTCCCCACGTGGACCACCCTTTTGCTTTGCTATCAGATCTGAACCCTCTTCTTTTCATCACCTTTTCACTATCTCCATTTGGCTCACATAAGAAACAAGTCTAGATTCTAGTTTCTAGTTGCTTGTCTAGTTTCTAATTGCTTGTCTGGTGTTGATTGCATGTTTATTTAAGTTCATGTTTTGCTCATTACTTGCTTTATTACTTGATTGCATTCTCTGCTCCTTCTCTCTACCTCCTTCTTTTACACTCTTTTGAGGCGGGAGCTCACTCTCCCATTTACCCCTCCCATCCAAAACACCCTCTTGGTGGATTCTGACCTCTCTTCTGGGATATTCCTTCCTAGTTGACTTGGTTGGCTTTCATCAAGGCCTCCGTAATTCCTCATATGTGAAGTATTCCTCTTCATGATCGGGTTGGTTGTACCACTCCCCCAAACCCGAAGCATCCTACGTTACCTACACGTGGTGAGATTGTGTGAAACCTAGGTCATTGGAGATTGGAGTTAGGATCCTAACCCATTTGTTGAGAGAACAACTTTTAACAAATTCATAAACCTAAGGTTTAATCAAAATCATTGCGTAATCTTGCTTTCGAGTCTTTGCATAACTTGCTTGTCAAACAAAAATTCAAACCTTTAACTTTTTGCAAAATACTAAAAAAATCAAAAAAATTCTTTGTTTGTTTTGTCAACTTGTTTGTTTTACTTTATTCTTGAAGTTCAATGCAACTAAGGTCTGGAAGGCACGTTGGAATGGCGGAACAAGCTGAACATCGAGAGCACGAGATGGGTCACCAACCGATTCAGTCAGAAGTGCAAGAGGTCCCTCAACCATCTCGCTCCCGTGATGTTGAACAACTCTTTAGGGAGTTGTCTCTCTATACCGACCCGAAACCTATGCCCGTATACAATCCATGGTGAAGGGCAAAATTGCTTCGCATCGGTGGAAACCAATCAAGTTGCCCTATCTCCTCGTCCTCTAGTTCAACCACCAGTCATTCAGTCACCCTTTGTTCAACCACCTGTTGTTCAACAATCTATGATTCAACCACCTGTTGTTCAACAATCTATGATTCAACCATCTGTAGTTCAACCCTCTATAGTTCAACCACCTGTGGTCCAACCCTCATTTGTTCAACCATCTTATTTCAACCATGTTTCTCCCTTGACCCACCAAGTCATGGGACAATCTTCAGTGAATTTGCCAAGTCATGCTCCTCAATTTCAGAACCATGTCTCTAACCACATACCCCCACCGATGAAACCAAGAACCTGCTCTCACCAGGGCAATCATGGATCAGCTCACCCAGATGAATGAACGTTATGAAGAGCTGAGATGTCGCATGGACTCTAAGTCAGTGCCTGAGATTTCTATTCCTTCTCTGCCAGTCCTACACCTGCCACCTTCTGAGCTACCAGTTTATCGCCGCTACAATGGTACTGGCAATCCTTTTCTTCATCTTAAAGATTTTCTCTACGAGTCCTCATTCTGGAAAGATGATCGTAGGGTTCTGGCCTTCTTGTTCCGTCGATCATTAGAAGGGTCTGCATTGGAATGGTTCTACTCACTCGACTCCTTTGAGGCAGGAGACTTCGACATTGTCAAGACCAAATTCTTGCAAAGATACAGAGACCGGGTGGCACCAGCATGCTCCATCACGGATTTGATTGCTGAGAAGATGAAGCCCGAAGAGGACTTCATAAAGTTTGCTGATCGCTGGAGGGGAATGGCAGAAAAATTGACAGATGTTATTTCTGAAGGGGAACAAGTGAAGATGCTCATTGGCAACACTACACCTGCCTTGAGGAATGTCTTGATCATGCACCGTCCTACCACAATGAATGAACTCTATGACAGTGCCCGATACTTACAAGCCCACTTCAAGGATGCCACCATGATAAACCCTTTTGATCCTAAACCTAGAAACTTTAGAAAAACCCCCTCTGCACCAGCTGGGCCTACAACCGAAGGAGTGGTCAACAATGAAGCTGTAAATATTGTGGGGAACCAGGGAGGGAACCGTCAAAATCAATACAGAAACCCACCACAGAACCCTTCCTATTACCCCCCTCAACAACAGGTTAGGCCACCACAACCACGACAACCACAACAACCCCCGCAACCAGTAGCACAACCCCAGCAACCTCGTCAACCTACCTACAATAGGGCACCGCCACCACCCAATCAGGCACCACGAAGGGGAGGTCATAGGAGAGAGAACTACCAGCAACTCCCTTACTCCTTGACCGACATCTTCAATGTACTCATGGCAGAAAAATAGTTGGAATTGCCCAAAGAAAGAGAGGTTTAGCCAACAAATGCTGATATGTCCCGATACTGTGCTTACCACCGGTGTCCTGGTCACACTGTAGAAGTGTGCTTTCAATTCAAGGATTACATCCACGATCTGAATGACCAAGGCAGCATTGATTGGGCTCAAATGGGGGAATGCATACAAGCTATGAAGGCTAGGCAGCAGCAGCGGCAACGTCCATCGGCTCAGCCTCAACAACAACCTGGCTTGGGGATTGTCCAAAATCCGCTCCCGTTACATGCTCCCGCTCCAGCACCGGCACCAGCACATCCAAACCCAGGAATTGGTTTAGTACACTCCATTGTCCAGGGAGATGTCAGCCGTGCTCAAGGTTGGCAACTAGAAAGCCACAATACAACCATGCTCGTCAACCCGGCTAGGCCTCCTGCTAGGAACCCTCCTAGACAGATACTCCGTGCACCTGCTACTCCACAACAACCACAAAGCTCAATAACCCAACCACTGGCCGCTACTTCTTCTCGCCGGCCCATCATTAGGCCAGCCCCCTCTTTAACTACACCTCCTTTAACCATTGCTACACACCGGCCCTTGCTCATACGACCACCACAATCACCACCAAACCTGAACCCCCAGCCTACGAGCTCTACCACTCCAAAACCCCAACCTATCATACCACCAACACCACAACCAATCCCACAACCTACACCTTCATTAAATTCATCAACCACTTCTGCACCCCGGCCTCTTCTTATTAGGCCACCGGTATCACCATCATTACCACCTCCAAATCCTACCCCTCTACCAACCAACCCCATCATCCCAGAACCATTGATCCCATTACCTATCATACATGCACCTACACCACCTGTTCCACCACAGTCCACCCCAGTTAACCCGTCACCTCTACCCGACCGCCAAATAGCCCCGGTGCTTCGGAGTGGGAGGATGTTCCAGCGGCTCTTTCCCCAAGCCGGAACTCAACCGCAGGAGCCAGTGGAGGAGGAACAAGTAGAAGAACCATTGCCAGGCACCGCGTATGATCTGTTAAAACATTTGGATAAGACACCAGCCCGTATTTCTATACTTGAGTTGATCAAAAGATCAAAAGTGCACCAGGAGATTCTACAACAGTACTTACAAAGGGTCATGGTGAGTGAAAATCTCCCACCTGAAAAGATAACTACAGTGTTAGCCCCTAGAAGTGAGCATCCAACACTCACTTTCTCTCAGGAAGAATTAGCAAATCCAGAATTCAGGAGATATGCGTTGCATGTGGCTGTTATCATCTGTAATATTGAAGTGAAATCATGTTTAGTTGACACTGGAGCTTCTATCAACGTTATGCCGCCAGAAACATTGCAATTGTGTGGCATTTCTGAGCAAGAAATTAAGCCATCCTGTGCCATGGTGACGGCCTACGACAACTCCAAGAAGTCTGCACGTGGGGTGGTCACTCTAGAAGTCAAACTTGGACCATGTACGGTTACAACAGATTTTCATGTTCTAGAATTAGATCCAACTTTTCGGGCTATACTTGGGAGGCCATACTTGGAGGCAATAGGAGCTGTGGCTTCAACAAACCACCAGTGCATAAAATTTCCCTTTAAAGGACAGCTGGTCAAGGTGACTAGCATGCCTATAAGGGACGAGCTGAACGATGCTTCTTTACCCCTAGGTCTGTCAATACAACCCCAGATCTCAGTGGGAGAATTGCCAGAAGTCAGATGCATGACCGCCTCTCTACCAGACACACTGGGATGGCGGATGATAATGAAATTGGGCTATCAGCCTGGAAGAGGTTTAGGCAAGGATCTTCAAGGGATCACTCAGCCAATTGAAACTGTGAAAAGGCCACGCAGGAAGGGGTTGGGATATGAAGAGGGTTCCATCCCAAGGAGGATCTTCCAGCCAGGATATGCCATGGGGCTCCACACCTTCTTTATCAAAGGGGAGACCATGATGATGGCTGAAGATGGCAAGAGTTCCATGATGACAGTTGTCAAGAGAAGAAAAGTTCCAGAAGAAGAAGAAGAAGACTTGGAAGACTTATACTTATCTTTGACTCGTCTGTTCTCAAGTGGGGAAGAGCACCAGGAACCACTCAAGGGCAGACCAATATTGGATCATCTGGTTGAGCATACCACCCAAGTCAAAACCATTCCACGAGGCCCAAATACAACAATGCCATGTTTAAACCTCGTGCCGTTGTTTCTAGATCTTTTGGATGGGCTTCAGGGCCCACTTACCCACATTGGGCCCATGAGCCCTCTTCAACCTTCCACTCTTACTGGGCCTGCTTGCCCATTTGCTTCCCTCATCAACTTCAGAACTGAGGGCTTTTCCCAACATGGGCTTACATGCCCATTTATTTTTAAGATCGGGTCCACGTACCCGTTTACTTTTTTAATCACTTTTGGACCCATGTGTCCACTTTCTATTACCATTGGGCCCACGAGCCCCTTTTTACCTTTTATTCTTAAGTTTTTATCTCTATTAATTCAGGCATCTTCTAGCAAGCCTCGAGTCACTGAGGCTCATTCTACCTTTTTACTTGAGAATCCCAAAAAAAAAACGTCTTCTCTGAGACTCACATTTCCATCGAGGAGACATCTCTACTCATCCCAGAGGGTACTCCCAATCAGGGATCCCTCTCTTCTGAATCATTGATCGATTTACTCGATCCTCCCTCCACTGTAAATACCACCTTTCCAGCTTTACCTTCAGTAGGTCAAGTTAGGTTAGGAAATAGGAAAGTCAGAGGTAAGCGAGTTCCAAATAGGTATCTGCAACAGTTGGCACAGAAATGCGTAGAGTGTGCAAGGCTGCCAAACTTTTTAGATGATACTATCCAGCTAGATGAAATACGATATGAGGATGAGCATAACATATATCATACTTTGGGAGTATATGAGGTGGTATCAGAGAAAGATTCTGAATCCGAGGATGAAATCGAGGACTTGGCTGATGCATATGCATCTGGACTTAGAAGATTTGAAGAACCATCAGCCACAGGGAATGAACCGACCAAGGAACTGAATTTAGGAACCCTGGAAGATCCTAAGACTATCCTCATCAGTGCAAACCTCACTCACTCAGAAGAACAACGTTTGATCAAAGTTTTGGAAGAATATAAGGACATGTTCGCATGGACATATGAAGATATGCCGTGATTAGATAATTCATTGGTTGAACATAGATTAACCTTGAAACCTGGAACTACCCCAGTTAAACAAAAGCTCAGGAGGTTCCACCCTGATATTGCACTCAAAATGAAAGAAGAGGTCGACAAACTACACCAAGCAAAATTTATTAAAGTCGTCCTATATCCGCAATGGGTGGCTAACATAGTCCCTGTTATGAAGAAGGATGGACGAATTCGGATTTGTATAGATTTCAGGGACTTGAACCGAGCGTGTCCTAAGGATGATTTCCCTTTGCCTCATATCGATGGTTTGGTTGGCAACACACCTAGATTTGAAATGCTTTCATTCATGGATGGCTATTCTGGATACAATCAGATCCGGTTAGCTGAGGAGGACCAAGAAAAGACCTCGTTCACTACACCTTGGGGAACATATTGCTATGTTGTCATGCCCTTTGGGTTAAAGAATGCCGGTGCTACATATCAGAGGCCTATGATGGCTATCTTTCACGACATGATGCACACCCTTGTAGAGGTGTATGTGGATGATTTGGTTATCAAGTCCAAGAGTCGGGAAGATCATTCTGAAGTGCTAAGGAAGGTCTTGCAAAGAGCTAGAGAATACAAGCTAAAAATGAACCCTAAGAAGTGTACATTTGGAGTTTCATCAGGAAAGCTACTTGGGTTCATAGTAAGCAAAAGGGGCATAGAGATCGACCCAAACAAGGCCAAGGCAATTATTTGTATGCCTCCTCCGAAGAATATGAAAGAGCTTCGAGGATTGATTGGGAGGCTACAATTTGTCCGCCGGTTTATCTCACAACATTCCCAAAGGTGTAAACCTTTCTATGAGTTAACCAAGGCGGGGGCCGAGTTTAAATGGGATTCGAAGTGCCAGGGGGCGTTTGATGGGTTGAAAACATACCTAGAAAGTCCCCCTGTACTTAGACCACCAATTCCCGACAAACCATTGGTCCTCTACATTTCGGTTCTTGAGAACTCTCTTGGGGCAGTCCTTGCACAAGTTGATGAAGAAGGGAAAGAACGAGCTACTTACTACTTGTCTAAGATGTTTGATGCTTGTGAGCTGAAGTACACTGTGGTAGAAAAGACCTGTGCTGCTCTTGTTTGGGTGGTTCAGAAACTCAAACATTATTTCCTTGCTCACCAAGTCAAGCTCATTGCTCGTATCAATCCCATTAAGTTTCTGTTAGAGAAGACAGTCTTGACTGATCGGTTAGGGCGATGGCAGAGTTTCTTATCCCAATTTGATATCACTTATGTCCCACAGAAGGCAATCAAGGTTTATGCTATTGCTGAACACCTTGCCCATCATCCCATACCCGTCTTTGACCTAGTCTGGTCGGAGTTCCCGGATGACGAACTAATGTCAGTCCGTTCTTCCAATCTTTGGACATTATATTTTGACGGGGCTCTGAACTCTCATGGTAGAGGGATTGGTATTGTCCTTCTGTCACCTGAAGGTGTCACCATTCCACAGGCTTTTCAGCTTAACTTTCCAGCAACCAACAACATAGCTGAGTATGAAGCCTTGCTGGCCGGGCTGGAGGCCGCTCATTTCTATGGTGCCACCGAACTGAGGGTGATAGGTGATAGTCAATTGATCCTACGCCAGGTCCTATCCAAGTTCCGAACTTCCCATCCAAACCTCAAACCCTACCAGGAGCTCACCACTTGCTACATCAAGCTATTCTTCAAACTCACCTTTGTCCATGTCCCCCGCTCTCAGAATATCCTCGCCGATGCCTTAGCTTCACTAGCTTCATCTCTATCTGTCCCGCTAGGCAGGCAAGTGCGGACTATCCACATTTGTAAGAGGACAATTCCAGCAATTGAGGATGGACGTTTTCTAAAGGTTAAGGAAAGATTCAACAGAAAAGAATACTTGGAACATAAAGAAGAAATCTCCTTGATTGAGTTTGAAGAATTAGAAGAAGGTGAGAGACCTTGGTATGACGAGATTGCGAGGTATTGTCAAGATCAGTCATATCCGCCTGGATCAACCACCAAGGAAAAGAAGGCAATTAGAAGAGTATCCCAGAGGTATACAATCCTAGGAGGAGTGCTCTATAAGAGAAGCCTAAGTGGAATCTTACTCAGATGTCTTGATGAAGAAGAAGCCGAGTTGGTGCTGAAGGAAGCACATTCTGGAGTTTGTGGTGGTCATGTGAATGCCCAAGCCCTTTCTAAGAAAATCATCCGACAAGGGTATTATTGGCCAACTCTAGAAGAAGACTGCTCCATCTTTGTCCGGCATTGTCATTCATGTCAACTCCATGCCGACAAGATTCACTCTCCCGCATCTTCCCTTCATCCAATTCATGCCCCATGGCCTTTCGCCATGTGGGCCTTTGATATCATTGGCCCCTTGAGTGACCTCAACTCCGAAATGCGCTCAAAATCATTCATTCTGACGGCAACGGAGTACTTCACAAAGTGGGCTGAAGCGGAAGCATTCGTGGAGATTAAAGCATCAACAGTCTGCTCCTTCATCAAGCGCAACATCTTGGCAAGGTTCGGGATCCCCTGCGACATCGTCACCGATAATGGGCCACAATTTCTTTCTCAAGATCTGCGTGATCTTTGCAACAGGTATTGCATTTCATTGCATCATTCATCACCATACTATCCTCAAGGCAATGGTCAAGCAGAAGCCACCAACAAAACCTTAATCAAAATCATCAAGAAATCTTGTAAGTCTAGCAAGTTTGCCGACTGGCCTGATAAGCTTGTAGATGCTCTATGGGCTTATCGTACTTCTGTAAGGACTACCACTGGACAAACTCCATATGCTTTGGCATATGGGATGGAAGCAGTGGTCCCTTACGAAGTATTACTTCCATCTCTCCGAGTTCAGCTCGACAGGGATATTCCTGTTGATGAGAGAAGAGAATCTCTCCTTGCACAGCTTGAACTCTTGGATGAAAGAAGGCTAGCCGCCGCAGAGCATGCCCGGACTTATCAGAATAGACTCAAAAGGTTTTATCAAAAGAAGGTGATCGAGAGAAAATTCGAGATCGGTGAGATGGTAGTCAAACGCATATTCGTTAAGCCAGGGGGTCCCCGCTCCAAGTTGCAACCTAACTGGGAATGTCCTTTTGTAATCACTGAAAAGTATCCAGGTAATGCATATGAATTGACTAATGCAGATGGAGAAAAATTGAATCATCATTGGAATGGAGTTTACCTCAAAAAGTACTTTCCATAAAAATGGAGAAACCACTGGTATAATCTCAAGTCATCGATCCTAGGTTTTTCATAAGAAGTCAAGGGTAGGTACCATCCTACACACACAACACTTCCCGATCCTAGAATCCAGACAACCCGACACTTGCGAAAGGCAAGGCAGAAATCTAGAAATGGAAGGAGTACCCTTACCCTATTCTCTTCTACTCGGTCCAAGATAGGGAGAGAAGATTAGAGAGGGGTAGTATCGAAAACACTCGCCACCCTAGTAGGAGGCCGTCTCAGAGGGTACAAAAGGGTGCCAAAAGATGGGCAATGAACCCCTCAGGTTAGAAAAAGAAAAATGATCAACCTGTCTGAATGAGTACCCAGAATGATAGTCATGGCAAATGGCAGTAAAAGATGGGCAATGTCCCCACGGGTCAAAAACCTGTCCAAATATGTGCCACATAGAAAAGAGCAAAAAAGAGAAAGAAAAACCCAAAGAGGCCGAACCCCAATGGGTAATTTGAGTGAGAGTAGAGAAATCCCTCTCAACATCTTCAAACCCTATCAAGGACTTCCTCTATACTCTTCCTCCTTAAACCCTAGGGAAGGGTAAACCGACCAAATACAGGTGGAATCCAAGCCGATCAAAGGAAGAAGGTTGTCGACTCCGAAAATGGGTTCCGGATCGGCACCTCAAGAGAAGAAGGTGAAAGATGGATGGAATTGGGGAAAAAGGGGGAGTGAATCGGAAAACACTCGGAAAGCGGTAAAGACTCCTCACCTCGGTCCCACACTCACATTGATCCCCGAACTTTCATCTCACGGCGTCGCTCGAGCACCGGAGATGGTTCGGGTCATGTGGGAGGAGAGTGAGGAGGAGATGAAATTAAAACATGAAATAAAAATAAAGTGTGGTCGCCAGGAGCCGCGGGCTCCGCTTTATGTAATGGAAATAGAGTGAAGTTGACCGTGTGTACCTTAGCGTGGGAGAAAGGGATGTGAGTTCAACCTTCTTCTTCTTCGGCCGGCCGATGAAGAAGAGTCTCCAATCCAATGCTAGCTTGATCAACTCCGTGCAACTAGAACAATAAACCAAGTGAAGAGTTTGGTTAGACTTGTGAAGTGTAGTAACTGTAGAGAGAATATGAGAGAGAAGCAATTGGAATCGAACTCACCGGATTGGGGTGAGTCCTAACCCCTTTTTTTTGTATTTTTGATTAGGTAAAAATGATATAAATGAACTAAAAGATGCTTTAAAACAATGAATAAACAGAGTTAATGGAGTTGAGAAAGCTTATAGAATGGGTCGGCTTGAGTTGAAGCCGAGTTGGTTGAGAAAAGGCCGGTTCGGGTAGCTTTGCACCCTTCTGGCGCAACTTCGGTACAGAGGATGTTACGGACGACCCCGATGTCAGAATCGAGTTCCGTTTGTTGCAGTAGACGGAGGACTCAGAGAGGAAGAGTTTCTATGTTGATGATTTCTCCGAAATCCTCCTGTATAAGTCAGTAAAAATTCTGAAAGTGGGCGGATATCAAAAAATAGAACCTGGATGCGCGCCCTCAGTGTAGCAACCGCCACGAACAAACGGCAGGTCGGAATGGAGTGCCGTCAGTTGGGGACGAAAGAGGACGAAGAGAGGGACAATTTGTATGTTGAAGACTTTTGCAGCAGAAGCCTCGTATTTTCTCCAGAAGTCGATGAAGATGGTTGATGAAGAACACCCGGATCGAGCCTTCTCCTTCACCTCGGGATCGGTTTCTTCACTTCGGATCGCCTTTGGACGTCGGGACGGCTTTGGAGAAGATCTTGGATGTCCTCTGGACGAGCTAGGCACCGGGTGTTCAACCTCGGTTCGTTGAGAATGGCCCTCAATTTATAGGGGAAGAGAGCCGGTGCAAAATTTAGAAACTGGGTGTACCGCACCCCCGCGTTTCAAATGAGGGGAGGGCGCGCCCTCAAACCAAGGGCGCGCAGGGCGCGCCCCCAGTTCGGGGGCGCGGTCTGCGCGCCCCCCTGTTTCAAAGGGGGCGGGGGCGCGTTCGGCGTCTCACTGCTAAAAATCGACGGAAACTTCCGGAAATTGCTAAAAATCGACTTGACATACGTAACGCGCCCCCGAACCGGGGGCGCAGTACAAATAAGTGAAAATCCTCGCCCGGAAACCTTCCAAAAACCCGGTTTAGAAGGTGCTAATCGGGGTAATTTCCGATTTAAAGCAACTGACCGCGCCCCCACTTTTCAAAGTAACCGGGGGCGCGCAGGGCGTGCCCCCAGTTTGAGGGCGCTCAGGGCGCGCCCCCGGGTTGAGGGCGCGCAGGGCGCGCCCTCCCATTTCAAGGGGAGCGGGGGCGCGGTACACTCTCTCTCCTACGCGCGTGTTCCGTGAGCCGTATCTTGCAAACCGGATGTCCGATTCAGCTCCTGTTTGTCGCGTTGGAAAGAGGGCCTTCAACCGCACCTCCTCAAGTCGGTAAACCAGCCGCATGACTCCTGAGATGTTCGTACGGGGCTTTCTACCGGTTTACCCTTTCGCGGAAAGCCGAAACCCGGGGCGAAGATCCGAAAGAGCACGGTTCCGGTCGAGAAATCTCGGGTCAACTTGGGATGACTTGAAATGATGACCGAACAAGGCCGGTACGATCGGACAATCCGAAGTCATCGAAAAATCTGAGATTAACCCGGTAAACGTGAATCGAAAGCCGTAAAAGCCGCGAAACCCTAAAATTGACCGAACCGGCCTTATAGCCCCGGTTGATAAAATATACGGCTAGAATCGACCCGGATGACCTGAAAAGACCCGGTGATGACCGGAAAGGCCTAACATGTGGTCCGGGATAGCCGTGTCAGCACAGATCGAAAAAGCCGTAACGAAAGCCGTCATTGACCAACGCCTACCGAAATGACTTCTCGGAAACCCTGAATGTTACGGAACACATGCGGGACTCCCGAGACCTTCAATTATGGACCATTCAAGGTCGGTCATCGAGCAGGCTTCGTGTTTTTACAGTTCACGCGCGGCTCTCGCTTGAAGGTTACGGCAATATTCCGGAAATCATTGGTCCATTCTCAACTTACAAGGGGCTCCACAAATTTCCTCAGCTCATCTCCACGAGGTAATCCGGATCAGATAACGGTCAAATAGAAGATATCGCCTATGGAATAAGAGTCTAGGGCTCCGAATCAAGCCAATTTGGCGTGTCTACAGCTTGCCTCGCCTTGATGTCGGCTTTGCAAGGGAATGGCATGTAGCGGAACGGAGTGAAACGTAGAGAAAGCGTAGCGAAGCGAGATGAATCGTAGTGGAATGTAGTGGAGCGACATGGCTATGGACTGAAAAGGTGGCATCAAGGTGTAGATATAGACACGCTCAACGACCAGATTCGGCAAGACGAATCTCCTCAAGTCTCTTGGTTAACCGCCATGTTTCATCAAGTCCTCCTATGTTCGATTGGTAATAGATGTGCCATTGGCACGAGAGAAGAATAGCCAACCCCCAACGCGGTGGGGAGTCCCCGAAACATGGGTTCGTAGGTTCATCATCAGCCGGTAACCCGATCTTTGCGGTGTTCCCGTCTTGTGATGGGCTAAAGTTTAAAAAAGAGATTTGTTTTGAAAAAGTAAAAGAATACCAATCGAGCACATTCGGGTTCTCTGATTCATTTAAGTCTTTCAAGATACAAGATTCAATTCGGAATGGAATGATCTCAGATTCCGAAAGGCAAATGTTTAATCATAGACCGTGAAGATAATGACGGTGCAAGTTCTGATCAAAATTGAAGGCCCTTGGCGGGACGAAATGGCTGCCACGGTGGGATAAGTAGCAAAAGAAGTTGCGATGGCCTCTGTGGTGAAAAGAATTGAAAGATTTGAGGGCAAAAGTGGTTACCGAACACGGTGGGATTAATAGACACGGTGGGATATTAGAGAGGTTGGTGGGACTAGAGAATATGGTGAATGACACGGTGGGATTTAGAATGATCGAGAGGGTGAGAAGGTGAAGATTAGGAAATGATGTATGCAATGACAAAACAAAATGTAATGCAATTAATACTACATGATGCATGTTGGGCTCAATAAAACAAAACTTGTATAACAAATAGTTGAAGATATAGATTGTCTATGAGGTCAAGATACCCATTCGGGAACTATCGTCCCTCACAGCACAACTTTGGCTTATCCGTGAGCATTAGAGATGACCCAACCGTCGTAGATTTTGATGAAGGGGATCTCGGGTCAAGTCTTCTCTATGCTCATGGTCTTCAACAAATAATGCATAAGATAATAATACACGACTAGCGACATATATGCTAGTCGGCAAGTTATGGGGGTTTCCCATGTCCATTCCTCTGTTTCTGTGAGCAATTCCTATTGGTGATATTTCCCCCTCCTTGACTCGTGTTTCTTTCCTGAAATACTTAATAAAGAGGTTAGATCTGTTCTATGGCTTACCCCCTTGCCTATTGTCATCTTGCCTTGCTTATATGTCAAGGGGGGTAGCCTTATTAACAAGGTAATATGAACAAAATGACTGAAAATGAATAAGATAAGGGTTAAGAAAGCTTACCTGCTATGGTGAGAGTCACACCCTTCTTGATCTTATCATCCTGAAACACTTGATAAAAGGGGATTAAATCTTCACCATGGCTCATCTCTTTGCCTATTGTCATGTCCGCCTTGACTTAGGTCAAAGAGAGGAGCCTTCTTAACAAGGTGTAATAACCTAAATGACCGAAATGAAATGGTTAAGAGAACTTACCTGTCGTTGAGAGAACCTTCTCCTCTTATTTTAAAGTCTCTGAAAACACTTGATAAAAGAAAATTAGATCTTCACAATGACTCATCCCTTTGCCTATTATGGCCAACTTTGACTTAGGTCAAAGGGAGGAGCCCTCTTAATGGGGTGATAGTGAAGGTAAATATGCAGTGCGGAAATGAATGTTAGCATTAGCAAAGGCAAAAATCAAGGTTATGCCAAGTTAAATGATGCATTTTTTTTTTTAGATTTTTGGAAAGTATTCAATTTTTTTTATTTTTTGAAGATCTTCAGTTTTTTTTTGGATTTTTTTTTTGAAAATTCAAATTTTTTTGGATTTTTAAAAATATTTGATTTTTTTGGATTTTTAAAAATATTCATTTTTTTTTTGGGTTTTTGTGGAGAATGTGCCAGTTGAGACCATTCATCGATCCTTGAGTGTTGATCAAGATTCAAGCAATAAGCACCACGTGTGAATAATGTTCCTTACCCAGAATCTTTCTTGCCCTCTTCTCTTGATCGGTTTGAATCCCCCCTGAGTTTGGACAGTTTACCCTACCCTAGGGGTTTTAAGATGGAAGAATAATAAAGGAAGTCTTTGATAGGATTTGGGGGTGTTGAGGAGGGTTTCTCTACTCATGCCCAAATTGCCCGTTGGGGTTCGGCCTCTTCAGGTCTTTTCTACATGTGGCACTTACTTAGACAAGTCTTTGACCTGTGGGGTCATTGCCCATCTTTTGGTGCCCCTTTTTCTTCATTTTCTATTCTTTCAGGTACTCATTCAGACAGGCCCATATTTGTTTAAACCTGTGGGGTTCATTGCCCATCTTTTGGCACCCTTTTGCACCCTATGAGACGGCCTCCTACTAAGGCGGCGGGCATTTTCGATACTATCCTCCTCTAGTCCCCTTCACCTATCTTGGACCGAATAGAAGAGAATAGGGTAAGGTTTCCTTTCCGCCTTCAGGGTTCTGCCTTGCCTCTCTCGAGTGTTGGGCTATCTAGATTCTGGGATCGGGAGGTGTTGTGTGTGCAAGGTGATGTCTACCCTTGACTTCTAGCTAACACCCTTGGATCGATGACTTAATATCATACTAGAAATTCTCCATTTTCTTTTCTAAGGAAAATATTTTTTGAGGTAAACGCCGTTCCATGGATGATTCAATTTTTCTCCATCGGCGTTGGTTAGCTCATATGCATTGCCTGGATAATTTTCAGTTATAACAAAAGGCCCTTCCCGCTAGGTTGCAACTTGGAGCGGGGACCACCCGGCTTAACGAATATACGTTTAACTACCATCTCACCGATTTCGAACTTTCTCTCTACCACCCTCTTTTGATAAAACCTTTTCAATCGGTTCTGATAGGTCCGGGCATGCTCGGAGGCAGCCAACCTTCTTTCATCTAGGAGTTCAAGTTGTGCAAGGAGAGATTCTCGTCTCTCATCGATAGGGATGTCCCTATCGAGTTGAACTCGGAGTGATGGAAGGAGTACTTCGTATGGGACCACCGCTTCCATCCCATATGCGAGAGCATACGGGGTTTGACCAGTGGGGGTCCGTACGTATACGATAAGCCCATAGGGCATCTACAAGCTTATCCGGCCGGTCTACGAACTTGCTAGACTTACGAGTTTTCTTGATGATTTTAATCAAAGTTTTGTTGGTGGCTTCGCTGACCATTGCCTTGCGGGTAATAAGGAGATGAATGATGCAATGCAATGCGGTACTGTTGCAAAGATCACGCAGATCTTGAGATAGAAATTGCGGTCCATTGTCGGTGATAATGTCGCCGGGTATCCCGAACTCCGGCGATGATGTTGCGTTTGATGAAGGAGCACGGTGTTGATGCCTTGATCTCCACGAACGCTTCCGCTTCGCCCACTTGGTGAAGTACTGTTGCCGTCAGATGAACGATTTGGAACGGATTTCAGAGTTAAGATCACTTAGAGGGCCAATGATATCAAAAGCCCACATGGCGAAGGGCCATGGGGCATGAATCGGATGAAGGGAAGATGCGGGAGAATGGATCTTGTCGGCATGAAGTTGGCAAGAATAACAGTGCCGGACAAAGATGGAGCAATCCTCTTCTAGGGTTGGCCAATAATACCCCTGCCTGATGATTTTCTTGGCAAGAGCTTGAGCATTGACATGGCCCCCACAGACCCCGGAATGTGCTTCCTTAAGCACCAATTCTGCCTCTTCTTCATCAATGCATCTCAATAAGATTCCGCTCAGGCTCCTCTTGTAGAGCACCCCTCCTAAGATGGTATACCTCTGGGACACTCTCCTGATGGCCTTCTTTTCTTTTGCATTTGATCCAGGTGGATATGTTTGATCTTGACAATACCTCGCGATCTCATCAAACCAGGGCCTCTCACCCTCATCTAACTCTTCCAACTCGACTAGAGAAACTTCCTCTTTCTGCTCTAGATACTCCTTCCTGCCAAATCTCTCCTTAACTTTCAGAAATCGCCCATCCTTAATTGCTGGCATCGACCTCCTACGGACATGGATAGTCCGCACCTGTCTACCTAGCGGGACTGATAGGGATGAATCTAAGGAGGCTAGGGCATCAGCAAGGATGTTCTGAGATCGAGGAACATGGACAAAAGTAAGTTTGGAAAAGAGCTTGATGTAGCAAGAGGTGAGTTCTTGGTAAGGTTTAAGGTTTGGATGAGTAGTTCGGTATTTGGTTAGGACTTGGCGAAGAATTAGTTGGCTATCACCTATCACCCTTAATTCCGTGGCACCAAAGAAATGAGCAGCCTCCAGCCCGGCCAGCAAGGCTTCGTATTCAGCTATATTGTTGGTTGCTGGGAAGTCAAGCTGAAATGCCTATGGAATGGTGACACCCTCGGGTGATAGAAGGACGATTCCTATTCCCTTACCGTGTGAATTCAGAGCCCCGTCAAAATATAATGTCCAAAGGTGGGAAGATCGGATCAACATTAGTTCGTCATCCGGGAGCTCCGATTGGACCGGGTCAAAGAGGGGTATAGGGTGATGGGCTAGATGTTCGGCAATGGCATAGCCCTTAATCGCCTTCTTTGGGACATAGGTGATATCAAACTGAGAAAGGAAGCTCTGCCAACGACCTAACCGATCAGTTAGAACAGTTTTCTCCAGAAGGAATTTGATGGGATTGATGCGGGCAATAAGGTTGACCTCATGAGCTAAGAAATAGTGTTTAAGCTTCTGAACTACCCAAACTAGTGCAGCACATGTCTTCTCCACTACAGTATACTTCTGCTCGCATGGATCAAAGATCTTTGACAAATAGTAAGTTGCCCTCTCTTTCCCTTCTTCATCAACTTGTGCAAGGACTGCCCCAAGAGAATTTTCCAAAACCGAGATATATAAAACTAAGGGCTTGCTAGGGACTGGTGGTCTAAGCACAGGGGACTAGCCGTGTATCTTTTCAAACCATCGATTGCATCCTTGCACTTCGTTTCCCATTTGAACTCGGCCCCCGCCTTGGTCAACTCATAGAAAGGTTTACACCTTTGGGAGTGTTGTGAGATGAACCGGCGGACAATCTGTAGCCTCCCGATTAATCCTCGAAGTTCTTTCATATTTCTCGGAGGAGGCATACCAATGATTGCCTTGGCCTTGTTTGGGTCGATCTCTATGCCCCTTTTGCTCACTATGAACCCCAATAGTTTTCCTGAGGATACTCCAAACGTACATTTCTTTGGGTTCATCTTCAATTTATATTCCCTAGCCCTTTGCAAGACCTTTCTTAACACTTCCGGGTGATCTTCTCGGCTTTGGGACTTAACGACCAGGTCGTCCACGTACACCTCTACAAGGGTATGCATCATGTCATGGAAGATAGCCATCATTGCCCTCTGATAGGTAGCACCAGCATTCTTCAGTCCAAAGGGCATGACGACATAGCAGTAGGTTCCCCAGGGTGTGGTGAACGAGGTCTTCTCCTGGTCCTCTTCGGCCAACCGGATTTGATTATATCCGTAATAGCCATCCATGAATGACAACATTTCGAATCCTGCAGTGTTATCAACCAGTACGTCAATATGAGGTAGAGGAAAGTCATCTTTAGGACACGCTCGGTTCAAGTCCCTGAAGTCTATACAGATCCGAACTCGGCCATCCTTCTTCATGACAGGGACTATGTTTGCCACCCATTGCGGATAAAGGACGACCTTAATGAATCTTGCTTGATGTAACTTGTCGACCTCTTCTTTCATCTTAAGTGCAGCATCAGGGTGGAATCTCCTTAATTTTTGCTTGACCGGGGTAACTCCTGTGTTTCAAAGTTAGACGATGTTCAACTAACGAGTTGTCTAACCCCGGCATGTCCTCGTATGTCCATGCGAACGTGTCCTTATATTCTTCCAAAATTTCAATTAAACTCTGTTCCTCAATGGGAGTGAGGTTTGCACTTAGGAGGACTGTCTTGGGATCTTCCAGTGTTCCGAGATTCAATTCTTTTGTCAGTTCATCCACCGTGGCTAATGGTTCTTCAAATCTTTTAAGTCCAGATGCATACGCATCAGCCAAGTCCTCAATTCCTTCCTCGAAATCAGGATCTTTTCCTGATAAGACCTCGTAAACTCCCAGTCTATGATCTACATTGAATTCAACCTCATATGGAATTTCATCAAGCTGGACGGATTTTCCAAAAACCTTGGCGACCTTGCACATTCCTTGCATTTTTGAGCTATTTGTTGGAGATATCTTTCCGGCACACGTTTACCTCGAATTTTCTTCTTTCCTACCCTAACTACTCCTAAAGAAGACGGAATTGAAAAGGTGGTATTAACAATGGGTGAAGGATCGAACAGATCGATCAGTGAGTTGGAGAAGAGGGGTCCCTGGTTGGGAGCACCCTCCGAGACAAGTAGCGACGTCTCCTCGATGGAAAACTGAGTTTGCGAGAGGACGTTTTTTTTTGGGTATTTTGGGTATTTTCAATAACAAAAAGAGAATGAGCCGATGGGGTTCGAGCAGAAATAGAAAGCTTAAGAAAATGGAAGAAAAATGGGCTCGCGGGCCCGATGATGACAAGAAATGGGCAGATAGGCCCAAAGCTGGTGAAAAGATCTAAGGGGCACGTGGGCCCAAACGGTGGGCACGCGGGCCCAAAGCAAGAAAATAAATCTAAAGGGCACGTGGGCCCGACTGGTGGGCACGCGGGCCCAAGTTTGTTGGATGGGCATAGAAGCCCAGTGGAGTAAGAAGATTTGAATGGGCTCTCAGGCCCATTGATCGCTCAGTGGCCATTTTGGCCCATAAGTGGGAATTGGGCTAGATAGCCCATCAAGTGAATCTAAGAGGGAGAGAGTGAGGATTTTGAAATACGTGACCGTAGGATACGGTTCACGCGGGATGTTGTTTGGAGGTGGGTTCGAGTGGACAAGTTGTTTAGAGATGGACTTGCCCTTGATCGGTTCTTCCTCCTCTATGAACAACCGAGCTAAAGATGAACTCATGTTGTCCACCTCCTCCTCTTGCTCTGGTGCCTTCTTCCTCTTGACCGGTTCTTCTTCTTTGTCCCCGGCCATCATCATGGTCTCCCCTTTAATAAAGAATTTTTGGAGTCCCATGGCATTTTTTGGCCGGTAGACCATCCGCGGAGTGAAACTGGGCTCATAGCCAAGCCCGTGTCTCTTTGGTCTTCGTACGGCTTCAATGGGGTGCACAACCCCTGCAGCTCCTTTCCCAGCCCCTTTCCTGGCTGATAGCCCATCCCTTTCATCATCCGCAACGCAACTGAATCTGGAGGCGTCGTCAATACCATGACCTCGGGTAGCTCTGTAGTTGAAACCACCGGCTGGACAGATTTTGATATTGGTAGTGCAGAAGAGGGGTCATCCACGTCATTCAGAATGGGGATGTTGGTTACTTTGATCACCTGGCCCTTGTATGGGAACTTCAGACAACGATGATTAGTGGAGGCAACAGCTCCTATTGCCTCAAGGTACGGGCGTCCCAAAATAGCTTTGAATGTAGGGTCCAATTCTAGAACGTGAAACTCGGCGGTGACAGCACACGGCCCGAGCCCTACTTTCAATGTAACCACCCCTCGTGCCGGCTTCCGGGAGTTGTCATATGCGGTCACCGTGACGGCAGAAGGCTCGATTTCTTCATCGGAGATGCCGCAAAGTTGCAATGTTTCTGGCGGCATGACATTTATGGATGCTCCGGTGTCAATCAAGCAGACTTGATTTCCACGCCTCGGATGACTACTGCAACGCGCAAGGCGTACTTTCTGATCTCTGGCCGTGCCAACTCCTCCTGTGTAAACGTGAGTGCCGGATGTTCACTCCTCGGTGTCAGGACAGCAATGATCTTCTCCGGCGGGAGGTCCTCATTGACCATGACCCGCTGCAAATATTGTTGCAAGATGTCCTGATGATTCTTCGACCTCTTTATAAGTTCCAGAATTGAAATTCGTGCCGGCATTTTGTCCAAGTGCTTCAATAGGTCATATGCCGTGCCGGGCAACGGTTCTTCTACCACCTCCTCTTCTGGCTGTTCTGTGGTTGTATCCCGACCTGGGGAAGACCCTTTGGAACATCCTCCCGCTACGAAGTACCGGGCGCCGGCGTGGTAGGGGAAGTGGTGATGATGGTGATGGTAGGGTTGGTTGGTAGGCCGAGGAGCCCATGGTAGGTAGGGGTGGTGAGGATCGGATGATGAGGGGTCGTGGATTGGTGGAGGCCGGTATGTTGGGTGATGGTTGGGGTGTTGGTGGTGATGGTCTAATGATGAGGGGCCGTGGGGTGGCGGTGATCGGTAGATTAGGTGATGTCTGGGGTGTTGGTGGCGGTCTAATGATTAGACGTCGTGGAGGATTAATGGTGGTTGGTGGGTTAGGTTGGGGTGATGGTTGGGGTGCTGGTTGGGAGACGGGTGGCGGTCTAATGATTAAACGTCGTGGAGGGTTAATGGTCGGTGGGGGTAGTGGTGTTTGGATAGTTTGTGGGCTGGGGGCAGCTCTCGGTATGGAGAGTATGGTGCGGTTTGTAGGTGGGGTCGGTATGGCGGGCATGGAGGTGATTTGATCCTCGACCTGCCAACCCTGGGAATGGTGGGTTGACTCCTCGATGGCGGAGTGGACGAGGCCGAGTCGTTGGTTTGGTGGTGCTGGTGCCGGTGCTTGTATGGGTGCATGTACCGGTAGTGGATCTTGGACTATGCCCAGGCCGGGCTGCTGTTGTACTTGCTGTCGCCGTGGTTGATTCTGACGTGTCTTCATTGCTTGAATAGACTCCCCCATCTGTGCCCAGTCAATGTTCCCTCGATCATTAAGGTCATGGATGTAGTCTTTAAACTGGAAACAGACATCCACCGTGTGCCCGTGATACCGATGGTAAGCGCAGTATTTTGTCATGTCAACATTTTCTGGCCATCCTTCTCTCTCCTTTGGACGCTCTTGCTGCTGTGCAGCCATCAATGCGTTGAAGATATCGGTGAGGGGGAATGGCAGTTGAGGGTAGTATTCTCTCTTGGGTCCCCCCCTCCTAGGTTGGTTGGCTGGTGGTGGCACTTGGTTGTAGGCTTGTTGTGGTGGTGGTGGTCGGTTGTAGACATGTTGTTGTTGAGGCGCTCGGTTGTAGGCATTTGGTTGCTGGGGCGCTCGGTTGTAGGTGGGTTGCTGTGGCGGTGCTCGGTTGTATGCAAGTTGTTGCTGTGGCTGAGGAGCTGGTTGGGGGGCGGGGCGGTATTGTTGATTGGGTGGTGGGTTACGGTATTGGTTTTGACGGTACCCACCCTGGTTACCCATGGCATTGATGCTCTCATTATTTACTACCCCTTCGGTGGTGGGTCCTACAGGTGTAGGCTTTCTAGTATTACGGGGCTTGGTGTCGAACGGGTTGATCATGGATGCATCCTTAAAGTGGGCTTGGAGGTAGCGGGCGCTATCACACAACTCACTCATGGTTGTTGGACGGTGCATGATCAGAAGGTTGCGAAGGTTAGGCGTGGTGTTCCCAATGAGCATCCTCACCTGCTCCCCCTCTGAGATGGTATCCACAAGCCTCTCAGCCATTCCCCTCCACCGATCAGCAAATCGGGCAAAGTCCTCATCTGGCCTCATCTTTTCAGCAATTAAGTCAGTTATCGAGCAGGCTGGGCCCACCCTATCCTTGTACCTCTGTAGAAACTTCGTCTTGACAATGTCGAAATCTGCCACCTCAATGGAATCAAGAGAATAGAACCAATCCAGGGCGGATCCCTCCAATGACCGACGGAATAGGAAGGCAAGGGCTTTGCGGTCATTTTTCCAGAATGCGGAGTCATAGAGAAAGCTTTTCAGATGGTTGAAAGGATTACCAGTCCCGTTGTAACGTTGGAAGACTGGTATCTCTGAAGGAGGAAGGTGTAGAACTGGAAAGGATGGGACAGAGATTTCGGGGGTGGCTTTAGAATCGAGGCGATGCCTCATCTCTTCGAAACGCTCATCCATCTGGTTGAGTTTGTTCATTAATGCCTGGGTGAGGCTGGATTCCTGAGCCATGGGAGCAAAGTGTTGGGTTGGAGGAGGTAGGTTGGAAACAGGAATTGGAACAGAGTTACGTGAATGCCCCATAATAGGGTGAGTGGAGACACGGCAGGGTTGTCCAGGAGAAGAGATGATTTGGGGCCTCGATCGCAGACTGAGGTGGTGAGGGGGCTTGATTTCCCTCGACCGGATCTTGAGTGGCGGGCATCTTGCCCTTAGTCAAGGATTGCACAAGCGAAAATGATTCGGGGTCTAGATGAAGAGATAGACCCTGGAGGAGTTGCTCCACGCTAAGTGAAGCGGGTTGATGAGTAGGATTTTGAATTTCTAGCTCCCTGACGGCGTTGACATGGCCCTCTGGCTGAGCCATGGGTTGTTGCAGCTCGTAGTGGCCCGTCTCGTACTCCTCTTCTTGGCCGCAGTAGTCCGACATCCCGATGTGTCTTCCGGACCTTAGAGTGGGCATCCTGTCAAATTTCCTTACAAAATGGTTGAAAGAAAGCAAATGAATGGTGTAAATGTAAATAGAGTTTTTGTTTGATTATGGTTGTTTGTTTGATTTGATTTGGTTTCAATTTGGTTGTTTGGCAAGCAAGTTGAACACAAAATTTAAAGGGATTTTTTTGTTTTTGTTTTAGGTGTTTTGAAAGGAGAGAATTTTTTGGTTGTTTTCAATTGTTATGAGCAAGCAAGTTATGCAAACAAAGTTTTAAAATGACTACTCAATATTTTTTGGGTTAAAACCTTAGATTAGATAGATTGTTAGCAATTGTTCACTCAAGTAGGTATGATTCCTATTGCTTCAATCTTCAAGACCTAAGGTTATCACTCAATCACCACGAGTAGGTACTTGGGTTCTTCGGGTTTTGGGAAAGTGGTACAACCGGCCCAATCGTGCGGAGAGGAATACTCCACGGATGGGGACTTACGGAGGTCTTGATGGAAACCACCAAATCAACTAGGAAGGAATATCCCGTAAGAGAGGTAAGATTCCACCAAGAAGGTGTTTGGAGGGTGAGGGTGTGTTGGGAGAGAGAGCCCCCGCCTCGAATGCCCTACGGATCGGAACAAGTCCGGTACCCGATGCAAAGCTAATGCAAAATGAAAAATGGAGGGTAGAAGGAGAAGAAGCAATCAATATGCAAACATGAATGAAAGCTATTAAATAAATCAAACAAGTGAATGCAAGCAAGACAAGCAATGATAGAGTAAACAAGTAACTAGCAACTAACAACTAAAAGGTGGTTCGCGCGGGAACCGGCTTGTGTTGGAGTGTTCAAGTGGGGACAAATCTAAAGTAAAGGTAAAAGGATGGTCCACGCGGGGACCGAATTGAAAATAAAGTGGCTCACGCGGGAGCCGAGTTTTGGAAAAGTAGGTGGTTCACGCGGGAACCGGTTTTTTTGAAGGGAAAATGGGTGGTTCACGCGGGAACCGGTTTGTTTGATTGGAAAAAGGAAATGAGGGCCACGTGGGGCCAATCTAATTGGTGCAAAGGGGTGGTCCACGCGGGGACCGATCTGAAGGTAAGTTGGTTCACGCGGGAACCGAGTTGGAAAAGAAAGGTGGTTCACGCGGGAACCGGTTTTTGAAGGAAAAGGGGTGGTTCACGCGGGAACCGGTGTAAGAGTTGACAAAATGAAAAGAGAGCCACGTGGGGCCAATCTAAAGGTGCTGCAAATGGGTGGTCCACGCGGGGACCGATATGAAAGTAAGTTGGTTCACGCGGGAACCGAGTTGGAAAAGAAAGGTGGTTCATGCAGGAACCAGTTTATAAGAAAAAGTGGTTCACGCGGGAACCGGGCTGAAATTAAAGACAAGAAATCAAGTCCACATGGGGGACAATCTTAAAGGAAGAGTAATCAACAAGTTTTTAAAGGTAAATTGACATGGAAAAGGGTAAAGGACAAGCCGGTTCACGCGGGAACCAAGTCGGAAAACAACTAGTTGCACGGATCAATCAAGCTAGCACGGTTGAAGACATTGGTTGTCCCACCGTGGTCGCCAAAAAGCTGTCGACTCCGAAAATGGGTTCCGGATCGGCACCTCAAGAGAAGAAGGTGAAAGATGGATGGAATTGGGGAAAAAGGGGGAGTGAATCGGAAAACACTCGGAAAGCGGTAAAGACTCCTCACCTCGGTCCCACACTCACATTGATCCCCGAACTTTCATCTCACGGCGTCGCTCGAGCACCGGAGATGGTTCGGGTCATGTGGGAGGAGAGTGAGGAGGAGATGAAATTAAAACATGAAATAAAAATAAAGTGTGGTCTCCAGGAGCCGCGGGCTCCGCTTTATGTAATGGAAATAGAGTGAAGTTGACCGTGTGTACCTTAGCGTGGGAGAAAGGGATGTGAGTTCAACCTTCTTCTTCTTCGGCCGGCCGATGAAGAAGAGTCTCCAATCCAATGCTAGCTTGATCAACCTGTGCAACTAGAACAATAAACCAAGTGAAGAGTTTGGTTAGACTTGTGAAGTGTAGTAACTGTAGAGAGAATATGAGAGAGAAGCAATTGGAATCGAACTCACCGGATTGGGGTGAGTCCTAACCCCTTTTTTGTATTTTTGATTAGGTAAAAATGATATAAATGAACTAAAAGATGCTTTAAAACAATGAATAAACAGAGTTAATGGAGTTGAGAAAGCTTATAGAATGGGTCGGCTTGAGTTGAAGCCGAGTTGGTTGAGAAAAGGCCGGTTCGGGTAGCTTTGCACCCTTCTGGCGCAACTTCGGTGCAGAGGATGTTACGGACGACCCCGATGTCAGAATCGAGTTCCGTTTGTTGAAGTAGACGGAGGACTCAGAGAGGAAGAGTTTCTATGTTGATGATTTCTCCGAAATCCTCCTGTATAAGTCAGTAAAAATTCTGAAAGTGGGCGGATATCAAAAAATAGAACCTGGATGCGCGCCCTCAGTGTAGCAACCGCCACGAACAAACGGCAGGTCGGAATGGAGTGCCGTCAGTTGGGGACGAAAGAGGACGAAGAGAGGGACAATTTGTATGTTGAAGACTTTTGCAGCAGAAGCCTCGTATTTTCTCCAGAAGTCGATGAAGATGGTTGATGAAGAACACCCGGATCGAGCCTTCTCCTTCACCTCGGAATCGGTTTCTTCACTTCGGATCGCCTTTGGACGTCGGGACGGCTTTGGAGAAGATCTTGGATGACCTCTGGACGAGCTAGGCACCGGGTGTTCAACCTCGGTTCGTTGAGAATGGCCCTCAATTTATAGGGGAAGAGAGCCGGTGCAAAATTTAGAAACTGGGTGTACCGCGCCCCCGCGTTTCAAATGAGGGGAGGGCGCGCAGGGCGCGCCCTCAAACCAAGGGCGCGCAGGGCGCGCCCCCAGTTCGGGGGCGCGGTCTGCGCGCCCCCCTGTTTCAAAGGGGGCGGGGGCGCGTTCGGCGTCTCACTGCTAAAAATCGACGGAAACTTCCGGAAATTGCTAAAAATCGACTTGACATACGTAACGCGCCCCCGAACCGGGGGCGCAGTACAAATAAGTGAAAATCCTCGCCCGGAAACCTTCCAAAAACCCGGTTTAGAAGGTGCTAATCGGGGTAATTTCCGATTTAAAGCAACTGACCGCGCCCCCACTTTTCAAAGTAACCGGGGGCGCGCAGGGCGTGCCCCCAGTTTGAGGGCGCTCAGGGCGCGCCCCCGGGTTGAGGGCGCGCAGGGCGCGCCCTCCCATTTCAAGGGGAACGGGGGCGCGGTACACTCTCTCTCCTGCGCGCGTGTTCCGCGAGCCGTATCTTGCAAACCGGATGTCCGATTCAGCTCCCGTTTGTCGCGTTGGAAAGAGGGCCTTCAACCGCACCTCCTCAAGTCGGTAAACCAGCTGCATGACTCCTGAGATGTTCGTACGGGGCTTTCTACCGGTTTACCCTTTCGCGGAAAGCCGAAACCCGGGGCGAAGATCCGAAAGAGCACGGTTCCGGTCGAGAAATCTCGGGTCAACTTGGGATGACTTGAAATGATGACCGAACAAGGCCGGTACGATCGGACAATCCGAAGTCATCGAAAAATCTGAGATTAACCTGGTAAACGTGAATCGAAAGCCGTAAAAGCCGCGAAACCCTAAAATTGACCGAACCGGCCTTATAGCCCCGGTTGATAAAATATACGGCTAGAATCGACCCGGATGACCTGAAAAGACCCGGTGATGACCGGAAAGGCCTAACATGTGGTCCGGGATAGCCGTGTCAGCACAGATCGAAAAAGCCGTAACGAAAGCCGTCATTGACCAACGCCTACCGAAATGACTTCTCGGAAACCCTGAATGTTACGGAACACATGCGGGACTCCCGAGACCTTCAATTATGGACCATTCAAGGTCGGTCATCGAGCAGGCTTCGTGTTTTTACAGTTCACGCGCGGCTCTCGCTTGAAGGTTACGGCAATATTCCGGAAATCATTGGTCCATTCTCAACTTACAAGGGGCTCCACAAATTTCCTCAGCTCATCTCCACGAGGTAATCCGGATCAGATAACGGTCAAATAGAAGATATCGCCTATGGAATAAGAGTCTAGGGCTCCGAATCAAGCCAATTTGGCGTGTCTACAAAGGTTAGAAGGATTCTAGGTAGGGAACTTTATTTTTGCACGTGGCATCTACCACTTGAGTCTTGACAAACTCCAAAGACCGATGAACTGTCTCAAATACCAGCATTTTCTCCACAAAAAATTGCATATTTCAAAATCCACAAAAAAATACATATTTCAAAACACAAAAAAAATGCATATTTCAAAAAACCAAAAAAATTGAATATTTCTAAAACCCAAAAAAATGCATATTTCAAAAAAACAAAAAAATGAATATTTCAAAAACCCAAAAAATTTGAATATTTCAAAAATTCAAAAAAAAAAATACACATATTTCAAAAATCTAAAAAAAATTGAGTACTTTTTCCAAATGATTGTTTTCAAGAAAATCCAAAAAAATTTTGTTTAGTCATGATCATTGCCTTAGTTGCATCCATGTTTATTTTACTGTCATGCATATTTCCATTTCTGTATTGCATATCATTTTTTACTTTAATTACCTTGTTAAGAAGGCTCTTCCCCTTGACCTAAGTCAAAGTTGACCATAATGGGCAAAGGGATGAGTCATGATGAAGATCTAATCTCCTTCTGCCAAGTGTTTCAGGCATTTCAATGCAGAAGAGGAGAAGATTCACACCACGGCAGGTAAGTTCTCTTAACCCTTACCCCTATTTTATTTAAGTCATTTATTTTACTCTACCTTGTTAAGAAGGCTCCTCCCTTTGACTCAAAATCAAGGCATACGACATACAGGCAAAGGGATGAGTAATGATAAAAATTTAATCATTTTCATTAAGTGTTTGCAGGAGCTGAAGAAGCAAAAAGAGAAGGGCGATCAGGTACATTTTTTTTCAAAAAAAAAAAAAAAAGGGCCTCAGGGCGCATGTGCCCTCATCTGGGGGCACATGGCCAGGTGCCCCACACCAGGGCGCATGGCCAGGTGCCCCCGATCGGGGGCGCATGGACAAAAAATTCGAAAAATTCATAAAAATCTCAAAAATTCAGAAATTGTCTATAATGTTAAAAATGACATTTTTGCTAAAGTAACCATCATTAAAAACTTTGTTTTGACATCCAAATGATGGTTCAAATAGTAAAACCTTCAATTGATCATTTCATGAACAATCTGATTCATATGACAATTCTGTCTATTGGGTACTAACCAGAAATGTGCAGGCAACATTTTTTAGTCCTAACAGGTGAGATCAATGTTCCCCAAGGAACGTCATGCCAACCTTGCAGCGAAAAGGAAGCACCACCCAGCTGAACATCCTTATGGTGTTGTATTCCGTCAGAAGGCAAGACAAGGATGGACCAGAGATGCTGATGAACCAGGCGGTCGATGCAGCTTACCTGAAGATTTCATCCTCAGCTTCTCATCAATCTCACATCACATCACCACCATCACTTCATTTTTTACACTTCACATCACTTCTACTATCTGTCACTTAGCTATGCTAGGTCCACTTTATACATATTATATGCATTGATGTTGAAGACCTTGAGAGTGAAGATGACTGGGCCCGAGATCCCCTTCAACAAAATCTACGACGGCTTGGTCATTTCTTCACACTCACGGATAAGCCAAAATTGAACATTGGAGGGACGATGGTTCCTAATCGGGTGTCGTGACCTCCAATAGACAATCTATATCTTCAACTATTTTCTACATAATTTTCTATGTTTTCACATCCATCTCCTTTACTAATTTTATCCCTTCATGTTTTATTCCTTTCTTTTTTATCCCATCATGTTTTATTCTGTCCTTTCTTTTATCCCACCGTGTCTTTTATTTTATCCCACCATGTCATATTGGTCATACCATTGTTTCTTTTTTCCCATCTCACCATTATCTTTCAAACTCACTATGGCTTAAATATGTTTTGTCGTTTTCCGAATACTTGATTTTCTGCTAGAGCGTGATTCATGATTTTCACGATACCCGAGCAATTTTGTTATGCTTAAAACAAACCCTTTAAGAACTTGAGGTTCTTCCACTCAGGATTAAACTGAGTATTTTGGTGAAACTTGAATGAACTTGAGATTCCAAATATGATGGATTGGTATTCTTTTCTTTTTAAGATCAACTTCTCTTTTACAAAACTTTAGCCCATCACAGTACAAGAACACCGCAAAGTTTGGGTTGCTGGCTGATGATGAACCTACGAATTCGAGGACTCCTCACCACGCTGAGGGTTGGCTACATCCTTTTATCCTTTATCATTTACCTTTTCATCTCTCGTGCCAAGGGCATGTCTTTTACCAGTCAATTATATGAGGTTTTGATAGAACATGAAAGCGATCTATAATACTCAGAGAGATTCATTTTGCTGGATCGGGTAGATAAGCGTGTCTATATCTACACCTTGATGCCACCTTTTTAGTCCATCACCATTCCATTTCACTACATTCATCTACACTCACTTGCATTCCATTACAGTTCACTCCGAATCATTCCGCTTCATTACATGCCACTCCCTTACAAAGACGACATCAAGGCGAGGCAAGCTGTAGACACGCCAAATTCGCCTAATTCAGAGCATAAAACTCATGTTTTATAGGGTAACATGTATGATTGACCTTATAATGATTCCGGGTCTTTTTAAGTTGATTTTGAGCTTCGCCGAATGAAATCGGATGTTTTCCGACGTTTTCCGCAAAAAGCCGTAATTTCCGAGCGAAAGCTGCACGTAAATCGTGTGAACACGGAAATTGGCTGAATGACCAATGCCTAATGATCATGCATTGAAGGTTATTGTCATATTCACACTCCGGACAAGTTTTGTTGCATTCCGTGCCTTTCCGGTTTGCCGTCGAAGTCATTTTGACCTATATCGGACCTTCTGTTCACTGCCCTAACTTCCGGATTAAATTCTGAAGTTTTGTAGGGTGTGATGGCTGATCCGATGCTATAAAAATTTTCTTCGGCCTGTTATCTTTCCAACGCAACAAACGGCGTCGAATTCCGAGTTCGGGAGTGTTCGCAATGGCTTCCGGAAGAAGGACGCGCAGAACCAGTCCCATGCGCCCAGGTTCCAGGGCACATGCGCCCGGGACCCAGGGCACATGGCCATGCGCCCTACCAGTGAGGCACGTGGCCTTGTGCTCTCACATGAGGGCACATGCGCCCCACCTTTGAGGCACGTGGGAACCAGTTTTTCACCCGGACTCTACCGCTCAACCGACGGACTGGATAAGACCTTTTTTTTCGGGAACTGTGCCCATGCGCCCTCACTGGGGGGCACATGCGCCCCTCAGTGGGGCGCATGCACCTGGCACCAGGGCGCATGCGCCTGGCACCAGGGCGCATTTAACCCTATTTTTTAGCTCCGATAACGCCTTCTGTTCTCCTATAAATGGACTCTGATTCTGGTCGTTCCAGGGAGAGGAGCACGACTCCCCAGGCATCTCAAGACGTCCTAGAACCCTCCTGCATCGATTTTATGATTTTTAGAGAGAGAATTTCGAGTTTTTTAGAGAGTGAAAAGTCGGTTCAAGAGAGAGGAAGGCTGTTCTACAGGTGATCTGCCAAGTCTCTCTTGTTCGGCCTCTACAGCTTTGTGTGGACGTATTCTGCCTGAGCTCTCTTCATAAAAGTTCTTCCTATCCAAGTCTTCTTCAGTTTACAATCGACGGAACTTTATTCAGAGGTCGGGGCTGGTCGTGACAAGCGCAGAAGCAAAGTCGCGCCTGGCAGATCCTGGACTGCTGCTCGGCTTTTTCGACAACACAGATTTGGCTATATCTTCCTCTATTCAACTCAGAATCTTTCAGTTCTTTTTCCTATCTCTTTTTTTAGTGATTCTCCATCATACTATAATTTTTTTTACATTTTTTGCATTACTTTTACTCTGTTAATCCGAAAATAAAAAAAAGGGTTAGAGATAACCCAAATCCGGTCAGTTTCTAGTCAATTGTGTGTTTTATGTTATTCTCTTTACATATACTCCACTTTGTCTAGTTCTAATTTTCTATTTCACTTGTTTATTTGTCTAGTTGCACATAATATCAAGCACCCACCGCGTTGAGGACTCTTCTTCATCGGCCGGCCGAAGAAGGAGAAGCTTTAACTCACATTCTTCACGCTAAGGTACACACGGTCATTTTAATTCTATAAATAGGAACCCACGGTTCCTGGCGACCACGTTTATTTCTTCTCACCCTCCTCCCACATGACCCGAACCGTCTCTTTGGTGATCGAGCGACGCCAAGGGATGAAAGTTCGAGGATCAATGTGAGTGTGGGACCGAGGTGAGAGTTGCTTTCCGAATTTTATTCCTTTCTTTTCTCATCCCCTCTTGAGGTGACAATCTGGATTCACGGACTTCCCTGAAAAGGAGAGGACCCCGTCGAATTTTCAGAGTCGACAGACACGCTAGGTTTAAGTCCCTGAAGTCAATGCAAATTCGAACCTTCCCATCTTTCTTCATGACTGGGACTATATTTGCCACCCATTGCGGATAGAGGACAATTCTAATGAATTTTGCTTGGTGAAATTTATCGACCTCTTCTTTCATTTTTAACGCTATGTCCGGGTGGAATCTCCTCAACTTCTGCTTGACCGGGGCAGCTCCAGGATTTAGAGTCAGTCGATGTTCTACCAATGACTTATCTAACCCCAGCATATCTTCGTATGTCCAAGCGAACGTGTCTTTGTATTCTTGCAACACCCCCATTAGATTCTGCTCTTCTAAAGGGGCGAGGTTGGCACTGATGAGGATATTCTTAGGATCTTCCGATGTTCCAAGATTAAGTTCCTTAGTTGGTTCATCCACCGTGGCTGATGGTTCCTCGAATCTTCTTAAACCGGACACATAAGCATCAGCCAAATCCTCCTCTTCATCCTCAGTATCAGGATCCTTTTCCGATACAACCTCGTAGACCCCTAAAGTCGGATCAACATTGTTTCTCTCCTCATATCGAATTTCTCCTATTTGGATTGCATTTTCTAGATACTCCGGTAGCTTAGCACATTCTATGCCTTTTTGAGCTAACTGATGCAAGTATCTCCTTGGAACTCTCTTACCTCTGATTTTTGTTTTGCTCTTAATGGAAACTAAACATAAAGAAGAAAAAGGTAAATAAGGAGGGGAAGAGGAGGTATATGGAGTGGAATTTATTGATGAAGGGCAAAGGAGATCGATTAGAGACCGGGTGGCCTCCTGATTCGAGTCATCCTTCGGAGCGAGTTGGGAAGTTTCTTCGAGCGAAATTTGGGTTGAGAAAAGGACGTTTTTTTTGATCTTTTTGAGAAGTACTAAACATGAACACAGAAGCGGTTTGGTTGGTTGCAGTTTCCAATGTGGGTTGAGATATTGATAGAGAGGGGAACAAATCAAGCAAAGACGGGTATCTATCTTCGCTGTCTGGCGGATCTGATGGTGAACTTATTGGAAATGGGTTCAAAGAGACGGCATGGGGTGAATGCCCTGGGTTCTGACTGCCAGAAGGCTCGTTGCGGAATGAATCATCACTTGACCCTTCTTCAGAAAATAACCATGATACGTCAAGATACGGCTCATCCTCTAGGTTGTCCACCTTTTTTCTCTTTGCTCGTTCTTGTGGTTCTTGCTCTTCAATCATCTGTATCGTTTCTCTCTTGTCGAAGAACTTGTGTAAACACCCCCGGAAGTATTTTTGGCCGGTCTTTTGGCCATTATCACGTGTCCCATCGTATCCTATCCCGTTTCTTGATGTTGTTTTTACCAGCTGGATGGGTTCCGTGATACCCTGCAGTTCTCTTCCAAGTCCTCGGCCTTCCTGATATCCCAGATTCTCCATCATACGCCACCCAAGGGTTTTGGCGTCATCCTTCTTCTTTCTCCAAACTTGCCTGAACTGTCTTCCATCCCTCGGTAGATCGAGGATTGTGAAGACCGGTTGATTTGGCAAGCCAGTAGGGGGAGTGATCAAGCAATCTACAGGCATACTTACTACCTTGACGACTTGTCCCTTGAAGGGAAATTTAATGCATTGGTGATTGGTTGAAGCTACAGCCTCCAACGCCTCAAGGTAAGGCCTTCCCAAGATAGCCTTGTAAGTTGGGTCCATATCCAAGATGTGGAAGTCAACAGTGACAACCCGGGGTCCGAGTTTGACTTCCAGCATACCATGCCATGGGCGGGTCTCTTGGAATTATCATATGCTGTTACAGTAATCTGTGATGGCCGAATATCCTCTTCTGGGATCCCACACAATTGTAGTGTCTCGGGTGGCAGGACATTGATGGATGCACCGGTATCGACTAGACAAGATTCAACATCTGTTTCGTTAATACTGACGGTGATACAAAGTGCATATTTTCTTGTTTCTGGTTCGGCCAATTCTTCTTTGGTGAAAGTGAGAGCAGCGTGTTCACTTCTCGGGGTTAAGACTGATGCAATCTTCTGTGGGGGGAGAGTTTCATTGACCATCACTCTTTGCAGATATTGTTGAAGAACTTCTTGATGAGCTTTGGACCTTTTAATCAGCTCCAGAATGGAAATCCGCGCAGGGGTTTTGTCAAGGTGCTTCAGAAAATCATAAGATGTTCCTGGCACTGGCTCTTCCGGGTGCTCTTCTTCTTCTTCTTGCGGCCGTCCTGGTTGACCGGCCTGGGGAAAAATTCTTTGGAACATACGCCCGCTTCTAAGCACCGTGGCGAGCTGGGGAGCTATGGTTGGTGTAGTAGAGGTAGACGGGGGGTTAGGTCGGATGATGGGAGGTCTAGGTAGGGGTGTAGTGATGATGGTCCGAGTTGTAGGGATACGGGTAGGTTGTGGTGGCATGGTTGCATGAGGTGGTACAATGATGTCCCTAATGGTGATCGTATTTGTGGGCGGATCAAGGTCCTACCCGGTTGGAGTTGTATGGCTGGTGGTGTTATGGTTGGTTGTGGTGGCGTGCGGATAATCGGCGGTTGGCTTCTTCTAGCGGGGATAACTCGTGGTATGGAGTGAACGGTTCGGTTAACGTAGTTTGGAGGGTTGATGTTTATGAAGGAAGCTGGTCTCTCGATCTGCCAATTCTGGCCTCTATCGCGGGGTTCATCGGTGGAGGTTAAGATAGGGTTAACCCTCTGGTTTTCTCGGTGCCGCGCAGGTGCGTGCGCGGGTAGCGGGTTCTGAATAATTCCCAGGCCGGGTTCCTGTTGTTGTTGTCGAGCTGGTGCCTGCTGCTGCTGCTGGGGTTGGTTCTTCACTGCCTTAATGTATTCGCCCATTTGACCCCAGTCAATACTTCCCTGCTCGTAGAGGTCATGGATGTAATCTTTAAACTGAAAGCAGTTCTCCACTGTATGCCCTGGGTATCTGTGGTATAAGCAATACTTGTCCGTGTTGGCATTCTGCGGCCACTCCAATTTTTCTCTCGGCAATGAGATCTGCCCTGCCGCCATAAGAGAGTTAAAAATATCTACGAGAGAGTACGGTAATGGCGGGTAATGATTTCTCCTAGTTCCTGCTCTTCGTGGTACGTAGGTGGCGGGGGGAGGTGCCTGGTTATATAGGTGGTCGGTTGGCGGGTGGGGGGGGGTTGAGGTGCAAAGGTCTGTACGTCCAACTGCCGGGGTTGCTGGGGGACTGGTGTCTGTATTGGTTGTTGGGGATATTGGTTCGGTGCTTGGTGGCGGAAAGGTTGGGGTTGGATGCAGGGGCGAGGTGCCGGTTGGGTTTGGCGCGGGTTTCTATACTGGGGATTCCTGTATTGCTGTTGGTGGTTGATGGGCGGGTTTCCTAGGATATTGACATGTTCGTTGGTTACCATGCCTTCAGTCACGGGCCCAGCGGTGGTGGTGGTTGTTTTTTTGGTGATTTGGGGCCTAGGGTCGAAAAGGTTCATGATGGGAGAGTCTCGGAGTTGTGTTTGGATATACTGTGCTCTCTCGTAGAGTTCGCTCATCGTGGCAGGGTGATGTAATGCCAATACATTTTTTAGAGCGGGAGTGGCGTTGGCGATGATCATCTTAACTTGTTCCGATTCGGACAGTGCATTTGTCAATCTTTCTGCCATTGCTCTCCACCTATCAGCATACCTGATAAAATCTTCATCATTCTTCATCCTTTCAGCCATGAGGTCGGTGATGGAATATGTTGGTCCGACCCTATCTTGATATCTTTGCAAAAATTTAGCCTTGACGATTTCAAAGTTACTTGCCTCCGAAGGGTCAAGCGAGTAAAACCACTCTAAAGCTGAACCCTCCAATGATCTTCTGAAAAGAAAAGCCAGGGCCCTTGCGTCATTCTGCCACATTACCGACTCAAACAGAAAGTCTTTGATGTGAATGAAGGGATTACCGGTTCCGTTGTAGCGACGGTATACCGGCATCTCAGAGGGAGGTAGATGAAAAGTAGGGAGAAAAGGAAGAGAAATTTCGGGGGCTGCCTTGGCGTCGATCAAACGTCTGAGCTCTCTATATTGTTCGTCCATGCGATTGATTTTATTAATCATAGCCAGATCGACAGAAGGTTCCCCAAGAGGAGGAGGAAGAGTGGGTGCTTGGTGCACCGGGACTGGGATTTGGTGGGTCGAAGTGACCGGATGAGAAGGGTATATTGGGGGATGCACCAAAGGGTGAGTAGGGTTGAGATGATTAGAAGAATAAACTGGTGGTCTAGAAGGAGCAACGACATTTGTATTGGGGTGATCTAGATTAGCCACCG
Organism: Cryptocoryne crispatula var. balansae; assembly: GCA_036172225.1. Taxonomy (NCBI): domain Eukaryota; kingdom Viridiplantae; phylum Streptophyta; class Magnoliopsida; order Alismatales; family Araceae; genus Cryptocoryne; species Cryptocoryne crispatula. The sequence continues at coordinate 27,292,932 of CM069927.1, forward strand.
GATGAGGAAAATTGGGGCTATGAGCCCGGTATGGGAATGGCCATGAGTGGGCACATTGGGTTGGTGTGCCACTGACCGAGGGGTAGAGATATGAAGGCCACCTTCGGGAGGAATGTGGTCGGTGGGGGACTTGCCCTTGAGGATGGCTTTGATAGCCTAGAGTTGGGTAGGGTCGGCATGAGAGAATGCCTCCCAAAGTGAATTTGGATTGGGTCGAGGAGAAGTTTGACTAGGTTCAGGGAGAACTTCAGGTTCATTGACGGCACACACGGCATCAGGGTAGAAATAAGACTGATCGTATTCCAATTGTAGTTGCTCGCATCTTTGATCCACCATTCCGATAACTCGACCTTACCTCAAATTCATAAACACAACAGAAAAAGAAGGTTGGCAAATAAAAGCTCAAGGATTTTTTTTTGGTTTTGATTTTTGACCCCTTTTGTTTTGATTTTCTTTTGTTTGGACAAGCAAGTTGTCAAGCAAATTAACCTCAAGCAAAATTTTTGTTTTGATTCTTTTTTTAGGTGATTTTGGGATTTTTGTTTACTTTTCGGTTTTTGTTTGTAAACAAGTAATAGCAAAGACTTGGAATGATTAACGTAAAGATTTTTGTTGTTTCAACCTTAAATTAATAGCTTATTAAGAGAAATATTGTCCACTCAAATAAATGGGTAGGACCCTATGCTCTCACAACGCCGAGCAATCTAAGGTTGTCACTCTTTTCACAACGATAGGTAATAGGAACTCCGGGTTTTTGGGATAAAGTGGTACAACCAGCCCGATCAGTGAAGAGGGAATCCTTCACGTCTGGGGACTTACGGAGGTCTTGATGGAAGCTACCCGGTCCTTCCGAGAGGGAATCCCCGGAGGAGGAGTTGGCAACCACCAAGAGGGGTGTTTGGATGTGTGGGGCTTTGGGAGGAGAGAGCCTCCCTTCTCGGATGTCCTAAGGAGACGGGCGGTCCCGAAACTCCAATGCAAACTAAATGCAAGTGAAATATCAAGGAATAAGAAACAACCAAGAAGAAAATAAAAGCATACAATGATTAACGAGATGTTGTAGGGAGCAAGTGAACAAGACAACGATATGAAATTAAACTAGGATGGAAGAAAGCACTAATCTAACTAAGCATGCTTTGAAAGATTTGCTAAAGGAGAACTAGACTTAGAAAGAAATAGGCAAGTATGCTTGAGAAGGGATGAAAGAAGATGATATCTAAAATACTAAGGTGAAATAAGTTGATTAACAAAGTTGGAAATCAGATGGATATGCATTTTTTAAAAAGATAAACGGAGAGCAAGTAAACTTGGAAGAAACAAGGTGATGTTTCAAAGAAAAGTAAGCAACGTAAACAAGCAACAATGTAAGAAAATGGAAATGACTCACATGGAAATGAAAGTAAACATGCTTTTCAGATGGACATTCTTAGGAAAGAAAGTGGGATTTCACTAAAGCAAAGTCGGTCCCACCGTGGTTGCCAAAAGGTGTAAGCATCCAGAACGGGACATCCGCGGATCTCCCCCTCCCGGAACCCTTACGCCCGCCTCGTGTGTGTCTTGGTGGGTGGTGTGCTATGTGAGTGTGGTCGCCAGGAGCCAAAGGCTCCAAAATATGATGGAATGGAAGAAAATGAAATAGAGAAATGACCGTCGTACCTTCGGAAGCGGGGAGATTGTTGAGTTCCGACTTCTCCTCTCTCGGCCGGCCGAAAGAAGAGAGCTTAGTGAATCCTTTTCCTTCAATCCGGTTGAAGCTCCGCCTCGATCGGATTTACCTAAGAATGTCCATAAGAAAACATGGAGACGAGTGAAGGTTTCATTAGTTCTAACGAAAGCATAGTATCGTGCTCGAATTTGGATTCAAACATGCAAATGGAAAGAGACTAACCGGATTGGGACGAAATCCCAACCCCTATTTTTGGTAGGTTTCAAACATATATGAAATGCAAAAAATGTTCTAAGACATGCTGAATATCATGATGATCAATGCTAAAGCGAAAAAGGAAGAAAAGAACTCGATTAAACGGGCGATCGGACTTCGAAAACGACGAAACAAACTTCTGCCCTTCCTGGTGCCCTATATATAGGGCGCCAGGAGCAGGTGCCCCCTTTATGGGGTGCGTTGACCAAGGTCAAAGCGCCCTGTATACGGGGCACTAAGTCTGGCCCGAACAGATTTTCTTCTCTTCTTCGCGCCGCCGCTCCGGAGTGCTGGGTGGCTTCCGGGATGAAGTAAGAGCTCCTACTTGTAGACAATATATAAATAAAGCTAATGGAAGGTGGTTTGGGTGCTGGATGTATGAGGAGAGACGGATAGGGGCTCTCAAAGTTGGAGAAAAATCATGTTTCTGGGTGACAAACAAAAGGTTTTAGGGTTTTTGGTGGAGGATTTTGGATCGATTTGGAGGTTTTTGGAAGGTGAATATGGCTTAGAATCGTAGGGTTGGATGAGCTCTAGGGTGGCATGGAGTTGGAACCTCCTCCAAGCTCCAAATGGGGGTCTATTTATAGCCCAAAAGAGGGCACTTTGGCCATTTTCAAAAAACAGTGCCATGTGGCATAGCACTCTGTATATGGGGCGCTAGAATCATGAGGTTTGTCGAGTCGACAAGACAAGTCACTGCGGGGGACAAATCAGCCTGTCAAATCGATTGGAATTGGTGCCAGGCGCCCTGTTTATAGGGCGCCTGGTGCCCTATAAACAGGGCGCCAGGTGCCGTATTCACGGGGCATTCGGCTTGTTCGATTGCTCTATAGACCATCCTTCGGAATGTGCCAGAAACTTGATCTGTCCGGAAAACATGATGTGCTTTAAATATTCTCTATGAAAACAAGAATTTGAACTCTCCAACTGGGCCAAAATTGTGTGTCTACAGCTTGCCTCGCCTTGGCGTCGGCTTTGTAGGGGAGTGACATGAATGAAGCGTAGGCAAATGTAGCGAAGCGTAATGAGGTGTAGCGAAATGAAGTGGTAATGGGCCAGAAAAGTTCACGCCAAGGTGTAGATTTAGACACGCCCTCATCGGCCTAGTTAAGTGGAATAAAACTTTACCGGACTCCGAGATTACCCTTTGTCTTATCGAAACCTTCCCTCTAGTTGATTGGTTGAAGAGAAGAACAGTACTGAAAGTGAATGACTAAAATCCCGCGTGGGGGAGAATTGTTACCAGCCAGGACCCGAACTGCATGGTGTGCTGGACTCGGTAGAAACGCAATAAAAAGTAAGAGGAGACGGCCAATCAACCAAGGTTGGGTTCTTCGAATCCATAAGGTTTTACTCGAAATACCGGTTTAGTTTGACAAGGAAAAAAACTTCTTGTTTCGATGAAACCGTTAAAATTGAATCTTCCGGATAGACCAAAACTTCCTTGAGGAGCCCTAGAAAGACGGCGACGGAAAGATGATGCATGAGATGTTGTATGATAATGCATGATGATGCATGATGTATCTTGAGTTTAAAGAAATACAAATAAAATATAAGAAAATAGTTGAAGATATAGGTCAAACGCAACGGGTCAGGACATCCGTAAAGATACCGTCGTCCCCATTTATTTTACTTTGGCTTATCCGCGAGCCTAAAAGGGGACTGAATCACTCATCGATTTTGTTGAAGGGTTCTCTGACTCAGCCCTTTTAGACTCGAGGTCTTCAACGATATATATGCGAGATATCTGATAACACATGCAAGGTTCCGGGCTCCAGGAGCCCTGTTTAGAGGGCGCCAGGCGCCCTGTTTATAGGGCGCCAAGAGCCCCATTTATAGGGCGCCAGGCGCCCTACTTATAGGGTGCCAGGCGCCCTATAAGTGGGGCACCTGCGCGGACTTCAATTTTGCTCCTTCCCGAGGCAACTTTTGGCTTCTATAAGAAGGGGGGGACCTCCCCTTCTTCTCTCCCACACCAGCTACAGTGCTCCTTGCTTCTTTACTCTGATGGCCTCTTCCTCCTCCCGCCTGACCGGTTCAAATGAGATGAAGAGTTTCTCCGAAGTGCCGTGCCATATTCGGAACCGGGTGTCCATGGGAGTGGTAGTGTCTTTATTAGGCACCCCTCTTTGTTCTGTTTCAAAACCTTTTCTGATTGCGCGGTTATTTTGCAGGACCTTCCAAATTTTCCCGGGGCTCGCCGATACGGTCAGGCGCTATGGATAGCCCGCTTAATGGCTGCTATCAACATTCATGTGCGGACCATTCTCAGCGGGTGGGGCTTCACCGGCATCCTCGTTCATGCCAACCACCTCCTCGGAATATACGGGATTTTTCTTTGGCGGGTGCACTTCTCGAGATGTGGCATCCCGATACACACACCTTTGTTTTTGACTCTTTCGAATGTACCGTTCTCTTAGAAGAGGTAGAGTTGTTTCTGGGGCTTCGTGCCATGCCTGGGTACGGCCAGGCCATGTTTATCCCTGTCGGACCGGTCCATGGAATTTAGATTTCCTCCGCGGCTTCATGACCACGGAGAGGCCCGATCCATTATGGTAGGTGGCCGTATTTACACCGAACTTGGTGGATTGGTCCATTGGCGTGATTCAAGGCGCCGGTGATAATGAGAACCTTCTGCTGCCTGGTGTCAAAGGCGTCGCTGCTTGCCTCGCCTCAGTGCTCCTATACCCGTGTGAGGACGGGTGGCTTAATCCTACTTGCCTTCCTTGCATTCAGAGCATTTGGTCCAATGAGTGCATAGCCCACTCGGTGTTGGGCTACCTTTATGACGGCTTGACTTCTGCTAGCGTCGGCAGGCCTATGTTTGGCAGCATTCTCTTGTTCATGTGCTGGGCTGACTGGCACTTTAAGTTTGACGTGTGCTTCGGACCGGCCACGGCTTCCCGGCTCTTCGCTCGGAGCCCCCTCCAGCCTCTTACCAACCGCCTTTGCATGGAATATAAGGTGATGAACAAGTGCCCTTCAGTGAAGACCCGTCTTGGCGGCGTTTGTACTTTTCGGCGATGAGCAGCAGCGGCTTCGTTTGTCCCACAGAGGCGGTTATGCGCCAGAACGTCCATGCCTCTCCCACCCCAGGGGTGGATCTCCGGTTGATTACCGGCACCTCTTTTATTATCTACAATCCTCACCGATGTCCTCTTTAGTTGGGCCAACCGCGGCTCAAAGTCCCTCGTCTCTTTCATATTCCATCCGTCAAAGATCGTCAGACGGGCACGGCGGCTGATGTTGAGGAATGCCAGAGCATCCTCGCCATCTGGGGAATCTGCAAGAGTTTCTCGCCGAGTGCTTACATGGACGAAGACGAGGGTGCGGAAGAGTCGGTACGTGGCGAAGGCGAGGAGAGGCTGCGCGGTGGTTGACTGTATCTGCCAGTTGTATTTTGCTTTTGTTGTGTCCAGATGTATTTTGTTTGCTTTTGTTGCGTCTAGGACTTGATCAATGTTGGTGTAGGATTTGCTTGATGTAGTTTCTTTTCAGTTGTGTCCTAGTCCTGTCAGTGTCAGAAAAACAGCAAAAATATGCAAAAAGTACTAGAATATCAATGTTTTGGTAATGAAATTGTGTTTTTCATTAAGAATATTGCTTGTGGACACGTTCTAAGAATTTTTAAAATTTTGACCATGGCACTTTATATTTTCACCCCTGCACTTTTCTTCATTTCACCATCACCTTTTTTCTAGTTTTCTACTGGGCGGGACCATTTTGGGGAGCGTAGCGCATCGTGCGGATCCCACAGTAAGTTTCTTTAAACTGCAAACTTGTAGTTTATTTTGTTGTCTTCAATTTCGCAGAAGGGACCGAACCGATCCGGAGTCGTTCCGGATCGGAACGGGAAGAGAGAAGGGGGCCAAGCCCCCTGGCGCCCCCATGATGGGGCGCTAGGCTCTGCCTGGCGCCCCATCTTGGGGACGCCAGGCGCCCTATTATAGGGGCGCCTGGTCCAGGCGCCCCATAAATGGGGCACCTGGTCACCAGGCCCCCGTCTTCTTCGTTTTGCTGTTCTTGACCTGTTCTAATGCTTTGAAATGATGCAGATGACAAAGAGGTCTCGTGTTGACGCTTCAAGTGCCGCCGGAGCCTCTTCCTCCGCCGGTGCTTTTTCCTCCGCTGGCGCTTCTTCCTCTGCTGGTGCTGGCTCATCGGAGCTACCCACTCTCCATCCTCCTCCGACCGTCTCGGTAACCGAATCTCGACCTCCTCTTTCTTGAATTTATTCATGATTGCTTTGTTTCTAACATGATTGTTTGATTGTGCAGGGGAAGATCAAGTCCCGGATATCCTGGGAAATGGTCTTCCATGCCTACAAGGGGTTGCAGGACTTCCAGAAGGCACGGTTGGATGCGATGGGTTTCGGCCCATTGCTCCGCTGCTCCGCCTTCTGGGAGGACCTCCCCCTAATCCAGGCTTTGAGGGAGAGATGGGACTCCACCACTCATTCCTTCCTCTTCCCCTGGGGGCATATGGTCCCTACCTTGGAGGATGTTTCCCGGATCACGGGTCTTCGTGTCCATGGTTGTGCCGTCACCGGCAAGACCTACCGTGATTACTCGGCCATGGTCTGGGATTTTCTAGGTCATCCGGTCCCACACTGCCCCGGCGGACTGCGCGTTATGAAGCACACAGCCGTCGGAAACTTGCTCGGTCTGGGCAACGCTAGTGTGGGTAAGGATGACATAGTGACGGTTGTGCTCGACGAGTTGACGAAACGCGTCGAGCGCTCCCTGGTCGGTGAGGAGGGCACTATTGAGGCCGACCAGGATCTCCGCCGGTTCCTCCTCTTCTTCCTCACCCGTCTTCTTCTGGCCTCGAAGACGGACAGGGTGCACTTGCGGTTCCTCCCGTTTCTTGCTGACCTGTCGAAGGTCGGTGAGTATGCGTGGGGTGCCGCTATGCTGGCCCATTTGTTCTCCTCACTGGCGATGGAGAGCGGTCCGGTTTCAGTAGCCGGCTTTACTCCATTCCTTCAGGTATGCCTTGTTCTTTTGTTCACTATCAATTCTGCCTTGTCTTTTTTTTGGTGACTAACTGAGCTTTCATTGACAGGTATGGAGTTACTATTACATCCCCCTGGGCCGTGCTTTGCTGAAGGATGACCCCGAGTACCCTCTTATCGGCAGCTGGGTTGCTACACGATCTGCTTCCTCCCATCCTTACCAGGTGGAGAACCTGAGGAGGCAGCTGCTCTGCTTCCCTCACCACGAGGTATTCTGTTACTTTTCTCCTTCTCAGCTTTTTGTTCTTCTTGTTTACTGTCTTGCCTTGCCTTTTTAGGTGGTATGGCGTCCTTTTTCAGACCTTCGCCTGGATCGGCAGCCGTGGGTACTGGAGGGTCATCCTATTTTTAGGCCGTGACACCTTCTTGATTTGCCTGAACGAGATGGAGCCACTTTGGGTGCGTCTCACGATGCGCTCATTGGGGCTTCACCAGGAGTGGGTGGATCTTCCACCTTACCCACAACTGGGTCGTTCCACCCGCGGCCTGATCCAGGAGATTGACTGGAAAAAGGAAGGCCAGTTCGCTGTTCGGATCTGGAAGAGGGGTGGCACCCCAGTGACTTCCAGTGCTTCTGATAGCGATGACTATCTGCGTCGCTACATGGCGACATTTGCCCACCTTTTCACTGAGGGTGGAGAGGTACGTTCTTGTTGTTTTCACCACTTGTTCTTCCTTTGCTTTGACATCTAACTGTTTGTTGCTTTCAGAGTATTCAGGAGGAGCTATCTCGTTTGAGGGCGGGGACAACATCTCTGGAGGCTGAGCTGGAGCGATAGGTACTTTCTTTGCTTTGTACACCTCTATTGCTTGTTAACTGATCTTTTCTTTTTTTCTTTCTTTCAGCGACGTCGCTACCAAGGTTCCCGTCGATAGGTAACACTCTTTATTTTTCTTTAATTCCTTGAATGAATGTTGTTAACTGTCTCCTCTACTTCTTTTCAGATCTCTCGGCTCCGCGAGCACGTGGCCGAACTGGAGTTGGGTTCCCATCCGGCTGCCCCTGAGCCGACGGCTTTTGACGAGCCTTCCTTCTAGCTGTTCGACTTCGGCCAGCCTACGGGTCCCGAGCTACCTCCTCACCCTTTGCCGGTCGACTCTCCTTTCTTCATTCCCACCGATCCCGGGAGCAGTTCTTCTGAGACGGGCTTCCTTCTTGAGGTGATTACCGCTTTTACTTATACTGTCTTCTTCCTTTATTTGCCTCGCTAATCTTCTTCTCTTCTTGCAGATTGCCCAGCTGAAGGAACGGGTGGAGGTCCTTACTACTGAGGTGAATTTCCTTGACTTTTTCTTGCTTTGCTTTGCTTGATTCTAACATTTTCCCTTTTGTAGAACAAGGATCTTTGGGCGAGGATTTCTGATCTTTCCGTAGGGGGTGCTCCGCCTCCTACTGGTGATCCCTTGGGTTTTCAGAACAAGGTACATAATTTTCTGCTCTGCTTGTCATCATTTTCTTTCTTTCCTGACATTTTCCCGGTAGGTGATGGAGCTACAGAGGGAGCTCGGGCTCGAGCCCCTCGTAGGCATCCCGGATCCTGGTCCTTCTACTTCCGAGGTGCGATGTCTTCATTATGATTTTAAACTGGAAATGCTTGGACTGATGCTTCTTTTGGTTTCCACAGACTGCTCAGAGGATAGAGGAGCTGACACAGGAGGTACATGTCTGATTCTTTTTCTTAAACTGCTTTTTCTGTAACTGATGTATCTCTTTGTCATCTTGTAGGTCGGGAGACTGGAGGCTCGCGTGATCGAGTTGTCACGACCAGAGTCCGAGCAGATCCTCCTTCTTCGTCTTGAGCATTCCCGAGAGCTTAATCGGGTGGAGGCGGAGCATCGTCAGCTGATGATGCAGGTGTTGCGTGTTGCGGTCTCGATCCCGGAGCCACTCCCACCACTCCGACTCCCGTGGGACCACGCTGAGGGGACCCACTCATTCGGGTTCCTCTCAGACCAGTAGTCATAGGAGGAGAGGTGAGGAGAGACTTGCCATGCCACCTCCGGGTGATCAGGCTCCAGCAGAGGGAGGCGGTGATTTGTGATGTGCCGGCCCCCTCCTATCTTTGATGTACTTTGTTTTTCCATAGTGATGGTTGTTGACTTCTTTTCCTGACTCCCTGCATTTACTCAATAGGGCGATTAGAACTTTATTTAGGCTTAGTCCCTTGCAAGAAAAGGGCGAAACTGCCTTGATCTTTTGTCAAGGGACATGGGCCTTATCAAGGTAAAATAACAGAGAAATATAAGTATGCACAAAAAGAAACATGCAAGATTGAAATTAAACATGAATGCAAAGGCAACTAGTTAAGCAAATTTTTAGGTATTTTGGGATTTCTGATTTGTTTGGATTTTGATGGTTTTATAATTTTTTTGGTGTTTTGGGATTTTTACAATTTTTTGGTGTTTTAGAATATTATCCTTTTTAGGATTTTTAATTTTATAGATTTATTTGACGCTTTTGAAATATTTGATTTTTTTTTGTGTTTTGGTGTGAGGGACACGACCATTTCATCCTTTGCCTTGCTTGCCATATGTGCCTCTCATTGTTACCTAAGGGTTAAGAGTAGGCATCACGTGAAAGAAAGTGCCTAGTCCGAGATCTTCTGACCTTCCGCCTTTGATAGGCTGCGGCTCTTCTTGGGCCTAGTCGGTCAACCCTATCCCTTGAGGTTAAAGAAGGAAGATGATTGGTGTTAAGTCCTTAGTAGAATTCGGGGATGTTGAACTCGTTTCTCTACTAATCCCTACATTGCCCGTTCGGGTTTTGTCCTCTTCGGGTCCTTCCTTCTAGCCCTTTTCTTTGATGGCCCACATTCGGACAGGTCTTTCCTTTTTTTGATTTTGACCCGAGGGGTTCATTGCCCATCTTTTGGAGCCTTTTCTTTTGGGCTTTTGTCGGTACACATTCAGACAGGTCTCTTCTTTTCCGTCTGGAGGGGTCATTGCCCATCTTTTGGCACCTTTTTCTTCTTTTTAAGAAGTCAGACCTTCAGAGGCATTCTCCTACTAAGGCAACGGGTATTTTCGATACTCCTCATTCTAACCCCTTTCATCTATTCTGGACCGAAACAAGGAGAGAACGGGATTGGGTTGACCTCCTTTTGCCAAGCGTTGCCTAGCTTTCTCTCTGGCTTCTGATCATCAGATTTCGGTAGCTAGGCGTGTAGTGTGTGCAATGTGATGCGTATCCTTATTTCCCTAAGTGACAAGTTGGTGCACCGAGCAAGCAAGTGTTAGATGTTTGTCATTATTCCTCGCACCTTTGGATTTTATAGATTTTCGTGATTTTTTTGTTTCAAGGGAAATATTTTTTGAGGTATACCCCATTCCAGGGATGAGTTAGTTCTTCTCCTTCTGCATTGGTCAGCTTATATGAATTTCCAGGATAAACAGCAGAAATTACATACGGTCCCTCCCAATTAGGTTGAAGTTTGGAGTGGGGACCGCCCGGCTTAACGAATATTCTTTTAAGCACAACCTCACCAATTTCGAATTTTCTCTCCACCACCCTCTTTTGATAAAATCTTTTAAGTCTATTCTGATAAGATCTAGCATGTTCGGCAGCGGCCAACCTCCTTTCGTCCAAGAGTTCGAGTTGCGCGAGAAGAGAATCTCGGCGTTCATCCATCGGGATATCTCGATCGATCTGGACTCGGAGGGAAGGAATGATTACTTCGTATGGAACTACCGCCTCCATCCCAAATGCCAAGGCATAGGGGGTCTGACCCGTTGGGGTTCTAATAGAAGTGCGGTAGGCCCATAGAGCATCAACTAACTTATCTAGCCAGTCTGCGAACTTGCTAGACATACAAGTCTTCTTAATAATTTTTATCTAGGTTTTATTGGTGTCTTCTGCTTGACCGTTGCCTTGAGGATAATATGGAGATGAATGATGCAATCTGATGCAATACCTGTTGCAAAGGTCACGCAGCTCCTGAGAGATGAATTGTGGTCCGTTGTCGGTGATGATGTCGCCTGGGATCCCGAACCTGGCAATGATGTTGCGCTTGATGAAGGTGCAGACTGTTGATGCCTTGATCTCCACGTATGCTTCCTCTTCTGCCCACTTGGTGAAGTACTCCGTTGCAGTTAAGATGAAGGATTTGGTTTTTTTGTGGAGTTTGGGTCACCGAGGGGTCCGATAACATCAAAAGCCCACATAGCGAAGGGCCATGGGGCATGAATCGGGTGAAGGGAAGATGCGGGAGAGTGGATCTTGTCGGCGTGAAGTTGACATTGATGACAGTGCCGGACAAAGATTGAGCAGTCTTCTTCCAGAGTAGGCCAATAGTACCCTTGTCTGATTATCTTCTTGGCGAGGGCTTGAGTATTTACATGGCCTCCACATACTCCGGAGTGTGCTTCTTGAAGCACCAATTCAGCCTCTTCTTCATCCACGCATCTTAATAGAACACCGGCCAAGCTCCTTTTGTAAAGTACTCCACCTAAGATGGTGTATCTACGAGAGACCCTTCTTATGGCTCTTTTCTCTTCGGCAGTTGATCCTGGTGGATATGTCTGATCCTGACAGTAATTTGCAATCTCATGATACCATGGTTTCTCACCCTCTTCTAATTCCTCCAACTCAATCAGAGATACTTCCTCCTTTTGCTCAATGTACTCTTTCCTTTCAAATTTTTCTTTAACCCTCAAGAATCGTGCATCTTCTATTGCCGGAATGGTACGTCGGCGGACATAGAGTATCGGCAAGAATATTTCGAGCACGAGGAACATGAATGAATTAGAGTTTGGAGAATAGCTTGATGTAACAGGTGGTGAGTTCTTGGTATGGTCTGAGCCCGGGATGAGATGTGCGGTATTTGGCTAGTACTTGGCAGAGAATCAACTGACTATCACCAATCACCCTTAGTTTAGTGACACCATAGAAGTGAGCGGCCTCCAGTCGGCCAACAAGGCTTCATACTCGGCTATATTGTTTGTTCTTGGAAAATGGAGGCTGAAAAACTGTGGAATGGTGACACCTTCGGGTGATAGAAGAACAATCCCTATCCCTCTACCACTGGGAGTTTAATGCCCCATCAAGAAATACAAAGTCCATAGATTGGAAGATCGAATGGACATCAATTCTTCATCGGGAAATTCGATTGGATAGGGTCGAAGATTGGGATAGGATGATGGGCAAGGTGTTCGGCAATTGCGTAGCCCTTGATTGCCTTCTGTTGGGTGTAGGTGATGTCAAATTGGGAGAGAAAGCTCTGCCAGCGTGCCAAACGGTCAGTCAGGACAGATTTTTCAAGAAGAAATTTGATGGGATTCATGCGAGCAATGAGATTAACCTTGTGGGCCAGAAAGTAGTATTTAAGCTTCTGGACCACTCAAACCAGGGCGGCACAGGTTTTCTCCATGGTTGTATACCTCTTTTCACAAGGATCAAAGATTTTGGACAGATAGTATGCTGCTTGCTCTTTCCCTTCATCATCTAATTGTGCCAATACTGCTCCCAGGGATCCTTCCAAGACCGAGATGTATAAAATCAAGGGTTTGCCGGGAACCGGAGGTTTGAGCACAGGCGGGCTTGACAAATAATTCTTTAAACCATCGAATGCCTCTTGACATCTCGAATCCCATTTAAATTTGGCCTTTGCCTTGGTTAACTCATAGAAAGGTTTACACCTTTGGGAGTGTTGTGAGATAGACCGGCGAACAAGCGCCTTCTGATCAACCCTCTCGGCTCTTTTAGGTTCTTTGGTGGAGGCATGTCAATAATGGCTTTGGCCTTGTTGGAATTAATTTCGATGCCTCTCTTCTTGACAATGAACCCAAGTAACTTTCAGTGATACTCCCGAACACACACTTCTTGGGATTCATCTTGAGCTTATATTCCCTGGCTCGTTGCAAAACCCTTTTCAATACCTCAGCATGCTCATCCTGGGTTAGAGATTTGACCACCAAATCATCCACGTATACTTCTACAAATTTGTGCATCATGTCATGAAATATTGCCACCATGGCCCTTTGATAAGTTGCTCCGGCATTCTTTAATCCAAAGGGCATGGCAATGTAGCAATAGGTTCCCCGAGGTGTAGTGAATGAGGTCTTCTCTTGATCCTCTTACGCTGGCAGTTTGATTATACCCGAGTATCTATCCATGAATGATAGGGTCTTGTATCCCGAATTGTGTTGTGAACAAGGACATCGATATGAGGAAGGGGGAAATCATCCTTTGGACACGCTCGGTTTAGGTCCCTGAAGTCAATGCAAATTCGAACCTTCCCATCTTTCTTCATGACTGGGACTATATTTGCCACCCATTGCGGATAGAGGACAACTCTAATGAATTTTGCTTGGTGCAATTTATCGACCTCTTCTTTTATTTTTAACGCTATGTCCGGGTGGAATCTCCTCAACTTCTGCTTGTCCGGGGCAGCTCCAGGATTTAGAGTCAGTCGATGTTCTACCAATGACTTATCTAACTTGACATATCTTCGTATGTCCAAGCGAACGCGTCTTGTATTCTTGCAACACCCCCATTAGATTGCTCTTCTAAAGGGGCGAGGTTGGCTTGATGAGGATATTCTTAGGATCTTCCGATGTTCCAAGATTAAGTTCCTTAGTTGGTTCATCCACCGTGGCGATGGTTGCTCGAATCTTCTTCGCCGGACACATAAGCATCAGCGAATCCTCCTCTTCATCCTCGATATCGGGATCCTTTTCGATACAACCTCGTAGACCCCTAAAGTCGGATCAACATTGTTTCTCTCCTCATATCGAATTTATCCTATTTGGATTGCATTTTCTAGATACTCCGGTAGCTTAGCACATTCTATGCCTTTTTGAGCTAACTGATGCAAGTATCTCCTTGGAACTCTCTTACCTCTGATTTTTGTGTTTGCTCTTAATGGAAACTAAACCTAAAGAAGAAAAAGGTAAATAAGGAGGGGAAGAGGAGGTGGATGGAGTGGAATTTATTGATGAAGGGCAAAGGAGATCGATTAGAGACCGGGTGGCCTCCTGATTCGAGTCATCCTTCGGAGCGAGTTGGGAAGTTTCTTCGAGCGAAATTTGGGTTGAGAAAAGGACATTTTTTTTTAATCTTTTTGAGAAGTACTAAACATGAACACAGAAGCGGTTTGGTTGGTTGCAGTTTCCAATGTGGGTTGAGATATTGATAGAGAGGGGAACAAATCAAGCAAAGACGGGTATCTATCTTCGTACGGCGGATCTGATGGTGAACTTATTGGAAATGGGTTCAAAGAGACGGCATGGGGTGAATGCCACAGGTGCGGCGCGGAAGGCTCATTGCGGAATGAATCATCACTTGACCCTTCTTCAGAAAATAACCATGATACGTCAAGATACGGCTCATCCTCCAGGTTGTCCACCTTTTTTCTCTTTGCTCGTTCTTGTGGTTCTTGCTCTTCAATCATCTGTATCGTTTCTCTCTTGTCGAAGAACTTGTGTAAACACCCCCGGAAGTATTTTTGGCCGGTCTTTTGGCCATTATCACGTGTCCCATCGTATCCTATCCCGTTTCTTGATGTTGTTTTTACCAGCTGGATGGGTTCCGTGATACCCTGCAGTTCTCTTCCAAGTCCTCGGCCTTCTGATATCCCGGATTCTTCATCATCGCCACCCAAGGGTTTTGGCGTCATCCTTCTTCTTTCTCCAAACTTGCACAGGCTGTCTTCCATCCCTCGGTAGATCGAGGATTGTGAAGACCGGTTGATTGGCAAGCGGTAGAGTGATCAAGCAATCTACGGGGCATACTTACTACCTTGACGACTTGTCCCTTGAAGGGAAATTTAATGCATTGGTGATTGGTTGAAGCTACAGCCTCCAACGCCTCAAGGTAAGGCCTTCCCAAGATAGCCTTGTAAGTTGGGTCCATATCCAAGATGTGGAAGTCAACAGTGACAACCCGGGGTCCGAGTTTGACTTCTAGCGTACCATGCCATGGGCGGGTCTCTTGGAATTATCATATGCTGTTACAGTGATGTGTGATGGCCGAATATCCTCTTGTGGGATCCCACACAATTGTAGTGTCTCGGGTGGCGAGGACATTGATGGATGCACCGGTATCGACTAGACAAGATTCAACATGTGTTTCGTTAATCCTGCCGGTGATACAAAGTGCATATTTTCTTGTTTCTGGCTCGGCCAATTCTTCTTTGGTGAAAGTGAGAGCAGCGTGTTCACTTCTCGGGGTTAAGAGCGATGCAATCTTACGTAGGGGAGAGTTTCATTGACCATCACTCTTTGCGGATATTGTTGAAGAACTTCTTGATGAGCTTTGGACCTTTTAATCAGCTCGAGAATGGAAATCCCGCGGGGGTTTTGTCAAGGTGCTTGAGAAAATCATAAGATGTTCTGACAGCTTTGGCTCTTCCGGGTGCTCTTCTTCTTCTTCTTGCGGCCGTCCTGGTTGACCGGCCTGGGGAAAAATTCTTTGGAACATACGCCCGCTTCTAAGCACCGTGGCGAGCTGGGGAGCTATGGTTGGTGTAGTGGAGGTAGACGGAGGGTTAGGTCGGATGATGGGAGGTCTAGGTAGGGGTGTAGTGATGATGGTCCGAGTTGTAGGGATACGGGTAGGTTGTGGTGGCATGGTTGCATGAGGTGGTACAATGATGGGCCCTAATGGTGATCGTATTTGTGGGCGGATCAAGGTCCTACCCGGTTGGAGTTGTATGGCTGGTGGTGTTATGGTTGGTTGTGGTGGCGTGCGGATAATTGGCGGTTGGCTTCTTCTGGCGGGGATAACTCGTGGTATGGAGTGAACGGTTCGGTTAACGTGGTTTGGAGGGTTGATGTTTATGAAGGAAGCTGGTCCCTCGATCTGCCAATTCTGGCCTCTATCGCGGGGTTCATCGGTGGAGGTTAAGATAGGGTTAACCCTCTGGTTTTCTGGTGCTGTTGCAGGTGCGTGTGCGGGTAGCGGGTTCTGAATAATTCCCAGGCCGGGTTCCTGTTGTTGTTGTCGAGCTGGTTCCTGCTGCTGCTGCTGGGGTTGGTTCTTCACTGCCTTGATGTATTCGCCCATTTGACCCCAGTCAATACTTCCCTGCTCGTAGAGGTCATGGATGTAATCTTTAAACTGAAAGCAGTTCTCCACTTTATGCCCTGGGTATCTGTGGTATAAGCAATACTTGTCCGTGTTGGCATTCTGCGGCCACTCCAATTTTTCTCTCGGCAATGAGATCTGCCCTGCCGCCATAAGAGCGTTAAAAATATCTACGAGAGAGTACGGTAATGGCGGGTAATGATTTCTCCTAGTTCCTGCTCTTCGTGGTACGTAGGTGGCGGGGGGAGGTGCCTGGTTATAGGTGGTCGGTTGGCGGGGGGGGGGTTGAGGTGCAAAGGTCTGTACGGCCAACTGCCGGGGTTGCTGGGGGACTGGTGTCTGTATTGGTTGTTGGGGATATTGGTTCGGTGCTTGGTGGCGGAAAGGTTGGGGTTGGATCTGGGGGCGAGGTGCCGGTTGGGTTTGGCGCGGGTTTCTATACTGGGGATTCCTGTATTGCTGTTGGTGGTTGATGGGCGGGTTCCCTAGGATATTGACATGTTCGTTGGTTACCATGCCTTCAGTCACGGGCCCAGCGGTGGTGGTGGTTGTTTTTTTGGTGATTCGGGGCCTAGGGTCGAAAAGGTTCATGATGGGAGAGTCTCGGAGTTGTGTTTGGATATACTGCGCTCTCTCGTAGAGTTCGCTCATCGTGGCAGGGTGATGTAATGCCAATACATTTTTTAGAGCGGGAGTGGCGTTGGCGATGATCATCTTAACTTGTTCCGATTCGAACAGTGCATTTGTCAATCTTTCTGCCATTGCTCTCCACCTATCAGCATACCTGATAAAATCTTCATCATTCTTCATCCTTTCAGCCATGAGGTCGGTGATGGAATATGTTGGTCCGACCCTATCTTGATATCTTTGCAAAAATTTAGCCTTGACGATTTCAAAGTTACTTGCCTCCGAAGGGTCAAGCGAGTAAAACCACTCTAAAGCTGAACCCTCCAATGATCTTCTGAAAAGAAAAGCCAGGGCCCTTGCGTCATTCTGCCACATTACCGACTCATACAGAAAGTCTTTGATGTGAATGAAGGGATTACCGGTTCCGTTGTAGCGACGGTATACCGGCATCTCAGAGGGAGGTAGATGAAAAGTAGGGAGAAAAGGAAGAGAAATTTCGGGGGCTGCCTTGGCGTCGATCAAACGTCTGAGCTCTCTATATTGTTCATCCATGCGATTGATTTTATTAATCATAGCCAGATCGATAGAAGGTTCCCCAAGAGGAGGAGGAGGAGTGGGTGCTTGGTGCACCGTGACTGGGATTTGGTGGGTCGAAGTGATCGGATGAGAAGGGTATATTGGGGGATGCACCAAAGGGTGAGTAGGGTTGAGATGATTAGAAGAATAAACTGGTGGTCTAGAAGGAACAACGACATTTGTATTGGGGTGATCTAGATTAGCCACCGGATGAGGAGAAATTGGGGCTATGAGCCCGGTATGGGAATGGCCATGAGTGGGCACATTGGGTTGGTGTGCCACTGACCGAGGGGTAGAGATATGAAGGCCACCTTCGGGAGGAATGTGGTCGGTGGGGGACTTGCCCTTGAGGATGGCTTTGATAGCCTGGAGTTGGGTAGGGTCGGCATGAGAGAATGCCTCCCAAAGTGAATTCGGATTGGGTCGAGGAGAAGTTTGACTAGGTTCAGGGAGAACTTCAGGTTCATTGACGGCACACACGGCATCAGGGTAGAAATAAGACTGATCGTATTCCAATTGTAGTTGCTCGCATCTTTGATCCGCCATTTTGATAACTCGACCTTACCTCAAATTCATAAACACAACAGAAAAAGAAGGTTGGCAAATAAAAACTCAAGGATTTTTTTTTGGTTTTGATTTTTGACCCCTTTTGTTTTGATTTTCTTTTGTTTGGACAAGCAAGTTGTCAAACAAATTAACCTCAAGCAAAATTTTTGTTTTGATTCTTTTTTTAGGTGATTTTGGGATTTTTGTTTACTTTTCGGTTTTTGTTTGTAAACAAGTAATAGCAAAGACTTGGAATGATTAACGTAAAGATTTTTGTTGTTTCAACCTTAAATTAATGGCTTGTTAAGAGAAATATTGTCCACTCAAATAAATGGGTAGGACCCTATGCTCTCACAACGCCGAGCAATCTAAGGTTGTCACTCTTTTCACAACGATAGGTAATAGGTACTCCGGGTTTTTGGGATAAAGTGGTACAACCAGCCCGATCAGTGAAGAGGGAATCCTTCATGTCTGGGGACTTACGGAGGTCTTGATGGAAGCTACCCGGTCCATCCGAGAGGTAATCCCCGGAGGAGGAGTTGGCAACCACCAAGAGGGGTGTTTGGATGTGTGGGGCTTTGGGAGGAGAGAGCCTCCCTTCTCAGATGTCCTAAGGAGACGGGCGGTCCCGAAACTCCAATGCAAACTAAATGCAAGTGAAATATCAAGGAATAAGAAACAACCAAGAAGAAAATAAAAGCATACAATGATTAACGAGATGTTGTAGGGAGCAAGTGAACAAGACAACGATATGAAATTAAACTAGGATGGAAGAAAGCACTAATCTAACTAAGCATGCTTTGAAAGATTTGCTAAAGGAGAACTAGACTTAGAAAGAAATAGGCAAGTATGCTTGACAAGGGATGAAAGAAGATGATATCTAAAATACTAAGGTGAAATAAGTTGATTAACAAAGTTGGAAATCAGATGGATATGCTTTTTTTAAAAAGATAAACGGAGAGCAAGTAAACTTGGAAGAAACAAGGTGATGTTTCAAAGAAAAGTAAGCAACGTAAACAAGCAACAATGTAAGAAAATGGAAATGACTCACATGGAAATGAAAGTAAACATGCTTTTCAGATGGACATTCTTAGGAAAGAAAGTGGGATTTCACTAAAGCAAAGTCGGTCCCACCGTGGTTGCCAAAAGGTGTAAGCATCCAGAACGGGACATCCGCGGATCTCCCCCTCCCGGAACCCTTACGCCCGCCTCGTGTGTGTCTTGGTGGGTGGTGTGCTATGTGAGTGTGGTCGCCAGGAGCCAAAGGCTCCAAAATATGATGGAATGGAAGAAAATGAAATAGAGAAATGACCATCGTACCTTCGGAAGCGGGGAGATTGTTGAGTTCCGACTTCTCCTCTCTCGGCCGGCCGAAAGAAGAGAGCTTAGTGAATCCTTTTCCTTCAATCCGGTTGAAGCTCCGCCTCGATCGGATTTACCTAAGAATGTCCATAAGAAAACATGGAGACGAGTGAACGTTTCATTAGTTCTAACGAAAGCATAGTATCGTGCTCGAATTTGGATTCAAACATGCAAATGGAAAGAGACTAACCGGATTGGGACGAAATCCCAACCCCTATTTTTGGTAGGTTTCAAACATATATGAAATGCAAAAAATGTTCTAAGACATGCTGAATAACATGATGATCAATGCTAAAGCGAAAAAGAAAAAAAAGAACTCGATTAAACGGGCGATCGGACTTCGAAAATGACGAAACAAACTTCTGCCCTTCCTGGTGCCCTATATATAGGGCGCCAGGAGCAGGTGCCCCCTTTATGGGGCGCGTTGACCAAGGTCAAAGCGCCCTGTATACGGTGCACTAAGTCTGGCCCGAACAGAATTTCTTCTCTTCTTCGCGCCGCCGCTCCGGAGTGCTGGGTGGCTTCCGGGATGAAGTAAGAGCTCCTCCTTGTAGACAATATATAAATAAAGCTAATGGAAGGTGGTTTGGGTGCTGGATGTATGAGGAGAGACGGATAGGGGCTCTCAAAGTTGGAGAAAAATCATGTTTCTGGGTGACAGAAACAGAAGGTTTTAGGGTTTTTGGTGGAGGATTTTGGATCGATTTGGTGGTTTTTGGAAGGTGAATATGGCTTAGAATCGTAGGGTTGGATGAGCTCTAGGGTGGCACGGAGTTGGAACCTCCTCCAAGCTCCAAATGGGGGTCTATTTATAGCCCAAAAGAGGGCACTTTGGCCATTTTCAAAAAGCAGTGCCATGTGTCATAGCGCCCTGTATATGGGGCGCTAGCATCATGAGGTTTGTCAGGTCGACAAGACAAGTCACTGCGGGGGGTCAAATCAGCCTGTCAAATCGATTGGAATTGGTGCCAGGCGCCCTGTTTATAGGGCGCCTGGTGCCCTATAAACAGGGCGCCAGGTGCCGTATTCACGGGGCATTCGGCTTGTTCGATTGCTCTATAGACCCACCTTCGGAATGTGCCAGAAACTTGATCTGTCCGGAAAACATGATGTGCTTTAAATATTCTCTATGAAAACAAGAATTTGAACTCTCCAACTGGGCCGAAATTACGTGTCTACATTTAGCAGAAGCAACTTTTGAACAAATGTTTAAGAAAAATTGACAAATGTCACTTAGTGTTGAAGAAACATTTTTGTTTGGGATTGCTCTAACAGCAATTGGAAGTGATTGTTGCATAATGACATGGTAGTCATGAGTCTTCAACCCCCATAACTTCTTATCTTTGTTGACAAGTCGCTTTGCAATATTTGAGGAGTAGCCATCAGGAACCTTAACAGATTGAAATAACTTGAAGATAGTTTCCTTTTCTTTCTTACTACATGTGAATTGGGCAGGTGGTAGCACTATCCTACCTGGTCCAACTTCTTGTGGGTGAAGAGATTCTCGAATGCACATCTTTTGTAAGTCTTGACGAGCTTTCAGCCCATCTTTATTCTTCCCTTCAATCGAGAGAAGGGTACCTACTATACTCTCGCATACATTCTTCTCAATGTGCATCGAATCTAAATTGGGGCGAAGCAATAAAGATTTTCAATATGGTAACCTGAAGAAAATACTCATCTTCCTCCACTCTAGATACTTATTATCATCCTCCTTACTTTTTCTTTTCCTCTTGCCTTTCTTATTTTCAAGACATTTTACAACGTGTGAATTAAAATCATCTAGTTGTTGTATTATTTCAAGTCCAGATAACGCCAATGGCTTGTCACCCCATTCTTCACGACCATCAAATTGTTTACTCATTTTTCGAAACTTATCTTTGTTTGCTAGCCATCTGTGATGACCCATGTAACAAAATTTTCCACTACATTCTAGCCAATTTGAAGTGGTATCCTTATTACAATTAGGATAAGCCAATTGACCTTTTGTACTCCAACTTGACATATATGCATATGTTGGAAAATCGTTAATAGTCCATAATAACGCTGCACGTAGATGGAATTGCTCACATTTAGCTGCATCATATGTATCTACATCGTGACAAAGAATCTCAAGTTCCTCTATGAGCAGTTGCAAAAAGACATCAATTTTGTTACCAGGACCTTTCGGGCCAGAAATTAGAAGGCAAAGCAAAATATTTGTACTCTTCATGCACTCCCAAGGTGGTAAGTTATAAGGAACAACTAACACCGGCCATGTACTATGAGTGACATTCATGTTTCCATAAGGGTTAAACCCATCACTCGCCAGTCCAAGTCATACATTCCGACATTCTAACCCAAAAATCATCAATGGCATCTAGTTGTTTCCAACAAGTCGAATCAGATGGATGTCTTAGGATACCATCTTCTTCACGTTCCTCTTGATGCCATCTCATACTCACAGATGTTTTAGAGCATGTGAAGAGTCTATTCAAACGTGGAGTGAGTGAAAAATGACGAAGAACCTTTTGAGGTACCCTTTTCTTTTTTACCATACTACTTGACTTGTATGACTTCCATCGGGATTCTCCACATTTTGGACAATATTCAAACGTATCATGCTCTTTCCAAACTAAGATACAATTGTTCGGACATACATGTATCTTTTTATAACCATACCCTAGCTGGTCAAGTATTATCCTAATCTCATAAAAGGATAGTGGTAATGATGACCCATCTGGGAGCACCTCAATCAACAGCTTCAACAGAATATCAAAATTTTTATTACTCATACCACTCATACATTTAATATTATTCAACCTAATGAGAAATGAAAGTTTTCTAAAATTTTTGCATCCGGGATAAACAGGTTGGTTGACATCGTTCAACATGTCAAAAAAGCTCTTAGAATCTTTATAATGTGCTCTTTCATCAGTAAGTACAGGAAAGACATCATCTAACATCTGATGAATGTTTGAATCGACCCAACTCTCTTGGAGGTTTTCATGACTTGATCCTTCGCCATAAAATTTCCAAAATTTTTTATCCTTTTTAACACCATCAATATAAAGGTGTTGTCTAACAACATCCTTCTCACATTTATTCATACATGTGCAATTAACACATGGACATCTAATCTTATGACTCGATGGCATATTTGCATATGCAAATTTTATAAAGTTGTCAACACCATCATAGTAACCCATCACATTTTTTGGCAAATCCATCCAACTCCAATTCATATCACTACAAAGCAAGAGATAAAAATTAATTACAATTTAGTACAGAAGTCTCACACTTAAGAACTATACAAGTCACATGATCCATAGGTAGGTCTGATTTCTGCTCATGTCATCACATAAAAAGATTAATAATCAGTTTGGGAACAAAGCAATTATAACTAAAGGCTGACTTCTGTCCTGTGGCAACTAAAAATGAAGAGAGAATGATAGCAAGAACCTAGATGAATAATTGATGCACATAAAAGTATCTAATAGTTGAAAATCATGAGTAAGACATCTAAAGAATAACAAAGGAATCACCTAACAAAATAAAAAACTAAGTACACATTACTTGACATCAAATTGTTGAAAATAGACTTCTTAATCCCACCTATCACTTGATACATCAGAATAAAATCCAATGTATAAATGTGTAACCTCATTTTCTACAATCTTCAAACAATGATTCCTAATCCCACCTATCACTTGATACATCAGAATGCAAATATGTTAGTAATATAGTTAAACAACAAGGTAATAAGAAAAAACTTATTTTGACAACATCATACGATGTGCTTACCTCTTCCAAGAACCCGTGGAAAATACCAACTCCTCTGCCGTCACTAACGGCTTCCTCTTCCTCCGTCCGCAGAATAACCAACTGCGGGCCGGCCTAGGGCACAGAGGAGGCAATGTCGATGGTTTAAGATGCAACCGAGAAGGGAGGAGGCAATGTCGAGTGTTAGAAGTCGTTTGTGTGGAGGAGAAGCACAGAGGAGG
The DNA here is from genome assembly GCA_036172225.1 of Cryptocoryne crispatula var. balansae. Classification (NCBI taxonomy): domain Eukaryota; kingdom Viridiplantae; phylum Streptophyta; class Magnoliopsida; order Alismatales; family Araceae; genus Cryptocoryne; species Cryptocoryne crispatula. Next base: position 27,315,986 of record CM069927.1, read on the forward strand.
GTTTGGAGGGTGGTGCTGTGCAGAGGGCAATGCTTTCGGGAGGGAGTGCTGAAGGCGGGTGCCGGTCGGTGAGGGAGAGCTGAAGGCCGGCTTGGGCTGAAGGTGGGTGCCGGTCGGTGAGGGAGAGCTGAAGGCCGGCTTGGGCTGAAGGCGGGTGCCGGTCGGTGAGGGAGAGCTAAAAGCCGGCTTGGGGCTGAAGGCGGGTGCCGGTCGGTGAGGGATGTAGACACGCCAAATTCGCCTAATTCAGAGCATAAAACTCATGTTTTATAGGGTAACATGTGCGATTGACTTTAGAATGATTCCGGGTCTTTTTAAGTTGATTTGAAGCTTCGCCGAATGAAATCGGATGTTTTCCGAAGTTTTCTGCAGAAAGCCATAATTTTCGAGCGAAAGACACACGTAAATCGTGTAAACACGGAAATTGGCTGAATGACCAATACCTAATGATCATGCATTGAAGGTTATGGTCATATTCACACCCCGGACAAGTTTTATTGCATTTCGTGCCTTTCCGGTTTGCCGTCGGAGTCATTTTGACCTGTATTGGATCTTCTGTTTACTGCCCTAACTTCCGGACAAAATTCTGAAGTTTTGGAGGGTGTGATGGCTGATCTGATGCTATATAAAGCTTCTTCGGCCTGTTATCTTTCCAACGCAACAAACGGCGTCGAATTCCGAGTTCGGGAGTGTTCGCAATGGCTTCCGGAAGAAGGACGCGCGAAACAGTACCATGCGCCTGGGTTCCTGGTCACATACGCCCGGGACCCAGGGCACGTGCCCATGCGCCCTACCAGTGAGGCACGTGACCTCGTGCCCTCACTTGAGGGCACATGCGCCCTACCCTAGAGGCACGAGGGACCCAGTTTTTCACCGGGACTCTACCACTGAACCGCCGATCGGATAAGACCTGTTTTCTCGGGATTTTTGCCCATGCGCCCTCACTGGGGGGCACATGTGCCACTCAGTGAGGCGCATGCGCCCTTCACTAGGGTGCATGCGCTCAGGGGTGGGGCGCAAGGCCCCTATTTTTTAGCCTTGATAACGCTGTCTGTTCTCCTATAAATTAACTCCGATTCCGGTCATTACAGAGGCATGAGCACGACCCCCCAGGCATCTCAAGACATCCAACCACCCTCCTGCATTGATTTTGCGATTTTTAGAGAGAGAATTTCGAGTTTTTAGAGAGAGAAAAGTCGGTTCAAGAGAGAGGAAGGTTGTTCTGCAGGTGATCAGACAGGTCTCTTTTCTTCGGCCTCTACAGAAGTGTGTGGACGTCTTATGTCCAATATTTCTTCATAAAAGTTCTTCATATACAAGTCTTCTTGAGTTTGCAATCGACGTCACTTGATTTGAAGGTCGGGGCTGGTCGTGGCGAGCGCAGAAGAAAAGTCGCGCCTGGCAGATCCTGGACTGCTGCTCGGCTTTTTCGACAACACAGATTTGGCTATATCTTTCTCTATTCAACTCAGAATATTTCTGTTATTTTTCCTATCTCTTTGTTTAGTGATTCTACATCCTCCTATAATTTTTTATATTTCTTTGCATTACTTTTACTCTATTAATCCGAAAAATAAAAAAAGGGGTTAGAGATAACCCGAATCTGGTCAGTTTCTAGTCAATTGTGTGTTTTATGTTATTCTCTTTACATATACTCCACTTTGTCTAGTTCTAATTGTCTATTTCACTTATTTGTTTGTCTAGTTGCACAGAATATCAAGCACCCACCGCGTTGAGGACTCTTCTTTATCAGCCGGCCGAAGAAGGAGAAGCTTTAACCCGCACTCTTCACGCTAAGGTATACACGGTCATCTCTCAATTTAATTTCATAAATCGGAACCCGCGGTTCCTGGCGACCACGTTTCTTTCTTCTCACCCTCCTCCCACATGACCCGAACCATCTCTTTGGTGATCGAGCGACGCCAAGGGATGAAAGTTCGGGGATCAATGTGAGTGTGGGATCGAGGTGAGATTTGCTTTCCGTGCTTTATTCCTTTCTTTTATCATCCCCTCTTGAGGTGACGATCTGGGTTCACGCACTTCCCTGAAAAGGAGAGGACCCCATCGAATTTTCAAAGTCGATAGCTTTTGTGGCAACCACGGTGGGACAAGCAATGTCTTGAACCGTGGGTGCTAATTGTTTTGTTTGCAACTAGTTCTAGTTCTAGACCGGTTCCCACGTGAGCCTTTCCTTCTTTCCACCTTTCTTAAACTTCATGCCATCTCAAAATTTCTGATTTCACCCATCTTTCATCAGATCTGAAGTGCCAAGTGTAGACACGCAATTTTGGCCAAGTTGGAGAGTTCAAATTCTTGTTTTCATAAAGAATATTTAAAGCACATCGTGTTTTCCGGACAGATCGAGTTTTGGCACATTCCGAAGGTGGGTCCATCAAGTAATCAGACAAGCCAAATGCCCCAAGAATAGGGCACCTGGCACCCTGTTTATAGGGCACCAGGCGCCCTATATGTAGGGCACCTGGCGCCCTGTATACAGGGCACCTGGCGCCCTATACAGGGCGCCTGGAACCAAATCCGATTGATTTGACAGGCAGATTTTACCCCTCGCAGTGACTTGTCTTGTCGATCTGACATCTCATGATGCTAGCGCCCCATATACAGGGCGCTATGCCACATGGCACTGTTTTTCGAAAATGGCCAAAGTGCCCTCTTTTGGGCTATAAATAGAGCCCCATTTGGAACTTAGGAGAGGTTCCAACTCCGTGCCACCCTAGAGCCCATCCAACACTACGATTCTAAGCCACATTCACCCTCCAAAAGCCTCCAAATCGATCCAAAATCCTCCACCAAAAAACCCTAAAACCCTTGTTTCTGTCACCCAGAAATATGATTTTTCTCCAACTTTGAGAGCCCCTATCCGACTCTCCTCATACATCCAGCACCCAAACCACCTTCCACTAGCTTTATTTGCATATTGTCTACAAGGAGGAGCTCTTACTTCGTCCCGAAGCCACCCGGCACTCCGGAGCGGCGTCGCGAAGAGAAGAAGAAAATCTGTTCGGGCCGGACTTAGTGCCCCGTATACGGGCGCTTTGACTTTGGTCAACGCGCCCCATAAAGGGGCACTGCTCTGGCGCCCTATATATAGGGCACCGGGGAAGGGCAGAAGTTTGTTTCGTCGTTTTCGAAGTCCGATCGCCCGTTTAATCGAGTTCTTTTCTCCCTTTTTCACTTTTGCATTGATCATCATGTTATTTAGCATGTCTTAGAACATTTTTGCACTTCATATATGTTCAAAACCTACCAAAAATAGGGGTTGGGATTTCGTCCCAATCCGGTTAGTTTCTTCCCGTTTGCATGTTTGAATCTAATTTCGAGCACGATACTATGCTTCCTTTAGAACTAATGAAACCTTCATTTGTCTACATGTTTTCTTATGGACATTCTTAGGTAAATCCGATCGAGGCAGAGCTTCAACCGGATTGAAGGCAAAGGATTCACTAAGCTCTCTTCTTTCGGCCGGCCGAGAGAGGAGAAGTCGGAACTCAACAATCTCCCCGCTTCCGGAGGTACGACGGTCATCTTTCTATTTCATTTTCTTTCATCCCACCATATTTTGGAGCCTTTGGTTCCTGGAGACCACACCTACATAACACCCCACCCACGAAGTCACCGAGGCGGGCGTAGGGGTTCCGGAGGGGGGAGATCCGCGGATGTCCCGTTCCGGGTGCTTACACCTTTTGGCGACCACGGTGGGACCGACTTTGCTTTAGTGAAATCCCACTTTATTTTCCTAAGAATGTCCATCTGAAAATCATGTTTACTTTCATTTCCATGTGAGTCATTCCCATTTCCTTACATTGTTGCTTGTTTACGTTGCTTACTTTTCTTCGAAGCATCATCTTGTTTCTTCCAAGTTTACTTGTTCTCCGTTTATCTTTTTAAAGCATATCCATCTGATTTCCAACTTTGATAATTAACTTATTTCACCTTAGTATTTTAAATATCATCTTCTTTGCTAAGTCTAGTTCTCCTTTAACAAATCTTTCAAAGCATGCTTAGTTAAATTAGTTCTTTCTTCCATCCTAGCTTAATTTCATATCATTGTCTTGTTCACTTGCTTCCTACGACATCCCATTAATCATTGTATACTTTGATTTTCTTCTTGGTTGCTTCTTATTCCTTGAAATTTCACTTGCATTTAGTTTGCATCGGAGCTTCGGGTCCGCCCGTCTCCTTAGGACATCCGAGAAGGGAGGCTCTCTCCTCCCAAAGCCCTACACATCCAAACACCCCTCTTGGTGGTTGCCAACTCCTCCTCCGGGGATTCCCTCTCGGAAGGACTGGGTAGCTTCCATCAAGACCTCCGTAAGTCCCCAGACGTGAAGGATTCCCTCTTCACTGATCGGGCTGGTTGTACCACTTTATCCCAAAACCCGGAATACCTATTACCCATCGTTGTGAAAAGAGTAACAACCTTAGATTGCTCGGTGTTGTGAGAGCATAGGGTCCTACCCATTTATTTGAGTGGACAATATTTCTCTTAACAAGCCATTAATTTGAGATTGAAACAAAAAAATTGCGTTAATCATTCCAAGTCTTTGCTATTACTTGTTTGCAAACGAAAACTGAAAATTAAACAAAAATCCCAAAATCACCTAAAAAGAACCAAAACAAAAATTTGCTTGAGGTTAATTTGCTTGACAACTTGCTTGTCTGACAAAAGAAAATCAAAACAAAAAGGGGGTCAAAAATCAAAACTAAAAAAATTCTTAAGCTTTTATTTGTCAACCTTTTTTCTGTCGTGTTTATGAACTTGAGGTCAGGTCGAGTTATCGGAATGACGGATCAAAGATGCGAGCAACTACAATTGGAATACGACCAGTCTTATTTCTACCCTGATGCCGTGTGTGCCGTCAACGAACCTGAAGTTCTCCCTGAACCTAGTCAAACTTCTCCTCGACCCAATCCAAATTCACTTTGGGAGGCATTCTCTCATGCCGACCCTACCCAACTCCAGGCTATCAAAGCCATCCTCAAGGGCAAGTCCCCCACCGACCACATTCCTACTGAAGGTGGCCTTCATATCTCTACCCCTCGGTCAGTGGCGCACCAACCCAATGTGCCCACTCATGGCCATTCTCATACCGGGCTCATAGCCCCAATTTCTCCTCATCCGGTGGCTAATCTAGATCACCCCAATACAAATGTCGTTGTTCCTTCTAGACCACCAATTTATTCTTCTAATCATCTCAACCCTACTCACCCTTTGGTGCATCCCCCAATATACCCTTCTCATCCGGTCACTTCGGCCCACCAAATCCCGATCCCGGTGCACCAAGCACCCGCTCCTCCTCCTCCTCTTGGGTAACCTTCTGTCAAACTAGCTATGATTAATAAAATCAATCGCATGGACGAACAGTATAGAGAACTCAGACGTTTGATCGACGCCAAGGCAGCCCCCGAAATTTCTCTTCCTTGTCTCCCTACTTTTCATCTACCTCCATCTGAGATGCCGGTATACCGTTGCTATAACGGAACCGGTAATCCCTTCATTCATGTCAAAGACTTCCTGTATGAGTCGGTAATGTGGCAGAATGATCCAAGGGCCCTGGCTTTTCTTTTCAGAAGATCATTGGAGGGCTCAGCTTTAGAGTGGTTTTACTCGCTTGACCCTTCAGAGGCAAGTAACTTTGAAATCGTCAAGGCCAAATTTTTGCAAAGATATCAAGATAGGGTCGGACCAACTTATTCCATCACCGACCTCATGGCTAAAAGAATGAAGAACGATGAAGATTTTATCAGGTATGCTGATAGGTGGAGAGCAATGGCAGAAAGATTGACAAATGCACTGTCCGAATCGGAACAAGTTAAGATGATCATCACCAACGCCACTCCCGCTTTAAAAAATGTATTGGCATTACATCACCCTGCCACGATGAGCGAACTCTACGAGAGAGCGCGGTATATCCAAACACAGCTTCGAGACTCTCCCATTATGAACCTTTTCGACCCTAGGCCCCGAGTCACCAAAAAAACAACCACCACCACCGCTGGGCCCATGATTGAAGGCGTGGTAACCAACGAACATGTCAATATCCTAGGGAACCCGCCCATCAACCAGCAACAGCAATACAGGAATCCCCAGTATAGAAACCCGCGCCAAACCCAACCGGCACCTCGCCCCCAGATCCAACCCCAACCTTTCCGCCACCAAGCACCGAACCAATACCCCCAACAACCAATACAGACACCAGTCCCCCAGCAACCCCGGCAGTTGGCCGTACAGACCTTTGCACCTCAACCTCCCCGCCAACCGACCACCTACAACCAGGCACCTCCCCCGCCACCTATGTACCACGAAGAGGGGGGCTTAGGAGAAATCTTTCCCCGCCTTTCCCGTACTCTCTCGTAGATATTTTTAACGCTCTTATGGCGGCGGGGGCAGATCTCATTGCCGAGAGAAAAGTTGGAGTGGCCGCGAGAATGCCAACACGGACAAGTACTGCTTGTACCACAGATTCCCAGGGCATACAGTGGAGAACTGCTTTCAGTTTAAAGATTACATCCATGACCTCCACGAGCAAGGAAGCATTGACTGGGGTCAAATGGGCGAATACATCAAGGCAGTGAAGAACCAACCCCAGCAACAGCAGCAGGCACCAGCTCGACAACAACAACAGGAACCTGGCCTGGGAATTATTCAGAACCCGCTACCCGCGCACGCACCGGCAACAGCACCAGAAAACTAGAGGGTTAACCCTATCTTAACCTCCACTGATGAACCCCGTGATAGAGGTCAAAATTGGCAAATCGAGGGACCTGCTTCCTTCATAAACACCAACCCCCCAAACCACGTTAACCGAACCGTTCACTCCATACCCCGAGTTGTCCCCACCAGAAGAAGCCAACCGCCGATTATCCGCACGCCACCACAACCAACCATAACACCACCAGCCATACAACTCCAACCGGGTAGGACCTTGATCCGCCCGGTCGAACCCCCACAAATACCACTGCCACTAGGACCCATCATTGTACCACCTCGTGCAACCATGCCACCACAATCCACTCATATCCCTACAACTCGGACCATCATCACTACACCCCTGCCTAGACCTCCCATCATCCGACCTAACCCTCCGTCTATCTCCACTACACCAACCATAACTCCCCAGCTCGCCACGGTGCTTAGAAGCGGGCGTATGTTCCAAAGGATTTTTCCCCAGGCCGGTCAACCAGGACGACCGCAAGAAGAAGAAGAAGAACACCCGGAAGAGCCAGTGCTAGGAACATCTTATGATTTGCTGAAGCACCTTGATAAAACCCCTGCGCGAATTTCCATTCTGGAGCTGATTAAAAGGTCCAAAGCTCATCAAGAAGTTCTTCAACAATATCTGCAAAGAGTGATGGTCAATGAAACTCTCCCCCCAGAAAAGATTACATCAGTTTTAACCCCGAGAAGTGAACACCCTGCTCTCATTTTCACTAAGGAAGAACTGGCCGAACCAGAAGCGAGAAAATACGCACTATGTATCACTGTCAGTGTTAACAGAACAGATGTCGAATCTTGTCTAATTGACATCGGTGCATCCATTAATGTCTTGCCACCAGAAACACTACAGTTGTGTGGAATCCCAGAAGAAGATATTCGGCCATCACAAATCACTGTGACAGCATACGATAATTCCAAGAGGCCCGCCCATGGCATGGTCACACTTGAAGTCAAACTCAGACGCCGGGTTGTTCTTGTCGACTTCCATGTTTTGGATATGGATCCAACTTACAAAGCCATCCCTGGGAAGGCCTTACTGGAAGCATTAGAGGCCGTAGCTTCAACCAACCATCAGTGCATCAAATTTCCCTTCAAGGGACAAGTTGTCAAAGTAGTGAGTATGCCCGTGGATTGCTTGGTTACTCTCCCCCCTGGCTTGCCGAATCAACCAGTATTTACAATCCTCGATCTACCGTGGGATAAAAGACGATCTAGGCAAGTTTGGAGAAAGAAGAAAGATGACGCCAAAACCCTTGGGTGGCGTATGATGGAGAGTCTGGGATATCAAGAAGGCCGAGGACTGGGGAAAGAACTGCAAGGCATCACAGAACCCATCCAGCTAGTGAAGACAACATCAAGGAATGGGATAGGGTATGATGGGACACGTGATAATGGCCAAAAGGGCGGCCAAAAATATTTCTGGGGATGTCTGCGCAAGTTCTTTGATAAAAGAGAAACAATACAAATGATTGAAGAGCAGGAACCACAAGAACAAGTGAAGAGGAAGAAGGTGGGCGACCTAGGGGATGAGACAGATATTGACGTATCATGGTTATTTTCTAAAGAAGGGTCAAGTGATGAATCATTCCGCAACGAGCCTTCTAGCAGTCAAAATCCAGGGCATTCAACAAGTGTCATCTCCTCGGATCTAGCAGACTCATTCCCGACAAATCCATTGTCAGTTCCAGATGGCAAAGACGGATGCCCTCTTTACCTGTCCTTGCTTGACTTGTTCCCCTCTCTATCAATATCTCAACCCGCGTTGGAAACAACAACCAACCAAACCCCCTCTGTATTTATGTTTAGTACTTCTCAAAAAGATCAAAAAAAAACGTCCTTTTCTCAAACCAAATCTCGCTCGAAGAAACGTCCCAACTCGCTCCGAAGAATGACCCGAATCAGGAGGCCACCCGATCTCTGATCGATCTCCTTTGCCCTTCGTCAATAAATTCCACTCCATCCACCTCCTCCTCACCTCCTTATTTACCTTCTTCTTCTTCAAGTTTAGTTTATAGCAAAAGCAAAACCAAAATCAGAGGTAGAAGAGTTCCAGGAAGATATCTGCATCAGTTAGCTCGGAAAAGCTTAGAATGCGCCAAGCTACCGGAATATTTAGAGGACGCGATCCAGATAGGAGAAATTCGATATGAGGAGAGAAACAATATTGATCCAGCTTTAGGGGTCTACGAGGTTGTATCAGAAAAGGATCCTGACACTGAGGATGAAGAGGAGGATTTGGCTGATGCCTATGCATCCGGTTTAAGAAGATTCGAAGAACCATCAGCCACGGTGGATGAACCGACTAAGGAGCTTAATCTCGGAACACCGGAAGATCCTAAGAATATCCTCATAAGTGCCAACCTCGCCCCTTTAGAAGAACAGAATCTAATGGGGGTATTGCAAGAATACAAAGACACGTTCGCTTGGACATACGAAGATATGCCGGGGTTAGATAAATCATTGGTAGAATATCGACTGACTTTAAAACCTGAGGCTACCCCGGTCAAGCAAAAGTTAAGAAGATTCCACCCAGACGTGGCATTAAAGATGAAGGAAGAGGTCGATAAGTTGCACCAAGCAAAATTCATTAGAGTCGTCCTCTATCCACAATGGGTGGCAAATATAGTCCCAATCATGAAAAAGGATGGAAAGATTCGAATTTGCATTGACTTCAGGGACTTAAACCGAGCGTGTCCAAAAGATGATTTCCCCCTTCCTCATATCGATGTTCTTGTTGACAACACAGCTGGATACGAAACCCTATCATTCATGGATGGATATTCAGGGTATAATCAAATCCGGTTAGCAGAAGAGGATCAAGAGAAGACCTCATTCACTACACCTTGGGGAACTTATTGTTACGTTGTCATGCCCTTCGGATTAAAGAATGCCGGAGCAACTTATCAAAGGGCCATGGTAGCAATATTTCATGATATGATGCATAAATTTGTAGAGGTGTACGTGGATGATTTAGTGGTCAAATCTCGAACCCAAGAGGAGCATGCTGAGGTATTGAAAAGGGTTTTGCAACGAGCCAGGGAATATAAGCTCAAGATGAACCCCAAGAAATGTGTGTTTGGAGTATCATCTGGAAAGTTACTCGGGTTCATTATCAGCAAAAGAGGCATCGAAATCGATCCCAACAAGGCCAAAGCTATTATTGACATGCCTCCACCAAAGAACCTAAAGGAGCTGAGAGGGTTAATTGGTAGATTACAGTTTGTTCGCCGGTTTATCTCACAGCACTCCCGAAGGTGCAAACCTTTCTATGAGTTAACCAAGGTGAAGGCCGAATTCAGATGGGATTCGAGATGTCAAGAGGCATTCAATGGTTTGAAGAAGTATTTGTCAAGCCCACATGTGCTCAAACCTCCAGTTCCCGGCAAACCCATGATCTTATACATCTCAGTCTTGGAAGGATCCTTGGGAGCAGTGTTGGCACAAGTAGATGATGAAGGGAAAGAGCGAGCAGCATACTATCTGTCCAAAATGTTTGATCCTTGTGAACAAAAGTATACAACCATGGAGAAAACCTGTGCCGCCCTGGTTTGGGTGGTCCAGAAGCTCAAACATTACTTTCTGGCTCACGAGGTTAATCTCATTGCTCGCATGAACCCCATCAAATTTCTTCTTGAAAAATATGTCCCGACCGATCGTTTGGCACGCCGCGAGTTTCCTCTCCCAATTTGACATCACCTACACCCAACGAGAAGGCAATCAAGGGCTATGCAATTGCCGAGCACCTTGCCCATCATCCTATCCCAACCTTTGACCCTATCCAGTCAGATTTTCCCGATGAAGAATTGATGTCCATTCGATCTTCTAATCTGTGGACTCTATATTTTGACGGGGCATTAAACTCCCAGGTTAGAGGGATAGGGATTGTTCTTCTATCTCCCGAAGGTGTCACCATTCCACAGGCTTGTCAGCTCCATTTTCCAGCAACAAACAATATAGCTGAATATGAAGCCTTGTTGGCCGGACTGGAGGCCGCTCACTTCTATGGTGTCACTAAACTAAGGGTAATCGGTGATAGTCAGTTGATACTCCGCCAAGTACTGGCCAAATACCGCACATCTCATCCTGGGCTCAAACCATACCAAGAACTCACCACTTGCTACATCAAGCTATTCTCCAAACTCGAATTCATTCACGTTCCTCGTGCTCAAAATATTCTTGCCGACGCTCTTGCCTCTCTGGCATCTTCACTATCTGTCCCGCTAGGCAGACAGGTTAGGACGATCTATGTCCGCCGACGTACCATTCCGGCAGTAGAAGATGCACGGTTCTTGAAGGTTAAAGAAGAGTTTGAAAGGAAAGAGTACATTGAGCAAAAGGAGGAAGTATCTTTGGTCGAGTTGGAGGAACTAGAAGAGGGTGAAAAACCATGGTATCATGAGATTGCAAATTACTGTCAGGATCAGACGTACCCACCAGGATCAACTGCCGAAGAGAAGAAAGCCATAAGGAGGGTCTCCCAGAGATACACCATCTTAGGTGGGGTACTTTACAAGAGGAGCTTGGCCGGTGTTCTGTTAAGATGCGTAGATGAAGGAGAGGCTGAAATGGTACTCAAAGAAGCACACTCCGGAGTATGTGGAGGCCATGTAAATGCTCAAGCCCTCGCTAAGAAGATCATCAGGCAAGGGTATTATTGGCCTACTCTGGAAGAAGATTGCTCAATCTTTGTCCGGCATTGTCATCAATGTCAACTCCACGCCGACAAGATTCACTCTCCCGCATCTTCCCTTCATCCGATCCACGCCCCATGGCCTTTCGCTATGTGGGCTTTTGACGTTATCGGACCCCTCGGTGACCCAAACTCCACAAACAAAACCAAATCCTTCATCCTAACTGCAACGGAGTACTTCACCAAGTGGGCGGAAGCGGAAGCATATGTGGAGATCAAGGCATCAACAGTCTGCACCTTCATCAAGCGCAACATCATTGCCAGGTTCGGGATCCCAGGCGACATCATCACCGACAATGGACCGTAATTCATCTCTCAGGAGCTACGTGACCTTTGCAACAGGTATTGCATCAAATTGCATCATTCATCTCCATATTATCCTCAAGGCAATGGTCAAGCTGAAGCCACCAATAAGACCCTGATAAAAATCATTAAGAAGACTTGTAAGTCTAGCAAGTTCGCGGACCGGCCGGATAAGTTAGTTGATGCTCTATGGGCCTACCGCACTTCTATTCGAACCCCAACGGGTCGGACCCCTATGCCTTGGCATTTGGGATGGAGGCGGTAGTTCCATACGAAGTAATCATTCCTTCCCTCTGAGTCTAGATCGATCGAGATATCCCAATGGATGAACGTCGAGATTCTCTTCTCGCGCAACTCGAACTCTTGGATGAAAGGAGGCTGACCGCTGCCGAACATGCTAGATCTTACCATAATAGACTTAAAAGATTTTATCAGAAGAGGGTGGTGGAGAGAAAATTTGAAGTCGGTGAGGTTGTGCTTAAAAGAATATTTGTTAAGCCGGGCGGTCCCCGCTCCAAACTTCAACCAAATTGGGAGGGTCCTTATGTTATTTCGGTCATTTATTCCGGTAATTCATATAAGCTGACTAATGCAGAAGGAGAAGAACTAGCTCATCCCTGGAATGGTGTATACCTCAAAAAATATTTCCCTTAGATCACAAAAAAAATCTATAAAATCAAAGGTGTGAAGTATAATGATAACATCCAACGCTTGCTTGTTCGGTACACCAACTTGTCACTTAGGGGAATAAAGATAAGGCATCATACTGCACACACTACACGCCAAGTCTTGAGATCCGATGATCGGAAGTCAAAGAGAAAGCTAGGTAATGCTTGGCAAAAGAAGGTCAACCCAATTCCATTTTTCTTCTCGTTTCGGTCCAGAATGGAGGAAAGGGGTTAGAATGAGGAGTATCGAAAATACCCATTGCCCTAGTTGGAAAATGCCTCTGAAGGACTGACTTCTTGTTAAAAGAAAAGGTGCCAAAAGATGGGCAATGACCCCTCAGGTCGGCAAAAGAATAGACTTGTCTGAATGTGTACCAACCAGAGCTCAAAAGAAAAAAGGCTCCAAAAGATGGGCAATGAACCCCAAGAAGAACCATAGCCTATCAAGGGTGGAAGGTCAGAAGATCTCGGACTAGGCACTTTCTTACACATGATGCTTACTCTTAACCCTTAGGTAACAATGAGGCGCACTTATGACAAGCAAGCAAAGGATGAGATAATCATGTCCCTCACACCAACAAAAAAAAATCAAATACTTTGGAAAATACCAAACCAATCTTAAAAATCAAAAAATTCTAAAAAAAAGAGAGAATATTCAAAACCCAAACAAATCAAAAATCCCAAAACACCTAAAAATTTGCTTAGCTAGTTGCCTTTGCATTCATGTTTAATTTCGGTCTTGCATGTTTCCTTTCTATGCACACTTATGTTTTTTTCGTTATTTTACCTTGATAAGGCCAATGTCCCTTGACAAAAGATCAAGGCAATTTTGCCCTTTTCTTGCAAGGGACTAAGCCTGAATAAATTTCTAATCGCCCTTTGAGTAAAAGCAGGGAGTCAGGAAAAGAAGTCAACAACCATCACTATGGAAAAACAAAGTACATCGAAGATAGGAGGGGGTCGGCACATCACAAATCGCCGCCTCCCTCTGCTGGTGCCTGATCATCCGGAGGTGGCATGGCAAGTCTCTCCTCATCTCTCCTCCTACGACTACTGGACTGAGAGGAACCCGAGTGGGCAGGTCCCCTCAGTGTGGTCCCTCGAGAATCGGAGCGGTGGGAGTGGCTCCGAGACTGCAACGCCTGCATCATCAACTGACGATGCTCAGCCTCCACCCGGTGGAGCTCTCTGGAGTGCTCAAGACGAAGAAGGAGGATCTGCTCAGACTCTGGCCGTGACAACTCGACCACGCGAGCCTCCAGTCTCCCGACCTACGAGATGACAAAGAGATACATCAGTTACAGAAGAAGCAGCTCAAGGAAAAGAATCGGACATGTACCTCCCGTGTCAGCTCCTGTATCCTCTGAGCGATGCAGCGGAAACCAAAGGAGACGTCGGTCCAAGCATTTCCGATTTAAAATCATAATAAAAACATCGCACCTCGGAAGTAGAAGAACCGGGATCCGGAATGCCTACGAGGGGCTCGAGCCCGAGCTCCCTCTCGTAGCTCCATCACCTACCGGGAAAATGTCAGGAAAGAAAGAAAATGATGACAAGCAGAGCAGAAAATTATGTACCTTGTCCTGAAAACCCAAGGGATCATCAGTAGGAGGCGGCTGAAAACCCAAGGGATCACCAGTAGGAGGCGAAGCACCCCCTGCAGAAAGATCAGAAATCCTCGCCCAAAGATCCTTGTTCTACAAAAGGGAAAATGTTAGAATCAAGCAAAGCAGAGCAAGAGAAAGTCAAGGAGATTCACCTCAGTAGTAAGGACCTCCACCCGTTCCTTCAGCTGGGCAATCTGCAAGAAAAGAAAAAGATTAGCAAGGCAAATGAAGGAAGAAGACAGTATAAGTAAAAGCGGTAATCACCTCAAGAAGGAAGCCCGTCTCAGAAGAACTGCTCCCGGGATCGGTAGGAATGAAGGAAGGAGGGTCGACCGGCAAAGGATGAGAAGGTAGCTCGGGACCCGTAGGCTGACCGAAGTCAAACGGCTCGAAGGAAGGCTCGTCAAAAGCCGTCGGCTCAGGGGCAGCCGGATGAGAACCCAACTCCAGTTCGGCCACGCGCTCGCGGAGCCGAGAGATCTGAAAAGAAGTAGAGGAGACAGTTAACAACATTCATTCAAGGAATTAAAGAAAAATAAAGAGTGTTACCTGTCGACGGGAACCTCGGTAGCGACGTCGCTGAAAGAAAGAAGAAAGGAAGATCAGTTAACCAACAATGGAAAGGTGCAAAGTACAGAAAGTACCTGTCGCTCCAACTCGGCCTCCAAAGATGCTGTCCCCGCCCTCAAACGAGACAGCTCCTCCTGGATACTCTGAAAGCAACATACAGTTAGACATCAAAGCAAAGGAAGAACAGTGGTGAAAACAACAAATACGTACCTCTCCACCCTCAGTGAAAAGGTGGGCAAATGTCGCCATGTAGCGACGCAGATAGTCATCACTATCAAAAGCACTAGAAGTCACTGGGGCGCCACCCCTCTTCCAGATCCGAACAGCGAACTGGCCTTCCTTTTTCCAGTCAATCTCCTGGATCAGGCCGCGGGTGGAATGACCCAGTCGTGGGTAAGGTGGAAGATCCACCCACTCCTGGTGAAGCCCCAATGAGCGCATCGTGAGACGCACCCAGAGTTGCTCCATCTCGTTCAGACAGATCAAGAAGGTGTCACGGCCAAAAACCGGACGACCCTCCAGAACCCACGGCTGCCGATCCAAGTGAAGGTCTAAAAAAGGTTGCCATACCACCTGAAAAAAGCAAGGCAGGGCAGTAAACAAGAAGAACCAAAAGTTAAGAAGGAGAAAAGTAACAGAATACCTCGTGGTTAGGGAAGCAGAGCAGCTGCCTCCTCAGGTTCTCCACCTGGTAAGGATGGGAGGAAGCAGATCGTGTAGCAACCCAGCTGCCAATGAGAGGGTACTCGGGGTTATCCTTCAGCAGAGCACGACCCAGGGGGATGTAATAGTAACTCCATACCTGTCAAATAAAAGCTCAGTTAGTCACCAAAAAAGACAAGGCGGAATTGATAGTGAACAAAAGAACAAGGCATACCTGAAGGAATGGAGTAAAGCCGGCTACTGAAACCGGACCGCTCTCCATCGCCAGCGAGGAGAACAGATGGGCCAGCATAGTGGCACCCCACGCATACTCACCAACCTTCGACAGGTCAGCAAGAAAAGGGAGGAACCGCAAGTGCACCCTGTCTGTCTTCGAGGCTAGAAGAAGATGGGTGAGGAAGAAGAGGAGGAACCGGCGGAGATCCTGGTCGGCCTCAACAGTGCCCTCCTCACCGACCAGGGAGCGCTCGACGCGTTTCGTCAACTCGTCGAGTACAACCGCCACTACGTCATCCTTACCCACACTGGCGTTGCCCGGACCGAGCAAGTTCCCGACGGCCGTGCGCTTCATAACGCGCGGTCCGCCGGCGGTGTGGGACCGGATCACCCAAAACATCCCGGACCATGGCCGAGTAATCCCGATAGGTCTTGCCGGTGACGGCACGACCGTGAACACGAAGACCCGTGATCCGGGAGACATCCTCCAAGGTAGGGACCATATGCCCCCAGGGGAAGAGGAAGGAATGGGTGGTGGAGTCCCATCTCTCCCTCAAGGCCTGGATCAAAGGGAGGTCCTCCCAGAAAGCCGAGCAACAAAGCAATGGGCCAAAACCCATTGCATCAAGCCGTACCTTCTGGAAGTCCTTCAACCCCTGGTAGGCATGGAAGACCATCTCCCAGGATATCCGGGACTTGATCTTCCCCTGCACAATCAAACAATCATGTTAGAAACAAAGCAATCATAAATAAATTCAAGAAAGGGGAGGTCGAGATTCGGTTACCAAGACGGTCGGAGGAGGATGGAGAGTGGGTAGCTCCGATGAGCCAGCACCGCGAGAGGAAGAAGCGCCGGCGAGAGGAAGAAGCACCGACGGAGGAAGAGGCCCCGGCGGCACCTGAAGCGTCAACGCGAGACCTCTTCGTCATCTGCAAAGCATTAGAGCGGGTCAAGAACAGCAAAACGGAGACGATGGGGGCCTGGTGACCAGGTGCCCCATTTATGGGGCGCCTGGCCCAGGCGCCCCATTGATGGGACGCCTAGCGCCCCATTGATGGGACGCCTAGCGCCCCATTGATGGGGCGCCAGGCAGAGCCTAGCGCCCCAGCAATGGGGCGCTAGGGGACTCAGCCCCCTTCTCTCTTCCCGTTCCAATCCGGAACAACTCCGGATCGGTTCGGTCCCTTCTGCGAAAATGAAGATAACGGAATAAATTACAAGATTGCAGTTGGAAGAAACTTACTGTGGAATCCGCACGATGCGCTACACTCCCCGAAAAGGTCCCGCCCAATAGAAAAACTAGAAAAAGGTAATTGTGAAATGAAGAAAACTGCATGAGTGAAAATATAAAGTGCTTTGGTCAAAATTTTCAAAATTCTTAGAACGTGTCCACAAGCAATATTCTTCATGAAAAACACAATTTCACTGCCAAAACATTGATATTCTATTACTTTTTGCATATTTTGCTATTTTTCTGACACCGACAGGACTAGGACACAACTGAAAAGAAACTACATCAAGCAAATCCTACACCTACATTGATCAAGTCCTAGACACAACGAAAGCAAACAAAATACATCTGGACACAACAAAAGCAAAATACAACTGGATACAATCAACTGACAGATACAGGTCAACCACCGCGCAGCTTCCTCAGCTTCGCCACGTACCGGCTCTTCCAGACCTCGTCTTCATCCATATAGGCACTTGGCGAGAAGCTCTTGCAGATTCCCCAGATCGCAAGGATGCTCTGGCATTCCTCAACATCCGCTGCCGTGCCCGTCTGACGATCCTTGATAGACGGGATGTGAGAGAGACGAGGGACCTTGAGCCGCGGTTGGCCCAACTGAAGAGGACATCGGTGAGGATTGTAGATAATGAAGGAGGTGCCAGTAATCAACCGGAGATCCACCCCTGGGTGGGAGAGGCACAGACATTCTGGCGCATAACCGCCTCTGTGGGACAGACAAAGCCGATGCTGCTCATCGCCAAAAAGTACAAACGCCAGTCAGCGCGGGTCTTCACTGAGGGGCACTTGTTCTGAACCTTGTATTCCATGCAAAGGCGGTTGGTGAGAGGCTGGAGGGGGCTCCGAGCGAAAAGTCGAGAAGCCGTGGCCGGTCCGAAGCACACGTCGAACTTGAAGTGCCAGTCAACCCAGCACACGAACAAGAGAATGCTGCCGAACATAGGCCTGCCGACGCTAGCAGAAGTCAGGCCGTCATAAAGGTAGCCCAACACCGAGTGGGCTATGCACTCATTGGACAAAATGCCCTGAATGCAAGGAAGGCAGGTAGGATCAAGCCACCCGTCCTCACACGGGTATAGGAGCAGTGAGGCGAGGCAAGCAGCGACGCCTTTAGCACCAAGCAGCAGAAGGTCCTCATTATCACCGGCGCCTTGAATCACGCCAATGGACCAATCCGCCAGTGCTTCGATATAAATACGGCCACCTACCATAATGGATCGGGCCTCTCCGGTGGTCATAAAGCCGCGAAGGAAGTCTAAACCGGTGACCGGTCCGACAGGGATAAACATGGCCTGGCCGTACCCAGGCATGGCACGAAGCCCCAGAAATAGCTCTACCTCCTCTAAGAGAACGGTACATTCGAAAGAGTCAAAAACAAAGGTGTGTGTATCGGGATGCCACATCTCGAGAAGCGCACCCGCCAAAGAAAAATCCCAGAAGTATTTGAGGAGGTGGTTGGCGTGAACGAGGATGCCGTTGAAGCCCCACCCGCTAAGAATGGTCCGCACATAAATGTTGATAGCAGCCATTAAGCGGGCTATCCATAGCACCTGGCCGTATCGTCGAGCCCCGGGAAAATTCGGAAGGTCCTGCAAAATAACCGCACAATTAGAAAAGGTTTTGAGACAGAACAAAGGAGGGTGCCTAATAAAGACAGTACCACTCCCATAGACACCCGGTTCCGAATATGGCACGACACTTCGGAGAAACTTTTCATCTCATTTGAACCGGTCGGGCGGGAGGAGGAAGAAGCCATCAGAGCAAAGAGAGGAGCAAGGGGCACTGTAGCTGGTGTGGGGGAGGACCCCCCCCTTCTTATAGAAGCCAAAAGCTGCCTCGGGAAGGAGCAGAGTTGAAGTCCACGCAGGTGCCCCACTTATAGGGCGCCTGGCGCCCTATAAGTAGGGCTCTTGGCGCCCTGTAAATAGGGCGCCTGGCGCCCTATAAATAGGGCGCCTGGTGCCCTATAAATGGGGCGCCTGGTGCCCCATAAATGGGGCACTTGGCGCCCTATAAGCAGGGCGCCTGGAGCCCGGAATTTTGCATGTATTATCATATATCTCGCATGTATATCGTTGAAGACCTCGAGTCTAAAAGGGCTGAGTCAGAGAACCCCTTCAACAAAATCGATGAATGATTCAGTCACCTTTTTAGGCCCGCGGATAAGCCAAAGTCAAATGAACGGGGACGACGGTATCTTCACGGATGTCCTGACCCGTTGTGTTTGACCTATATCTTCAACTATTTTCTTATGTTTATTTCTATTTCTTTAAACTCAGCATACATCATGCATTATCATACAACATCTCATGCATCATCTTTTCCATCACCATCTTTCTATAGCTCCTCAAGGAGGTTTTGGTCTATCCGGAAAATCCAATTTCAATGGTTTCATCGAAACAAGAAGTTTTTCCATGTCAAACTGAACCAGTATTCTTGAGTAAAACCCAATGAATTTGAAGAACCCAACCTTGGATGATTGGCCTTTTTCTCTTTACTTTTCGCAATTTACTGCATTTCTGCCGAGTCCAGCACACCATGTAGTTCGGGTCCTGGCCGGTTACAGTTCTCCCCCACGCAGGATTTTAGTTATTTACTTCTGTTCTTCTTTTTAACCAATCAACAAGAGGAAAGGTTTCGATAAGACAAAGGGTAATCTCGGAGTTCGGTAAAGTTTTGTTTCACTCAACTAGGCCAATGAGGGCGTGTCTAAATCTACACCTTGGCGTCACCTTTTCAGTCCATTACCATTTCATTTCGCTACACCTCATTACGCTTCGCTACATTCACCTACGCTTCATTCATGACACTCCCCTACAAAGCCAACGCCAAGGCGAGGCAAGCTGTAGACACGCAATTTTGGCCCACTTGGAGAGTTCAAATTCTTGTTTTCATAAAGAATATTTAAAGCACATCGTGTTTTCCGGACAGATCGAGTTTTGGCACATTCCGAAGGTGGGTCCATCAAGCAATCAGACAAGCCAAATGCCCCAAGAATAGGGCACCTGGCGCCCTATAAACAGGGCGCCTGGAACCAAATCCGATCGATTTGACAGGCTGATTTGACCCCTCGCAGTGACTTGTCTTGTCGATCTGACATATCTCATGATGCTAGCGCCCCATATACAGGGCGCTATGCCACATTGCACTGTTTTTCGAAAATGGCCAAAGTGCCCTCTTTTGGGCTATAAATAGAGCCCCATTTGGAACTTAGGAGAGGTTCCAACTCCGTGCCACCCTAGAGCCCATCCAACACTACGATTCTAAGCCACATTCATCCTCCAAAAGCCTCCAAATCGATCCAAAATCCTCCACCAAAAAACCCTAAAACCCTCTGTTTCTGTCACCCAGAAATATGATTTTTCTCCAACTTTGAGAGCCCCTATCCGACTCTCCTTATACATCCAGCACCCAAACCACCTTCCACTAGCTTTATTTGCATATTGTCTACAAGGAGGAGCTCTTACTTCGTCCCGGAAGCCACCCAGCACTCCGGAGCGGCGTCGCGAAGAGAAGAAGAAAATCTGTTCGGGCCAGACTTAGTGCCCCGTATACAGGGCGCTTTGACTTTGGTCAACGCGCCCCATAAAGGGGGAACCTGCTCCTGGCGCCCTATATATAGGGCACCAGGAAGGGCAGAAGTTTGTTTCGTCGTTTTCGAAGTCCGATCGCCCGTTTAATCGAGTTCTTTTCTCCCTTTTTCACTTTTGCATTGATCATCATGTTATTTAGCATGTCTTAGAACATTTTTGCACTTCATATATGTTCAAAACCTACCAAAAATAGGGGTTGGGATTTCGTCCCAATCCGGTTAGTTTCTTCCCGTTTGCATGTTTGAATCTAAATTCGAGCACGATACTATGCTTCCTTTAGAACTAATGAAACCTTCATTTGTCTACATGTTTTCTTATGGACATTCTTAGGTAAATCCAATCGAGGCAGAGCTTCAACCGGATTGAAGGCAAAGGATTCACTAAGCTCTCTTCTTTCGGTCGGCCGAGAGAGGAGAAGTCGGAACTCAACAATCTCCCCGCTTCCGGAGGTACGACGGTCATCTTTCTATTTCATTTTCTTTCATCCCACCATATTTTGGAGCCTTTGGTTCCTGGCGACCACACCTACATAACACCCCACCCACGAAGTCACCGAGGCGGGCGTAGGGGTTCCGGAGGGGGGAGATCCGCGGATGTCCCGTTCCGGGTGCTTACACCAAGTACGCCATTTAATTTCTGTCATTTTATTTAAACCGGTTCCCACGTGAACCACCCTTTTCCTTTTAAACCGGTTCCCGCATGAACCAATCTCTTCCTTTACTTCGGTTCCCACGTGAACCAAACCACTTTCCTCCAGATCTATCCCAACTTGGATAAGATCTTTATTCACCTTTAATTGGCCCCACGTGGCCCTCTTTTGACCATTCAAACCGGTTCTCACGTGAACCACCCCTTTTTACCCAAAACCGGTTCTCACGTAAACCACCTTTACTTTTTTACCCCAGTTCCCACATGGACCACCCTTTTGCTTGGCTATCAGATTTTAACCCTCTTCTTTCCATCACTTTTCACTATCTCCATTTGGCTCACATAAGAAACAAGTCTAGATTCTAGTTTCTAGTTGCTTGTCTAGTTTCTAATTGCTTGTCTAGTGTTGATTGCTTGTTTATTTAAGTTCATGTTTTGCTCATTACTTGTTTTATTACTTGATTGCATTCTCTGCTCCTTCTCTCTACCTCCTTCTTTTACACTTTTTTGAGGCGGGAGCTCACTCTCCCATTTACCCCTCCCATCCAAAACACCCTCTTGGTGGATTCTGACCTCTCTTCTGGGATATTCCTTCCTAGTTGACTTGGTTGGCTTTCATCAAGGCCTATGTAATTCCTCATACGTGGAGTATTCCTCTTCACGATCGGGTTGGTTGTACCACTCCCCAAAACCTGAAGCATCCTACGTTACCTACACGTGGTGAGATTGTGTGAAACCTAGGTCATTGGAGATTGGAGTTAGGATCCTAACCCATTTGTTGAGAGAATAATTCTTAAAAAAATTCATAAACCTAAGGTTTAATCAAAATCATTGCGTAATCTTGCTTTCAAGTCTTTGCATCACTTGCTTGTCAAACAAAAATTCAAACCTTTAACTTTTTCCAAAATACTAAAAACCAAAAGAAAAAGTTCTTTGTTTGTTTTGTCAACTTGTTTGTTTTACTTTCTCTTTGAAGTTCAATGCAACTAAGGTCTGGAAGGCACATTGGAATGCGGAACAAGCTGAACATCGAGAGCACGAGATGGGTCACCAACCGATTCAGTCAGAAGTGCAAGAGGTCCCTCAACCATCTGCTCCTCGTGATGTTGAACAACTTTTTAGGGAGTTGTCTCTCTATACCGACCCAGAAACCTATACCCGTATACAATCCATGGTCAAGGGCAAAATTGCTTCAGATCAGGCTGAAACCAATCAAGTTGCCTTATCTCCTCGTCCTCTAGTTCAACCACCACTCATTCAGTCACCCTTTGTTCAATCACATGTTGTTCAACAATCTATGATTCAACCTCATGTTGTTCAACAATCTGTGATTCAACCATCACTAGCACAACCATCTATAGTTTAACCCTCTATAGTTCAACCATCTGTGGTTCAACCATCATTTGTTCAGCCATCTTATTTTAACCACCAAGCCATGGGACAATCTTCAAGTCATGTTCCTCAATTCCAGAACCATGTCTCTAACCACATACCGCCTCCAGTAAACCAAGAACCTGCTCTTACCCAGGCAATCATGGATCAGCTCACCCAGATGAATGAACGTTATGAAGAGCGGAAATGTCGCCTGGACTCCAAGTCAGTTCCTGAAATCTCCATTCCTTCTCTGCCAGTTTTACACCTGCCACCTTCTGAGCTACCAGTTTATCGCCGCTACAATGGTACTTGCAACCCTTTTCTTCATCTTAAAGATTTTCTCTATGAATCCTCATTCTGGAAAGATGATCGTAGGGTTCTTGCTTTCTTGTTCCGCCGATCACTAGAAGGGTCTGCATTGGAATGATTCTACTCACTAGACTCCTTTGAAGCAGGAGACTTCGATATTGTGAAGACCAAATTCTTGCAGAGATACAGAGACCGGGTGGCACCAGCATGCTCCATTACAGACTTGATTGCTGAGAAGATAAAGCCCGAAGAGGACTTCATAAAGTTTGCTGATCGCTGGAGGGGAATGGCAGAGAAATTGACAGATGTTATTTCTGACGGGGAACAAGTAAAGATGCTCATTGGAAATACTACACCTGCCTTGAGGAATGTCTTGATCATGCACCGTCCCACCACCATGAATGAACTCTATGACAGTGCCCGATACTTGCAAGCACACTTCAAGAATGCCACCATGATAAACCCTTTTGATCCTAAACCTAGAAACCTTAGGAAGACCCCCTCTGCACCAGTTGGGCCTACAACCGAGGGAGTGGTTAATAACGAAGAAATAAACACTGTGGGGAACCAGGGAGGGAACCGTCAAAACCAGTACAGAAACCCACCACAGAACCCTTCCTATTACCCCCCTCAACAACAGGTTAGGCCACCACAACCACGACAACCACAACAACCCCTGCAGCCAGTAGCATAACCCCAGCAACCTCGTCAACCTACCTACAATAGGGCACCGCCACCACCCAATCAGGCACCACGAAGGGGAGGTCCTAGGAGAGAGAACTACCAAAAACTCCCTTACTCCTTGACCGACATCTTCAATGTACTCATGGTAGAAAAACATTTGGAATCGCCCAAGGAAAGAGAGGTTTGGCCAACAAACGCAAATATGTCCCGATACTGTGCTTACCACCGGTGTCCTGGTCACACTATAGAGGTGTGCATTCAATTCAAGGATTACATCCATGATATAAATGACCAAGGCAGCATTGATTGGGCTCAAATGGGGGAATGCATACAAGCTATGAAGGCTAGGCAGCAGCAACGACAGCGTCCACCGGCTCAACCTCAACAACAACCTGGCTTGGGGATTGTCCAGAATCCACTCCCATTACATGCTCCCACTCCAGCACCAGCACCAGCACATCCAAACCCAGGAATTGGTCTAGTACACTCCATTGTCCAGGGAGTTGCCAATCGTGCTTAAGGTTGGCAACTAGAAAGCCAAAATGCAACCACGCCTGTCAACCCGGCTAGGCCTCCTGCTAGGAACCCTCCTAGACAAATAATTTGTGCACCTTCTACTCCACAACTACCACAAAGCTCAATAACCCAACCACTGGCTGCCACTTCTTCTCGCCGACCCATCATTAGGCCAGCCCCCTCCTTAACTACACCTCCTTCAACCATTGCTACACACCGGCCCTTGCTCATCCGACCACCACAATCACCACCAAACCTGAACCCCCAGCCTACGAGCTCTACCACTCCAAAACCCCAACCTATCATACCACCAACACCACAACCAATCCCACAACCTACACCTTCATTAAACTCATCAACCACTTCTGCACCCCGGCCTCTTCTTATTAGGCCATCGGTATCACCATCACTACCACCTCCAAATCCTACCCCTCTACCAACTAACCCCATCATCCCAGAACCATCGATCCCATTACCTATCATACATGCACCTACACCACCTGTTCCACCACAACCTACCCCAGTTAACCCGTCACCTCTACCCGACCGCCAAATAGCCCCGGTACTTTGGAGTGGGAGGATGTTCCAGCGGCTCTTTCCCCAAGCTAGTACTCAACCGCAGGATCAAGTGGAGGAGGAACAAGTGGAAGAACCATTGCCGGGCATAGCCTATGATCTGTTAAAGCATTTAGATAAAACACTGTCCCGTATTTCCATACTTGAGTTGATCAAAAGATCAAAGGTGCATCAGGAGATTCTATAAAGGTACTTGCAAAGGGTCATAGTGAATGAAGATCTCCCACCTGAGAAGATCACTACAGTGTTAGCTCCTAGAAGTGAGCACCCAATACTCACTTTCTCTCAGGAAGAATTAGCAGATCCCGAATTTAGGAGATATGCTTTGCATGTGGCTGTGGTCATTTGTAATATTGAAGTGAAATCATGTTTGGTTGACACTGGAGCTTCTATCAACGTTATGCCGCCACAAACTTTGCAGTTGTGTGACATTTCTGAGCAAGAAATCAAGCCATCCTGTGCCATGGTGATAGCCTACGACAACTCCAAGAAGTCTGCACGTGGGGTGGTCACTCTAGAAGTTAAACTTGGACTATGTATGGTCACAACAGATTTTCATGTTCTAGAATTAGATCCAACTTTTCGGGCTATACTTGGGAGGCCATACTTGGAGGCAATAGGAGCTGTGGCTTCAACAAACCACCAGTGCATAAAGTTTCCCTTTAAAGGACAGGTGGTCAAGGTTACTAGCATGCCTATAAGAGACGAGATGAATGATGTTTTTACATCACCCCTAGGTCTGTCAATACAACCCCAGATCTCAGTGGGAGAATTGCCAGAAGTCAGATGCATGACCGCCTCTCTACCAGACACACTGGGATGGCGGATGATGATGAAATTGGGCTATCAGCCTGGAAGAGGTTTAGGCAAGGATCTTCAAGGGATCACTCAGCCAATTGAAACTATGAAAAGGCCACGCAGGCAGGGGTTGGGATATGAAAAGGGTTCCATCCCAAGGAGGATCCTCCAGCCAGGATATGCCATGGGACTCCATACATTCTTTATCAAAGTGGAGACCATGATGATGGCTGAAGATGGCAAAAGTTTCGTGATAGCTGTCAAGAGAAGAAAGGCTCCAGATGAAGAAGAAGAAGACTTGGAAGACCTATGCTTATCTTTAACTCGTTTGTTCTCAAGTGGGGAAGAGTATCAAGAACCACACAAGGGCAGACCAATATTGGATCATCTGGTTGAGCATACCACCCAAGTCAAAACCATTCCATGAGGTCCAAATACAACAATCCCATGCTTGAACCTCATACCATTGTTTCTAGATCTTTTGGATGGGCTTCTGGGCCCACTTACCCACTTTGGGCCCATGTGCCCTCTTCAACCTTCTACTCTTACTGGGCCAGCTTGCCCATTTGCTTCCCTCATCAACTTTAGAACTGAGGACTTTTATCAACATGGGCTTACATGCCCATTTATTTCTATGATCGGGTGCACGTACCCGTTTACTTTCTTCATCAGTTTTGGACCCATGTGTCCACTTTCTGTTACCATTGGGCCCACGAGCCCCTTTTTTCCCTTTATTCTTAAGTTTTTCTCTCTATTAATTCAATCATCTTCTAGCAAGCCTCGAGTCATGCTGACTCATTTTATCTTTTTACTTGAAATTTCTGAAAAAAAAAACATCTTCTCTGAAACTAACATTTCTATCGAGGAGACGTCTCTACTCATCCCAGAGGGTGCTCCCAATCAGGGATCCCTCTTTTCTGAATCATTGATCGATTTACTCGATCCTCCCTCTACTGTAAATACCACCTTTCTAGCTTTATCTTCAGTAGTTCAAGTTAGGTTAGGAAATAGGAAAGTCAGAGGTAAGCGAGTTCCAAATAGGTATCTGCAACAATTGGCACAGAAATGCGTAGAGTGTGCAAGGATGCCAAACTTTTTAGATAATACCATTCAGCTAGATGAAATCCGATATGAGGATGAGCATAACATAGATCATACTTTGGGAGTATATGAGGTGGTATCAGAGAAGGATCCCGAATCCGAGGATGGAATCGAGGACTTGGCTGATGCATATGCATCTGGACTTAGAAGATTTGAAGAACCATCAGCCACAAGGAATGAACCGACCAAGGAACTGAATTTAGGAACCCTGGAAGATCCTAAGACTATCCTCATTAGTGCAAACCTCACTACCTCAGAAGAACAATGTTTGATCAAAGTTTTGGAAGAATATAAGGACACGTTCGCATGGACATATGAAGATATGCCGGGATTAGATAATTCACTGGTTGAACATAGATTAACCTTGAAACCTGGAACTACCCTGGTTAAACAAAAGCCCTGGAGGTTCCACCCTGATATTGCACTCAAAATGAAAGAAGAGGTCGACAAACTACACTAAGCAAAATTTATTAAAGTTGTCCTATATCCACAATGGGTGGCTAACATAGTCCCTGTTATGAAGAAGGATGGACGAATTCGGATTTGTATAGATTTCAGGGACCTGAACCGAGCGTGTCCTAAGGATGATTTCCCTTTACCTCATATCGATGTTTTGGTTGATAACACAGCTGGATTTGAAATGCTTTCATTCATGGATGGCTATTCTGGATACAATCAGATCCGGTTAGCTGAGGAGGACCAAGAAAAGACCTCATTCACTACAC
This sequence comes from Cryptocoryne crispatula var. balansae, assembly GCA_036172225.1. Taxonomy (NCBI): domain Eukaryota; kingdom Viridiplantae; phylum Streptophyta; class Magnoliopsida; order Alismatales; family Araceae; genus Cryptocoryne; species Cryptocoryne crispatula. The sequence continues at coordinate 27,343,013 of CM069927.1, forward strand.
ATTGGGGAACATATTGCTATGTTGTCATGCCCTTTGGGTTAAAGAATGCTGGTGCTACATATCAGAGGGCTATGATGGCTATATTTCACGACATGATGCACACCCTTGTAGAGGTGTATGTGGATGATTTGGTTATCAAGTCCAAGAGTCGGGAAGATCATTCTGAAGTGCTAAGGAAAGTTTTGTGACGAGCTAGAGAATACAAGCTAAAAATGAACCCTAAGAAGTGCACATTTGGAGTTTCATCAGGAAAACTACTTGGGTTCATAGTAAGCAAAAGGGGCATAGAGATCAACCCAAACAAGGCCAAAGCAATTATTGGTATGCCTCCTCCGAAGAATATGAAAGAGCTTCGAGGATTGATTGGGAGGCTACAATTTGTTCGCCGGTTTATCTCACAACATTCCCAAAGGTGTAAACCTTTCTATGAGTTAACCAAGGCGGGGGCCGAGTTTAAATGGGATTCGAAGTGCCAGGAGGCGTTTGATGGGTTGAAAACATACCTGGCAAGTCCCCCTATACTTAGACCACCAATTCTCGACAAGCCCTTGGTCCTCTACATTTCAGTTCTTGAGAACTCTCTTGGGGCAGTCCTTGCACAAGTTGATGAAGAAGGGAAAGAACGAGCTACTTATTACTTGTCTAAGATGTTTGATGTTTGTGAGCTAAAGTACACTATGGTAGAAAAGACCTGTGCTGCTCTTGTTTGGGTGGTTCAGAAACTCAAAGTCTATTTTCTTGCTCACCAAGTCAAGCTCATTGCTCGTATCAATCCCATTAAGTTTCTGTTAGAGAAGACAGTCTTTACTGATCGGTTAGGGCGATGGCAGAGTTTCTTATCCCAATTTGATATCACTTATGTCCCATAGAAGGCAATCAAGGGTTATGCTATTGCTGAACACCTTGCCCATCATCCCATACCCATCTTTGACCCAGTCCGGTCGGCGTTCCTGGATGACGAACTAATGTCAGTCCGATCTTCCAATCTTTGGACATTATATTTTGACGGGGCTCTGAACTCTCATGGTAGAGGGATAGGTATTGTCCTTCTGTCACCTGAAGGTGTCACCATTCCACAGGCTTTTCAGTTTAACTTTCCAGCAACCAACAACATAGCTGAGTATGAAGCCTTGCTAGCCGGGCTGGAGGCCGCTCATTTCCATGGTGCCACCGAACTGAGGGTGATAGATGATGGTAAATTGATCCTACGCCAGGTCCTATCCAAGTACCGAACTTCTCATCCAAACCTCAAACCCTACCAGGAGCTCACCACCTGCTACATCAAGCTATTCTTCAAACTCACCTTTGTCCATGTCCCCCGTTCTCAGAATATCCTCGTCGATGCCTTAGCTTCACTAGCTTCATCTCTATCTGTCCCGCTAGGCAGGAAAATGCGGACTATCCACATCTGTAAGAGGACAATTCTAGCAATTGAGGATGGACGTTTTCTGAAGGTTAAGAAAAGATTCAACAGAAAAGAACACTTGGAACATAAAGAAGAAATCTCCTTGATCGAGTTGGAAGAATTAGAAGAAGGTGAGAGACCTTGGTATGACGAGATTGCGAGGTATTGCCAAGATCAGTCATACCCGCCTAGATCAACTACCAAAGAAAAGAAGGCAATAAGAAGAGTATCCCAGAGGTATACAATCCTAGGAGGAGTGCTTTATAAGAGAAGCCTAAGTGGAACCTTACTCAGTTGTCTTGATGAAGAAGAAGCTGAGTTGGTGCTGAAGGAAGCACATTCTGGAGTTTGTGGTGGTCATGTGAATGCCCAAGCCCTTGCTAAGAAAATCATCCGACAAGGGTTTTATTGGCCAACTCTAGAAGAAGATTGCTCCATCTTTGTCCGGCATTGTCATTCATGTCAACTCCATGCCGACAGGATTCATTCACCCGCATCTTCTCTTCATCCAATTCATGCCCCATGGCCTTTCGCCATGTGGGCCTTTAATATCATTGGCCCCTTGAGTGATCTCAACTCTGAAATGCGCTCAAAATCATTCATTCTGACGGTGACAGAGTACTTCACAAAGTGGACTGAAGCGGAAGCATTCGTGGAGATTAAAGCGTCAACGGTCTGCTCCTTCATCAAGCGCAACATCATTGCAAGGTTCGGGATCCCCAGCGACATCGTCACCGATAATGGGCCACAATTTCTTTCTCAAGATCTGCGTGATCTTTGCAACAGGTATCGCATTTTATTGCATCATTCATTACCATACTATCCTCAAGGCAATGGTCAAGCAGAAGCCACCAACAAAACCTTAATCAAAATCATCAAGAAATCTTGTAAGTCTAGCAAGTTTGCCGACTGGCCTGATAAGCTTGTAGATGCTCTATGGGCTTATCGTACTTCTGTAAGGACTCCCACTGGACAAACCCCGTATGCTTTGGCATATGGGATGGAAGCAGTGGTCCCCTACGAAGTATTACTTCCATCTCTCTGAGTTCAGCTCGACAGGGATATTCCTGTTGATGAGAGACGAGATTCTCTCCTTGCACAGCTTGAACTCTTGGATGAAAGAAGGCTTGCCGCCGCCGAGCATGCCTGGACTTATCAGAATAGACTCAAAAGGTTTTAGCGAAAGAGAGTGGTCGAGAGAAAATTCGAGATCGGTGAGATGGTAGTCAAACGCATATTCGTTAAGCCAGGGGGTCCTCGCTCCAAGTTGCAACCTAACTGGGAAGGGCCTTTTGTAATCACTGAAAAGTATCCAGGCAATGCATATGAATTGACTAATGCAGATGGAGAAAAATTGAATCATCCTTGGAATGGAGTTTACCTCAAAAAGTACCTTCCATAAAAATGGAGAAGCCACTGGTATAACATCAAGTCATCGATCCTAGGTTGTTCGTGAGAAGTCAAGGGTAGGTACCATCCTACACACACAACACTTCCCGATCCTAGAATCTAGACAACCCGACACTTGCGAAAGGCAAGGCAGAAATCTAGAAATGGAAGGAATACCCTTACCCTATTCTCTTCTACTCGGTCCAAGATAGGGAGAGAAGATTAGAGAGGGGTAGTATCGAAAACACTCCCACCCTAGTAGGAGGCCGTCTCAGAGGGTACAAAAGGGTGTCAAAAGATGGGCAATGAACCCCTCAGGTTAGAAAAAAAAATGATCAACCTGTCCGAATGAGTACCCAGAATGATAGTCAATGCAAAAGGCACTAAAAGATGGGCAATGTCCCCACGGGTCAAAAACCTGTCCAAATATGTGCCACATAGAAAAGAGCAAAAAAAGAAAGAAAAACCCAAAGAGGCCAAACCCCAATGGGTAATTTGAGTGAGAGTAGAGAAATCCCTCTCAACATCTTCAAACCCTATCAAGGACTTCCTCTATACTCTTTCTCCTTAAACCCCTTGGGTAGGGTAAACCGACCAAATCCAGGTGGAACCCAAGCCGATCAAAGGAAGAAGGTTAGAAGGATTCTAGGTAGGGAACTTTATTTCTTGCACGTGGCATCTACCACTTGAGTCTTGACAAACCCCAAAGACCGATGACTTGTCTCAAATACTAGCATTTTTCTCCACAAAAAAGAGGAATATTTCAAAAACCCAAAAAGGGAATATTTAAAAAAAAACCAAAAAAAGGAATATTTCAAAAACCCAAAAAAATACATATTTCAAAAACCCAAAAAAATGAATATTTCGAAAATTCAAAAAAAAATTCATATTTCAAAAACCCAAAAAATGCATATTTCAAAAATCCAAAAAAATTGAATATTTCGAAAATCCAAAAAAAATTGAATATTTCAAAAAGATCCAAAAAAATTACATATTTCAAAAAAAATACCAAAAAAATTGAATACTTTTGAAAATCCAAAAAAAATGATTGTTTTCAAGAAAACCCAAAAAAAAAAATTGCTCAGTCATGATCATTGCCTTAGTTGCATCCATGTTTATTTGATTGTCATGCATATTTCCATTCCTGCATTGCATTCCATTTTTTACTTTAATTACTTGTTAAGAAGGCTCTCCCTTTGACCTAAGTCAAAGTTGACCATAATAGGCAAAGGGATGAGTCACGGTGAAGATCTAATCCTCTTTTATCAAGTGTTACAAGCATTTCAATGCAGAAGAGGAGAAGATTCACACCACGGCAGGTAAGTTCTCTTAACCCTTACCTCTATTTCATTTTAGTCATTTGTTTTATTCTACCTTGTTAAGAAGGCTCCTCCCTTTGACTCAAAATCAAGGCAAACGATATATAGGCAAAGGGATGAGTAATGATAAAAATATAATCATTTTCATTAAGTATTTTCAGGAGCTGAAGAAGCAAAAAGAGAAGGGCGATCAGGTACAATTTTTTCCTGAAAAAAAAATCCTCAGGGCGCATGTGCCCTCATCTGGGGGCACATGGCCAGGTGCCCCACCCCAGGGCACATGGCTAGGTGCCCCCGGGGGGTAAATGGACAAAAAATTTGAAAAATTCAAAAAAATTTCAAAAATTCAGAAATTGTCTATAATGTTAAAAATGACATTTTTTCTAAAGGAACCATCATTATAAACTTTGTTTTAACCTTCAAATGATGGTTCTAATAGTAAAATCTTCAATTGATCATTTCATGAACAATCTGCTTCATATGACAATTCTGTCTGTTGGGTACTAACCAGAAATGTGAAGGCAACCTTTTTAGTCCTAACAGGTGAATTGGCGAGATCAGTGTTCCCCAAGGAACGTCATGCCAACCTTGCAGCGAAAAGAAAGGAAGCACCACCCAGCTAAACATTCTCATGGTGTTGTATTCCGGCAGAAGGCAAGACAAGGATGGACCAGAGATGCTAGTCGATGCACTACGCCTGAAGATTTCACTCAAATCCACATTCTCATCAATCTTACATCATCACCATCATTCCATTTTTTTACATCACCTTTTACCATTTGTCACCTAGTTATGTTAGGTTCATTTATATTATATGCATTAATGTTGAAGACCTTGAGAATGAAGATGACTGGGCCCGAGATCCCCTTCAACAAAATCTACGATGACTTGGTCATTTCTTCACACTCACGGATAAGCCAAAATTGAACATTGGAGGGACGATGGTTCCTAATCAGGTGTCTTGACCTCCAATAGACAATCTATATCTTCAACTATTTTCTACATAATTTTTTTATGTTTTCACATCCATCTCCATTTCATTCTTCATCATTACTAATTTTATCCCATCATGTTTTATTCCTTTTTTTTATCCCATCACGCTTTATTCTTTCCTTTCTTTTTATACCATCGTGTTTTTATTTTATCCCACCGTGTCTTTTATTTTATCCCACCCCATCATGGCAATTGTCATGCCATTGTTTCTTCTTTACCATCATTCTATATTAGTCCCACCATTATCTTTCAATCTCACTATGGCTTAAGTCTGTTTTGTCGTTTTCCGAATACCGGGTTTCTACCAGAGCGTGATTCATGGTTTTCACGATACTTGAGCAATTTTGTTATGATTAAACGAACCCTTTTAGAACTTGAGGTTCTTCCACTCAGAATTAAACTGAGTATTTTGGTGAAACTTGAATGAACTTGAGATTCCAAATATGATGGATTGGTATTCTTTTCATTTTAAGATCAACTTCTCTTTTAAAAATTTTAGCCCATCACAGTACAAGAACACCGCAAAGTTCGGGTTGTTGGCTGATGATGAACCTACGAATTCGAGGACTCCTCACCACGCTGAGGGTTGGCTACATCCTTTTATCCTTTATCATTTACTTTTTCATCTCTCGTGCCAAGGGCATGTCTTTTACCAATCAATTATGTGATGTTTTGATAAGAACATGAAAGCGATCTAGAATACTCAGCAAGATTCATATTGCAAGATCGGGTAGATAAGCGTGTCTATATCTACACCTTGATGCCACCTTTTCAGTCCATCACCATTCCATTCCGCTACATTCATCTACGTTCACTTGCATTCCATTACAGTTCACTACGAATCACTCCGCTTCATTACATGCCATTCCCTTACAAAGCCGACATCAAGGCGAGGCAAGCTGTAGACACGCCAAATTCGCCTAATTCAGTGCATAAAACTCATGTTTTATAGGGTAACATGTGCGATTGACTTTAGAATGATGCCGGGTCTTTTTAGGTTGATTTGAAGCTTCGCTGAACGAAATCGGATGTTTTCCGAAGTTTTCCGCAGAAAGCCATAATTTTCGAGCGAAAGCCACACGTAAATCGTGTAAACACGGAAATTGGCTGAATGACCAATACCTAATGATCATGAATTGAAGGTTATGGTCATATTCACACCCCGGACAAGTTTTGTTGCATTCCGTGCCTTTCCGGTTTACCGTCGGAGTCATTTTGACCAGTATCGGATCTTCTGTTTACTGCCCTAACTTATGGACAAAATTATGAAGTTTTGGAGTGTGTGATGGATGATATGATACTATATAAAGCTTCTTCGGCCTGTTATCTTTCCAACGCAACAAACGGCGTCGAATTCTGAGTTCAGGAGTGTTCGTAATGGCTTCTGGAAGAAGGACGCGCGAAACCAGTCCCATGCGCCCGGGTTCCTGGTCACATGCGCCCGGGACCCAGGGCACGTGCCCATGCGCCCTACCAGTGAGGCACGTGACCTCGTGCCCTCACTTGAGGGCACATGTGCCCTACCCTGGAGGCACGAGGGACCCAGTTTTTCACCGGGACTCTACCACTGAACCACCGATCGGATAAGACCTGTTTTCTCAGGATTTGTGCCCATGCGCCCTCACTAGGGGGCACATGCACCCCTCAGTCGGGCGCATGCGCCCTGCACTAGTGCGCATGCGCCCAGGGGTGGAGCGCAAAGCCCCTATTTTTTAGCCTTGATAACGCTGTATGTTCTCCTATAAATTAACTCCAATTCCGGTCATTCCAGAGGCATGAGCATGACCCCCCAGGCATCTCAAGACGTCCAACCACCCTCCTGCATTGATTTTGTGATTTTTAGAGAGAGAATTTTGAGTTTTTAGAGAGATAAAAGTCGGTTTAAGAGAGAGGAAGGCTGTTCTACAGGTGATCAGCCAGGTCTCTCTTCTTCGTCCTCTACAGAAGTGTGTGGACGTCTGCTGTCCAAGCTTTCTTCATCAAAGTTCTTCATATACAAGTCTTATTGAGTTTACAATCAACGGAACTTGATTCCGAGGTTGGGGCTGGTCGTGACGAGCGCAGAAGAAAAGTCGCGCCTGGCAGATTCTGGACTACTACTTGGCTTTTTCGACAACACAGATTTGGCTATATCTTTCTCTATTCAACTCAGAATATTTCTGTTCTTTTTCCTATCTCTTTGTTTAGTGATTCTACATCCTCCTATAATTTTTTATATTTCTTTGCATTACTTTTACTCTATTAATCCGAAAAATAAAAAAGGGGTTAGAGATAACCCGAATCTGGTCAGTTTCTAGTCAATTGTGTGTTTTATGTTATTCTCTTTACATATACTCCACTTTGTCTAGTTCTAATTGTCTATTTCACTTGTTTGTTTGTCTAGTTGCACAGAATATCAAGCACCCACCGCGTTGAGGATTCTTCTTCATCGGCCGGCCGAAGAAGGAGAAGCTTTAACCCGCACTCTTCATGCTAAGGTATACACGGTCATCTCTCAATTTAATTTCATAAATCGGAACCCGCGGTTCCTGGCGACCACGTTTCTTTCTTCTCATCCTCCTCCCACATGACCCGAACCGTCTCTTTGGTGATCGAGCGACGCCAAGGGATGAAAGTTCGGGGATCAATGTGAGTGTGGGACCGAGGTGAGATTTGCTTTCCGTGCTTTATTCCTTTCTTTTATCATCCCCTCTTGAGGTGACGATCTGGGTTCACGGACTTCCCTGAAAAGGAGAGGACCCCGTCGAATTTTTAGAGTCGACAAGGGAGAGCTGAAGGCAGGCTTGGGGCTGAAGGCGGCCGCCGGTCAGTGAGGGAGAGCTGAAGGCGGGCACCGGTAGGGAGGGAGAGCTAAAGGCCGGCGTCAGGCTGAAGGCGGGCACCGGGTTGAAGGCGGGCGCCTGTCGGGAGGGACAGCTGAAGGCAGGCGCTGAGCTGATGGGCTGAAGGCAGGCGCCGGTTGGAAGGGAGAAAGAGTCGAAGGCGGGAGCCGGTAGTTACAAATTATAGGTGGGTGTCGATCGTGAGGGAAGTTACAATATTTTTTTATTTAAAATATTTTAGATTATATTATTTTAGGTTAAAATATTTATGTAATATGGATCTGATAAATATTAAAATATTGAGTATATAAGAAATATATATACATAAATTTTTAAAATATTATTTGTACTTATATATAGTTATTTAAAATATTAAACTGTTATTAATATTAATACATTATTTTTTATAAAAAAATATTAAATTATAAATTATTACATTTTTAAAAATTAATATAATTATTATATTATATATTATAAAGTAATCTTAAATTATCACTAAATAAAATTTGTTATTATATTATTGTATTTATATATATTTAAAATTATACTTAATTATTATTTAAATAATTTTATTTATATTAATATATTATTTTATATTCATATAAATATTAAAATATTTATATTATTATATTACTCTTTTTAATATATTTATTATACATTTTTATATTTATTTATTATTTTATTTTTTTAATATTAATAAATAATAAATTATTATTATTATTATTAACATACATCATTTTATTTTATTGAATGAGATTACACATTTCTCTAACAATGTAATTTTCTAATGAGGTGAATCCGTAGACACTTCGTAGGTATTGATAGTTTTACCTACGAATGATCAAATTAGTAGGTATGGTGAGTAGGTGAATGTAACATTTACCTACTAATTCTTACCTACGGGCAATGTTTTCGTAGGTAAAGCGACGATTTCTTGTAGTGTTACTTCATACTCGTCATAAACTAAACAATTGATGTTTTGATTTTTACATATAAAATATGACATAAATAGGGTTTTAAAAGTTTAATTTGATAGTTTCAAGATTTACCAAGTATAATTACTTGATTTCTATTAACTAGGTTTATATTAGTACATAACTATTAATTCTATGGCTCATAAAACCAATTATATAGAAAAAATGTTTTACCAAAAACATGATCAACATTATACAAAATATCATTTTTTTAATTTGGTTCAAGAATTTTTAGTGAACAATGACAATTAAGTTCAAAATCCTTGACTAAGCCAATCATGGGTTATTAGGCCAAATCATGTATTTTTCTTATGATTGTATGGTCAAATACTTAAACGAGATTGAGAAATATACTTGGAACTTTTTGAGAATTTTTTTGAATTTTTTTAGATTTTTTTGGCTTTTCTTCATTTGCTTCAAGTGCCAAATCAAGAAAATCTAGAAATGACTAAACTGGCTGAACCGGGCAGCTCGACCAGGCTAGACTAGGGTGACAACTATGTTGTGGTAGGCGATTGGGCCAAGCTTGAGTTGGTGCTAGGTAAGATGCATCCATCACTGGACTAGACGTGCACGAGCGGTGCTCGCGGGAAGATGGTGGGAGAGGCAATGGACGGTGGTGGGCGGACATTGGTGGTGACTAGAGGGGATGATGTTGGCGATAATGGCGGCAATGGCAAGGAGGGCGGTGGCCAGTGGTGGTAAAGAAGGAAGCTCCCGACGATTGCTTTCGACGAAAACAAGGGAGGCGACGGGGTAGGCAACCAGCCGACCAATGATGCTTGCAAGGGGGAGGAAAGGGGATGGTGGATTGGCTAGAAGAGAGGGACTGGGAGGGATTGAGGAAAAGTTGCACAATGCGAGAGAGATAGAGATAGAGATAAAGAGGGAGATAGAGAGTTAGACAGAGGGAGAGTCATCGCAGCAAGGAAGGGAGGCAGTAAGGCATGGCTGGGGGGAGGGGGGAAGTGTTATAGAATATTTTTTTCCAACTGTTACAAAGGGCCTTGAGCCTAGGGCCTCACACCTAGTTGGTTGCTCCTAGAGCATGAAATAATTTTTGGCCATGAGCCTAGGGGCCAACTCCTAGTTGGTTCCTCCTAGAGTTTGAAATAATTTTTTCTCAAATATTATCAGTATGTTTTATTCGTTGATCCTGATCCCCCATCTTAAACCATATCTTAGCCATTTGTAAAGAAAACAATGTCATAATTTCAAAAGATACCTTCATAGATGTTAATTTGGTTATGTACAACCAACCATTCCGAAATTACAGATGTCATATCGATTATTATATTTCTATTAATTAAAATATCTATTGATTAAAAAATTTATTAAATTATGTCAACATATGTCATTTCGAGTTGGCAATATCAACGTTCTCCGTTAGTTATAAACGCTATGAACTATGTAGCTCCCTATCATCCTTCTCTAATATCTCACTTGTCAATGCAGAATCACATGTGAATGTCATACCTAGTATGTCATTTTGTATATTTTTTTGTTAAATCGTCCAAAACCAATACAAAAATGATATTGGCTTATTGCAAAATATTCAAATCAATTAGGGCACGTCCTCTCCCTCGAATGCACGTTGCAAATGACTACATCATATACCTTTGTTATCATTTATATATACCTTATAATCACAATCTTTTGCATATCACCAAAAAATCTCTTGTAATTCTATCATAAATTCTTTCAAAATAATAAAAACAATACATAAATTTTGTGTATTCTAGAATTTTCTATCAAACTTCAAATAAAAAAAATATTTTCTACTGCAGACGAACTAACCATAAATAATCCAAATTGACTAACCAAAATGATTGTAATATATCCCATATGTGCGGGTGCACTATAACTCTAATCATAATTTCATAGTATAGTTCAAAACCTAGATCCCTCTATAAATTGAGTAATTTATATTTGTTTAAAAATAAGTATGACGTTCTTTTATCTTCATTTATTAGATATTTAATTAGAGATTAATGTTTCAGAAAAAAAACTGAGCTAACTACTTCAGTGCTAATTGGTATCAATATAGTTTCTCCACATTTTATGGTGTCATCATATTTGATCAATTTCTTTTATTGATTATCCTTGATAATCTACATTGGAAAGACCTCTCTCTCTCTCTCTCATCCTTACTGATACTTCAAAATAAATTATATTGGGTAACTAAAACCATTTTACATCGCCGTCAATTAAACACCAAGTTAAAGATGAATTTATAGAGTAAACGAGTATACTCGGAATAGCACAAGGGATTCTAAATGAGATATCCTTCTAATCTAAGGACTAGCAGCCTTGTCTCCATCCTTGGGTCTGGTCCTTGCCCTCCTTGTCATATATATTGAAGTTAACAAATAGAAAAAGAACTAAAATATGATGTGCTACCGCACGCATAAGTCACGAGATCTCGGGCTAGTTAAGCACAACGACATAGATATAGATGGGATAGATATATATTTCGAAGGAGATTGACATGCATATATTTGACGGCCAGTTGGCATCCCACCCTGTCCCGTGGGCAGGGATCGAGGGCCGCAGGAGCCCACCTTCTCCCGGATGGGGGGGGGGGGGAGGTCCAGGTGACGATTGAGCAGTCCGTCGCGTGCAGCATGGCACGTTGCTTGGCTGGCTATCCTGAACAAAAAAAACATGCATATATATATGACATTTTATAAAGGATCCATTTCGATCCATCCTAAAGTAAATTTTACATAAATACTTTCAAGAATTAACCTTTTCAAAAAGTAATTAAAAATACTATTATATTTGGTTATCTAAATTTTATTTTCCTCAAAAATTTGACCGTAGGAATATTTAAGTGAATGAAAGCGAGTAGATGCTCCACAGCGGAATTCCTTCCTACATCCATATTCTTCCTATTCCTCCTGCATCGTAGCTTACGAAGAGTGCCAGACGCTAGACGATCTGCGGACCAATCACCCCTACGACTCTCGCTGGCAACAACCACTTCATGTTGATCGTTGACGACTGCACCCGATGGATGTGGGTGTATGTGATCAGGACGAAGGATGAAGCCTACTCAGTGTTCAAGAAGTTCAAACAGCTGGTGGAGAACATTAATGGACATTGAGTAAAGACTTTGAGGACTGGCCGGGGTGGCGAATTCCTGTCCACTGAATTCAACAAACTCTGTGAAGATGCGGGCATCGTGAGGCACCTGACTGCACCGTACACTCCACAACAGAATGGTGTGGTGGAACGAAGAAATCGGATGGTGATGTCGATGGCGAGGTCACTTCTCAAGAGCATGCATGTTCCTAGCATGTTCTGGGGGGAGGCCGTAAGGCACACGGTTTACTTGCTGAACCGCTTGCCAACGAAGGCGCTAGGAGAACGCACACCGTTCGAAGCATGGACTGGGAGGAAACCACACCTCGCTCATCTGAGGGTGTTCGGTTGCGTTGCTCATGCAAAGGTGGTGTTGCCACACCAGAAGAAGCTTGATGATCGAAGTCAGGCAATGGTGTATCTTGGCGTCGAGCACGGTTGCAAGGCGCATCGCCTCTATGATCCTCGGTGCGGCAAACTCCATGTAAGTAGAGATGTTAAATTTGAAGAATATTTGGAATGGAGTTGGAATGCAGGTGCAGACATCGGAGATGCATCAGAATTTATTGTGATGAAGAACTACTCTCCCAAGATAGAATCAAGTGACTCCAAACCTATTTCGGCCCACCCGATTGGAGATCTGTCTGCCTTGGCAATGACATCACCAGGCTCGGAGGACATTACAATGGCCCCAACGACTCCTATAGTAGATCCATTGGCGGGTGCATTAGCTGTACCTTCTATGGCCACTCCTACATCGCACCAAAGCAGCAGTAGTAGCACAAATGATGGAGTTGTTCGGTACAGGCACATTGATGACATCATGCGGGATGCAGTGAGAGTGGAGCCTCATGAGGAAGAACTCGGAAATGAGGCGTTGCTAGTTGAGATGGAGGAGCCATCTTGCTACCAAGAAGCTGTCAGAGAAACCGCTTGGGAAGAAGTGATGCAGAAAGAGATCGAGTCCATTGAGAAGAATGCAACGTGAAAACTCACTGAGCTACCGCTAGGACAATGACCCATAGGTCTAAAATGGGTGTACAAATTGAAGAAAAATTGAGCTGGAGATGTGATCAAGCACAAGGCAAGGCTAGTTGCAAAAGGGTATGTTCAGCGGCAAGGTGTCGACTTCGAGGAAGCCTTTGCTCCGGTGGCCAGACTTGACACGGTACGTGTCATCCTTGCAATTGCAGCCAACCGCAACTGGCAGATTCATCATCTTGATGTGAAATCTGCATTCTTGAATGGAGAACTCGATGAGGTGGTGTGTGTAACTTAGCCAGAGGGCTTTGTTGTGAAAAACAAAGAGCATTGTGTATCCAAGCTGAGCAAGGCACTGTATGGGCTCCGACAAGCTCCACGGGCGTGGAACAACCGACTTGATAGGAGCTTGAGGCATCTCGGGTTCACCAAATGTAAACAAGAACAAGCAATATACGCAAGAGGAGGACGGCACACAGGTATAATTGTTGGTGTTTATGTCGATGATTTGATTATTACAGGAGAAAATGTGGAGGAAATCGCAGTCTTCAAGCAGCAGATGATGACTGAGTTCGAGATGAGTGACCTCGGGCTACTCACCTTCTACCTCGGCATTGAAGTAGCACAAGAAGAAGATCGGGTGACACTCAAACAATCGGCTTACGCCAAGAAGGTGTTAGCTCAGTTTGGCATGACTGAGTGCAACGCAACAAAGTTCTCTATGGATCAGAAGGCACAGCTGCACAAGGATCCAGAAGGAGAACCGATAGATGCGACGGAGTACCGGTGCATGATTGGTTGTTTGAGATATTTACTCCACACAAGACCAGATCTTTCCTATGCAGTTGGAGTGGCTAGTCGGTTCATGGAGAAACCCATGATGATGCATCACAAGGCAGTGAAGCAAATTCTGAGATACTTGAAAGGTACAATTCATTGTGGACTTGTATATGTAAAGAAAAAAGGAGAAGAGAAAAGATCATCGGCTACAACGATAGTAACTTAGCTGGTGATGTTGATGATCGAAAAAGCACCAGAGGTATGGCATTCTATATCAACGATAACCTTATGTCATGGAATTCACAAAAGCAGAAGATGGTAGCATTGTCATCATGCGAAGCTGAGTTCATGGCAGCAGCATTGGCGGCAAGCCAGGCGTTATGGCTGATAAGTTTGTTGGGAGAACTGACAAAGCAAGAACTTAAGCCAGTGAAATTGTTTGTTGACAACAAGTCTGCTATTGCCTTAATGAAGAATCCCGTTTTTCATGGCCGCAGCAAGCATATCGACACAAAGTTTCATTTTATCCGAGAATGCGTGGAAGGAGGACAGATCGTGGTCGAGTTTGTTCGCACGGAGGAGCAACGAGCCGATGCACTCACAAAGGCTTTGCCAGGCGTGAAGCTTGCATCAATGAAGTATTTACTTGGCGTCCGTAATCTTGAGCCACATCAGGATTAAGGGGGAGTATGTTGGAAATAATTCTGCTGCGGACAAGTCGTGCAGGCGTTACCGCGTCATCCGCAGCTGCGCACGGCTTGTGCGGGACGCAGAGGCAACTGCATGCACTGGCTCCAACGGATTGCGCAGACGTTACGATGTCATCCGCAGCTGCGCACGGGTTGTGCGGGAAGGGGAGGCAACTGCATGCATCGATTCGGCGGAACCGGCGAATGGATAGCGTAGGACATTTTTTATTATTTTTTAAGTGTAGAACGTTGGTGACATTTTTCTCCTATTTAAGTGAATGAAAGCTAGTAGATGCTCCACAGCGGAATTCCTTCCTACGTCCATATTCTTCCTATTCCTCCTGCATCGTAGCTTACAAAGAGTGCCAGATGCTAGATGATCCGGGAAGGCAAAGTGAGGTCGACATGCAGCAACTCGAGTGGCACCTCTGCTCGACAGGTGGCTGCCTCTGGGAAATGATGTCTTGCATGCTTTGCAATTGTACACCCTTGGCACAGCTTGTCGGGGTGCTTAATGAATGGCACACCTATCGCCATCTTCTTCTCTGCCAGCATCTTCAAGGAGTGGAAGTTGACATGCCCAAGTCGAGTGTGCCAAAGCCAAGCTTTGTCCAATATGTTGGTGAGTAAACACACTGGATCGTTGGTCTCCATCTTGACTTTGTAAAGGTGTTTGGAGGAACTTCTAATTTTAATGAGCAATACGCCACTAGGATCATACATTCATAAAAAATCACCTAGCCTCCAGCTTGCAGCTGGATCATGTAAAGGTGATTGGAGATATCCCCGCCTCCAGCTCGCAGCTACGGCTCAACCTTTTCTTCATTCAACAGAATAAGGTCGCGTGTTTCCACGCTCGCAGACAGTAGCAATGCCGGCTCCTCTTCCTCTGTGCATGAGAGGTTCACCACTTCTTTGCATAGTTTTTTTTCTGCATTCAGATGCATAATGGCCCATTTTATGACAGTTAAAACATTTAATGTGACTCTTGTCGCGTCTACTGCTGCCAGAGCCACCTGTGCCATCCTTGCGCAGCGATCCGCTGCGTGGACCTCTGCCGTGACCGTGTCCTCCCCAGCTGTGGTTGTTCGAGGTTGAATCCCTGTTGACTTTGTCCTGCCGAGCCTGCCACTCAGTTTGGATGAACAGAAGCTTGTCGTCGTCGTTGCCGTTGGGGTTGCGTAGGCGTGCGCGCTCCCCGTAAGCCGTCAATCGCCCGACTGCTTCCTCGAATGGCATGGTGTTGAGGTCGCAGAACTGCTTGATGCCGGCGATCACCTGGGTAGTACTTAGCAGGTACTGTGTTGAGGAGCTTCTTTACCAGCGTCGCATCGTCGAGCGTCTCCCCAGACTTGCGTACTTCACGGACATCGCGCTAAGTCTGCCGGCGTAGTCATCCAGCGTCTCCCCCTCCTTCATTCGCATGACGTCAAAGTCGTTCTTCAACGTCTGCAAATGAGACACGATCTTCCCCGACGAACCTCGTTTTGAGGCTGTCCCAGACGTCCTTTGCAGTCTTCTTCTTCGCTACCTGCAACTGGATGTCTTCCGGGAGCGCTTGGAGAAGAAATGCCCTCACCGTCTTGTCCTTCGTCTCGTCCACGTCCGCACCATCCGCTCCTTCCACTGCCTCCTAAACATCTTGGGCCTGCATCAGCGCGTCCACCTTGATCGCCCAGGTGGTGTAATTTGTCGCCGTCAGCTGCGGGTAGCAGAACGATATGCCGCCACCACCCTTCGTCATCGCAGCTTGAGGGACAATCGACATTTGCTTGAACCGAAGATGCTTTGGCATGCAACCTGACGCTCTGATACCAGGTGAAGAGAGAAAGCCTCACTTTACCTTCCCGGATCGTCTAGCGTCTGACACTCTTCGTAAGCTATGATGCAGGAGGAATAGAAAGAATATGGACGTAGGAAGGAATTCCGCTGTGGAGCATCTGCTCGCTTTCATTCACTTAAATAGGAGAAAAATGTCACCAACGTTCTACACTTAAAAAATAATAAAAAAATGTCCTACGCTATCCATTCGCCGGTTCCGCCCAATCAATGCATGCAGTTGCCTCCCCTTCCCGCGCAACCCGTGCGCAGCTGCGGATGACACCGTAACGTCCGCGCAATCCGTTGGAGCCGGTGCATGCAGTTGCCTCTGCGTCCCGCACAAGCCGTGCTCAGCTGCGGATGACGCGGTAACGTCTGCGTGACCCGTCCGCAGCAGGATTATTTACAACAATATACACATACTAAAAATGCGTAGTTCAGAATCGTAATATATAGAAGAAGCTTCTGCTTCAATAAATTTATTCAGTGACCAACTGCGCAGGCACACATGATTTAGGTAGTATTTTAGGCCGGCTAATTCCTTCTGATCATACAGCTAGTTAGCGATTACTATTATAGTACCGCTGAGGAATAACAAGAATACATACGCATGAGTATCTAAAAGCACGTAATCATCCTCCACCGAGTACCAGCAAGCTAGAGTATGCATGCATATGGCGATGCTGTGTTTATCTTACGTATCTCTCTTGCGGGAAAGCGTATGAAAGAAAAATATAAAGGATCAGATTACACCAAGATGCGAAAATCGGTTTAACTTGTGGCAAGTGCATATACACATGCTAAAATGAGCGGACCTCAGAATCGTTATATATAGAAGAAGCTTCTGCTTATATAAATTTATTCGGTGACCAACTGCGCAGGCATATGATTTAATAGGTAGTGTTTTAGGCTGGCTAATTCCTTCTGATCATACAGCTAGTCAGTGAGAATCGGTTTTAGCTTATGCAAGAATGCATAAGAAAGAAAACAGGAAGGATTAAGATTCCATCAAGATGCGAGAATCGGTTTTAACTTTATAGCAAGTGCAGGCGTGGAAACAAATCAACGAGGTACGTAATTAAGGAAGAACCGAATCAGTACTTAATAGTAACGTAGCCTCCGCACGAGCCCAGCCGGCGGTGTATAAAGCTGATTAACGTGAGTATACGCTTGCACGTAGCAACTTCCTGCAGTCGGTGTGCGAAACGTCTCCCCTCACAATTAAGCTTCGTGTTGTCGAGGCAGCGCCTCCGCCGGCGCCCGTAAAATGTCGTCATCCGATGGGGTGTGCCGCTATGGCAGCAAGTGGATGGCGGAAATTTACGACCAGAGGAACCGGAAGACCATCTTTCTCGGCAGCTTCAGCACCAAGGAAGAGGCCAACGCAGCTTACAGAAGGAAGGAGAGGGAACTAAGTGGCTCCGGTCGGTCCGAGACCGGCAACGCCAGCGCAGCCAACTCTCGTCGCCTGGCCGACATGGATCTGCACGAGTTTTTGCAGGCTAATGGAGTCATCTATCGCAAGTAGGGGATGCCATTAATTAGACGATGTTTCAAAGCTTATAGTTTGTTAAGCACCCAAATGAATAGTTTCTCTGTCATTAGCTTTTATAATTGTTTTGACTTTTCAGTGGACAAGAAGTCTTTTAATTAATTTGTATCTCTCTCTCTCTCTCCCCCTAACACTGAATACCGACAGAAAACATTGAATTAATTATACACGCTGACATGTACGTACTTTTCAATGTCACAATTAATATGCTTAATATTCATATATATATATATATATACTAGTCAAATAAACGTGCTCCGCACGTGTAACGGTAAAAAGATAAGAGAGCGTTATAAATATTTTATTTAAAATAATCTACTTCACCAGCCAGATTGATTTCACTTTCTGCGATGAATTATTTGCTTTATTGGGGATGAAACCAAACTTGAATAATCTTTTTTTTTCATCTTTGGATGCAAAATTACATATGTTTCTACTTATTTTCAAAACTCAATATTGATTTAGGCGGATGATTTTAACTCAAAACTCAAAACTCAAAATTCTACTTATTTTCTATATTTAATGAGTAACTCAAAACTCTGTTCGATAAAAATTTAATTCAAATCTTGTATTATATTAAAAAAGTAACTCAAAACTCTCAGAGAACTAAAAGGAAAGAAATGCTTGTACTCTTAAGGACTTGTCGAACAGTAAATCTAAAAGTCACAATCCATTAATTATGAAGACATTATAGTATTCTATAGACATTTCAGATCAAGAAAGAATTCAAGAACTGGAAAGGTTCTCAGACCAATCAAAAAAATAGCAACAAACAACTCTATGGAAACCTACATATGTGTCATCTTGAATCAAAACAAGAAGAAGAATAGGAGAGCTCCAAATATGTAACCGAAATACAAAAAAAAATCAAATCTAAAAAAAATCAAATCTAAAAATCAAAGCTTAATTAAAAAAAATCGTAAGTCTCTGGAACCTAAAACCGAAATAATGGAACCTATAAAAATCAACCCTGAATCTGAAAGATTCAATTAGATCTACAAAAGCAAAAGTACAAATATAGTGGGTAATCAGATCGAAATGTGAATTTGTCAAAAATGTTTATTCTAAAGCATCAAGTCCCCAAGATAATAATAAACCACCAGAAGTACAGATCTAGCTTCATATGCTAAACTGAATCCCATAAGCTACTCTAGGGCTTTTGAAACAAATTTGGTTTCCTGCATTTACTTGGCATAATGGTGTTGTAAACAGGGCAGAAACAATGATAACGACCATCAAGGAGAAGTCTGTAAAATAATTTTACGCCAAAGACGGATCATCATATGTGCTGGTAACAAGTCAAGTAGTCGGTAAAGATGCAATATCTTCCAGTTGTATGTATTTCAATTGCACCAACATCATCCCTGATTAGAGTTTACATGTGGCAACTCATTTCTGATATACTTCTTTAGTCCTGGAGAAGTCAAAGAATGTGTTGCTTCAAGTTAGCAATAAGTGACACCTCAGCTATGGACATAAAATGTTTAAAAAAATTAACAAAATAACTAATTGAAAGTTTGAAATAAAAAATGGCCAGGTCTAGAATTTGAATCCAGTGCTCACTGCAAGACATTTCAAAACTCATAACCTCAAAATACTAAACCAAAGATATTTTACTGTCATTAGATAATTAATAATATTTATCTTGATTTTGTGTTGAAGAGGACATTCTGTATTGGTAAAGATAAATTAATTTT
Organism: Cryptocoryne crispatula var. balansae; assembly: GCA_036172225.1. Taxonomy (NCBI): domain Eukaryota; kingdom Viridiplantae; phylum Streptophyta; class Magnoliopsida; order Alismatales; family Araceae; genus Cryptocoryne; species Cryptocoryne crispatula. Next base: position 27,362,519 of record CM069927.1, read on the forward strand.
ATTTATATAAAGAATGAATCTTCTATTTTGTTTCTAATAGTAATATTTTTATGTCAAATTTTTTACCAATATTGATTTAGAGTTATGGAATCGTAAATAACTTTTACATCTTTAACAAGAAAATATCATCATTAATGATATTTATATCTATGTAGACGTTTGAGATTTGAGAATCCAAAGATATGAAAATTGAAAAATCCAAGAGTCTTAAAGTTTACATAAACATGAAAAGTCAGAATGCAGAATATCAAGAAAAGTCAGAAAACGATGAAAAACTTGAAATTTCAATCACAAAAATAGAAAATATGAAAATAGAAGATTCTCATATCTAATCAAGGGGCTAATAAAAAATGGAAATTTGATGCTGAAAGTAAAATCCAAAGCTCCCTGTTGTCGATATCCAATTTGACTAAAATTCACAAACCTGTTTTATGTCATTTTTTATCAATATTGATTTACAGTTATAGAATCCTAAATAAATTTTACATGTTTAACAAGAAAATATCATCATTAATGATATTTATCAATATGTAGATACTTGAGATTTGAGAATCCAAAGATATAAAAATTGCAAAATTCAAAAGTCTTAAAATTGACAGAAACATGAAAAGTCATAATGTAGAATATCTGAGAGTCTGGGAAGTATGATACCATTATCTCATCGTTGTGTATTTTACTGTTATTGAATAATTAATGATATTCTTCTTGATTTTGTGTGGAACAAGACGTTTTGGATTGATAAAGATAAATAAATTTTATTTACACAAAGGATGAATCTTCTATTTTGTTTCTAATAGATATTTATTAGAAAAATAAAATATCTATTAGAATCCAAAGATATAAACATTGAAAAATCCAAGAGTCTTAATAGTTTACATAAACATGAAAAGTCAAAATGTAGAATATAAAGAGAGGTCTGAAAACACTGGAAAACCTGAAATTTCAATCAGGTATCTAGACAAAAATAGAAAACACGAAAATAGAAGATTCTCATATCTAATCGAGGGGCTTTTGAAAAATGGAAATATGATGCCGAAAGTAATTTTCAGATCTAGCCAGTCCTAAAATGCCTAACGAGGGGGTTAAATGTGATATTAAGAATATGAAATCCAAAGCTCCCTAAAACCCAAAGTTATGAAAAAAATCTTAAAATCAATAAAAATGAAAAAGCAAAACATCCAAAGGTCCCTAAAAATCAGAAACCTGCAAATATGAAAACATCAAATCTGAAATATCGTGAAACAGGTGGAGATCAAAACTCTTGAGAATTTCGATAAATCTATAAACAAATAAAGTTAAGGAACTTGATCATTTTAGAAATCATGAAATGTTGGAAATATGAAGAAACTCAAAGAAATATAGAAGTACATAAATTTTCACAAACGACAAAATTTCTAATGAAACTGAAATTCTGAAAACCTTTAAAATTATAATTATATAGAGTTAGAAAACTATTAGAAAAAGTTTTAATCCCAATCTCCACATAGTCAGGTGTTTTGCACAAAGAAATTTGAGTAGTTAACTATGAGTAGGAAAAAAGCACATGACCAATAAATTTGTGTAGTTAACTATGAGAAGAAATAAAGGCACGAACCCACAGAATTCAACAGGAAATAGTGATAGAATGATTGCGAAAAGAGAAAGGAGAAGGAGACTACACCCGATAGTTCTTAAAATCACCAAGGGCATCGGACGAAGCTCCCCTCCTTCAAGGATAGATGTCGACAACTTGAAGAAAAGGAAAGGGTAAGTTGCGGTCAAGGAAAACAAAGGCAAACAAGGAGAATAAAAGGAGGCAAACAAATAAATACGTAAGGTGCTGCCTTAATTTGCTTCACAACCTCTTTACCTTCTCTGTTTGAACAACAAAATGTGATCCCCTTATAATAATTTCATTAATAAAATAAAGAAAGAAACATGAGAAGATCAGTTCCTGCTGTAAGTGAAGGCTAAAATCATTACAAATTAATATTAATGACAGCATTTAGGTAGCCTAATTTCTCGTCCATACTGCTAAGATCAAGACTCCATGGCTGCTTACCAGTAAAGTAAAGGGAGGAATCAAATCATTACTTAATTAAAGGACAAAAATATTCTTTCAAAACTGCAAGGTGTTGTCCAACTAAATATATCAAGAACAGGTAGAATCATTGTAGGAAAAAACCACAGTCAAGAAATATGAAATATCATTGTCATCATGCTTCTACTGATTTATATTGTGAGAACACTTATATCATCACCCAGATAAAAATATTGAATAAAAGAAGAAGTGGATCGATCATTACCTCTCTTTAAAGGGCTTCATCAAGCACTTGCTCGTCATCAGAAGTAATAACTTTTACATACAACTGAGCCAAGCAGTTCTAAATCCTGAGAAGTTGGAGTTCTAAATCCTGAGAAGTTGGAAATTTCCATTTTCGTATCAGTTATTTTCTATAAACATCATAAAGAAATGATAAACTAAACATATATATATATATGCATCCCCTATAATTTTCAAATGTAAAATAAAGGTGAATAAGTTGTTGATGGTACAGAAAGCAAATAAAATACCAATACAAACCTTCCATGCTTATGAAACAACGATCTCAAAATGGATTGTGGTGGGTGTGCAGTTAAAAGCAGATCCACTATTTGGTTCTTCGGAGCATCAAATACTTCCTCAGGTGACCTTTTGATGTACAACAAGCATCTTTAAATTTTCTTCAATGTTTGATTCAGTGATGGTGGAGTTGTCATCAGCAAAATCACCCATTTTAAGCTTGACACGTCTCCTATAAGCTATTTGGATTTTTTTCTGCCAAATTTGCCAAGTTAAGCATGTGTGCAAAGGAACTGGAAACGACAATGGAGTCACCAGGATCCAAACTTGTCAGGATATTGCCAAGCTCATTCAACTTCTTTGAATCATTCTTTCTCTCATACTCGGCAGATAATTCGTAGCACTCTTGCACCAAACAACAGAGCAAGAATAAGACCTTAGTAGATCATATTGAAAAGAATATTAGCTAATGAAAATGTATAACTCGTGTATTTTGTACAGACTAAAGGATGAACCTATGTTTGCAGATTAGCGTATCCTACAGTCCCAAAAAATTTCTTGTTCTCTCTACAAAGACAAGAATCCACATGAGGTCTCAAACAAATGCACGATGGGCAGTATGTAAAAGAAATAATAGTGGAGAAGATGAGATAGGTAAAAATCTTTCACAAAAAACCATTTTCAAACTGAAGTGATAATCTGTCATAAAAAAATGACATTCAAAGATATAAAATAGGTCCATCTCAAGGAAAGTGGACTTGGAATTGGGTCCTGGATCATACATGCTTGATTCCAATTCCTATCCGGATGAGATCTACCAAATCTGCATATCCAAAGTGCACAGAACCCAATCGAGAATCAGAATGGATTGGTTTGATTTTAAAAATGTTCAAAATAATAAGAAAAATTTATAAAAATAGGGAACACCTAACAGATGGTAGACGTGGGAAGATGCGGGCCCTTAACGGATGCTTCATGACGAGGGTGAACTCCACCGTCTCCGAAAGGTCAACGCCGTCTTTCCCCTCCATGGTCTTCCACTTGACGCCCACACCAGTTGGCAGTGAAGCACTGGAGGTGCAGCAAGGCCAAGCCCAGCCCCTAACAATGAAGAAATCATAAAAGAAAAAAAATGAAAGAAATCTTCCACGGATTATCCTAAATAGTAGGGAATGAAGGAACGGTGGAAAAAACTGGGATATTTATGTACCCTACATGTACCATAAAAGTAGGGTCATTCCGACGTCTTCCCGCCACTGACTGGTGGAGGCAGCATCGTTGATTTTTTTTTACCTATAGCAGAATAGCCGCAGAGACGTCATCTGCACATACGGAAAAGGAAGATAATCGTGAGAATAATCCAAACAAACAAGAAAGCTTCTCGTTTGAGAAGAGGTGTAGGGCGAGAGATGAGGGCAAAGCCAATCTCTTATGATGTTGTCTCTGGGAGGGAGGGGGAGATTGCACCAGAGGGTGGCGAAACCATTGGAGACCAGGGGTGGAGGTGATTGATGCGCCGGCAAATCTGTCAGATGACCTAGTGCATCCATTGGGTGAGTGGGCGCGCCCGAGGGAGGAAGATTGGGAGCCTGAAGAAGCGAAGGGTGCGGTTGTAGATGATAGTGGGAGGTTGTGACAGAGGAAGAGCTAGCGCATCTGTCGGGTGACGGGCTACCAAGGGTAGAATATTGGGAGGCGGGGGGCAGTATGCAACTGTAAATAGAATAAGTGGATAAGAAAGAAGCAGTTTCAGTACGTGGGCGAAGAAAGGGTTGAAGAAGCTGCAGTAGTATGGAACTAAGTTTTAGGCCGCTCGCTCTTGACTACACGGAATAACGCCGCTATCATAACCGGTAAAGCGCCGAGAAGATCGAAAAGTTACAGAGATGAGGTAGGGCAGCCGAATGCGGTGCTTAGCCGGAAGCGCACTGACGGCAGCATCCTTGAGCCCCTTCGCATCAGTGGCGGCGGCAGCCTTCACAAGCAGAGGCATGCCTGGAGCTGATCGGGGGACGGAGCGGGAGGAGCCAACGGCATCGGGTGAGTGGGTGACAGACTAAGACATCGTCGATATGCCGTTGGGATGAACACGGTGGAGGAAGAATCGTGAAACATTGGATCAATCGGATCATCGGACGGTCGGAAATAAAAGAGCAAAAAATCGGACGGTCAAACATCGGAGGACGAAAAAACGTCATCGCCACTTCTATATAGTAGGTTAGATAAGGTATTTCGTTCTATTTGATGTTAGTATGAAAGAAAAAGTCTTGTTGTTTTCTGCTGTTACACTCTTGGTCATCTAATTTGATGTTTGCTCCTACGCCACTTTAATTATCAATTAATATTCTCATACACAATATAGTACCTAAATATATTGTAAATCATATATTATAAATCCCATGTTTTGCGTAACAAGTCACGGGATGTAAAGCACTATAAACAATACAAATTAATTAATTATAAGCTGTAAATTGATGAATCTACGTAATAAGTTGTCATATGTTAATTAGCTTCATAATTATATAACTACAGCAACAGTTTATCTGTCATGTACACGCTTCATCGTACGTAGCTATACATCAAATCAGTGGAAAAGAGAAATTTGTCAGCATTTGTAATAATATAATACACACTATATATATCTAAAATACACGTCACCACAATATATAACTTTAATTACCAAGCGTACACCTTGCTAGCTTGGCTCAATAATTTTTTTGTACGAAATTGAAAATGAAGTGAATATATGGTTAAATTTCACCGGGGCATACATGTGATTTCAAATTAAATATTGTTGTGGTACCTCCGCAACACTAGGATATATATAACTGGACATTCTATTTTTATAGGCTGACCTTCTTCGTATTTACTTCCATATTGGAGGTTTTGAGATCTTACTTAACTCAACGAATGAGAGGAAGGCACTACGATTACATGTACGTTATACAAATAGCTAGCTAACATTGTGATTTGCAGTTGATATATACCAAGCTAACCACTTCTTTGGTTAGACTATCAAAGGTGATACTATATCAACATGGCTATTGCTATTTATAGAACATATATTCTTAATATCAAAAGTGATAGTATCAATTATTTTATGTGTTTTGATAATACTATATCAATATTAAAATTGATATTAGGTGTTTGATAACAATATATCAATATCAAAATTGTTATTATGAATTGGATTAATTATAGAGTCAAATCTATTATCAAAATAAAACAATAATGTCAAAATATATTATTAAGAAATAAAAATATATACTAATGATAGGACGTTTTAACCATGCAATTTTCAAACTGTGTTTTGATTTGTCAAAAGTCTCTATAAATCTCAAAAACTTGGCATTAGCCCAAGTTAGATGTTTTATTTTGTTTTGAACTTATATTGTATTATGTAAATTTAATATATATTTTACAAATAAATTTAATTGCTCAACTTAACAACCAGCCAACCCAACAATTCAATTTGCTTCATTTAACTATTATAACTTTTGCCAAATGCATTCAATTCAACTGTTAGTCTAGTTTCCTTTTCAACAAAAACAACATAAACTTTAGTCAAACCAAACTATGAAGGCCCTTAATTGCGATGTTTTTCTTAACCCGTGGCCTTTATAATATGAGTTATTTGTTTTCAATATCAAGCCCCTGGATCAATATTAGTATCAGTTTTAAAACTAATATTGATACCTTATATCGGTTGGTGTCTGAATATCAATATTAATTTTAAAATTAATAGTATAAAAGTTATCATATATAATGTAGGTGCATACTTGTATTGAAAACAATATTCCCCATATCTCTGATCATGTTTTCTAGGGTTGACAACTTATCCACAAGCTAAGATAAATGCATGTCTATCATGGGTGGATCAATTCCTGACATGTTTGCTACAGGCCGATAGACCGTACCCTTACGTGTGGACATGCACTTAAGAAAGACCTGTAAATGAAATCCTAAATAGGCTGTGCTCTGATACCAATTGAAGCAGAACAAGATCAAGATAAAATGAAACTACTTGCAAACTAGCAAATGCTCAATACAACAAACTGATTTAGACATATTGGATACAAGACTTTCAAAGAAATTATCTTATCCATAAATTAAACTATCGGGAAACAAGCATTTCAAGTAGCCAAAGAGATAGTAAGAAGATTAAGTAGCTTTGGGAACTAACCCAAGACAAAAGAACTTTATTTTAGCATGTAACAAAACAAATTTTCTTTAAAATGCGTAGATTCAGGATCACTCTAATATTTTTCCAACATGATGACAAACAACAAATGAACGAAAATAGATAGGGCCTACCCACTCAAGCATGACATATGCAAATTTGAATAATAAACTTGCACGTAGACTTTCTTAGTAAGATTGGACAAGAGAATATCTCAACACTTGAAAGTTGCACCAACTGAATGAACTATTCTTATCAGTGAGTAGATCCCTCCATGAACAACCCTCTTTGACAAATGAATAACCTATCTCAAAGATTCATATTGAACTATATAGATCAAAGGAAACAGATAAATTTCCTAAAAAGGGAAGCTCAGACAACATCATAGCTTCGTGATGTTATTGGATGCTTGCTTTGATATTTAGATCAACCAATCAATCATAACTAATTTATACTGGCATCCACTAATGGTCACCAAGGTATAACTTAGTAGTATGACCTATTGGGAACAGAACCTCTAGGTGTATACACCCCACAGAAGGTGTATGAAACTTATGGAACTCAAGCTTTCCCATCTGTCAAGACTATTTCTCCTGATGGCTGCCATCCACATAAGTCCATTTGAAAATATAGCATCCATCATCATTCACTATAAAACCCCACATTGACATGAAATGATTCATTCACACACAAGAACATGAGGGTGCAACCAGATTTCAGCAGAAGATCGGATGAAAATCAGATGGATTGAAAGAGACCCCAAGTGGAACTTGAGGTGACCACAATTTCCATGACAGATCATGTTCTGTCCAATTCAGAAAATATTCTCTCAATATGCAAGTAGGTATAAGTCAGTTCAATGTTCAACATGTTTTCACAAATAATAGCATCAGCCGGATCTCAATAGAGCTAAGCTCTATAAATACAAAACAAAGTATCCATAAAACCGTAACAGTTGACAAGTTCCCAAGGGGTTGACTAAATACTATTGGCCATCAAGTTTGTATAGATACATGATAATATATCTATATTTTGTATAGATTATGATAATTTTAAATTAAAATTTGATTTTTTTTTATTTCTAAACCGCTATATTCAAACAATATTCTATTGTATATGGCAGTTCATGAGGTGACAGACCTATAGATGATTGAACATATTATCATGATCGATTTATCTTCGCATATGATCAGAGAAATCATTGATAATGTGATGTCAAATAGTGTAATGTAATATAGAAATATTATTTACTCAATAAAATATTATAGAATGTCAAAACATATCAAATATGATTAACTTGTAAGAAAATGTTTCTTTCATGTTTTGACCCTTATTAGCTCTAGCATACATTTAGGCATACCCACAACAATATGTCGTTTGGTCTATCTTAGGCACAAAAGCTTCAATATGGCAACTAGCATGTCGTGTGTCGACAAATGACAATGTATGCTGCCATCTACGTGAGAATGTTGTGCGGTCTATTAAGGCTCCACCTCAATTGTATTGGCCTTCCTTGGATAGGGCTAACTTGGTGCAACATCTTAAGTGTAATGACCCCATATGTCAGCTCCACTTTGCCTCCATAGTAAATACAATCACACCCCGTAGTCAGACATACCTTCCTCGTGTCAAGACTCCTCTACACAATAGTCATCTATGAAATATAGCATCACCCAACATCCCTTCTATGGCCTACTCTAGGTATCCACCAATACTACGAAGCATTACCACTAGGTGGTACCACTCGACATGGACTCAAATCCTTATGCCCTAAGGATGTGCCACACCTACACTACTATGTAATTACACAAATGAAAGTAACAAGAAATAATGCCATAGTTGGCCAACTAGACAAAATGGACACTTTATATTTATACATAACAATGTTTATACTAATAGATAACAATGTAAAAAAATTGACTTGGATGATGGTGAGAAAAATGGTTGGCCAACGTGGGCCTACTTTACCAGTCTAAGTCACTTGCACTCACCCTACTATCCTAAGGCACGACCCTATCTATTTAATCCCTAGTGTATAAAGTCTTATTCTCAAGGTCATATGTGGATAATAGCAATAGGGACATAGGCATTAAAGGGGACAACTTTGGTGATACACCCGAGTGAATGATGGATGGCCATCAAAAATGTTGTAGCACATACAACATAGGTATAGTACCAATTTGACATGTAATAAAACGAAGGTGAGGGCAAGAAGAAGCTAGTGAAGAGGGTGTCATGATTTGAAAATTAAATAACATAATCATGCATCAAAATATTCAACGTTGTGACAGTGGGATGAAAAATTCAACGTTGTGACTGTGGGATTCCATAACCTAACTAAACACACTACAAAACTTTCGTTAAAGTCCAACTAATTCATGAATTTCCAAACTCAAACTTAAATAAACCTTTTTATAAGTTTCATCAAAGCCAGGGAAAAGAACTATACTATTAAGTCTAACAACATTCTTATTCAAAAACAAACTCACACAAATAAACTAAGTAGAGAATATCACTCCTCTCTAAGTGTAGGTGACTTTGATTCCTCTTGTTCCACTTGAGCCTTGTTCTCAAGCTTCTTATTCTTCAAAACTTGTTGGAAAATTTATGACAATAAAGGGGTGAGTCATTAATGACTCAAAGGATTTAAACACTTTTCTCGCCAATCAGATAACTAGTATAAGTAAGCAATGATACATAACACATTTAACTTGAAACATAAAAACTAAAAGTATAGAATATCTTTTATATTAACCGAGCAAGCCTATAACCTAACAAGGTTTGTCTTTATGGAAAAGATCATGCCACAACTGCACACTTCTGTATCAATGCATACTAGACCACACAATCTAGACAAATGCCTTCTAAATGACCTTAAAACTTGGCATATTATGATCCTAATATAGATGTACAAATCTGATTTATACCAATATGTATATTTCATGACCTACATGACTATCAACAAGCATATTTCATTTCCTTCAAACATAAAACATATAGCAAGAAATTTACCGACTTGTTTTCACACATCATTTGTACAAATTACTTTCACTAGCTTTATCATATATAGTAGTAACATAAACTAAGCTAGACCCATAGTGCACATAGGTAGTGGTGACAATTAGGATAAATCGAGGTAATTTGGGATCTGTAAGAGAGCCAGATTCTTCTAGGTTACCTACTTCCCATGGGCAATTGTCTAACATAGGTTGGTGAAGTTTTCATAGCATGCCATAGCAAGAGTTCTTCATATTCATTTCATACTATGCATACAATAGATATAATCTTTTAATGTCAATGTTTTTCATGCAAAACATGACTTGTATAACAAGCTAGACAAGACTTATGACAAATTGAGTTAATTAACTTGTTCTAAACCAAGCTTATACCATATTTGACCAAATGGACATAATCAAATCATACAAAACATAATCTATGATTTCAAATATAGCTAGACAAGATTTACATGAACTATACACATAATATAACACAAGATTAACTATACATGTTCTAACTGATACAAAACAAATGACTTACACTACAAGAAATTCGCGTTTCACCTACGCAAAAAAATCGTAGTTATAGGCTATTTTTCCGTAGGTAATGTCCTTTACCTACGGAGCTACCTACGGAACCTTCCGTAGGGATAGTACATGTAGGTAATTGTTTTACCTACGGATGAATCCGTAGGTATAGTATAGGCAGTATACCTACGGGTGAACATACACCTGTAGGTATAAGTCATACTATACCTACGTAACCGTTCGTAGGTAAACAATTACCTACATGTACTAGACCTAGGCGACTAATTCGTAGGTAGATCCGTAGGTAAAGGTTTTACCTACGGGAAAATGGCCTGTACCTTCGATTTTTTTACGTAGGTAACCAACACAAATGTGGTCTATACCTACAGTCAATCTTCTCTTTACCTACGTAGTAAAATCCGTAGGTAAATGTTACATAAATAAAACCTGATATCAATCCATTCGACCTAAATACATTTCATGTGTCTGAACTCAATACATTCCACATATTCAATGCAAACACAATTCACACAAAAACTCATACAACCTTCAAAAGACCTCATCACTCAAATCTAATTCAAATTTGGACAACATTTCACAAACAAAACAAATATGAAAAAACAGAGTCTGCTCATTACAAACAAAACATGATAAAAAAAACTTCACAATAAAACATTCTTATATACATTATTTACAAGCTGCTCATATATACACCATCCTTGTTTCAAAAACATACAACAATCAATATTTGAGTGATCATGAAAAGACAATCTTATAAACCATGAATTGAGTGATGTTTTATTGTTTAGAATAAATGAAGTCACAAAGTTTCAAGCATTGTCCCATTCAGAGAACCAATTATGTAAGAAAAATATTTGATATTTGTGATAACAAGAACACAACTGAAAACAATATATGAAAATGGAGAAGTCCGAAATAGTGCACCTGCCCTGAACTAATGAAACCAGTTTGCTTTCTCCACATCCAAAACCAGTGCCCAACAAAATTTGCAACCCGAGTATCATCAACAAATTTGAAACAATCCTCCTCCTACACACAGCAATTAACATGTTAGTTCCATGTAATCTTGATTACAACACCCAATGAAAGCAAAATAAAACATAACCACTGAGGGTGAAGAACTCAAATTAGAAATTATGTTGCACTTGTCATAGACTAATATTTTAGATCATAAAAATTAACTTGAGAACATAAGCACGTGCAGAAAACATGCACATCTATACATAACATAAACTTGCTTTACAAAGTTACCATTAAGTAACTTGGAGAAGGGTGGCTTTGGGTTTCAGTTTCCAGGTTCTACTACCAGAATTGGGCATTGAATTGATAAGACCATTCTAAAGGTAAAAAAAATATAGGGACTCTCTTTTCTGTAAAGAGATTAAAAGTTAGAAAATCCACAGAAAGTTTAGAAGCCATGCTAATCTCTTTTCTTACCTTGATCTGGGAAAAAATAAGGGCAACTTGAAGACAACATGCATACTGAATTTCGCAAACAGATGCCACCACAAACCACACCAAAAATCTAAAAAATTAAAAATTACTCATGAAACATTCATAGATCTGTGAATATATGGATTAGGCATATAGCTTCCTTTGATCAATTAGCTGATGGGTTCATGAAACCTTTATCCACTCAACAGTTTATGACATTCAGGAACAAACTGAATGTGTTTCCACCACCGTTCAGCTTGAAGGGGGGTGTTAAGCACAAATTACATTTAGATCCTGGTTGACATTTCAGATGTCACCTTCTGTAATATTCATTTCATGTAATTGGCAAACTACCCTAAATGTACAATACATATATATTGTCATCCATCTACAGATCAAAATATATGGATCCATCTACAGATCTAGCTCCAAGAGACATTTAGAATGGCATCCATTCTAGAATAACCAAAGAAAAATTAAATGGGAGACAAGGTAATAAGTTAGATTAATATTCCTAATATGTCAGCATAACAAGAAATTTAGATTTACTCTCATTATTATCATTTTTTTAGCAAAAAATGATACATTTAGAATGAAAGAAGAGAGATAGGCTCATAAAGTTGAAGAACGTTACCTTGGAAATGATGTATTATGCTGTAAAAGTTCCTCATTTCTGTACACCTGACATGCCTTGAAGAAAAGCTTTGGAAAAGTACATTAACAAGCATAATTTACAAATAAATAAGTACCTCACAGATTTGAGTTTGAATATGTCAGCTTCCAATTTAGTTGGTATGCAACTTGAATCTGGATGATAAGATAAAATTAAGTTAGCACATAGGGCAAAAGTTTCATCCAAAACCATGACCTTTCGGGCCAAGTGAAACTTGAAGGGTAAAGAGAACAGAAAATTGGACAGAGTGACCTAGTGCAGTTAATTAGATAGGCAAAGAAAATGTGTGATGTTTAGCAACACAGTTTTCTTTAGGATTCAAAAGAAGAAACACCATGCTCCAACAAATAAAGAAGATGTTTGGAAAACAACATGCATACTCAATTTCGCAAACAGATACCACCACTAACCACTCAAAAAATCTAAAAAAATAAAACTTAGTCATGAAACATTCATATATCTGTTATATACACCATTCACAACCTTCCTATATATAGACCATCCTCAAATCGCAGTGATATAACAACCAGGTCTGATTTAAAAAAAAATTCATAAACAAAGTACACATCACAAACTTGAAATATATAAAATATGAACATGAAATCATAACAATCACCCACAATCTACCAGAGGTTACATGACTTTAAAATATCACCACAAACATAACATGACCTTCAAAACCACCACAACCAACTATCAATTTCAATGTTAAAAGAGTTGATTGTCAACCATCCATAGTCCTCATTGATCATTTTTCATCAAAAATAACCTAGAATGTGAAGTCAAAGAAATTTAAAAAATAATTTTTTATTTAATTAATGATTGTGAGTAAAATATGTAAGTAGAATAACTTACATAATCCTTGAACCATATAATGTGATTCCAATGGCATCACGCATTTTCTGCCTATGATCATCCTTAACGAACAATGGGGCATTTGGCTTATGAACACGAACAATAGACACCTCGTAGAATACATCTCCAAGGTGCCTTGACATCACCATTTTCTTGGCGTCGTTGCTTATGAACAAACCTTCAGCAACGCAGTCCCCTTACATGTCTACCAACTTAACATTCTTCCATTTTCCCTTTTAAAAATAAAAATAAAATTTGAAAGGACATGAAAGATTCAGAATTGGCTGGACAGGAAAGGCAGATTATGTATGAAGCACAACTCATACACTGTAGTGATAAAAAAAAAGAAACGCAGATCATATATGAAAGGCAGGTCATATATGAAGATAAACAACTTCACTTACATTATCTTCGGCCGAAGTTGACAATTTGCTGGCCACCGAAGATTGAGGTGCATACTATACAAAGTTGCATAAAAAACAATTAACATGACTTATTGGTTTTGTGCATTTTCATAAACATCTTTCTATAATTTAAATTCAAAATTTTATACCTCGGCATTGGGATGGGGAGCATCCTCAAGTTTAGCCACTTTTGATTCCAAAAGCTGAAGATGTGCATGTGAGGACTTTTCAACTTTTCCCTCCCCCATAGTTGCTTTGGTGTTGGCCCTATGCCAATACCCTTAATTCTCCCATGTTTGTCTTCAACAAGAACTTTGGCGAAGACATCTTCCTTTGTGGCCATTGAATAAGAACTAGTAGATGGTTGACATTGTTTGATTGCCTTAAGTTTTCCTTATAATGCTCAAAGTATCATAGACAATACATACGAAATATATGTACAAAAGGCAAAGGCATCAATGTTACACAGTCCTCTGCGAGGTACTTCATATATATAGGTAAGTGGTTCAGTATATGCTTATGATTACTATAGCACATTCATCGTGGATAGCCTTGCCATCCTTTTTGGTATGACTGATGATGAAGATGTCTGTTCTGTCCAGCTCTTTACCAGTTTTCAACTTCTGAAATTTTAACAGTTATGGGCAGTTAAGAATTGACATTAAACACATTTTAACAGTTATGGACATTAAGGTTGGTACTAACCTCTTTTGTTCTGATATCTGCATGTGTCTGAGTTCCAGCACAATGAAAGATCTTTTGAAGGCTCTTATTTTTCTGATTCACCTCACTCTTCCTCTACAAGTTACAATTCACAAGATATGGCAATGTGAATGCACAAATTAAGAATACTTAAGATAAAAATAATAGTTTACCTGGAAATCTTTAGAAGTCCAGGCTGTCCTTGCTGACTCCCACATTTCAGGGTAATGTGCAATACTTGAGGTGGCTCTTTGTCATTTATATACTTCTTCCTAAGTGAATACTTATGATATTTCCATTTCATGCCAGGATCTTTCATTATAAACATCTTTTGTAATTCATCTCCATCATCAACATCATATTTTATCTAGAAAAAAATTAAAAGTATGTTGTTTGGTAGTCATTGACAGGTTACATACATAACTATAACATAGCGAGACAAGATAATTATTCAATTTACCTTGATAAATGCCCATATGTCATTCACATTTGATTGTGGCATCTTATTCCAATATGCCACATTGATCAGGCATTTCTCACAGTTCCTTGCAACTGTCCCATAAAAGGTCCTTAGTGACCTCCCACCGGTCCCAATCGGTTGTCCAAGTTCATTCCATTCAACAACAATCAGTTTCTCATCCTCCAATGCCTGCACATCACGGTAGTATGTGCGACCCCGAGTTTTCTTTGGAGGAGCAGAATCCGCCACTGTTTTGTCTTCGATATTCCGGTCCCCTGTTTCAACATCTGCGTTCTTATCACTGGAGGATGTAGAGGATGGTATGGAAGATGATGCAGAGGAGATCAAGCAGTCTCCATCTTGACCATATTTTAAAACTTCGACAATAAAAGTGTCAATATTGGATACTGGAAACCAATCTTCTGTCATCTACAAGAAAAAATGTTAAATACCTCATGAACAGAAGAATTTAAATAATATTTTATATTCTAGGAGACATTGAGTTCATAGTGTGTACAAAATATGGGTATGAATACCGAGAAAAGGTCTGTGGGGCACCCTTTATGAAAATGTTGGTGAAATAGAGTGAGAAAAACCCACACTCCAATTTGTTGTGGAGCCTAGATGAAGCAAATGCTCAAACAATGCAAGTAATTAAAATTCTATAAATAAAATAGAATACTCATAAAACATTAAATGCATAATGAAGGTATATAGTATGGAATGGATGCCAAACTCTTCTTGTTGACCAATTTACCATCATTCTCGTATAACTCTTTCAAAAACCTAAAGAAAAAACATAGTCTTCTTTGAATGTAGATGTACGAATGATGAAATTGAAAGTGGAACTCATACATTACCTTATAACTGTTGGCTCTTGCCTTTGTGGCTCAGTCATGTGAAGTGAGTCCAACATGATTGTACACGGTCCAAACTCAGAGTCAAAGGAATTTGCCAAGTTACATAATATTAACAGGCTCTAGTGTCCCCTATAATAAATTGTTAGTAACTTAGAAAAAAAAATAGCCCATCTTAGAGTGAAATGCCCTATTAATTATGACCTACCCATCAACTATGGGGACAATGACATATGTCTTGGAGAACACTTCTCGATCCCTAAGTACTTCTATAATCTTATTCCTACCATTAAGATACATAGAAAACATCAAACAATGTACAACTGTGACATTTATTTTTGTGGGTCATCTGAAGTTGATCCCACATGTGGCTGCAAAATTTCAACGATAAATGGTTAGATGAATAAGTAAAGCCAAAGGATTCTAATTCACACATAACACATCCCCATAGACCATGAGTTCTGTCACTTGCTGATAAGTGCCATTTGTCCAAACATAATACAACTTTCTCATGCATCAAAAATGTGAGGAACATGTGAATAAGTAAAGTCAACAATTGCATAAAACACATAAATTTAATACAAAGTTGTAAGTCATCAACAATCCATATATCCACAACAATCTGATTCTAGACAAGAAGCACCTCTGCACCAAAAAAAAATGTAAGATTCCATAGTAGATAAATAATAACAACCTCCAGTGCAACTAACTGCGCTTGTTTAATACTACTCTACATACAGTAGTTTCTTTTTTATTTCAAGTATCTGTATTATTGTGTAGACACGCAATTTCGGCCCAGTTGAAGAGTTCAAATTCTTGTTTTCATGGAGAATATTTAAAGCATCATGTTTTCCGGACAGATCAAGTTTCTGGCACATTCCGAATGGTGGGTCTATAGAGCAATCGAACAAGCCAAATGCCCCAAGAATAGGGCACCTGGCGCCCTGTTTATAGGGCACCAGGCGCCCTACATATAGGGCACCTGGCGCCCTATTTATAGGGCACCAGGCGCCCTGTATACAGGGCACCAGGCGCCCTATAAACAGGGCGCCTGGAACCAAATCTGACCGATTTGACAGGCTGATTTGACCCCCCACAGTGACTTGTCTTGTCGACCTGACAAACCTCATGATGCTAGCGCCCCATATACAGGGCGCTATGCCACATGGCACTGATTCTCGAAAATGGCCAAAGTGCCCTCTTTTGGGCTATAAATAGACCCCCATTTGGAGCTTGGGGGAGGTTCCAACTCCGTGCCACCCTAGAGCTCATCCAACACTACGATTCTAAGCCACATTCACCCTCCAAAAGTCTCCAAATCGATCCAAAATCCTCCACCAAAAACCCTAAAACCTTCTGTTTCTGTCACCCAGAAATATGATTTTTCTCCAACTTTGAGAGCCCCTATCCGACTCTCCTCATACATCCAGCACCCAAACCACCTTCCACTAGCTTTATTTGCATATTGTCTACAAGGAGGAGCTCTTACTTCGTCCCGGAAGCCACCCAGCACTCCGGAGCGGCGTCGCGAAGAGAAGGAGAAAATCTGTTCGGGCCAGACTTAGTGCCCCGTATACAGGGCGCTTTGACCTTGGTCAACGCACCCCATAAAGGGGCACCTGCTCCCCGGCGCCCTATATATAGGGCACCGGGAAGGGCGAAAGTTTGTTTCGTCGTTTTCGAAGTCCGATCGCCCGTTTAATCGAGTTCTTTTCTCCCTTTTTCGCTTTTGCATTGATCATCATGTTATTTAGCATGTCTTAGAGCATCTTTGCATTTCATATACGTTTAAAACCTACCAAAATAGGGGTTGGGATCTCGTCCCAATCCGGTTAGTATCTTCCCATTTGCATGTTTGAATCTAAATTCGAGCACGATACTATGCTTTCGTTAGAACTAATGAAACCTTCACTTGTCTACATGTTTTCTTATGGACATTCTTAGGTAAATCCGATCGAGGCAGAGCTTCAACCGGATTGAAGGCAAAGGATTTACTAAGCTCTCTTCTTTCGGCCGGCCGAGAGAGGAGAAGTCGGAACTCAACAATCACCCCGCTTCCGAAGGTACGACGGTCATCTTCCTATTTCATTCTCTTTCATTCCACCATATTTTGGAGCCTTTGGTTCCTAGCGACCACACCCACATAACACACCACCCACCGACACACACCGAGGCGGGCGTAAGGGTTCCGGGAGGGGGAGATCCGCGGATGTCCCGTTCCGGTTGCTTACATATTGCTCCTCAAATTTACAATCTACATAAAAAAACAATCAAAATAGATATGCAATCTTCACACTATAAGCCACTGGTAACTGTTGCATGACATGTTAAGAGCGATGTTGTTGATAGCTATTACCATATTCAAATTTTATCCAGAACCTTGAAGAAAAAAAACCTAACAACTAGATCGGGTGAAGGGGATGACAGGTGTATCCCAAATTTGGTCAGTATCAAACACCTCCTAATTGAAGAAGTTCTGTAAGTAGGATACAGGGGACAATTAATCTACAGTAAGTATGGTGCATCCTAATTAATCTAGAGCAAGTCTGGACAAACATGAGAAAAAATATCAAACTTACCCCTCTTTTTGATGTGTCCATCATCAACTTTACCCTAGATAAAATGAATAAATTATTTCATTTTAAGATGCATAATGAGATGTTCATGACAAAAACAAAAAAAGGGGTTCGAATTGATGAGCTTGATTTTATATATCTAAATACACAACTTAATTAGATCCACAGTAAATGAGTCATTTGCACTTGCAAGCTAGATTCGACAAGTTTATGTGGATGACAACTATGTTTTGTTGATGTAGTTATTTACAATAATTTTTAAACAAATGATATAGATGCCAAATTTATCCATCCACTTGATGCTTCTACCATCAATTTTAGCTGGTAACTGAATTTAGTCAAATTTAATCAATAAAGAGCACAGTTTATTTCAAAGCCATGCCCTTTGGAGGATAATAAGTGTAACAGCTCTTGAATGTGCTTCTGCAAAATTCTACAATTTGATTGATATTCTTTTCCAAATATAGAATAATTTGAAAGAAAATATTAATTTTATAGCTGGTCTCATTCAGTACAGAAATAACTTGACAGTCTCAGATGAAGAAAAACATCACCAATCTTAATAAATTTTTTTTTAATTTTACATCACAATTTTTATAATTTACAGAGTTTGTGTTCTAACACATCATAATCGAAAGGCTAGAAAATAGCACATATTTAATAATAAAATATTTCAAAAAGAGGGATAACTTTGAAATTTGGAGCAAGTCTGGACAATTAATCTAGAGCAAGTCTGGTGCATCCTAATTAATCTAGGATTTTACCCTCGTAACCCTCCTCCAAGCAACTAACTGTGCTTGTTTAATACTACTCTACAACCTGTAGTTTCCTTTTTTTATGGGTTCTAACAGGATATCAGATTTGACTAAATGCGGCAGGTCCTTCATGTTGGAGTAAGATACATTGAATTAACACACGTAATAATATGGTGTAGTCCTATGAACTCATACATCATATACATTGAACTAACACATTCCAAAATAGAGTGCAGGCCTATGAATTCTGCCAAATAAAATATTTTCTAGAAAACTTACTCCATGAACTGCTGAAACAAGTCATAATCCAACTTCTGTAGTGCCTTTGGCATATCGTAGATGTCATCAATGTGCTTTATCTTCTTCGGTTGTGAAGGGTTGGATGAATTACTTGGACCCACAAACCTTTTTCCTTTGATTCCTTAGAGCTTCCACTGTCGGATTTAAAAGACAAAGCCTCCATAACCTTCTTTCCCTTGTTTGCATAAAACACATCAATCAAATTTCAGTAATTGATAAAGGAAAATTTATAAATGAAAGTCATCATATAAATAGGACATTATAAATGAAATGATAATATAAAGGCAACTTACATCACACTTCGATGGCATCTATATCTAACCTACGAACAAGCATTTCTTCCAAATCATTGTCATTGAGATTTATTGTTGTTTTCTCATGAGGTGTGGCTTGTATATCTAGGAATTCAGCACATTCCTTGGAATTATCATTTTTAAGATGTAAAAATCACGTGGGATCGTCTTACGAACAATAAACCAACCAGCATTCTTTAGGTCCTCTACATATCAAACTTGTTCTACCTGTGATGCCAAGATAAAGGGCTTATTTGTTCTTAACTTACATGCTAGATTCACCAGAACAAGAGGTCCATCATGTTTCACCCCTCGTTGCACATCTACCCAATCACACTTAAGCAACACTATCCTCATATGACCATAGTAGTCAACTTCGAAAATTTCATCAACCACACCATAGTAGGTAACATTTTCCTCTATGTTCCATGACTTTAAAGGTCCACTTGCAGTCAATACAATGCCAGAGTTTTGAGTAACTCGTTGTTGTTCAACCTTTCTTGTGTGAAATATAAATCCATTAACTATACATGATTCATACTTCTTAACCACATCAAGCGGTAGATCTTTAACCCAAATAAGATAAGATGACATGTCTCCCCTAGTCAACTCTTGTAGCTTAAGCACCTAATGAAAACAAAGAAATTGTATGCATGTTACAAAAATATCGCCACATCCTACAAGAAACATAATAACATACAAACATAATAATTACCTTAGCTTTTAGCCATTGTCTGAATTTAGATGTATGAATATGCTCAACCTCGCTTTCGTTCAACTCAGGGTACATCTCTCTAAGTTCAGTGACATGATCCCTAAATTTAAGATGATTAGTTTTAATATTCATATATGTTTTTTATACTCTAAAATTAAAAAATCAAATTTAAACTTACTTGGCGTACTAGTTCAAAACTGTACAATTGAATATGATATAGTTATGTACTTGCAACAAATCATTTCTTTGTAGTCTTTTGTTCGTAGATGCTCCACATGGACGACAAGTCTCTATGAAAATTTCTCATCCTTCCTCTACCACCTTTCGACCATATTCCACTTGTCGTCATGGTCTATTTAACCATGTCTCCACATCATCGTTTAGATATCGGGATGCAAATATCATTGTTTCAGACATAACATATCCTTTGGCAATTGACCCTTCAGGGTATGTCTGATTCCTTACATAAGATTTTAATTTGGCCAGGTACCTGAAGAGTTATCCATGCTGAGCGAAGCAGGATGATGGGTGGGATCTTGAATTTCGGGTTCCCTGATGGCATTAACATGGCCCTCTGGTTGGACCATGGGTTGCTGTAACATGTAGTGACCCGTCTTGTAGTAGTCCAGCATCATGGGCATTTTGTCGATCTTTCTTCAAAGATGGTTAAAAAAAGAGCAAGCAAAGCACACAATTGAAGATTTTTTGTTATGTTATATTTTTTTTTTGAATTTTTTTTTTCAATTTGGTTGTTTGAAAAACAAGTTGAACACAAAATTAAAGAGGTTTTTTTTTGTTTTTTTAGGTGTTTTGCAAGAATAAAATTTTGGTTATTTTCAATTTTTGGTGAGCAAGCAAGTTATGCAAACAAGGTTTTAAAATGACTACTCGACAATTTTTGAGTTGAAACCTTAGATTAGATAGATTGTTAGCAATTGTTTACTCAAGTAGGTATGGTTGCTATTGCTTCAATCATCAAGACCTAAGGTTATCACTCAATCACCACGAGTAGGTACTTGGGTTCTTCAGGTTTTGGGAAGTGGTACAACTGGCCCAATCGTGCAGAGAGGAATACTCCACGGATGGGGACTTATGGAGGCCTTGATGGAAACAACCAAATCAACTTGGAAAGAATATCCCAGAAGAGGGGTTAGAATCCATCAAGAAGGTGTTTGGAGGGTGAGGGTGTGTTGGGAGAGAGAGCCCCCACCTCGAATGCCCTACTGATCGGAGCAAGTCCGGTACCCGATGCAAATGCTAATGCAAAAATGAAAAATGGAGGGTAGGAGGAGAAGAAGCAATCAATATGCCAACATGAAATGAATGAAAGCAATTAAATAAATCAAGCAAGTGAATGCAATCAAGACAAGCAATGATAAAGTAAAACAAATAACTAGCAACTAGCAACTAAAGGTGGTTCGCGCGGAAACCGGTTTGTTTGATTGGAAAAAAGGGAAGGAGGGCCACGTGGAGCCAATCTGAAGGTGCTTCAAATGGGTGGTCCACGCGGGGACCGATTTGAAAATAAGTTGGTTCACACGGGAACCGAGTTGGAAAAGAAAGGTGGTTCACGTGGGAACCGGTTTATAAGAAGAAAAGAGTGGTTCACGTGGGAACTGGGTTGAAATTAAAAACAAACAAGTCAAGTCCACATGGGGAACAATCTTAAAGAAAGAGTAAACAGCAAGTTTAAAGGTAAATTGACATGGAAGAGGTAAAGGACAAGTCGGTTCGCACGGGAACTAAATCAGAAAACAACTAGTTGCACAAATTAATCAAGCTAGCACGGTTGAAGATATTGGTTGTCCCACCGTGGTCGCCAAAAAGCTATCGACTCCAGAAACAGGCTCCGGATCGGCACCTCAAGATAAGGTGAAAGATGGAATAGAATGGGGGAAAGGAGTGAATCGGAAAACACTCGGAAAGCGGTAAAAAAGTCCTCACCTCGGTCCCACACTCACATTGATCCCTGAACTTTCATCTCACGGCATCGCTCGAGCACCGGAGACGGTTCGGGTCATGTGGGAAAGAGAGTGAGGAATGAATTAACTTAGAACATGATAAGACGTGGTCGCCAGGAGCCGTGGGCTCCACTTTATGGAATAAAAAACAAGATTGAGTTGATTTGACCGTGTGTACCTTAGCACGGGAGATTGGGATGTGAGTTCAACCTTCTTCTTCTTCGGCCGGCCGATGAAGAAGAGTCCAACCGATGCTAGCTTGATGTACCTATGCAACTAGTAGACAAAGTAGACAAGGAAACAAGTGAAATAAGGATTAGAACTGAGTGAAGTGCGGTAACTGTAAAAGCAATAAGATAAAACAACAGTTGGAAACAAACTCACCGGATTCGGGGTTAGCCCTAACCACTTTTTTTGATTTTTTATGATGCATGAAATGATGCAAAACTGAATAAAAATTATGCTTAAATATAAACTAAATGATTTGAATGAAGAGTTAGCAAAGAGAATATGAATGGTTAAAGACAACACAACCCAGGCAAAGTGGCAACCGGGTTGGACAGATTCAATGTAAAATGTGCGGCTCTGATGCAGAGACCGTAATAGACAGCACCGATGTCAGAATCGAGTGCCATTTTTTCAAAATAATGATAACTCAAAGAGGGTGATTTGATATGAAGACAAGATTGCTTGAATCTTATGATAAGTAATCTTAATTTACCTGATAAGCCGGATCTTGGACAGTGAAGTTCTGGAAACTCCCAGCACAATGTCGATGTAGGATGTGCTATGGGCACCACAGATATCTGAATTGAATAATTCTTATTGGAGATAAAATATAACTCACCAGGGAACAATTTCTATGAAGGATGTATAGGCTGAATCTACCATTAAATGTACTGAAATTGACTGAGAAAATGACGACTTAGAAGAGAAGACTTCGGATCTACCTGTGCAGCGCCAGTGCTGAAGCTGTAACAAGCCGAGGGAATGTCATAATTGATATTCATTTGTTGAAGATGAAAGATATCTTGATGAACCACACTTATTATGAAGTAAGTCTGGCCAGAAAATGACTATAAAGATCTGTAGAAGCCGATGATCAGCAGTGCAGCACGTCGGAGCATAAACCGGCTTCTTCTTCACTTTGGGATGATCTCTGGGCACCGGGACGAAGAGAGGACAATTTGGGGAGGTTGGTACGAGCCTAGGGTGCCTTGAGGACAAGGATAAGAGTGTTGGATGATGGGTATTCCCTTATTAGGTCGTTCATATGAGTCTCCCTTTATAGGTGATGAAAAACAGATCAAAAAATAACAAGTTTTGATACATCCGACCTTAGGTTGGATTTCCTCCATTTAATGTTGCTAATTTTTATCCTGAGGCATCTAGAAACTTACCCAAATGATTGAGAGGTATTAGAAACCGTGGATCACCTTCCTCATGTTCAAAATATGTCTTCACTTGAAGAGGAAACAAATCTGGTCTAAAAATAGCAAGTTTTGAAGTATAAGACAACAAGTTGGATTGCCATCATTTGATGATGCTAATTTCGACCATGAAGCTTCCAGATACTTTAACAATGATATTGAAGAGGAAAAAGGAAGGTAAGGTCGTGAATTTGTCAGATATGTGCCCAATTGGCTGGGCTTGTATGCAATTGGGCTTGATCGGTGCTGCTTGCGGACAAAACTGCACATTTGACTTCCAAAGGGTGCTGCGGACAAATGGGAGATCAGAATTGAATGATGTTTGTTGCAATGGAAAGATAGCTTAGAGAAGAAGATTACTCATGTTGAATAATTTTTCATTAGATGTCCATATAATCCTGTGAAAAATTTACAAATAGAGGATATGCTGGGAAAAGCATAATCTGGCACACCACCAAGAGTCTCTTGTTCGGCAAACACGGATTTGATTAGAAATTAGCAAATCATCCTCATATTTCCAATAAGCACCTCGGCTCATCCAAAAGGGTGGTTCATCATGATTTTGATGGTATAAAAAGATGTTGCCAATGGAAAATGGTTTAAGCTCTAAATAAGGCCAAATTGGCGTGTCTACAGCGGTATTGGGGAAAAATGAAGGCGGGTGCTGGTCAGGAGGGAAGTTACATTATTTTTTATTTAAAATAATTTAGATTATATTATTTTAGGTTAAAATATTTATGTAATATGGATCTTTTAAATATTAAAATATTGAGTATATAAGATATATATATATACATAAATTTGTAAAATATTATTTATACTTTTATATAGTTATTCAAGATATTAAAGTATTATTAATATTAATACATTATCTTAATTATAAAAAAAAATTAAATTATATATTAATACATTTTTAAAAATTAATATAATTATTAGATTACATATTATAAAGTAATGTTAAATTATCACTAAATAAATTTTGTTAGTATATTATTGTATTTAAATTTATTTAATATTATACTTAATTATTATTTAAACAATTTTATTTATATTCATATATTATTTTATATTCATATAAATATTAAAATATTTGTATTATTATATTACTCTTTTTATTATATTTATTATATTTATTTATTATTTTATACTTTTTTATTAATAAATAATAAATAATTAATATTATTAACATCCATCCTTTTATTTTATTGAATGAGATTACACATTTCCGTAACAATGTAATTTCCTACGAGGTGAATCCGTATGCACTTCGTAGGTATTGATAGTTTTACCTACGAATGATCAAATTAGTAGGTATAGCGAGTGGGTGAATGTAACATTTACCTACTAATTCTTACCTATGGGCAATGTTTTCGTAGGTAAAGCGACGATTTCTTGTAGTGTTACTTCATACTCGTCATAAACTAAACAATTGATGTTCTTATTTTTACATATAAAATATGACATAAATAGGGTTCTAAAAGTTTAATTTGATAGTTTCAAGATTTACCAAGTATAATTACTTAATTTCTATTAACTAGGTTTATATTAGTACATAACTATTAATTCTTGGCTCATAAAACCAATTATATAGCAAAAATATTTTACCAAAAACATGATCCTGATCCCCCATCTTAAACCATATCTAAGCCATTTTTAAAGAAAACAATGTCATAATTTCAAAAGATACCTTCATAGATGTTAATTTGCTTATATACAACCAACCTTTCCGAAATTAGAGATGTCATATCGATTATTATATTTCTATTAATTAAAATATCTATTGATTAAAAAATTTATTAAATTATGTCAACATACGTCATTTCTAGTTGGCAATATCAACGTTCTTCATTAGTCATAAATGCTATGAACCATGTAGCTCCCTATCATCCTTCTCTAATATCTCACTTGTCAATACAGGATCACATGTGAATGTCATACCTAGTATGTCATTTTGTATATTTTTTTGTTAAATCGTCCAAAACCAATACAAAAATGGTATTGGCTTATTGCAAAATATTCAAATCAATTAAAATAATTTTTTTTTACTTTCCCTCTCCCTCGAATGCACGTTGCAAATGACTACATCATATACCTTTGTTATCATTTATATATACCTTATAATCACAATCTTTTGCACATCACCAAAAAATCTCTTGTAATTCTATCATAAATTCTTCCAAAACAGTAAAAACAATACATAAATTTTGTGTATTCTAGAATTTTCTATCAAACTTCAAATAAAAAAATATTTTCTATTGCAGACGAACTAACCATAAATAATCCAAATTGACTAACCAAAATGATTGTAATATATCCCATATGTGCGGGTGCACTATAATTCTAATCATAATTTCATAGTATTGTTCAAAACCTAGATCCCTCTATAAATTGAGTAATTTATATTTAAAAAATAAATATGACGTTCTTTTACCTTCATTTATTTGATATTTAATTAGAGATTAATGTTTCAGAAAAAAAGTGAGCTAACTACTTCACTGCTAATTGGTATCAATATAGTTTCTTCACTTTTTTTTGGTGTCATCATATTTGACAATTTCTTTTATTGATTATCCTTGATAATCTACATTGGAAAGACCTCTCTCTCTCTCTCATCCTTACTTATACTTAAAAATAAATTATATTGGGTAACTATAACCATTTTACATTGCCGTCAATTAAACACCAAGTTAAAAATTAATTTATAGAGTAAACAAGTATACTTGGAACAGCATGAGGGATTCTAAATGAGATATCCTTCTAATCTAAGGACTAGCAGCCTTGTCTCCATCCTTGGGTCTGGTCCTTGCCCTCCTTGTCGTATATATATATTGAAGTTAACAAATAGAAAAAGAATTAAAATATGATGTGCTACCGAACGCATAAGTCACGAGATCTCGGGCTAGTTAAGCACGACGACATAGATATAGATGGGATAGATATATATTTAGAAGGAGATTGACATGCATATATTTGCCGGCCGGTTGGCATCCCACCCTGTCCCGTGGGCAGGGATCGAGGGCCGCAGGAGCCCACCTTCTCCCATTCTTTTCGATCCATCCTAAAGTAAATTTTACATAAATACTTTCAAGAATTAACCTTTTCAAAAAGTAATTAAAAATACTATTATATTTGGTTATCTAAATTTTATTTTCCTCAAAAATTTGACCGTAGAAATATTCACATACTAAAAATGCGTAGTACAGAATCGTAATATATAGAAGAAGCTTCTGCTTCTATAAATTTATTCAGCGACCAACTGCGCAGGCACACATGATTTAGGTAGTATTTTAGGCCGGCTAATTCCTTCTGATCATACATCTAGTTAGCGATTACTATTATAGTACTGCTGAGGAATAACAAGAATACATACGCATGAGTATCTAAAAGCACGTAATCATCCTCCACCGAGTACCAGCTAGCTAGAGTATGCATGCATATGGCGATGCTGTGTTTATCTTACGTATCTCTCTTGCGACAAAGCGTATGAAAGAAAAATATAAAGGATCAGATTACACCAAGATGCGAAAATCGGTTTAACTTGTGGCAAGTGCATATACACATGCTAAAAAGAGCGGACTTCAGAATCGTTATATATAGAAGAAGCTTCTGCTTCTATAAATTTATTCGGTGACCAACTCCGCAGGCATATGATTTAATAGGTAGTGTTTTAGGCTGGCTAATTCCTTCTGATCATACAGCTAGTCAGCGAGAATCGGTTTTAGCTTATGCAAGAATGCATAAGATGGAAAACAGGAAGGATCAAGATTCCATCAAGATGCGAGAATCGGTTTTAACTTTATAGCAAGTGCAGGCGTGGAAACAAATCAACGAGGAACGTAATTAAGGAAGAACCGAATCAGTACTTGATAGTAACGTAGCCTCCGCACGAGCCCAGTCGGCGGTGTATAAAGCTGATTAACGTGCGTATACGCTTGCACGTAGCTACTTCCTACAGTCGGTGTGCGAAACGTCTCCCCTCACAATTGAGCTTCGTGTTGTCGAGGCAGCACCTCCGCCGGCGCCCGTAAAATGTCGTCATCCGATGGGGTGTGCCGCTATGGCAGCAAGTGGAATGCTGAAATTTACGACCAGAGGAACCGGAAGACCATCTTTCTCGGCAGCTTCAGCACCAAGGAAGAGGCCAACGCAGCTTACAGAAGGAAGGAGAGGGAACTAAGTGGCTCCGGTCGGTCCGAGACCGGCAACGTCAGCGCAGCCAACTCTCGTCGCTTGGCCGACATGGATCTGCACGAGTTTTTGCAGACTAATGAAGTCATCTAGCTATCGCAAGTAGGGGATGCCATTAATTCGACGATGCTTCAAAGTTTATAGTTTTTAAGCACCCTATTGAATAATTTCTCTTTGTCATTAGCTTTTATCACTGTTTTGACTTTTGAGTGGACAAGAAGTCTTTTAATTAATTTGTAACTCTCTCTTTCTCTCTCCCCCTAACACTGGACACCACTGACGGAAAACATTATACACGCTGACGTGTACGTACATTTTCAACGCCACAATTAATATGCCTAATATTCATATATATATATATATAAGGTATTTCGTTCTATTTGATGTTAGTATGGAAGAAAAAGTCTGGTTGTTTTCTGCTGTTACACCCTTGGTCATGTAATTTGATGTTTGCTCTTACGCCACGTTAATTATCAATTAATATTCTCATACACAATATAGTACCTAAATATATTGTAAATCATATATTATAAATCTCATGTTTTGGGTAACAAGTCACGGGATGTAAAGCACTATAAACAATACAAATTAATTAATTATAAACTGTAAATTGATGAATCTACGTAATAAGTTGTCATATGATAATTAGCTTCGTAATTATATAACTACAGCAACAGTTTATGTGTCATGTACATGCTTCATCGTACGTAGTTATACGTCAAATCAGTGGAAAAGAGAAATTTGTCAGCATTTGTAATAACATAATACGCACTATATATATCTAAAATATACGTCAGCACAATATATAACTTTAATTACCAAGCGTACTCCTCGCTAGCTTGGCTCCGTAATTTTTTTGTACGAAATAGAAAATGAAGTGAATATATGGTTAAATTTCACTCGGGCATACATGATTTCAAATTAAATATTGTTGTGGTACCTCCGCAACACAAGAATATATATAACTGGACATTCTATTTTTATAGGCTGACCTTTTTCGTATTTACTTCCATATTGGAGGCTTTGAGATCTCACTTAACTCAACGAATGAGAGGAAGGCACTACAATTACACGTACGTTATACACATATATAGCTAGTCACTACAGGAAATAAGGTCACTAGCGACGGTTGACCGCCGTCGCCACAAATACAAAAGCCGTCGCCATAAGGTAATAGCGACGGCTCTTCCGCCGTCGCAATCCTGTCGCAAATAAGCCCGTCGCCAATTTTAATGGCGACGGCTAATGATAAGCCGTCGCTTTTAGTATTATTTGCGACGATTAACGCCGTCGCAATTAAGTTATTAGAGACGGCTGAAACCGTCCCTCATAAAGTTTTTAGCGACGGAACTAAGCCGTCGCAAATAAATTTAAACCCGTAATAGCCATTAGCGACGGCTTCTCGCCGTCGCTAATACCCAATTTTTAGCCCCGGCAACACCCGGGGGGTGCATTTTCTGGTTTTGCGACGGCTTAGAGCCGTCGCCATTACATACACAGTCGTCGCTTAAAGTTAATAATAGCGACGGCTTAGGAAGCCGTCGCTAAAACCCATTTTTGGCCCCATCAACGCCCGCCGGGGTGCATTTTCTGGTTTTGGGACGGCTTTGAGCCGTCGCTATTACATGAATAGCCGTCGCTTAAACGAACTTTAGGGACGGCTTGGAGGAGCCGTCACAAATAACTTACAGTTTTTAAATTTTTTTTTTTTTCACACAATTGTATTCTCGTAGCAAGACCTACATACATAAATAATTTGTCGGTTTGCCCGATTGAAGCCATTCACATTCATTCATACATAATAAACACTGACATTCTTTAATAAGAAAAGTTCATATTTATAAAACGTATCATTACACAACAACTACCTCAAATACAAAGAAATAATAAAATAGAGAGTAAACTCTCTCACTCATCATCCCCAAAAGAACGCTCATCGTCTTCTGCGTCCTCGTCATCGTCCTCCTCCTCCTCGTCTCCCCGTGCGCCTGTACGGCCTTGGGGTGGCCTCGAACTAGATGGATTTGCAGGTGGGAGCCTACTGTTTAATTGAGCTAACATTTCTTGTGTTAGCCGTGTCATCGACTCTTGGAATTGTTGACGTTGGGTGTCCAGTTGTTGTTGGAGCGAGTCGATCATCGAGTTTTGTTTCTCGATTTGTGTAGCTTGAGCATCGACTTTGTCTACCAACTCTTGGTAGCCCGGACCCGCAGAGGTACTTGCACCTCCATTGCATACACCATACCAGGTGTTGCGGGTCTGTCCTCTCCCCCCACATCGGATCCGTCCCGGCCTGTCTCTGCCGAACACGGTGATGAATGCATCCTCAGGAGAGAATGGATGCTCGGAATTCCGAGCATCTGATTCCTCTGACTGGGGGGTATTCATCAACTGGCGCATCTCATCCTACATAATGTAAATATAAAGTCATTTGTTATATGAAATAAAAATTGTCTAATGTTGATACAAATAAATATATTGCGTACCATAACTTGACGACTTTCCTCGTTGCGCCATACGAGGGATCCATCCTCCGCTTCTTTCGTCTGGGTCATCTCAAAGACCTCTGGACGGGTAGGACGGCGCCCTTCTTTGTTTGTCTGTTAAAAGAAAACATTATGAACACATTAGTACTATTATCGAGATATACAATAGTGAATAAGAAAGACCTTATAAACTTACAAAATCTACCTGCAGCTGATGAATGTTGGTTCTACCTCGCCTATAAGGCATGCTCAAATTAGCCCTGTTTGTTTTATTCCTTTGGCTAAGTGCCTACAAACAAGTTCATAACACATTAGTTTTGTTAAGACAAGCTAATAAAATGAGTTATCAAATGTGGATTACTTTTAAATTAAATAAATTATTTACCTTATTGTCGTCCCTCTCGCCATATCTCACACATATGACGCCACCGGTCCGGATCGCATTGTGGAGGCACAACGACAAGTGCCTCCTTCCAGTGAGCGTCCTGTAAAATACTGTACGCCAAAATTGTATTAGTTATAGTACATAATCGTTTACTAAAAAAATAAATATGAAATTTTTACCTTCTTCTTAAGATGACCCCTTTGTTTTCTTTGCATCTCTCCCATATGCCTTAAAATTTCCGCATCTATGGATGGAGACCGCTCAAATGTAAAATGTTGCTACAAGAAGAATACATAGATTAGTAATTTTAAAGTGAAAAAAAACAAATAAGCTCAAGTACTTTTATTTACCTCGAGGTCTCTAAATATCGCCTCCTTCTTGTCATTTGGAAGGGTCATGTAATCCTGTTGCCATAAGTTACAATGTACCCTGTTGCAAACTCCAAGATATGAGGTGAACTCCTGGCCATTCGGGCCTACACCCGATCCTCCAATGACCCGGACGTTCAAGGTCTCCCCAGGCACTAATGTCCGCACATTATACGCCTTTGCAGGACCTCTCCCACGTCTAGCAACTGTAGCTGCATGCCAAAAATTTTAACACATTTAAAAATTGATATTTATAAATATACAAAATATAAAAAATTGATATTTACCGGAGGCGGAAGAAGATGGACAGTCTGTAGGGGGCGTCACCGTAGTAGGGCGAGTGTCAACCGCCCGGGATGGTCCACCTGATGGCATCGCATCCTGGGTAGGCTGAGATGGGCCCTGAGAACCACCGGCCTGATCGGTGGATCCACCGGCTGTCCCACTCCTCGATGTACGTCGACTCTTGCTAAATTTCTTCATCTGCAATATAATCTTTAAAATTGCAATCCGGCCTCGGGGTGGGGTGTTATGCATTTTTCCAAGCTAACCGGCCGGTTTTAAATGGCGATCCAAGTCGCAATCCTGTCGCAAATAAGCCCGTCGCCAATTTTAATGGCGACGGCTAATGATAAGCCGTCGCTTTTAGTATTATTTGCGACAATTAACGTCGTCGCAATTAAGTTATTAGAGACGGCTGAAACCGTCCCTCATAAAGTTTTTAGCGACGAAACTAAGCCGTCGCAAATAAATTTAAACCCGTAATAGCCATTAGCGACGGCTTCTCGCAGTCGCTAATACCCAATTTTCAGCCCCGGCAACACCCGGGGGGGTGCATTTTCTGGTTTTGCGACGGCTTAGAGCCGTCGCCATTACATACACAGTCGTCGCTTAAAGTTAATAATAGCGACGGCTTAGGAAGCCGTCGCTAAAACCCATTTTTGGCCCCGTCAACGCCCGCCGGGGTGCATTTTATGGTTTTGGGACGGCTTTGAGCCGTCGCTATTACATGAATAGCCGTCGCTTAAACGAACTTTAGGGACGGCTTGGAGGAGCCGTCGCAAATAACTTACAGTTTTTAAAATTTTTTTTTTCACACAATTGTATTCTCGTAGCAAGACCTACATACACAAATAATTTGTCGGTTTGCCCGATCGAAGCCATTCACATTCATTCATACATAATAAACACTGACATTCTTTAATAAGAAAAGTTCATATTTATAAAACGTATCATTACACAACAACTACCTCAAATACAAAAAATAATAAAATAGAGAGTAAACTCTCTCACTCATCCTCCCCAAAAGAACGCTCATTGTCTTCTGCGTCCTCGTCATCGTCCTCCTCCTCCTCGTCTCCCCGTGCGCCTGTACGGCCTTGGGGTGGCCTCGAACTAGACGGATTTGCGGTGGGAGCCCTCTTGTTTAATTGAGCTAACATTTCTTGTGTTAGCCGTGTCATCGACTCTTGGAATTGTTGACGTTGGGTGTCCAGTTGTTGTTGGAGCGAGTCGATCATCGAGTTTTGTTTCTCGATTTGTGTAGCTTGAGCATCGACTTTGTCCACCAACTCTTGGTAGCCCGGACCCGCAGAGGTACTCGCACCTCCACTGCATACACCATACCAGGTGTTGCGGGTCTGTCCTCTCCCCCCACATCGGATCCGCCCCGGCCTGTCTCTGCCGAACACGGTGATGAATGCATCCTCGGAGAGAATGGATGCTCGGAATTTCGAGCATCTGATTCCTCTGACTGGGGGGCATTCATCAACTGGCGCATCTCATCCTACATAATGTAAATATAAAGTCATTTGTTATATGAAATAAAAATTGTCTAATGTTGATACAAATAAATATATTGCGTACCATAACTTGACGACTTTCCTCGTTGCGCCATACGAGGGATCCATCCTCCGCCTCTTTCGTCTGGGTCATCTCGAAGACCTGCGGGACGGGTAGGACGGCGCCCTTCTTTGTTTGTCTGTTAAAAGAAAATATTATGAACACATTAGTACTATTATCGAGATATACAATAGTGAATAAGAAAGACCTTATAAACTTACAAAATCTATCTGCAGCTGATGAATGTTGGTTCTACCTCGCCTATAAGGCATGCTCAAATTAGCCCTGTTTGTTTTATTCCTTTGGCTAAGTGCCTACAAACAAGTTCATAACACATTAGTTTTGTTAAGACAAGCTAATAAAATGAGTTATCAAATGTGGATTACTTTTAAATTAAATAAATTATTTACCTTATTGTCGTCCCTCTGCCATATCTCACACATATGACGCCACTGGTCCGGATCGCATTGTGGAGGCACAACGACAAGTGCCTCCTCCAGTGAGCGTCCTGTAAAATACTGTACGCCAAAATTGTATTAGTTATAGTACATAATCGTTTACTAAAAAAATAAATATGAAATTTTTACCTTCTTCTTAAGATGACCCCTTTGTTTTCTTTGCATCTCTCCCATATGCCTTAAAATTTCCGCATCTATGGATGAAGACCGCTCAAATGTAAAATGTTGCTACAGGAAGAATACATAGATTAGTAATTTTAAAGTGAAAAAAAACAAATAAGCTCAAGTACTTTTATTTACCTCGAGGTCTCTAAATATCGCCTCCTTCTTGTCATTTGGAAGGGTCATGTAATCCTGTTGCCATAAGTTACAATGTACCCTGTTGCAAACTCCAAGATATGAGGTGAACTCCGGGCCATTCGGGCCTACACCAGATCCTCCAATGACCCGGACGTTTAAGGTCTCCCCAGGCGCTAATGTCCGCACATTATACGCCTTTGCAGGACCTCTCCCACGTCTAGCAACTGTAGCTGCATGCCAAAAAATTTAACACATTTAAAAATTGATATTTATAAATATACAAAATATAAAAAATTGATATTTACCGGAGGCGGAAGAAGATGGACAGTCTGTAGGGGGCGTCACCATAGTAGGGCGAGTGTCAACCGCCCGGGATGGTCCACCTGATGGCATCGCATCCTGGGTAGGCTGAGATGGGCCCTGAGAACCACCGGCCTGATCGGTGGATCGACCGGCTGTCCCACTCCTCGATGTACGTCGACTCTTGCAAAATTTCTTCATCTGCAATATAATCTTTAAAATTGCAATCCGGCCTCGGGGTGGGGTGTTATGCATTTTTCCAAGCTAATCGGCCGGTTTGCCCGATCCAAGCCGGAATCCGGCTTCGATCGGGCAAACCGGCCTCGGGGTGGGGTGTTATGCATTTTTCCAAGCTATCCGGCCGGTTTGCCCGATCCAAGCCGGAATCCGGCTTTGATCGGGCAAACCGGCCTCGGGGTGGGGTGTTATTCATTTTTCCAAGCTAACCGGCCGGTTTGCCCGATCCAAGCAGGAATCCGGCTTCTATCGGGCAAACCGGCCTCGGGTTGGGGTGTTATGCATTTTTCCAAGCTATCCGGCCGGTTTGCCCGATCCAAGCCGGAATCCGGCTTCGATCGGGCAAACCGCCCTCGGGGTGGGGTGTTATGCATTTTTCCAAGCTAACCGGCCGGTTTGCCCGATCCAAGCCGGAATCCGGCTTCGATCGGGCAAACCGGCCTCGGGGTGGGGTGTTATGCATTTTTCCAAGCTAACGGCCGGTTTGCCGATCCAAGCCGGAATCCGGCTTCGATCGGGCAATCCGGCCTCGGGTGGGGTGTTATGCATTTTTCCAAGCTATCCGGCCGGTTTGCCCGATCCAAGCCGGAATCCGGCTTCGATCGGGCAATCCGGCCTCGGGGTGGGGTGTTATGCATTTTTCCAAGCTATCCGGCCGGTTTGCCTGATCCAAGCCGGAATCCGGCTTCGATCGGGCAAACCGGCCTCGGGGTGGGGTGTTATGCATTTTTCCAAGCTATCCGGCCGGTTTGCCCGATCCAAGCCGGAATCCGGCTTCGATCGGGCAAACCGGCCTCGTGGTGGGGTATTATGCAATTTTTCCAAGCTAACCGGCTGGTTTGCCCAATCCAAGCCGGATTCCGGCTTCGATCGGGCAAACCGGCCTCGTGGTGGGGTGTTATGCAATTTTTCCAAGCTAACCGGCCGGTTTGCCCAATCCAAGCCGGATTCCGGCTTCGATCGGGCAACCCGGCCTCGTGGTGGGGTGTTATGCATTTTTCCAAGCTAACCGGCCGGTTTGCCCGATCCAAGCCTGAATCCGGCTTCGATCGGGCAAACCGGCCTCGGGGTGGGGTGTTATGCATTTTTCCAAGCTAACCGGCCGGGTTGCCCGATCCAAGCCGGAATCCGGCTTTGATCGGGCAAACCGGCCTCGGGGTGGGGTGTTATGCATTTTTCCAAGCTAACCGGCCGGTTTGCCCGATCCAAGCCGGAATCCGGCTTCGATCGGGCAAACCGCCCTCGGGGTGGGGTGTTATGCATTTTTCCAAGCTAACCGGCCGGTTTGCCCGATCCAAGCCGGAATCCGGCTTCGATCGGGCAAACCGGCCTCGGGGTGGGGTGTTATGCATTTTTCCAAGCTAATCGGCCGGTTTGCCCGATCCAAGCCGGAATCCGGCTTCGATCGGGCAATCCGGCCTCGGGGTGGGGTGTTATGCATTTTTCCAAGCTAACCGGCCGGTTTGCCCGATCCAAGCCGGAATCCGGCTTCGATCGGGCAAACCGGCCTCGGGGTGGGGTGTTATGCATTTTTCCAAGCTAACCGGCCGGTTTGCCCGATCCAAGCCGGAATCCGGCTTCGATCGGGCAATCCGGCCTCGGGGTGGGGTGTTATGCAATTTTTCCAAGCTATCCGGCTGTTTTTCGGACAATCACATTTCCACTTCTATCTGATAGGTTGTTTGTAGTTGTACATCTTCATCGGCTACACCAAATGCGACGGGTACGCTCACAAGTTCATCTTGATATGGTTCTACTTCATCATCGCTTCCTTCCGATAAGTTATAGTAGTTACGTGGAAGTGACTTCACTGGTATCATCCATCCCTTACTCATATTGTCTTCCACATAAAAAACTTGTTCGACTTGATTTGCAAGTGCAAACGGTTCATCTGTCCCTAATTGCCTTTGTGTATTCAATGAAATAAATCCATACTCATTAATCTTAAATCCTCTGTCCTTATTGTACACATCCCACCATTGACATTCAAACAATACTAAACGACTATTCCTATCAAATGATACCTATACTATATCTAAAATTCGTCCATAATATCCATCACAACCAGATGGAAGTTCTGAAGTTACAATGACCCCACATAGTTGAGTGGCCTTGGTTGAATCCGAATTCATTGTCCGAAATCTAAACCCATTGCAAATATACCCGGATAATGAAGATGCAAAACGGGATGGACCAAGTGATAAAATCTCTAGATCCTTACTGTATCTAGAAGACCCTGTGTTCCTTAATTCTGTAACGTGTGCTCTAAACCAAACCGAAAAACTACACTCATTCCTACCTCCGTTAATAAGAGCATCATTATATTTTTGATGAAAATCCTCGATATCTTCAATTTGATTTAACACATATGAGTGGATTAAAGCTTGTTCTCTTTCCGTCAACATTCTAGGTACACGAGTGCATCTCAACGGACGTCCAACTGCCTTAAACATTGAACCTTGCTCACGATCATCATCACAGGGACCACCATCGTAGTTCCGATCTCGCTCATCTTCATTTTCATGTCGCATGTACAAAGAAATAAACTGCGTGCACTCCTCTACCAAATAGCCCTGGGCAATGGAACCTTCAACTCTCGCCTTGTTGCCAACATAATCTTTCAATCTCTTTAAATATCTTTCAATCGGATACATCCACCGGTATTGAACTGGTCCGGATATCCTAGCTTCGTAAGCCAAATGCACAGCAAGGTGAACCATAATATCAAAAATTGACGGTGGAAAGATTTGCTCTAACTTACACATTGTGATTGCAATCTTTGATTCCCAATCCCTTAAAATACTAGTATCTAAAACCTTAGCACAAATTACTTTAAAATACTGACATAACTCTACAATGGGCTTGAGTACGTCCTTTGGTACGATCCCTTGAAAAGCAAGAGGAATAATCACTTGCATCATTACATGACAATCATGACTTTTTAATCCACTAATGATCCTACTACTTAGATCTATGCACCTACTCAAATTTGATGAATACCCATCCGGCACTCGAATGCTCTTTACAAATTCGAGTATGCGAGTCTTTGTGCGTTACTCGGCTTATAGATAGCATCTGGAAACCTAGATGAACTCTCATGTGGATGTAACTGCGGACGAATTCCTAACTCTACCAAGTCTTTTCTAGAGTTCAGGTTGTCTTTATCCGATCCGGATAGGTTGAACATATCTAAAATATTGTCACACACATTCTTCTAGATGTGCATCACGTCTAAATGATGTCGGACAATCAACGATGCCCAATATGGCAGTCTTTCAAAGAAGATACTTCTTTTCTTCCAGTTCTTATTTTTTGTCAAATTCTTTCTCAAGCTCTCCAAATCTTTCTTAAATGTTTTTCCGAATCTTACAGGGTCAGTCTCCTGTTGTTGTCTCCAAATCTCATGTCTGGTTAGTATCTTTGGTGTACCCCTCTCACACCGGCGACCATCAAATAGATGTCTGTAATGATTCTTTCTCCACCGATGTGATATGGGTAAGAATCGTCGATGTCCTAAATAACATTGTTTTCGACTATGAACTAGTCGAACCGAATTTGTTTCTTCATTACATATCGGACATGCTAATTTTCCCTTAGTACTCCAGCCAGAAAGGTTGGCATAACCCGGAAAATCGTTTATGGTACCCAACAATATAGCTCTCAATAGAAAAGTCTCTTTCGCTAAAACATCATATGTCTCCAATCCGATCTCCCACAAATTTCTTAACTCTTCCACCAACGGCTGTAAGTATACATCGATATCATTTCCGGGGGCTCTTGGACCCGGTATTAGACATGAAATCATCGTGTTAGCCGCTTTCATACACATCCATGGTGGTAAGTTATAAACCAATGTAACTATAGGCCACACACTATACTTTGAAGACATGTTGCCAAATGGGTTAAAACCATCGGCGGCCAATCCAATCCAAGCCAAATGGGTTAAAACCATCCACTCTTTTCCAAGCGGGGGAATCTGCTGGATGACGCATTTCACCTCTCGATATATACGAACGTTGCTCACTATGCCATGACATCCACCTAGCAGTGTTTGTTGATATAAACAAACGCCGGAACCTATCTTTTAAAGGGAAGTAGTGTAATATCTTCCATGCCACCTTCTTACTCTTATGTTGTTGATCATCTTTGTATCTGGGAGACTCACAATGTGGACAACTAATTCTATGTGCATTCTCTTTCCAAAAGAGAACACAATCGTTCTTACATGCATCTATCTTTTCATAACTAAGTCCTAAGTCCTTAACAATTTTCTTAAGTTCATACCAAGTGTTAGGAACACTTGCATCCTTCGGTAGTACATCCTTAAATAAAGACAATATACTACTCATGCATTTTCCAGTCAAACCATTTACTGACTTCAACTGAATCAACTTTAAAATAAATTTTAACTTAGATATTTCTGTGCATCCTTCATATAATGGTGTTTCTGCATCTCTTAATAGCAAGAAATGCTTGTGTGTTTCTATACTTGGTTCGCTTTCATGATGTATAGATGCTCGTTGAATATTTTGAATGTCTTCAAGCATTTCTATTACATCGTCATTTAAATTCTCATGTT
Organism: Cryptocoryne crispatula var. balansae; assembly: GCA_036172225.1. NCBI lineage: Eukaryota > Viridiplantae > Streptophyta > Magnoliopsida > Alismatales > Araceae > Cryptocoryne > Cryptocoryne crispatula. The sequence continues at coordinate 27,401,344 of CM069927.1, forward strand.
GTGCTTCATCTAATCGAACTTCATTAACGATACTTAAACTAGGTTCAATTTCTCCGTGACTTATCCACGTTCGATAATTGGACCATATGCCATCACATATTAGATGTTCTTTAACTACATCTCTTTTTAAAGTAAATGTGTTACAACACCGTCTACATGGACATTGAATCAAAGTTTTGTCTAATCCATGTCTAAATCGAGTCCTACATTCATCGTAAGCATAATCTAAAAATTCTTCTACTCCTTGAAGATACCTAGGACTTAATCTGTTAGGAATATCTATCCAAGACTTATCTAAGCTCCTCGTCATGTGTTAATATAAATAAAGATATATATGCACAAAAATAAACAATGAGATAAGAAAGTCTCGAAACAAAATAAACACAAACCAAACCACCTCCAAGAGAAGAAAGTCTCGAACGAGAATGTCGTTTGAAACTACCTGAAATAAGAATTAAAGCCGTCATAAGATAAACATATTAATGACATTGAGTTTCATTAAAAAATTCTTATAAATTTTTTATCTTCTACTCTTCTTAAAGAAAAATCCAACTACGTAATAATATGTAACATAATATGTATTTATAATAATATATATTTATAATTGATGTAATATATATATATATTTAAATGTAACATAATATGTAAATAAAGTGGGTCAAATTTTGACAAATTGGGTCAACTAGTTTACCGGTTCGGTTCGGTTCGGGGAGGTGCCGAACCGAACTAAATCGATAAAAAGTTATCGGTTCGATTTGGTTCAAAAAACCAAATAGATAACTCATCAAACCGAATCAAACTATATACATATTATTTTTCTTAATAATAATGTAATGTTTTAAACAATTCGATCCAAGCAGTTCGGTCCGGTTTCATTCGATTTGTGAGCCTTCCGAATCGATGAAATCGAAACAGGGGTTCACACCGAGCCGAAGAAGCCGGATCGTTTAGCTATACGAGTGATCTTTTTGATTCATGCTGACGTATAATTTAAAGAAATCAGCATAATCTAATTATAAAAGACTTAATACACTACAATACGGCTATTTTTCTAAACAATTTATTACACTAAAATGCTTTCTACTTAATTTGGCATATATCATGATTTCCTAAAAAAATTACATGGTCTCAAAACACACGAGTGCTAGATGATTGACCACACAACTAACCCTAGCCGATATGAAATGAAAGATTTATCAATAAACATCCACTTTTCATAAGACTTTAAATAAAATTCAAATAGAAACTAATGAATAAAATAATTTCAGTTAAAATATACCTTGGAGGATAATGCCCGGACGGATGTAGCGAGGGGAGGGCGCCGCGCACCGGCGGCGGCGCAACAAGGCGGCGGCGCCGGCGCAAGGAGGCGGGCCGCGGCGGCGCAAGGAGGCGCGCGGCGGCGGCGGCGGCGGCGGCGCGCGCGCGGCGGCGGCGGCGGTGGCGGCAGCGCGTCGAGAGCAAGCGGGGGGGGGGAGAGGGAAGGTGCCGACGGGGTTTTGTAAACCCCTAAAGTATTGGCGCTGGCTGAAGCCCCCGGAATTGGTACGTTTAAGTACAACGGCGGCCGGCTCGGGCGTCGCAAAATTAGTGGACCGTTGAACGGGCGAAAAATTTTATTGCGACGGCTTCGAGCCGTCGCTATTAACTAAGTTGGCGACGGCTATCGGTAGCCGTCGCCATTAACCCGGACCGATGGGTGTTCCGGGTGCATTTTCTGGTTTGGCGACGGCTTAGGCCGTCTCTAATAAGCGATATTGCGACGGTCTCATAGAGCCGTCACTTATATCTTTGTATTTGTCGACGGCTTTAATAGGGACGGCTTAGGCCGTCGCAATTAACTCTTATAGAGACGGCTTAGTAAAGCCGTCGCCATTAAACCTTCCCTAATAACTTTATTTCTTGTAGTGAGTTAACAACTTGTTTGGTTAGAGTTTCATTTTTGGTACTATATGAACATTGATATTAATATTTTCAAATGATGGAGTATCAATATCAAAATTCATACTAGTTGACACTTGTATTACATAATATACTTTGTTTGTACTACAAATTTTAAAATCGATACAATCAAGCAAACACCTCTTAATGGTTCCTATCAATATCAAATTTAAAATTGATAGTGATTGAGATACTTAACAGTGTTACCAAACAAGACGTAACATTGTGATTTGAAGTTGATATATACCAAGTTAACTACCTCTTTGGTTAGACTATCAAAATTGATACTATATCAACATGGCTATTAATATTTATAGAACATAGAAAACTAATATCAAAAGTGATAGTATCAAATTTTTTATGTGTTTGATAATACTATATCAATATTAAAATTGATATTAGGTGTTTGATAACACTATATCAATATCAAAATTGTTATTATGAATTGGATTAATTATAGAGTCAAAACTATTATCAAAATAAAACACTAATGTTAAAATATATTATTAAAAAATAAAAAATATATACTAACGATAGGATGTTTTAACCATGCAATTTTCAAACTGTGTTTTGATTTGTCAAAAGTCTCGATAAATCTCAAAAACTTGGCATTAGCCTAAGTTAGATGTTTTATTTTGTTTTGAACTTATATTGTTTTATTTAAATTTAATATATATTTTACAAAAAAATTTATTTGCTCAACTTAACAACCAACCAACCCAACAATTCAATTCGCTTCATTAACTGTCATAACTTTTGCCAAACACATTCAATTCAACTATTAGTCTAGTTTCATTTTCAACAAAATCAACATAAGCTTTAGTCAAACCAAACCATGAAAGCCCTTAATTGCAATGTTTTTCTTAACCCGTGGCCTTTATAATATGAGCTATTTTTTTTCAATATCAAGCACCTGTATCAATATTAGTATCAGTTTTAAAACTGATATTGATACCTTGCATCGGTTGGTGTTTGAATATCAATATTAATTTTAAAATTAATTAATAGTATAAAAATTATCATAGATAATATAGGTGCATACTTGTATTGAAATCAATATTCCAGTGTGACTCTCCTCACCCTCGCGTGGTGAGTCTTTTCCCGATGCCCTAGCCTTGTGATTGCCCCTATGCTTGCTACCTAGCTGCATCCACAAAGCTAATGCCTCCTCATCTCCTCACACCTCTATGAAGTCCCAGTGGTCTCTGCATCTCCCTAGAACCTTCGTAAAGCTCCAGCACTCCCTAGTCACCTTCACCTGCCCACACTCTGCAAAGCCCTAGCACCCGTCGAGTTCCAGCCCTCTTCGCAAAGGCCACCACCTCCACATCCTTGGACCCCAGCACCGCTGCCCATAGCTGCAACCTCTGGAGGAGAAGCTTATTCTACCGTGCTATTTTTTTTCTGCCACCTCTGGAGCACATCTATTGTATCAATAGGTTTTTGATGCTATTATATCAACACATTTTTGATGTTAATACTATTGTGAACGATCTTGGTCTCATGGCACTAGAGGCACCTATTGTCGAGCACCTAATGTAGGCAGACCATCGAATCCTCCTTCTCCAGTGAGAATGTGCCCCTCTTCATGTCTAGGAGGATCAGATTTCCCTAACAAAAATTTATTTGGGTAGACGATTTGTGCCATCTAATTTTATTTTTCTTTCCATCCCCTCTCCTTCCTCTCCCTCTCTACGAAAGTAAGCAATTTCAGCTAGCTCCTTCTACAAGGAGATGGTGGTGCCATTGCCATTGCATGGATTCTAAGTAAATATGTCGAAGAACCATCCTCTCTCCATCTACCTCTACTTTGTGCTCGATCGTTATCAATGAGCAAGTGGTTCTCCATAACCCCGGTGGGTGCTACGCTGCATCTTCTTTACCATCTATCCGGCTGACTCTGACACCTCCATGCTACATCAGAATGTCCAGCAACCAGTAGGGACTTTGCCTTTTGTCCAGTGCTCCTCTGCCCTCGGCTACTACACCTACGATGTAATTCTTGAAAAAAAGAAGGGTAAATAAGTTATTACATTTGCTCAGATTAGATTAAAATACTTGGTGTTAAGATAAGGATTAGAAATTAAAATTTATCTTATCTCTTTCTTTCACTTACGTAAACGTTGTGTGCAGACCAACCCCATTAATTTGGACTCTTAATAGTAGTAGAATTCTTATTTTTATAGCTCTCATCTATGCACAACATCCATCCCTCTCTCTCTATCAACATCTCCTCACATTTCTCTCTCTATCCATCTATCTCCATCAAACAGTGCTTAAAACCAAGTTGTCAAACATTCTCTTTCTTCCCTTGCGACCGTTCCTCTCTCCCACCCTTCTCTCTCCACCGGTGCCAATGGAACTCCTCGCCCAATGCGTAGAAGCAGCACCGCCTCCTTGTTTACAGAGTTCAAATCACCTCAGTCCCTAGGTGGAGGGAGTACCCTTAGTCTCCAATGAAAAAATGCCATGATCCTAGCCACTTAAGAGATGGGTAGTGAGTTAGTAAGGCGTCTGTAGCAGTTTAACCCCGTCAGTAGCGAGTTAATGAGTTAGTGAACCGTTGAACCGCTACGGATGCCTTACAAACTCACTACCGAACTTAATACAACTCGCTACAGATGGGTAGTGAGTTAAGAAGACTTCGGTAGCGGTTCAGTCCTTTTCTATAGTGGTTCACCAAACTTATTATTTGAACCATCACTTAAGTGACTTGGGGTCACGGTCTTTTTTCATTGGGGACTGAGGGTACTCCTTCCACCCAAGGACTAAGGTGATCTGAACTCTTGTTTACGAGCCTTGGCGTTATCTCTCCACCATGTGTAGTTTCTTCCCCCTTCATTTTTTTCTTCTGTCCAATAGGTAGTACTTCCCCTCATCTACCTCGCATGGACAACCACTCTCCTGCAACCACAATGTAGAGAATGCCACCTCGCCATCTCTCCCTTTGCTGCAGCCATCCACCACTTTTCCCATCATGCCCACTGTTGCACTCTTGGCCCATTCACTAGAGCCTCTCACTGCTATCGTTGTCCCGCTAGATGTCTTTCTGTGCGTTGACCTTGCCACGAGGAACATCAAACACCGCTTTGCCTCTATCTTTTCCTCCATTTGCACCTATACCGCGATCTTGCTCGGTATGCGCCTGCTCTTGCCAACTGTCGTCGCATCTTCCCTTTCCTCAGGTCTACCACTTGCTCTGATGCGCATGCAAAGACGTGCACACATGTAGGCCATGCTCCCTCCCTCTGGTCTACAGCTACATGCATCGATGCATCGACATCTACAACAAGTCGCCTGTATGTCCTCCCCCCCCCCCCCCCCCCTTTGAACAAAGACTATGCCATGACCAGCAGCCTTTGGTTCTTCTTTGAGCCATCAATGGAGAAAGGATATAAGAGAAAGTAAATAGAAAGAAATCCAAAAATCAAAGTAGTCTAGAAATTCCAGGTAGATATTAATCTTGATTCCGACTATTTATTTGACCCTTGCTATCATGATGTGCATGGGAATCTTGTTAAAATGTCATGAATTTGTTATTGAAATTTAGAACTCTCTTGATTTGCAAATCATGATATTTTGTCAATGTGAATAATTTAGCAAGTCTAAATGGGTGGGTTAGAGAAATGTGTATTTGTCAAAATCTTGTGAATAATATGATTATCCTTTGAATTATTATAACTTGATGTATATTGTTATAAGTATACTAAATATGATTAGTATGTCTTGTTATGCACAAGAACCTTTCTTATTAAGATTAATATTATGCTTAATAGATTTTATTACTAGTTTGAGAAATAAGATGTTTAAGCTTGAGGGAATAATGAAAAAATAAGATAATGTATTAGGATTACGTTTAGGTCAAGTTCAGGTTGCAAGAAGATAGAATTTTCATGCATGTTATAGATTGTGTTTGTTAATTTGATTTATAAGTTATAGTTTAGGTCAAGACTATGATAAGTGTGATTTAGATCATGTTGCATACAGATGCGCTGGCAATGAGCAAAATGGCATGGCATTGATCAGAAACATCCAGAATTGATCGAAATGATCCGACAATAATTGGAAAGACATGGCATGGCCCAGATTACATTAGGTGTGTTGAAAAACCCTCAATGTTTGATCCTTAAGTATGGTCATTGAGCTGATTTTGTGTTTCCACGATTAAAACATGACTCTCTCTTGAAGAGTACATCTTTGCACGAAAAACCCTAACTCATTCTGAAAACAATTCTCTGCTCATCTTGGAAATGACTTGGCATGTTATTAAGTTTTGTAATTGTATGTATTGTTCATAGGAAAAGAGTTTTAAGCTCCGAATTAGGTTGTTTATGCATGTCTACAATTTGTTTTGTCTTGATGTTGACTTTGTAAGAGAATGACATGTAGTGAAGTGAAATTAAGTGTAAAGCAATGTAGTGAAACTACATGATTGTAATGAAATAGTGAAGCAAAATGATGATGGAAAAGTTTCATTCAGCAAGATGGACTTCCTTAAGTCTTTCAGACAACTACAATGTTCTATCCAACCATCGTATGTTTAATTAGCAAAGTGGTGTGCCGCGGGCACGAGAGATGAAAGTAAAATGCAACCAAATCCCTATTATGGTGCAGTAACCTCGAGTATTAGACCCATAGATTCAACAATGGTCAATAGCCCAAACTATATGGTGTGCTTGTATCGTGATGCATTGATGAGCAAAAGATCTAGTGAGTTTGTAAGAAAATTAAAAGAATGTTAATTATCCATAGTTGGGCTTTTAGGTTCACTAGAGTTTTCCAAAATACTTGATTGACTTATGAATTGAATAACCTCACATTCTAAAAAGGGCACTCATGAAACATCATGAAAAGCTATTCAAGTGGCATGAATGCATTAGGTCACCATGTCATACTAGAACGGATATAAACTTTCATCTATCCAATGCCTTGGTTCTATAGGGGTATGACATAGACTATCAACTCATAGTGTATTGACAATTTGATATTTTGTACTTGAAGTTAGATCATTTAACAAATTCTTTTTCTAATTATTTTCTCTATGTTGGTCATGATTTATAGCACTATCTCAAAGGACATTCTCTATGACTTATTTAGAATGAATGATCCCTTATTAGTTGCTCATTTATCTTCATTGAGTTTCTTTTACCTAACGCCCTATTTGGTAATACTATTAGGTACCTCTATCATTATCAATTTTAAAATTGATATTGATAGGAACCATTAAAAGATGTTTGGTTCATTGTATCAATTTTAAAATTTGTAGTACAAACAAAGCATATTATATAATACAAGTGTCAACTTGTATTAATTTTGATATTGATACTCCAACATTTTAAAATATTAATATCAATATTGATATAGTACCAAAAATGAAACTCTAACCAAACAGTGCATAATCCATTGAGATTGTACTAGACCATAATATTGGTGATCTATAAATCAATATATAAAACACAAGATACAGTTGATATGACATCTTTCAAGACTTGCGTTAAAAGTTTAACTATGCGATTGTGATAATAGAAAACTCTAATTAATAGTTAGGTAAGGTATCATTCATTGTTTCTAGGTCGGATTAATTTATTAAACTTATTTCATTAATGAGCACCTGTATATGTATCTCAATATCTTTACACTAATTGTCGACTTGGCTCTTGGGTCTCTACAAAGTGCTATGGATGAGGGATGGGAGCAAAGAAAAATGAAACAAAGACAAGCGGAATGAAATGCCTCTATGCACTGATCCCACACTTACCTTGGTTCCTAGATGCTTGTCCCTCGGCATCACTTGGGCACCATAAGATTGGTCTGGGTCATGTGGGAGAGTGGGAGGGAAGGAAATGAAAGGTGGTGCATTGTAAAAAAGGTAATAACAATGGAAATAAAAATGGTAAGAATCGTGATGTGTAGAATGTAGTAGTAAAAATTATCTATAAACATGTCCTGGTACCAATGTGCACTAAAAGAAATTCGCGTTTTACCTACGCAAAAAAATCGTAGGTATAGGCCATTTTCCCGTAGGTAAAAGCCTTTACCTACGGAGCTACCTACGGACCCATCCGTAGGGCTAGTACATGTAGGTAAATGTTTTACCTACGGACGGATCCGTAGGTATAGTACCGGTACTATACCTACGGGTGAACATACACCCGTGGGTATAGTTCGTACTATACCTATGGATCCGTCCGTAGGTAAAACATTTACCTACATGTACTAGCCCTACGCGACCAATCCGTAGGTAGCTCCGTAGGTAAAGGTTTTACCTACGAGAAAATGGCCTATACCTACGATTTTTTGCGTAGGTAACCTACGCAAATGCGGTCTATACCTATAGACGATCTTCTCTTTACCTACGGGAGAAATATCCGTAGGTAAATGTTACATAACTAAAGCCTGATCTCAATCCATTCGACCTGAATACATTTCACTCATTGAACTTAAATACATTCCACTCATTCCACTTACTCAATACAAACACTATCCACACAAAAACTCATACAACCTTCAAAAGACCTCATCATTCAATCTAATCCAAATTTTGACAACATTTCATAAACAAAACAAACAGGAAAAAACAGAGTCTGCTCATTACAAACAAAACATGATCAAAAACAAAACTTCACAACAAAACATTCCTATATACATCATTCACAAACCGCTTATGCATACACCATCCTCGTTTCAAAAACATACAACAATCAAGTTTGTTTCACAAACAAAAATTCAAAGAAACTGAGCAAAACATAAAATCTAATCATACAAAATAAAAACATACAACCATATATCAAGAGATTTAAGAAGCATATAAGAGGACATGATAGTATGTGAAGCCTCAAGCTATAGGTGATGATTAAAAAAATCTAGCTAAGCATGAAACATACAGAAGAACAATGGAATAAGTGTGAAGCAGATAAATATACTCACCTTCATATTTGGATGATCACATAAAAGACATGTGAGGTAATACCTAGCAGTTGATGCTGTCTTTCATAAACAGAGCCTAAAAATAAACTAAAAAACAGAACTTCACAAACAAAAATTCATACATACATCTATTATATACACCATTCACAATACCTTCCCATTATTCCTCTTAATCAAGAGAGCACTTTGATTCTTTTCGTTACATCTAAAATATAGAACTTGCATTGCACTTCAAAGTTTCCAAAAGCTGAAACTCCCTCAAGGGATTTAGATATGATGAACTTGAAGAATCAATCATAAAATAAAAGATATGAGAAGATAAAATCTCAAGTAAAATAAACTGAGTTTCTAACCTCACTTAAGTGTAGTTGTCCAAGACAACAAATTTTTTAGTCTCAAATTCTCTAGTCATAGCCATTAAATTATCCTTAATAACATCCTAACAGTGGATATAGAAATCTGCAAAGAACCTACCATAGTTTTGTTGCAAGCAAACCAAACAGATGGAGAATCCCGATCTGTGAACCTTTGTTTTTTTAATAGAGCAATAGCAACCAAAATTTTAGATTGAAACCTTTCTATGAATAGGTTTTTGTTTACCATACAAAAATGCTACACTTTAAATTTAAGTAGCATGCACACATAGAAAAGACAACCATATGATTGCAAGTTCAACAAAAATGATCCACAAGTTCACCAATTTTAAACCATTAGATTTGACATAATAATTTAAAAGCAAAAGGAATCATGAAATCTGAAAATTTTCTGATTGCAAACTTCTTTAGAGCCTTTTCTAATCAATAGTTTTAAAATGGGAAAGTTAAGCTAAAAAGAAGTGAATAGAAAAATAGTTACCTTGACACTGAAGCGGGCAAATGACTTCTTGCAATAAAATCAGTGAAAAAGAACTTGGCCACTAGAGATGCAGAATGGTTTTCTTTCATAAGCTATCCTCATAAAGAACATTCCCTTGTTGTAGAATAGCCACTAGAGATTAATTTCTTCTCTCCCCCACTAGCAACTCACATGAATCATTCATCCAACCTTAAAATAGTTCAAACATACCTGTGCTTTTAAATAACCATGAGAATGGACAAATAAAATAAAAAGATATTGAGAGAAAATGCTTCTTCTCTTTCATCTTCTTCTTCTTGTAGATTGATACTTTCTCACCCCCCCATTAGGAATTCATATGAATCATTCATCCGAGCCTTCATTTTCTTCTTCTTCTTCTTGTAGATTAACATCTTCTCACCCCACTAGAAATTCATACCAAACAAAGCATTAATCCAAGATTAATACAATTCAATTATACATACTAGCAAAGGAAGAAATGCATCAAATTGGGTAGTAAAAAGAACCATTTTCCTCAGTAGCAATATGCTTATGATAAATTGTTGTCCTGATACATTCTCTATACTTGATTTCTCGATTGATCCTTTTTAGCAATGATTGAACTATCCTCTCTTGTATAGCAGCCCTTCGTTGCATATTAGCTTGTACCAGGATTATCCGGTTGGCCTCAGCATGTTTGATTCAAGAAGTCATTCTTGTACCAAGTTCTTCCTGCTCTTTTTTGTAACATAGCACCACACTAGTCTTAGCAGCCTGCCTTGACTCATCCAGCCTGGCTAACCACGTTTGTGCCCTATTGCCCTGTGTATAAGGCTCAACCTGGCATTTTTTGATAAAATTGATAAATTGTGTTGGATTATATGATTGTACGCTCAAGGGAAACTAATATAAAAGGATTAGTTGATCAAATGGGATCATCTTTAGATGGCATTTCTTGAAAGAATATGTATAATTGGGCCCAAAGTTAGCTATAACCAATCTTGAAGAGCAAACGATAAAAAACCCCATAGTATATCTTCAGAAACTTTATCATCGATAAGATAACTCAAGGAGGAATAGGAAAGATATAAAGCAACAATTATTACCACTTCTGCTCAGCTGCATAAAGCTTCACTTCAAGTCGTTGGCCTAGGTCCTCCTCTTGAAACGACCAAGAGGGGCTCCTTGGCTTTGTTCTGGCCTTGTTCGACAACCATTCATGGAATTGTTGTATGGGAAGCCATCACATGATAGGGAAATAAAAGAAGACATTCAAAACGTAAAGACATGAGAAAAAATCTATAATTTTCTATGCCCTCTCCTGAACTCCCAACTTTTGACAACTTGTACAAAAAAGTTGTTCCATAATCTACTTACGCAACGACAGCAGTGCCTCCGGATCCCCGCAATGCAGGCGGCTGGTGGCAGATCCGACTACGGTGCTTGACGGGTGAGAGAAGAAGGCGATCGGGCTCATCAGAGAATGGGTGCGGCGAGAGGACGGGTCGACACTGGATAGGCAGATGCTGGACTCAGAAAAGGGGAAGAAGCTGCTGTGGCTGCGGAAGAAGGGGGATTCGACAGACTTGGGCAGTCCGGGACAAGATTTGCTGGTCCGCTGACTCCTCTATGAGGCATGGAAGGGGGGCCACAGGGAAGGCATAGTTGTCGGGGATGACAAGGCAATCGACTCGATGACGAAGCAGAAGGGGGAAACCGGAGCGACTGGCACATGAACTAAGGCGAACAGTGAATGGCCTCTCATCCAGGAAGAAGGTGGTCAAGGGGAGGAAGACGAGGCTGAGTAGCTTCTGCGGGAGATACCTCCAGATCCTGCGTGAGGTATGCACCGCCGTTGCGCTGCTACTGCCACCGAAGATGGCCTCCATGAGTCTACTATTTGGATGGAAAAGGAGCGGAGAAGAGATGAGCGGGCGGGAGGGGGAAATATTTTGGATACGCTACGCGCTGGGTTAAGTTTCGGGGGGGGGGGGGTATGTCTTGGGTGTACGCTACGCGCCGGGTTATGTTTCGGGGGGTATGCGCTGGGTGTACGCTACGCGCCGGGTTATGTTTGGGGGGGGATGCGCTGGGTTAAGTTTCACAGGGGGGAATATTTTTAATATTTTATTAAATATTTATATTTATTCTATTACATTATATATAATATTTAATAAAATTAATAGTTTCGGGGGAGTGTATGCGTTGGTTTATATAATTGTATTATTATATAGTTATTTTATTATATATAAAATTAATCGTTTGGGGGGTATGCGCTGGGTTAAGTTTCACGGGGAAATAATAAAATAATATATAGTTATATATATATATTTAATATTATATAATATAAAATAAGATTAAATTACCACTAAATAAAATTTAACATTATATTATTGTATTTAAATATATTTAATATTATACTTAAATAATTTTTAATAATTTTATTAATAGTATTATATTATTTTATATTCGTATCATTAATAAATTATTTGTATTATGATATTACTCTTTTTATTATATATATCAAATATTTAACATATTTTTTATTAAATATTTTTAATATTTTATTAAATATTTATATTTATTCTATTACATTATATATAATATTTAATAAAGTTAATAGTTTCCGGGGGGTGTATACGTTGGTTTATATAGTTGTATTATTATATAGTTATTTTATTACTATATAAAATTAATCGTTTGGGGGGTATGCGCTGGGTTAAGTTTCACGGGAGGAAATAATATATAGTTATTTTATTTATATATATATATAATATTATAATATAATATAATATTAAATTACCCCTAAATAAAATTTAACATTATATTATTGTATTTATATATTTAATATTATACTTAAATAATTTTTAATAATTGTATTAATAGTATTATATTATTTTATATTCGTATCATTAATAAATTATTTGTATTATGATATTACTCTTTTTATTATGTATATCAAATATTTTACATATTTTATATTATTTATATTTTTATTAATATTAATATATAATAGATTATTAATATTAATAATAGTTATCATCTTATTTTATTGAATGGGATTTGACATTTATGTTACAATATTTTTACCTACTGAGGTGAATCCGTATACACTTCGTAGGTATCGTTAGATTTACTTACGAATCATCAAATCAATAGGTATAGAGAGTAGGTAAATGTTACTTTTACCTACTAATTCTTACCTACCGGCAATGTTTCCGTAAGTAAAGCGAAGATTTCTTGTAGTGGTGATAGAAAAATAAATAATTTACACTTACATTTAAAATATAATTTTGTTAATCAAATATACTAAAAATAATCTATTTGAATAGGATCTTTAATGGGTATAAGAAATGAACAAAATTACAACTATAGTAGGTGTACCATTGAAAAATTCAGATTTACAACCTAGAGTCAGCAGATAAGGAAATGTATTCATGAAAAATAGTAAAGCAAAAGCCAGGCAGAAATAGAGAAAATATATGAAGCACATTTTAAATGACATGTATGTAATACAATATTAATCCCAACCAGCTCAAGCATATGTAAGAAATGGACTGAGTTAAAAGTATACAACTTTAGTAGAATGGTATTACAAATTTCAGGTTCACCTACTCCCAGTTGTGCTTCATTATAAGTGTAAGTGTAAGCAGTGAGAAAAAATCCATTATCCCTATAGAACTCCATATTTTTAATAAACAGGTATCTTGGTGGAAACCCTTCTTGTCTATCTCCCTACGTCCCACCGAGCATCCTCCATCTTATCGGTGTTCATGACTCCTGGTTCTTGGAGATGCCATCTCTCTTCATCGCTCCTAGCAACGCCTCCACCATCAAGGGTTGACCTTCCAAAAAAATCCCCTAAGCAAGGTATTGTAGGAAGCCATAGCTAGCTAGTGACCATTTGACATTGTAACCACTAAATCAATTGACTGGCTGAACAACAATGTTAAATAGTAATTTTCCCAAGAGTCACCTATTTTCAGCTACTCTCAATAGAGCACACTTAACTTTAAAATTTTTTCAACTCAACCTTCAAAAAAAAGTTAACTAGAGTTCTTGCTAGTTCTCTGATTTAATCTTTTAACATATTCAAAAGTCAGGACAAGCTACTTTAAATAGAGTATACTTAATATCGGAGTTATTTCAACTTAACTGTGAAAAAATGGTTAACCTGAGTTTTTGATAGTTTACTAACTTAATCTTTTAACATATTCACAAATTTGAGTGTTACAGACATTCCTCAAATGCATCTCATGGAGGACAACATTAGTCGAGCTTGCAGCCGACATTGTAGAGGGTTGAGACAATGGCATCATAGGAAGGCTCAACAAGGTAGAACTCGAAAGCTCATCTCAGTTCAAGAGCTTGCTTCTCCCCAAATTTCTCCTACATAGCCCCCTCTAACACCTATCATGTTTGCAAGCACAACACCACCACCTACATCGAGGCATCCCTAGTCAACTTCTATGGCCACTGCCATAAGAGGAAGAAGGCTGTCGGGGACATGAGTGGTGGTGTCATTGACAAATTCTTACCTTTGACTTTAGATGACAAATGGGGAGTGTGATGGTGTAGATAAGGCAAGGACACCTAGATTTGGGTAAAGAGGTAGGTGGGAGTGTGGATCATGCAAATAAGGGAACTCTTGCAATATTCAATAAAAATCAGCAACGATACTTTTTCACTTAAATTATTTATTTGAGCAATTGAAATGGTGTCAAAAGAAAATAGAAGACATATAATATTAACTTTCTATTTTTTTGTTACTAACCCACACCATTTCTTACTAATTTACTGGTTCGCTTATGAACACCCTACATTTTGTTACTAACCATTATTGCATATTACTAACTCACTAAAACTCACTAAACACCGTCATCAATTATTAAATATTTAAATATAATACTAATCCTTTCTAATAACAAAAAAACCTATTAAAGATAATATTTAACATTTTACTAACCCCCTACATATAATACTAGCCTATTTGCATGTTAACCCACTACATACAATACTAATTCACTGCATATAATAGTAACCCATTGCATATAACACTGATCCACTATAATGTCTACTAACTCTTACAATATAATACAAGCCCATTGCATATAATACTAATACTTGGCCTATAACAATAATTCACTGCATATAATACTAACACAATGCATATAATACTAATCTACAACATATACTACTAACCCCATGTAGTTAGTACTAACTCACTGCATATAATACTAACCTATTGCATATAATACTAACTCATTGCATATCTTTATATATAATTCTAACCATCTACATATAATACTAGCCCATTGCATATAATACTAATTCATTCCACATATGGATATTATTTCCTCTTAGAGAACCAATAACTTGAAAGAGTTTTAGAAAAGGAGTTTGCCAACTTGACCATTGAATGAAAACTAATTAAGATGATAGAGATGAAATTCCTCACTTTGTATTAAGACGATGTCAAGTTGTAAATAGAATGAGATAATTATTCTAACAAGGAAGCTTTGGTTGTATCAAACACATGTTATCATTTGAGATGCTTTTGCTTTTAAAAGTATTATATTTCATAGAGATATAGTAAAAGTGAAAAGTTTCTTCCAAAGATAACATTATAGATCTATACACAAAGTATGAGACTCAAAAAGGATTTAGGCATCATCATTTTTTAATAGAGAATATATATGGGTGATTTTACAATTTTGCAAGTAGGAAATGTTAGCACCATAGCCAATCACATTAGTGATGGTACTATTACTAATTAAATATATTAAATGACATCATTCTCTTTAAGTATTTTAAGATATTATTAAACAACTGAGAAATCATCTTATAAAATTTGACGCAATGAAAGTGATGATTCCTATGAGTTCTTGTTAATTTTATCTCAATCGGAACAAAATGATGAAAACCAAAAATTAATCTAAATAAATTTGAATATACTTGATAGAGATTCATCTAATCTCTCTTAGAGGAAGAAGAACTTCTTAAGCTCTTTAAACCATTCAAATATTCGGTCTCTAGAAGTATCCACACAAACTTCCTCCATGGTAGGTTTTTCCTTTGCACCGGCCTCAAGAACTCTTTCCGAATGGAGCTCCATCACCCATGGACACCTTCCAAAAAGAGGAGGAGGTATGAAGGAGGTTGGGGACATGGTTCTCACCTTTATCTTGATAGGGTTTGACTGGAACCATAGGTATTTATAGAGAATTTAAAATTTTTCATAAAAATCTAAAATTTACATAAATTAAGCCCTTACCTCTATACTTTTGGATAAGTCCTTATGCGTCTGAGCCACTAGGTCCAATATCCTATTTAGTTAAGGCCTAATTAAAATATAATAATTTTATTTAATATAAATAAATCTTTTATCGATAATGTCAGCCTACTGGTCATGAAGGGTACAAGCTGTATCCCATGATCCTGAATGGCTATGGGGTAATCTTGTCTCCATTAAGCTTTTTCATCATCAGTTACCACATGGATATAAATGTACATCCATTTAATGTCTTGATCAGAAAAGGGTATGGCATTGATCGTCAGCTCCTTAGTATACTGATTCTATAGGATCCTGTACTCAAAATTAGATCAATTGGAAAACTTCCTTTCCAGTTATCCTTTCTACCCTGGCCATATATTTAGGATACTATCTTATAGGACATTCACTCACACTTATCGAGAGTGGATGATCCCTTGTTATCTGCTGAATTACCTTTATCAGGTTTTCCTTGTACTCAATCCATTTCTATATTGGACCATCTAAACGATAATCCATAAGTCAATGGTCAAAGCACAAGTTCCGCCAACAAGGCATCTTTGGTGATTTAGGTCAAAGGTCCAACTATGTAACTATGATGATAAAAAGTCTTAATTGATAGTTTGATAAGATACTATTCAGGATTTCTAATTGGGTCAGTTTGAACTCATTCGACAAATGAGCACCTATATATGTTTCTCAGTGTGACCACACTAATGATTAATGATATCGATCATTCTCATTACATGAAAAGACATTACACACACTAGTATATTCGAACCTTGATGTCCCATCTCATTAATCTTATGACTAGGAACATTTAGATCACATATCTTTAAATGATCGTTCTCATTATCATGATCTCATTATGATTCAATCATCATTGCATGTGATTAAAGACTTCATTACGATGTTCATATCTATTAAAAGTAGTAATGAAGATTTGTCTATTTAATTGAATGAAATATTTCTAGAAATGTTGAATCATATTATATATGATTAGCTTGTAAGTGTAGGCACCCGGAAGAGTTAGTGGTGTGTGTAGGTGTGGTCGCTAGGAGCTGAATTAGACTCCAAAATATGATTAAATGTAAAGCAAATAGAATGAAAACAAGCTTGACCGTCGTACCTTTGGGAATGGGAAAGGGGGGAGATTGTTAGGTTCTAACTTCTCCTCTCTCGGCCAGCCGAAAGAGGAGAGCTTGAGTGAGCTCTTTCACTTCCGATCGGGTTGAAGCTTCGTCTCGATCGGGTTAACCTAAGACTGTCCTGCGGAGAAACATGAAAACAAGTGAAGATCATTAGCTCTGGCGTGAGTATAGTATCATGCTTGGTATAGACTTTGAATCAAGCAAAAGGGGATGAACTAATTGGATCGGGACAGAATCCCAACCCCTATTTTTGGTAGGTTTTTAAATATATATGAGGTGCAAAATGATCTAATGCATGCAAAATAAAATGATGAAAAGTTCTAAGATGAAAACGGAAGACAAAAACTCGATCGGACGGGCGATCAGACTCCGAAAAGTGCAAAACCGGCTTCTGCCCCTGCTGGTGCCCTATATATAGGGCACTAGCTATAGGTGCCATACTTATAGGGTGCGTTGACTAAGGTCAAAGCACCCTGTATATGGGGCACTAAGTCTGGCTTGAGTAGATTTTCTTCCCCAATTCACGATGCTGCTCCAGAGTGCTGGGCGGCTTCCAGGACGAAGTAGGGGCTCCTCCTTGTAGCCAATATGCAAATGAAGCTAGTGATGGATGGTTTGGATGCTGGATGAAAGAGGAGAGATAGATAGAGGCTCACAAAGTGAAGAAAAAAATATGTTTCTGGATGACCGAAACAATAGCTTTTTGGGGTTTTTGGGGGGTGATCTTGGATCGATTTGAAGGCTTATGGGAAGTGTAAATGGCTTAGAAACATGGTCTTGGATGAACTCTAGGGTGGCACGGAGTTGGAACCTCTTTTCCAGCTCCAAATGGGGGTCTATTTATAGCCCAAAAGAGGGTACTTTGGCCATTTCCGAAAAGCAGTTCCACGCGGCAAAGCACCCTATATATAGGGCGCCAGCATCATGAGGTATGTCAAATCGATAAGACGAGTCCTTGTGAGTGGTCAAATCGGCCGGTCGAGTCAATTTGACCTGGTGCCAGGTGTAAGCACCTGAAATGGGTTATTCGTAGATCTCCCTTTTTCGGCCCCTATGCTTGCTTTGGGGACTTGGTGGATGGGATGTTAGTGTTTGTGGTCGCCGGGAGCCAAAGGCTCCAAAATATAGTAAAAATAAATAAAAATGAAGAATAAAAATGACTATCGTACCTTTGGAAGCGGGGAGATTGTTGGGTTCCGACTTCTCCTCTCTCGGCCGGCTAAAAGAAGAGAGCTTAGTGAGTCCTTCGTCTTTGATCCAGTTGAAGCTCCACCTCGGCAGGATTTACTTACAAATGTCCATATGAAAACATAGAAACAAGTGAAAAGATCAGTGGTTCTAGTGAAAGTGTAGAATCATGCTCAAATTCGAACTTCAACATGCAAAAGGGAAGGAACTAACCGGATTGAGACTAAATCCCAACCCCTATTTTTGATAGGTTTTTAAAGAGGTATGAAGATGCAAAGGTGTGGCTTAATGCATGCTAAATAACATGTTAATGAAAGCTAAAATGAAACGGGGGAGTAAAAGATCAATCAAAAAGGTTAATAAACTCAAAAATATGCAAAACGGGGTCTACCTCTGTTAGTGCCCTATATATAGGGCGCTAGCTGCAGGTGCCCTACTTATAGGGTGCGTTGACCAAGGTCAAAGCGCCCTGTATATGGGGCGCTAAGTCTGACTCGAGCAGATTTTCTTCCCCTCTTCGCGATGCTACTCCGGAGGGCTGGGCGGCTTCTGGGACGAAGTAGGGGCTCCTACTTGTAGACAATATGCAAATGAAGCTAGTGGTGGGTGGTTTGGATGCTGGATGAAAGAGGAGAGACGGATAGAAGCTCTCAAAGTGGAGAAAAAACCATATTTCTGGATGACAGAACAACAGATTTTTGGGGTTTTTGGTGGGATGATCTTGGATCGGTTTGAAGGCTTATGGGAGGTGTAGATGGCATAGAAACGTGGTATTGGATGAACTCTAGGGTGGTACGGAGTTGGAACCCCCTCCCAGCTCCAAATGTGGGTCTATTTATAGCCCAAAAGTGGGTACTTTGGCCATTTCCAAAAAGCAGTTCCACGCAGCAAAGCGCCCTATATATAGGGCGCCAGCATCATGAGGTATGTCAAATCGATAAGACGAGTCCTTGTGAGTGGTCAAATCGGCCGGTCGAGTCAATTTGACCTGGTGCCAGGTGTAAGCACCTGAAATGGGTTATCCGTAGATCTCCCTTTTTCGGCCCCTATGCTTGCTTTGGGGACTTGGTGGATGGATGTTAGTGTTTGTGGTCGCCAGGAGCCAAAGGCTCCAAAATATAGTAGAAATAAATAAAAATGAAGAATAAAAATGACTATCGTACCTTTGGAAGCGGGGAGATTGTTGGGTTCCGACTTCTCCTCTCTCGGCTGGCTAAAAGAAGAGAGCTTAGTGAGTCCTTCGTCTTTGATCCAGTTGAAGCTCCACCTCGGCCGGATTTACTTACAAATGTCCATATGAAAACATAGAAACAAGTGAAAAGATCAGTGGTTCTAGTGAAAGTGTAGAATCATGCTCAAATTCGAACTTCAACATGCAAAAGGGAAGGAACTAACCGGATTGAGACTAAATCCCAACCCCTATTTTTGATAGGTTTTTAAAGAGGTATGAAGATGCAAAGGTGTGGCTTAATGCATGCTAAATAACAAGTTAATGAAAGCTAAAATGAAACGGGGGAGTAAAAGATCAATCGAAAAGGTTAATAAACTCAAAAATATGCAAAACGGGGTCTACCTCTGTTAGTGCCCTATATATAGGGCGCTAGCTGCAGGTGCCCTACTTATAGGGTGCGTTGACCAAGGTCAAAGCGCCACGTATATGGGGCGCTAAGTCTGACTCGAGCAGATTTTCTTCCCCTCTTCGCGATGCTACTCCGGAGGGCTGGGCGGCTTCTGGGACGAAGTAGGGGCTCCTACTTGTAGACAATATGCAAATGAAGCTAGTGGTGGGTGGTTTGGATGCTGGATGAAAGAGGAGAGACGGATAGAAGCTCTCAAAGTGGAGAAAAAACCATATTTCTGGATGACAGAACAACAGATTTTTGGGGTTTTTGGTGGGATGATCTTGGATCGGTTTGAAGGCTTATGGGAGGTGTAGATGGCATAGAAACGTGGTATTGGATGAACTCTAGGGTGGTACGGAGTTGGAACCCCCTCCCAGCTCCAAATGTGGGTCTATTTATAGCCCAAAAGTGGGTACTTTGGCCATTTCCAAAAAGCAGTTCCACGCGGCAAAGCGCCCTATATATAGGGCGCCAGCATCATGAAGCATGTCAAATCGATAAGACGAGTTACTGTGAGGGGTCAAATCGGCTGGTCAAGTCGATTTGATTTGGTGCCAGGGTGCCTGGCGCCCTGTTTATAGGGCTCCTAGTGCCCTATAAATAGGGCGCCAGGTGCCCTATATACAGGGCGCTAGGTGCCCCATATACAGGGTGTTTTGGCCCAGTCAATCGTTCTATCGATCCTCTTCGGAATGTGCCGAAAAACCTGATTCATCCGGAAAAGACAGTTCCCTTCAAATATTCTTTATGAAAACAACAATTTAAGCTCTCCAACTAGGCCAAAATTACGTGTCTACAGCTTGCCTCGCCTTGGCGTTAGCTTTGTAGAGGAATGACATGAATGTAGCACAGGCGAACGTAGTGAGATGTAGCAGAATGAAGTGGTAATGGACTGAAAAGGTGACGCCAAGGTGTAGATTTAGACACGCCCTCATTGGCTTAGTTGAGCGGAATGAAACTTTAGTGGATTCCGAGGTTGCCTTTTGTCTTATCGGAACCTTCCCTTTGGTTGATTGGGTTAGAAGAATAGCACTGAAAGTAACTAAAATCCCTCATGGGGGAATTGTTACCGGTCAGGACCCGAACTGCATGGTGTCCTGGACTCGGTAGAAAGTAAATTGCGAAAAGTAAAGAGAAAACAGGCAATCAACCAAGGTTGGGTTCTTCAAATTCATAAGGTTTTACTCAACAATACCAGTTCAGTTCGACATGGAAAAACTTCTTGTTTCGAAGAAATCATTGTTAAAACCGTTGGAAACCAATTCTATGAAAAATCAAGACCTTCTCTGGGGCTATAAAAGACCATCTTTAAAATGTTCATAATGGACAGGAAAGAGGTGATGCACGTATGAAATGATGCATGCTAGGTTTAAAGAAATACAACTAAGTATAAGAAAATAGTTGAAGATATAGGTTGTGTTGGGAATCGGACCAATCAGATTGGCGCAGCGGAAAATTTACGATTCCCCGTATATCATTGTCTTGGTCTTAATCGAAACCGAACGACGTCGCCAAAACCGGTATACGAAACGATTTAGAATATGTACCTTTGTGGGATTCAAATAATCCCTAAAGATCGGAGAAGATCGAGCGTTCTCACGCTCATTCAGCCACTCAAGTGTGCGGCCTCTAGTCGTATCCACACGAGCCGCCTCCATAGTCGCGTTCTCCTTCGCGTCGGACCTTCCGACTCGCCCCGGATGAAGTCCCATCGACTCTCGACGGCCTCCAGCATGGGAAAACGTGAAGGAGAGAGGTAGGGACGAATTTTGCAGCCTTGGCTTGTGGGGCTCATGCTCAATTCGCTATTATATAGAGAATTTGCAGTTTTTCACAAAACCCCTCGCTTTCTCTATATTTACACCCTTGCCCCCAAACTTATGGATTAGCCCTTATGTGTGTGACCCACTAGGCCCAATAGCTCATTTGGTTGAGGCCTAATTAAAAGAACAACTTCTTTTAAATTAAATCTATTATCTCATAATAGATTTAACGGCCTACCGATCATGAAGGGTACAAGCCACATCCTATGATCCCAAACGGCTTCGGGGATAAACTCCTCTCCAAAGAGCCTTTCCATCATCGGTTACCACACGGATATAAAACTTCGTCCATTCAATGTCCCGGTCGGATAGGAGTACGGCATTGACTCGTCAACTCCTAAATATACCGACACTATGGAATCTTGTACTCGTAATTGGATCAATTGGAAAACTCTTTTCCAATTATCCTATCTACCTTGGCCAAGGATTTAGAGTACTATCCATAGGACATTCTCTCTCTCCTACCGAGAGTGGACGATCCCTTATTGTCCGCTCAATTGCCTCCACCGGGTTTCCCATATACCCAATCCATTAACTATACGGGACCACAATACTAAGTGATCCATAAGTCAATAGTCAAAGTACATGGTACGCCCGGCAAGACATCTTTGGCGACTCGGGTCAAAGATCCAACCGTGCAACCGTGATGATAGAATACCCCGATCGACGAGTTCGG
The DNA here is from genome assembly GCA_036172225.1 of Cryptocoryne crispatula var. balansae. Taxonomy (NCBI): domain Eukaryota; kingdom Viridiplantae; phylum Streptophyta; class Magnoliopsida; order Alismatales; family Araceae; genus Cryptocoryne; species Cryptocoryne crispatula. Next base: position 27,423,777 of record CM069927.1, read on the forward strand.
TAAGATACCATTCGGGGATTCTATAATGGTCGATTCGGTGAACTCATTCCTCTAATGAGCACCTGTATATGTATCTCAGTGTCCCCACACTGATGACCAATGAGATCGGTCATTCTCATCATATGAGAAGATATCATATACACTAGTCTTACTAGATCCTTGATGTCCCATCTCGAGGATCCTACGACTAGGAACATTTAGGTTACATGCTTCTAGATGATTGATCTCATTATCATGATCTCATCATGATTCAATCATCATTGCATGCAACCTAGGACTTCATTACGATAGACGCATCTAAATAGTGCAAGTAATGAAGAATATGCCATTTATACTGAATAAGATATTACAAGAAATGTAAAATCATATCACATATGATTGGCTTGTAGGGCATACATTTCTATCAATCTCCCACTTGCACTAAAGCCAATCACCCACATGTCTGATCTCCATCAGCCCAAGGTGACCCTCAAACACACTTTGAGTCAGGGCCTTAGTTAGTGGATCTGCAATATTTATAGTTTAAGATAGTCTATCTTTAATCATATCTCCTTGAGTTGCAGCCACTTTAATCAAGTAGTATTGCCACAGAAGTGTTTAAACTTCTGATGAGGCAAATGCTCCACTACAAAAGTAATGATCCATCATTTTCACAAAATAATGGTACATTATAAGAGATATTAGAGACAACTCTCTAATATAAGATGAACTCGTTCATCTAGACTACTTCATAAGCAGTTGGCAGCAATTATGATTTGTAAAATCTACAGTGTTTATAGCATGGAACTTTTCCAGCTCACTGCACCACCATCCGGGTAAACATGTACCCTAGCTACCGGTCATATGTAACTAGAAGTTTAAGTCTAACTCAAACTTCCAATCCTATCCTCCATACTCGAAATGCATCCTTAGTACTTCACAAGTTCTTAAGGATATACTTCTCAACTATCCGGTGACTCTCACTTGGATTTGCACGATGATTACTCATAACACATAAAGTATTCATCACATTAGGCTATGTACATAGTATACATGATAGACCCTATGACTATGGCATAAGAGACTATATTCATGTATTTTATCTCTCTTTAAAAGAGATAAACTCCATATCTTAGAGGCAAGACACCTCCATAGGAGTTTTCATGTCAAACCCTTTGACAATGGTGTCTATGTACAACAAATGGGTCAAGCCAAGCATTCCTTTTAGATCTATCTCCATAGACCTAAATCCTTAGGAAGCTTTTTCCAGAATAATTATGGAGGATTCATTTTTATAGTTAGGCTTCATGGATGATAACATACCTACATCATTCATAATGAGTAGTATGCCATCAATATAAAATGTCTAGAATACAATAGCACTCCCACTAGCATTTTTATGCACACAAGGTTCTTCTTCATTCCAAATGAAGTCATCAGATTCAATCTTATCAAATCTTATATTCCAAGGTTGAGAATGTTGTTGTAGTCCATGAATGGACATTACCAACGTGTACACATTCTTTGAATGTTTTGGGATTCACATCCCTCAAGTTGTATCATATACAACAGAGGTTGTATCATATACACCTCCCCTTAAATTTCACCATTGGAGAAATTTTATCTTAACATCCTAATTGACATATCTCATAGTCATAATGTGTACTAATAAAATCTAAATGGATTGAATATGGCAATGGTTAAAAGATATCATCAAGGTCAACTCCTTAACTTAGATGATGCCTTTTCAATCATCCATGCCTTGAAGGTCTCACCTTCAAATTCACTCCTATCCATCTTTTCTTTTCATTTACACCTAATGGGTACTTTACCCTTAGGTGGATCTACCAAGTTCCGAACTTGGCTAAAATAGATGGATATTATTATAGATTTTATTGTCTTCTCCTATTTTAGAATCAATATTTCATATTTTCTTCCATAGGTCTTTGGATCAGTATCCTCACTTTATTGTGCCTATATTCTTCCATCAAAGATATGTCTCATATATCTACAAGATTGAATTAGCACAATCAAAGACCTATGATGCGTGCTATTATTAATCAGTACCATAGAAGTGTCTTTGGGTTGTGGGTCTAGAACACCTTCCATAAATTCCTTGCTCCCACTATTTTTCTCAAAGAGGAACTCTTCCTCTAGGAATATAGTAAATTGTGAAACACATACCCTTTATCTCATAAAGTGGTATATTTAAATATCCTTAAGTTTCCTTAGGATATTCCACAAGTCTACACTTCCTATCTTATATTCTAATTATTATGGGTTATCTTCATCTTGGCCGGACATTCCGAAATCTTAACTAACTTAAGATCAAGAGATAACCCCTTTTCCATATCATATATGAAATAATCAGAATAAATTAGAAGGTACCAACACAAAGTGGTTATATTGAGTGCTTAGCCCTAAATAGACATGGAATATTTTGCAAAAGTTGTCATTACTTGTGTCATGTCACACATGACACAATCACCCTTGTTTCTACTACTCAAGTAAGCTAAGGGTTATAGGGAGATGTCCATTAAGATAAAGTTGTATTATCCTTCAAATGATGTGTGAATCTAGTACTTAAGTATTTCACTCCTTGACCTAATCAAAAAGCTTTAATACTCTTTCCATTTATTCTTTACTTCATTTATTACCTTAGACAATTTCTCAAAGTCTCATATTTGTACTTCACAAGTACACATATCTATGCCTAGAGAAATTATCTATTAAGGATGAAGTAAGAATGTCCATCTTTAGCCTTAATAGACACAGACCAATACACATCCAAATGTATGAGTTCTATTAACTCCTTGGTCCACCCTCCATTTCTAGTAAATGGAGAGAGAGTCATTGATATGACCATGTCTATATTAAGCTAAAGAAATAGATTGATCTATATCAACCCATTTCCTCTTAAGAGGAGCATTCACACATACCATGGGAGCTTTCATATCTCATATGAGTAAATTATTTACTAAGCTCCCACTAGCAAACATTTTGCCATTCATAATCTTAGAACAATTATCATTTCCATAACTCAAAATAAATCAACATTTATTCAAGTAGGAAATATCGATATTGTTCATATACAAGGATAAAACCATCAATCTTCATCATAAAAACACCCTAAGAGGCTACTAAAGACTTGTACCTCCCACTATCAATGATACAACTCTTGCACCATTTGTATATGTAGGTTAATCTTTATACATCAAGCCTTCATTTACTTGTCATTATCTGCAACCTTTGTAGATATAAGATGCATATTTAGTATCTCATACCAATAAATGCATATATAACATCTTATAGAAGATATGTATATCTAATATCTCATACAAGATACACACATCTGGTATCTTATACCATAAGACATATGTTTAGTATCTTATACTATAATATACACAAATAGTATCTTATACTTGATGTGTATATGTGTATGACAAGTAAGTCAATGACTGAGATGCCAGAAGCTTCTCAAGCTCCTCCATCTTTGCAATATATATTCAATATACTTTCCACCAATCATCATCATGATAGTAGAAGAGCAATCCTATGTCCTTTTTGGGCTTAATATCCTCGACCAACTTCTTGACTTTTATCTATGCCTTCATTTTCTCATCTAATGATCTTACTTCTTTTCATTGGTCTTACCAACAAGAAGTATTGAACATGTATTGTTATTTTAATCTTGCCTTAAATTTGCTCATCACCATGAGTCATGATAGATCTCATATCCATCTATCTATGTTGCCTCTAAACTTCATATAGAGACTAACATTGAGTGTAAGGCAAACAATACATCTTTCTAATGAGATGAAGATCTCATCTTCTCTTACTTCATTAGATGATTAGTAGGCACCCACTTCCCAAGTAGGTTAGTTACATAGTCAACCATGAGAACACTTCTCATGATTCTAAACCAGTCAAGGAAGTTAATATAAATGAGCCTAATGACTTCAAGTATGCAAGATAACTGATGGTTATTATAACGGAGATATAATTTTATTTAGAAAATATTGCAGATATTCAATGTAAATTAAGATATGGTCTTTTGTCCTAATTTATGCTCCCACTAATTTCGACGAATTTGCATAACCCTCATTATGCAAAGACGGGATAACACGATGATATCCTAGTGGGGACTAAGACCCTATTAACCTTATGGTGACGACCTTGTGGAAAACACAACAAGTCATCCCATACTTAATAGGTAGGCAACTTTTGCCAATTGCAACTCTTGCAACTCTTAGTCATTTAGCCTCTAGAGTCATGACCTTGTGGGAAACACAACAAGTCATATACTCTAGTTAGGTCAAATCCGCTTGTTACGTTATGGGTATGGATTCTCAACACAGCCCTTGTGGGAAACACAACAAGGCCATGCCAATGGTCCACCCCAAGGTTCGGCTTTAAGCCTTGGCCACGATCACCAATCCCTTGCTGAGTGAGCCTTGTGGAAAACACAACAAAGTCACCCAATCTAAGATTGGCTCATCGAGACCATAACAACGGAAGGCTACGTGAGTCATTCTTAATGTCTCACGCATATCAACCTAATTTAAACGAGGAGGGGTTTTTATTTTAATCTCATCATAGTATGTGCTACATATAAATATGAATACCTTTGAATACCATATATCTAAGGTATCTAGCACACACATACATATCAAATATGCAAAATTTAAATAGATGATCATGGACTTTCATCACATTAATGCATGACTGGAGCCAGATCGGTATGCATTAAAGGATTCAACATCCTATGCCGGTGTTGACAAGCCATTATACCTTGAAGAACTCTTCTCCTTGCATCTCGCTCTCTCCTCCACCTCGATCGGTCTTCTTGTCATTACAAGAGCATTAAGGGTACGCAGACCCATAAATGTACATTAATCAAATAAGAAACCTTGATCTTAATCAAGGGGAGTACATTTTAGAGGGAGGTAGTATATACAATCAGAATTGATAAGAGAGAAGATTAGGCACGCAGTCCCTTAATTACATGCCAACATTAAATAAGCATCATCACATGACACACATTCTAAGTCCATGATCATCCAAGCATTCACACATACATACCATCACATGAACATAGTGCGAATACGTGGTAATAATATGATATAACTATTATATCATAAAAGTATACATCATATGTTTTGGAATTCCCAATTTCATGCTTGTCGAATTTATTCACGAAGTAAATAACATGAAATAACATATAAACAATTTATATGACATAAACAAGCATCTCCAAACAATTTAAACAATATATGTATTTCCAAAACTATACAAAGTGCCAAATCAATGTCCTAATCATCATTCGAAAAATCATATTTTACAGAATTAATTTAGACATTAATTTCTCAAGTTAAGTCATTAAAACAATTTTAAAACTTAACAATGAATGAATCTATGACAATGGGGCTCAAAATCATATAAAATATCATAAAACACTTTGATAATATATTATATGATATTAAAGATTTTTTAACAAATTTTATGGAATTTTATAGGCATTTTTAGGATTTTCTTTTGATTTAAAACAATTTTAAATCAAATAAAATGGTCTTTGGCGCATTGCGCCGCCCTTCCTCCGAGGTGGATGCGCCACCCGTGCGCCGCAGGCGCCGGCGCACGGAGCCATTCCGCGCGCCGCGGGCGCGTGCGCCCGTGAGCCGCCGCGCGCGCGCGCATTCAAATTTTTTTTTATTATTTCTTTTTAAATGACGCGCGCGCTGCGCGCGGCCCGCCCACCGCGCGCGGCAACGGCCGCGGTCAAACCGCGTGGTTGACCGGCGTTCAGATCCCGTTATCGGGTCCCGATCGTCGTCTTCCCCGCCCGACAAGGCATGAACAGTAACCGTGGAAGGGTGCTCCAAGACCTTCTTAAATCTGGACTTTCCAGCATCCAAAAAATCTCCAAAAATAGTAGATCGATTATAAATCGAACAAGGAATCCAAAGATACTATTTTATTTCCGTGAAAAAATCCCAATCAATAGGAAAATAGGAAAGAAACTCCGCCGGCCCTAGAACTTTTCTTCGCCGAAAAAAAAAAGTTCAATCGACCTCCGACGGGCCCTTTCGAAGTCAAATAACAATGGGAAACTCTTGGTAATCACATTACCTATCTTTTAAAGCATATACTAGGCATCAAATGTCTCTATGGAAGAAGATCTCAAGAAATCCCCAAATCGAACCAGTGATTTCCGTAAAACGAAATCACCATCTTTCAGACCACATGCCGGACACTCCGATGGTCCAAAATTCGAACGGTTTGCGGCGTTGCAAAGCCCTTTGTCACGAGATTCATTCAGAGACAACCAATCTCAAAAAAGTATCACATACGATTTATGGTTACTCCGTCAAGATGGACGTTTGTACATATTCGGGAAAACCTAAAATATATTAAACGACGTCGAAACGACGTTGGAATCGAACGAGACTTCAACCTGGCTCTGATACCACTGTTGGGAATCGGACCAATCAGATTGGCGCAGCGGAAAATTTACGATTCCCCGTATATCATTGTCTTGGTCTCAATCGAAACCAAACGACGTCGCCAAAACCGGTATACGAAACGATTTCGAATACGTACCTTTGTGGGATTCAAATAATCCCTAAAGATCGGAGAAGATCGAGCGTTCTCACACTCGTTCAGCCACTCAAGTGTGCGGCCTCTAGTCGTATCCACACGAGCCGCCTCCATAGTCGGGTTCTCCTTCGCGTCGGACTTTCCGACTCGCCCCGGATGAAGTCCCATCGACTCTCGACGGCCTCCAGCATGGGAAAACGTGAAGGAGAGAGGTAGGGACGAATTTTGCAGCCTTGGCTTGTGGGGCTCATGCTCAATTCGCTATTATATAGAGAATTTGGAGTTTTTCACAAAAACCCCTCCTTTCTCTATATTTACACCCTTGCCCCCAAACTTATGGATTAGCCCTTATGTGTGTGACCCACTAGGCCCAATAGCTCATTTGGTTGAGGCCTAATTAAAAGAACAACTTCTTTTAAATTAAATCTATTATCTCATAATAGATTTAACGGCCTACCGATCATGAAGGGTACAAGCCACATCCTATGATCCCAAACGGCTTCGGGGATAAACTCCTCTCCAAAGAGCCTTTCCATCATCGGTTACCACATGGATATAAAACTTCGTCCATTCAATGTCCCGGTCGGATAGGAGTACGGCATTGACTGTCAACTCCTAAATATACCGACACTATGGAATCTTGTACTCGTAATTGGATCAATTGGAAAACTCTTTTCCAATTATCCTATCTACCTTGGCCAAGGATTTAGAGTACTATCCATAGGACATTCTCTCTCTCCTACCGAGAGTGGACGATCCCTTATTGTCCGCTCAATTGCCTCCACCGGGTTTCCCATATACCCAATCCATTAACTATACAGGACCACAATACTAAGTGATCCATAAGTCAATAGTCAAAGTACATGGTACGCCCGGCAAGACATCTTTGGCGACTCAGGTCAAAGATCCAACCGTGCAACCGTGATGATAGAATACCCTGATCGACAGTTCAGTAAGATACCATTCAGGGATTCTATAATGGTCAATTCAGTGAACTCATTCCTCTAATGAGCACCTGTATATGTATCTCAGTGTCCCCACACTGATGACCAATGAGATCGGTCATTCTCATCATATGAGAAGATATCATATACACTAGTCCTCCTGCTTCCTTGATGTCCCATCTCGAGGATCCTACGACTAGGAACATTTAGGTTACATGCTTCTAGATGATTGATCTCATTATCATGATCTCATCATGATTCAATCATCATTGCATGCAACCTAGGACTTCATTACGATAGACGCATCTAAATAGTGCAAGTAATGAAGAATATGCCATTTATACTGAATAAGATATTACAAGAAATGTAAAATCATATCACATATGATTGGCTTGTAGGGCATACATTTCTATCAGGTTGAACATAATGGGTCAGGACATCCGTGAAGAAACCGTCGTCCCCGCATATTCAACTTTGGCCTATCCGCAAGCCTAGGGAATGACTGAGCCCTCATTGATTTTGTTGAAGGGGTTCTCAGGCTCAGTCCCCTTTAGACTTGAGGTCTTCAACATCTTAAATATTATTTATTTTGATAAATGCAATACTAAATGCAAGTCCTAATAGGAGTCGGGGTAGTCCACTTTTAGTTTTTCAATTTTTGATTTTTTTGTTGTTTTTGCTTCCTCCAAGTGTCTGGGGATATGAAGTTGGTATGCCTTCTCCTATTCCTGCATCCACTCGAGAGAAGATATTAGAACTTTATTTTGGCTTAGTCCCTTGCAAGGAGAGGGCAAAGTTGCCTTGATCTTTTGTCAAGGGACATAGGCCTTATCAAGGTAAAAATAATAGGAAAACATAAGTATTCACAAAAGAAAATATGCAAGACTGAAATTAAACATGAATGCAAAGGCAACTAGTCAGCAAGTTTTTAAGTATTTTGAAATTTTTGATTTGATTGGGTTTTGGTGGTTTTATAATATTTTTGGTGTTTTGAACCTTTACGATTTTTTTTGGTGTTTTGGATTTTTTATTTTTTAAGAATTTTGATTTTATGAAATTTTTTGGTGTTTTTTGAAATATTCGATTTTTTTGTTGTTCGGTGTGAAGGATACGACCATCTTATCCTTTGCTTTGCTTATCGTAGGTGCCCCTTATCGTTACCCAAGGGTTAAGAGGAGGCATCACGTGTAAGAAAGTGCCTAGTCTGGAATCTTCTGACATTCTACCTTCGATAGGCTATGGCCCTTCTTGGATACGGTCGATCAACCTTACCCGCAAGGTTAAAAGGAGAAGATGATTGGTGGTAAGTCCTTAATAAAATTCAGGGGTGTTGAATTTGTTTCTTTACTAATGCTCGCGTTGCCCGTTTGGGATTTGATATCCTTGGGTCCTTCCTTCTAGCTCTTTTCTTCGATGCCCCACATTCAGACAGGTCTTCTTTCTTTTGCTTGATTTTGACCTGAGGGGTTCTTTGCCCATCTTTTGGAGACTCTTTCTTTCGGGCTTTTGTTGGTACACATTCAGACAGGTCTATTCTTTTGCCAACCTGAGGGGTCATTGCCCATCTTTTGGCACCTTTCCTTCTTCTTTAGGAAGTCAAACCTTCAGAGGCATTTTCCTACTAAGGCAATGAGCACTTTCGATACTCCTCATTCTAACCCCTTCCATCTATTCTGGACCAAAATAAGAAGAGAATGGGACATGGTTGACATTCTTTTGCCAAATGTTGCCTAACTTTCTCTCTGACTTCCAATCAACGGATTCCGAAACCTAGGTGTGTAGTGTGTGTAGTATGATGCCTATCCTTATTTCCCTAAGTGACAAGTTGGTGCACCGAACAAGCAAATGTTAGATGTTACCGTCATTCTTCACACCTTTGGGTTTTATAGATTTTTTGGTTTTTTTGTGATTTTTGTTTTAAGGGAAATATTTTTTGAGGTATACACCATTCCAGGGATGAGCTAGTTCTTCTCCTTCTACATTAGTTAGCTTGTATGAATTACTAGGGTAAACAACCGAGATTACATACGGACCCTCCCAATTAGGTTGAAGTTTGGAGCAGGGACCGCCCGGCTTAATGAATATTCTTGGTTTTTTTGTGATTTTTGTTTTAAGGGAAATATTTTTTGAGGTATACACCATTCCAGGGATGAGCTAGTTCTTCTCCTTCTACATTAGTTAGCTTGTACGAATTACCAGGGTAAACAGCCGATATTACATACGGACCCTCCAAATTAGGTTGAAGTTTGGAGCAGGGACTGCCCGGCTTAATGAATATTCTTTTAAGCACAACCTCACCGATTTCAAATTTTTTATCCACCACCCTCTTCTAATAAAATCTTTTAAGTCTATTCTGATAAGATCTACCTGATAAGTCTATTCTTTTAAGTCTCCAAGAGTTCGAGTTGCGCGAGAAGAGAATCTCAGCGTTCATCCATTGCGATGTCACGATCGATCTGGACTCGGAGGGAAGGAATGAGTACTTCATATGGGACTACCACCTCCATTCCAAATGCCAAGGCATAGGGAGCTTGACCCGTTGGGGTTTGAATAGAAGTGCGGTAGCCCTATAGAGCATCAACTAACTTATCTGGCCAATCCGCAAACTTGCTAGTCTTACAAGTCTTCTTAATAATTTTTATCAGAGTTTTATTGGTGGCTTCTGCTTGACCGTTGCCTTGAGGATAATATGGAGATGAATGATGCAATTTGATGCAATACCTGTTGCAAAGGTCACGCAGCTCCTGGGAGATGAATTGTGGTCCATTGTTGGTGATGATGTCACTTGGGATCCCGAACCTGGCAATGATGTTGTGTTTGATGAAGGTGCAGACTATTGATGACTTGTTTTCCACGTATGCTTTCACTTCCGTCCACTTGGTGAAGTACTCCATTGCCGTTAGGATGAAGGATTTGGTTTTGTTTGTGGAGTTTGGGTCACCAAGGGGTTCGATAACATCAAAAGCCCACATAGCAAAAGGCTATGAGGCATGAATCGGGTGAAGGGAAGATGTGGGAGAGTGAATCTTGTCAGCATGAAGTTGACATTGATGACAGTGCCGGACAAAGATTGAGCAGTCTTCTTTTAGAGTAGGCCAATAATACCCTTACCTGATGATCTTCTTGGCGAGGGCTTGGGCATTTACATGGCATCCACATACTCCGGAATGTACTTCTTTAAGCACTAATTCAGCCTCTTCTTCATCTACGCATCTTAATAGAATGCCGGCCAGGCTCCTTTTATAAAGCACTCCACCTAAGATGGTGTATCTCTGGGAGATTCTTCTTATGTCTTTCTTCTCTTCGGCAATCGATCCTGGTGGATATTGTAGACACGCCAAATTCGCCTAATTCAGAGCATAAAACTCATGTTTTATAGGGTAACATGTATGATTGACCTTATAATGATGCCGGGTCTTTAAAAATTGATTTGGAGCTTCGCCGAACGAAATCGGATGTTTTCCGAAGTTTTCCGCAAAAAGCCGTAATTTCCGAGCGAAAGCCACACGTAAATCGTGTAAACACGGAAATTGGATGAATGACCAATGCCTAATGATCATGCATTGAAGTTTATGGTCATATTTACACCCCGGACAAGTTTTGTTGCATTTCGTGCCTTTCCGGTTTGTCGTCGAAGTCATTTTGACCTGTAACGGATCTTCTGTTCCCTGCCCTAACTTCCAGATAAAATTCTGAAGTTTTGGAGGGTTTTATGGCTGATCCGATGCCATATAAAGCTTCTTCGGCCTGTTATCTTTTCAACGCAACAAACGGCATCGAATTCCGAGTTCGGGAGTGTTCGCAATGGCTTCCGGAAGAAAGACGCGCGAAACAAGTCCCATGCGCCCGAGTTCCTGGTCACAAGCGCCCGGGACCCAGGGCACGTGCCCATGCGCCCTACCAGTGAGGCACGTGACCTCGTGCCCTCACTTGAGGGCACATGCGCCCTACCCTGGAGACACAAGGGACCCAGTTTTTCACCCGGACTCTACCACTGAACGGCCGATCGGATAAGACCACTTTCTCGGGATTTGTGCCCATGCGCCCTCATTGGGGGGCACATGCGCCCCTCAGTGGGGCGCATGCGCCCAGGGGTGGGGCGCAAGGCCCCTATTTTTTAGCCCAGAAGAGACCTTCTGTTCTCCTATAAATTAAATCCGATTCCGGTCGTTCCAAAGGCATGGGCACGACCCCCAGGCATATCAAGACGTCCAACTACCCTCCTGCATCGATTTTGTGATTTTTAGAGAGAGAATTCCAAGTTTTTTAGAGAGAGAAAAGTCAGTTCAAGAGAGAGGAAGGCTGTTCTGCAGGTGATCTGCCAAGTCTCACTTGTTCGGCCTCTACAGCAGTGCGTGGACGTCTGCTGCCAGAGCTCTCTTCATCAAAGTTCTTCATCCTCCAAGTCTTCTTGAGTTTGCAATTGACGGAACTTGATTCCAAGGTCGGGGCTGGTCGTGACGAGCACAGAAGCAAAGTCGCGCCTGGCAGATCTTGGACTGCTGCTCGGCTTTTTCGACAACCCAGATTTGGCTATATCTTTCTCTATACAACTCAGAATCTTGTTATTTTTTTCCTATATCTTTATTTAGTGATTCTACATCCTCCTATCATTTTTTTTTACATTTTTTTTCATTACTCTTATTCCGTTATTCCGAAAATAAAAAAAAGGGTTTAGAGATAACCCGAATCCGGTCAGTTTCTAGTCAATTGTGTGTTTCATGTCATTCTCTTTACATATACTTCACTTTGTCTAGTTCTAATAGTCTATTTCACTTGTTTGTTTGTCTAGTTGCACAGAATATCAAGCACCCACCGCGTTGAGGACTCTTCTTCATCGGCCGGCCGAAGAAGGAGAAGCTTTAACCCACACTCTTCATGCTAAGGTACACACAGTCATCTTTCAATTTAATTTTATAAATCGGAACCCACGGTTCCTGGCGACCACATTTATTTCTTCTCACCCTCCTCCCACATGACCCGAACCGTCTCCTTGGTGATCGAGCGATGCCAAGGGATGAAAGTTCGGGGATCAATGTGAGTGTGGGACCGAGGTGAGAGTTGCTTTCCGAAGTTTTCGTCTTTCTTTTCTCATCCCCTCTTGAGGTGACGATCTAGATTCACGGACTTCCCTGAAAAGGAGAGGACCCCGTCGAATTTTCAGAGTCGACAGCCTTTGTGGTGACCACGGTGGGACAGCAATGTCTTCAACCGTGGGTGCTAAGTGTTTTGTTTGCAACTAGTTCTAGTTCTAGACCGGTTCCCACGTAAGCCTTTCCTTCCTTCCACCTTTCTTAACCTCATGCCATCTCAAAATTTCTGATTTCACTTATCTTCCATCAGATCTGAAGTGCCAAGTGTGCCATTTAATTTCTGCATTTTATTTAAACCGGTTCCCACGTGAACCACCCTTTTTCTTTTAAACCGGTTCCCGTGTGAACCAATCTCTTCCTTTACTTCGGTTCCCACGTGAACCAAACCACTTTTTTTTCTGATCTATCCAAACTTGGATCAGATCTTTATTCACCTTTAATTGGCCCCACGTGGCCCTCTTTTGACCATTCAAACCGGTTCCCACGTGAACCACCCCTTTTTACCCAAAATCGGTTCCCACGTGAACCACCTTTACTTTTTACCCCAGTTCCCACATCGGTCCCCACATGGACCACCCTTTTGCTTGGCTATCAGATCTGAACCCTCTTCTTTCCATCATCTTTTCACTATCTCCATTTGTCTCACATAAGAAACATGTCTAGATTCTAGTTTCTAGTTGCTTGTCTAGTTTCTAATTGCTTGTCTGGTGTTGATTGCTTGTTTATTTAAGTTCATGTTTTGCTCATTACTTGTTTTATTACTTGATTGCATTCTTTGCTCCTTCTCTCTATCTCCTTCTTTTACACTTTTTTGAGGCGGGAGCTCACTCTCCCATTTACCCCTCCCATCCAAAACACCCTCTTGGTGGATTCTGACCTCTCTTCTGGGATATTCCTTCCTAGTTGACTTGGTTGGCTTTCATCAAGGCCTCCGTAATTCCTCATACGTGGAGTATTCCTCTTCACGATCGGGTTGGTTGTACCACTCCCCCAAAACCCGAAGCACCTTATGTTACCTACACGTGGTGAGATTGTGTGAAACCTAGGTCATTGGAGATTGGAGTTAGGATCCTAACCTATTTGTTGAGGGAACAATTATTAACAAATCCATAAACCTAAGGTTTAATCAAAATCATTGCGTAATCTTGCTTTCAAGTCTTTGCATCACTTGCTTGTCAAACAAAAATTCAAACCTTTAACTTTTTGCAAAATACTAAAAAAAACCAAAAAAAAATCTTTGTTTGTTTTGTCAACTTGTTTGTTTTACTTTCTTCTTGAAGTTCAATGCAACTAAGGTTTGGAAGGCACGTTGGAATGGCGGAATAAGTTGAACATCGAGAGCACGAGATGGGTCACCAACCGATTCAGTCAGAAGCGCAAGAGGTCCCTCAACCATCTGCTCCCCGTGATGTTGAACAACTCTTTAGGGAGTTGTCTCTCTATACCGACCTAGAAACCTATGCCCGAATACAATCCATGGTAAAGGGCAAAATGGCCTCAGATCAGGCTGAAACCAATCAAGTTGCCTTATCTCCTCGTCCTCTAGCTCAACCACCACTCATTCAGTCACCCTTTGTTCAACCACCTGTTGTTCAACAATCTATGATTCAACCACCTGTTGCTCAACAATCTATGATTCAACCACCTGTTGTTCAACAATCTATGATTCAACCATCTGTAGTTCAACCATCTGTAGTTCAACCATCTGTGGTTCAACCATCATTTGTTCAGCCATCTTATTTTAACCATGTTGTTCCCCCAACCCACCAAGCCATGGGACAATCTTCAAGTCATGTTCCTCAATTCCAAAACCATGTCTCTAACCACATACCCCCACCGGTAAACCAAGAACCTGCTCTCACCCAGGCAATCATGGATCAGCTCACCCAGATGAATGAACGTTATGAAGAGCTGAGATGTCGCCTGGACTCCAAGACAGTGCCTGAGATTTCTATTCCTTCTCTGCCAGTCCTACACCTGCCACCTTCTGAGCTACCAGTTTATCGCCGCTACAATGGTACTGGCAATCCTTTTCTTCATCTTAAAGATTTTCTCTATGAATCCTCATTCTGGAAAGATGATCGTAAGGTTCTTGCCTTCTTGTTTCGTCGATCACTAGAAGGGTCTGCATTGGAATGGTTCTACTCACTCGACTCCTTTGAGTTAAGATACTTCGATATTGTGAAAACCAAATTCTTGCAAAGATACAGAGACCGGGTGGCACCAGCATGCTCCATTACGGATTTGATTGCTGAGAAGATGAAGCCCGAAGAGGACTTCATAAAGTTTGCTGATCGCTGGAGGGGAATGGCAGAAAAACTGACAGATGTGATTTCTGAAGGGGAACAAGTAAAGATGCTCATTGGAAATACTACACCTGCTCTGAGGAATGTCTTGATCATGCACCGTCCTACCACCATGAATGAACTTTATGACAGTGCCCGATACTTGCAAGCCCACTTCAAAGATGCCACCATGATAAACCCTTTTGATCCTAAACCATGAAACCTCAGGAAAACCCCCTCTGCACCAGTTGGGCCTACAACCGAAGGAGTGGTCAACAACGAAGCTATAAATATTGTGGGGAACCAGGGAGGGAACCGTCAAAACCAGTTCAGAAACCCACCACAAAACCTTTCTTATTACCCCCCTTAACAACAGGTTAGGCCACCACAACCACGACAACCACAACAACCCCCTCAGCCAGTAGCACAACCCCAGCAACCTCATCAACCTACCTACAATAGGGCACCGCCACCACCCAATCAAGTACCACGAAGGGGAGGTCCTAGGAGAGAGAACTACCAGCAACTCCCTTACTCCTTGACCGACATCTTCAATGTACTCATGGCAGAAAAATAGTTGGAATTGCCCAAGGAAAGAGAGGTTTGGCCAGCAAACGCAGATATGTCCCGATACTATGCTTACCATCGCTGTCCTGGTCACACTGTAGAAGTGTTCTTTCAATTCAAGGATTACATCCACGATCTGAATGACCAAGGCAGCATTGATTGGGTCCAAATGGGGGAATGCATACAAGCTATGAAGGCTAGGCAGCAGCAGCGGTAGCGTCCACCGGCTCAACCTCAACAACAACCTGGCTTGGGGATTGTCCAGAATCCGCTCCCATTACATGCTCCCGCTCCAGCACCGGCACCAGCACATCCAAACCCAGGAATTGGTCTAGTACACTCCATTGTCCAGGGAGATGCCAGCCGTGCTCAAGGTTGGCAACTAGAAAGGCACAATACAACCATGCCAGTCAACTTAGCTAGGCCTCCTCCTAGACAAATAATCTGTGCACCTGCTACTCCACAACTACTACCAAGCTCAATAACCCAACCACTGGCCGCCACTTCTTCTAGCCGGCCCATCATTAGGCCAGCCCCCTCTCTAGCTACACCTCCTTCAACCATTGCTACACACCGGCCCTTGCTCATCCGACCACCACAATCACCACCAAACCTGAACCCCCAGCCTTTGAGCTCTATCACTCCAGAACCTCAACCTATCATACCACCAACCTCACAACCTACCACATTACCAGCACCTTCATTAAACTCATCAACCACTTCTGCACCCCGGCCTCTTCTTATTAGGCCACCAGTATCACCATCATTACCACCTCAAAATCCTACCCCTCTACCAACTAACCCAATCATCCTTGAACCACCAATCCCATTGCCTACCATACCTGCACCTACACCACCTGTTCCCACCCCAGTTAACCTGTCACCCCTACCCGACCGCCAAATAGCCCTGGTGCTTCGGAGTGGGAGGATGTTCTAGCGGCTCTTTCCCCAAGCCGGAACTCAACCGCAGGAGCCAGTGGATGAGGAACAAGTGGAAGAACCATTGCCAGGCACGGCGTATGATCTGTTAAAACATTTAGATAAGACACCGGCCCGTATTTCCATACTTGAGTTGATCAAAAGATCAATGGTGCACCAGGAGATTCTACAGCAGTACTTGCAAAGGGTCATGGTGAATGAAGATATCCCACCTGAGAAGATCACTACAGTGTTAGCCCCTAGAAGTGAGCACCCAACACTCACTTTCTCTCAGGAGGAATTAGCAGATCCAGAATTCAGGAGATATGCGTTGCATGTGGCAGTTATCATCTGCAATGTCGAAGTGAAATCATGTTTGGTTGACACTGGAGCTTCCATCAACGTTATGCTGCCAGAAACTTTGCAGTTGTGTGGCATTTCTGAGCAAGAAATCAAGCCATCCTGTGCCATGGTGACAGCCTATGATAACTCTAAGAAGTCTGCACGTGGGGTGGTCACTCTAGAAGTCAAACTTGGACCATGTACGGTCACAACAGATTTTCATGTTCTAGAATTGGATCCAACTTTTCGGGCTATACTTGGGAGGCCATACTTGGAGGCAATAGGAGCTGTGGCTTCAACAAACCACCAGTGCATAAAGTTTCCCTTTAAAGGACAGGTGGTCAAGGTGACTAGCATGCCTATAAGGAACGAGCTGAACGATGCTTCTTTACCCCTAGGTCTGTCAATACAACCCCAGATCTCAGTGGGAGAATTGCCAGAAGTCAAATGCATGACCGCCTCTCTACCAGACACACTGGGATGGTGGATGATGATGAAACTAGGCTATCAGCCTGGAAGAGGTTTAGGCAAGGATCTTCAAGGAATCACTCAGCCAATTGAAACTGTGAAAAGGCCACGCAGGCAGGGGTTCGGATATGAAGAGGGTTCCATCCTAAGGAGGATCTTCCAGCCAGGATATGCCATGGGGCTCCATACATTCTTTATCAAAGTGGAGACCCTGATGATGGCTGAAGATGGCAAAAATTCCGTGATAGCTGTCAAGAGAAGAAAGGCTCCAGATGAAGAAGAAGAAGACTTGGAAGACCTGTGCTTATCTTTAACTCGTTTGTTCTCAAGTGGGGAAGAGTATCAAGAACCACCCAAGGGCAGACCAATATTGGATCATCTGGTTGAGCATACCACCCAAGTCAAACCCATTCCACGAGGCCCAAATACAACAATCCCATGGTTGAATCTCGTACCTTTGTTTCTAGATCTTTTGGATGGGCTTCAGGGCCCACTTACCCACTTTGGGCCCATGTGCCCTCTTCAACCTTCCACTCTTACTGGGCCAGCTTGCCCATTTGCTTCCCTCATCAACTTCAGAACTGAGGGCTTTTCCCAACATGGGCTAACATGCCCATTTATTTATGAAATCGGGTCCACGTACCCGTTTACTTTTTTCATCAGTTTTGGACCCATGTGTCCACTTTCTGTTACCATTGGGCCCACGAGCCCCTTCTTCCCTTTTATTCTTAAGTTTTTCTCTCTATTAATTCAGTCAGTTTCTAGCAAGCCTCGAGTCACTCAGGCTCATTCTATCTTTCTACTTGAAATCCCCAAAAAAAAAAACGTCTTCTCTGAAACTCACATTTCTATCGGGGAGACGTCTCTACTCATCCCAGAGGGCGCTCCCAATCAGGGATCCCTCTTTTCTGAATCATTGATCGATTTACTCGATCCCCCCACCACTGTAAATACCACCTTTCCAGCTTTATCTTCAGTAGGTCAAGTTAGGTTAGGAAATAGGAAAGTCAAAGGTAAGCGAGTTCCAAATAGGTATCTGCAACAATTGGCACAGAAATGCGTAGAGTGTGCAAGGCTGCCAAACTTTTTAGATAATACCATCCAGCTAGATGAAATCCGATATGAGGATGAGCATAACATAGATCATACTTTGGGAGTATATGAGGTGGTATCAGAGAAGGATCCCGAATCCGAGGATGAAATCGAGGACTTGGCTGATGCATATGCATCTGGACTTGGAAGATTTGAAGAACCATCAGCCACAGGGAATGGACTGACCAAGGAACTGAATTTAGGACTCCTGAAAGATCCTAAGACTATCCTCATTAGTGCAAACCTCACTCCCTCAGAAGAACAACATTTGATCAAAGTTTTGGAAGAATATAAGGACACGTTCGCATGGACATATGAAGATATGCCGGGATTAGATAATTCATTGGTTGAACATAGATTAACCTTGAAACCTGGAACTACCCCAGTCAAACAAAAGCTCAGGAGATTCCACCCTGATATTGCACTCAAAATGAAAGAAGAGGTCGACAAACTACATCAAGCAAAATTTATTAAAGTTGTCCTATATCCGCAATGGGTGGCTAACATAGTCCCTGTTATGAAGAAGGATGGACGAATTCGGATTTGTATAGATTTCAGGGACTTGAACCGAGCGTGTCTTAAGGATGATTTCCCTTTGCCTCATATCGATGTTTTGGTTGATAGCACAGCTGGATTTGAAATGCTTTCATTCATGGATGGCTATTCTGGATACAATCAGATCCGGTTAGCTGAGGAGAACCAAGAGAAGACCTCGTTCACTACACTTTGGGGAACATACTGCTATGTTGTCATGCCCTTTGGGTTAAAGAATGCTGGTGCTACATATCAGAGGGCTATGATGGCTATCTTTCACGACATGATGCACACCCTTGTAGAGGTGTATGTGGATGATTTGGTTATCAAGTCCAAAAGTCGGGAAGACCATTCTGAAGTACTAAGGAAAGTTTTGCAACGAGCTAGAGAATACAAGCTGAAAATGAACCCTAAGAAGTGTACATTTGGAGTTTCATCAGGAAAGCTACTTGGGTTCATAGTAAGCAAAAGGGGCACAGAGATCGACCCAAACAAGGCCAAGGCAATCATTGGTATGCCTCCTTCGAAGAATATGAAAGAGCTTTGAGGATTGATTGGGAGGCTACAATTTGTCCGCCGGTTTATCTTACAACATTCCCAAAGGTGTAAACCTTTTTATGAGTTAACCAAGGCGGGGGCCGAGTTTAAATGGGATTCAAAGTGTCAGGAGGCGTTTGATGGGTTGAAAACATACCTGGCAAGTCCCCCTGTACTTAAACCACCAATTCCCGACAAGCCCTTGGTCCTCTACATTTCAGTTCTTGAGAACTCTCTTGGGGCAGTTCTTGCACAAGTTGATGAAGAAGGGAAAGAACGAGCTACTTATTACTTGTCTAAGATGTTTGATGCTTGTGAGCTGAAGTACACTATGGTAGAAAAGACCTGTGCTGCTCATGTTTGGGTGGTTCAGAAACTCAAACATTATTTCCTTGCTCACCAAGTCAAGCTCATTGCTCGTATCAATCCCATCAAGTTTATGTTAGAGAAGACAGTCTTGACTGATCGGTTAGGGCGATGGCAGAGTTTCTTATCCCAATTTGATATCACTTATGTCCCACAGAAGGCAATCAAGGGCTATGATATTGCTGAACACCTTGCCCATCATCCCATACCCGTCTTTGACCCAGTCCGGTTGGAGTTCCCAGATGATGAACTAATGTCAGTCCAATCTTCCAATCTTTGGACATTATATTTTGACGGGGCTCGGAACTCTCATGGTAGAGGGATATGTATTGTCCTGCTGTCACCTGAAGGTGTCACCATTCCAAAGGCTTTTCAGCTTAACTTTCCAGCAACCAACAACATAGCTGAGTATGAAGCCTTGCTGGCCGGGCTGGAGGCCGCTCATTTTCATGGTGCCACCGAACTGAGGGTGATAGGTGATAGTCAATTGATCCTATGCCAGGTCCTATCCAAGTACCGAACTTCTCATCCAAACCTCAAACCCTACCAGGAGCTCACCACCTGCTACATCAAGCTATTCTTCAAACTCACCTTTGTCCATGTCCCCCGTTCTCAGAATATCCTCGCCGATGCCTTAGCTTCATTAGCTTCATATCTATCTGTCCTGCTAGGCAGGCAAGTGCGGACTATCCACATCTGTAAGAGGACAATTCCAGCAATTGAGGATGGACATTTTCTGAAGGTTAAGGAGAGGTTCAACAGAAAGAAATACTTGGAACATAAAGAAGAAATCTCCTTGATTGAGTTAGAAGAATTAAAAGAAGGTGAGAGACCTTGGTATGATGAGATTGCGAGGTATTGTCAAGATCAGTCATACCCGCCTGGATCAACAACCAAAGAAAAGAAGGCAGTCAGAAGAGTATCCCAGAGGTATATAATCCTAGGACGAGTGCTCTATAAGAGAAGCCTAAGTGGAATCTTACTCAGATGTCTTGATGAAGAAGAAGCTGAGTTGGTGCTGAAGGAAGCACATTCTGGAGTTTGTGGTGGTCATGTGAATGCCCAAGCCCTTGCTAAGAAAATCATCCGACAAGGGTATTATTGGCCAACTTTAGAAGAAGACTGCTCCATCTTTGTCCGGCATTGTCATTCATGTCAACTCCATGCCGACAAGATTCACTCTCCCGCATCTTCCCTTCATCCAATTCATGCCCCATGGCCTTTCGCCATGTGGGCTTTTGATATCATTGGCCCCTTGAGTGACCTCAACTCCGAAATGCGCTCAAAATCATTCGTTCTGACGGCGACGGAGTACTTCACAAAGTGGGCTGAAGCAGAAGCATTCGTGGAGATTAAAATGTCAACAATTTGCTCCTTCATCAAGCGCAACATCATTGCAAGGTTTGGGATCCCCAGCGACATCGTCACTGATAATGGGCCACAATTTCTTTCTCAAGATCTGCTTGATCTTTGCAACAGGTATCGCATTTCATTGCATCATTCATCACCATACTATCCTCAAGGCAATGGTCAAGCAGAAGCCACCAAAAAAACCTTAATCAAAATCATCAAGAAATCTTGTAAGTCTAGCAAATTTGCCGACTGGCCTGATAAGCTTGTAGATGCTCTATGGGCTTATCGTACTTCTGTAAGGACTCCCACTGGACAAACCCCATATGCTTTGGCATATGGGATGGAAGCAGTGGTCCCTTACGAAGTATTACTTCCATCTCTCCGAGTTCAGCTCGACAGGGATATTCCTGTTGATGAGAGAAGAGAATCTCTCCTTGCACAGCTTGAACTCTTGGATGAAAGAAGGCTAGCCGCCGCCGAGCATGCCCGGACTTATCAGAATAGACTCAAAAGGTTTTATCAAAATAAGGTGGTCGAGAGAAAATTTGAGATCAGTGAGATGGTAGTCAAACGCATATTCGTTAAGCCGGGGGGTCCCCGCTCCAAGTTGCAACCTAACTGTGAAGGGCCTTTTGTAATCACTGAAAAGTATCCAGGCAAGGGTAGGTACCATCCTACACACACAACACTTCCCGATCCTAGAATCCAGACAACCCGACACTTGCGAAAGGCAAGGCAGAAATCTAGAAATGGAAGGAGTACCCTTACCCTTTTCTCTTCTACTCGGTCCAAGATAGGGAGAGAAGATTAGAGAGGGGAAGTATCGAAAACACTCGCCACCCTAGTAGGAGGCCGTCTCAGAGGGTACAAAAGGGTGCCAAAAGATGGGCAATGAACCCCTCAGGTTAGAAAAAGAAGAATGATCAACCTGTCTGAATGAGTACCCAGAATGATAGTCAAGGCAAATGGCATTAAAAGATGGGCAATGTCCCCACGGGTCAAAAACCTGTCCAAATATGTGCCACATAGAAAAGAGCAAAAAAAGAAGAAAAACCCAAAGAGGCCGAACCCCAATGGGTAATTTGAGTGAGAGTAGAGAAATCCCTCTCAACATCTTCAAACCCTATCAAGGACTTTCTCTATACTCTTCCTCCTTAAACCCCTTGGGTAGGGTAAACCGACCAAATCCAGGTGGAACCCAAGCCGATCAAAGGAAGAAGGTTAGAAGGATTATAGGTAGGGAACTTTATTTTTGCACGTGGCATCTACCACTTGAGTCTTGACAAACCCCAAAGACCGATGAGCTGTCTCAAATACCAGCATTTTCACCACAAAAAATGAATATTTCAAAAACCCAAAAAAATGAATATTTCAAAAACCAAAAAAAATGAATATTTCAAAAATCCAAAAAAAATGCATATTTCAAAAATCCAAAAAAATGGAATATTTCAAAAATCCAAAAAAATACATATTTCAAAATCCAAAAAAATTACATATTTTAAAAATCCCAAAAAATTGAATACTTTTGAAAATTCAAAAAAAATGATTGTTTTCAAGAAAACCCAAAAAAAAAATTTTGCTTAGTCATGATCATTGCCTTAGTTGCATCCATGTTTATTTGACTGTCATGCATATTTCCATTTCTGTATTGCATATCCATTTTTTTACTTTAATTATCTTGTTAAGAAGGCTCTCCCCTTTGACCTAAGTCAAAGTTGAGCATAATAGGCAAAGGGATGAGTCACGGTGAAGATCTAATCTCCTTCTGTCAAGTGTTTCAGGCATTTTCAATGCAGGAGAGGAGGGGATTCACACCACGGCAGGTAAGTTCTCTTAACCCTTACCCCTATTTTATTTAAGTCATTTGTTTTATTCCACCTTGTTAAGAAGGCTCATCCCTTTGACTCAAAATCAAGGCATACGATATACAGGCAAAGGGATGAGTAATGATAAAAATTTAATCATTTTCATTAAGTATTTTCAGGAGCTGAAGAAGCAAAAAGAGAAAGGAAATCAGGTACAAATTTTTATTCTGAAAAAAAAAAATGGCCTCAGGGCACATGTGCCCTCATACGGGGGCACATGGCTAGGTGCCCCACCCCAGGGCGCATGGCCAGGTGCCCCCGATCGGGGGCACATGGACAAAAAATTTGAAAAATTCAGAAAAATCTCAAAAATTCAGAAATTGTCTATAATATTAAGATTGAAATTTTTGCTAAAGGAACCATCATTAAAAACTTTGTTTTGATATCCAAATGATGGTTTTAATAGTAAAATCTTCAGTTAATCATTTCATGAACAACATGCTTCATATGACAATTCTGTCTGTTGGGTACTAACCAGAAATGTGCAGGCAACTTTCTTAGTCTTAACAGGTGAATTGGCGAGATCAGTGTTCCGAAAGGAACGTCATGCTAGCTCTGCGACGAAAAGAAAGGGAGCGCCACCTAGTCAAATATTATCATGGCGCTGATGAATCAGGTGGTCGATGCAAGTTTATAGACCGCGCCTGAAGACTTCACTCAGCTTCGCATCAATCTCACATCATCACCAACACTCCATTTTGCACTTCACATCACCTTTAACATTTGCCACCTAGTTATATTAGGTCCATTTGATACGTATTATAAGCATTATTGTTGAAGACCTTGAGAGTGAAAATGACTGGGCCCGAGGTCCCCTTCAACAAAATCTACGATGGCTTGGTCATTTCTTCACACTCACGGATAAGCCAAAATTGAACATTGGAGGGATGATGGTTCCTAATCGGGTGTCTTGACCTCCAATAGACAATCTATATCTTCAACTATTTTCTA
This sequence comes from Cryptocoryne crispatula var. balansae, assembly GCA_036172225.1. Classification (NCBI taxonomy): domain Eukaryota; kingdom Viridiplantae; phylum Streptophyta; class Magnoliopsida; order Alismatales; family Araceae; genus Cryptocoryne; species Cryptocoryne crispatula. The sequence continues at coordinate 27,447,668 of CM069927.1, forward strand.
CATAATTTTCTATGTTTTCATATCCATCTCTTTTCGTTCTTGTCATTACCAATTTTATCTCACCATGTTTTTACTCTTTTATCTCATCATATTTTATTCTTTCCTTTCTTTTATCCCACCGTGTCTTTTATTTTATCCCACCGTGTCATGGCATTTGTCATGCCACTTCTTTCCCATCATTCTATGTTAGTCCCACCGTTATTTTTCAATCCCGCTATGGCTTAAGTCTATTTTGTCATTTTCCAAATACTTGATTTTCTACTAGAGCGTGATTCATGGTTTTCACGATACCCGAGCAACTTTGTTTTGCTTAAAACAAACCCTTTTAGAATTTGAGATTATTCCACTCAGAATTAAACTGAGTATTTTGGTGAAACTTGAATGAACTTGAGATTCCAAATATAATGGATTGGTATTCTTTTCATTTTAAGATCAACTTCTCTTTTACAAACTTTAGCCCATCACAGTACAAGAACACTGCAAAGTTCGGGTTGCTGGCTGATGATGAACCTACGAATTCGAGGACTCCTCACCACGCTGAGGGTTGGCTACATCCTTTTATCCTTTATCATTTACTTTTTCATCTCTCGTGCCAAGGGCATGTCTTTTACCAATCAATTATATGAGGTTTTGATAGAACATGAAAGCGTTCTAGAATACTCAGCGAGATTCATATTGCTGGATCAGGTAGATAAGCGTGTCTATATCTACACCTTGATGCCACCTTTTCAGTCCATCACCATTCCATTCCGCTACATTCATCTACGTTCGCTTGCATTCCATTACAGTTCACTACGAATCACTCCGCTTCATTACATGCCATTCCCTTACAAAGCCGACATCAAGGCGAGGCAAGCTGTAGACACGCCAAATTCGTCTAATTCAGAGCATAAAACTCATGTTTTATAGGGTAACATGTATGATTGACCTTATAATGATGTCGGGTCTTTAAAAATTGATTTGGAGCTTCGCCGAACGAAATCGGATGTTTTCCGAAGTTTTCCGTAAAAAGCCGTAATTTCCAAGCGAAAACCACACGTAAATCGTGTAAACATGGAAATTGGCTAAATGACCAATGCCTAATGATCATGCATTGAAGGTTATGGTCATATTTACACCCCAGACAAGTTTTGTTGCATTCCGTGCCTTTTCGGTTTGCCGTCGAAGTCATTTTGACCTGTATCGGATCTTCTGTTCCCTGCCCTAACTTCAGGATAAAATTCTGAAGTTTTGGAGGTTGTGATGGCTGATACGATGCCATAGAAAGCTTCTTCGGCCTGTTATCTTTCCAACGCAACAAACGGCGTCGAATTCCGAGTTCGGGAGTGTTCGCAATGGCTTCCGGAAGAAAGACGCGCGAAACTAGTCCCATGCGCCCGGGTTCCTGGTCACATGCGCCTGGGACCCAGGGCACGTGCCCATGCACCCTACCAGTGAGGCACGTGACCTCGTGCCCTCACTTGAGGGCACATGCGCCCTACCCTGGAGGCACGAGGGACCCAGTTTTTCACCCGGACTCTACCACTGAACGGCCGATCGGATAAGACCACTTTCTCGGGATTTGTGCCCATGCGCCCTCATTGGGGGGCACATGCGCCTCTCAGTGGGGCGCATGCGCCCAGCACCAGGGCGCATGCGCCCAGGGGTGGGGCGCAAGGCCCCTATTTTTTAGCCCGGATGAGACCTTTTGTTCTCCTATAAATTAAATCTGATTCTGGTCGTTCCAAAGGCATGGGCACGACCCCCCAGGCATCTCAAGACGTCCAACTACCCTCCTGCATCGATTTTGTGATTTTTAGAGAGAGAATTTCAAGTTTTTTAGAGAGAGAAAAGTCGGTTCAAGAGAGAGAAAGGCTGTTCTGCAGGTGATCTGCCAAGTCTCTCTTGTTCGGCCTCTACAGCAGTGTGTGGACGTCTGCTGCCAGAGTTATCTTCATCAAAGTTATTCATATCCAAGTCTTCTTGAGTTTGCAATTGACGGAACTTGATTCCAAGGTCGGGGATGGTCGTGACGAGCACAGAAGAAAAGTCGCGCCTGGCAGATCCTGGACTGCTGCTCGTCTTTTTCGACAACCCAGATTTGGCTATATCTTTCTCTATACAACTCAGAATCTTTCTGTTTTTTTCCTATCTATTTATTTAGTGATTATCCATCCTCCTATCATTTTTTTACATTTTTTTGCATTACTCTTATTCTGTTATTCCGAAAATAAAAAATGGGGTTAGAGATAGCCCGAATCCGGTCAGTTTCTAGTCGATTGTGTGTTTCATGTCATTCTCTTTACATATACTTCACTTTGTCTAGTTCTAATAGTCTATTTCACTTGTTTGTTTGTCTAGTTGCACTGAATATCAAGCACCCACCGCGTTGGGGACTCTTCTTCATCGGCCGGCCGAACAAGGAGAAGCTTTAACCCACACTCTTCACGCTAAGGTACACACGGTCATCTTTCAGTTTAATTTCATAAATCGGAACCCACGGTTCCTGGCGACCACATTTATTTCTTCTCACCCTCCTCCCACATGACCTGAACCGTCTCCTTGGTGATCGAGCGACGCCAAGGGATGAAAGTTTGGGGATCAATGTGAGTGTGGGACCGAGGTGAGAGTTGCTTTCCGAAGTTTACGTCTTTCTTTTCTCATACGCTCTTGAGGTGATGATCTGGATTCACGGACTTCCCTGAAAAGGAGAGGACCCCATCGAATTTTCAGAGTCGACATATATGTCTGATCCTGACAGTAATTCGCAATCTCATGATACCATGGTTTCTCACCTTCATCTAATTCCTCCAACTCAACTAAAGATACTTCCTCCTTTTGCCCAAGATACACCCTTAGTTCAGTGACACCATAGAAGTGAGCGACCTCCAGTCCGGCCAATAAGGCTTCGTACTCAGCTATATTGTTTGTTGCTAGAAAATGGAGATGAAAAGCCTGTGGAATGGTGACACCTTCGGGTGATAGAAGACAGTTCCTATCCTTCTACCCTGGGAGTTTAATGCCCCGTCAAAATATAAAGTCCATAGATTGGAAGATCGAATGGATATCAATTCTTCATCAGGGAATTCTGATTGGATAGGGTCAAAGATTGGGATAGGATGATGGGCAAGGTGTTCAGCAATCGCATAGCCCTTGATCGCCTTCTGTTGGATGTAGGTGATGCTGAACTGAGAGGGGAAGAAAGCCCCAAAGTTTGATCAATGTTATCTTTCTCCTCATATCGGATTTCATCCAGCTGAATCGCATTTTCTAGATACTCCGGTAGCTTGGCACATTCTGAGCTAACTGATGCAGGTATCTTTCTGGAACTCTCCTACCTTTGATTTTTGTCCTATTTTTATTAAAAACTAAACCTAAAGAAGAATAAGGTAAATAAGGGAAGGAAGAGGAGGTGGAGGGAGTGGAACTTATTGGAGAGGATGGAGGGCAAAGAAGGACAATCAAGGATCTGGTGGCTCCTTGAGGCGAATGCCCTTCCGGGGCAAGTTGAGATGTTTCCTCGAACGAAATTTGAGTTTCGAGGAGGACATTTTTTTCTGGGAGTGCTAAACATAAAGATAGAATGGGCTTCAGGTGCCCGATTTGGGTTGAGATCAACTACGGGAGCCAAAGTAGGTGAAGATATTGATAAAAAGGGGAAGATTTCGAGCAATGTTTGATAGAGGGGGCTTTCGGGCCCAATGTTGATAGAAAGAGGTGATGGGTCAGTAGGCTGGATGATCATAGAGGAAGGTGGGTTCATGGACCCAATAATAGGAGGATGCAGGCTCGAGAGCCCGAGTTTAGGAGATGGGCTTGAGGGCCCAAGAGTTGGAGAAAATGGGCGCAGAGGCCCGGATTCAATAGAGGGGCTGGGTGGTCCAAGAGCAACAAGTGGGTACGCGGACCCATAAGTTGGGCCTGGGGGCCTAGAAATAGGGATTGGGCCAAGAAGCCCAGGGAGAGCATCATAGTGATTTGGGGCATCGACCCCAAAAGATGACATAATGAGGGAAGGCCCTCGTGGTGTTGGTTGGACTTTTTCTCGAGTCGGTTTTGCAATATGACCCTCGGGTGGGTCAATAGGTGGTTCAGCCTGGAGTGGTTCATTGCTTGACCCTTCTTCATCGGTGGAAAACAAAAGAGATATTTCAGGATACAAGTCATCTTCAGGGTCAGGAGTTCTTCTTATTTTGTCTTGTTCCAGCTCTTGCTCTTCCTTGTTCTCAGCCAGTTGAATGGTTTCTTTCTTGATGAAAAACTTTTGTAAGCATCCAGAAAAGTATCTACTTTTGGGATTCTGACCATTCACAGTCGTTCCATCATATCCAACCCCACTTTTTGGTTGTAACCTCATTAGATTGATTGGCTCAGCTATGCCTTGCAGTTCTTTGCCTAGTCCTTGGCCTTCTTGGTATCCAAAAATTTTCATTATATGCCACCCAATAGTATCATTTTTCTCTCTTTTCCTTCTCCACACTTGCCTTGGTTGACTACTTATTTCTGGAAAATCCAAGATTGTCAAAATCGGCTTATTTGGCAACCCAAGGGGTGGTGGAGGAGAAGGTGGATGATCTAGGGGCATGCTAGTCACCTTAATCACTTGTCCCTTGTAAGGAAATTTGAGACACTGATGATTGGTGGAGGTGACTGCCTCTAGTGCTTCCAAATAGGGACGTCCCAGAATAGCTTTGTATGTGGGATCCATCTCAAGTATGTGAAAGTCAACAGTGACTGTTCGGCGTCCAAGCTTCACATTTAATGTAATCATGCCATCAGTGGGCTTCTTTGAATTATCATATGCGGTCACTGTTATTTGAGATGGCTAGACATCCTCTTCAGAAATTTCACAAAGATGTAATTTTTTCTGGTGGCAAAACATTAATAGAGGCTCCGGTATCAACCAAACATGACTTAATGCCTACTCCATTGATGTGGACTGTGATACATAAGGCACATTTCCTTATTTCCGGGTCAGCCAACTCTTCCTTTGTGAATGATACTCACTTCTCGGGACCAGAACTGATGAGATCTTTTTTGGGGGGAGGCTTTCGTTCACCATCACCCATTGTAAGTATTGTTGGAAAACCTCTTGATGGGCTTTGGATCTTTTGATCAACTCTAAGATAAAGATCCATGCCGGGGTTTTATCAAGATGTTTCAGCAAGTCATAGGATGTCCCAGGCAATGGTTCTTCGATGTGTTCTTCTTTTGCTTCTGGTACTAATCCTGACTGACCAGCTTGTGGATAGACCCTTTGAAACATGCACCCATTCCTAAGTACTGTGGCAAGTTGAGGAGCTATAGTTGGGGTGGTAGTGGTGGGTTAGGTCGAATGATGGGAGCTCTTGCGACGGGTGTAATGATGGTGGTTTGAGTTATGGTAGGGTAGGTAGGTTGCGAAGGTACAGTTGCTTGGGGCAGGATGATGATGGGTCCTAGTGGTGGTGATGTTTATGGTGGATTAACCGGGCGGATTAGGGTCCGTCCCGATTGGAGTTGTGTGGCTGGTGGTGTTATAATGGGTCGTGATGGTGCTCGGATGATGGGTGGCTGGTTGAGAGTAATGGGGTTGGCTAATGTAGCTCGGGGTATGGAATGGACGGTTTGGTTGATGTGCATGGCAGAGGTGGCTCCCTCAACTTGCCAATTCTAGCCCCAATGATGATACTCCTTGGAAGAGATCAAGATGGGATAAACGTGTTGATTCCTAGGTGCGGGTGCATGTGGAGGTAGAGGGTTTTTGATAATCCCCAGGCCAGGGTTCTGTTGTTGTTGTTGCTGAGCTGGTGCATGCTGTCGTTTGTTTTTCACTATTCTGATGTATTCCCCCATCTGGTCCCAGTCAATACTGCCTTGCTCATTAAGGTCATGTTTGTAGTCTTTGAACGGAAAACAATTTTCCACATTGTGTCCAGGATATCTGTGAAACAGGCAGTATCTCTCTGTGTTGGCATTTTGAGGCTACTCCAATTTCTCCCTTGGTAATGCAATTTGCCCTGCCGCTATGAGTGCATTAAAGATGTCCATAAGAGAGTATGGCAATGGCGGGTAATGGTTCCTCTTGGGTCCAACCTTTCGGGGTTCATAGGCCATGGGAGGGGGTGCTTGGTTGTAGTTGGCCAGTTGTTGCAGTGGTGGTTGGGGAACTGGGGCTTGCAGTCGCTGAGGGATCGGAGCTTGTTGTTGATGAGGTTAGAACTGAGGTTGATGTTGAGGTTGACGAGGGTTTCTAAATGGTTGATTTTGTTGAGGGTTCCTAAACTGGTGTTGATAATTGCTACGTGGGTTCCCTACAACATTGAGGTTCTCGTTAGTCACTACGCCCTCAGTCACTGGGCCAGTTGTGGTAAAGGTGGTTTTCTTGATAGCTCGGGGTCTAGGATCAGGAAAGTTCATGATAGGTGAGTCCCTAAGTTGTGTCTGAATGTACCATGCTTTCTCATAGAGTTCACTCATGGAGGTGGGGTGATGCAAAGCTAGTATATTCTTTAACGCTGGAGTGGTGTTGGTGATGATCATCTTCACTTGCTCCAGTTATGAAATGGAATCAGTAAGCCTTTCTGCCATGGACCTCCACCTATCAGCATATCTGGTAAAATCTTCATCATTTCTCATTCTTTAGGCCATGAGGTCAGTGATGGAATATGTCGGTCTGACCCTGTCTTGATATCTTTGTAAAAATTTAGCTTTGACAGTTTCAAAATTACTCGCCTCCAAAGAGTCAAGCAAGTAGAACCACTTTAAAGCTGAACCCTCTAATGATCTTCTGAAAAGAAAAGCAAGGGCCCTTGGATCATTTTGCCACATTACTGACTCATAAAAAAAGTCCTTGATATGAATGAATGGATTACCAGTTTCATTGTAGCGACGGTATATCGGCATCTCAGAGGGAGGTTGATGAAAAGTAGGGAGGGAAGGAAGAGAAATTTCAGGGGCTGCCTTTGTGTCGATCAAATGTCTAAGCTCTCTATACTGCTCATCCATGCGATTGATCTTGTTAATCATGGCCTGATTGATAGAAAGTTCCCTAAGAGGAGGAGGAGGAGTGGGTGCTTGGTGCACCGGAATTGGGATTGGATGGGCCGAAGTGGCCGGATAAGAAGGGTATATTGGGGGATTCACCAAAGGGTGAGTAGGGTTGAGATGATTAGAAGAATAAACTGATGGCCTAGAAGGAACAACAACATTCAGATCAGGATGATCTAGATTAGCCACCGGATGAGGAGAAATTGGGGCTACAAGCCCGGTATAAGAATGGCCATGAATGGGAACATTGGGTTGACGTGCCACTGACCGAGGGGTAGAGATGTGAAAACCACCTTTGGGAGGGCAGGCGACTTGCCATTGAGGATGGCTTCGATAGCCTGAATTTGGGTAGGGTCAGCATGAGAGAATGCCTCCCAAAGTGAATTTGGATTGGGTCGAGGAGAAGTTTGACTAGGTTCGGGGAGAACTTCGGGTTCAATGATGGCACATACGGCATCAGGATAGAAATAAGATTGGTCATACTCCAACTGTAGTTGCTCATATCTTTGATCCGCCATTTCGATAACACGTCCTGACCTTAAATTCATAAACACAACAGAAAAAGAAGGTTGACAAATAAAAGCTCAAGGATTTTTTTGGTTTTGATTTTTGACCCTTTTTTGTTTTGATTTTCTTTTGTTGGACAAGCAAGTTATCAAGCAAATTAACCTCAAGCAAAAATTTTTGTTTTGGTTCTTTTTAGGTGATTTTGGGATTTTTGTTTAATTTTTATTTTTTGTTTGCAAACAAGTAATAGCAAAGACTTGGAATGATTAACACAAAATTTTTTTTGTCGTTTCAACCTCAAATTAATGGTTTGTTAAGAGAAATATTGTCCACTCAAATAAATGGGTAGGACCCTATGCTCCCACAATGCCGAGCAATCTAAGGTTGTCACTCTTTTCACAACGATAGGTAATAGGTACTCCGGGTTTTGGGATAAAATGGTACAACCAGCCCGATCAGTGAAGAGGGAATCCTTCACGTCTGGGGACTTACGGAGGCCTTGATGGAAGCTACTCAGTCCTTCCGAGAGGGAATCCCCGGAGGAGGAGTTGGCAACCACCAAGAGGGGTGTTTGGATGTGTGGGGTTTTGGGAGGAGAGAGCCTCCCTTATCGGATGTCCTAAGGAGACGGGCGAACCCGAAATTCCAATGCAAACTAAATGCAAGTGAAATGTCAAGGAATAAGAAGCAACCAAGAAGAAAAAAAGCATACAATGATTAACAAGATGTTGTAAGAAGCAAGTAAACAAGACTGATATGAAATCAAACTAAGGTGAAAGAGAGAACTAATTTTGACTAAGCATGCTTTGAAAATTTACTAAAGAAGTACTAGACTTAGAAGGAAATAGGCAAGTATAATTAACAAGGGATGAAAGAAGATGATATCTAAGATGCTAAGGTGAAATAAGTTGAAAAACAAAGCAAGAAATCAGATTGTATGCTTTAAAAGGACCAACGAAAAGTAGGTAAATTGGAAGAAACTTGATGACACTCCAAGGAAACAAACAAGCATGTAAGCAAGTAAATAGCAATGCAAGGAAATGGAAATGGCATAAATGAGAATTAGAGTGAAAATAAGCACGTTTTCAAGTGGACATTCTTAGGAAAGAAGAGAAGAACTCACTAAAGCAAAGTCGGTCCCACCGTGGTCGCCAAAAGGTGTAAGCACCCGAAACGGGATATCCGTAGATCTCCCTTTTTCGGCCCCTATGCTTGCTTTGGGGACTTGGTGGATGGGATGTTAGTGTTTGTGGTCGCCAGGAGCAAAAGGCTCCAAAATATAGTAGAAAGAAATAAAAATGAAGAATAAAAATGACCGTTGTACCTTTGGAAGCAGGGAGATTGTTTGGTTCCGACTTCTCCTCTCTCGGCCAGCCAAAAGAAGAGAGCTTAGTGAGTCCTTCGTCTTTGATCCAGTTGAAGCACCGCCTCGGCCGAATTTACTTACAAATGTCCATATGAAAACATAGAAATAAGTGAAAAGATCAGTAGTTCTAGTGAAAGTGTAGAATCATGCTCAAATTCTAACTTAAACATGCAAAAGGGAAGGAACTAACCAGATTGAGACTAAATCCCAACCCCTATTTTTGATAGGTTTTAAAGAGGTATGAAGATGCAAAGGTGTGGCTTAATGCATTCTAAATAACATGTTAATGAAAGATAAAATGAAACGGGGGGAGTAAAAGATCGATCGGAAAAGTAAATAAACAAAAAAAATGCAAAACGGGGTCTGCCCCTGCTAGTGCCCTATATATAGGGCGCTAGCTACAGGTGCCCTACTTATAGGGTGCGTTGACCAAGGTCAAAGTGCCCTGTATATGGGGCACTAAGTCTGGCTCAAGCAGATTTTCTTCCCCTCTTCGTGATGCTGCTCCGGAGTGCTAGGCGACTTTCAAGACGAAGTAGGGGCTCCTCCTTGTAGACAATATGCAAATGAAGCTAGTGGTGGGTGGTTTGGATGATGGATGAAAGAGGAGAGATGGATAGAAGCTCTCAAAGTGGAGAGGAAACCATATTTTTAGATGGCAGAACAGCAGGTTTTTGGGGTTTTTGGTGGGGTGATCTTGAATCGGTTTGAAGGCTTATAGGAGGTGTAGATGGCTTAGAAACGTGGTATTGGATGAACTCTAGGGTGGTACCGAGTTGGAACCCCCTCCCAGCTCCAAATGGGGGTCTATTTATAGTCCAAAAGTGGGTACTTTGGCCATTTCCGAAAAGCAGTTCCACGCGGCAAAGCGCCCTATATATAGGTCACTAGCAACATGAGACATGTCAAATCGCTAAGATGAGTCACTGCGAGGGGTCAAATTGGCTGGTCAAGTCGATTTGATTTGGTGCCATATATAGGGCGCCTAGTGCCCTATATATAGGGCGCCTGGTGCTCTGTTTATAGGGCGCCAGGTGCCTTATATACAGGGCACCAGGTGTCCCATATACATGGTGTTTTGGCCCGATCGATCGTTCTATCGATCCTCTTCGGAATGTGCTGAAAAACCTGATTCTTCCAGAAAACACGGTTCCCTTCAAATATTCTTCATAAAAACAAGAATTTAAACTCTCCGACTAGGCTAAAATTGTGTGTCTATAGCTTGCCTTGCCTTGGCGTCGGCTTTGTAGGGGAATGACACGAATGTAGCGTAGGTGAATGTAGCGAAGCATAATGAGGCATAGCGGAATGAAGTGGTAATAGAATGAAAAGGTGACGCCAAGGTGTAGATTTAGACGCACCCTCATTGGCCTAGTTGAGTGGAATAAAACTTTACCGGACTCTGAGATAACCCTTTGTCTTATAGAAACCTTCCCTCTAGTTGATTGGTTAAAGAGAAGAACAGCACTGAAAGTAAATAACTAAAATCTCACGTGGGGGAGAATTGTTACCAACTAGGACCCGAACTACATGGTGTGCTGGACTCGGTAGAAATGCATTGAAAAGTAAATTGCAAAAAGTAAAGAGGAGACAGCCAATCAACCAAGGTTGGGTTCTTCAAATTCATAAGGTTTTACTCAACAATACCAGTTCAGTTCGACATGGAAAAACTTCTTGTTTTGATGAAATCATTGTTAAAACATGTTGGAAATCGATTCTGTGAAAAATCAAGACCTCCTCTAGAGGCTATAAAAGACCATCTTTAGAAGGTTCATGGTGGGACTAGAAGGAGAAAGTAGAGAATGGTTATGGTGGGATGATGATGTATGAAATGATGCATGCTGGGTTTAAAAAAATACAAATAAGTATAAGAAAATAGTTGAAGATATAGGTTGAACATAACAGGTCAGGACATCCACGAAGAAACTGTTGTCCCCGCATATTCAAATTTTACCTATCCGCAAGCCTAGGGAATGACTGAGCCCTCATTGATTTTGTTGAAGGGATTCTCAGGCTCAGCCCCCTCTAGACTTGAGGTCTTCACCATCTTAAATATTATTTATTTGATAGATGCAATGCTAAATGCAAGTCCTAATAGGGGTCAGGGTAGTCCACTTTTGTTTTTCATTTTTTCATTTTTTTTTTGTTTTTGCTTTCTCTAAGTGTCTAAGGATATGAAGCTAGCATGCCTTCTCCTATTCCTGCATCCACTTGAGAGAAGATATTAGAACTTTATTTTGGCTTAGTCCCTTGCCTTGATCTTTTGTCAAGGGACATAGGCCTTATCAAGATAAAGATAACAGAAAAACATAAGTATGCATAAAAGGAAATATGCAAGAATGAAATGAAACATGAATGCAAAGGCAACTAATCAATTTAAAAAGCAAATTTTTAAGTGTTTTGAAATTTTTGATTTGTTTGGGTTTTTGATGGTTTTATAATATTTTTGGTGTTTTCGGAACTTTTATGATTTTTTAGTGTTTTGAATATTTTAATTTTTAAGATAGATTTTTTTGTGTTTTTGAAGTATTCAATTTTTTTTTGTTGTTCGGTGGGAAGGATACGACCATCTCATCCTTTGCCTTGCTTGCCATAGGTACCCCTCATCATTACCTAAGAGTTAAGAGTAGACATCACGTGTAAGAAAGTACCTAGTTTGAGATCTTCTGACCTTCTATCATCAATAGGCTATGGCTTTTCTTGGATCCAGTCAGTCAACCCTGCTCGCAAAGTTAAAGAAGGAGGAGGAATGATGGTAAGTTCATAATAGGATTCGGGGGTGTCGAATTTGTTTCCACGTTGCCCGTTTGGGATTTGACAACCTTGGGTCCTTCCTTCTAGCCCTTTTCTTTGATGGCTCACATTCAGATAGGTCTTTTTTCTTTTGCTTGAATTTGACCTGAGGGGTTCATTGCCCATCTTTTGGAGCCTTTTTCTTTTTTGGGCTTTTGTTGGTACACATTCAAACAGGTCTATTCTTTTTGCCGACCTGAGGGGTCATTGCCCATCTTTTAGCACCTTTTCTTCTTTTTTAAGAAGTCAGACCTTCAGAGGCATTTTCTTACTAAGGCAATGAGCACTTTTGATACTCCTCATTCTAACCCCTTCCACCTATTCTGGACCAAAATAAGAAGAGAATGGGACAGGGTTGACATTCTTTTGCCAAGCGTTGCCTAGCTTTCTCTCTGACTTCCAATCATCGGATTCCGAAACCTAGGTGTGTAGTGTGTGCAGTATGATGCCTATCCTTATTTACCTAAGTGACAAGTGAGGCACCGAGCAAGCAAGCGTTAGATGTTATCATCATTCTTCACACCTCTAGATTTTATAGATTTTTTTTGTTCTTTTTGTGATTTTTTGTTTTAAGAGAAATATTTTTTGAGGTATACACCATTCTAGGGATGAGCTAGTTCTTCTTATTCTGCATTAATTAGCTTATATGAATTACCGGGATAAACAACCGAAATTACATATGGACCCTCCCAATTATGTTGAAGTTTAGAGCGGGGACCGCAAGACTTAATGAATATTCTTTTAAGCACGACCTCACCGATTTCAAATTTTCTCTCTACCACCCTCTTCTGATAAAATCTTTTAAGTCTATTTTGATAAGATCTAGCATGTTCGACAGCGGCCAGCCTCCTTTCGTCCAAGAGTTTGAGTTGCGCGAGAAGAGAATTTCGGCGTTCATCTATCGGGATGTCTCGATCGATCTAGACTCGGAGGGAGGGGATGAGTACTTCGTATGGTACTACCGCCTCCATCCCAAATGCCAAGGTATAGGGGGTTTGACCCGTTGGGGTTCGAATAGAAGTGCGGTAGGCCCATAGAGCATCAACTAGCTTATCTAGCCAGTCCGCGAACTTGCTAGACATACATGTCTTCTTAATGATTTTTATCAGAGTTTTATTGGTGGCTTCTGCTTGACCATTGCCTTGAGGATAATATGGAGATGAATGATGCAATCTAATGCAATACCTGTTGCAAAGGTCACGTAGCTCCTGGGAGATGAATTGTGGTCCATTGTCGGTGATGATGTCACCTGGGATCCCGAACCTGGCAATGATGTTGCGTTTGATGAAGGTGCAGACTGTTGATGCCTTGATTTCCACGTATGCTTCCGCTTCTGCCCACTTGGTGAAGTACTCTGTTGCCGTTAGGATGAAGGATTTGGTTTTGTTTATGGAGTTTGGATCACCAAGGGGTCCGACAACATCAAAAGCCCACATAGTGAAGGGCCATGGGGCATGAATCGGGTGAAGGGAAGACACGGGAGAATGAATCTTGTCGACGTGAAGTTGACATTGATGACAGTGCCAGACAAAGATCGAGCAATCTTCTTCCAGAGTAGGCCAATAATACCCTTGCCTGATGATCTTCTTGGCGAGGGTTTGGGCATTTACATGGCCTCCACATACTCTGGAATGTGCTTCCTTAAGCACCAATTCAGCCTCTTCTTCATCTACGCATCTTAATAGAATGCTGGCCAGGCTTCTTTTATAAAGCACTCCACCTAAGATGGTGTATCTCTAGGAGATTCTTCTTATGGCTTTCTTCTCTCCGGCAGTTGATCCTGGTGGATATGTCTGATCCTGACAGTAATTCGCAATCTCATGATACCATGGTTTCGCACCTTCATCTAATTCTTCCAACTCAACTAAAGATACTTCTTCCTTTTCCCCAATGTACTCCTTCCTTTCAAACTCTTCTTTAACCTTCAAGAATCATGCATCTTCTACTGTCGGAATGGTATGTCGATGGACGTAGATCGTCCTAACCTATCTGCCTAGTGGGGCAGATAGTGAAGATGCCAGAGAAGTGAGAGCATCCACAAGAATATTTTGAGCATGAGAAACATGAATGAACTCAAGTTTGGAGAATAGCTTGATGTAACAGGCGGTGAGTTCTTGGTATGGTCTGAGCTCGGGATGAGATGTGCGGTATTTGGCAAGCACTTGGCAGAGAATCAACTGATTATCACCGATCACCTTTAGTTCAGTGACACCATAGAATTGAGCGGCCTCTAGTCCGGCCAATAAGCCTTCATACTCTTTATTGCCTTGATGTATTCACCCATCTAACCCCAGTCAATGCTTCCCTGCTCATGGAGGTCATGGATATAATCTTTAAACTGAAAGCAATTCTCCACTGTGTGCCCCGGGTATCTATGGTATAAGTAGTATCTATCTGTATTGGCATTTTGTGGCCACTCCAACTTTTCTCTTGGAAATGAAATCTGCCCTGCTGCCATAAGAGCATAGAAAATGTCTATGAGAGAGTACAGTAATGGTGGGTAATGGTTTCTTCTAGGCCCTATTCTTCGTGGAGCATAGGCGGCGGGGGGAGGTGCCTAGTTATAGGTGGTTGGTTGGCGGGATGGCTGAGGTGCAAAGGTTTGCACGGCCAACTATCGGGGTTGCTAGGGGACTGGTGTCTGCGTTGGTTGTTGGGGATAATGATTTGGTGTTTGGTGATCGAAAGGTTGGGGTTGAATCTGAGGGCGAGGTGCCGGTTGGGTTTGGCGGGGGTTTCTGTACTGGGGGTTTCTGTAATGCTGTTGGTGGTTGTTGGGCAAGTTTCCTATGATGTTGACATGTTTGTTGGTTACCACGCCTTCAGTTACGGGCATAGTGGTGGTGCTGGTTGTCTTTTTGGTGACTCGGGGCCTAGGGTCAAAGAGGTTCATGATGGGAGAGTCTCGGAGTTGTGTTTGGATGTACCATGCTCTCTCATAGAGTTTGCTCATGGTGACAGGGTGATGCAACGCCACTACGTTCTTCAAGGCTGGAGTGGCGTTAGTGATGATCATCTTGACTTGCTCCGATTCTGATAGTGCATTTGTTAGCCTTTCTGCCATCACTCTCCATCTATCAGCATATCTTATGAAATCCTCATCATTTCTCATCTTCTCGGCCATGAGATCTGTGATTGAATATGTAGGGATCTTGGTATCTTTGCAAAAATTTTGCTTTGACAGTATCAAAGTTGCTGGCTTCCAAAAGGTCAAGTGAATAGAACCATTCCAACGTGGAGCCCTCTAGTGATCTTCTAAATAGGTATGCAAGGGCCTTCGGATCGTTTTGCTACATGACGGACTCATAAAGGAAATCTTTGATGTGAATGAAAGGATTCCCATTTCTATTATATCGGCGGTAAATGGGCATTTCCGAAGGAGGAAGATGGAACACGGGGAGAGAGGGAAGAGATATCTCGGGGAGAGCCCTCGTGTCAATCAACCGCTTGAGCTCCCGATATTGTTCATCCATTCTGTTGATTTTGTTAAGCACAGCTCGATCAACAGAGGATTCTCAAGCAAGAGGAGGGGGGAGGACAGATGCTTGATTTACTGGCACGGCCACTGGATAGGCTGAGGCAGCCGGGTAAGGAGGGTGTATTGGGTGGTGCATTTATGGGCTGGCTTGATTAAAGTGTGCAGAAGAGTAGACCGGTGGCCTAAGTGGTGTGGTGTTATTTGGGTCCAGGTGGTTCAAGATGGCCACCGGATGGGGTGAGTTTGGAATTAAGGGTCCGTTGTGACAATGGCCCGGTACTGGTGCACCGGGCTGGTCAGTTGCTAATTGAGGGGTAGAAGTGTGGTGGACACCTTCGGCATGGGTGTGATGGACATGAGATTTTCCCTTCAAGATGGTCTCAATGGCTTGTAGTTGAGTTGGGTCGGCATGAGCGAATGCCTCCCACAGAGAATCCGGGTGGAGTCAGGGTGAGCTGGCTTTAGGGAGGATTTTGGGTTCGTTAATGGCACATACGGCGTCCGGGTGGAGGTAGGATTGATCATACTCCAGCTGCAGCGGCTCGTATCCTTGGTCCATCATCCCGATGACTCGCCCTGATCTCAAGTTCGTAAACACAAAGGAGGGATGACGAATAAAAGCACAAGAATCCCTTTTTTTGTAGTTTAGTCTTTTCCCTCTTTTTTTTGATTTTTGTTTGAACAAACAAGTTATCAAGCAAATTAACCTCAAGCAAAGATTTCTTTTAGTTTTCGTTAAGTATTTTCAAGTTTTTGTTTTGGTTTTCAATTTTGATTTTCAAACAAGTAATGGCATAGACGGAAAATGATTACCGTGATTTTTTTGTTTCAACCTTAAATTAGTGGCTTATTAAGAGAAGTAATGTCCACTCAAATAAATGGGTAGGACCCTATGCTCTCACAATGCCGAGCGATCTAAGGTTGTCACTCTTTTCACAACGATAGGTGATAGGTACTCCAAGTTTTGGGGTAAAATGGAACAACCAGCCTGATCAGTGAAGAGGGAATCCTTCACGTCTGGGGACCTAGAGAGGTCTTGATGGAAGCTACCCTGTCCTTCCGAGAGGGAATCCCCGGAGGAGGAGTTGGCAACCACCAAGAGGGGTGTTTGGGTGTGTAGGGCTTTGGGAGGAGAGAGCCTCATTTCTCGGTTGACCTAAAGGAGTCAAAGAAACCCCAATGCAAACTAAATGCAAGTGAGATATCAAGGAGTGAGAAGCAAACAAGAAGAAAGTAAAAGCATGCAATAAACAATGATATGTTGGAAAACAAGTAAGCAAGTCAATGATATGAAGTCAAACAAGGATGAAAGCAAGTACTAATTCAACTAAAGATGCTTAAGAAATAAATTAGACTTTTAAATAAAATAGGCAAAGATGCTTAGCAAGATAACCCTTAAGATTCAAAGTCGAAGCAAGTTGATAAAGGAAGTCTAAAAATTAGATTGTGCTTTTCTTTTAAAAGAGAAGGACCAAAGGAAAGCAAGTAAACCGGAAGAAACTAAATGATACTCAAGGGAAGCAAGTAAACATGAAATCAAGTAAATAGGAACACTAAGAAGATGTAATAACTCAAGCAAGAGCCAAAGTAAGGATGAGCATGTTGGACGTTCTGTTAAAGAGATGAGAAGAGCTCACTAAAGCAAGAGTAGTCCCACCGTTGTCGCCAAAAGGTGTAGGCACCCAGAAGAGTTAGTGGTGCGTGTAGGTGTGGTCGCCAGGAGCCAAAGACTCCAAAATATGATTAAATGTAAAGCAAATAGAATAAAAACAAGCTTGACTGTCGTACCTTTGGGAATGGGAAAGGGGGGAGATTGTTAGGTTCTAACTTCTTCTCTCTCGGCATGCCGAAAGAGGAAAGCTTGAGTGAGCTCTTTCACTTCTGATCGGGTTGAAGCTTCGCCTCGATCAGGTTCACCTAAGAATGTCCTGCGGAGAAACATGAAAACAAGTGAAGATCATTAGCTCTGGCGTGAGTATAGTATCATGCTTGGTATCGACTTTGAATCATGCAAAAGGGGATGAACTAATCGGATCAGGACGGAACCCCAACCCCTATTTTTGGTAGGTTTTTGAATATATATGAGGTGCAAAATGATCTAATGCATGCCAAATAAAATGATGAAAAGTTCTAAGATGAAAACGGAAGACAAAAACTCGATCAAACTGGTGATCGGACTCCGAAAAGTGCAAAACCGGCTTCTGCCCCTGCTGGTGCCCTATATATAGGGTGCTAGATGCAGGTGCCCTACTTATAGGGCACGTTGACCAAGGTCAATGCGCCCTGTATATGGGGCACTAAGTCTGGCTTGAGCAGATTTTCTTCCCCTCTTCGCGATGCTGCTCCGGAGTGCTGAGCGGCTTCCAGGACGAAGTAAGGGCTCCTCCTTGTAGCCAATATGCAAATGTAGCTAGTGATGGATGGTTTGGATGCTAGATGAAAGAGGAGAGACGGATAGAGGCTCTCAAAGTGGAGAAAAAAACATGTTTCTGGATGACAAAAATAGCAGGTTTTTTGGATTTTTGGGGGGTGATCCTGGATCAGTTTGAAGGCTTATGAGAGGTGTAAATGGATTAGAAACGTGGTCTTGGATGAACTCTTGGGTGGCACGGAGTTAGAACCTCTTTCCAGCTCCAAATGGGGATCTATTTATAGCCCAAAATAGGGTACTTTGGCCATTTCCGAAAAGTAGTTCCACGCGGCAAAGCGCCCTATATATAGGGCGCCAGTATCATGAGGTATGCCAAATCGATAAGATGAGTCCCTGCGAGTGGTCAAATCGGCCGGTCGAATCGATTTGACCTGGTGCCAGGTGCCACAGGTGCCCTATAAGTAGGGCGCCTAGTGCCCTATAAATAGGGTGCCAAGTACCCTATATATAGGGTGCCAGGTGCCCTATATGCAGGGCGCTTTGACCCCGGTCAACGTCCTATCGATCTTCTTCGGAACGCGCCGAAAAGCTTGATTCTTCCGAAAAACATGGTTCCCTTCAAATATTCTTCGTGAAAACAAGAATTTAAGCTCTCCAACTAGGCCAAAATTGTGTGTCTACAGTAAGATATACTTTTCTATCAACATTATGTATACATAGTGATGTCCATAGGTTTGTGTAATGAGGGTTAGATCATGATTATATCAAGATAATGAGACTAGATTTCTTTAAACACACACCTTAAACATTCTTGGTCATCGGTTACTCGAAATAGACATTGAGATAACCAAATAGTGTCATGTATTATTTGCCCATTCATGTGATTAAGATAATTAATCTAATAATAACTATTTATGTGGTTACATTAAGGGTATAATACATGTACTCATTGAAGAATGAGTTCAGTGAATTGAACATCCATTGAAACAATATATGGTTATGTGATACCAAATTGTCTAATTGTGGCTCCATTGTATCAGTTGTGTAATTGGTTCTTAGACTTGAGACACCAAGAATGTCATGTAAGTTATTTGTACATTTTAATACCAAACATATAGGCTTGGATCTTCTAGCATGGTATAGTGAGTTATTGAGGATAATAATCAAATGCACAAAGACAATTGAATGTCAATAAAGAATCATCCACTAATGTATCATGCACGAGAATCTTCGACAAAGCCATATGAGAAAAAAACTTCTAGCAAGAGTAGATCGGATTGAGAGAGAAAGACTTCTTTAGAGAATTAATGTGAGTTTGACTTCATTAAGACTCTATGAGCCTAACATAGTGACCATGCTAAATATATAGACTCTTAAGATATTGTATGGTTGAATGACTATATACACAATAACTATGTATGGATAGATTCAATGTATTGATATTTCTAGTATCATCTAAGTGTCATTATATTGATGTGCAAGTGAAATAATTAGGGAGATAATTAATTCATTTTTTTGAAGGAGTTATAAGATTAGCTTATCAGCAATGTGGTATTGGGCCTAGAGGATCACACAAAATAGATGGTCAAATAAATGATATAAGATTATATTTTTATATCTAATTAATGAAAAATAAACCATTGTATGAGGTTATTGGCTTTGTCTATTATTATGCAAAGAATATTAATCAATAAATTAAATTTATTAATTATTCGGTTAACTCACTAGTATGCCAATTTAGGGCTACGAATTCTTCATATAAAGAAGGAATCAGCCAAAGAATATTAAAAACAATCATTTTGAAGTTAGTCACAAATTATCTCATTCTCTCTCTCTCATGCCAACCTTCATCACCATGAGCACATTTAAATCAGCCCATACATCAAGGAGAGAATGTGGACATTGTCATCCATGAATCCACATATGGATATGACAAGATAGAGTACATGAGTGTTCATAGTCATCACACAAATATTCCTTCACCAAGCTATTAAGATTTATGGTCAGTACGCTATGACTTTTGATTCTCATAAGCTGTATGGATTGCTAACCTAACCAAATCTTTGAGGAAGTCAAGTTAAGATATGTTTTTAATTTCTGTTGTGCCTCTAATAGGCCTAGATAAATTTCACACCATGTGGGGGCAATCCATGCTCTCCATGTTGTTCATTCACATGGTCTCTAGTGGCATCCACATGATTTCCTCCAAGATTGTTTCTCCCACTCATCGAACTTCACAACTTCTCTTGATTGAAGCTCCACCAAGCATTGGCATTTGCTAGGGTAAGAGAGGGAGCTAGAAAGAGCTAGGGTCACAACATTGGCTTGTCAAGATTTACCTTAATTGCTACTTTATCAAAAGTTTTAAAATATAAAAAAATTTATAAATTATGGTAATATCCATGTAAAAATGGATTTTAAGTTTTATTATTAGTGACTCAATAGGCCAAATAGCCTATTTGATTTGAGACCTATTAAAAGAATTTCTTATTTTAAATTAAATATATTATTCAATGATAAATTTAATTGACTTATTGATTATGTAATGTACAAGGCATGCCCTATGTCTCAAGTGGTTTTGAGAATAAACTTATATATATTTAGTATTTCTATGATTAATTATTGCATAGATGCGAACCCTTGTCTCCTGAATGCTTTAGTCAGACAAACAAATAGTGTAGACTATCAAATACTTTAATATAACAACACATTAGGATCATGTAGTAGAATTGAATCAACTAAAAAAGTTTTTTAGCATCCTTCTACATTGGCTAGGGATTATAAGTATTGTTCTATAGGAAATCTCTCTCATCTTACTAAGCATGAACAATTCCATACTATCTACTTAATTTTCTTTACTGGGCTTCCATGCACTTGATCTATTAACTTTATGAAACCATCTTATTGGTCATCTATAAATCAATGGCAAAAGTATATGATATATTTGATAAGACATCTTTAGTGACTCAAGTCAAAGGTTAAATCATACAATAATGATGATAAAAAACTTTAATTGATAGTTTGGTAAGGTACCCTTTAACATTTCTATAAGTCAGATCAGTTTAGTAAACTCATTTCACTATTAAGCAACTATAAATGTGACCCAATATCGCCTAACTAATAATCAATAAGATCATTCATCATCATCCATATTATGAGAAGATATCAAATACATTAGTTTATCCAGATATTTAACATCTTGTCTCATCTCAAGAATTTTACGACTAATAACATTTAAATCATACACCACCTAATACAAAATAAACAAATGAAAAAAGAAATACATATGTATTTTCTGTCCTCCCCGATCTCTCTCTCTCTCTCTCACTCTCTCTCATCATAATAGAAATGTAAGTGTTGCATTGATTCTTTATAATGAGCAAAACATGGTGGCCCCTCCTCAATCAATTGCTCTCCCTCTCCTCTCTCTCTCTCTAGAGAGAGAGAGAGAGGATAGCTGCCCTGTGTGACATATTGCCCCTAATCATTGCTTGTCATCACTCCTTCTACCCCATTTTTCCCATCCTCATGTTCACAATGTTTGACAATGTATTTCTCTTACCCTCATCTCTTTGGGTCTTCCTTGATAGCACCCCCTTCAGAGGCCCATTCCAATTCCCAACCCTACTTGTCATATACTCTTCTAGGGAAAGGTATTGGCTTTCGCAATACGATCTCTCTCTTAGTTATTAGTCATCCATCCATCCATTCTTAGCACTTCTCGGTCTCCACTTATGCCTAAATTGTTGAAATCTTTTTTCATTACTTCTCTTTCATCTATCACAAGTCTTTGTACTACTATTATAATCTCCTTTTCTTGCCATCTGCATTGCTATCAGTTGCTCTTCGAGGGAGCCATCGTCCCATGCCACCAAGTTACCACCCCATGATGCCTCTCCTTGTGCCACCAACCAGCCCTAAAATTGCTACCACCTTTAGCTTTTGGAGATGTTGTGACTAGCTTCTTTCCTACTCACACTCAATGCCATTTGCCTAGTCATTGAAGTAGTTGCATGCCATGCACAATCTAGAGCATCACATCCATTGCCCCCTTCAACACCCTCTCTTTCATTCCTTTCACCATTGTTTTTTTCCTCCTATCTCTCTTCTTTTTATCTTCCTCATTCTTCTTTCTTCTAGTGGAGAAATCTACAATTGCCATTCCTTAGCCTCCTCGCACCATCAAAATCCCTTGTCATTGTCTTCCAACACTACCATCTTTTCTCATTGGTAACCCAATGTTTATATCCCTCTCTCCCATTCTAGTGTGTGTCTAGCCTCCCTCTCTCTTACCCTACCAAACACTACAAGAAATCAGACTTTTACCCACTAAAACACTCCCCGTAGGTAAGGTTTGGTGGGTATAAATAACTTTTACTTACTCCCTATACCTACTAAAAATGATTTTGTAGGTAAATTTATCATTACCTACAAAATACCTACGGAAAACACTACGTAGGTAAATAATATATCCACAGATTCAATCTGAACCGTCATTACGATATAATCCAATGGCCCAGATTTAATCTCTTTTGCCCTTATCTCCACCGTCCATTGACAACACATGGACGGACCAGATTGAAGCATATGGGTTAAACCCTCCCGATCGACCCTCTCCCACCTCATCGCGCTCAGCCCCAAATCGACCGTCTCTCCTGTGGGAACCCTCCGACAACGCGGCACCTTTGGTTCCTCCTCCTCCGACGGCAATGCCTAGGCCTTGCGCCCTTACGTCAACCATCCACGTCGTCCCCTCCTACTCCTCCAAGGTTCAACTCCCGCAAGAAGCTCTCGAAGCTGTCTCCATGAGAAGCCCCCGAAGGTGAGTCCCCGTCTCGTCTCCTTTTCCTATGCGCAAGAAAGCTCCATCGCTTCTTCCTCTTTACAAAGGTCGTTTTATAGATCCTGAGCTTGTTCTACGTAATCGTCTATACAAACCCTCAGTCGTCAGCTTGTAGTTTGCTTAGTCATTCATGGACCATCCCCCCCCTCGAGGTCGATTTTGCATGTCCCGTAGTTTTTTTTTACTTTGGAATGCCATCTTTTGTCTTACGAACGAGCCCTATGTCATGGTAGTCATGCGAAGACGAGCCCTATGTTTATTTCTGACATGTCTCAATTTTCATTTGTAATATTCATAAGTCTTATATTGTGTGTTGTTGGCAGGTTCTACTGCAGATTGTCTGTTGTTGGCCTTGTTTGGCGTATTGCTTTCTTGTTGAAGACATATTCTGGTAAGACTTTGCTTGATGTACGTGACTTTATTATCTTGCTGTATGAACTATGTAACTAATATGTTTCCATTCTGATAGATCAGAACATAAGCGTTATCAGCAAGGGATTTATAAGTGTCAACAAATATTTTCAAGCACAAAATGAGGTAATACATGTTTTTTTACAGTGATGGATGTTCATGAGAACTAGTGTCTGATTGTGTAATTAATGTTTGTGTGTTTCTTTATAGTGATATGGATTGGAGTTGGATGGATTTACCAAAAAATGTGGTTGGTTACTATGATGGTGTTGATAACTTTCTCAATTTTGCATTTGCAAACTTACCACCAACTCATCAGATTAGATGTCCATATGTGAAATGCACATGTTTGAATAAATGTAAAAAAAGAGATGGTTAGACAACACTTGTACATTGATGGTGTTATAAAAGACAAACATTTCTGGAAATTTTTTGGTGAAAGACTAGGTCATGTAAAGTTGGAAGAAAGCCAACATGATTCAAATATGCATGACATGTTAGCTGATGTTTTTCCTATGTGTAGTGATGAAACAATAAATGATAAAGATTCTGAAAGTTTTTTTGCATTGTTAAATGATGTCAACCAACCGGTTTATCATGGATGCAAAAAGTTCAGCAAACTTTCATTTCTCATTCGGTTGATTAACATTAAATGCATGGATGGAATGAGCAATAAACATTTCAATATTTTGTTGAAGTTATTGATTGATGTTCTCCTTGATGGGTCATCAATACCGTCCAGCTTTTATGAGATTAAGAAGATACTTGATAAGTTAGGGTATGGATATAACAAGATAGATGCATGTCCAAACAATTGTATTTTATATTGGAAAGAAAATGAGAAGTATGAATGTTGTCCAAAATGTGGAGAATCATGGTGGAAGTCTTGTAAGTCTAGTAAAGTTGTAAAGAAGAAAAGAGTGCCTCAAAAAATTTTGCGTCATTTTCCACTCGTTCCACGGTTAAAGAGACTGTTTACATGCTCAAAGACTTCTGTCAACATGAGATGGCATGAAGAGGAGCGTGAAGATGATGGTATGCTAAGACATCCTACTGATTCTCCATGTTGGAAAACATTAAATAGCATTGATGATTTCGGGTTAGAAACTCGGAATGTACGCCTTGGATTAGCCAGTGATGGGTTTAACCCGTTTGGAAATATGAACGTCACTCACAGTACATGGCCAGTGTTAGTTGTACCTTATAACCTACCACCTTGGGAGTGCATGAAGAGTACGAATATTTTGCTTTGCCTCCTTATTTCTGGTCCAAAAGGTCCCGGTAACAATTTCGATGTTTTCTTGCAACCACTCATAGAGGAACTTGAGATTCTCTGGCACGGTGTTGATACCTATGATGCCGCTAAAGGTGAGGTATTCCGTCTACGTGTAGCACTATTGTGAACTATTAACGATTTTCCAGCATATGCCTACATGTCAGGTTGGAGTACAAAAGGTCGATTAGCCTGTCCTAATTGCTATAAAGACACATGTTCAACTTGGTTAGAGTGTAGTGGTAAATTTTGTTATACTGGTCATCGGAGATGGTTGGAAAACAACCATAAATTCCGAAAGATGAGTAAGCAATCTGATGGTCATGAAGAATGGGGTGAAAAGCCATTGATGTTGTCTGGAGATGAAATCCTATATCAATTAGGATATTTTAATTCACATGTTGTAAAAGGAGACATGAAGAAGATAAGTAAGATGAAGAGACGAGTTAAGAAGGGGGATAAGACCAAGTATCTAGGGTGGAGGAAAGTCAGTATTTTCTATAGGCTACCTTATTGGAAATCTTTGTTGCTCTGACACAACTTAGATGTGATGCATATAGAGAAGAACGTATGTGAAAGTATACTAGGCACCCTTCTATCAATTGAAGGAAAGAATAAAGATGGCTTGAAAGCCCGTCAAGACTTACAGAAGTTGGGAATAAGAGAATGCCTTCATCCACAAGAAATTGGGTAAAGTAAAATATTGCTTCCACTAGCACAATTCACATGTAGTAAGAAAGAAAAAGAAAAAATTTTCAAGTTCTTTCAATCCGTGAAGGTTCCTGATGGATACTCCTCTAATATTGCAAGGCAATTTCTCAACAAAGGTAATAAGTTATGGGGGCTGAAGACACATGACTACCATGTGATTATGCAACAATTACTTCCAATTGCTGTCAGAGCACTCCCAAATATTCATGTATCTTCATCATTAAGTGACATTTGTCACTTCTTCTTAAACATAGGTTCCAAAGTTGCTTCCACCGAAGACTTTTACCAACAAGGCCTACATGTCTCAAGGGTATTATGTCAACTAGAGATGATATTTCCTCCGTGTTTCTTTGATATAATGGTACACTTAATCATTCATTTAGCAAATGAGGCTAGGATTGCTGGGCCAGTTCATTATAGATGGATGTACCTATTTGAGAGGTATCACATTCACTTCTATATGTAAATTTTTCCTTTAAGATAGACCGATATTCATTGATGTTATTTTTTCAGGTATCTGGGCAGATTAAAGTCTTATGTGACAAATAGGACTTATCTAGAAGGGTCAATTGCTGAAGGTTATATTGTTGCTGAGATAATTACATTTGCAGCTCGATATCTTGACGATGATGTGGAAACATGGTTAAATAAGACTCATCGACAAGTAGAAGACAGTCCAAAAAATGTGAACCTTGGATGGGAAGTTTTCATGGAGACTTGTCGGCCGTGTGGGATAAGTACAATTGGCAAACTACAAAATAATGAGCTAGAAGAAATACATAAATTTATCATATTCAATTGTACAGCACTCAACAAATTTATCAGGTAAGCTTTCGTCAATTGAAACTTTTCATTTACTATATGAAATATGAATATTGCAGGGATCACATTGCTGAACTAAAGAAATGTCACCTGGAGTGCACATGGATGAAGTGGAACGCATTCATACATCCACATTTACCAAATGGCTGAAACATAAGGCAATTATCCTTGATTCTTATAATTATATTTTTAAACGATTCTATGATCATATGATGTCATGATTTTCTATGTTTGTTAATTCTTATCAGGTGCATAAGTTGCAAGAGTTTACTAAGGGAGATATATCTCCTTATCTCCTTTCGATTAAAGATTTCCCTAGTGACGTGGTCAAGAAGTATGATGCATGCATTGTTAATGGTAGTAGGTTTTACACTAGAAGCCTTGAACAAAGACGAGTTACCCAAAACTCAAGTGTTATGTTGAAAGCAACTACCCCTTCATTTAGTAAAAATGTTGAAGAGAATGTTACTTACTATGGTGTCCTTAATGAGATTCTAGAAGTCAACTATGATGGACACATGAGGGTAGTATTATTTAAGTGTGATTGGGTATATGTGCAACGAGGGGTGAAACATGATGGACCTCTTACAATAGTAAATCCATCAAGTAAATTAAGAACAACTGAACCTTACATCTTAGCATCACAAGTAGAGCAAGTTTGGTTTGTTGAGGATCCTAGAAACATTGGTTGGTTTGTGGTTCGCAAGACAACCCCACGTGATTTTTACAACTTATCGGAATCTACTTTTGAAGAAGATGCTGAATTCCAAGATATACAGCCAATATGTCATTACCAAACATCAAGCATCTAGCATGATGATGAACATGAGGAGATAATGGTCCATAGATCTGATATAGGTGGTATTGAAGTGTAATGTAAGTCATTCTTTACTATGTATGTTTCATATTGTTTATTTCCAAAAAAAATGGATGCAGGGATATATGTATGTACTCAACAAATTTCTGCATTTTGTTGCCATCATCATTTTATCATTGTTAGTGTCCAAAAAAATCATTTTATCATTGTCATTTCTTTTCTTGTTACCACTTTTATCTGTTGGACTTGAGGTGTAAAGAACACCTTATATATGTAAACAGCACCCATTTAGCAATCAGGTGATGGTGCGGTGATTTTTAATATTTTTTTTACTGGCAATTAAAAAGGATGCCAGTAGCTGACTGTTAAAGCAAAGGTTGAGTAGGTATATGAGTGTATGTATGTAAGTGTTGTCTTCATGTGTGCAGGCTTTCTCATGGAGGTCCCTCCCACACATTATTCAAAAGCCACAGGTCAAGAGAAACTGCATCTTCCTTTGAGTAATGGGCAGAGAATATAGGACAAAAGTTCTATCCTTTTCACATACTTGCCCTAGTGTTCTTCCCCTTCCACAGCTGCCCCCTGCTCCCACTCTTTCTGGATCCTTTAGGGGCGCTGCAAAGCTCACAATGCAAGCCCTAGACTAAGATGCTGGTAATTAATTACAAGTGAAATGTTACTTTCTCAGTCTATAAGGTGATGCATGATAAAATGAGTTTTCACTCAAAAATTATGTTTTTGTAACAAAACTTCTTAAAAAGAGCATTTGGCAATCATTACAAAAATATGTTTCCATAGAGAATTTCTTCTTGGATAAAAAAGTAAAACTTTCTTTCTTTTTTGTTATACATGGTCTCCACCAGTTTTGTAGACATATCACACCAAACAAGAAAATTGTATGTCTTTAGATATCTTAGATTTTATTTTAATATATACTTTTATCACAAAAGTGCATAGAATAGTATTTTGAAACCAAACACCCTATAAGCCATTAACAAGTCTAGCCTCACAATGCTGCAAAGAAGAAAAATAGTCTAAATAGATACCTGGTAGAGTGGTGGGCTGAACTGGCAATATCGGTTGCTCCTGGTAGTTAAAATTATGGCTCATATTGGGTATGTATAACTGAAACCATTATGTTTGATCCTACCGGTATTGGTCCTGGATCAGCTTGGCAGTTTTGGCAATTCTTGGATTCTTGGATCCTGCACAGCCCAATTTTAAATTTTATGTGAATTGTATGCATTTTATATAATCCAACTCAAATAATAGCAGAGATTGTCTTAATTTGCAGGTTTATCCATAATATTCATAGTTTCTAACCACCAATTTCTTTTTGTAGGTTGGTTTGTTTATCTCTTACTTGCCACTTTGGGACCTGCCTCTTAGTTGAAAATGGTTTTGATGGAATGACGTAGACATTTGGCTATCAGTCTTGCAGATTAATGTGCCGGATGAACTCTTCATTTTTAATTTCCATTTTACACTGGTCACCTTATTTTATAAACATAAAGCTACCTTTATTAGTTGTGGTTTTCTGTCATTTTTAGTGGACTTGTTTTGACTTTATCGATGGATGAAACATAATGTTTGTTATGTAATCTCTTTGCCTCCACTTGATTTGTTTTGTCTTCATTTTTTTGTGTTGATCAATGGATGATACAGTGAGGGGTAATCTCTTTGTCAACCATCAGTTGTTTTCTACCCGTTTGTTTTATTATGCAAACAGGGGAAAGAAGATCATGGAAAATCTATCTTACAAGTCGGAATGTGCAAGCTCAAAGGAGAAAGGCTTGTGGGGGCCTGAAAGCTCAGATGTTAACACACTACCTAAAAAATAAAGCACATTGCAGAAATATATGATCTTCCAAAGTCGGTGAAGAAGAAGATGGACTCTGATCTTTTTCATAACTTTATGGAGTACAAAATCTTCCTTAATATTTCCTTAATTTGAAGTCATATAATTCTTATTGTTTAAAAGAAACCATCCTGTGTAAAGCAATAAATGTTCACTTTTACACATGGAACATTTTAAAAAACTTAGTTGTTTCTCACATGTTTTTTTATGCAGAGGAGGTTCTTGTCACATTTTGGAGGGGCTGTATGTTTCCATTGAGTGGCTACTTTCTGATGTATTTATGAGAAAAAATACATCGGGGTCGTATAGTCATCTAGAAAACCATTTGTTTAACTATTTTTTCTTGTCTTTATTTGCATTGACGCTTATTAATCATTTCTTTCAATTTTGGACAGATTTCAGGAAGGGTTGGATTTACTTTGCTTATTTCTTAGCACATTTTCTAAATTTTTATCCATTTCCTTTTTTCAGCCATATGTGGGTCCAACTACGCATGACCCATAGCACTAATGCAGCAATAGTAGACTGTCTTTTATTTTCTATGTACCTTAATGGCAGCCGTAGGATTATAGAGACAGTAAGGGATAAAGAGGTGTTCGCAAAGACTTATGTCATTATTCCCATTGTTGATGGGTATGTACAAGATAGTAGATGTCAAGTTCATGTATTTTCATTTCTTACTTGCTAATGAGAAGTATATTTCCAGGGGACATTGGAGATTGCTCTTGCTATGTAATCTTGCTAATTCTTTTATGTCTGACTTTGGCCCTTGTATGATTCTATTTGATTCTCTCATCTTGATTGAGCCCCACAAGCAAGAGCCTGTCATAAGAAGGTAAAAGTTCAAACACTTTATATTTTGTGTTTGCTTTTCAAGTAAAAAAAACATTATTCTTTATATTAGATTCTTGAAGGATTTGTACCAATCAGAGGGGAAGATGGTCAAAAAGAAGAGCCTTGCCTTTATCCCCTTTTATATACCCAATGTACTACTTGAATGGGCATTGATTTATCTATTTTACCTCGTTTCTCATTTCTTAAGTGCATTGACATTTGTATCTTTTAGGTACCCCAACGACGGGATGACTTAGAGTGTGGATTTTTCGTATTATACTATTCATATCTCTTTTTAAAGAATGCTCCGGATACATTCTCTCGTTCAGAATATCCATACTTTGTACAGATATTTAACTCATCAGTTTGTCCGATTTTTAATCCTATATTCAACCATATTCATGGATTGCTAATTTGCGTAATTTCTTGCAGATTTCCAAAGACTGGTTTGGGTATACTGAGATGGACACATTTATCAACAAAGTAATTGCCTATGCTCAACAAGAAGATATGTTTATCTCCTCACCTGATGCTTCAATATCCTCTTCGACAAAATAAAGAGAATCAAATGGAAATGCCCTTAAAAGGGAAGGTATTTCGGAAGATGTTCTTGTTGCAGGTGATGTTGAAGTGAAGAGATCACAGGGCTGCACATATTGTTGGGATGTGCTGGCATTAGAGGATGGCAAAGTCATTTCTGTGGAGTGGAATGAGTTTGGGCAACCTATTGGAAATGGTGGAATGTCATTAAGAACCTTCTTGGGAACAATTGCAAGGAATAGTGAAAAATGGCCCATAAACGTTGCATCATGGGATATGATGCCTGAGCAGAATATTGCCAATATTTGGGGTTTTATCAAGGTGAAGTTGGTCCTTTTCTTGTATTACACTTCGATGTTATACTTTGTTAAGTCATTAATTTGATGTTTACTTCTTCTATTTTTGCAAAGGAAGTATGATGTGGATGATGGAAATGAACTACAACGACTATTTATTATGAAAGATCTATCTCAGAAGTGGAAATATCATAAATACTGCATAAGAAAGAAATACATAGATGGACAGGAGCCACCTCAAGGTCTACATATTTCTTCTGAGATGTGGGAGGCAGCAAAGACCACATGGTGTTCTGCTGAATTCAAGGTGATTTTTTTTAAGATATTTTCACTGATGATTCAATAAATAGCCTAATTGTAAATGTTTAACTTTATAGAAAAGAAGTGAGGTTAACCAAAAGAACAAAGGACTACAAAAGATTTTCCATTGTGCTGGCAGTAAATCTTTCGCAGATATCAGGAAAGAGGAGGTTAATGTCTCTTATCTTATCACCATTTATAATAACAATCTTTCGGTATAACTATTATGGCCTAATTGTTATGCTCGTATGTGTAAAATATCAGGCTGATAAAACCAGTGTCAATGTGGATAGAACGGATATTTTTATTATAACACATACGAGGAAAGATGGAAAGGCAGTTAATGAAGAATGTGCCCTTGCAATAGTAAGTATATAGTGATTTCATTATATTCTGTTATGCTTGCCATCATATATCTTCTTTAAATACATTTATGTTCTAAGTAGGGGAAACTTAAAGCCTACAAAGAATCTCAACCATCTACTAGTTCAGTTCCATTGGCATCAAAATGTGATGTATTCACTAAAGTCCTCAGAGGGGACAAAAAGGGGAGAGTTAGGGGTATTGGCACTGCACCTTCACCTCACCATCTTTGGAAAGATAAAGCTGAAACTTCACAATCTGAAAACAAAAAGTTATATGAATGTCTACAAGTTTTAGAATCCAAAGTTGCTAAGCTTGAGGCAAAGCCCCAAGAGGTAGCTAATTTTTCTCATCACTCATATTGATGTACATTACATATAAAATTTTGTTTTCTTTTAAATCTTTTATAGTCTGGATTGCGCTCTTCGGCCGCAAGCAAGTTGTCAATGTCAGCTGAAGATAAGGTATTTATTCCACTTATGCTTAACTGTCAAGTTGCCAAAATTAAATTGACAGCAACATGTCTAATTAGGATAAACTTACTTTGCCTTCCAAGTTTCTGGTTTGGGATTTTAGACAATGGGGATTTGACTTCTTTTCTGATTGGCCTGAACTTGATGGAACACCTCTCTCTATGTATCACTTAAGGTATGCTCATGTGTCCGTCCAAATTAGATTTATTTTTTTGTTTCAGTGTTTTAAAAGTTGATTTTTTATGTCCAATGGCCTTAATGACCTGTTAAAAGTTCCATTGGCCTTTGTGGCCACTTGTCATCATTTTTTAGCCCAACAGGGATTGTTACCATCTTGATGTCAAAAATCTTGAGCCCAGGGGGATTGTTGCCATCAGTTTTCGGCATTGGCGGCCCACTGTCATCATGCTGTCCACTGACTATTTCGGCTTCTTCCATTTAGAATGCTTCTTCCCTTTGTGTCAATTAGCAGAGTACCCAAATCATCTGCCTTTCTAGCCATCCTGGACAGGTTTCAGATCTAGATGGGTCTCTCTAAATAGGCTCTGGGATCCTAGCCTTTTGGGATCTGTTCTGGACAGATCTTAGACCCTGAGATTCTGGTTCGGGGTTCTTTTTTACAACAGAGAGCAGATTTTGGTTTGAAAGGGGTTCCTTTAGGCTTGGTTTCATGAGAACATTGGTGGTTGACCAGGGAGTACAAGAGCATCAATCCTAGCTGCCAGGGTAAACAGTCACCTATATTAGTCATCTGATTGGTAAGATGAGTAGGAAAATTTCATATCTATATAAGGGTATTTTGGGTGTCTGTATAGAGGTCCGAACATGTGCTATTTAGAAGGAGTTCATATGGCCCATATAAATATTATCGAACCTGATTTATTCAGGTTTAGGAAGACTGCATTTGAACAGGTTTTAGGTGCATGACCGATGAGTCTCCATAGATGACTGTTTTAGCATTGGATTGCTGTTTATTTTGGGCTTGAAAGTGAGGAATTTCATATCTATATAGGTGTGTTTTCATTGACTGAATATAGGGATCCAAACAGGGAATTCGTGAGAGGTTAAGGGGTTGTATATCAGGATCCAAATAGGATTGTTTGAGGCTTCAAACAGAGCCTGAATATGGGATATCTCAGACCAATCTTGATGGGCTGCACAAGGGGTTTTGTAGACCCGGACAAGAGGATATCCAAGGCAGACTGTGGGCATCTTCTCAGCCCCTAAGGGGTTTTGTAGGCCCGGACAATAGGGTTTTCTCTCCCTTTCTTTACTTTTTTTTATTCTTCTCTCTTTGTTGGCGCAGTATCAAGGTGAGGGTGTTGGAATGCTTCCTTCTCCTTTTATCTCTTGTGGTGATTGTTGGGGTTGGGAGATGCTGGGCTTGAGAGAGATCCACAAACCAAACCCCTAATCAATTCTATTAAATACTGGGAGATGATTTTGAAATCAGATGGCCTACACCTCTGATTGTTTATGTACTGTCCTGAATGATGCTATGTTTCATTTTTTTTAACTGCATTACAATATACAAAAAGACTGTACATGATTTGCTACTATCAGTTGCAGGGAAGGGCAAGAAAGGTCAAGTTGCTAGATCTTGAAGGACAATATGTGGCAGATGGTTTTCTCATCAGTGATGACCCGGTAAAGACTATAATGGGGAGATTACTGGGTAATGTCTATTATGAAATATCTGTCACATTTGTTAACAAGCCTGATACCCCTATTGTTGTGAAGGATGATCATAGAAGAAGAATGATATATGCCATAGGAAGCCACATAGTATGGTTGAGAGATTATGTAAGTAATTTACTTTACATCTTTAAATTAGTTATAATCATTGGATGTTATGTATTTTAATTAATTCTTATCTTCCAATTGCAGGTGGTTATAGAAGATAAATGAATGAAGATTCTAGATGGGTTGTCCAACTTCTTTTCATCTTCTCATTGGGTTGTCCAATTGCTTGTGGTGGTATCTTTGCTTGTTGTGGGAAATAGATGATCTTTTCATTGTGGTTGTGGCTGGAAGCCTGGAACAATTGAAAACTTTGTATATTTAACATCTTATTCACTACAAACTGTGTGTTAATTATAAAATGTTTTATCTTAACATGTCATAGTTTATGTTTCTGGACAAAGTAAATTTAATGTTTAATGAATGTCTTTGGGATGCTATTTTTTATTGTATTTGTAGATGTGTGCATTGTTGTGACTGTGTCTAGTAGGTTGTTGCGAGTCCAACAAGTGTACGAATTGAATGCATGCCTTGAATTGGTTGTACAGCCAGATTTGAGAGTTACTTATGTAATGGTGTGGATGCCTTGAATTGGTTGATTCCAAGAATTGTGAATGTATTGTTGATTGTATGGCTGGGTAAATGGTTGTGCCCAAACTGTAAATGAAAGAGACGTTGTAATGTAAACATTTACCTACGACTAAACATCCGTAGGTAAATGTATCTCGTGATATATACGCAATGCTTTTTTCAGGTATGCAACATTTACCTATGGGAGCCCCGTAGGTATAAATCAAGCATGGGGAGACAATTTTATTCGTATGCTTTATATGTGCCTATGGGTCGGTTCGTTGGTAAAAGTCGGTACTATACCTACGGGACATGTCCCGTAGGTAATACATTTCCCTACTTGTACTAGGCCTACGGACCCCCCTACGGGATAGTCCGTAGGTAAATCTATCTGCTTACGGGAAAATGACCTATTCCTACGATTTTTAGAGTAGGTAAAAATCGATTTTCTTGTAGTGAAATGTGAGTATCTATGTCATACTATTAGCATTTCCCCATCATTGTTAGTGCTATGTAGACACCTCTAGTTATCATCATACAACTATCTAATCAGTGCTTGATCAATCGATCGATAGTCGGATTGGTAGTTTGATCATTAGTTTAGTATCCCAATGAATGCCAAATCACTAGATTAGTAGCCAATTGACTATTTTGATGTCATCTTTGATGCTCTGTCTTCCTGCAACATAAGAGGTCATGAGTTCCGAAACCTTATCATCTAATTGGTAGGTTCTTCTTGTTTACTTTATTATGTTGTCCTATGCATTATTTTAAATTATGCATAGTTATGTTAGTGATCCATACAAAATATTTTATATTAAAATTGTGTGCTAAGAATGTGTTATCAAATAATTAGACCTTTAAGATAAGTTCTTAGTTTAAAGGAAGAAAAATATTAATTTTTGACATTATGAACATTTGGGATAATACATTTAAAATTAGGTAAGTTTTATAGATAAGATTTTAGGTACATCTATATTATGTTTTTAGATCCTTTTATCTTTCATATAGTCTTATATATGTTAGTTAGATCGCTGTTAACATCTTGAATATTGTATACAAATGGTTAGGTCTCATTTAGATATTTTGACGATTATGGTTTGAGCATTTAAGTGAAAAGTGTATTCCATGTTATAAACTAGAGTCCAAGTGTATATGGTTGGATTTAATGGCCTGATGTTATAGTTTGCATGTATTAGATTTATTATGAGTCATCGACCATCGAGTAGGTAAATATTTAAGTAATATATGCTTTTGAGTTGCGTTGCACATGCAGTTTATGCAGTGTGCTACATTCTAATATGTAAATGCACTTACACCAAACTAGAGTTAGTGCTCAAGATAGCATGGATTAGAATAGTTCAGATCATCATTTGATTCTAGATACCTTAGTTCATCATAAGTGCATCACTACTTGGATACACTTTGAGATTTATCTTGCTATCTGTTACTTCTATATTTGGTAGATCCAATATAAGTTTTAAGACATTGTTATATGTGTAGTGAGGCATAATTATGTGTACACAAGATGACAATTCCTTAAATGGTTTGTGAGAAAAGTAAGTGTTAGTTATTACATGACATATTGTATAAATTTATGATGGTTTTGCATGCATATGTTGAGATGCTAGATCTATAGAAATGTCAATAGTTCTTGTTAAATATGAAATTTTTATGTTTATATTGGAGGTCAAAAGAATGGGTAGTTACATTATCATGCAGATTACATTTTTCACCTAACAAAGTGAAAATCATGAAAATTATGTATATGTGCTTGATGCAGAGTCAAACTAGTTGCTCTTGAAATTGTTGACCCATGATTACTTTGTTATACCATTTTGTGTGGATGTGAAAGATATTATTTTTTTGCATACTTGGTATTTGATAATGACGATAAGTAGGATTTGTGGTGGGGAGCCTCTTGAGTTTATGTGATTAATCCCAATCTTTTTAAAAATTTCAAGTAATCATGTTTAGTGCATTAAAAACATGTTTATTCAGAAATTAAGGAGCTAATTGATTGGTCATTTCACTTTTACATTTCAAATTAATATTTAACTTTCTTGGATTATAAATACATGGTTATATTTTGTATATATTATGATAATTTTAAAATTGAATTTTATTTTTTTCTTTATTTCCAAACCGCTATATTCAAACAATATTCTATTGCATATGGGAGTTCATGGGTGACAGATCTATAGATGATTGAACATATTATCATGATCGATTTATCTTTGCATATGATCAGAGAAATCATTGATAATGTGATGTCAAATAGTGTAACGTAATATAGAAATATTATTTACTCAATAAAATATTATAAAATGTCAAAACATATCAAATATGATTGACTTATAAGAAAATGTTTCTTTCAAGTTTTGGCCCTTATTAGCTCTAGCATACATTTAGGCATACCCACAATAATATGTCATTTGGTCTATCTTTGGCACACAAGCTTCATGGCAACTAGCATGTCGTGTGTCGGCAAATGACAATGTATGTTGCCATCTACGTGAGACAGTTGTGCGGTCTATTAAGGCTCCATCTCAATTGTATTGGCCTTCCTTGAATAGGGTTAACTTGGTGCAACATCTTAAGTATAATGACCCTATATGTCAGCTCCACTTTGCCTCCATAGTAAATACAATCACACCCCGTAGTCAGACATACCTTCCTCGTGTCAAGACTCCTCTACACAATAGTCATCTATGAAATCTAGCATCACCCAACATTCTTTCTATGGCCTACTCTAGGTATCCACCAATACTACGAAGCATTACCACTAGGTGGTACCACTCGACATGCCCTCAAATCTTATGCCCAAAGGATGTGCCACACCTACACTACTATGCAATTACACAAATGAAAGTAACAAGAAATAATGCAATAGTTGGCCAACAAGATAAAATGGACACTATATTTATACATAATAATGTGTATACTAATAGATAACAATGTAAAAAAAATTGACTTGGTTGATGGTGAGAAAAATGGTTGGTCAACGTGGGCCTGCTTTACCAGCCTAAGTCACTTGCACTCACCCTACTATCCTAAGGCACGACCCTATCTTTTAATACCTAGTGTATAAAGTCTTATTCTCAAGGTCATATGTTGATAATTGCAATAGGGACATAGGCATTAAAGGGGACAACTTTGGTGATACACCCGAGTGACTGATGGATGGCCATCAAAAATGTTCTAGCACATACAACATAGGAATAGTACCAATTTGACATGTAACAAAGCGAAGGTGAGGGCAAGAAGAAGAAGCTAGTGAAGAGGGTGTCATGATTTAAAAATTAAATAACATAATCATGCATCAAAATATTCAACGTTGTGACAGTGGGATGAAAAATTCAACGTTGTGACTATGGGATTCCACAACCTAACTAAACATACTATAAAACCTCCATTAAAGTCCAACTAATTCATGAATTTCCAAACTCAAACTTAAACAAACCTTTTTATAAGTTTCATCAAAGCCAGGGAAAAGAACTATACTATTAAGTCTAACAACATTCTTATTCAAAAACAAACTCACACAAATAAACTAAGTAGAGAATATCACTCCTCTCTAAGTGTAGGTGACTTTGATTCCTCTTGTTCCACTTGAGCCTTGATCTCAAGCTTCTTGCTCTTCAAAACCTGTTGGAAAATTTATAACAATAAAGGGGTGAGACATTAGTGACTCAAAGGATTTACACACTTTTCTCGCCAATCGGATAACTAGTATAAGTAAGCAATGATACATAACATATTTAACTTGAAACATAACAACTAAAAGTATAGAATATCTTCTATATTAACCGTGCAAGCCTATAACCTAACAAGGTTTGTCTTTATGGAAAAGATCATGCCACAACTACACACTTCCGTATCAATGCATACTAGACCACACAATCTAGACAAATACCTTCTAAATGACCTTAAAACTGGGCATATTATGATCCTAATATAGATGTACAAATCTGATTTATACCAATATGCATATTTCATGACCTACATGACTATCAACAAGCATATTTCATTTCCTTCAAACATAAAACATATAGCAAGAAATTTACCGATTTGTTTTCATACATCATTTGTACAAATTACTTTCACTAGCTCTATCATATATAATAGTAACATAAACTAAGCTAGACCCATAGTGCACATAGGTAGTGGTGACAATTAGGATAAATCGAGGTAATTTGGGATCTGTAAGAGAGCCAGATTCATCTAGGTTACCTACTGTCCATGGGCAATTGTCTAACATAGGCTGGTGAAGTTTTCATAGCATGCCAGAGCATGAGTTCTTCATATTCATTTCATACTATGCATACAATAGATATAATCTTCTAATCTCAACATTTTTCATGCAAAACATGACATGTATAACAAGCTAGACAAGACTTATGACAAACTGAGTTAATTAACTTGTTCTAAACCAAGCTTATACCATATTTGACCAATTAGACATAATCAAATCATACAAAACATAATCTATGATTTCAAATATAGCTAGACAAGATTTACATGAACTATACACATAATATAACACAAGATTAACTATACTTGTTCCAATTGATACAAAACAAATGACTTACTTCATGCTCGCCATAAACTAAACAATTGATGTTCTGATTTTTACATATAAAATATGACATAAATAGGGTTCTAAAAGTTTAATTTGATAGTTTCAAGATTTACCAAGTATGATTACTTGATTTCTATTAACTAGGTTTATATTAGTACATAACTATTAATTCTATGGCTCATAAAACCAATTATATAGAAAAAATCTTTTACCAAAAACATGATCAACATTATACAAAATATCATTTTTCTTAATCTGGTTCAAGAATTTTGAGTGAACAATGACAAGTTCAAAATCCTTGATTAAGCCAATCACGGGTTATTAGGCCAAATCATGTATTTTTCTTATGATTGTATGGTCAAATACTTAAACAAGCTTGAGAAATATACTTAAACAGCTGGTGGAGAACATTAATGGACATCGAGTAAAGACTTTGAGGACTGACCGGGGTGGCGAATTCCTGTCCACTGAATTCAACAAACTCTGTGAAGATGCGGGCATCGTGAGGCACCTGACTGCACCCTACACTCCACAACAGAACGGTGTGGTGGAACGAAGAAATCGGATGGTGATGTCGATGGCGAGGTCACTTCTTAAGAGCATGCATGTTCCTAGCATGTTCTGGGGGGAGGCCGTAAGGCACACGGTTTACTTGTTGAACCGCTTGCCAACGAAGGCGCTAGGAGAACGCACACCGTTCGAAGCATGGACTGGGAGGAAACCACACCTCGCTCATCTGAGGGTGTTTGGTTGCGTTGCTCATGCAAAGGTGGTGTTGCCACACCAGAAGAAGCTTGATGATCGAAGTCAGGCAATGGTGTATCTTGGCGTCGAGCACGGTTGCAAGGCGCATCGCCTCTATGATCCTCGGTGCGGCAAACTCCATGTAAGTAGAGATGTTAAATTTGAAGAATATTTGGAATGGAGTTGGAATGCAGGTGCAGACATCGGAGATGCATCAGAATTTATTGTGATGAAGAACTACTCTCCCAAGATAGAATCAAGTGACTCCAAACCTATTTCGGCCCACCCGATTGGAGATCTGTCTGCCTTGGCAATGACATCACCAGGCTCGGAGGACATTACAATGGCCCCAACGACTCCTATAGTAGATCCATTGGCGGGTGCATTAGCTGTACCTTCTATGGCCACTCCTACATCTCACCAAAGCAACAGTAGTAGCACAAATGATGGAGTTGTTCGGTACAGGCACATTGATGACATCATGCGGGATGCAGTGAGAGTGGAGCCTCATGAGGAAGAACTCGGAAATGAGGCATTGCTAGTTGAGATGGAGGAGCCATCTTGCTACCAAGAAGCTGTCAGAGAAACCGCTTGGGAAGAAGTGATGCAGAAAGAGATCGAGTCCATTGAGAAGAATGCAACGTGAAAACTCACTGAGCTACCGCCAGGACAAAGACCCATAGGTCTAAAATGGGTGTACAAATTGAAGAAAAATTGAGCTGGAGATGTGATCAAGCACAAGGCAAGGCTAGTTGCAAAAGGGTATGTTCAGCGGCAAGGTGTCGACTTCGAGGAAGCCTTTGCTCCGGTGGCCAGACTTGACACGGTACGTGTCATCCTTGCAATTGCAGCCAACCGCAACTGGCAGATTCATCATCTTGATGTGAAATCTGTATTCTTGAATGGAGAACTCGAGGTGGTGGTGTATGTAACTCAGCCGGAGGGCTTTGTTGTGAAAAACAAAGAGCATTGTGTATCCAAGCTGAGCAAGGCACTGTATGGGCTCCGACAAGCTCCACGGGCGTGGAACAACCGACTTGATAGGAGCTTGAGGCATCTCGGGTTCACCAAGTGTATACAAGAAAAAGCAATATACGCAAGAGGAGGACGGCACACAGGTATAATTGTTGGTGTTTATGTGGATGATTTGATTATTACAGGAGAAAATGTGGAGGAAATCGCAGTCTTCAAGCAGCAGATGATGACCGAGTTCGAGATGAGTGACCTCGGGCTACTCACCTTCTACCTCGGCATTGAAGTAGCGCAAGAAGAAGATCGGGTGACACTCAAACAATCGGCTTACGCCAAGAAGGTGTTAGCTCAGTTTGGCATGACTGAGTGCAACGCAACAAAGTTCCCTATGGATCAGAAGGCACAGCTGCACAAGGATCTAGAAGGAGAACCGATAGATGCGACGGAGTACCGAAGCATGATTGGTTGTTTGAGATATTTACTCCACACAAGACCAGATCTTTCCTATGCAGTTGGAGTGGCTAGTCGGTTCATGGAGAAACCCATGATGATGCATCACAAGGCAGTGAAGCAAATTCTGAGATACTTGAAAGGTACAATTCATTGTGGTCTTGTATATGTAAAGAAAAAAGGAGAAGAAAAGATCATCGGCTACAACGATAGTAACTTAGCTGGTGATGTTGATGATCGTAAAAGCACCAGAGGTATGGCATTCTATATCAACGATAACCTTGTGTCGTGGAATTCACAAAAGCAGAAGACGGTAGCATTGTCATCATGCGAAGCTGAGTTCATGGCAGCAACATTGGCGGCAAGCCAGGCGTTTTGGCTGATAAGTTTGTTGGGAGAACTGACAAAGCAAGAACTTAAGCCGGTGAAATTGTTTGTTGACAACAAGTCTGCTATTGCCTTAATGAAGAATCCCGTTTTTCATGGCCGCAGTAAGCATATCGACACAAAGTTTCATTTTATCCGAGAATGCGTGGAAGGAGGACAGATCGTGGTCGAGTTTGTTCGCACGGAGGAGCAAAGAGCCGATGCACTCACAAAGGCTTTGCCAGGCGTGAAGCTTGCATCAATGAAGTATTTACTTGGCGTCCGTAATCTTGAGCCACATCAGGATTAAGGGGGAGTATGTTGGAAATAATTCTGCTGCGGACAAGTCGTGTAGGCGTTACCGCGTCATCCGTAGCTGCGCACGGCTTGTGCGGGACGCAGAGGCAACTGCATGCACGGGCTCCAACGGATTGCGCAGACGTTACGATGTCATCCGCAGCTGCGCACAGGTTGTGCGGGAAGGGGAGGCAACTGCATGCATCGATTCGGCGGAACCGGCGAATGGATAGCGTAGGACATTTTTTATTATTTTTTAAGTGTAGAACGTTGGTGACATTTTTTCCTATTTAAGTGAATGAAAGCGAGTAGATGCTCCACAGCGGAATTCCTTCCTACGTCCATATTCTTCCTATTCCTCCTGCATCGTAGCTTACAAAGAGTGCCAGATGCTAGACGATCCGGGAAGGCAAAGTGAGGTCGACATGCAGCAACTCGAGTGGCACCTCTGCTCGACAGGTGGCTGCCTCTGGGAAATGATGTCTTGCATGCTTTGCAATTGTACACCCTTGGCACAGCTTGTCGGGGTGCTTAATGAATGGCACACCTATCGCCATCTTCTTCTCTGCCAGCATCTTCAAGGAATGGAAGTTGACATGCCCAAGTCGAGTGTGCCAAAGCCAAGCTTTGTCCAATATGTTGGTGAGTAAACACACTGGATCGTTGGTCTCCATCTTGACTTTGTAAAGGTGTTTGGAGGAACTTCTAATTTTAATGAGCAATATGCCACTAGGATCATACATCCATAAAAAATCACCTAGCCTCCAGCTTGCAGCTGGATCATGTAAAGGTGATTGGAGATATCCCCGCCTCCAGCTCGCAGCTGCAGCTCCACCTTTTCTTCATTCAACAGAATAAGGTCGCGTGTTTCCACGCTCGCAGACAGTAGCAATGCCGGCTCCTCTTCCTCTGTGCATGAGAGGTTCACCACTTCTTTGCATAGTTTTTTT
Organism: Cryptocoryne crispatula var. balansae; assembly: GCA_036172225.1. Taxonomy (NCBI): domain Eukaryota; kingdom Viridiplantae; phylum Streptophyta; class Magnoliopsida; order Alismatales; family Araceae; genus Cryptocoryne; species Cryptocoryne crispatula. The sequence continues at coordinate 27,489,403 of CM069927.1, forward strand.
TTCTGCATTCAGATGCATAATGGCCCATTTTATGACAGTTAAAACATTTAATGTGACTCTTGTCGCGTCTACTGCTGCCAGAGCCACCTGAGCCATCCTTGCGCAGCGATCCGCTGCGTGGACCTCTGCCGTGACCGTGTCCTCCCCAGCTGTGGTTGTTCGAGGTTGAATCCCTGTTGACTTTGTCCTGCCGAGCCTGCCACTCAGTTTGGGTGAACAGAAGCTTGTCGTCGTCGTTGCCGTTGGGGTTGCGTAGGTGTGCGCGCTCCCCGTAAGCCGTCAATCGCCTGACTGCTTCCTCGAATGGCATGGTGTTGAGGTCGCAGAACTTCTTGATGCCGGCGATCACTTGGTAGTACTTAGCAGGTACTGTGTTGAGGAGCTTCTTTACCAGCGTCGCATCGTCGAGCGTCTCCCCAGACTTGCGTACTTCACGGACATCGCGCTAAGTCTGCCGGCGTAGTCATCCAGCGTCTCCCCCTCCTTCATTCGCATGACGTCAAAGTCGTTCTTCAATGTCTGCAAGCGAGACACGATTTGCCCCGACGAACCTCATTTTGAGGCTGTCCCAGACGTCCTTTGCAGTCTTCTTCTTCGCTACCTGCAACTGGATGTCTTCCGGGAGCGCTTGGAGAAGAAATGCCCTCGCCGTCTTGTCCTTCGTCTCGTCCACGTCCGCACCATCCACTCCTTCCACAGCCTCCTAAACATCTTGGGCCTGCATCAGCGCGTCCACCTTGATCGCCCCAGGTGGTGTAATTTGTCGCCGTCAGCTGCGGGTAGCAGAACGATATGCCGCCACCACCCTTCGTCGTCGCAGCTTGAGGGACAATCGACATTTGCTTGAACCGAAGATGCTTTGGCATGCAACCTGACGCTCTGATACCAGGTGAAGAGAGAAAGTCTCACTTTACCTTCCCGGATCGTCTAGCGTCTGACACTCTTCGTAAGCTATGATGCAGGAGGAATAGGAAGAATATGGACGTAGGAAGGAATTCCGCTGTGGAGCATCTGCTCGCTTTCATTCACTTAAATAGGAGAAAAATGTCACCAACGTTTTACACTTAAAAAATAATAAAAAAATGTCCTACGCTATCCATTCGCCGGTTCCGCCGAATCGATGCATGCAGTTGCCTCCCCTTCCCGCGCAACCCGTGCGCAGCTGCGGATGACGCCGTAACGTCCGCGCAATCCGTTGATGCCGGTGCATGCAGTTGCCTCTGCGTCCCGCACAGGCCGTGCTCAGCTGCGGATGACGCGGTAACGTCTGCGTGACCCGTCCGCAGCAGGATTATTTACAACAATATACACATACTAAAAATGCGTAGTTCAGAATCGTAATATATAGAAGAAGCTTCGGCTTCAATAAATTTATTCAGTGACCAACTGCGCAGGCACACATGATTTAGGTAGTATTTTAGGCCGGCTAATTCCTTCTGATCATACAGCTGGTTAGCGATTACTATTATAGTACCGCTGAGGAATAACAAGAATATATACGCATGAGTATCTAAAAGCACGTAATCATCCTCCACCGAGTACCAGCAAGCTAGAGTATGCATGCATATGGCGATGCTGTGTTTATCTTACGTATCTCTCTTGCGGGAAAGCGTATGAAAGAAAAATATAAATGATCAGATTACACCAAGATGCGAAAATCGGTTTAACTTGTGGCAAGTGCATATACACATGCTAAAAAGAGCGGACCTCAGAATCGTTATATATAGAAGAAGCTTCTGCTTCTATAAATTTATTCGGTGACCAACTGCGCAGGCATATGATTTAATAGGTAGTGTTTTAGGCTGGCTAATTCCTTCTGATCATACAGCTATAGTCAGCGAGAATCGGTTTTAGCTTATGCAAGAATGCATAAGATAGAAAACAGGAAGGATTAAGATTCCATCAAGATGCGAGAATCGGTTTTAACTTTATAGCAAGTGCAGGCGTGGAAACAAATCAACGAGGTAATTAAGGAAGAACCGAATCAGTACTTAATAGTAACGTAGCCTCCACACGAGCCCAGCCGGCGGTGTATAAAGCTGATTAACGTGCGTATACGCTTGCACGTAGCAACTTCCTGCAGTCGGTGTGCTAAACGTCTCCCCTCACAATTAAGCTTCGTGTTGTCGAGGCAGCACCTCCGCCGGCGCCCGTAAAATGTCGTCATCCGATGGGGTGTGCCGCTATGGCAGCAAGTGGAATGCTGAAATTTACGACCAGAGGAACCGGAAGACCATCTTTCTCGGCAGCTTCAGCACCAAGGAAGAGGCCAACGCAGCTTACAGAAGGAAGGAGAGGGAACTAATAAGTGGCTCCAGTTGGTCCGAGACCGGCAACGCCAGCGCAGCCAACTCTCGTCGCCTGGCCGACATGGATCTGCACGGGTTTTTGCAGGCTAATGGAGTCATCTATCGCAAGTAGGGGATGCCATTAATTAGACGATGTTTCAAAGCTTATAGTTTGTTAAGCACCCAAATGAATAGTTCCTCTGTCATTAGCTTTTATAATTGTTTTGACTTTTCAGTGGACAAGAAGTCTTTTAATTAATTTGTATCTCTCTCTCTCCCCCTAACACTGAATACTACTGACAGAAAACATTATACACGCTGACATGTACGTACATTTTCAACGCCACAATTAATATGCCTAATATTCATATATATATATATATAAGGTATTTCGTTCTATTTGATGTTAGTATGGAAGAAAAAGTCTGGTTGTTTTCTGCTGTTACACCCTTGGTCATGTAATTTGATGTTTGCTCTTGCGCCACGTTAATTATCAATTAATATTCTCATACACAATATAGTACCTAAATATATTGTAAATCATATATTATAAATCCCATGTTTTGCGTAACAAGTCACGGGATGTAAAGCACTATAAACAATACAAATTAATTAATTATAAGCTGTAAATTGATGAATCTAGGTAATAAGTTGTCATATGTTAATTAGCTTAGTAATTATATAACTTCAGCAACAGTTTATCTGTCATGTACATGCTTCATCGTACATAGCTATACATCAAATCAGTGGAAAAGAGAAATTTGTCAGCATTTGTAATAACATAATACGCACTATATATATCTAAAATACACGTCACCACAATATATAACTTTAATTACCAAGCGTACTCCTTGCTAGTTTGGCTTCATAATTTTTTTGTACGAAATAGAAAATGAAGTGAATATATGGTTAAATTTCACTAGGGCATACATGATTTCAAATTAAATATTGTGGTACCTCCGCAACACTAGGATATATATAACTGGACATTCTATTTTAATAGGGTGAACTTCTTCATATTTACTTCCATATTGGAGGCTTTGAGATCGCACTTAACTCAACGAATGAGAGGAAGGCACTACAATTACATGTACGTTATACAAATAGCTAGCTAACATTGTGATTTGCACTTGATATATACCAAGCTAACCACTTCTTTGGTTAGACTATCAAAATTGATATTATATTAACATGGCTATTGCTATTTATGGAACATATAATATTAATATCAAAAGTGATAGTATCAATTCTTTTATGTGTTTTGATTATACTATATCAATATTAAAATTGATATTAGGTGTTTGATAACACTAGCTATATCAATATCAAAATTGTTATTATGAATTGGATTAATTATAGAGTCAAATCTATTATCAAAATAAAACACCAATGTCAAAATATATTATTAATAAATAAAAATATATACTAATGATAGGACGTTTTAACCATGCAATTTTCAAACTGTGTCTTGATTTGTCAAAAGTCTCTATAAATCTCAAAAACTTGGCGTTAGCCCAAGTTAGATGTTTTATTTTGTTTTGAACTTATATTGTATTATTTAAATTTAATATATATTTTACAAATAAATTTAATTGCTCAACTTAACAACCAACCAACCCAACAATTCAATTTGCTTTATTTAATTGTTATAACTTTTGCCAAACGCCTTCAATTCAAATGTTAGTCTAGTTTCCTTTTCAACTAAAACAACATAAACTTTAGTCAAACCAAACCATGAAGGCCCTTAATTGCAATGTTTTCTTAACCCATGGCCTTTATAATATGAGTTATTTGTTTTCAATATCAAGCACCTGTATTAATATTAGTATCAGTTTTAAAACTGATATTGATCCCTTACATCAGTTGGTGTTTGAATATCGATATTAATTTTAAAATTAATAGTATAAAAGTTATCATAGATAATATAGGTGCATACTTGCATTGAAAACAATATTCCCCATATCTCTGATCATGTTTTCTAGGGTTGACAACTTATCCACAAGCTGAGATAAATGCATGTCTATCATGGGTGGATCACTTCCGGACATGTTTGCTACAGGCTGATAGACCGTACCCCTACGTGTGGACATGCACTTAAGAAAGACCTGAAAATGAAATCCTAAATAGGTTGTGCTCTGATACCAATTGAAGCAGAACAGGATCAAGATAAAATGAAACTACTTGCAAACTAGCAAATGCTCAATACAACAAATTGATTTAGACAGATTGGATACAGGACTTTCAAAGGAATTATCTTATCCAGAAATTAAACCATCGAGAAACAAGCATTTCAAGTAGCCAAAGAGATAGTAAGAAGATTAAGTAGCTTTGAGAACTAACCCAAGACAAAAGAACTTTACTTTAGCATGTAACAAAATAGATTTTCTTTAAAATGCCTAGAATTAGGATCACTCTAATATTCTTCCAACATGATGACAAATAGCAAATGAATGAAAATAGATAGGACCTACCCACTCAAGCATGACATATGAGAATTTGAATAATAAACTTGCACGTATACTTTCTTAGTAAGATTGGACAAGGGAATATCTCAACACTTGACAGTTGCACCAACTGAATGAACTGTTCTTATCAGTGAGTAGATCCCTCCATGAACAACCCTCTTTGACAAATGAATAACTTATCTCAAAGATTCATGTTGAACTGTATAGATCAAAGGAAACAGATCAATTTACAGAAAAGGGAAGCTCAGACAACATCATAGCTTTGTGGTGTTATTGGATGCTTGCTTTGATATTTAGATCAACCAATCAATCTTAACTAATTTATACTAGCATCCACTAATGGTCGCCAAGGTATAACTTAGTAATATGACCTATTGAGAACATAACCTCTAGGTGTATACACCCCACAGAAGGTGTATGAGACTTATGGAACTCAAGCTTACCCATCTGTCAAGACTATTTCTCCTGATGGCTGCCATCCACACAAGTCCATTTGAAAATATAGCATCCATCATCATTCACTATAAAACCCCACATTGACATGAAATGACTCATTCACACACAAGAACATGAGGGTGCAACCAGATTTCAGCAGAAGATCAGATGAAAATCAGATGGATTGAAAGAGACCCCAAGTGGAACTTGAGGTGACCACAATTTCCAAGACAGATCATGTTCTGTCTAATTCAAAAAATATTCTCTCAATATGCAAGTAGGTATAAGTCAGTTCAACGTTCTACAGGTTTTCACAGGTAATAGCATCAGCCGGATCTCAAAGAGCTAAGCTCTGTATATACGAAACATAGCTATCCATAAAACTGTACCAGTTGACAAGTTCCCAAGGGGTTGGCTAAATACTATTGTCCATCAAGTTTGTATAGATACATAATAATATATCTATATTTTGTATAGATTATGATAATTTTAAATTTAAATTTGATTTTTTTATTTCCAAACCTCTATATTCAAACAATATTCTATTGCATATGGCAGTTCATGGGGTGATAGACCTATAGATGATTGAACATATTATCATGATCAATTTATCTTCGCATATGATCAGAGAAATCATTGATAATGTGATGTCAAATAGTGTAATGTAATATAGAAATATTATTTACTCAATAAAATATTATAAAATGTCAAAACATATCAAATATGATTAACTTGTAAGAAAATGTTTCTTTCAAGTTTTGACCCTTATTAGCTCTAGCATACATTTAGGCATACCAACAACAATATGTCGTTTGGTCTATCTTATGCACAAAAGCTTCATGGCAACTAGCATGTCGTGTGTCGACAAATGACAATGTATACTGCCATCTACGTGAGAATATTGTGCGGTCTATTAAGGCTCCACCTCAATTGTATTGGCCTTCCTTGGTTAGGGCTAACTTGGTGAAACATCTTAACTGTAATGACCCCATATGTCAGCTCCACTTTGCCACCATAGTAAATACAATCACACCCCATAGTCAGACATACCTTCCTCGTGTCAAGACTCCTCTACACAATAGTCATTTATGAAATCTAGCATCACCCAACATCCCTTCTATGGCCTACTCTAGGTGTCCACCAATACTACAAAGCATTACCACTAGGTGGTACCACTCGACATGCCCTCAAATCCTTATGCCCTAAGGAAGTGCCACACCTACAGTACTATGCAATTACACAAATGAAAGTAACAAGAAATAATGCAATAGTTGGCCAACAAGATAAAATGGACACTTTATATTTATACATAATAATGTTTATACTAATAGATAACAAGGTACAAAAATTGACTTGGATGATGGTGATGAATAGTTTCTGTCATTAGCTTTTATAATTTTTTTGACTTTTGAGTGGACACGAAGTCTTTTAATTAATTTGTAACTCTTTCTCTCTCTCTCTCTAATGCTCGCAGAAAACATTGTATTAATTACACGCTGACATGTACGTACTTTTCAACGTCACAATTAATATGCCTAATATTCATATATATATATAAGGTATTTTGTTCTATTTGATGTTAGTATGGAAGAAAAAGTCTCGTTGTTTTTTGTTGCTACACTCTTGGTCATCTAATTTGATGTTTGCTCTTACGCCACTTTAATTATCAATTAATATTCTCATACACAATATAGTACCTAAATATATTGTAAATCGTATATTATAAATCCCATGTTTTACGTAACAAGTCATGGGATGTAAAGCACTATAAACAATACAAATTAATTAATTATAAGCTTTAAATTGTTGACTACACGTAACAATTTGTCACTAGTTAATTTGCTTCGAAATGATATAACTATAGTCTATAGTAACAATTTATCTGTCGTGTACATGCTTCATCAAACCATTGGAAATTAAGCAAAATTTGTCAGCATTTGTAATAACATAATACCAACTATACCTAAAATACACGTCAGCACAATATATAACTTTAATTACCAAACGTACTTCTAGCTTGGCTACATAATTTTTTTGTACGAAATAGAAAATGTAGTGAATATATGGTTAAATTTCACTAGGGCATACATGATTTCAAATTAAATATTGTTGTGGTACCTCCGCAACACTAGGATATAATTGGACATTCTATTTTTATAGGCTAACTCTCTTCGTAATTACTTCCATATTGGAGGCTTTGAGATCTCACTCAACACAGAATGAAGGGAAGGCACTACAATTACATGTACTTTATACGCATATATAGCTAGTTAACGGCCTGTTTGATTAGAGTTTCATTTTTGGTACTATATGAATATTGATATTAATATTTTCAAATGATGAAGTATCAATATCAAAATTAATACAAGTTGACACTGGTATTACATAATATGCTTTGTTTGTACTACAAATTTTAAAATTGATACAATTAACCAAATACCTCTTAATAGTTTCTATATATCAATATCAATTTTAAAATTGATAGTGATAGAGGTACTTAATAGTGTTACCAAACAAGATGTAACATTGTGATTTGCTGTTGACATATACCAAGTTAACCACCTCTTTGGATAGACTATCAAAATTGATACTATATCAACATAGCTATTGATATTTGTAGAACATAGAATATTAATATCAAAAGTGATAGTATCAATTTTTTTATGTGTTTGAAAACACTATATCAATATCAAAATCGTTATTATGAATTGGATTAATTATAGAGTCAAAATTATTATCAAAATAAAACACTAATTTCAAAATATATTATTAAAAAATAAAAATATATACTAATGATAGGACATTTTAACCATGTAATTTTCAAACTGTGTTTTGATTTGTCAAAAGTCTGTAAATCTCAAAAACTTGGCATTAGCCTAAGTTAGATGTTTTATTTTTTTTGAACTTGTATTGTATTATTTAAATTTAATATATATTTTACAAATAAATTTATTTGCTCAACTTAACAACCAACCAACCCAATAATTCAATTCGCTTCATTAACTGTTATAAATTTTGCCAAACGCATTCAATTCAACTACTAGTCTAGTTTTCTTTTCAATAAAATCAACATAAACTTTAGTTAAACCAACCATGAAGGCCCTTAATTGCAATGTTATTCTTAACCCGTGGCCTTTATAATATGAGTTATTTGTTTTCAATATCAAGCACCTGTATCAATATTAGTATCAGTTTTAAAATTGATATTGATACCTTGTATCGGTTGGTGTTTGAATATCAATATTAATGTTAAAAATAATTAATAGTATAAAAATTATCATAGATAATATAGGTGCATACTTGTATTGACATCAATATTCCAGTGTGACTCTCCTCACCCTCGCGTGCTGAGTCTTTTCCCAATGCCCTAGCCTTGTGATTGCCCCTATGCTTGCTACCTAGCTGCATCCACAAAGCTAATGTCTCCTCATCTCCTCACACCTCTATGAAGTCCCAGTGGTCTCTGCATCTCCCTAGAACCTTCGTAAAGCTCCAGCATCTCCTCTTTGCAAAGACCAGCATCTCCCTAGTCACCTTCACCTCCCCCACACTCCGCAAAGCCCTAGCACCCCTCGAGTTCTAGCCCTCTTCGCAAAGGCCACCGCCTCCACATCCTTGGACCCTAGCACTTCTACCCATAGCTGCCACCTCTGGAGGAGAAGCTTATTCTACCATGGTATTTGTTTTATGCCACCTCTGGAGCACAACTATTGTATCAATAGGTTTTTGATGCTATTATATCAACACATTTTTGATGTTAATACTATTGTGAACGATCTTGGTCTCATGGCACTGGAGGCACCTATTGTTGAGCACCTAATGTAGGCAGACCATTGAATATTCCTTCTCCAGTGAGAATGTGCCCCTTTTCATGTCTAGGAGGATCAGATTTCCTTAACAAAAATTTATTTAGGTAAACAATTTGTGCCATCTAATTTTCTTCTTCTTTCCATCCCCTCTCCTTCCACTCCCTCTCTGTAGAAGTAAGCAATTTCAGCTAGCTCCTTCTACAAGGAGATGGTGGTGCCATTGCCATTGCATAGATTCTAAGTAAATATAATGAAGAACCATCCCTTCTCTCCATCTACCTCTACTTGGTGCTCGATCGTTATCAATGAGCAAGTGGTTCTCCATAACCCCGGTGGGTGCTGCGTTGCATCTTCTTTACCATCTGTCTGGCTGACTTGACACCTCCATGCTACATCAGAATGTTCGGCAACCAGTAGGAACTTTGCCTTTTGCCTAGCGCTCCTCTGCCCTCAGCTACTACACCTACGGTGTAATTTCCTGAAAAAAATAAGGGTAAATAAGTTATTACATTTGCTCAGATTAGATTAAAATACTTGGTGTTAAGATAAGGATTAGAAATTAAAATTTATCTTATCTCTTTCTTTCACTTACGTAAACATTGTGTGCAGATCAACCCCATTAATTTGGACTCTTAATAATAGTAGAAATCTTATTTTTATAGCTGCATACACAAAGATAAAATGCAACCAAATCCCGATTGTGGTGCAGTAACCTCGAGTATTAGACCCATAGATTCAACAATGGTCAATAGCCCAAACTATGTGGTGTGCTTATATCGTGATGCATTGATGTAGCAAAAGAGTGAGTTTGTAAGAAAATTAAAAGAACGTTAATTATCCATAGTTGTGCTTTTAGGTTCACTAGAGTTTTTCAAAATACTTGATTGACTTATGAATTGAATAACCTCACATTATAAAAAGGGCACTCATGAAACATCATGAAAAGCTATTCAAGTGGCATGAATGCATTAGGTCACCATGTCATACTAGAACATGGCACAAACATGTGGAAAAAAAAGGTAGAACATGAAAAAAACATAGTAGGATAGGTAAACAAATTAAAAAGCTACATCACAATGAAATCGACAGACACAATGAGAAAAAGGTTGCCATAGTGGGATAAAAGATAAGAAACAATAGAACAAAATATCACCATAGTGGGATAAGAGATGAAAAACATGGTAGAATACAAATGATATAGTGTAATAAAAGAGATATGGTATAATCATACTATGAGCCCACAGTGGGGATGATGTGGGATCAAGAAAATAAATAACAATAAATGAAATGATGTCCATGGTGAGATAGAAGATGATAAATGGGCTGCAATCGATAGTGGGACAAAAGGACATGAACATGATTAAAAGGATAGGAAGATGATGGGTCCCGGTAAAATAAATTTCAAACAAAGTAGAATGCACATGATGCATGAAATGTTACTAATGCAAAAGTCCTGCATGATGCATGTTGGGCTAAAGAAATCAAAAATTATTTACAAGATAGTTGAAGATATACATTGTACATTAGAGGTCAGGACACCTAATTGGGATTCATCATCCCTTGAAATTCAAGTTCGGCCTATCTGTGAGTGTGGCAAATGACTGAACTATCATGAATTTTGTTGAAGGGGAACTCAGGTCTAATCTTCTTCATACTCACGATCTTCAACATCAATGCATAAATATTAAGTAATGCACTCAATACATGCTTAAAGGGAAAAAGGATATGAGTGAGGTTGCATTCTCACTGAAGAGATTCATGTGCCTTGACGAGGGCATAGAGTGTTGTGGAAATATTTGAAGGAAACTCCTCAACAATGTTGAGGCCAAGGTTGTGGTGACTCTGTCTCCTAGGGAAATGCCCAAGGGAGGGAAGTGGCGAGCATTGATGTTTCTCCTACTATCGTTGCATGCATTTTGGTGACATTTCACTACATCATTGTAAATCTCCTCCCTCTTCAACAAGGTTCAACCCCTTGCGTGTTGCAATTTGCTTTGACCTTTGTCAAGGGGAATGAGCCTTCTTTAGGTGACAAAAATAAAGTAAAGGATATACAATATAGGAATTGAAATGTGTATGACTAAAAAGACAAAGTATGCATGTAAAAGTCAAGTATAATAATGATTTGTTTTTTTATATCTTTTGGATTTTTTAATTTTTTGGTATTTTAAAAATACGTAATTTATTTTGGAAAAGCATGCATTTTTTTCTTATTTATGCATTTTTGGAATTAATAGAAATATGTAAAAAATTTCAGACTTTTCAAAAACATGCAATAAAATTATTTTTGAAATTATGCAGTTTTTGAAAATATGCAATGTTTTGATATTTTTGAAAAAAATGCAACTTTTTTTTAGATTATGAAAATATAAGTTTTTTAACTTTAAAAATATGTAAATTTTTGAGAAAGAAATATCAATATAGACAAAAGTCCTTATCACTAGGCTATTATTCTATGTTCAATGGTAGACACCATATGCAATGAAATGTTCCTTTCCCAAAATCTTTTCATCTTTCAACCTTTTGTAGACACGCAATTTTGGCCTAATTGGAGAGTCTAAATTCTTGTTTCCATGAAGAATATTTAAAGGGAACCGCGTTTTCCGGAAGAATCAGGTTTTTCGGCACATTCCGAAGGGGATTGATAGAACGATCGACCGGGCCAAACACCTTGTGTATGGAGCACCTGGCTTGTATATAGGGCACCTAGCACCCTATTTATAGGGCACCAGGCGCTCTATAAACAGGGCACCAGGCGCCTTATATATAGGGTGCCTGGCATAAAATCAAATCGACTTGACCGGCTGATTTGACCCCTCGCAGTGACTCGTCTTGTCGATCTGACAGACCTCATGATGCTGGCGCCCTATATATAGGGCGCTTTGCCGCGTGGAACTGCTTTTCGGAAACGGCCAAAGTACCCTCTTTTGGGCTATAAATAGACCCCCATTTGGAACTAAAAGGAGCTTTCAAGTCCGTACCACCCTTGAGCCCATCCAAGACCACGTTTCTAAGCTACTTGCACCTCCTATAACCTTTCAAACTGATCCAAGATCACCCACCAAAAACCCTAAAAACCTTCTATTTCTGTCATCGAGAAACATGTTTTTTTTCTCAACTTTGAGAGCCTTTCTCCGTCTTTCCTCTTTCATCTAGCATCCAAACCACCCACCACTAGTCTCATTTGCATATTGGCTACAAGAAGGAGCCCTTACTTCATCCCGGAAGCCGTCCAGCACTCCGGAGCAGCATCGCGAAGAGGGGAAGAAAATCTGCCCGAGCCAGACTTAGTGCCCCATATATAGGGTGCTTTGACCTTGGTCAACGCGCCCTATAAGGGGGACACCTGCAGCTAGTGCCCTATATATAGGGCACCAGCAGGGGCAGAAGCTTGTTTTGCAATTTTCGGAGTCTGATCGCCTGTCTAATCGAGATTTTGTCTTCCGTTTTCATCTTAGAACTTTTCATCATTTTATTTGACATGCATTAGATCATTTTGCACCTCATATATATTTAAAAACCTACCAAAAAAAGGGGTTGGGATTCCGTCCCAATCCGGTTAGTCCATCCCCTTTTGCATGATTTAGAGTCTATGTCAAGCATGATACTACACTCACACCAGAGCTAATGATCTTCACTTGTTTTTTTTTGTGTGTGTTTCTACGTAGGACATTCTTAGGTAAACCGATTGAGGTGAAACTTCAACCCGATCGGAAGTGAAAGAGCTCACTCAAGCTCTCTTCATTTGGCCGGCCGAGAGAGGAGAAGTTAGAACCTAACAATCTCCCCCCCTTTTTCCACTCCCAAAGGTACGTTGGTCCAACCTACTCTTTCATTTTATTTTATTTACACTTAATCACACTTTGGAGTCTTCGGCTCCTGGCGACCACACACACTCATCACACCTTCCAACCTACACTCTTACTCGAACCACCGGCTCATCTGGGTGCCTACACCTTTTGGCGACCACGGTAAGACCACTCTTGCTTTAGTGAGTTCTTTTCATCTCTTTAAAATAATGTCCAACATGCTCATCGTTACTTTGGCTCTTGCTTGAGTTATTACATCCTCTTAGCATTCCTATTTACTTGCTTGCTTGTTTACTTGCTTCCCTTGAGCATCATTTAGCTTCTTTCGGTTTACTTGCTTTCCGTTGGTCCTTCTCTTTTAAAAGGAAAGCACAATCTAATTTTTAGACTTGCTTTATCGACTTACTTCGACTTTGCATCTTAAAGGATATCTTGCTAAGCATCTTTGCTTATTTTATTTAAAAAGGTCTAATTACTTTTCTAAAGCATTTTTAGTTGAAGTAGTACTTGCTTTCGTCCTTGCTCGACTTTACATCATTGTCTTGTTTACTTGTTTTCCAATACTCTATTTATCGTTGCATGCTTTTACTTTTCTCTTGTTTGCCCCTCACTCCTTGATATCTCACTTGCATTTAGTTTGCATTGGGGTTTCTTTGACTCCTTTAGGTCATCCGAGAAGGGAGGCTCTCTCCTCCCAAAGACCTACACACCCAAACACCCCTCTTGGTGGTTGCCAACTCCTCCTCCAGGGATTCCCTCTCGGAAGGACCGAGTAGCTTCCATCAAGACCTCCGTAAGTCCCCAGACGTGAAGGATTCCCTCTTCACTGAACGGGCTGGTTGTACCTTTTATCCCAAAACCCGGAGTACCTATCACCTATCGTTGTGAAAAGAGTGACAACTTTAGATTGCTCGGAGTTGTGAGAGCATAGGGTCCTACCCATTTATTTGAGTGAACATTATTTTTCTTAACAAGCCACTAATTTAAGGTTGAAACACAAAAAATTGCGGTAATCATTTTTAGTCTGTGCCATTACTTGTTTGCAAATCAAAATTGAAAACCAAAACAAAAATTTGAAAACACTTAACAAAAAAAAACCAAAAGAAATCTTTGCTTGAGGTTAATTTGCTTGATAACTTGTTTGTTCAAACAAAAATCAAAAACCAAAAAAAGAGGGAAAAGCTTAAAACTAAAAAAAGGATTCTTGTGTTTTTTGTCATCTTTCCTTGGTGTTTATGAACTTGAGATCAGGGCGAGTCGTCGGGATGGCGGACCAAGGATACAAGCCGCTGTAGATGGAGTATGATCAATCCTACCTCCACCCGTATGCCGTATGTGTCGTTAATGTAGACATGCCAATTTGGCCTTATTTAGAGCTTAAACCATTATTCCATTGGCAACATCTCTTTTAGACCATCAAAATCATGATGAACCGCCCTTTTGGATGAGACGAGGTGCTTATTGGAAATATGAAGATGATTTGCTAAATTCTAATCAAATCCGTGTTTGCCGAACAAGAGACTCTTGGTGGTGTCCCAGATTATACTTTTCCCAGCATATCCTCTATTTGGAAATTTTCACAGGATTATATAGACATCTAATTAAAAAGTATTCAACATTAATAATCTTCTTCTCTGCTTTATCTTTCCATTGCAACAAACAGCATTCAATTCTGATCTCCCATTTGTCCGCAGCGCCCTTTGGAAGTCAGATGCGCAGTTCTGTCCGCACGCAGCACCGATCAAGCCCAATTGCATGCAAGCCCAGCCCATTGGGCACATATCTGACCAATTCATGACCTTACCTTTCTTTTTCCTCCTCCATATCACTTGTTATAGTATCTTTAAGCTTCATGGTCGAAATTAGCACCATCTAATGATGGCAATCCAACTTGTTGTCTTATATATCAAGACTTGCCATTTTTAGACTAGATTTGTTTCCTCTTCAACTGGAGACATATTTTGAACATGGGGAATGTGATCCACGGTTTCCAATCTCTCTCAATCATTTGGGTAAGTTTATAGATGCCTCAGGATGAAAATTAGCAACATTAAATGGATAAAATCTAACCTATGGCCGGATGTATCAAAACTTGCTATTTTTTGACTTGTTCTTATCCCCTATAAAGGGAGACTCATATGAACGACCTAAGAAGGGTATCCCCATCCTCCAGCACTCCTCTCTTAGTCCTCCAGCCACCATAGGCTCTTCCCAATCTCTCCAAATCGTTCTATCTTTGTGCCGGTGCCCGGAGGTCATCCCAAAGTGAAGAAGAAGCCGGTCTATACTCCGACGTGCTGCACTGCTGATCATCGGCTTCTATAGATCTTTATAGTCATTTTCAGGCCTGACTTCCTTCATAAGAAGTGTGTTAATTCAAGATATATTTTATATACAACAAGTATATATCAATTCTGACATTCCCTCGGCTTGTTATGGCTTCAACACCGGCGCTGCACAGACAGATCCGAAGTCTTCTCTTCTAAGTCATCATTTTCTCAGTCAATTTCAGTACATTTAATGGTGGATTCAGCCTATACATTCTTCATAGAAATTGTTTCCTGGTGAGTTTTATTTTATCTCCAACAAGAATCATTTAATTCAGATATCTGTGGTGCCCATAGCATGTCCTACATCGACAATGTGCTGGGAGTTTCCAGAACTTCACTGTCCAAGATCCGGCTTATCAGGTAAATTAAGATTACTTATCATAATATTCAAGCAAACCTATCTTCATATACAACCACCCTACGTGAGTCCTTTTTATTTTAAAACAAAAATCACTTTATTCTGATGTCGGTGCTGTTCGTTATGATCTCTGCATCAGAGCTGCGCAGTTTACATTGAATCTGTCCAACCCGGTTGCCACTTTGCCTGGGTTGTGTTGTCTTTAACCATTCATATTCTCTTTGCTAACTCTTCATTCAAATCATTTAGTTCACATTTAAGCATCATTTTATTCAGTTTTACATCATTTTATACATCATAAAAAAACCAAAGAAAGGGGTTAGGGCTAACCCCGAATCCGTTGCACAAATACATCAAGCTAGCATCGGTTGGAGACTCTTCTTCATCGGCCGGCCGAAGAAGAAGAAGGTTGAACTCACATCCCTATCTCCCATGCTAAGGTACACGGTCAAGTCAACTCATCTCTTGATTTACATTACATAAAGCGGAGCCATCGGCTCCTGGCGACCACCTCCTTTATGTTCTAAGTTCATCTCCTCCTCACTCTCCTCCCACATGACCCGAACCGTCTCCGGTGCTCGAGCGACACTGTAAGATGAAAGTTTGGGAATCAATGTGAGTGTGGGACCAAGGTGAGGATTTTACCGCTTTCCGAGTGTTTTTCGATTCGCTCCCCTTCCCTCATTCTATCTTTCACCTTCTATTGAGGTGCCGATCCGGAACCCATTTCTGGAGTCGACAGCTTTTTGGTGACCACGGTGGGACAACCAATGTCTTTAACCATGCTAGCTTGATTTGTTTGTGCAACTAGCTTCATTCTAATTCAGTTCTAGTCAATAAATTGTTTGTTTTGTTGCATGATTGCTTATCTTGTTTGCATAATGCATGCTTGATTTACTTACTTCTTTTTATTTTATGTTTGCGTATATTTATTGCTTCTTTTCCTCTTACCCTCCATTTTTACTTTTGCATTAGCTTTTTGCATCGGGTACTGGACTTGCTCTGATCCTTAGGGCATTCGAGGCGGGGGCTCTCTCTCCCAACACACCCTCACCCTCCAAACACCTTCTTGGTGGATTCTTACCTCTCTTCTGGGATATTCCTTCCTAGTTGATTTGGTGGTTTCCATCAAGGACTCCATAAGTCCCCATCCGTGGAGTATTCCTCTCCGCACGATTGGGCCGGTTGTACCACTTTCCCAAAACCCGAAGAACCCAAGTACCTACTCGTGGTGATTGAGAGATAACCTTAGGTCTTGAAGATTGAAGTAATAGGAACCATACCCATTTGAGTGAACAATTGCTAACAATCTATCTAATCTAAGGTTTCAACCCAAATATTGTCGAGTAGTCATTTTAAAACTTTGTTTGCATAACTTGCTTGCTCACCACAATTGAAAACAACCAAAAAAAATTTCTTCTTTCAAAACACCTAAAAAAACAAAAAAAAAACCTCTTTAATTTTGTGTTCAACTTGTTTTTTAAACAACCAAATTGAAACAAAAAAAGATCAAACAAAACAAAACATAACAAAAAATCTTCAATGATGTGCTTTGCTTGCTCTTTTTTTTTAACCATCCTTATAGAAAGATCGACATGATGCCCATGATGCTAAGGTCCAAAAGACACGCCAAGATGTCAGACTACTTCAAGCAACAGGAGTACGGGGAAGGTCTCTATAAGCTCCAACAACAACCTGAGAGCCATGTCAATGCTGCTATGGAACCTGAAGTGCAAGGGGATGCCCATCAGTCCGCTTCATTTAGTATATAACAAGCTCTTAAGGATCTATCTTTTCATCTTGATCCCAATACCGTGTCATTCATACAATCTATAGTGAAGGGAAAGATGCCTGCTAATCAAGGTCCAGCCAAAGTCAACCGAGCTTCTTTGCCTCCCCAATCGACAGTTCGACCTCTTGTCATAACCCCACCTGGGCAGCCCTGCCATGTTACTTCACCTACTCACCCCATTGTGGGTCATTCTTCAGCTCGCACACCAACCCACCTCCCTCCCATCCAGGTGCCACATGCACACCCCCTGGTGAATTCCTCCCCACCTGTTGCCAAGGATAAAGAAACCATCGAATTCCCCCTCTATACTATCTACATCCCCCAATCACAAATGCCAACCTACCATCGCTACAATGGCTCAGGTGATCCCTTCACCCATGTCAATGATTTTCTTAGCAAATCATCTCGATGGCATAATGATAGAAAGACCCTTGCCTTTCTTTTTAGGAGATCTTTAGAGGGTGTAGCCCTAGATTGGTTTTTTTCATTGAACGAAGTAGAGATATGGGATTTCGAAATTGTCAAGACCAAATTCTTGAAACGATATGGGCCAGGCTATTCAATAATTGGGGAAGCAAAAGAAGATGTGGAATTAATGCGATATTCTGATGAATTGAGGCCCAGACTTGAGAGGAGCATTGATGCTATGAACCAACCTAGGAGCCCTCTCCAACCTCATCTAGATCATCATCTTCAGCCAACTCCTCGACGCCAGTTGATTAGGCCACCCATGCCACAATCTCGGCTGGACATGCAACCCGTGTCAACGGCACAATCAATTGTGCACAATCAAGCTCCTCATGTCAATTGCGCCAACACCTCATTATCAAAATCAAATTCTCAGCCTATTTCACCAACAACCCCTCGGCCAATCATCCGGCCCTTGGCTTCTCAACCTATTCCACCAACAACCCCTCAGCCAATGATTCGGCCCTTGGCTTCTCAACCTATTCCACCAACAACCCCTCGGCTAATCATCCGGCCCTTGGCTTCTCAGCCTATTCCACCAACAACTCCTCAGCCAACTATCCAAGCCATGACTCCTCAATTAATTACACCAATAGCTCTTCAGCCTGAACCGACTTCTATGCCAGCACCACTTCAATCAATCCCTCAACATAGGGTTCCCCCTCAGTCAGTCAAACCAGTTGTTTCTTCTGTTGCTCCTGCCATGGTAGAGGAACTAGTCACTCTGATCATCCATGCTCCTGCCATGGTAGATGATTTAGTCACTTTGACCATTCATGCTCCTGCCCTGGTAGAGGAATCAATCACTCCAACCATTTGTGCTCCTGCCCTGGTAGAGGAATCAACACCTCAACATATCCTTGCTCTCTCTCAAGATCAAAGTCAGCCAGTAGAGGAGGTCGAACCAAACCCTTCGATACTTTCGGAATCTCCTAGACTAGGCATGCCCCCTTTTATAGAGCAACCTAAGGAGAAGCCTACTGTAGGGAGCTTAGATGAGGGGATCACAAATTTAGTTGATTGTCAAGGACTAGGCAAAGATTCTTCAGGTATAGATCAACTATTGTTATCATTGGAATTGATCCCTGAAGTTTGTCAGATTGAATTGACCCCTGAGCTGGGAAGTAAGGAGATCAAATTGGTCAGTGAAATGGGAAAGGAATCTATAAACCTACAGATGGAAGATGTAGACCTTAGCAAGGGGATACTAGGACCTCCTCCAGCTAGGCAGGCAAATCCCTTAGCATCAATCTTAGGGCCACGTCCCTTACCCCATTCTTCTCCTAAGAAACAATTCGGCCCATGGGCCCATAATCAACCAATCTTAGGGCCACGACCCTTTCTTTATTCTCCTCCAAATCAATGATTGGGCCCATGGGCCCACAATTCCTCAATCTTAGGGCCAATGCCCTTTATTTATCCTTCTTACAACCATCAATCAGGCCCATGGGTCCAAAATCTGTCAATCTTAGAGCCATGGCCCACACCCCATCCCACTCAATTGGGCCCGTATGTCCCATTTTTGGGCCCTTATGCCCTATTTTCGGGCACTTATGCCCCTTTTCGTCAATCGGGCTCTTATGCCCCTTTTCATCAACTGGGCCCATGTGCCCCTTTCCATCATCCGGGCCCACGTGCCCCCTTTATCCAACCAGGCCCGTGTGCCCCTTTTAATCGACCGGGCTCTTGTGCCCCTTTCCATCATCCGGGCCCCTTTTCTTCAACTGGGCCCACGTGCCTCTTTTAATCAATCAGGCTTGCATGCCCCTTTCCTTCAACTGAGCCCATGCGCCCCTTTTCCCCAACTGGGCCTACATGCCCCTTTCCTTCCATCTGGCCCACGTGCCCATAATTCTTCCCAATCAGGCCCATGTCCCCATAATTTTTTTAAAACGGGCCCACATGCCCACAATTCACCTCAATCGGGCCCACGTGCCCATAATCCAGCTCAACCGGGCTCACATGCCCATGTTTTTTTGCAACCGGGCCCATGTGCCCAAATTTCTTCTAAATCGGGCCCACGTGCCCACCTTCCCTCAAACTTGGGCACACATGCCCACACTCCTTCAACCTCGGGTCTGTATGCCCCCATTTCTTCACCATCGGGCCCACGTGCCCATACTTCTTCGAAATCGGGCCCCCATGCCCCCACTTCTTTAAATTCGGGTTTGCGCACCCATACTCTTCAATGGCGCCAGCGAGCCCATCACAAATCACAATCTTGCTCCCAACCATCTAAATCGGGCTGGTGTGCCCGCTCTTTTCGTTGGGTCCCTCGGGCTCAACCTCCAATCGGGTCTTTGAGCCCATCACCTCCAATCGAGCCCTCATGCCCATCAACATCAACTGGCCTCTCTAGCCCACATTCAAATCTTCGGCTCACATGCCCCTTGATTTTGACTACTCCTGGGCCTTCAATCCCACTTTCAACTCACGGTCCCAAGAGCCCATTTTAACTCACTTTTGTTTCCAAGCATGTTTCTTTCCTTTTTGAATTCTCTTTCTTTTTCCAAGTTTTACTTTCAATAAAAATCTTTGCCTGGGTGATACCCCAATCTTTGCCTTCTACGTCATCAATCCTAGTTCCACCATGCCAAATCAAATCTACCACATCTTGCACCTCGCTGTATGAGTCCTATTTTTCGATTCAATGTGGAGCATATCAACAGTGGGAGTAGTTAGACAAGGCAAGGCATGGCAGACAAGGCAAGGCAAGCACAAGCAAAGCCGTCATCAGCAATGAACTTCTTCTTCTCTCAGGTATTACATGAAATTGCATTCATCATCATTATGTCATCTGTAAAGCAATATTCTTTTAAAAAAATGATGATGATTTTGAATTTCACATGACAATTTTAATTGAGATAAATTCATGACTGATGACATTTGTAGCTACCTTGTTCTTATTAAACAATTTATTTACATTTCAAGGCATGTTTTCAATTGATTCACCTATGAAATGTAATCTACCTCAAAAAAATGTAGAGAACTACTAGTATGACTTAAGTCCACATGTTCTAGATTGTTGTCTTGGAGTCGAGGGTAGATACCGTTCTACACACACAACACTTCCTGATCCCAGAATCCGGATGACCCAACACCCGAGAGAAGCTAGTTAAAGCTCAGAGGTGGAAGGAAAACTCTCACCCTACTCTCTTCTATTCGGTCCAAGATAGGCAAAGGGGACTAGAGGGGGAGAGCATCGAAAGCATCCACCGCCTTAGTAGGAGGCCGTCTCGAAAGGTCCAACTTTTCAAAAGAAAAGGGTGCCAAAAGATGGGCAAATGAACCCCACAGGTTTAAACAAATATGGGCCTATTTGAATGAGTACCCAGAAAAGTAGAAAATGAAAAAAGGCACCAAAAGATGGGCAATGACCCCACAGGTCAAAGACTTGTCTAAGTGAGTGCCACATGTAGAAAAGACCCGAAGTGGCCGAACCCCAACCGGCAATTGGGTGTGAGTAAAGAAATTCCTCTCAACATCTCAAAAGCCTATCAAGGACTTCCTTATCAATTCTTCATTCTTAACCACCCAAGGTGCGGGTGGACCAACCAAATCAAAGCTAAATTCTAGCCAATCAGAGGTTGAAGGTTAGAAAGATTCTGGGCAAGGAACCCCATTTTGCACATGGTGTCTACCAACGAACCTAGAAAAACAACCAAGTGATAAGAACTAGTGTCAATACTGATTTTTCTCTCCCCAAAAAAATATTTTCAAAAAAAATCAAAAAGGTTGAATATTTTCAAAAACTCCAAAAAAAGTTGAATATCTCCAAAAACTCCAAAAAAAGTAATATTTTCAAAAACTCAAAAAAAAGAATATTTTTGAAAATCCCAAAAAAACTTTAATCTTTTAACAAAACTTCTTTTCAAATTTAGACAAAATTTTCAAAATTTTTTTTTTCACCATGCTTGGTTTGAATTCTTGTCTTTACATTCATATTTATTCTTAGTCTCTCGTGTTTCAAATTTTTCATTGCGTATTTGCTGCTTTATTTTTTTACACCATTAAGAAGGCTATTACCCCCTTGACAATGGTCAAGTAGGCATACTGTAACTTGCAAGGGGGATAAGCCACATTGTTGTTCTAATCTCTTTCTTCTAAGTGTTTCAGGCACAAGGAGAACTTATTACCCCTTGACAAAGGTCAAGACATACTGCACCTTGCAAGGGGATAAGCCATATTGGCATTCTAATCTTCTTTCTTGAGTGTTTCAGGCCCAAAGAACAAACGAGGAGAACTACACAACAAGGCGATGCTCGCCACTTCCCTCCCCTATGGATTCTTAGGAGGAGGTGTCACTATAACCTCGGCTTCAGCTCTACCGAGGAGCTTTCTTTGCAAGACTTCAATGAGGCGATGCTCGCCACTTCCCTCCCCTGAGGATTCTTAGGAGGAGGTGTCACCATAACCTCGGCCTTAACTTTGTCGAGAAACTTTTTGCAGGTGACACTCACCAATTCTCTCCCCTGAGGATTCTCAAGAGGAGGTATCATCATTACCTCGGCCTCTACTTTGCCGAGAAACTTTCACTCTATGTCCTCATTAGGACACATGAACTCTTTTGTGAGAATGCATGTCATCACATCGCAAACTCACTGTTATCATTTCCTTTCTTAGCATATGTTAGGTGCATTACTATTTATTTTATGCATTGATGTTGAAGACCATGAATGCAAAGAGGACCAGGCCCGAGATCCCCTTCATCAAAATCCACGACGGTCGGGTCATTCTTTGTGCTCACAGATAAGCCAAAATTGTGCAGTGAGGGATGATGGTTCCCGAATGGGTATCTTGACCTCATAGACAATCTATATCTTCAACTAATTGTTAGAAAAGTTTTGTTTTTGTTTTCTTGAGCCCAGTATGCATCATAAAGTATTAGTTGCATTGCATTTTTCATTATCATTGCATACATCCTTTCAAAAGCTTCAGTTTCTCACCCTCTTGTATCATAATTCCAATCATTCTGAATCCCGTCATGTTTTCTAATCCCACTGTGTTTTCTAATCACACCGTGTTCTCTAGTCCCACCAACCTTTCTAATATCCCATCGTGTCTGTTAATCCCACCATGTTCGGTAATCACCTTGTGCCTTCAAATCTTTTATTTCTATCCCCACTATGACCACTGCAACACCCTTCTTGCTATTCATCCAACCGTGGCAGTCAATTCGTCCCGCCAAGGGCCTTCTATTCGATCAGATCTTGCATTGTTGTTGTCTTCACGGTCTGTGCTTTAACATTTGCCTTTCAGAATTTGAGATCATTCCATTCTGAATTGAATCTTGTCTCATGGAAGACTTAAATGAATCTAAGAGCCTGAATGTGCTCGATTGGTATTCTTTTACTTTTTCAAAACAAATCTCTTTTTTAAACTTTAGACCATCACAGTACAGGAACACCCCAAAGATCGGGTTACCAGCTGATGATGAACTTATGAACCCATGTTTTGGGGACTCCCCACCGCGTTGGGGGTTGGCTATTCTTCTCTCGTGCCAATGGCACATCTCTTACCAATTGAACATAGGAAGACTTGATGAAACATGGTGGTTAACTAGGAGACTTGACGAGATTCGTCTTGCCGAATCTGGTCGTTGAGCGTGTCTATATCTACACCTTGATGCTACCTTTTCAGTCCATCACCATTTTGCTCCACTACATTCCACTACGATCCATCTCTCTTCGCTACATTCCTCTACATTTCACTCTGCTACGCTACATACCATTCTCTTGCAAAGCCGACATAAAGGCGAGGCAAGCTGTAGACACGCCAATTTAGCCTTATTTAGAGCTTAAACCATTATTCCATTTGCAACATCTCTTTTAGACCATCAAAATCATGATGAACTGCCCTTTCGGATGAGCCGAGGTGCTTATTAGAAATATGAAGATGATTTGCTAATTTCTAATCAAATCCGTGTTTGCCGAACATGAGACTCTTGGTGGTGTGCCAGATTATACTTTTCCCAGCATATCCTCTATTTGGAAATTTTTCACAGGATTATATGGACATCAAATTAAAAAGTATTCAACATGAATAAACTTATTATCTGAGTTATCTTTCCATTCCAACAAACTTCATTCAATTCTGATCTCCCATTTGTCCGCAGCACCCTTTGGATGTCAGATGTGCAGTTCTGTCCGCACGCAGCACCGATCAAGCCCAATTGCATGCAAGCCCAGTCCATTGGGCACATATATGAACAATTCATGACCTTACCTTCTTTTTTACTCCTCCATATCACTTGTTATAGTATCTGGAAGCTTCATGGTCGAAATTAGCATCATTTAATGATGGCAATCCAACTTGTTGTCTTGTATATCAAGACTTGCCACTTTTAGACTAGATTTGTTTCCTCTTCAAGTGGAGACATATTTTGAACATGGGGAAGGTGATCCACGGTTTCCAATCTCTCTCAATAATTTGGGTAAGTTTATAGATGCCTCAGGATGAAAATTAGCAACATTAAATGGATAAAATCCAACCTATGGCCGGATGTATCAAAACTTGCTATTTTTTGACTTGTTCTTATCCTCTATAAAGGGAGACTCATTTGAACGACCTAAAAAGGGCATCCCCATCCTCCAGCACTCCTCTCTTCGTTCTCCAGCCACCATAGGCTCTTCCCAATCTCCCCAAATCGTTCTATCTTCGTCCCGGTGCCCGGAGATCATCCCAAAGTGAAGAAGAAGCCGGTCTATGCTCAGACGTGCTGCACTGCTGATCATTGGCTTCTATAGATCTTTATAGTCATTTTCAGGCCTGACTTCCTTCATAAGAAGTGTGTTACATCAAGATATATTTCATATCCAACAAGCATAGATCAATTCTGACATTCTCTCAGCTTGTTATGGCTTCAACACCGGCGCTGCACAGACAGATCCGAAGTCTTCTCTTCTAAGTCATCATCTTCTCATTCAATTTCAGTACATTTAATGGTGGATTCAGCCTATACATTCTTCATATAAATTGTTTCCTGGTGAGTTTTAGTTTATCTTCAACAAGAATCATTCAATTCAGATATCTGTGGTGCCCATATCATGTCCTACATCAACATTGTGCTGGGAGTTTCCAGAACTTCACTGTCCAAGATCCGTCTTATCAGGTAAATTAAGATTACTTATCATAATATTCAAGCAAACATATCTTCATATAAAACCACCCTCTGTGAGTCCTTTTTATTTTAAAACAAACATCACTTTATTATGATGTCGGTGCTATTCGTTATGATCTCTGCATCAGAGCTGCGCAGTTTACATTGAATCTGTCCAACCCGGTTGCCACTTTGCCTGGGTTGTGTTGTCTTTAACCATTCATATTCTATTTGCTAACTCTTCATTCAAATAATTTAGTTCACATTTAAGCATCTTTTTTATTCAGTTTTACATCATTGCATACATCATAAAAAAACCAAAGGAAGGGGTTAGGGATAACCCCGAATCCGTTGCACAAATATAGCAAACTAGCATCAGTTGGAGACTCTTCTTCATCGGCCGGCCGAAGAAGAAGAAGGTTGAACTCACATCCCTATCTTCCACGCTGAGGTGCATGGTCAAATCAACTCATCTCTTGATTTACATTACATAAAGCGGAGCCCCCGGCTCTTGGCGACCACCTCCTTTATGTTCTAAGTTCATCTCCTCCTCACTCTCCTCCCACATGACCCGAACCGTCTCCGGTGCTCGAGCGACACCGTAAGATGAAAGTTCGGGGATCAATGTGAGTGTGGGACCAAGGTGAGGATTTTACCACTTTCTGAGTGTTTTTCGATTCGCTCCCCTTCCCTCATTCTATCTTTCATCTTCTATTGAGGTGCCGATCCGAAACTCGTTTCTGGAGTCGACAGTTAACGAACCCGAAATTCTCCCTGAAACCAGTTCACCCCAACTCCACCCGGATTCTCTGTGGGAGGCATTCTCTCATGCCGACCCAACTCAACTACAAGCTATTGAGGCCATTTTGAAAGTAAAATCTCCTGTCAATCACACCCATGCCGAGGGTGGCCACCACACTGCTACCCCCCAATTAGCAACTGACCAACCCGGTGCACCAGTACCGGGCCATTCTCACAACGGACCCTTGATTCCAAACTCATCCCATCTGGTGGCCATCTTGAACCACCCGGACCCAAATAATACCACACCACCTTGGCCACCAGTCTACTCTTCCGCTCATTTTAACCAAGCCCGTCCACAAGTGCACCATCCAATATACCCTCCTTGCCCGGCCGCTTCAGCCTATCCGATGGCCATGCTGGCAAATCAAGCATCTGTCCTCCACCCTCCTCTCGCCAGAGAATCCTCCGTTGATGAAATTGTGCTTAACAAAATCAACAGAATAGATGAACAATATCGGGAGCTCAAGCGATTGATCGACACACGAGCTCTCCCTGAGATATCCCTTCCCTCTCTCCCCATGTTCCATCTTCCTCCTTCCGAAATGCCCATTTACCGCCGGTATAACAGAAATGGGAATCCTTTCATTCACATCAAAGATTTTCTTTATGAGTCTGTCATGTTGCAAAACGATCCGAAGGCCCTTGCATACCTATTTAGAAGATCATTAGAGGGCTCCGCATTGGAATGGTTCTATTCACTTGACCCTTTGGAAGCTAGCAACTTTGATACCGTCAAAGCAAAGTTCTTGCAAAGATACCAAGATTGAGTCGGCCCTACATATTCAATCACATATCTTATGGCCGATAAGATGAGAAATGATGAAGATTTTATAAGATATGCTGACAGATGGAGGGCAATGGCAAAAAGGCTGACAAATGCACTGTCAGAATCAGAACAAGTCAAGATGATCATCACTAACACCACTCCGGCTATGAAGAACGTATTGGCATTGTATCACCCAGCCACCATGAGCGAACTTTATGAGAGAGCACGGTACATCCAAACCCAACTCCGAGACTCTCCCATCATGAACCTCTTCGACCCTAGGCCACGAGTCACCAAAAAGACAACCACCACCGCCACTGGGCCCGTAACCGAAGGCGTGGTAACCAATGAACATGTCAACATCATAGGAAACCCGCCCAACAACCACCAGCCGTAGTACAAAAATCCCAGTACAGAAACCCCTGCCAAACCCAACCGGCACCTCGCCCTCAGATTCAACCCCAACCTTTCCGCCACAAAACTCCAAACCAATATCCCCAACAACCAAGGCAAACACCAGTCCCCCAGCAACCCCGACAATTGGCCGTGCAAACCTTTGCACCTCAACCACCCCACCAACCAACCACCTATAACCAGGAACCTCCCCCCGCCACCTATGTGCCAC
The DNA here is from genome assembly GCA_036172225.1 of Cryptocoryne crispatula var. balansae. NCBI lineage: Eukaryota > Viridiplantae > Streptophyta > Magnoliopsida > Alismatales > Araceae > Cryptocoryne > Cryptocoryne crispatula. Next base: position 27,516,451 of record CM069927.1, read on the forward strand.
GAAGGACGGGGCCTAGAAGAAACCATTACCCGCCATTACCGTACTCTCTCAAAGACATTTTTAATGCTCTTATGGCAGCAAGGCAGATTTCATTGCAAAGAGAAAAGTTGGAGTGGCCACAAAATGTCAATATAGACAGATATTGTTTATACCACAGATACCAGGGGCATACAGTGGAGAATTGCATTCAATTTAAGGATTATATCCATGACCTCAACGAACAGGGAAGTATTGACTGGGGTCAAATGGGCGAGTACATCAAGGTAGTAAAGAACCAGCCTCAATAGCAGCAGTAGGCACCAGCCCAACAACAACAGGAATCCGGTCTGGGGATCATTCAGAACCCGCTACCCGTGCATGCCCCCGTGATAGCACCAGAAAATCAGAGGGTTAATCCCCATTCTGACTTCCACCGATGAACCCCGCGATAGAGGCCAAAATTGGCAAATCAAGGGACTGGCTTCCTTCATGAACATTAACCCTCCAGACCACGTTAACCGAACCGTTCACTCCATACCACGAGCTATACCCACCAGAAGAAGCCAACCACCAATCATCCGCACTTTGTCACGACCAACCGTAACGCCACCAGCCATACAACTCCAACCGGGTAGGACCTTGTTCCGCTCGGTCGAGCCACCGCAAACACCATCACCATTAGGACCCATCATCGTACCACCTCGTACAACCATGCCACCATAACCTACCCACATCCCTACAACCCGAACTATCATCACTATGCCCCTACCTAGGCCTCCCATCATCCGACCTAACCCTCCATCCACCTCCACTACACCAACCATAGCCCCTCAGCTCGCCACAGTGCTTAGAAGCGGGTGCATGTTTCAAAGAATTTTCCCCCAGACTGGTTAACCAGGATGATCACAAGAAGAAGAAGAAGAAGAACACCCAGAAGAACCAGTGCTAGGGACATCTTACGATTTGCTGAAGCACCTTGACAAAACCCTTGCACGGATTTCCATTCTAGAGCTGATCAAAAGGTCCAAGGTTCATCAAGAAATTCTTCAACAATATTTACAACGAGTGATGGACAATGAAACCCTTCCCCCTGAGAAGATTGCATCAGTCTTGACCCTGAAAAGTTAACACCCCGCTCTCACTTTCACCAAAGAAGAGTTGGCCGAACCAGAAGCGAGGAAATATGTGCTTTGTATCACTGTCAGCATTAACAAAACAGATGTCAAGTCTTGCCTAGTTGATACCGGTGCATCCATCAACGTCTTGCCACCAGAAACGCTACAATTGTGTGGAATCCCAGAAGAGGATATTCGGCCATCACAGATCACCGTAACAGCATATGATAATTCCAAGAGGCCCGCCCATGGCATGGTTACACTTGAAGTCAAACTCGGACCCTGAGTTGTTACTATCGACTTCCACATCCTGGACATGGACCCAACTTACAAAGCTATCTTGGGAAGGCCTTACCTTGAGGCATTAGAAGCCGTAGCTTCAACCAACCACCAGTGCATCAAATTTCCCTTCAAGGGCCAAGTCATTAAGGTAGTAAGTATGCCCGTGGATTGCCTGGTTACTCTCCCTCCTGGCTTGCCAAATCAACTGGTCTTCACAATCCTCAATTTGCCGAGGGATGGAAGGCAGCCCAAGAAAGTTTGGAAAAGAAAGAAGGATGATACCAAATCCCTTGGGTGGCGCATGATGGAAAATATGGTATACCAAGAAGGCCGAGGGCTGGGAAGAGAACTGCAGGGTATCGTAGAACCCATCTAGCTGGTAAAAATGATGTCAAGAAATGGGATAGGGTACGATGGGACGTGTGATAATAGCCAAAAGATCGGTCAAAAATACTTCCAGGGGTGTCTACACAAGTTCTTTGACAAGAGAGAAATAATACAGATGATTGAAGAACAAGAACCGCAAGAACAAGCAAAGAGGAATAAAGTGGACAACCTAGAGGATGAGTCATATCTCGACGTATCATGATTATTCTCTGAAGAAGGGTCAAGTGACAGATTATTCCACAACGAGCCTTCTGGCGATCAGAATCAGGGGCATTCACCCCATGTCATCTCCTCAAATCTAACAGACTCATTTCCAACGAGTCCACCATTAGATTCACCAGGTAGCAAAGATGGATGCTCTCTTTATCCATCTTTGCTTGATTTGTTCCCTTCTTTGTCAATATCCCAGTCCACACTGGAAACCACAACCAACCAAACTCCTTTTGTGTTTATGTTTAGTACTTCTCAAAAAAATAAAAAAAAGTCCTATACTCAACTCAAGTTTCGATCGAAGAAACTTCCCAACTCACTCCGAAGGATGATCCAAACCGGGAGGCCACCCGGTCTCTGATCGATCTCCTTTGCCCTTCATCAATAAATTCCACTCCCTCCACCTCCTCTTCCTTTCCATATTTACCTTCTTCTTCTTTAGGTTTAGTTTCCAATAAAAATAAAACAAAAATAAAGGGTAGGAGAGTTCCAGAAAGATACCTACATCGGTTAGCTCAAAAAAGCTTAGAATGTGCCAAGCTACCGGAGTATCTAGAAAATTCAATCCATTTGGGTGAAATTCGATATGAGGAGAAGGAGAATATTGATCCAACTTTAGGGGTCTATGAGGTTGTATCAGAAAAGGATCCTGATACTGAGGATGAAGAGGAGGATTTGGCTGATGCTTATGCATCCAGTTTAAGGATATTCGAAGAACCATCAGCCATGGTGGACGAACCGACTAAAGAACTTAATCTTGGAACACCGGAATATCCTAAGAATATCCTCATCAGTGCCAACCTCGCCCCTTTAGAAGAACATAATCTAATGGGGGTGTTACAAGAATACAAGGACACGTTCGCTTGGACATACAAAGATATGCCGGGGTTAGACAAATCATTGGTAGAGCATCGATTGACTCTAAAACCTAAAGCTACCCTGGTCAAGCAAAAGTTGAGGAGATTCCACCTAGAAATAGCATTGAAAATGAAGGAAGAGATCGATAAGTTACACCAAGCAAAATTCATTAGAGTTGTCCTATATCCACAATGGGTGGCAAATATAGTCCTAGTCATGAAGAACGATGGAAAGGTTGGAATTTGCATTGACTTCAGGGACTTAAGCCGGGTGTGTCCAAAAGATGATTTCCCCCTTCCTCATATCGATGTTCTTGTTGATAACACAGCTGGATATGAAACCCTATCATTCATGGATGGATATTCAGGGTATAATCAAATCCGGTTAGCAGAAGAAGATCAAGAGAAGACCTCGTTCACTACACCTTGGGGAACTTATTGCTACGTCGTCATGCCCTTCGGATTAAAGAATGCTGGAGCAACTTATCAAAGGGCCATGGTGGCGATATTTCATGATATGATGCATAAATTTGTAGAGGTGTATGTGGATGATCTAGTGGTTAAATCTCGGACCTGAGATGAACATGCCGAGGTGTTAAAAAGGGTTTTGCAACGAGCCAGGGAATATAACCTTAAAATGAACCCCAAGAAGTGTGTGTTTGGAGTATCATCTGGAAAGTTACTTGGGTTCATTATCAGCAAAAGAGGCATCGAGATCGATTCCAACAAGGCCAAAGCCATTATTGATATGCCTCCACTAAAGAACCTAAAATAGCTGAGAGGGTTGATTGGTAGGCTACAATTTGTTCGCCTGTTTATCTCACAACACTCTCAAAGGTGTAAACCTTTCTATGAGTTAACCAAGGCGAAGGCCGAATTTAGATGGGATTCGAGATGTCAAGAGGCATTCGATGGTTTAAATAAATATTTGTCAAGTCCACCAAACCTCCGGTTCCCGGTAAACCCTTGATCTTATACATCTTGGTTTTAGAAGGATCTCTTGGAGCAATATTGGCACAACTAGATGATGAAGGGAAAGAGAGAGCAGCATACTATCTATCCAAAATCGTTGATCCTTGTGAGCAGAAGTATACAACCATAGAAAAAACCTGTACTGCCCTGGTTTGGGTGGTCCAGAAGCTTAAACACTACTTTCTGGCTCACGAGGTTAATCTCATTGCTCGCATGAATCCCATCAAGTTTCTCCTAGAAAAATCTGTCCTAACTGACTGGTTGGCACGCTGGCAAAGCTTTTTTTCTCAATTTGACATCACCTACATTCAACAAAAGACAATCAAGGGCTATGCAATTGCTGAACACCTTGCCCATCATCCTATCCCAATCTTTGACCCTATCCAATCAGAATTCCCCGATGAAGAATTGATGTCCATTCGATCTTCCAATCTATGGACTTTATATTTTGACGGGGCATTAAACTCCCAGGGTAGAGGGATAGAGATTGTTCTTCTATCACCCGAAGGTGTCACCATTCCACAGGCTTTTCAGCTCCATTTTCCAGCAACAAACAATATAGCTAAGTATGAAGCCTTGTTGGCCGGACTGGAGGCCGCTCACTTCTATGGTGACACTGAACTAAGGGTGATTGGTGATAGTCAATTGATTCTCCGCCAAGTGCTGGCCAAATACTGCACATCTTATCCCGGGCTCAGGCCATACCGAGAACTCACCGCCTGTTACATCAAGCTATTCTCCAAACTCGAATTCATTCATGTTCCTCGTGCTCAAAATATTCTTTCCGATGCTCTCGCCTCTCTGGAATCTTCACTATCTGTCCAGCTAGGCTGACAGGTTAGGACGATCTATGTCCGCCGACGTACCATTCTGGCCGTGGAAGATGCACGATTCTTGAAAGTTAAAGAAGAGTTTGAAAGGAAGGAATACATTGCGCAAAAAGAGGAAGTATCTTTGGTCGAGTTGGAGGAATTAGAAGAGGGCGAGAAACCATCGTATCATGAGATTGTGAATTACTGTTAGAATCAGACATACCCACCAGGATCAACTGCCGAAGAGAAGAAAACGATAAGAAGAGTCTCCCAGAGATACACTATCTTAGGTGAGTGCTTTATAAAAGGAGCCTGGCCGGCATTCTATTAAGGTGCGTAGATGAAGGAGAGGCTTAAAGAAGCACACTCCGGAGTATGTGGAGGCCATGTAAATGCCCAAGCCCTCGCCAAGAAGATCATCAGGCAAGGGTATTATTGGCCTACTCTGGAAGAAGATTGCTCGATCTTTGTCCGGCACTGTCATCAATGTCAACTCCACGCCGACAAGATTCACTCTCCCGCATCTTCCCTTCACCCGATTCATGCCCCGTGGCCTTTCGCTATGCGGGCTTTTGATGTTATCGGACCCCTTGGTGACCCAAACTCCACAAACAAAACCAAATCCTTCATCCTAACAGCAACGGAGTACTTCACCAACTGGGCGGAAGTGGAAGCACACATGGAGATCAAGGCATCAACAGTCTACACTTTCATCAAACGCAACATCATTGCCAGGTTCGGGATCCCAGGCGACATCATCACCGATAATGTACCACAATTCATCTCCCAGGAGCTGCATGACCTTTGCAACAAGTATTGCATCAGATTGCATCATTCATCTCCATATTATCCTCAAGGCAATGGTCAAGCAGAAGCCACCAATAAAACTCTGATAAAAATCATTAAGAAAACTTGTAAGTCTAGCAAGTTCGCGGACTGGCTAGATAAGTTAGTTGATGCTCTATGGGCCTATCGCACTTCTATTCGAACCCTAACAGGTCAAACTCCCTATGCCTTGTCATTTGGGATGGAGGCGGTAGTCCCATATGAAGTACTCATTCTTTCCCTCTGAATCCAGATTGATCGAGACATCCTGATGGATGAACGTCGAGATTCTCTTCTCACACAACTCGAACTCTTGGATGAAAGGAGGCTAGCCGCTGCCGAACATGCTAGATCTTATCAGAATAGACTTAAAAGATTTTATCAGAAGAGGGTGGTGGAGAGAAAATTTGAAATCGGTGAGGTTGTGCTTAAAAGAATATTCATTAAGTCTGGCGGTCCCCGCTCCAAACTTCAACCTAATTGGGAAGGTCCGTATGTGGTTTCGGCTGTTTATCTTGGTAATTCATACAAGCTGACTAATGCAGAAGGAGAAGAATTAGCTCATCCCTGGAATGGTGTATACCTCAAAAAATACTTTCCTTAAAACAAAAATCACAAAAAAATCTATAAAATCCAAAGGTGTGAAGAATGATGATAACATCTAACGCTTGCTTGTTCAGTGCACCAACTTGTCACTTAGGAAAATAAGGATAGGCATCATACTGCACACACTACATGCCTAGGTTTCGAAGTCCGATGGCTGGAAGTCAGAGAGAAAGCTAGGCAACACTTGGCGAAATAAGGTCAACTCTGTCCTATTCTCTTCTTATTTCGGTCCAGAACAGATAAAAGGGGCTAGAATAAGAAGTATCGAAAGTGCCTATTGCCTTAGTAGGAGGATGCCTCTGAAGGTCTGACTTCTTAAAAGAAAAAGTACCAAAAGATGGGCAATGACCCCTCAGGTCGGCAAAAGAATAGACCTGTCTGAATGTGTACCAACAAAAGCCCAAAAAAGAAAAAGGCTCCAAAAGATGGGAAATGAACCCCTCAGGTCAAAATCAAGCAAAAGGAAAAGACCTATCCGAATGCGGGCCATCAAAAGAAAAGGGCTAGAAGGAAGGACCCGAGGATGTCAAATCCCAAACAGGCAACGCGGGCACTAATAGAGAAACAAATTCAACACCCCCGAATCCTATTAGAGACTTACCATCAATCCTCTTCCCTCTTTAACCTTGCGAGTAGGGTTGACCGACTGGACCCAAGAAGAGCCATAGCCTATCAAAGGCAGAAGGTCAGAAAATTCCGGACTAGGCACTTTCTTACACGTGATGCCTACTCTTAACCCTTGGGTAAGGATAAGGGGCACTTACGACAAGCAAAGCAAAGGATGAGATGGTCGTGTCCTTCACACCGAACAAAAAAAATTGAATACTTCAAAAACACCAAACAAATCCATAAAATCAAAAATCTTAAAAAGTAAATATCCAAAATATCGAAAAAAATCATAAAAATTCCAAAACATCCAAAAACATTATAAAACCATCAAAACCCAAACAAATAAAAAATCCAAAACACCTAAAAATTAACTAGTTGCCTTTGCATTCATATTTAATTTCAGTCTTGCATGTTTCCTTTTGTGCATACTTATATTTTTCTATTATTCTACCTTGATAAGGCCTATGTCCCTTTACAAAAGATCAAGGCGGTTTCGCCCTTTTCTGGCAAGGGACTAAGCCTAAATAAAGTTCTAATCGCCTTTTGAGTGAACACAGGGAGTCAGAAATGGAAAAAAACAACTGTCACTATGCAAAAGAAAGATACATCAAAGATAGGAAGGGGCCGACACATCACAAATCGCCGCCTCCCTCCGCTGGAGCCTGATTACCTGGAGGTGGCATGGCGTGTCTCTCCTCACCCCTCCTCCTATGACTACTGGTCTGAGAGGAACTCGAGTGAGTAGGTCCCCTCAGCGTGGTCCCACGGGAGTCAGAATGGTGGGAATGGCTCCGAGATCGAGTCTGGAGCATCTGCATCATCATCATCTGACGGTGCTCCGCCTCCAGTCGGAGGAGCTCCCTAGAGTGCTCAAGGCGAAGGTGGAGGATCTGCTCGGACTCGGGTCACGATAGCTCAACCACACGAGCCTCTAGTCTCCCGACCTACAAGATGACATAGAGATGTATCAGCTACAGGAGAAGAAGTTAAGGAAAAGAATCAAACTTGTACCTCCTGTGTCAGCTCCTCTATCCTCTGAGCAGTCTGTAAAACAAAAGAAGAAGCATCAGTCCATGAATTCCAAGTTCAAAATCTGAATAAAGACTCCGCACCTCAGAAGAAGAAGGACCAGGATCTGGAACACCTACGAGGGGCTCGAGCTCGAGCTCCCTCTGTAGCTCCATCACCTACCGGAAAGATGTCAGGAAAGAAAGAAAACTATGACAAACAAAGCAGAAGAACATATACCTTATCCCGGAGACGCGAGGGATCACTGTCAGTAGGTGGAACACCCCCCGCAGAAAGATCGGAGATCCTCGCTCAAAGATCTTTGTTCTGCAAGAAGAAAGAATGTCAGAATCAAGCAAAGTGAAGCAGAAGGAAGTCACAGAAATTCACCTTGGTAGTAAGGGCCTACACCCGCTCCTTCAGCTGGGCAATCTGTAAGAAAGAAAGAAAGATTAGAAAAGCAAATAAAGGAAGAAAAACAACATAAAAGAGAAATAATGATCACCTCAAGGAGAAGACCCGTCTCAGAAGAACTGCTCCCAGGGTCAGCGGGAATAAAGGGGGGTGGATCGGCCGGAAAGTGATGAGGAGGGAGCTCAGGACCAATAGGCTGGCCGAAGTCGAACGGCTCGAAAGGGGCCTCTGAAGGCCCATCAAAAACCATCGGCTCAGGGTCAGTTTGGTAGGAACCCAACTCCAGCTCGGTTACGCGCTCACGAAGCCGTGAAATCTGAAAAGAAGCAAGGAAAACAGTCAACAACATTCATTCAAGATATTAATGAAGGGCAAGAAACATTACCACATCATCACGCCCGTGTAGCTATCGGCGTGCACCTCGGTAGCGACATCGCTGAAAGAAAGAAAAGAAGGGTCAGTTAACAGGCAATGGGAAAGGTACGAAGTAAAGAAAATACCTGTCACTCCAGCTCAGCCTCCAAAGATGTTGTCCCTGCTCTCAAACGAGACAGTCCTCCTGTATACTCTACAAGCAACATACAGTCAGATACCAAGCAAAGAAAGAGTAGTATCAGAAACAACAAATGCATACCTCTCCGCCCTCAGTGAAAAGGTGGGCAAAAGTCACCGTTGTCGACTCTGAAAATTCGACGGGGGCCTTCTTCTTTTCAGGGAAGTCCGTGAATCCAGATCGTCACCTCAGGAGGGGATAAGAAAATAAAGGAACAAAGCACGAAAGGCAACTCTCACCTCGGTCACACACTCACATTGATCCCCGATCTTTCATCCCTTGGCATCGCTCGATCACCAAAGAGACGGTTCGGGTCATGTGAGAGGAGGATGAGAAGAAGGAAATTAAAACATGTGGTCGCCAGGAACCGTGGGTTCCTATTTATGAAATAAAGATTGAAAGATGACCGCGTGTACCTTAGCGTGAAGAATGTAGGTTAAAGCTTCTCCTTCTTCGACCGGCCGATGAAGAAGAGTCCTCAACGTGTGGGTGCTTGATATTCTGTGCAACTATACAAACAAACAAGTTAAATAGACAATTAGAACTAGACAAAGTGGAGTATATGTAAGGAAAATAACATGAAACACACAATTGACTAGAAACTGACCGGATTCGGGTTATCTCTAACCCCTTTTTATATTTTCGGATAAAAAAACTAAAAATAATGCAAAAAAATTTTAAAAAATGATAGGAGGATGGAGAATCACTAAACAAAGAGATAGGAAAAAGAACAGAAAGATTCTGAGTTGAATAGAGAAAGATATGGCCAAATCTGGGTTGTCGAAATAGCCGAGCAGTAGTCTAGGATCTGTCAGGCGCCACTTTGCTTCTGCACTCGTCAAGACCAGCCCCGACCTCAGAATCAAGTGCCGTCAATTTCAAACTCAAGAAGACTTAGAGAGGAAGAACTTTGATGAATAGATTTTGGACAGAATACGTCCACACACTGCTGTAGAGGCCGAAGAAGAGAGACCTGGCAGATCACCTGCAGAACAACCTTCCTCTCTCTTGAACCGACTTTTCTCTCTCTAAAAACTCGAAATTCTCTCTCTAAAAATCACAAAATCAATGCATGAGGGAGGTTGGACGTCTTGAGATGCCTGGGGAATCGTTCTCATGCCTTTGGAACGGCCAGAATTAGAGTCAATTTATAGGAGAACGAATGGCGCGATCAAGACTAAAAAATAGGGCTCCTTGCGCCCTACCCCAGGGCACATGTGCCCTGGTGCAGTGTGCCTCCCAGTGGGAGCGCATGGCACTGTTCCCAAAAATTTCAACCTTATCCGGTCGATCGGTTCAGTGGTAGAGTCCCGGTGAAAAACTGGTTCCCTCGTGCCTCAAGGGTAGGGCGCATGTGCCGTCAAGTAAGGGCACGAGGTCACGTGCCTCACTGGTAGGGCGCATGGGCATGTGCCTTGGATTCCGGGCGCATGTGACCAGGGACCCGGGCGCATGGAACTATTTTTGCGCGTCCTTCTTCCGGAAGCCATTGCGAACACTCCCGAACTCGGAATTCGACGCCGTTTGTTGCGTTGGAAAGATAACAGGCCGAAGAAGCTTTCTATAGCATCGGATCAGCCATCACACCCTCCAAAACTTCAGAATTTTGTCCAGAAGTTAGGGAAGTGAACAGAAGATCCGATACAGGTCAAAATAACTCCGATGGCAAACCGGAAAAGCACGGTATGCAACAAAACTTATCCGGGGTGTGAATATGACCATAACCTTCAATGCATGATCATTAAGCATTGGTCATTCAGCCAACTTCCGTGTTTACACGATTTACGTGTGGCCTTCGTTCGGAAATTATGGCTTTTTGTGGAAAACTTCAGAAAGCATCCGATTTTGTTCGGCGAAGCTCCAAATCAACTTTTAAAGACCCGGCATCATTATAAGGTCAATCGCACATGTTACCCTATAAAACATGAGTTTTATGCTCTGAATTAGGTGAATTTGGCGTGTCTACAACCGTGTAGCGACGCAAATAGTCACTACTGTCAGAAGCAGTAGAAGTTACTAGGGTGCCACCGCTCTTCCAGATTTGGACAACGAACTGGCCCTCCCTTTTCCAGTCAATCTCCTGCATCAGGCCATGGGTAGAACGACCCAGGTGAGGGTAGAGAGGAAGGTCCACCCACTCCTGGTGAAGCCCCAATGAGTGCATCATGAGACGCACCCACAGTGGCTCCATCTCGTTCAAACAAATCAGAAAGGTGTCACGGCCAAAGACCGGATGACCCTCTGACACCCACGGCTGCTGATCCAGGTGAATGTCTGAATACGGGCGCCACACCACCTAAAAAAGTAAGGCAGGACAATGAATAAGAAGAACCAAGGAGCTGAAAGGGAAAAGTGGCAGAATACCTCGTGGTGGGGGAAGCAGAGCAGCTGCCTCCTCACGTTCTCCACCTGGTAAGGGTGGGAAGAGGCGGATCGATTGGCAACCCAGCTACTGATAAGCAGATACTCAGGGTCTCCCTTCAACAGGGCGCGACCCAGAGGGATATGATAATAACTCCATACCTGCCAATAAAGCTCAGTTAGTCAACAAAAACAAGGCAGAATTAATAATGGAGAAAAGAAACAAGGCATACATGCAGGAATGGAGTAAAACCGGCTACTGAAATTGGACCGCTCTCCATCGCCAATGAGGAGAACAAGTGTGCCAGCATAGCAGCACCCCAGGCGTACTCACCGACCCTCGACAGGTCAGCAAAGAATGGGAGAAATCGCAGGTGCACCCTGTCCATCTTCGAGGCCAGCAAAAGACGGGTCAAGAAGAAGAGGAGGAACAGGCGGAAATCGTAGTTGGCCTGGACAGTACCCTCCTTGCCGACTAGGTAATGCTTCACGCATTCCGTCAATGCTTGAAGGACATCCGCCACTAGGTCATCCTTCCCCACACTCGCACTGCCCAGACCGAGCAGGTTCCCGACGTCCGTGCGCTTCATAACGCGTAGTCCGCCGGGGCAATGTGGGATCGGATGACCCAGGAAGTCTCGGACCATGGCCGAGTAATCGCGGTAGGTCTTGCCGGTAACGGCACGACCGTGAACACGGAGTCCCGTGACCCGGGAGACATCCTCCAGGGTAGGCACCATATGCCCCTAGGGGAAGAGAATGGAATGGGTAGTAGAATCCCATCTCTCCCTCAGAGCTTGGATCAGGGGGAGGTCTTCCCAGAAGGTGGAACAACGAAGCAATGGGCTGAAACCCATCGCATCCAGTCTTGCCTTCTAGAAATCCTGTAACCCCTCGTAGGCATGGAAGACCATCTCCCAGGATATCCAGGATTTTATCTTCCCCTGCACAAACAAACAATCATGTTAAGAACAACAATTGATGAATAATTTAAAAGGGGAAGTCAAAATTCGGTTACCGTGACAGCCGGAGGAGGATGGAGGGAAGGCAGCTCCGATGGGCCAGGGTCGGCCGAACTGGAAGCTCCGACGGAAGAAGAAGCTCCGGCGGCATCGGAGGCTCCGCCACGCTCGACACGGGACCTCTTCGTCATCTGCATCATTTCTAAGTGTCAGAACGGGTCAGAAACAGAAGAACGAGGAAGACGGGGGCCTGGTGACCAGGTGCCCCGTTATTGGGGCGCCTCGAGCAGGCATCCCCTTGATAGGGCACTTGGCTCCCCCTTGATGGGGCGCCAGGTAGAGCCTGGCGCTAGGGGGCTTGGCCCCCTTCTCTCTCCCCGTTTTGATCAGGAATGACTCCGGATCGGTTCGGTCCCTTCTATAAAAATGAATATAATAGAATAAACTACAAGTTCACAGTTAGGAGAAACTTACTCTGGAATCTGCACAGCACGCTACACGTTCCGGAAAGATCCCGCACAGTAGAAAAGTTGGAAAAGTTGATGGTACAATGAAGAAAAGGTGCAGGGGTAAAAATATAAAGTGCCATGGTCAAAATTTTCAAAATTTCTGAAATTCCATAGAACGTGTTTGCAAACTATATTATTCATGAAAAACACAAATTTGTCAGCAAACATTGATGATTAATCCTTTTTTGCATATTTTGCTGGTTGCTAACATTAACAGGACGCATGCACAACTGGAACAAGAAGAACTACACCAAGCAAGTCCTAAACCTACACTGATCAAGTCCTAGAAACAACAAAAGCAGACAACATACACCTGGACACAACTAAAGACAGATACAAGTCATCAGCCACGTGGCTTCCTCAGCTTTGCCACATACCGACTCTTCTAGACCTCGTCTTCTTCCATGTAGGCGCTCGGAGAGAAACCCTTGCAAATTCTTCAAATGGTGAGAATGCTATGGCATTCTTCATCATCAGCCGCCGTGCCCTTTTGACAATCCTTGATGGATGGATGTGGGAGAGGTGAGGAACCTTGAGCCGTGGTTGGTCCAATTGCAGAAGGCACCGATGTGGGTTGTAGATGATGAAGGAGGAACTAGTGATCAGTCGAAGATCCACCCCAGGAGTGGTAGAGGCACGAACATTCTGACGCATAACAGCCTCGGTAGTTTCGACTCTAAAAATTCTACGGGGTCCTCTCCTTTTCAGGGAAGTCCGTGAATCTAGATCATCTCCTCAAGAGGGGATGAGAAAGAAAGGAAGAAAACTCGGAAAGCAACTCTCACCTCGGTCCCACACTCACATTGATCCCGACTTTCATCCCTTGGCGTCACTCGATCACCAAAGAGACGGTTCGGGTCATGTGGGAAGAGGGTGAGAATAAATAAATTAAGACATGTGGTCGCCAGGAACTGTGGGTTCCGATTTATAGAATTAAATTTGACCGTGTGTACCTTAGCGTGAAGAATGTGAGTTAAAGCTTCTCCTTTTTTGGCCGGCCGATGAAGAAGAGTCCTCATATCTTTTCTTTTTTAGCGTGTATTAGGTGTATTATTATATATGTATGCATTGATGTTGAAGCCCATGGGTATGGATAAAAGACTGGACCTGATATCTCCTTCAACAAAATCCATGATTGTCTAGTTATTTGCCATACTCACAGATAGTCCAAAATTGAACACTGAGAGATGATGGTTGTTGATCGAGTGTCCTTAACTCCAATGTACAATATATATATATCTTCAACTATATTTTAAATAATATTTGATTATTTTACCCAACATGCATTATGTAGGATTTTGCATTAGCAGCATTTCATTCATCATATGCATCATGCGAGCTCCACTTTGTTTGTAGTTTATGACCATTTTTATTGGACCTCACGGTGTCTTTTTTATTTGTATTCTCTCTTTCCTTTCAAGTGTGTTCAGTTTCTTTTATCATACCGTGGATGTGATCCCATTTGTTATCTTCTATCCCACCATCAACATCATTTCATTTTTGTCTTTTATCTTACTGGATGTCACCTTGTCTCTCCACGGATGTCACTACACTTTATTTTTCTATCCCATCATGACCCTTTACTCAACTTTTTCGCTTTACCCATCACTTCGATGCTTGCTTTTATTTATCTCCCATTCCCTTGTGTCTCTTATATTCTTTATCCCACATCATCCCCACCGGGGGCTCATATGGATGTCTTTGATTCCACCATATCTTTTGTATCCCAACGTGTCTTACATCTTTTATCTCACCATAATAACCTTTTGTCTCACCATGCCTTTTATCTTTTATATCACTGTGGCGACTTTGGTTCCACCATGACTACTGATCCTATCGTAATTTAGCTCTCTAATTTGTTTACCTATCCTATCATGTTTTCTTTGTGTTCTACCATTTTTTGCATGTGTGAGTCTTGTTTTGTCATGACATCATGACTTAATGCATTCACACCACCCGAGCAACTTTTCATGGTGTTTCATGAGCGCCCTTTTTAGAATGTGAGGTTATTCGATTCATAACTCAATCAAGTAGTTTAGAAAACTCTAGTGAACCTGAAAGCCCAACTATGGATAATTGGCATTCTTTTTATTTTCTTACAAACTCGCTCTTTTACTACTTCAACCCATCATGGTACAAGCACATCGCATAGTTTGGGCTGTTGACCACTAATGAATCTATAGGTCTACTACTCAAGGTTACCCCACCTCATTAGGGATTGGTTGCATTTTACTTTCATCTTTAATGCCTAGGCACACCTCTTTGCCAATTAAACATATGATGATTGGATGAAACATTGCAGTGTCTGAAAGACATGAGGAAGTCCATCTTACTAAATGAAATTGAAGACGCATGTTTATATCTACACCTTGATGTTAGGTTTTTGGTATATCATCATTTTGCTTCACTATATTCTATTACAATCTATTTCATTTCACTACATTTATTTACACTTATTTTCACTTCACTACTTGTCATTCCCTTGCAAAGCCAACATCAAGGGAAGGCAAGCTGTAGAAATGCAAAATCGGTCTATATTGAAGCATAAAACTTTTATTCTATGGGTGATGTGTATAATTGCACTACTTAAAAACATGTCAAGTCATTTATGAAACTAGCTAAGGATTCTTTAAATTGAGCTATAAGTTTTCTAAACAAGGTCGTAACCTTAGAGTGAGAGTAGCACGTTGACTACAGATGCATGAAACTGGCTTAATGACTGATACTTAAAGTTTAACCTTTGATATTTATAATCATGTTTTCAACACATCAAATGCCTTTTTGGTTGCCATTGGATCTTCTCACTACCATGTCTTTTCGATTATAGTTAGCCCTTTCCCATCACTGTTGGGTCTTTTTGGTCACTGATCGTGCCTTTTTGGTCACCTCCATACCTTTCCAATCACTACCATACCCTTCTAGGTGTTTCTAATGGTACCATGCCTTTCTAATCATCATGCCAAGCTTTTTTGGTCTCTATCTTACATTTTTTATTGATTTAGGGTGTTTTTTATCAATGTTGGGTCTTTCAGAATGCTGCCAGAACTTTTGTATGCAACTGGATGAAGTCACTGAATATTCCAATTCTTTATAGAATTCAAAGAGTGTGCTAGCCAATCTACCTATACATAATGCTTCCTTTGTGAGTCTTCTTTCATACGCAACAAATGAGAGTCAAATCGGACCTCCCCTTTGTTCATAATGGCTCTCGGAGTGAAGTCACACTAGTGAAGGTCTAGTGCACCCTTAGCCCAGGGTGCTATGCACACCCCACATAGGGGCTGTGCTATGTACACACCCTATCGGGGGCACATAGACTGTGCCCCTGACTAGGGGCACGTTCCAAAATTGGTTTCCTCGGATTAAGACTTCCAAATTTTGATTTTAAAAATTTTATTTTTCAAAAAATTGCATTTTAGATTGTGCTCTCATTTTAAAATATTTTTAAAAATCCACAGATTTGGAAATTGGTCTACTTAAAAATAGTAATTTTGGCTGATTGCACCCCCAGGAGGGGCACAGTCAGCATACCCTCAAGTGGGGGCACGATGTGTGCAACCGCAATCTAGGGCATGGTTATGTGCCCTGGATCGAGGGCACGTTCATCTAGTTTCCTAGTTTTGACCATCTTCTATTCTCTTATAAATTGAGCCCTTCTTTGCACAAACCAAAGTTTCAAGGCTCCATTTCCTACGTCCCCAACTCATTCTAGGGCTCTTTTAACATTTTTTCACCTTTCCAATGAGAGAAGTTGGTCTAAGAAGGTGGAAGGAAGCTCATTTTGTGCTCACCATCACTTGTGGTTTTCATTCACTTCTTCAGAATTCTTGAGATGTGTGCTGGTGAAGTTGTCAACAAGAAAAAGCTTTCATTTTAAGTCCTCTTTCTAATGCAATAAATGGCGTTCAATTCTGACATGTCATTGTCCATGGTAGCTGCTACACCAAAGTTGTGCTTTTCAATCTACCACACCCCCAACTAGGACCTTGTAGGCCATGCCCCCTGTGCGAAATCACATAGACTGTGCCCCCTCCCTAGGGTGCATTGAACACACCCCAACTTGATTGCAAGCCATCCAAATTTGTGTTTTCTTCTCCATTTTAGCTTCGATTTGACCCATTTGTATTCCTATTTTTTTCTTATTCACCTAACATCATTTTTACATTATTTTTTATTAATTTATTTTTGCATCATTTCATATCTTAAAAAGAAAGAGGGGTTAGGTTTAACCTCGAATCCGGTTTGTTATTACCCGATTTCTCCCTCCCATTCCTTTTTCTCTACATTTTCTACATTTCACTTAGAACTAATCTATTCTTCACTTGTCTTTTGTTGTCCATTAATTGCACATGGAGTCAATACACGAGTTGGAGATTCTTTTTCATTGGCTAGCTAAAGAAGGAGAAACTAAAACCTACATCCATTTTTTTGCTAAGGTACACGAACATGGTCAACCTTTATGTTTTTTTAATTTCTACATAAATCAGAGCCCACGGCTCTTTGGCGAAAACTTATTTTCATTTTCTTTTATCTCTCTAATCTCATTCAATTGTTATTTACTTTTACTTTTTGATCTCCCTCACATGACCTGAACCATCCCTCTAGTGCTGGAGTGATGCCAAGAGCTGAATGTTCAAGGATAAAGGTGAGTTTGGGTGGGGAGTCCCTTTCACACCTGAGGTGCCGACCCATTTGAGGTGTCGACAGTGTGGTCACGTGTGCTGGTGTACATGGACCCATTAGTCCTCATTAGCCTAAGCATTGACCAGCCCCTTGGTTCCATCGATGAAGAAGAAACTAGGTCTTGAAGGACCCAGAAGCAATGGGTGGAGAAGATATACAAAGTACAAGACAATAGGGCCCATTTTTTAAAAACCTTATCTCCTCATCCGAGACTACAAAAACTCCCAAAAAATATGCATTCAAATATTCATTAAATGAGGATTCCAAATTTACTAGCCTTATCCTTGTAAAAATAATAAATAGTCTAGAATCACAAGAGAAAAAGAAAATGAAATAATGAAAATGAGCAATGCATTGAAAATTGGGCATGTTGTTTGACATTTCCATCTGATGTGTGGTTCCAATATTGAAAACATAAAGTTCCCATTTCGTGAAATGTGTACCTTGTTTGACATTTTAAATTTTTGATAACTAATGAGAAGTATGCAAGGAACATTTTGGTATCAATGGGTGAAAACACATGACCAGTGTTCTTGAAGAGATAAGAGCAAATCATTACATGGTAAATGCAAAGCAAAGATGCCAATCAGAGCAAATCATAGATCTTATTAAAAGATAAGAGCTGGTTGAAGTGTCACACTAATGAATTAGGTGGTCGGTGGAGACCACAGGTCGGCTCCTCCAGTTAGGCTGCACTTGCAAAGTTAGAGATGTGTGATTTTTACATACTTGCTACTGATGACTCCACATCTTAAACACAACTATTAAAATTCATCATCACCACATCATTATCACTCATTGTCACATCAACACTTTCATTACATCACTGTTGTCACTTCCAACACATGACACACCATCACTCACCAAGATGCATGAATCTCTTCAGTGAGAATGTTTGCTACCAACAATTGCATCAGTCTACTTTTAGCTATACTAGATACATTAATATATGTTTATGCATTGATACTGGAGACCATTGTCGACTCTGAAAATGGGTTCCGGATTGGCACCTCAAGATAAGGTGAAAGATGGAATAGGGGAAAAGGGGGAGTGAATCGGAAAACACTCGGAAAGTGGTAAAAGTCCTCACCTCGGTCCCACACTCACATTGATCCCTGAACTTTCATCTCACGGCATCGCTCGAGCACCGGAGACGGTTTAGGTCATGTGGGAGGAGAGTGAGGAGGAGATGAACTTAAAGCATAAATGAAAGAGGTGGTCGCCAGGAGCCACGGGATCCACTTTATGGGATGTAAATTAAGAGATGAGTTGAATTGACCGTGTGTACCTTAGCGTGGGAGATTGGGATGTGAGTTCAACCTTCTTCTTTTTCGGCCGGCCGATGAAGAAGAGTCTCCAACCAATGCTAGCTTGATCAACCTATGCAACTAGAACAATAAACCAAATGAAAGAAACTGATTAGAACTATGGGAAGTGTAGTAACTATAGAAGAAGAGATGAAACAAAGAAGCAATTGAAATAGAACTCACCGGATTGGGGCAAGCCCTAACCCCTTTTTTGTATTTTTTAATTATGTAAAAATGATGCAAACTAAGTAAAAGATGTTATAAGATAGTAAATAAACTAAATTAAATGAGTTAAGAAAGACTTATGAAGTGTGTGGCTTAAGTTGAAGCCAAGTTGGTTGAAGAAGGTCGGTTCGGGTAGTTTTGCACCCTTCTGGCGCAACATTGGTGTAAAAATGTTACGGACAACCCTAATGTCAGAATCGAGTGCCGTTTGTTTCTATAGATGTGTAACTTGTAGAGGAAGATATACTATGTTTATGAATTCTCTGGAATCTATCTGTATAATCCTGTAAAAATTATGAAATTGGGCCGATGTGAAAAATAGAACCTGGATGCGCGTCCTCAGTGCAGAAATCGCCACGAACAAACGGCAAGTCGGAATTGAGTGACATCAGTTGAAGATGAAAGAGGACGAAGAAATAAACAACTTCCATGTTGAATACTTTCACAGAAGGAGCTCCAGAGTTTCTGCAGAAGTCGATGAATTCGGTTGATGCAGAACACCCGGATTGAGCCTTCTCCTTCACTTCGGGATCGATCTCTCGATGTCGGATCAGCTTTGGACGTCGGGACGGCCTTGGGAGAGAGCTTGGACGACCTTAGGACGAGCTAGGCACGGGGGATTAACCTTGGGTTGTTGAGAATGGCCCTCAATTTATAGGAGAAGGAAGCCGGTGCAAAAAATGGAAAATGGACCGACCGCGCCCCTGCTCTTCAAAGGGGACGAGGGCGCGCAGGGCGTGCCCTCACCTTGGGGGCGCGGTCTACACGCCCCCCTGTTTCAAAAGAAGCGGGGGCAGGTTATGCGTCTCACTGCTAAAAATCGACGGAATCTTCCAGAAATTGCTAAAAAATCGACTTGACAAACATAACGCGCCCCCGAACCGGGGGTGCGGTACAAATAATCCAAAATCATCGATGGTAACCTTCCAAAAATACGGTTTAGAAGGAGTAAACCGAGGCAATTTTTGATTTTCAGAAACCGACCGCGCCCCCGCATTTCAAAGGAAGCGGGGGCGCGCAGGGCGTGCCCCCGGTTTGAGGGCACGCCCTCCCCTTTCAAAGGGAGCGGGGGCACGGTATACTATCTCTCATCCGCGCGTGTTCCGCGGGCCGTAACTTGCAAACGGGATGTCCGATTCGGCTACTGTTTGTTGCGTTGGAAAGAGGGCCTTCACCCACACCTCCTCAAGTCAGTAAACTAGCTGGCATGACTCCCATGACGTTCGGACGGGGCTTTCTACCGGTTTACCCCCTCGCGGAAAGCCGAAACCCGTGGCGAAGATCCGAAAGAGCATGGTTCCGGTCAAGAAATCTCGGGTCAGCTCGGGATGACTTAAAATGATGACCAAACATGTCCGGTACGGTCGGAAAACCCAAAATCATTGAAAATCTAAGATTAACCCAGTAAACGTGAACCGAAACTCAAAAAAGCCGTAAAACCCTAAAATCAACCGAAATGGCCGTATGGCCCTGGTTGATGAAATATACGGCTAGGATTGACCCGGATGACACAAAAGACCCGGTGTTGACCGGAAAGGCCTAATGCGTGATCCGAGATAGCCGTGTTAGTACAGATCGAAAAAGCCATAATGAAAGCCGTCATTGACCGACGACTACAGAAATGACTTCTCGGAAACTCTAAATGTCACAGAACACACGCGGGACTCCCGAGATGTTCAAGTATGGACCATTCAAGGTCGGTCATCGAGTAGGCTTCATGTTTTTACAGTTCACGCGCGGCTCTCGCTTGAAGGCTAGGGCATCATTCTGGAAATCATCGATCCATTCTCAACTTGCGAGGGGCTCCACTAGCGTCCTTAGCTCATTCCCACAAGGTAATCCGGATCAGATAACGGTCAAATAAAAGATATCGCCTATGGAATAAGAGTCTGGGGCTCCGAATCAGGCCAATTTGGCGTGTCTACAACCATGAGTCTAGAGAGAAGTTGTGCCTGAGAACCCCTTCAACAAAATTGACAATGGATTAGTGATTGCTACACTCATGGATAGGCCAAAATTGCATGCCCAGGGACGATGGTTCCCCATATGGGTATCTTGAACTTTAATGTACAATATATATCTCCCATTATCTTTTAAGTATCTTTCTATATTTATTTACCCCAACATACATCATGTTGGATTTTTGCATTAGTAGCATTTTATGTATTATTTGTATTATTTACATCGCACATTGTTTATAATTTGTTGTCATGTTTCAATATGTTATTTGAGTCCCACCTTGTTTTCTCTATCACCCTTGTTTACCTTTTGTTTCATGTATCCTACCAAATCACATTGTGGCATCATCCCACCATGATGATTGTTGTCATGCGATGTGTTATTTCACATGTTTTGTGCCACAATGTCCCTTATGTCATCATACCCATTATCCTATCATGATCATATTTTAAGTCCCATCCAGTCCTACACTCTACCGTGGCCATATGTTTCACTAATCAATTATTTATCTCCCCATTGCTATCATCGCATTATCCATTTTATACTTCATCTTACCATGTCCCTGATTCTTTTAGCCACCATATTATCGCACCATAGTCACCTTATTGTTTCCCACTCTATCTTATATCCTACTATGACCTTACATTTTATTGTTCCCCATATCCTAGATACCATTATGGCCTTACATTTTATTATTTCCCATATCCTAGGTCCCACTGTGGCCTTATTCTTTATTTCTTGTACCATTTTTTCCCACTATGTCTATGTGTTCATGTCTCAACGTGTTATTTGTCCTGCCATGTTATTTTGGGCTCCTTCATGTACTGTATGTGTCACATTTTGGTGTTAAAGCGTGACTTGACACATTCATAAAACATGTGCAACTTTTATTGTGCTTTATTTCAAACCTAATAGAACACACGATTATTCTATTCTGATTGAATTGAGTTAGTTAGATAGCTCGAGCGAACCTAAAAGTCCCACTACAATCAATAGATATTCCTTATTTATTTTACAAAATCTTTGTTTTACTTTAGCCAATCATAGTACAAGCACACAACATAGCTAGGGCTGTTAATCATTGATGAACCTATGAATCTGCAATTTAGGGACCTCCATCTCATTGAGTGATTGACTACTTTTTATTTTTTATTCTATCGTGCCCATGGCACACCTTTTACCAATCATGCATAGGAAGGCTTGATGGAGCATGACGATAATCACAAGGACTCAAGGAGATTTGTGTTGCCGAGCAAGGTTGATGAATGTGTTTATATCTACAACTTGGTGTTACCTTTTTAGTTCCATTCCATTTCATTACACTACATTTGTCTTTGCTCAATTTTGGTCTACTACATGTCAACTATGACTCATTCTGCCCCACTACATGTCAATCCCTTACAAAGCCAATGCCAAAATGAGGCAAGTTGTAGACATAAAAATTTTGTTTAGTTTTGGAGTTTAAAACTATTGTTCTATGAGTGATATTAAACTTTTCATTACTTAGATAAGATGTCAGGTCTTTTCTGAAGCTTATAGACATGTTTTTAACCAAACAGGCTAGGGTGGGGCACATGAGTCCCCATATGGGGTTTATGGTCATGCACTCCACATTAGAGTGCACAGACATGTGCCCCACTTTAAGGGCTCATGGTCATATGTTCCACTTCTAGGGCACATGTGCCCCCCATTGCCTTTTGTATATCCTTCCATTTTCATAATAGGAACTAAGGTTTGGGGTTGAATTTAGTGATTTTATTTTTCTTCTTCATGCATCGTAGGTTGGGGGCTCATGTGCTCTCATCCAAGGGTGCATATAAACCTTCCAATTTTGATGATCCAATAGAATATGGGTATCAAGGAAGAATTTTCTCCCTGGTCCCATGCACCTTAGGTTGGGGGTGCATGTACCCCCAAATGAGGTCACATGAAACCCCTCCCATTTTCATAATTTAGACCAAGTCTTGGTTGATATTTAGGTATTTTTGTCATAGGTCCATGCGCCCCAGGTTGGGCATGTGACTGACATTTCTAATCGGTGATTTCGATCTGCCTTCATGTAGTATTTTCTATTTTTTATATATTTGAAGGAATTGAAGATGTATGAGAGGTTAACTACTATGTCTCTACATAATTCTTTTAAGCTTTTGAGAATGTTTAGAGAGAGAATTTTATGAGCTTATTGAGCAAAAGTTTAGTTCACACCACTCTTAGCCATCACCAATGATAAGTGGTGACAATTGGAGCTATTGCCTACTAATACTAGCGACGGCTTACGGTTGCCATCTAAGTTGAAAAAAACACCCACATGTGTTTCTCATCTTCTTTGACAATGTCTCTAAAGCATAACCATAGTTATTGTCACTTTTCACTGGTGACGACTTGTATATTCATTGTCTATGGGTTTAGTAGTAATGGCTTTAAAGCTATCACTTATAAGTTTAGTTGTGACTACTTGTATAAATAGATATCATTTATGGGTTTAGCAGCGATGGCTTCTCAAGCCATTGCCAATGAAATTGGGATAAGCTTGTTTGCAATGGCAAGGTGACAACATTGAAGCCATCACTAGTATCCTTTTACAACATCATTCAATGTTTTGGCGATGGCATCCCATCATCACCATTAACTCTTTTTCCTGCATTGTGTACAAAAGTTTTATCAAGTGTTGTGTACAAAAGTTTTATCAAGTGTAATATAGTTATACCCATGTGTTGCACGTTAAAAGTCTAATTTAATTTTGCAATTCAAACTCTTCTAATCTAACAAATGAACAACTATACTGAAGCTTAGTCTTGGGCGACTGGTCATTGTTGCATGTTTTGCACCTAGGGGCAAGCTCAATTGTCACTTCCATATAGGGCTACAAACAAGTCAAGTTGAGCAAAGTAGTTTGTTTAATCTCAGCTTGTTTATTTTACATGAGTTTAAGCTCAAGATCGAGTTTTTATGAGTATGTCGAACTCTTGTTCAAACTTGGTTCAATAATTACTAGAGCTAAACCCAAGCTAACGCTTGAATAGCAATTTGACTTAAGTGTATTCCTCATTCAAATTTAACTTTTTTATAAAACTGAAAACTAATCAAAAGTCATTTATGAAACTCTAAATTTATCTTATTTATGAATTTCAATTTGAGTTTAAACTCAAATAAAATTGTATTTGCACTTATTGTATGTATTTAATTGACATTATATGATTATTAATAAACATAATTTAATTTTTTTAAATAAATATTTAATTGACTACTTAATCGAGTCACTAGTCAACTTATCAAGTCGAGTAGAACTCTGCTTAAGCTCGACTTGTTTAATGTATCAAACTTTTCTTTTCAAGTTTCTTTATTTAACATAATAAACGAGCTGAATCAATTTTTATGGAGTGTCGAGTTTTGAGATAGTTGTCTGAGTGTATTGATTCGTTTTCATTTCTACTCCTATGCAATATTACACCTTAAGTAATATATACATATTCTATCTAGTTAACTTTGCTAACGAGAAAATTATTTAACTTTTTAAAATAATGAAATTAATTAATGTTATTTGAGAATGTTAACTGATAGTATTTATCATGCATTTTTGTAAGTTAGGAAGTTAATGTTATCTCAGAAATTTAACTAATAGTAATTGACTAAAAGAAAAGGAACAATGGTATGTATAGAGAAACTAATCAGGACAAAATTTAGAACTGTTGTGGCACATATTCTGGACGGACTTTGAATCCGGTGTGAATCGATAATTATACGTATCAAATAAAATTTTATTTGAGAATGTGCTTAAAAATTATATAACATATATATACTAAGTAACGTAGTTAACTGACATAGATAGACATCTATATTTAATAAGTAAAGTTCTATTATTAGTATTAATTTTTACGTATTTAATTGATCGAAAACTTGACCAGTTAGTTATATAGAAAATCTTCTTCGATCGTCTGACACATGTTTATCAATCTTTCCTCAGCAAGAAAAGAACATACACAGAGCAGATCATAAAACAGAAAGAATCAACACCTGCCGCGTTTATCAATCCTTTCCTGATCCGTTAGAAGAGAAAATACAGTTGGATTGTGGATCGAAGCCTGCAGCAATCGACGGCGGATGGCGAGGTGCTACCCGGAAGAAGAACAGTGGCCGAAAGACCAAGGAGTACCCAATGCGGCACACCTGGATGTTTATTTATATGGGTGAAGCATACAATCGTCGTGGCCCTATGGCTGGAGGGAATAATTCCCTGAGGATGACAGAGATCACCGAGGGCGTTGATGCTCTGTACAGACTGCGGGGACGAAAAGAAAAAGGATGTACAGTGTACAGACAAAGGACCTTCTAGAAGGTCATTAATCTAAATGACACTTGTACAATTTGTATAAACTAAACTATCTTAACATCCCCCCTCAAGTTGGTGAGTCAAGTCTTCTCACAAACTTGGAAATTATGTATCTGAATTGGTCCTTGTGGAGAGCCTTTGTAAATGCATCTGCAACTTGTTCTTGAGTAGCAATGTGTCTTGTTTCAATTAAACCAGAATGAATTCTTTCTCTGATGAAGTGACAGTCAATCTCTATGTGCTTGGTGCGCTCATGATAAACCGGATTCGAAGCTATATGTAATGCAGCCTTGCTGTCACAGTAGACAATAGACGTTTTAGGCTTGATGTCCATGTCCATTAGAAGGTACGTCAGCCATTGGAGTTCTGCCACAGCCCCTGCCATAGCCCTATATTCTGCTTCAGCTGAAGACCTGGATACAGTATATTGCTTCTTTGTTTTCCATGAAATTGGATTATTTCCCATGAATGCGATGTAACCGGTTGTCGACCTCCTTGTAATAGGGCATGAACCCCAATCGGCGTCTGCATAAATGGACAGTTCTGGAGAGGACTGAGAACTGAGGAATATTCCAACATCAGGACTAGACTTAATGTACCTGACCAGCTTCATTGCTCCCGCCATGTGAACTTGCTTTGGTTCTGTCATAAACTGTGTTAGTAGGTTGACTGCATATAAAATATCCGGCCTTGTTACAGTCAAGTAAAGTAAACGCCCAATCAATCTTCTGTATTTTCCAGGTTCAGTTAAGGTGGGGCTATCTGTGAACAGGTCGTGCCTCTGCTCTAAAGGAACCATCAAAGGTTTAGCTTCGGATAAGCCACAGTCCTCAATTATGTCGATGGCGTACTTCCTTTGATTGAGAAATATTCCAGATGATGACCTTGCAATTTCTATTCCCAAGAAATACTTGGGTCTTCCCAAATTCTTGATCCGAAACTTCTTGCTGAGCTCTTCAATCAATGTATTGGAAACCAAGTCATTGTTGCCCGCAATAAGAATATCGTCCACATATATTAAAACAATCACAATCTGACTTCCTCTCTTGTGCAAAAATAATGAGTAGTCCGATTTTGATTGCTCAAATCCCTGGCTGTGCAGAGTGGTAGTTAGTTTAGCAAACCAGTTTCGAGATGCCTGCTTTAACCCATATATTGATTTCTCCAACTTGCAAACATTATTTATCCCCCCTTTCATGTAGCCTGGAGGTAGTCTCATGTAAACCTCCTCTGCCAGATCACCATGCAAAAAAGCATTCTGAACATCTAATTGCTTC
The DNA here is from genome assembly GCA_036172225.1 of Cryptocoryne crispatula var. balansae. Lineage (NCBI taxonomy): Eukaryota > Viridiplantae > Streptophyta > Magnoliopsida > Alismatales > Araceae > Cryptocoryne > Cryptocoryne crispatula. The sequence continues at coordinate 27,542,693 of CM069927.1, forward strand.
ATGTCCCACTTCATTATGGCTGCCATAGATAGAACACATCTCACTGTAGTCAACTTAGCTACCGGGGCATAAGTTTCATGGTAATCCAAACCTTCTAATTGGCTGTATCCCTTGGCCACCAACCTTGCTTTGTACCTTGATATGCTGCCGTCTGAATTGTACTTTACTTTGTATACCCATTTACAATCAATCGCCTTCTTATGGCTTGGTAAGGAGGTTAATTTCCAAGTGTTGTTTTCTTCCAAAGCTTTTAGTTCACTTCTCATAGCTTCCTGCCACTGTGGCTTGGTTTTGGCTTCCTCAAATGTTGTGGGCTCAAACTCCTTAGTCAAGTTGGTTAAGAAGGACAAATGTGGTTTTGAAAAATTTGGTTGAGAAATGTATTTATTCATGGAGTAATTCTTACCTTGGCGAGGTGGTTTGGAGAGCGCATTGAAACTGGTAACATATTCTTCCAAGTATCTTGGTGCTCTTCGTGATCTGCCCGGCCTACCCTCTATTTCTGCAATAGGAAATTCTTGGTTCTGGTTTTGTGTGGGTTCCTCATCAGGTTCTTCTTGGACAGTGGGGGTGTGTCTGCCTCCGGTTTGTATTTCAGATATGGGAGTGGGAATAGGTGGTGATGTTATTTCTTGTTCTTTTGTCAAAGGAAATATGTTTTCATGGAAAATAACATCACGACTTGTAAATACATGCTCAGATTTTATGTCCATGACCTTGTATCCCTTTTGATTAGGTGGGTATCCTACGAAGACACATGCCTTGGCCCTAGGCTCAAGCTTGTCAGTTTCTAAATGGGATGTGGATGAGTAACAAAGACATCCAAAATTCCGAAGAGATTTATAGTCAGGTCCCTTTTGGAACAACATCTCATAAGGGGTCTTGTTTCCAATTTTCTTAGATGGGTGTCTATTTATCAAATAGGCAGCTGTAAGGATGCATTCATTCCAAAGATCTTGGGGTAGATTGGACTGTATTTTGAGGGCCCGGGCAACCTCAAGTAGATGTCTATGTTTTCTTTCCACGATCCCATTTTGTTGGGATGTGTAGACACATGTTCTCTCGTGAATTATACCATTTTCGGATAAGTATTTGTCAACCTCGTTGTTGCAAAACTCTGTCCCATTGTCGGTTCTCACTCTCTTGACATTTTTAGAAAAGGTTCTAGAAACATAACTTATAAAGAATTTTAGGCAAGCATACACATCAGACTTAAATCTGAGCATGTATATCCAAGTAAAACGTGTGTATTCATCCACAATAGTAAGGAAGTATTTAGCTCCAGTTCTGGCTTCTACATGGTAGGGTCCCCAAACATCACATAGAAGAAGTTCAAAAGGGTCACAAGTTCGTGTCTTACTGTCATGAAATGGCAATCTGGTCTGCTTGGCTAGAGGACAGGTGTGGCAGTCAAAATGGGTCATTCTCAGGTTGAGCTCCTTGAAGATCAGCTCCAGCTTCTTGAAGGAAGGATGTCCAAGCTTTTGGTGCCAGGTGTAAGGATCCAAAATGTTAGCGGACAAACAGAAATCTTCTTGACGGAGGAGGTAGAGGCCGCCAGTTTCAATGCCCACTCCAATCTTCCTCTTCGAATCTATCTCCTGAATTATGCAATGTGAAGGGTAGAAAGTGATAAAACAATTGGAATCTTTAGTAAGCTTGCTAATGGAGAGGAGATTATGACTAAAAGAAGGAGCATGGTAGACATTAGATAAGCTTATACCACCGTTCAATTGGGCATTTCCAATATTCAGTGCATCAACTGTCTGGCCATTGGGAAGCTTTATACCTGCAGCGGAAGTGTTTTGATGTGCGCCCGGATGCTTGTTCATGGAACTGGATGATATATGCGCTGTGGCGCCAGAGTCTAGTACCCAAGTCTTTCTCTCAATCTCCGAGTTAGTAGCAGCATTTGCTTGCAAGCTAGCAGTGCCGATTCCCAGCATTTTTACCAAATTGGCGAACTGTTCATTGCTAAGTCCATGCTCTGTTGTTTTCCTTGGTACTAATTTTCTGCCGTTCCTGGGATCAGTGGGATAACCATTCAGTTTGTAACATTCCTCGCGGGTGTGGCCAGGGACATTGCAAAAGGTGCATCTAGGAGCGTTGATCTTGTAACATTGCTCCCTGTTGTGTCCAGATATGTTACAGTGAGAGCACCATGCTCTCCTATCAGTTGCCTTATTGTTCTTCGGACCTGGATTATTGCGCACCATCATGGCTGAGGCGTCAGAAGAAGGGGAGGTGTTCTGCAACATCCTTTGCGATTCGTCCTGTAAGACTAATGCATACGCACGGCCAACTTGCGGTAGAGGATCCATGAGAAGAATTGTGCTCCTGACGACATTGAATGAATCGTTTAGCCCCATTAAGAACTGCATAAGCTGCCTCTTCCTGTTGTGACTTTCTTCTTCCGGATCTATCTGGGCAAGCTCATCCCATAGAGTTTTCATGGAGTTGTAATATTTGGTGATGGTGTCATTGCCCTGTCTAGTAATGGAGATGGTTCTCTCCAGATTGTAAATCCTAGGACCAAGGGCAGGAGAGTACCTGTCCTTGAGATCGGTCCAAACATCATAAGCGGTCTGCAGATACAGGACCGTGGAGACGATATCTCGGTGGATAGAGTTGAGTAACCAAGACAGGACCATGTTGTTGATCCTCTCCCAAATCCCATATATGGGGCTGTCAGTAGCAGGTTTGGTGATCTGCCCACTCACGAACATGAACTTGTTCTTGGCGGATAAGGCAATCGTCATGGCCCTTTGCCATGGGATGTAGTTGTCTCCGGTGAGTAATACAGAGACCAGGACTATACCTGGATTGTCGGAGGGTTGAAGGAAGTAAGGACTCTCGACCTCCGTATTCATCAATCCGGTGTCGATGCCATCCTGGGTGTTGGCGTTCCTTGCGACAGGTTCCTCCATGGGGTAGTGCCGAAACCCGCTCTGATACCAAGTTGGATTGTGGATCGAAGCCTGCAGCAATCGACGGCGGATGGCGAGGTGCTACCCGGAAGAAGAACAGTGGCCGAAAGACCAAGGAGTACCCAATGCGGCACACCTGGATGTTTATTTATATGGGTGAAGCATACAATCGTCGTGGCCCTATGGCTGGAGGGAATAATTCCCTGAGGATGACAGAGATCACCGAGGGCGTTGATGCTCTGTACAGACTGCGGGGACGAAAAGAAAAAGGATGTACAGTGTACAGACAAAGGACCTTCTAGAAGGTCATTAATCTAAATGACACTTGTACAATTTGTATAAACTAAACTATCTTAACAAATACACACAAGATCTCATATAAAATAAAGAGAATCAAACTGCAGATCATGAATCGAAATCTGTTCTGATCATAAATTCAGTGCAGATACGTACAAAAACAAGTCATACAAATAAAGAAACTGAATCAATACACATAATAGTAACGTCATCACGAGCCTGACGGTATATAAACATCTACGTCCGGCGGTCGGTGCACGTACGTACAACACAGCAGCGTCCTCTTTTCGGTTGTCCGAGCAGCAGTTCGCTCGCCCGCCCGCCGCCATGTCGTCCCGTGGAGTGTATCGCTATGGTAGCGGCTGGTGTGCGGAAGTGTTCGACGCAAGAAAGCAGACGACTACCTTTATCGGCAGTTTCAGCACCAAGCAAGAGGCTGAGGCGGCCTACGCAAAGAAAGAGAAGGAACTGAGAAGCTCCACCCAATGCGAGAAGGGAAGCGCCAGTAATGCCGCTGTCAACTCTCGTCGTCCCGTGTTGCACAAGTTTTTCTAGACGAGAATGTGTCACTCAAATTAAAATAATGTTGCCGAGTAGAAAAGTAGATAGCATAAGAAGCGATTAATTGCTGTAGTAGGATATATATTTAAACGTTTTTTTATCATGCAAATAAATAGCTTTTGTGTCTGATTAATCGAAGTTCTGAATGTTATTCTTGGTGGTGTTTCCTCCTTCTCCTCCTCCTCCTTTTTTTATATAATTAGTATTTATGGCTTTTTGGGTGATTAAGGAATAAATCAGATTTATTCCTAAAAAAATAGAGTTTAATTAAGTTTATCTCTTCTACTTCAGTTTCTACCTAAGATGCCTGTCAACTAATACCCTTCCGCCCTAACACATGCAAATTCGTCGTACATAAGTAATATACAAATAAGCATCACCACGTAGCATTAATTCTACTCTACATTTAATAGAACTAAATTCAAATACTAGTTACCCCTCTACTGTTTGAAAGGAAATCTATTTTAGTATGTTTTACGAAATAGTCGTCAAGAGCAAAATCGTATGAACGTACACACGTACCATTGTAATATATCTTACGGTGCCAGATTAATAGCTTCCATCTATCACCAAGATGTAATCGGCTTTTCTAAATATATATACTTCGAGTAAAGAAGGATACACTGCCATAGCTAAAATTAAGCGGGTCGATCAACAACATGAAAGATTATACTATGACCTTCAATCACTGGCCGATTCATGAGTTTAAAATATAATAATATAAAATGATGTAGCACCTTTTCCATCGTATCTCTATCAGCCAAAATAAATTATAAACTAACTTGTTTCATATAAACAATTTTCTATTTGTTTGGTACCAATGGTTACATTACATGCTAGATGACTCATGTTACACAATTTTATCACTACTCCAGCTTTACCAGACCTTTTTAAAATGTCTCCTTGCCAAATTTACATGAAAAGTACTTCTCAATTTTAGACGAACTACAAAAAATCTGCATTTTAGCTACTGATTCTTATCTATTAGCAAAGATTCAATAGGTAACTAACCTTTTACCTACCCTATATACCTAGGTAATGAATGCTCCGGAGGTAAATGTATCAATATTATACCTAATAGATTAATCTAAACCATGCATTCAAAAGGAATCAATGACTTAGATCGAATATTATAACTCCCTCATCCAACCGCCCATTCGAAACATATGAATGACTCAAATCATCCCAAACAAACCCTAGTTCCATTTTTTTGCCCCCTGTTCGCACAACCCCCGAAGCATGTGAGCACCCAATGCTTCCTCCTCCTTCCAATCACATGATGCCTCCTACTCCTCCCTGTGAACACCCAACGATGCTGCCTCCTCCTCCATGTGAGCACTTGCAATTCTTCCTCTCTATGAGCACCCTCCACCTGATGCCCCCCTCTTTGTGAACACCGGATGCTGCCTTCTCTGATGCTCCTTCTCCAACATCATGTTGCTTCCCCTCCTCTTTATGAGCACTCGACACCCTCCTATCTGTGAACACCTGATGCTCCCATCTTTAGTGCTCCTTCTCCAACATTGTGTTACTTCCCCTCCTCTCTGAGAACACCCCATGCATCCTTCTCTAGCAATCCTTGTCCTTTTCTGAACTCAAAAACCCTTTTCATTTCTAAACCCCTCTTCTATCTATTGTTCAAACACAACTCCTCTTCAGTCCTAGTCCCCTTTCTTCCCTCTTCACCATCTTGCACATCATATTTTAACCAAAAAATTTTGTTGAACTTTAAGTATGGCGGTGAAGAAGTTCAAGTAGACAACAAGTTCCAGAAGGCCATTTACCATTACATATTACATGAAAATTTCTATTTCTAGAATATTTTGATTCCCATTTCTCATAATCTATTTACCATTATAGTTTTATTTATTTTGGTGCATCTTTCGAATTTTCTTCTAACTCGAAAAAAATCAAAGGTAGAGAACTTCTGAGGTGATATCTCATACCTTGCTTGACAACATCATACATGCCAACTTTGCAATGTCAAATTGACTTCTCTACATCTTCCCTTCTCCTTGTTAACCTCAAATTTTGGCAGTAGAGAAATTATGCTGGTCAAGGCATCAATATGCATAAGCAACTAGGACCATGGTGATGCCATCACCAACAAGGAACATCGTCTTCTCTTAGATATTAATAAAAATGCATTCACTATTACCATGTCATCCTCAAGGAAATATTCTTAAAAATTTTATTTTAATTCAAATATGCAAAAATATTACTAAGAGAAAATTTATGATTGGTAGTATTTATAGATATTTTTAAAAATAAAAAAGAATTTGAGCAATGCAAGGCCGATAACAACAAATTAATCACCAACATAATGTAATCTACCTCAGAATGGGAGAGAACTATCGATATGACTTAAATCCATATGTCTTAAGTTGTTCTCTAAGAGTCGAGGGTAGATACCATCCTACACACATCCTGATCTCAAAATATGGATGACCTAACACCAGAGAGAAGGTAGGAAAGGCTTTGAGGTGGAAGAAAAACACTCATCCTATTATGTTCTCTTCAGTCCAAGATAGATGAAGGGGACTAAAAAGAGATAGTATCTAAAGCATCTATTATCTTAGTAGGAGGCCATCTCAATAGGTACAATTCAAAAGCTCAAAAAAGTATATGCTTGTGTAAAAGAATAATATCAAAAAATTATTTAAAGAGAAGGCACAATAAAGAGGGCAAGTACCCCATAGGCTACAAAAAAAACTCGGTCACACGGTGCTGTAGAAAGTCAAAGCAAAGGGCTAATGCAATAATATCAAAGTCTTGAAGAGGCCGAACATATTAGGGAATTGGGTGCGAGTAGATAAATCCTTTTCAACATCTCTAGAGCCTATCAAGGACTTTCCATCAATTCTTCTTTCTTATTCCCAGGGTGCAGGTGGACCAACCAAGACAAGGTTGAATTCTAGTCGATCAAAGGCTAAATGTCAGAAAAATTCTAGGCAAGGAATCCTTTTATTGCACGTGGTGTCTACCACCGAATTTAGAATAACACCCAAGTGATTAGGACTTTTATTGATACTGTTATTTCTCTTCTAAACATTGCATATTTTAAAAAATTCAAAAAAATTGATACATTTTCAATTTTTTAAAAAAGTACATATTTCTAAAAAAATCTAGAAGATTGCATTTTGAAAATCCCCCAAAAATGAATGTTTTCTCAAAAGATTTCATATTTTTAAAACTAAAAAAATGTAAAACCTAAAAAAAATTTGTCATCATGCTTCTCTTAACCATACATGCTTTTTTTTCTAGTCTTGCACATTTCAATTCCTGCATAGCATATCTTTTGTGTTGTTATTTTCACTTTATTAAAAAGGCTCTCTTCCCTTGACAAAGGTTAAGGCAAAACATACCATGTAAAGGGTTAAGACGTGTTCAAAATATAATCTTCTTTCTTATGTGTTTTAGGTAGGAAGAACAAGGGGGCAGAGATTTACACTGAAGCACATGCAATGTTGGCAGCATGAGATACATCAATGCTCCCCACTCCCCCCCCAGGCATTCTCAAGAGGTGGTGTCACCACAATCTTGTCCTCAACCTTTTTGCAGAGTTTACTATAGAAAATTTCTACTCTACCCCCTCATTAGGGTCCATGAATCTCTTTAGTGATAATGCATGTCACAACATTGTAGCCTTACTCATATCATTTCCACTATCAACATATAATTGGTGCATTACTATATATTTATGCATTGATGTTGAATACCATGATTATGAATAGAAGTTTGGACCCAAGATCCCCTTCAACAAAATTTGTGACAGTCTAGTCATTTGCTAGTTCACCGATAGGCCAAAATTGAACATCTAGGGTAGACTATTCCTAGTTGGGAGTCCTAACCTTTGATGTACAATCTATATCTTCAATTATCTTTTAAATAAATTTTTATTTATTTAAACCAACATCCATCATGTAGGATTTTGCATTAGTAGCATTTCATGCACCATCCACATGCATCATGAGAGCTATACTTTGTTTATAGTTTGTGATCTTTGTTCTTAGACCTCACTATCTCTTTCCCCCCATAATATCCCTTTCCTTTCAATCATGTTCATGTCCTTCTATCCCACCATGCATGTCATCCCATTTGTTATCTTCTATCCCATTGTGGACGTCATTTCACCCTTTATCCTACCATGGACATCACTTCATTTTTATCTTCTTATCCTACTAGTGATGTCACTACACTTCATTTTTATCTCATAGTGGCCTTTTACCCCCACCTTTTCTCCTTACCCGTCACTTCGACACTCATTTTTAGTTATTCCCTTCTCATCGTGCCCCATGTTTTCTTGATCCCACGTCATCCTACGGTGGGCTCATATTGTGATTATTCCATGTGTCTTTTATTCCACTGTCTTTTGTATCTCACCATATATTTTATCTTTTATTTGACTGTGGTGACATTTTTAATAGAAATGTATGTCCTACAAGTCAATCATATATGATATGATTCAACATTTCTAGAAATATCTCATTTAATTTATTAGGCAAATCTTCATTACTTGCTCTTAGTAGATGCATACATCATAATGAAGTCATTGATCATATGAAATAGTGACTGAATCATGATGATGAGATCGATCATCTAGAGGTAGGTTATCCAAATGTTCTTAGTCATAGAATCCTCGAAATGGGACATTAAGGATCTAGATAGACTTGTATGTGTGATATCTTATCATTGTCGACTCCAAAAATGGGTTTGTCAATATCCAGATCGCCACCTCAAGAGGGGATGAGAAAGAAGGAAGGAAACACGAAAAAGTTCTCAACCCAGTCCCACACTCACATTGATCCCCCCAAACTTTTATCTCTCAGCGTCGCTTGAGCACCGAAGAGATGGTTTGGGTCATGTGAGAGGAGAGTGAGGACGGAAAGAAACTTAATGCATGAAGGAATAAAAGTAGGTGGTCGCTAGGAACTTCGGGCTCCACCTTAAATGAAATAAAATGCAAATTGAGTAAAGGAAGACTGTGTGTACCTTAGCCTGGGAAAAAGTGTGTGCGGGTTCAACCTTCTTCTTCTTCGGCCGGCCGGTGAAGAAAAGTCTCCAATCGATTAGCTTGATAAACCTGTGAAACTAGAACAATGAACCAAGTGAAGAAAATTGATTAGACCTAGGTGAAGTGTAGAAACTGTAAGAATAAAGATAAGGAAGAACAATTGGATTTGAACTCACCAGATTGGGACGAGTCCTAACCCTTTTTTTGTATTTTTGAATGGTAAAAATGATGCAAAACTAAATAAAAATGACCAAAAATGCTATATATAAAATATAAAAGATTTAGAAAGTAGGATGGCTTAGATCGAAGCCAAAACAAGCAAAAGAAACTGGTTCGGATGGCCTGCTCTCGGGTGAGTGCACTATCCTGCCAGCGCGACTTTGGTGAAAAGCTTCTATGGTTGACTTCAATGTTGAAATCGAGTGTCATTTGTTTATACAGACAGAGATCTTGGAGAGGAAGAGATCTTATGTTGACAACTTCTCCAGAATGTGCTCAAACAGACTAGTAGAATTTCTAGAAATGAACAGATGTAAAAACAAAACCTGGTTATGCGCTCTTGATGCAGCAATCACCATAGACAAATGACATGTTGGAATCATGCTGTTAGCTGAAAATGAAAGAGAACGTAGAGATGCAGCTTTCTTATGTTGACCACTTTGGTAGCATGCATCCTGAGAATTCTATAGAGGCAAATGAAGAACATCAATGTAGAGAGCATGAATCGGGTCTTCTTCTTCAATGCAGGGTCGATCTCTCACCAACGGATTGGATTAGAACGTGAAAGAAATCTTGGGAAAGAGCTTGGACGATTTTGGACATGCTAGAGAGTGCGTGGTAACCCCCGGTCATTGAGAATGACCCTCAATTTATAGAAGAAGCAAGACTAGTGCAAACTATGGAAAGAAACTGACCACGCCGCTGGGTTGGGGGCACGTAGGCCGCGCCCTCAGGTTGAGGGCAGGGTGAGCATGCCCCCACCTCGGGGGAGTGTTTGGCACGTTATTGCTAATATCGTTTGGAAAATTCTATAAAATTGTTAAAAATGGGGGTTGACAAAATGAGTGCACCCCCGACTCAGGGGCACCATCAAAATAAACGTTTTAAAGGGGGAAACCTTCTATAAACCGGTTTGGAAAGCCCAAACTGGAGTAAAATTCTGGTTTTCGGAACTAACTACGCCCTCAGTCCAAGGGAGTGCTGACTGGGCCCTAGGTCTGAGGGCACGCTAACCGTGCCCCCAGTTCGGGGGCGCATTCAGATCTCTCTCCTATGCACCCTACGTCCGCGAGCCGTAACTTACAAACGGGATGTCCGTTTTGACTCCCATTTGTTGTGTATGAAAGAGGACTTACAAGCATAGATCCCCATATTGGTCAACCAATTGGCACACATCCCAAAACTTATGTACAAGTTTTAACCTCTGGTTTATGATTTTGTGGATGTGAAAAGCCGAAGCGGTGATCCAAAAATACACAGTTTTGATCGAGGAGCCTAGGGTCAGCTTGGGATGACTTTAAAACAATGACCAAACAAGTCCAGTATGATTGGAAAACTCAGAATCATTGAAAAAGTCAAGAATAACCTGGCAAACGTGAAACGAAACTTGGAAAAGCTAGGAATAACTAGGAAACCCTAAACTTGACTTAAACGGTTGTACGACACCGGTTGGTGACAATAGATGGCTAGGGTTCACCTGGAGGACCCGTAAATTCTTGGTGATGATCGAAAATACATAACATGTGGTCCGGGATAGCCATGAAAGTACTGATCAGAAAGCCATGATAAAAGCTGTTATAGACCCGCGACTACCGAAATGACTTGCCGGAAACCCAAATGTTGCAGAATTCATGCGGGACTTCTGAGTCCTTCAATTATGGATCATTAAGGGTCGGTCATTGACTAGGCTTCATGTTTCCATGATTAACGCATGGCTCTCGCTTGAAGGTTATGGCATTGCTCCGAAAATTTTTGTTCCATTCTCAACTCACGCAACTCTCCATTGACATCCTTGGCTCATCTCCACAAGGTGATCTAGATTAGATAATGGTCAAATAAAGATTATTGCCAATAAAATAAGGGTTTAATTCTCAAATAAGGCCAAATGGGCATGTCTACAGCTTGCCTCGCCTTGATGTCAGCTTTGCAAGGGAATGGTATGTAGCGAAGTGAAGTGAAATGTAGAGAAATGTAACGAAGCTTAATGGATCATAATGGAATGTAGTGGAGTGAAATAGCAATGGATTGAAATGGTGGCATCAAGGTGTAGATATAGACATGCTCATTTACCAAATTTGATGAAGGGAATCTCCTCAAGTTTCTTGGGTTACTATCACGTTTCGTCAAGCCTTCTTACATCCAATTGGTAAAAGATGTGCCACGGGCAGGAGAAAAGAGTAGCCAGCCCCCAACGCGGTGGGGAGTCCCCGAATCATGGGTTCGTAGGTTCGTCATCAGCCAACAACCAGATCTTTGTGATGTTCCTGTACTATGATGGGCTAAAAGTTTTAAAAGAGATTTGTTTTGCAAAATAAAAGAATACCAATCGAACATATTCAGGCTCTCATATTCGTTTAAGTTTTCTAAAAGGCATGATTTGATTCGGAATGGAATGATCTCGAATTCCAAAGGGCAAGTTGTTTAAGCTCAATCAATAGACAATGAGGATGATCGTGACACAAGAATGATGGTCAAATAGGTACCCAAGGTGGGATGACTACCATGGTGGGATAAAAAGTATTGCAATGGTCGTGGTGGGATAGAGATTAAGGATCCAGCAGAGCAAAAAGGTGATTACGATAGGTGATGGACATAGTGGGATTAACAGACACAGTGGGATTAAAGGACATAGTGGGATATTGAAAAGATCAGAATTGAGGAAAATGATGGAAGAACGTACCCGGTGAGGTTCAGAGATCACGGTGAGAAGGTGATCATGATGAGATGTATGCAATGACAATGCAAAATGCAATGAGACTAATACTACATGATGCATGCTGGGCTCAAAAACAACTAAAACAAGACCTGCTTAACAATTAGTTGAAGATATATATTGTTTGTGAGGTTAGGATACCCAGTCGGGAACCATTGTCCCTCACTACACAATTTTAGCTTATCTTTGAGCATGAAGGATGACCTGACCATCGTAGATTTTGATGAAGGGGATCTCAGGTTTGGTCTTGTTCGTACCTATGGTCTTCAACAATAATGCATAAATAATGATGTACGACTAATGACTTATATGTTAGTCGGCACCTCATGGGGGTTTCCTATGTCCATTCTTCCGTTTCCATGATCAATTCTTGTCATTCATCAAAATGACAGTTCTGAAGGGACAATGATGTCCACTTGGCCTTAATAAAGACAAAACATAAACAAATTTGATTTATCAAATTTTTCTCAAATTTTTCTGATTTTTTTTAGAATTTTTGTGATTTCTTCAAGATTTTAAACGAACGTGCCCCCAAATCGGGGGTGCAGCCACTGCATCCTCAGTTCGGGGGTGTGGCCTGCACGCCCCTAGATCAGGGGTACGTTCAGTCCCAATTTTCATTTTTGATCTGGATCTGATTTTGGCTCAAACCGGGACCGATCCACCCAATATGAGCACACTATAGGACACCCAGAATGTCTTACCAACACCCAGGATGGCTCCTCCGTTGAAGAAACAGTGTGTTGGCTTGGTTAGAGGTATTTCAAGCATCCTGGGTCATTTGGATGCCATAATCGGTGCCAACATTATGAGTTTGCTACCAATTTTAGCTTTCACACCCATTCTTCTCCTCAATGCACTTCCCTCTTACGTCCTGTTTTGGTGCAGGATTACCCAAAATTTCCAAGGCATCACTGGTATTGCTCTTTTCCTTGGCTTACTGGTTTGCTTGACATCTCGACTTGTCAGTTAGAGCGACCCTTCGGGACTGGGGCTTGACCAAACTCTTGATCCATGCTAAGCAGTATTCCAACTATTCACTCAAGTTCGGCTTGATGGGAGCTCTTGTTGAGATGTGGCATCTCGACAGTCACACATTCATGTTTAATAGCTTCAAGTGCACAGTTCTTCTTGAGGAGGCAGAGCTCCTTCTTGGCCTTCCCCGGACTTCGAAGGGAGAAACGGATGGTATGTTCATCTCTTTTGGGTCACTTTATAGCTTGGAGTTCTTGCAGGATTTCGTCGAGGTTGGGCAGATTGGTTCCTTGTTGGCTGGAAAGTGAATCATTATTCCCAAGTTGGCAGCCTGGACTATCTCTCTTCTGATGACTCCTGGCCTGGACGAGGACTGGATTCTACGAGGTGCGAAAGGATTCACAGCTTGCCTTGCCGTAGTGTTCTTGTTCCCTATAGAGGATGGCTTCTTAGAGCCTGATCAGCTTCCATGCATTAGTGGCATTTGGAGCGGCACGCGGTTGTGTCCTTCAATTCTGGGCTTCTTGTATTGTGGACTATCCGTAGCGCGCGTGGGCCGCCCTCCCTTTGACAGTGCTCTTCTACTTGCTTGCTTGGCCAATCTCCACTTTAAGTTTGATCCAGCCAGTGAGGTGACTACCAAGTGACAGCTCTTTCACCGCAGCCCCTTGTTCTCATACACTACTACACTCGGCTTTGGCGAGAGGCTGCTAACAGGTGTGCTTCAGTGAAGAAGAGACCGGAGTGGCGTGCACATTTTGCCTTCATGAACCATTCCAACTTCCTACACTTTTTTGTTGCCATGACGTAAAAAGACTTTAAGGTGTGTTTTGCGCCCCGCGTGGATCTCCACTGGATCACTGGTTCAACTTTTGTGTTGTACAATGCCCACCGCTACCATTCTTAGATCGGCTTGCCTCGCCACGAGTTGCCTATGTTTTCCTACATACCTGTGGACAAGGAGGAGGCGATTTTAGCAGTTGCCTTGTGGGAAACAAGTCGGGTATGTCCCTCGTGTCTTTTGATTGAGGAAGACCCAGGTTAGAAGTGCCATTACATCTTTGAGTTGAAGCTTTTGCTTTCTTGAGGGTCTTCTTTCCTGTTCTCATTTGTCTAACAAATTGTGGTTATTTTTGAATAAACAATAATTTTATATAGCAAGTTTGAGTGAAAATTCAATAAAATTCATTTTATTTAAAAAAATCAAAGGACGTGTTGAAAATTATGATGAATATGCCTTGCTATTTTTCAACTCCATGAAAATTCAATTCAAGTATTTTTCATAGATTTTACAGTGCATTTTTTCTTCACCCAATTTTTCAGAGCAAACTGTGAGTCTGATGAATTTTCTTTCGGTGGCTCCTTGATCAGCTCAATTTTCTGAATAACATGGCTCCTTCTGAAATTTTTGCCATTTTTGACAATTTTGAACTTAAAAAATATATTTTTAACCATTTCTAGCTAAGAAATGCATAGAATTTTCTCTTGTCACCCAAAAAATGTTAGTTAGTGATGATAAAAAGTACCAATATGTCTAGCTATTTTAGGACCCAGGGCATTCAAAGTTATGTAAAAAGAGGGATTTTTTGTGTAAATTAAAAGTGAATTTTTCTTTAAAAAATTTTTCAAAGCAAATCGTGCGTAGTATTGACATTCTTTCGGTGACTTCATGATCAGCTCGATTTTCTAAACCTTGGGTGATTTTTCAAATTTTCTCCCATTTTCACAATTTTATGCTCTATAAATAACCCTCGAGGTTAGAAAATCAGCAAGGAGGCTAAGGCATCAGCAATGATATTCTGAGCTCGAGGAATATGGACAAAAGTGAGTTTTGAGAACAACTTGATGTAGCAAGAGGTGAGTTCTTGGTAGGGTTTAAGGTTCGAATGAGAAGTTAGGTGCTTGGTTAGGACTTGGCGCAGAATTAGTTGGCTATCACCTATCACCTTTAGTTCAGTGGCACTATCGAAGTGAGCGGCCTCCAACCCGGTCAACAAGGCTTCATATTCAGCTATATTGTTGGTTGCTGGAAAGTCAAGCTAAAATGCTTGTGGAATGGTGACACCTTCACGTGACAGAAGGACGATTCCTATTCCCATATCGAGTGAATTCAAAGCCCAGTCAAAATAAAATGTCCAAAGATTGGAAGATCGGATCAACATTAGTTCATCATCTGGGAGCTCCAATTGGACCGGGTCAAAGATGGGTATAGGATGGTGGGCAAGATGTTTAACAATGGCATAGCCCTTAATCACCTTTTGGGGGACATAGGTGATATTGAACTGTGAAAGAAAGCTCTGCCAATGACCTCACCAATCAGTTAGAGCAGTTTTCTCAAGAAAAAATTTAATGGGATTGATGCGAGCAATAAGGTTGACCTTATGAGCAAGAAAATAGTGTTTAAGCTTCTAAACTACCCAAACTAGCGCAGCACAAGTCTTCTCCACTACATTATACTTCTACTCACATGGATCAAAAATCTTGGACAAATAGTAAGTTGCCCGCTCTTTCCTTTCTTCATCCACTTGTGCAAGGACTACCCCAAGAGAATTTTCCAAAACTGAGATATATAGAAGTAAGGGATTGCCAGGGACTGATGGTCTAAGAATAGGAGGACTAGCCAGGTATCTTTTCAAACCATCAAATGCTTCCTGGCACTTTGAATCTCATTTAAACTTGGCCTCCGCCTTGGTTAACACATAAAAAGGTTTACACCTTTGAGAATGTTGTGAGATAAACTAGCGGACAAATTGTAGCCTCCCGATTAATCCACAAAGTTCTTTCATATTATTCAGAGGAGTCATACCAATGATTACTTTGGCCTTGTTTGGGTTGATCTCTATGCCCCTTTTGCTCACTATGAACCCTAACAACTTTCCTGAGGATACTCCAAATGTGCATTTCTTTGGGTTCATCTTAAATTTATGTTCCTTAGCCCTTTGCAAGACCTTTCTTAACACTTCAGGATGATCTTCTTGGCTTTTGGACTTAATGACTAGATCATCCATGTACACCTCTACAAGGGTATGCATCATGTCATGAAAAGTAGCCATCATAGCCCTTTGATATGTAGCACTAGCATTCTTTAGTCCAAAAGGCATGATGATATAGCAGTAGGTTCCCTAAGGTGTAATGAACGAGGTCTTCTCTTGGTTTTCTTCGGCTAACTGGATTTGATTATATCTAGAATAGCTATCCATGAATGAAACCACTTCAAATGCAATGGTGTTGTCAACCTATACATCAATATGAGGTAGAAGAGAGTCATCTTTAAAACACGCTCGGTTCAAGTCATTAAAGTCTATATAGATCCAACTCGTTCATCCTTCTTCATGACAAGGACTATGTTTGCCACCCATTGTGGATAAAGAATGACCTTAATAAATTTTGCTTGATGCAACTTGTCGACCACTTTTTTCATTTTAAGTGCAAAATCGGGGTGGAATCTCCTTAATTTTTGTTTGACCAGGGTAGCTCCAGGTTTCAAAGTTAAACGATGTTCAACCAATGAGTTGTAACCCTGACATATCTTCGTATGTCCATGCGAACGTGTCATTGTATTCTTTCGAAATTTTAATTAAGCTCTGTTCTTCAATGGGAGTGAGGTTTGTACTTAGGAGGACAATTTTGAGATCTTCCAGTGTTTCGAGATTTAATTCTTTTGTTGGCTCATCAATTGTAGCTGATGGTTCCTCAAACCTTTTAAGTCAAAATGCATACGCATTTGCCATGTCCTCAATTCCTTCCTTGAAATCAGGATCTTATTTTGATACCACCTTATAAACTCCCAATGTATGATCTACACTAAATTTATTCTCATATTGGATTTCATTAAGCTGGATAGCATTTTCCAAGAAATTTGGTAGCCTTGCACATTCTTTGCATTTCTGAGCTAATTACTGGAGATATCTCTCTAGAACTCCCTTACCTCAAATTTTATTTTTCTAATCTAACAACTCCTAGAGAAGATGGAATTGAAAAGGTGGTATGTACAGTGGGTGAAGGATCGAGCAGATCGATTAGTTATTTAGAGAATAGCAGTCCCTAGTTGAAAGCACCTTCCGAGACAAGTAGAGACGTCTCCTCAATGGAAAGGTGAGTTTGCAAGAAGACGTTTTCTTTTTGTGTATTCAATAAGAAAAAGAGGATGAGCTGGTGAGGCTCAAGCAGAAATGAAAAGTTTAAGCAAAAATAAGAAAAATGGGCTCAAGGGCCCTACAATAATAAAGAATGAGCATGCAGGCCCAAAGCTAGGGAGAAATTCTAAGGGGCACATGGGCCCAATTGGTGGGCATGTGGGCCCAGTGTTGGCTTCATGTGGACATAGAAGCCCAGTGGGGTAAGAAGATTTGAATAGACTTTCAGGCCCAATGATCAATTCATGTGGCCATTATTGACTCCAAAAATGGGTTCCGGATCGGCACCTCAAGAGAAGGTGATGATGGAATAGGGGAAAAGGGAGTGAATCGGAAAACACTCGAAAAGCGATAAAAAGTCCTCACCTCAGCCCCACACTCACATTGATCTCCAAACTTTCATCTCACGGCGTCACTCGAGCACCGGAGACAGTTCGGGTCATGTGGGAGGAGAGTGAGGAATAAAATGACTTAGAACATAAAAGAGGTGGTCGCCAGGAGTCGTGGGCTCCGCTTTATAGAATGCAAATCAATAGATAAGTTGACCGTGTGTACCATAGCGCGGGAGATGATATGTGGGTTAAACCTTCTTTCTCATCGGCTGGCCGATGAAGAAGAGTCCAACCGATGCTAACTTGATAAACCTGTGCAACTTAAGACAATAAAACAAGTGAAGAGTTTGATTAGACTTATGAGAAGTGTAGTAACTGTAGAGAGAAGATAAGAAAGGAAGCAATTAGAATCGGACTCACTGGCTTCAGGGTGAGCCTTAATACTTTTTTGTGTATTTTTGTGACATAAAATTATGCAAAAACTAAATAAAAATGATGCTAAAATGATTTTGGATGAATGATGAAGACATAGAAACTTGAACGGCTCAAATCGGAGATAAAACAGAGAAGATATCACCAATATGGCCGGACAGTGCACTGGACTGAACGTGCCCTGGGTTTAAGGGCGCAGTGGGCATGCCCTAAGTGTGAGGGTGCGGTCTGCGCGCCCTTGGTTCGGGGGCGCGCAGCACTGTCTAGCGCAACTTCGATGTAGAGCTCTCCACGGATAGTACTAATGTTGGAATTGAGTGCTATTTGTTGCAGTAGATAAAAGACTAGGAGGGGAAGAGTTCTTATGTTGATGACTTCTCCGAAATCCGCCTGTAGAAGTCTGTAATGATCTGAAAGTGGACAGATATGGAAAAGTAAAACCTGGATGTGCGCCCACAGTGCAGCAATCGCCACGGACAAATGACAAGTCGGAATTGAATCTCGTCAGTTGAAAATGAAAGAGGACGATGAGAGAAACAACTCCTTTGTTGAAGACTTTTGCAGCAGAAGCCCTGGATTTTCTACAGAAGCCGATGAAGTTGGTTGATGTAGAACACACGGTTCGGGCTACTCCTTCGCCTCGGGATCGATATCTTGATGTCAGATCACCTTTGGACGTCAGGACGGCTTGGGAGAGAGCTTGGACGACCTCAGGATGAGCTAGGCATGGGGGATTAACTTTGGGTCGTTGGGAATAGCCCTCAATTTATAGAGAAAGAAAACCGGTGCAAAACATGGAAACTGGACCAACTGCGCCCCCACTTTTTAAATGAAGCGAGGGTGCACTGGGCGCGCCTTCGATACGAGGGCGCACAGGGTGCGCCCTCACCTTGGGGACGCGGTCTGCACGCCCCCCTGTTTCAAAGCAGGCGGAGGCGCGTTACGTGTCTCTCTGCTAAAAATCGATGAAATCTTCCAAAAATTGCTAAAAATTCGACGTGACAAACGTAACGCACCCCCGACCCGGGGGCGTGGTCAAAATAAACCATAATCAACAATGGTAACCATCCAAAAATCTGGTTTAGAAGGTGCTAATCGTGGTTAGTTTTGATTTTCAGAAATTGACCGCACCCTCGCATTTCAAAGGAAGCGGGGGCACGCAGGGCATGCCCCCAGTTTGATGGCACGTAGGGCGTGCCCCCAGGTTGAGGGCGCGGTGACCGCGCCCTCCTATTTCAAAGGGGGCAGGGGCGTGATACACTCTCCTACGCACGCGTTCCGCGGGCCGTAACTTGCAAACGGGATGTCCAATTCGGCTCCTGTTTGTTGCATTGGAAATAGGGCCTTTAACCGCACCTCCTCAAGTTGGTAAACTAGCTGGCATGACTCCCAAGACATTTTCACAGGGCTTTCTACCGGTTTACCATCTTGTGAAAAGCCAAAAATCGTGGCGAAGCTCCGAAAGAGCACGGTTCCAGTCGAGGAATCTCGGGTCAACTTGGGATGACTTAAAATAATGTCTGAACGAGTCCGGTATGATCAAAAAATCTTAAATCATCAAAAATTTTGAGATTAACCCGGTAAACGTGAACCGAAACTCGGAAAAGTCATAAAACCCTAAAATCGACCGAAATGGCCATATGGCCCCGGTTGATAAAATATATGGGTAGTATTGACCCGGATGACTCGAAAAGGCCCGGTGATGACCGAAAAAGCCTAACGTGTGGTCCAGGATAGCCGTGTCAGTACAGATTGAGAAGGCCATAACGAAAGCTGTCATTGACCAACGACTACTGAAATGACTTCCCATAAACCCTAAATGTTACGGAACACATGCGGGACTCCCGAGACCTTCAATTAAGGACTATTCAAGGTCGGTCATCGAGCAAGCTCCGTGTTTTCACAATTCACGTGTGTCTCTCGCTTGAAGGTTATGGCATTGTTCCGAAAATCATTGGTCCATTCCCAACTCACAAGGGACTCCACCTGCGTTCTTAGCTCATCTCCACGAGGTAATTCGAATCAAATAATTGGTCAAATAATGGATATTGTCAATGGAATAATAGTCTGGGGCTCCGAATCAGGCCAATTTGGCGTGTCTACAGCTTGCCTCGCTTTGATGTCGGCTTTGCATGGGAATGACATGTAGCGGAGCGGAGTGAAATGTAGAGAAAGCATAGCGAAGTGAGATGGATCATAGTGAAATGTAGTGGAGTGAAATGGTGAAGAACTGAAAAGTTGGCATCAAGGTGTAGATATAGACGCGCTTAACGACCAAATTCGGCAAGACGACTCTCCTCAAGTCTCCTGGTTAACTGCCATGTTTCATCTAGTCTTCCTATGTTCGATTGGTAAGAGATGTGCCATTGGCATGAGAGAAGAATAGCCAACCCCCAACGCGGTGGGGAGTCCTCGAAACATGGGTTCGTAGGTTCATCATCAGCCAGTAACCCGATCTTTGCGGTGTTCTTGTATTGTGATGGGCTAAAGTTTTAAAAAGAGATTTATTTTGAAAAAGTAAAAGAATACCAATCGAGCACACTCAGGCTCTAAGATTCATTTAAGTCTTCTAAGAGAAAAGATTCAATTCGGAATGGAATGATCTCTGATTCCAAACGGAAAATGTTGAAGCTCAGACCATGAAGATAATGATGGTGCAAGTTCTGGTCGAATAGAAGGCCCTTGGCCGGATGAAGTGACTATCACAGTGGGATAAATAGCAAGAGAGATGTTGCAGTGGCCACAGTGGGAATAGAAATGAAATATTTGAGGGCAAGGTGATTGCCGAACACGGTGGGATTAACAGACACGGTGGGATATTAAAAAGGTTGGTGAGCTTAGAAAACACGGTGGGATTCAGAATGATCGGAATTAGGATACAAGAGGGTGAGAAGGTGAAGATTATGAAATGATGTATGCAATGACAAAACAAAATGTAATGCAACTAATGCTACATGATGCATGCTGGGCTTAAGAAAACAAAACAAAACTTGTATAACAAATAGTTGAAGATATAGATTGTCTATGAAGTCAAGATACTCATTCGGGAACCATCGTCCCTCACTGAACAACTTTGGCTTATCCGTGAGCACAAAGAATGACCCGACTATCGTGGATTTTGATGAAGGGGATCTCGGGTCAAGTCTTCTTCGTAGTCACGGTCTTCAACATTAATGCATAAAATAAGTAGTAATGCGCCTATTATATGCTAAAAATGAAATGATGGCAGTGAGTTTGCGATGTTGACATGCATTCTCACAAAAGAGTTCATGTGTCCTAATGAGGACACTGAGTGAAACTTTCTCGGCAAAGTTGAGGCCGAGGTAATAATGACACCTCCTCCTGAGAATCCTCAGGGGGAGGGAAGTGGCGAGTGTCTCCTGCAAAAGGTTTCTTGGCAAAATTAAGGCCGAGGTTATGGTGACACCTCCTCCTAAGAATCCTCAGGGGAGGGAAGTGGCGAGCATCGCCTTGTTGTGTAGTTCTCCTTGTTTGCTCTTCGTGCATTTGTCAAGGGGTAATAAGTTCTCCTTATGCCCGAAACACTTAGAAGGAAGAGATTAGAACAACAATGCGGCTTATCCCCCTTGCAAGTTGCAGTATGCCTTAACCTTTGTCAAGGGGTACTAGCCTTCTTAAGGGTGTAAAAATAAAGCAGTAAATATACAATGAATGCAAAGACAAGAATTCAAACAAAGCATGGTGATGAAATTTTTTTTTGAAATTTTTTTTGGAATTCAAAATGAAGTTTTCTTTTTTTAAAAAAAAGATTCAATTTTTTGGGATTTTTAAAAATATTTTTTTTGAGTTTTTGAAAATATTTATAATTTTTTGGAGACTTTGAAAATATTTGACTTTTTTGAGTTTTTTTTGAAAATACTTATTTTTTTTGGGAGAGAAAAATCAGTATTGACATAAGTTCTCATCACTTGGTTGTTGTTTTTTTCTAGGTTCGTTGGTAGACACTATGTGCAAAATGGGGTTCCTTACCCAGAATCTTTCCGACCTTCAACCTTCGATCGGCCAAAGTTTAGCTTTGATTTGGCTGGTCCACCCAGTCCTTAGGGGTTAAAAATGAAGAATTGTGGGAAAGTCCTTGATAGGCTTTGAAGATGTCGAGAGGGATTTCTTTACTCACACTCAATTTCCCTTTGGGGTTCGGCCTCTTCGGGTCTTTTCTTCTTTGTTGACAAACCTATTTTTGTGGCACACGTTCATACAGGTGCTTTGACCTATGGGGTCATTGCCCATCTTTTGGTGCCCTTTTTTTCATTTTCTACATTTTGGGTACTCATTCAGACAGGCCCCTATTTGTTTAAACCTGTGGTGTTCATTGCCAATCTTTTGGCACCCATTTTTTTTTATTTGAGAAGTTGGATCTTCTGAGACAGCCTCCTACTAAGGTGGCGGATGCTTTCGATACTCTCCCCTTCTAATCCCCTTCACCTATCTTTGACCGAATAGAAGAGAGTAGGGTAAGGGTTTTCCTTCCATATCTAAGCTTTGCCTAGCTTCTCTCGGGTGTTAGGTCATCCAGATTATGGGATCGGGATGTGTTGTGTGTGTAGAATGGTATCAACCCTCGACTCCTAGACAACAACCTAGAACATGTGGACTTAAGTCATACTAGTAGCTCTCTCCATTTTTTTAAGGTAGATTACATTCCATAGGTGAATCAATTGAAAACATGCCTTGCATTGTAAGGAATTCATTAGGATAAAACAAAAAGTAGTTATCATCAATCATAAATTTCTCTCAAGTAAGATTGTCATGTGAGATTAAAAATCATTTTAAAAAAATTATTGCCTTGCAGATGACATAATGATGATGAATGCAATTTCATGTAATACCTGAGAGAATGTGAAGTTCATTGTTGATGACAGCTTTACTTGTGCTTGCCTTGCCTTGCCTACCATGCCTTGCCTTGCCTTGCCCAACTGCTTCCACTTTTGATATGCACCATAATGCATTGGATTGAAGACTCACAGTCATAGGATGAAGTGAAAGATGTGGAGGATCTGATTTAGCATGGCGGAGTCAAAATTAATGATGTAAAAGGCAAAGATTGTGGTATCACCTAGGAAATTTCTCTACCTTAATTTTTTTGTTGAAAGTAAAATTTAGAGAATGAAAGAGAATTTGAAAGGAAATAAACATGCTTGGAAACGAAAGTGAGTTAAAATGGGCTCTTGGGCCCATGAGTTGAAAGTGGGCTTCAAGGCCCAAGAGTAGTCGGAATCAAGAGGCACGTGAGCCCAAGATTTGAATGTGGGCTAGAGAGGCCGGTTGATGTTGATGGGCATGAGGGCTCGATTGATGGTGATGGGCTCAAAGACCCGATTGGAGGTTGAGCCTGAGGGACCCAACGAAAAGAGCAGGCACAGATGTCCGATTTAAATGGTTGGGAGCAAGATTGTGATTTGTGATGGGCTCGTTGGTGCCTTTGAAGAGTATGGGTGCACAAACCCAAAGTTGAAGAAGTGGGGGAACGTGGACCCAATGGTGAAGAAATGGGGGCATACAAGCCCGAAGTTGAAGGAGTGTGGGAATGTGTGCCCAAGGTTGATGGAAGGTGGGCACGTGGGCCCGATTTAGGAGGAATTTGGGCACATTGACCCGATTGCATAAAAACATGGGCATGTGAGCCCGGTTGAGGTGAATTGCGGGCATGCGGGCCCGATTGAGGTGAATTGTGGGCACGTGGGCCTAATTTATAAAAATTAAGGACATATGGGCCCGATTGGGGAGAATTATGGGCATGTGGACCCGATGGAAGGAGAGGGGCATGTATGCCCAGTTAAAGAAAAGGGGCATGCAAGCCCAATTGATTAAAAGGGGCACGTAGGCCCGGTTGAAGAAAAGGGGCATAAGAGCGCAGTTGATGAAGAGGAGCACATGGACCCAGTTGGATAAAGGGGGCACGTGGGCCTAGCTGATGGAAAAAGGCACATAAGCCCAGTTGATGAAAAGGGGCATAAGATCCCAATTGATGAAAAGGTGCATAAGGACCCGAAAATGGGGCATAAAGGCTCAATTGAGTGGGATGGGGTGTGGGCCATGGCCCTAAGATTGACAGATTTTGGACCCATGGGCCCAATTGATGATTGTGAGAAGGATAAAGAAAGGGCGGTGGCCCTAAGATTGAGGAATTGTGGGCCTATGGGCCCAATCGTTGATTTGGAGGAGAATAAAGAAAGGGTCGTGGCCCTAAGATTGATTGATCGTGGGCCCATGGGCTAGATTGTTGCTTAGGAGAAGAATGGGGTAAGGGTCGTGGCCCTAAGATTGATGCTAAGGGATTTACCTGCTAAGCTGGAGGAGGTCCTAGTATCCCCTTGTTAAGGTTTGCATCTTCCTTCTGTAGGTTTATAGATTCCTTTCCCATTTCACTGACCAATTCGGTCTCCTTATTTTTTCATTCAGGGGTCAATTCTATTTCCCCAACTTCAGGGATTAATTCTAATGATGATGATAGTTGATCTATACCTGAAGAATCCTTACCTAGTCCTTGACAATCAACAAAATTTATGATCTCTTCACCTAAGCTCCTTACAGTAGGCTTCTCCTCAGGTTGTTCTGGGGAAGAGGACATGCCTAGTTTAGGGGATTCTAGAATGATAGAAGAGTTTGGTTCGACCACCCCTACTAGCTAATTTTGATTTCGAGAGATAGTAATGATATGTTGAGGAGTTGATTCCTCTGCCAGGGTAGGAGCACAAATGGTTGGAGTGATTGATTCCTCTACTAGGGTAGGAGCATGAAGGGTCAAAGTGACTGAATCATCTGCCATGGCAGGAGCATGGATGATCGGAGTGACTAGTTCCTATACCATGGCAGGAGCATGTTGAAATGAATAAATCATCTACTGTAGTAGGAGTAGGGATGATCAGATTAATTGGTTCCTTTGCTGGGGCAGGAGCATGAATGATAGGAGTGACTAGTTCGTCTGCCAAGGTAGGAGCAATAGAAGAAACAAAGGCCTTAATTAACTTAGGGTGAACCCTATTTTGAGGGGTTGATTGAATAGCCAAGGGTTGTTCGATTGGTGTCGGCATAGAAGTCAGTTCAGGCTGAGGATCTATTGGTGAAATTGGTTGAGGGGCCAAGGCTTGTGTGGTTGGCTGAGGAGCTATTGGTGAAGTAGATTGAGAAGCTAAGGGTCGGATGATTGGCCGAGGGGCCTTTGGAAATGTTGGTGGAGTCAAAGGCTGGGGAACCGGTTTAGGTAATGAAGTATTTACACAAGCGACACGAGGAACTTGATTGTGCACAGTTGGTTTCGCCATTAGCACGGGTTGCATGACCGGCTGAGGTTGGGGCATGGGTGGCCTAATCAACTGGCGTCGATGAGTCGGCTGAAGTTGATGATCTAGATGAGGATGGAGAGGGCTCATAGGTTGGTGCATAGCATCAATGCTCCTCTCAAGCCTAGGCCTCAATTCATCAGAATATTGCATTAATTCCACACCTTCTTTTACTTCCCCAATTATTGAATAGCCTGGCCCATATCGTTTCAAGAATTTGTCCTTGACAATTTCGAAATCCCATATCTCTACTTTGTTCAATGAAAAAACCAATCTACGGCTGCACTCCCTAAAGATCTCCTAAAAAGAAAGGCAAGGGTCTTTCTATCATTTTGCCATCGAGATGATTTGCTCAGGAAATCATTGACATGGGTGAAGGGATCACCTGAGCCATTGTAGTGATGGTAGGTTGGCATTTGTGATTGCGGGATGTAGATAGTATAGAGGGGAAATTCAAGGGTTTCCTGATCCTTGGCAACAGGTGGGGTGGAATTCACCAGGGGGTGTGCATGTGGCACTCGGAAGGGAGGGGGGTGGGTTGGTATGCAAGCTAAAGAATGACCCACAATGGGGTGAGTAGATGAAGTAACATGGCAGGACTGCCCAGGTGGGGTTATGGCAAGAGGTCGAATTGCCGATTGAGGAGGTGAGGCAGCTCGGTGAACTTTGACTGGACCATGATTGACAAGCGTCTTGCCCTTTGCTAGGGACTGCACAATTGAGAAGGATTTAGGATCAAGGTGGAGAGATAGACCCAGAAGGAGTTGCTCCTTGCTGAGCGGAGCAGGCTGATGGGTGGGATCTTGAATTTCGGGTTCCCTGATGGCATTAACATGGCCCTCTGGTTTAACCATGGGTTGCTGTAGCATGTAATGACCCGTCTTGTAGTAGTCCAGCATCCCGACGTGTCTTTCGAACCTTAGCATCGTGGGCATCCTGTCGATCTTTCTTCAAAGATGGTTAAAAAAAGAAGGGCAAGTCAAGCACACAATTGAAGATTTTTTGTTATGTTTTGTTTTGTTTGATTTTTTTGTTTCAATTTGGTTGTTCGGAAAACAAGTTGAACACAAAATTAAAGAGGTCTTTGTTTTGTTTTGTTAGGTGTTTTGCAAGAAAAAAATTTTGGTTGTTTTCAATTTTTGGTGAGCAAGCAAGTTATGTAAACAAGGTTTTAAAATGACTACTTGACAATATTTGGGTTGAAACCTTAGATTAGATAAATTGTTAGCAATTGTTCACTCAAATGGGTATGGTTCCTATTGTTTCAATCTTCCAGACCTAAGGTTTTCACTCAATCACCACGAGTAGCTACTTGGGTTCTTCGAGTTTTGGGAAAGTGGTACAACCGGCCCAATCGTGCGGAGAGAAATACTCCACGGATGGGAACTTACGAAGGTCTTTATGGAAACCACCAAATCAACTAGAAAGGAATATCCCAGAAGAGAGGTAAGAATCCCCCAAGAAGGTGTTTGGAGGGTGAGGGTGTGTTGGGAGAGAGAGCCCCCGCCTCGAATGCCCTATGGATCGGAGCAAGTCGGGTACCCGATGCAAAAGCTAATGCAAAAATGAAAAATGGAAGGTAGGAGGAGAAGAAGCAATCAATATGCAAACATGAATGAAAGCTATTAAATAAATCAAACAAGTGAGTGCAAACAAGACAAGCAATGATAAAGTAAAACAAATAACTGGCAAATAGCAACTAAAGGTGGTTCGCGCGGGAACCGGCTTGTGATGGAGTGTCCAAGTGGGGTAAAATCTGAAGTAAATTTAAAAATATGGTCCATGCGGGGACCAATTTGAAAATAAAGTGGCTCACATGGGAGCCAAGTTTTGGAAAGGTAGGTGGTTCATGCGGGAACCGATTTTTAAAGAAAAAGGGGTGGCTCACGCGGGAATCGGTTTGTTTGATTGGAAAATTGAAGAAGGGCCACTTGGGGCCAATTTAAAGTGGTGCAAAAGGGTGGTCCACGCAAGGACTGATCTGAAAGTGGGTTGGTTCACGCGGGAACCGGTTTAGGAAAGGGGTTGGTACACGCAGGTGTAGACATGCCAAATTCACCTAATTCGGATCATAAAACTCATGTTTTATAGGGTAACATGGATGCTTTCCGAAGTTTTTTGCAAAAAGCCATAATTTCCCAGCGAAAGCCACACGTAAATCGTGTAAACACGAAAATTGGTTGAATGTCCAATGCCTAATGATCATGCATTAAAGGTTATGGTCATATTCACACTCCGTACAAGTTTTGTTGCATACCGTGCCTTTTCGGTTTGCCGTCGGAGTCATTTTGACCTGTATCGGATCTTCTATTCACTACCCTAACTTCCGGACAAAATTATTAAGTTTTGTAGGGTGTGATGGCTGATCCAATGCTATAGAGATATTATTCTGCCTTTTATCTTTCCAACGCAACAAACGGCATCGAATTCCGAGTTTGGGAGTGTTCGCAATGGCTTCCTGAAGAAGGAGGCGCAAAAACAGTCCCATGCGCCCGGGTCCCTAGTCACATGCGCCCAGGACCCAGGGCACGTGCCCATGCACCCTATCAGTGAGGCACATGACCTTGTTCCCTCACTTGAGGGCACATGCGCCCTGCCCTTGAGGTACGAGGGAACCAGTTTTTAACCGGGACTCTACCGTTGAACGGATTGACTAGATAAGGTAGAATTTTTCGTGAAAAGTGCCATGCGCCCCCACTGGGAGGCACATGCACCCCTCAGTGGGCCGCATGCACACTGCACCAGGGCACATGCGCCCTGGGGTAGGGCGCAAGGAGCTCTATTTTTTACTCTTGATCGCGCCGTTCGTTTTCCTAAAAATTAACTCTGATTCTGGTCATTCCAAAGGCATGAGCACGACCCCCCAGGCATCTAAAGACGTCTAACCTCCCTCCTGCATTGATTTTGTAATTTTTAGAGAGAGAATTTCGAGTTTTTAGAGAGAGAAAAGTCGGTTCAAGAGAGAGGAAGGCTGGTCTGCAGGTGATCTGCCAGGTCTCTCTTCTTCATCCTCTACAGCAGTGTGTGGACATCTTCTGCCCGAGATCTCTTCATAAAAGTTCTTCCTCTCCAAATATTCTTCAGTTTTCAATTGATGGCACTTGATTCCAAGGTCGGGACTGGTCGTGACAAGTGCAGAAGCAAAGTCGCGCCTGGCAGATTCTGGACTGCTGCTCGGCTATTTCGACAACACAGATTTGGCCATATCTCTCTCTATTCAACTCAGAATCTTTCTGTTATTTCTCCTATATCTTTATTTAGTGATTCTCCATACTCTTATCATTTATTTTATATTTTTTGCATTAATCTTAGTCTGTTATTATGAAAATAAAAAAAGGGTTAGAGATAACCCGAATCCGGTCAGTTTCTAGTCAGTTGTGTGTTTCATGTTATTCTCTTTACATATACTCCACTTTGTCTAGTTCTAATAGTATTTTAACTTGTTTATTTGTCTAGTTGCATAGAAAATCAAGCACCCACGCATTGAGGACTCTTCTTCATCGGCCGGCCGAAGAAGGAGAAGCTTTAACCCGCACTCTTCACGCTAAGGTACACACGGTCATTTTAATTCTATAAATCGGAACCCACGGTTCCTGGCGACCACATGTATTAATTTTATTTTTATCACCCTCCTCCCACATGACACGAACCATCTCTTTGGTGATCAAGCGACGCCAAGGTATGAAAGTTCGGGGATCAATGTGAGTGTGGGACCGAGGTGAGAGTTGCTTTCCGTGCTTTATTCCTTTCTTTTCTCATCCCCTCTTGAGGTGACGGTCTGGATTCACGGACTTCCATGAAAATAAGAGGACCCCATCGAATTTTTAGAGTCGACAGCTTTGTGGCGACCACGGTGGGACAAGCAATGTCTTCAATCGTTGGTGCTTAGTGTTTTGTTTGCAACTAGTTCTAGTTCTAGATCGGTTCCCACGTGAGCCTTTCCTTCTTTCCACCTTTCTTAATTTCATGCCATCTCAAAATTTCTTATTTCACCTATATTTCATCAGATCTGAAGTTCCAAGTACCTCATTTAATTTCTATCATTTTTTTTAAACCGGTTCCCACGTGAACCACCCTTTTCCTTTTAAACTGGTTCCCGCGTGAACCAATCTCTTTCTTTACTTCGGTTTCCACGTGAACCAAACCACTTTTTTTCAGATATATCTTAAATTGGATCAGATCCTTATTCACCTTTAATTGGCCCCACGTGGCCCTCTTTTGACCATTCAAACCGGTTCCCACGTGAACCACCCTTTTTTACCCAAAACCGGTTCCTGCGTGAACCATCTTTACTTTTTACCCCGGTTCGCACGTGAACCAGCTTATTCTTACATCGGTCCCCACGTGGACCACCCTTTTTCTTGGCTATCAGATCTGAACCCTCTTCTTTCCATCACCTTTTCACTGTCTCCATTTGGCTCACATATGAAACAAGGTCTAGATTCTAGTTTCTAGTTGCTTGTCTAGTTTCTAATTGCTTATCTAGTGTTGATTGCTTGTTTATTTAATTTCATGTTTTGCTTATTACTTGCTTTATTACTTGATTGCATTCTCTGCTCCTTCTCTCTACCTCCTTATTTTACACTTTTTTTGAGGCAGGAGCTCACTCTCCCATTTACCCCTTCCATCCAAAGCACCCTCTTGGTGGATTCTGACCTCTCTTCTAGGATATTCCTTCCTAGTTGACTTGGTTGGATTTCATCAAGGCCTCCGTAATTCCTCATACGTGGAGTATTCCTCTTCACGATCGGGTTGGTTGTACCACTCCCCAAAACCCGAAGCATCCTATGTTACCTACACGTGGTGAGATTGTGTGAAACCTAGGTCATTGGAGATTGGAGTTAGGATTCTAACCCATTTGTTAAGAGAACAATTCTTAACAAAATTCATAAACCTATGGTTTAATCAAAAAATCATTGCGTATTCTTGTTTTCAAGTCTTTGCATCACTTGTTTGTCAAACAAAAATTCAAACCTTTAACTTTTTGCAAAATACTAAAAACCAAAAAAGTCCTTTGTTTACTTTGTCAACTTGTTTGTTTTCTCCTTGAAGTTCAATGCAACTAAGGTCTGGAAGGCACGTTGGAATGGCGGAACAAGCTGAACATCGAGAACACGAGATGGGTCACCAACCAATTCTGTCAGATGGTCTTGTTAATCCATTGTTTGAGTCAGAAGCGCAAGAGGTCCCTCAACCATCTGCTCCTCGTGATGTTGAACAACTCTTTAGGGAGTTGTCTCTCTATACCGACCTAGAAACCTATGCCTGCATACAATCCATGGTGAAGGGAAAAATGGCCTCAGATCAGGCTGAAGTTAACCAAGTTGCCTCATCTCCATGTCCTCGGGTTCAACCACCACTCATTCAATCACCTTTTGTTCAACCACCTATTGTTCAACAATCTGTGATTCAACCATCATTGGCACTAGCACAACCATCTGTAGTTCAACCATCTATAGTTCAACCATATGTGGTTCAACCCTCATTTGTTCAGCCATCTTATTTTAACCATGTTGCTCCCCTGACCCATCAAGTCATGGGACAATCTTCAGTGAATTTGCCAAGTCATGCTCCTCAATTCCAGAATCAAGTCTCTAACCATATACCCTCACCAGTAAACCAAGAACCTGCTCTCACCCAAGCAATCATGGATCAGCTCACCTAGATGAATGAACGCTATGAAGAGCTAAGATGCCGCCTGGACTCCAAGTCAGTTCCTGAGATCTCTATTCCTTCTCTACCAGTTCTCCACTTGCCACCTTCTGAGCTACTAGTTTATCGCCGCTACAATGGTACTGACAATCCTTTTCTCCACTTAAAAGATTTTCTCTACGAGTCCTCGTTATGGAAAAATGATTATAGGGTTCTTGCCTTCTTGTTCAGCTGATCACTAGAAGGGTCTGCATTGGAATGGTTCTACTCACTCAACTCCTTTGAGGCAGGAGACTTTGATATCGTCAAGACCAAATTCTTGCAAAGATACAGAGACCGGGTGGCACCAGCATGCTCCATTACGGATTTGATTGCTGAGAAGATGAAGCCCGAAGAGGACTTCATAAAGTTTGCTGATCGCTGGAGGGGAATGGTAGAGAAATTGATAGATGTGATTTCTAAATGGGAACAAGTAAAGATGTTTATCGGCAACACTACACCTGCCTTGAGGAATGTATTGATCATGCACCATCCTACCACCATGAATGAACTTTATGACAGTGCCCGATACTTGCAAGCCCACTTCAAAGATGCCCCCATGATAAACCCTTTTGATCCCAAACCTAGGAACATCAGGAAAACCCCCTCTGCACCAGCTGGGCCTACAACCGAAGGAGTGGTCAACAACGAAGCCATAAACATTGTGGGGAACCAGGGATGGAACCATCAAAACCAGTTCAGAAACCCACCATAGAACCTTTCCTATTACCCCCCTCAGCAACAGATTAGGCCACCACAGCCAAGACAACCACAACAACCCCCTCAGCCAGTAGAACAAGCCAGCAACCTCGTCAACCTATCTACAATAGGGCACCGCCACCACCAAATCAGGCACCCTGAAGGGGAGGTCCTAGGAGAGAGAACTACCAACAACTCCCTTACTCCTTGACCGACATCTTCAATGTACTCATGGCGGAAAAACAGTTGGAATTGCCCAAGGAAAGAGAGGTTTGGCCAACAAATGTAGATATGCCCTGATACTGTGCTTACCACCGGTGTCCTGGTCACACTGTTGAAGTGTGTTTTCAATTCAAGGATTACATCCACGATCTGAATGACCAAGGCAGCATTGATTGGGCCCAAATGTGGAAATGCATACAGGCAATGAAGACTAGGCAGCAGCAGCGACAGCGTCCACCGGCTCAACCTGAACAATAGCCTGGCTGGGGGATTGTTCAGAATCCGCTCCCATTACATGCTCCTGCTCCAGCACCGGCACCGGCACATCCAAACCCAGGAATTGGTCTAGTACACTCTATTGTCCAGGGAGATGCCAGCCGTGCTTAAGGTTGGCAACTAGAAAACCAAAATGCAACCATGCCTGTCAACCCAGCTAGGTCTCCTGCTAGGAATCCTCCTAGACAAATAATCCATGCACCTACTACTCCACAACCACCACCTAGTTCAATAACCCAACCACTGGCCGCCACTTCTCACTTCTTCTCGCCGACCCATCATTAGGCCAGCCCCCTCCTTAACTACACCTCCTTCAACCATTGCTACACACTGACCCTTGCTCATCCGACCACCACAATCACCACCAAACTTGAACCCCCAGCCTATGAGCTCTACCACTCCAAAACCCCAAGCTATCATACCACCAACCCCACAACCTACCACATTAACCACTCCTGCACCCCGGCCTCTTTTTATCAGGCCACCAACATCACCATCACTACCACCTCCAAATCCTACTCCTCTACCCATAAACCCAATCATCCCAGAACCACCAATCCTATTGCCTACCATACCTGCACCTACACCACCTGTTCCCACCCCAGTTAACCCGTCACCTTTACCCGACCGCCAAATAGCCCCAGTGCTTCGGAGTGGGAGGATGTTCCAATGGCTCTTTCCCCAAGCCGGTACTCAATTGCAGGATCCAGTGGAGGAGGAACAAGCAGAAGAACCATTGCCGGGCACGGCGCATGATTTGTTGAAGCATTTAGATAAGACACCGGCCTGTATTTCCATACTTGAGTTGATCAAAAGATCAAAGGTGCACCAGGAGATTCTACAGCAGTACTTGCAAAGGGTCATGGTGAGTGAAGATCTCCCACCTGAAAAGATAACTATAGTGTTAGCCCCTAGAAGTGAGCACCCAACACTCACTTTCTCTCAAGAGGAATTAGCAGATCCAGAGGTCAGAAGATATGCTTTGCATGTGGCTGTTATTATTTGTAATATTGAAGTGAAATCATGTTTGGTTGACACTGGAGCTTCTATCAACGTTATGCCACCAAAAACTTTACAGTTGTACAGCATTTCTGAACACCAAATCAAGCCATCCTGTGCCATGGTGACGGCCTATGACAACTCCAAGAAGTCTGCACGTGGGGTGGTCACTCTAGAAGCCAAACTTGGACCATGTACGGTCACAACAAATTTTTATGTTCTAGAATTGGATCCAACTTTTTGACCTATACTTGGGAGGCCATACTTGGAGTCAATAGGAGCTGTGGCTTCAACAAACCACCAGTGCATAAAGTTTCCCTTTAAAGGACAAGTGGTCAAAGTGACTAGCAAGCCTGTAAGGGACGAGATGAATGATGCTACCTTTACATCACCCCTAGGTCTGTCAATACAGCCCCAGATCTCAGTGGGAGAATTGCCAGAAGCAAGATGCATGACCGCCTCTCTACCTGACACAATGGGATAGCAGATGATGATGAAACTGGGCTATCAGCCTGGAAAAGGTTTAGGCAAGGATCTTCAAGGAATCACTCAGCCGATTCAAACTGTGAAAAGGCCACGTAGGCAGGGGTTGGGATACGAAGAGGATTCCATCCCAAGAAGGATCTTCCAGCCAGGATATGCCATGGGACTCCATGCATTCTTTATCAAAGGGGAGACCATGATGATGGCTGAAGATGACAACAGTTTCGTTACAGTTGTCAAGAGAAGGAAGGCTCTAGATGAAGAAGAAGACTTGGAAGACCTATGCTTATCTTTGACTCGTCTGTTCTCAAGTGGGGAAGAGCACCAGGAACCACTCAAGGGAAGACCAATCTTGGATCATCTAGTTAAGCATGTTACCCAAGTCAAAACCATTCCACGAGGCCCAAATATAACAATCCCATGTTTGAACCTCGTACCATTGTTTCTAAATCTTTTGGATGGGCTTCAAAGCCCACTTACCCACTTTGGGCCCATGTGCCCTCTTCAACCTTCCACTCTTACTCGGCCTACTTGCCCATTTACTTCCCTCATCAACTTCAGAACTGAGGGCTTTTCCCAACATGGGCTCACATGCCCATTTATTTCTAAGATCGGGTCCACATACCCGTTTACTTTTTTCATCAGTTTTGGACCCATGTTTCCACTTTCTGTTACCATTGGGCCCACGAGCCCCTTTTTCCCCTTTATCCTTAAGTTTTTCCCTCTGATAATTCAATCATCTTCTAGCAAATCCCGATTCATGCTGACTCATTCTATCTTTTTACTTGAAATTCCCCAAAAAAAAACGTCTTATCTGAAACTCACATTTCCATTGAGGAGACATCTCTACTCATCCCAGAGGGCGCTCCCAATCAGGGATCCCTCTTTTCTGAATCATTGATCGATTTACTCGATCCTCCCTCCACTGTAAATACCACCTTTCCAGCTTTGTCTTCAGTAGGTCAGGTTTGGTTAGGAAATAGGAAAGTCAGGGGTAAACGAGTTCCAAATAGGTATCTACAACAATTGGCACAGAAATGTGTAGAGTGTGCAAGGCTGCCAAACTCTCTAGAGAATGCCATCCAGCTAGATGAAATCTAGTATGAGGATGAGCATAACATAGATCATACTCTGAGAGTATATGAGGTAGTGTCAGAGAAGGATCCTGAATTTGAGGATGAAATTGAGGACTTGGCCGATGCATATGCATCTGGACTTAGAAGATTTGAAGAACCATCAGCCACAGGGAATGAACCAACCAAGGAACTGAATTTAGGAACCCTGGAAGATCCTAAGACTATCCTCATTAGTGCAAACCTCACTCCCTCACAAAAACAACGTTTGGTCAAAGTTTTTGAAGAATATAAGGACATGTTCGCATGGACATATGAAGATATGCCGGGATTAGATAATTCATTGGTTGAACATAGATTAATCTTGAAACCTGGAACTACCCCAGTCAAACAAAAGCTCAGGAGGTTCCACCCTGATATTGCACTCAAAATGAAAGAAGAGGTCGACAAATTACACCAAGCAAAATTTATTAAAGTTGTCCTATATCCACAATGGGTAGCTAACATAGTCCCTGTTATGAAGAAGGATGGACGAGTTCGTATTTGCATAGACTTCAGGGACTTGAACCGAGCGTGTCCTAAGGATGATTTTCCCTTACCTCATATCGATGTTTTGGTTGATAACACAGCTGGATTTGAAATGCTTTCATTCATGGATGGCTATTCTGGATACAATCAGATATGGTTAGCTGAGGAGGACCAAGAGAAGACCTCGTTCACTACACCTTGGGGAACATATAGCTATGTTGTCATGCCCTTTGGGTTAAAGAATGCTGGTGCTACATATCAGAGGGCTATGATGGCTATCTTTCATGACATGATGCACACCCTTGTAGAGGGGTATGTGGATGATTTGGTTATCAAGTCTAAGAGTCGGGAAGATCATTCTGAGGTACTAAGGAAAGTTTTGCAATGAGCTAGAGAATACAAGCTGAAAATGAACCCTAAAAAGTCTACATTTAGAGTTTCATCACGAAAACTACTAGGGTTCATAGTAAGAAAAAGGGGCACAGAGATTGACCCAAACAAGGCCAAAGCAATTATTGGTATGCCTCCTCTGAAGAATATGAAGGAGCTTCGAGGATTGATTGAGAGGTTACAATTTGTCCGCCGGTTTATCTCACAACATTCCCAAAGGTGTAAACCTTTCTATGAGTTAACCAAGGCGGGGGCCGAGTTTAAATGGGATTCGAAGTGCCAAGAGGCGTTTGATGGGTTGAAAACATACCTGGCAAGTCCCCCTGTACTTAGATCGCCAATTCCCGACAAGCCCTTGGTCTTCTACATTTCGGTTCTTGAGAACTCTCTTGTGGCAATCCTTGCACAAGTTGATGAAGAAGGGAAAGAACAAGCTACTTATCACTTGTCTAAGATGTTTGATGTTTGTGAGCTGAAGTACACTGTGGTAGAAAAGACCTGTGCTGCTCTTGTTTGGGTGGTTCAGAAACTCAAACACTATTTTTTTGCTCACAAAGTCAAGCTCATTGCTCGTATCAATCCCATCAAGTTTCTATTAGAGAAGATAGTTTTGACTGATCGGTTAGGGCGATGGCAAAGTTTCTTATCCCAATTTGATATCACTTATGTCCCACAGAAGGCAATTAAGGGCTATGTTATTGCTGAACACCTTGCCCATCATCCCATACCCATCTTTGACCCAGTCCGGTCGGAGTTCCCGGATGATGAACTAATGTCAGTCCGATCTTCTAATCTTTGGACATTATATTTTGACGGGGCTCTGAACTCTTATGGTAGAGGGATAGGTATTGTCCTTCTGTCACCTGAAGGTGTCACCATTCCACAGGCTTTTCAGCTTAACTTTCCACCAACCAACAACATAGCTGAGTATGAAGCCTTACTGGCTGGGCTAGAGGCTGCTCATTTCTATGGTGCCACCGAACTGAGGGTGATAGGTGATAGTCAATTGATCCTACGCCAAGTCCTATCCAAGTACCGAATTTCTCATCCAAACCTCAAACCCTATCAGGAGTTAACCACCTTCTACATCAAGCTATTCTTCAAACTCACCTTTGTCCATGTCCCCCATTCTCAGAATATCCTCGCCGATGCCTTAGCTTCACTAGCTTCATCTCTATCTTTCCCGCTAGGCAGGCAAGTGAGAACTATTCACATTTGTAAGAGGACAATTCCAGCAATTGAGGATGGACGTTTTCTAAAGGTTAAGGAGAGGTTCAACAGAAAGGAATACTTGGAACATAAAGAAGAAATCTCCTTAATTGAGTTGGAAGAATTAGATGAAGGTGAGAGACCTTGGTATGACGAGATTGCGAGGTATTGTCAAGATCAGTCATACCCGCCCGGATCAACCACCAAGGAAAAGAAGGCAATTAGAAGAGTATCCCAGAGGTATACAATCCTAGGAGGAGTGCTCTATAAGAGAAGCCTATGTAGAATCTTACTCAGATGTCTTGATGAAGAAGAAGTTGAGTTGGTGCTAAAGGAAGCACATTCTGGAGTTTGTGGTGGTCATGTGAATGCCCAAGCCCTTGCTAAGAAAATCATCCGACAAGGGTATTATTTGCCAACTCTAGAAGAAGACTGCTCCATCTTTGTCCGGCATTGTCATACATGTCAACTCCATGCCGACAAGATTCATTCACCCGCATCTTCCCTTCATCCAATTCATGCCCCATGGCCTTTCTCCATGTGGGCCTTTGATATCATTGGCCCCTTGAGTGACCTCAACTCCGAAATGCGCTCAAAATCATTCATTCTGACGGCAACGTAATACTTCACAAAGTGGACGGAAGCGGAAGCATTCGTGGAGATTAAAGCATCAACAGTCTGCTTCTTCATCAAGCGCAACATCCTGGCAAGGTTCGGGATCCCCAGTGACATCGTCACTAATAATGGGCCACAATTTCTCTCTCAAGATTTGCGTGATCTGTGCAATAGGTATCGCATTTCATTGTATCATTCATCACCATACTATCCTCAAGGCAATGGTCAAGCAGAAGCCACCAATAAAACCTTAATCAAAATCATCAAGAAATCTTGTAAGTCTAGAAAGTTTGTCGATTGGCCTGATAAGCTTGTAGACGCTCTATGGGCTTATCGTACTTCTGTAAGGACTCCCACTGGACAAACCCCATATGCTTTGGCATATGGGATGGAAGTAGTGGTCCCCTACGAAGTATTACTTCCATCTCTCCGAGTTCAGCTCAACAGGGATATTCCTGTTGATGAGAGACGAGAATCTCTCCTTGCACAGCTTGAACTCTTGGATGAAAGAAGGCTAGCCGCCGCCAAGCATGCCCGGACTTATCAGAATAGACTTAAAAGGGTTTATCAAAAGAGGGTGGTCGAGAGAAAATTCGAGATCGGTGAGATGGTAGTCAAACGCATATTCTTTAAGCCAGGGGGTCCCCGCTCCAAGTTGCAACCTAACTAGGAAGGGCCATTTGTAATCACTAAAAAGTATCCGGGTAATGCATATGAATTGGCTAATGCAGATGGAGAAAAATTGAATCATCCTTGAAATGTTGTTTACCTCAAAAAGTACTTTCCATAAAAATGGAGAAACCGCTGGTATAATCTCAAGTCATCGATCCTAGGCTATTCGTGAGAAGTCAAGGGTAGGTACCATCCTACACACACATCACTTCCCGATCCTAGAATCCAGACAACCAGACACTTGCGAAAGGCAAGGCAGAAATCTAGAAACGGAAGGAGTACCCTTACCCTATTCTCTTCTACTCGGTCCAAGATAGGGAGAGAAGATTAGAGAGGGGTAGTATCGAAAACACTCCCACCCTAGTAGGAGGCCATCTCAGAGGGTACAAAAGGGTGCCAAAAGATGGGCAATGAACCCCTCAGGTTAGAAAAAGAAGAATAATCAACATGTCTGAATGAGTACCCAGAATGATAGTTAAGGCAAAAGGCACTAAAAGATGGGCAATGTCCCCACGGGTCAAAACAAAAACAAAAAACAAACAAACCTGTCCAAATATGTGCCACATAGAAAAGAGCAAAAAAATAGGAAAAACCCAAAGAGGCCGAACCCCAATGGGTAATTTGAGTGAGAGTAGAGAAATCCCTCTCAACATCTTCAAACTCTATCAAGGACTTCCTCTATACTCTTCCTCCTTAAACCCCTTGTGTAGGGTAAACCGACCAAATCCAGGTGGAATCCAAGCCGATCAAAGGAAGAAGGTTAGAAGGATTCTAGGTAGGGAACTTTATTTTTGCACATGGTATCTACCACTTGAGTCTTAACAAAACCCTAAAGATCGATGAACTGTCTCAAATACCAGTTTTTCATCCACAAAAAGTGAATATTTCCAAAATCCAAAAAAAAGTGAATATTTAAAAAAAAATGATGAATATTTAAAAATCCAAAAAAAATGATAAATATTTCAAATCCAAAAAAATGAATATTTCAAAAACCCAAAAGAAATGAATATTTCAAAAAAAATCCAAACAAAAATTTTGAATATTTCAAAAAAAATCCAAAAAAAGAATGTATTCAAGAAAATCCAAAAAAAAGCTCAGTCATGATCATTGCCTTAGTTGTATCCATGTTTATTTGACTGTCATACATATTTCTATTTCCTTTATTGCATATCCACTTTTTACTTTAATTACCTTGTTAAGAAGGCTCTTCTCTTTGACATAAGTCAAAGTTGACCATAATAGGCAAAGGGATGAGTCACGGTGAAGATCTAATCCCCTTTTTATCAAGTGCTTCAGGCATTTCAATGTAAGAGGAGAGGATTCACACCATGGTAGGTAAGTTCTCTTAACCCTTACCCCTATTTCATTTAAGTCATTTGTTTTATTCTACCTTGTTAAGAAGGCTCCTCCCTTTGACTCAAAATCAAGGCGAACGATATATAAGCAAAGGGATGAGTCATGATGAAAATTTAATCATTTTTGTTAAGTGTTTTCAGGAGCTAAAGAAGCAAAAGAGAAGGGCCATCAGGCAACCTTTTAAGTCCAACAGGTGAATTGGTGAGATCAGTGTTCCCCAAGGAACGTCATGCCATCCTTGTGGCGAAAAGAGAGGAAGCGCCACCCAACTGAACATTATCGTGGAGCTGTATTCCGTCAGAAGGCAAGACAAGGATGGACCAGAGATGCGGATGAATCAGGCGGTCGATAGACCACGCCTGAAGACTTCATTCAAATCCACATTCTCATCAATCTCACATCATCACCATCACTTCATTTTTGCACTTCACATCACTCCTGCTATCTGTCACCTAGTTATGTTAGGTCCATTTGATACGTATTACATGCATTAATGTTGAAGACCTTGAGAGTGAAAATGACTGGGCCTGAGGTCCCCTTCAACAAAATCTGCGACGGCATGGTCATTTCTTCACACTCACGGATAAGCCAAAATTAAACATTGGAGGGACGATGGTTCCTAATTGGGTGTCTTGACCTCCAATATACAATCTATATCTTCAACTATTTTCTACATAATTTTCTATGTTTTCATATCCATCTCTTTTCTCATCTTTTATTCCATCATGTTTTATTCTTTTCTTTCTTTTATCCCATCATGTTTTATTCTTTTCTTTCTTTCATTCCATCATGTTTTATTCTGTCCTTTCTTTTATCCCACCGTGTCTTTTATTTTATCCCACCGTGGCAATTGTCATGCCATTGTTTCTTCTTTCCCATCATTCTATGTTAGTCCCACCATTATCTTTCAATCCCACTATGGCTTAAGTCTGTTTTGTCATTTTCCGAATACTCAATTTTTTGCCAGAGCATGATTCATGGTTTTCATGATACCCGAGCAATTTTGTTATGCTTAAACGAACCCGTTTAGAACTTGAGGTTATTCCACTCAGAATTAAACTGAGTATTATGGTGAAACTTGAATGAACTTGAGATTCCAAATATGATAGATTGGTATTCTTTTCATTTTAAGATCAACTTCTCTTTTAAAACTTTAGCCCCTCACAGTACAAGAACACCACAAAGTTTGGGTTGCTGGCTGATGATGAACCTACAGATTTGAGGACTCCTCACCACGCTGAGGGTTGGCTACATCCTTTATCCTTTATCCTTTAATTTCCATCTCTCGTGCCAAGGGCATGCCTTTTACCAGTCAATTATATGAGGTTTTGATAGAACATGAAGGTGATCTAGAATACTCAGAGAGATTCATATTGCTGGATCGGGTAGATAAGAGTGTCTATATCTACACCTTGATGTCACCTTTTCAGTCCATCATCATTCCATTCCGCTATATTCATTTATGCTCATGTGCATTCCATTACAGTTCACTCTGAATCACTCCGCTTCATTACATGCCATTCCCTTACAAAGCCGACATCAAGGCGAGGCAAGCTGTAGACACGCCAAATTCGCCTAA
This sequence comes from Cryptocoryne crispatula var. balansae, assembly GCA_036172225.1. Lineage (NCBI taxonomy): Eukaryota > Viridiplantae > Streptophyta > Magnoliopsida > Alismatales > Araceae > Cryptocoryne > Cryptocoryne crispatula. Next base: position 27,583,395 of record CM069927.1, read on the forward strand.
TTCGGAGCATAAAACTCATGTTTTATAGGGCAACATGTATGATTGACCTTATAATGATTCCGGGTCTTTTAAAGTTGATTTGGAGCTTCGCCGAATGAAATCGGATGCATTCCAAAGCCGCAAAAAGCCATAAATTCCGAGCGAAAGACACACGTAACTCGTGTAAACATGGAAATTGGCTGATTGACCAATGCCTAATGATCATGCATTAAAGTTTATGGTCATATTCACACTCCGGACAAGTTTTGTTGCATACCGTGCCTTTCCGGTTTGCCGTCGGAGTCATTTTGACCTGTATCGGATCTTCTGTTCACTACCCTAACTTCCGGACAAAATTCTGCAGTTTTGGAGGGTGTGATAGCTGATCCACTTCTATAGAGAGATTATTCGGCCTGTTATCTTTCCAACGCAACAAACAACGTCGAATTCCGAGTTCGGGAGTGTTCGTAATGGCTTCCGGAAGAAGGACGCGCAAAAATGGTCCCATGCGCCCGGGTCCCTGGTCACATGCGCCCAGGACAAAGGGCACATGCCCATGCGCCCTACAAGTGAGGCACGTGACCTTGTTCCCTCACTTGAGGGCATATGCGCCATGCCCTTGAGGCACGAGGGAACCAGTTTTTCACCGGGACTCTACTGCTGAACGGATCGACTTGATAAGGTCAAATTTTTTGGGAAAAGTGCCATGCGCCCCCATTGGGAGGCACATGCACCCCTCAGTGGGGCGCATGCGCCCTGCACCAGGGCGCATGCCCCCTGGGGTAGGGCACAAGGAGCCCTATTTTGTAGTCTTGATCGCGCCGTTCGTTTTCCTATAAATTAACTCTGATTCTGGTCGTTCCAAAGGCATGAGCACGACCCCCCAGGCATCTCAAGACGTCCAACCTCCCTCCTGCATTGATTTTGTGATTTTTAGAGAGATAATTTAGAGTTTTTAGAGAGAGAAAAGTCGGTTCAAGAGAGAGGAAGGCTGGTCTGTAGGTGATCTGCCAGGTCTCTCTTCTTCGTCCTCTACAGCAGTGTGATCTTTTGCCCGAGCTCTCTTCATCAAAGTTCTTCCTCTCCAAGTCTTCTTAAGTTTTCAATCGACGAAACTTGTTTCCGAGGTCGGGTCTGGTCGTGACAAGCGCAGAAGCAAAGTCGCACCTGGCAGATCCTGGACTGCTGCTCGGCTTTTTTGACAACACAGATTTGGCCATATCTCTCTCTATTCAACTCAGAATCTTTCTGTTCTTTTTCCTATCTCTTTATTTAGTAATTCTCCATCCTCCTATAATTTTTTTACATTTTTTTGCATTAATTTTAGTCTGTTATTCTGAAAATAAAAAAGAGAGGTTAGAGATAACCCGAATCCGGTCAGTTTCTAGTCAGTTGAGTGTTTCATGTTATTCTCTTTACATATACTCCACTTTGTCTAGTTCCAATAGTCTTTTCACTTTTTTATTTGTCTAGTTGCACAAAAAATCAAGCACCCACGCGTTGAGGACTCTTCTTCATCGCCCGGCCGAAGAAGGAGAAGCTTTAACCCGCACTCTTCACGTTAAGGTACACACGGTCATTTTAATTCTATAGATCGGAACCCACGGTTCCTGGCGACCACATGTATTAATTTTCTTCTTCTCACCCTCCTCCCACATGACCCGAACCATCTATTTGGTGATCGAGCGACGCCAAGGGATGAAAGTTTGGGGATCAATGTGAGTGTGGGACCGAGGTGAGAGTTGCTTTCTGTACTTTATTCCTTTCTTTTCTCATCCCCTCTTGAGATGACGATCTGGATTCACGGGCTTCCCTGAAAAGGAGAGGACCCTGTCAAATTTTCAGAGTCGACAGCAGGAACCAGTTTTAATGAAGAAAGGGGTGGTTCACGCATGAACCGGTGTAAAAGGTGACAAAATGAAAAGAGGGCCACGTGGGGCCAATATGAAGGTACTATAAAGAGGTGGTCCACGCGGGGACTGATTTGAAAATAAGTTGGTTCATGCGGGAACCGAGTTGGAAAAGAAAGGTGGTTCACGCGGGAACCGGTTTATAAGAAGAAAAAAGTGGTTCACGCGAGAACCGGGTTGAAATTAAAGACAAGCAAGTCAAGTCCACATGGGGACAATCTTAAATAAATGTTAATAGCGATTTTAAAGGTAAATTGACATGGAAAAGGTAAGGGGCAAGCCAGTTCGCGTGGGAACCAAATCAGAAAACAACTAGTTGCACGGATCAATCAAGCTAGCACGGTTGAAGGCATTGGTTATCCCACTGTGGTCGCCAAAAAGCTGTCGACTCCAGAAATGGGTTCCGGATCGGCACCTTAAGAGAGGGTGATGATGGAATAGGGGAAAAGGGAGTGAATTGGAAAACACTAGGAAAGCGGTAAAAAGTCCTCACCTCAGTCCCACACTCACATTGATCCCTGAACTTTCATCTCACGGCATCGCTCAAGCACCAAAGATTGTTCGGGTCATGTGGGAGGAGAGTGAGGAATAAAATGACTTAGAACATAAAAGAGGTGGTCATCAGGAGTCGCGGGCTCCGCTTTATGGAATGTAAATTAAGAGATGAGTTGACCGTGTGTACCATAGCGCGAGAGATGATATGTGGGTTAAACCTTCTTCCTCGTCGGCTGGCCAATGAAGAAAAGTCCAACCGGTGATGGCTTGATAAACTTGTGCAACCTAATACAATAAAACAAGTGAAGAGTTTGATTAGACTTATGAGAAGTGTAGTAACTATAGAGAGAAGTGAAAAAGGAAGCAATTGGAATCGGACTCACCGGCTTCAGGGTGAGCCTTAACACTTCTTTGTGTATTTTTTGTGAAATAAAATTATTCAAAAAATAAATAAAAATGATGCTAAAATGATTCTGGATGAATGATGAAGACATAGAAACTTGAATGGCACAAATCAGAGCTAAAATGGAGAAGATATCACCAATATAGCCGGACAGCGCACTGGATTGAATGTGCCCTGGGTTTAAGGGTACGGTGGGCATGCCCTAGGTGTGAGGGCGCGGTCTGCGCGCCCTTGGTTCGGGGGCGCGCTGCACTGTCTAGCACAACTTCTGTGTAGAGCTCTCCACGAACATTACTGATGTCAGAATTGAGTGCTGCTTATTGTAGTAGATAGAAGACTTGCAGGGGAAAAGTTCTTATGTTGATGACTTCTCCGAAATCAACCTGTAGAAGTCTGTAAAAATCTGAAAGTGAACAGACATGGAAAAGTAAAACCTGGATACGCGCCCTTGGTGAAGCAATCACCACGGACAAACGGAAAGTCAAAATCGAATGTCGTTAGTTGAAAATGAAAGAGGACGATGAGTGGAACAACTCTTCTATTGAAGACTTTTGCAGCAGGAGCCCTGGATTTTCTACAGAAGCTGATGAAGTTGATTGATGCAGAACGCACGAATCGGGCCTCTCCTTCGCCTCGGGATCGATCTCTCGACGTCAAATCGCCTTTGGATGTCAGGACGTCTTTGGGAGAGAGCTTGGACGACCTCAGGATGAGCTAGGTATGGGGGATTAACCTTGGGTCATTGGGAATAGCCCTCAATTTATAGAGAAAGGAAACCGGTGCAAAGCTTGGAAACTAGACCGACCACGCCCCCACTTTTCAAAAGAAGCGAGGGCGCTCTGGGCGCGTCCTCGATCCAAGGGCACGCAGGGCGCTCCCCCACCTTGGGGGCGCGGTCTGTGCCCCCCTGTTTCAAAGCAGGCGGGGGCGCGTTACACGTCTCACTGCTAAAAATTGATGAAATCTTCCAGAAATTGCTAAAAATTCGACTTGACAAACGTAACATGCCCCTGACCCGGGGGCGTGGTCAAAATAACCATAATTAATGATGGTAACCTTCCAACAATATGGTTTAGAAGGTGCTAATCGGAGTTATTTCCGATTTTCGGAAACTAACCGCGCCCTCGCGTTTCAAAGGAAGAGGGGGCGCACAGGGCGCGCCCCCAGTTTGAGGGTGCGCAGGGCGTGCCCCCAGGTTGAGGGTGCGGTGACCGCGCCCTCCTATTTTAAAGGGGTGGGGCTGCGGTACACTCTCTCTCCTACACGCGCATTCTGCTGGCCGTAACTTGCAAATGGGATGTTCGATTCGACTCCCGTTTGTTGCATTGGAAAAAGGGCCTTCAACCACACCTCCTCAAGTCGATAAACCAACTAGCATGACTCCCAAGACATTCACACGGGGCTTTCTATAGGTTTACCCTCTCGCGAAAAGCCAAAAAGTGTGGCGAAGCTCCGAAAGAGCACGGTTCCGGTCGAGGAATCTTAGGTCAACTCGGAATGACTTAAAATGATGACTAAACGAGTCCGATACGGTCGAAAATTTCGAAATCATCGAAAAATCTGAGATTAACCCGATAAATGTGAACCGAAACTTGGAAAAGCCGTAAAACCCTAAAATCGACTGAAATGGCCGTATGGCCCCGGTTGATGAAATATATGGCTAGGATCGACCCGAACGACTCGAAAAGACCCAGTGATGACCGGAAAGGCCTAACACGTGGTACAAGATAGTTGTGTCAGTACAGATTGAAAAAGCCATAACGAAAGTCATCATTGACTGACGACTACCGAAATGACTTCCCAGAAACCCTGAATGTTATGGAACACATGCGGGACTCCCGAGAACTTCAATTAAGGACTGTTCAAGGTCGGTCATCGAGCAAGCTCCATGTTTTCACAATTCACGTGTGGCTCTCGCTTGAAGGTTACAGTATTGTTTAGAAAATCATCGGTCCATTCCCAACTCACAAGGGGCTCCACCAGTGTTCTTAGCTCATCTCCACGAGGTAATACGAATCAAATAATCGGTCAAATAATGGATATTGCCAATGGAATAAGAGTCTAGGGCTCCGAATCAAGCCAATTTGGCCTGTCTACAACCATACCAGCCCAGAGGTGGGAATTGGGCTAGAAAGCCAATCAATCGCATTCAAGAGGAGAGGTGTGAGGACCTTGAAATATGTCAACATAAGATATGGCTCACATGGGATATTGGATGGAGGTTTGCTTGAGTTGACGAGCTGTTAGAAACGGGCTCGCCCTTGAGTGGTTCTTTCTGCTCTTCCTCCTCCGTGAACAACTGGGCCAGAGATGAATTCAGGTTATCCACTTCTTCCTCATGTTATGGTGCCCTCCTCTTCTTCATTGTAGTGACTGGTTCTTCTTCGTCTACGGCCATCATCATGGTCTCCCCTTTGATGAAGAATTTTTGGTGCCCCATGGCATGTTTTGGCTGGTAGATCATCCTTGGAAAGAAACTTGGCTCATAGCCGAGCCCTTGCCTTCTTGGTCTCTGCACAACTTTGATGGGGTGTACACCCCCTGCAACTCCTTACCCAACCCTTTTCCTGGTTGATTTCCCATTCTCTTCATCATCCGCCAAACAACCATATCTAAGGGCAAGGTCGCCAATGTCATGACCCCGGGTAGCTCTATAGTTAAGACTAGCGGTTAAATAGATTTTGACAATGGCAATGTAGAAGAGAGATCACTCATGTCATTTAGAATTGGGACGTTGGTTACCTTGATGACCTGCCCTTTGTATGGGAACTTCACACATTGATGATTGGTAGAGAAACAACTCCTATTACCTCAAGATATGGGCATCCCAATATGGCTTTAAACGTGGGGTCCAGTTCTAGAATATGGAACTCGGTGGTGACAGTACACAATCTGAGCCTTACTTCCAACGTGTCCACCCCTCATGCTGGTGGAAGACTTGATTTCTTCATCGGAGATGCCGTATAGCTACAATGTTTCTAGCAGCATGACATTTATTGATGCTTCGATGTCAATCAAGAAGGATTTGATCTCTATGCCTCTAATGACCACCGCAAGGCGTACTTTCTGATCTCTGGCCATGCCAACTCCTCTTATGTGAATGTAAGTGATGGGTGCTCACTCCTAGCGGTCAAGACAGTGATGCTTTTTTGGGTGGGAGGTTCTCATTGACCATGACCTGCTGCAAGTAATACTGTAGAATTTTTTAATGATTCTTTGACCTCTTTATAAACTTCAGAATTAAAATTTGTGCCGACATTTTATCCAGATGCTTCAACAAGTCATATGTTGTGCCGGGCAATGGTTCCTCTATCACCTCCTCTTCTGCCTGCTCCTATGACTACATCCCAGCTTGGGGGAAGATCCTTTGGAACAACCTCCCGCTCTTAAGTACCGGCGCCAGCATGGTAGGGGGAGTGGTGATGGTGGTGATGGTATGGCATGTTGGGGTGTTGTGGGGCCTGAGGTAGGTAAGGGTTGTGAGTGTTAGATTATGGTGGTAGTTGATAGGTTAGGTGGTGGTTGAGGCATTGGTGTTAATGATTGGATGATGAGAGGTCGTGGGGTGGTGGTGGTTGGTGGGTTGGGTGATGGTTGGATTATGAGGGGCCGTGGAGTGGTGGTGGTTGATGGGTTAGGTGCTAGTTGGCATGTCGGTGCAATCTAATTATTAGGCATTAGGGAGGATTAATGGTTGGTGATGGCAGTGTTAATAAAGTTGGGTTTTGGGGTGCTTGGGTAAGTTGTTGGCCGGGGGTGGCTCTTGGTATGGAGAGTATGGTACGGGTTGTGGGTGGAGCTGGTCTTGCGGACATGGTGGAAGTTTGATCCTCCACCTGCCAACCTTGTGAGTGGTTGGTTGACTCCTTGATTACAGAGTGGACCAGGCCAATCTGTGGATTTGGTGGTGCTGGTGCCGGTGCTTGAACGGGTGCATGTACTGGGAGCAGGTCTTGAACCCCAGGCTAGGCTGCTGCTGTGCTTGCTATTGTTGGCACCGTGGTTGATTATATCGTGCTTTCATTGCCTATATAGACTCTACCATCTGTGCCCAGTCGATGTTCCCTTGATCGTTAAGATCGTGAATGTAGTCCTTAAATTGGTACTGATGGTATGTGCAGTACTTTGACATGTCTGCATTTGCTGGCCATGCCTCTCTCTTTTTCGGGAGCGCCAAAAGAATTAAGAGCGTAGAACCATTCAAGGGCAGATCCTTCCAATGACCATCGGAAGAGAAAAGTAAGGGCTTTGCAGTCATTCTTTCAAAAGGCAGAGTCATACAAGAAACTCTTGAGGTGTGTGAAGGGATTATCAGTCCCATTATAACATTGAAAGACTAGGATTTCTAAAGGAGGAATGTGTAGAACTAGGAAGGATAGGATTGAAATTTCAGGAGCAGCCATGGAGTCCAGTTGGTGCTTTAGTTCTTCAAAATACTCATCCATTCGGTTGAGCTTATCAACAAAGGCTTGAGTGAGGTTGGGTTCCTGAGCCACTAGTGTTGGCACGTGAGTTGTAGGATAATTAGAAGGAGATGGAAGTGGTGGGTTGGAGGGAGGAACCGACGTAGGATTTGATGGGTGCCCCATGACTAGGTGAGTGAGCAAGGAGACACGACAGGGTTGCCCAAAAGAGGTAATGATCAAAGGCCTAGCTGCTGATTGGGGTGGTGAAGGGGCTTGGTTGCCCTCAACTTGGTTTACGAGCATCTTGCCCTTAGTGGTGGATTGGATGATTGCAAAGGTCTCGGGATCAAGGTGAAGAGATAGATCCTTAAGAGCTTGTTCTATACTATGTGAAGTGGACCAGTGAGTAGGATCTTGGACTTCAAGTTCCATCACGGCATTAACACGGCCCTCTAGTTGTACCATCAGTTGTTGAAGCTCGTAGTGACCCGTCTTGTATTCTTCTTGCTCGTAGTAGTTTGACATCCCAATGAGTCTTCCAGACCTTAGCATCATGGGTATCCTATCCAACTAAAGAGATGGTTGAAAGAGCAAGTGGAACATGCAATTGAAAAAATGTTTTTGTTATGTTTTGTTTTCTTTGAGTTTTTCTTTTCAATTTTGGGGTTGGCAAACAAGTTGTACACAAAATTAAAGAGATTTTTTCTTTGTTTTAAGTGTTTTTAAAGAAGGATTTTTTTAAAAATTTTGGTGAGCAAGCAAGTTGTGCAAACAAGTTCTTAGAATGACTACTCGACAATTTTTGGGTTCAAACCTTAGATTAGATAGATTGTTAGCAATTGTTCACTCAAGTTGGGTATGGTTCCTATTGCTCTAATCTCCAAGACATAAGGTTGTCACACAATCACACGAGTAGGTACTTGGGTTCTTTAGGGTTTTAGGATGAATGGTACAACCAGCCCAATCATGCGAAGAGGAATACTCCACAGATGGGGACTTACGGAGGCCTTGATGGAAACAACCAAATAAACTAGGAAGGAATATCCTAGAAGAGAGGTTAGAATTCACCAAGAAAGTGTTTGGAGGCTGAGGGTGTGTTGGGTGAGAGAGCCCCCGCCTCGAATGCCCTACAGATCGAAATAAGCTCAGTACCCAATGCAAAACACTAATGCAAAAGTAAAAATGGAGGCTAAGAGGAGGAGAAGAAGCAATCAATATACGCAAACATGAAATGAAATTAAGCTATCAAATGTAATCAAAACAAGCAATCATAGAACAAGACAAGTAACTAGAAACTAGTAACTAAAAGGTGGTTCGCACGGAAACTGGTTTCTGAATGAGTGTGCATGTGGGGACAGATCTGAAGTTGAAGGAAAATGGTGGTTCACATGGGGACCGATCTGAAAATAAAGTGGCTAATGTAGTAGCCGAGTTTTAGAAAGGTGGGTGGTTCACGCGGGAACCACTTTTTTAAAGGAAAGGGGTGGTTCACGCGGGAACCGATTTGTTTGGCTGGAAAAGGGAAGGAAGGTTATGTAGGGCCAATTTAAAAGTGGTGCAAAGGGGTGGTCCATGCGGGGACCGATCTAAAAGTGGGTTGGTTCACGCGGGAACCAGTTTAGGAAAGGGGGTTGGTTCATGTGGGAACCTATTTTTGGAAGAAAAGGGTGATTCACGCAGGAACCAGTGTAAAAGACGACAAAAGTGAAAGAGGGCCACATGGGGCCAATCTAAAGGTTTTGCAATGGGGTGGTCCACGCGGGGACCAATTTGAAAGTAGGTTGGTTCACGCAGGAACCGGTTTTTAAAAGGAAAAGGGTGGTTCACATGGGAACAAATTTTGAAATTAAAAAAGAGAAAATCAGATTCACACGGGGACAATCTTAAAAGGAAAGGTAAATAGAAAACTTTTAAGGTAAATGAGAATGGGAAAGGTGAAAGATGAGCCGGTTCGTGTAGGAACCAATTCGGAAAATAACTAGTTGCATGGATGAATCAAGCTAGCACGGTTGAAGACATTGGTTGTCTCACCGTGGTCGCCACAAAGCTGTCGATTTAGAAAATGGGTTTGTCATTATTTGGATCTTCACCTCAAGAGGGGATGATAAAGAAGGAAGGAAACACGGAAAAACTCTCAACTCAGTCACACACTCACATTGATCCCCAAACTTTCATCTCTCGGCGTTGCTCGAGCACTTAAGAGATGGTTCGGGTCGTGTGAGAGGAGAGTGAGGACGGAAAGAAACTTAATGCATAAAGGAATGAATGTAGGTGGTTTCCAGGAACCGTGGGCTCCGCTTTAAATGAAATAAAATGCAAATTGAGTAATGGATGACCATGTGTATCATAGCGCCGGAAAAAGTGTGTGCGGGTTGAACCTTCTTCTTCAGCCGGCCGATGAAGAAGAGTCTCCAACCGATGCTAGCTTGATAAATCTATGCAACTAGAATAATGAACCAAGTGAAGAAAATTGATTAGACCTAGGTGAAGTGTAGAAACTGTAAGAAGAAAGATAATGAAGATAAATTGGATTTGAACTCACTAGATTGGGGTGAACCCTATTTTTTTTTTATGGATGGTAAAAAAATGAAAAACTAAATTAAAATGACCTAAAAATTCTATAGATGAAATAGAAGAGACATAGGGAGTAGGATGGCTCGGATCGGAGCTGGAATGAGCGAAAGAAGCCGGTTCGGATGGCTTGCTCTCAGGTAAGTGCAGTATCATATCGGCGTGACTTTGGTGAAGAGGCTTCTATTGTTGACTCTGATGTTGAAATTGAGTGTCGTTTATTTTTACAGATAGATAACTTGGAGAGGAAGAGATCTTATGTTGACAACTTCTCCAGAATTGCCTGTACAGACCAGTAAAATTTCTAGAATTGAATAGATGTAAAAATAGAACCTGGTTGCACGCCCTCGATGAAGTAATCACCACAAACAAACGACATGTTGGAATCGAGTGCTGTTAGCTGAAAATGAAAGAGAACGTAGAGATGCAGCTTTCTTCTGTTGACCACTTTGGCAGAACACATCCTAAGAATTCTGTAGAGGCCGGTGAATAACATAAAATGTAGAGAGCATGAATCGGGTCTTCTTCTTCATGTCGGGGTCGATCTCTCAACAATGGATCAGAGTAGAATGTGAAAGAAAGCATGGAGAAGAGCTTGGACAACCTCTGGACATGCTAGAGAATGTGTGGTAACCCTCAATCATTAAGAATGACCCTCAATTTATAGAAGCAAGACTGGTGCAAACTATGGAAAGAAACCGACCGCACCCCCGAGTTGGGGCTGCGCAGGCCGCGCCCTCAAAATGAGGGCGTGCAGGTTGCACCTTCTGGTTGAGGGCATGGTGAGTGCGCCCCCACCTCGTGGGTGCATTCAATGCGTTATTGCTAAAATACTTTGGAAAATTCTAAAAAATTGCTAAGGTTGACAAAATGAATGCGCCCCCGACTCGAGGGTCAGGTCAAAATAAATGTTTTAAAGGAGGGAAACCTTCCAAAAATCGGTTTGGAAAGCCCAAACTGGGGTAAATTTTTAGTTTCCAGAACCGACCGTGCCCTCAATCTGGGGGTGCACAGACAGGACCCTTGGTTTGAGGGTGTGTAGACCGCACCCTCACTTTGAGGGCGTGCTGACTACACCCCCATTTTGGGGGCGCATTCCATTCTCTCTCCACCACGCCTCTACATCCGTGAGCCGTAACTTGCAAACAGGATGTCCATTTCGAATCCCGTTTGTTGAGTATGAAAGAGGACTCACAACCGTAGCTCTCCAAATTGATAAACCAGTTGGCACACATCCTGAAACTTCTATACGGGATTTTAAGCTCTAGGTTACGATTTCGAGGATGCCAAAAGCCAAAGCGGTGATCTAAAAAGACACAGTTTCGATCGAGGAGCCTAAGGTCAGCTTGGGATGACTTTAAAACAATGATAGAACAAGTCCAGTATGATCGAAAAACTCAGAATCATTGAAAAGGCCGAGAATAACCAGATAAACATGAAACGAAACTCGAAAAAGTTGAGAATAACCGGGAAACCCTAAAATCAACCGAAACAACTGTACAACACAGGTTGGTGACAATAGACACCTAGGGTTGGCCCGGAGGACCCTAAAAGGCCAGGTGATGATCAGAAAGACATAACACGTGGTCTGGGATAGCCGTGATAGTACGGATTGGAAAGCTGTGCTAAAAGTTATTATAGACCTGCGACTACCAAAATGACTTGCCAGAAACCCAATTGTTACAGAATTCATGTGGGGCTTCTGAGACCTTCAATTATGGATCATTAAGGGTTGGTCATATAGCAAGCTTTGTGTTTTCACAATTAACACATGGCTCTCACTTGAAGATTACGTCATTACTCCAAAAATTTCTTGTCCATTCTCAACTCACGTGGCTTTCCACTGACATCCTTGGCTTATCTCCAAAAGGTGATCTGTATCAGATAATGGTCAGATAAAGAGTATTGCCAATGGAATAAGAGTTTAAGCCCCAAATAAGACTAAATTGGCATGTCTACAATTATATGATGAGAATGACTGATCTCATTGATCAACATTGTGGGATACTAAGATACGCGCATAGGTGCACATTAGTGTAATGAGTTTACTGAATTTACCAATTTAGAAAACTAGATTGGTATCTTACCGAACTGTCTATCAAGTTATTTTAACATCACAGTAGCATAGTTAGATCTTTGACATGAGTCGTCAATGATATCTTACCGGACATATCTTGTACTTTTACTATTGACTTATAGATCACCATCTGATGGTCCAGCATAGTTAATGTATTGGATGCAAGAGAAACCTAGTGGAGACAATTAAGCGAACAACAAGGGATCGTTCACTCTCAGTAGGAGAAAGAGAATACCCTATGAGATAGCATTCTAAATCCTTGGCCAAGGTACTTAGGATAACTGGAAAGAAAGTTTTCTAATTGATCTGATATTAAATACAAGTATAGGATCATTTAAAATCAGAATATTTAGAGGTTGACAGTTGATGTCAAACCCTTGACTAACCAGGACATTGGATGAATAAGGATTTAAATCTATATGGTAATTGATTATGAAAAGATTCAATGGATGTTATTTAACTCTTCAAAGTCATTTGGGATCATAGGATGTGGCTTGTACCCTTTATGATCAAAAAGCCATCAAAACTGTAAACACGCCAAATTGGCCTGATTCAGAGACTGAGACTCTTATTCCATTGGCGATATCCATTATTTGACCATTATCTAATCTGGATTACCTCATGGAGATGAGCTAAGGATGCTGGTGGAGCCCCTTGTGAGTTGGGAATGGACCGATGATTTCCGGAATAATGTCGTAATCTTCAAGTGAGAGCCACGCGTGAACCGTGAAATCACGAAGCCTGCTCAATGACCGACCTTGAATGGTTCTTAATTGAAGGTCTCGGGAGTCCCGCATGTGTTCCATAGCATTCAGGGTTTCTGAGAAGTCATTTCGGTAGTCGTCGGTCAATGACGGCTTTCGTTATGGCTTTTTCGATCTGTACTGACACGGCTATCCTGGACCATGCGTTAGGCCTTTTCAGTCATCACCGGATCTTTTCGAGTCAACCAGGTCAATCCTAGCCGTATATTTCATTAACCGGGGTCATACGGCCATTTCGGTCGATTTTAGGGTTTTAAGGCTTTTCCGAGTTTCAGTTTACGTTTGCCGGGTTAATGTCATATTTTTCAATGACTTCGGATATTCTGATCGTACCGGATTTGTTTGGTCAACATTTTAAGTCATCCCGAGCTGACCCAAGATTCCTCGACCGGAACCATGCTCTTTCGGATCTCCGCCGTGATTTTTGGCTTTTCGCGAGAGGGTAAACCAGAAGAAAACCTTGTGCGAACATCTCGGGAGTCATGACGGCTGGTTTACTGACTTGAGGAGGTGCAGTTGAAGGCCCTCTTTCCAACGCAACAAACAGGAGCCGAATCGGACATCCCGTTTGCAAGTTACGGCCCGCGGAACGTGCGCATAGGAGAGAGAGTGTACCGCGCCCCCGCCCCCTTTGAAATAGGAGGGTGCAGTCACCACGCCCTCAACCTGGGGACGCGCCCTGCGTGCCCTCAAACTGGGGGTGCGCCCTGCGGTTTCCTTTGAAATGCGGAGGCGTGGTCAGTTTTCGAAAATCAGAAAATTCCCCGATTTACACCTTCTAAACCGGATTTTTGAAAGGTTGCCATAGATATTTTTTGATTATTTTTACCGCGCCCCCGGTTCGGGGGCGCGTTACGTTTGTCAAGTCGATTTTTTAGCAATTTTTAGAAGATTCCATTGATTTTTAGCAGTGAGAAGCGTAACGCACCCCCGTTTCCTTTGAAATAGTGGGGTGCGCAGACCGCGCCCCCATGTTGAGGGCGCACCCCTGGTTTGAGGGCACGCCCTTCCCTCCTTTGAAAGGTGGGGGCGCAGTCGGTCTAGTTTCCACGTTTTGCACCAGTTTCTCTCCTCTATAAATTGAGGGCCATTCTCAATGACCCATGGTTAATCCCGCTTGCCTAGCTCATCCTGAGGTCGTCCAAGCTCTCTCCCAAGGCTGTCCCAACGTTCAAAGCCGATCCGACGTTGAGAGATGGATCCCGAAGCGAAGGAGAAGCCTGAACCGTGCATTCTGCAGCAACCGAAATTCATTGGCTTCTGTAGAAAATCTGGAACTCTTGCTGCGAAAGTCTTCAATAGAGGAGTTGTTCCTCTCTTCGTCCTCTTTCATTTGAAACTGACGGCATTCAATTATGACTTGCCGTTTGTCTGTAGAAATTTCTGCACCAAGGGCACGCATCCAGGTTCTATTTTCCATATCCATCCACTTTCAGAATTTTTACAAGCTTATACAGATAGATTCCGGAGAAGTCATCAACAGAAGAACTCTTCATCTCTAAGTCTTCTGTCTATTGCAACAAACATTACTCAATTCCAACATCGGAACTGCCCATGGTGAGCTCTTCACCAAAGTTGCGCCAGACAGTGCAACACACCCCTGAATCAAGGGCGTGCAGACCGCGCCCTCGCACCTAGGGCGCACCCACCGTGCCCTTAGACCCAGGGGACATTTAGTCCTGTGCGTTGTCTGGCCATATTGGTTATATCTTCTCCGTTTTAGCTCCGATTTGAGCCGTTCAAATTTCTATGTCTTCGTCATTCATCCAGAATCATTTTAGTATCATTTTTATTTAGTTTTTGCATAATTTTATATCACAAAAGATACATAGAAAAGGGGTTAAGGCTCACCCCGAAGCCAGTGAGTTCGATTCCAATTGCTTCCTTTCTTATCTTCTTACTATAGTTACTACACTTCTCACAAGTCTAATCAAACTCTTCACTTGTTTTATTGTCTTAAGTTGCATAGATTGATCAAGCTAGCATCAGTTGGACTCTCCCTCATCGGTTGGCTGACGAGGAAGAAGGTTTAACCCACATATCATCTCCCGCGCTAAGGTACACACGGTCAACTCATCTCTTGATTTACATTCTATAAAGCGGAGCCCGCGGCTCCTAGCTACCACCTCTTATCATGTTCTAAGTTAATTCATTCTCACTCTCTTCCCCACATGACCCGAACCATCTCCGGTGCTCGAACGACGCCGTAAGATGAAAGTTAGGGGATCAATGTGAGTGTGGGACCGAGGTGAGGACTCTTTACCGCTGTCCAGGTGTTTTCCGATTCACTCATCTTTTTCCTCTATTCTATCAACACCTTTTCTTGAGGTGCCGATCCGGAACCCATTTTCGGAGTCGACAAAAACTATTATTGAATAATAGTTTTAATTTAATTTAAAGGAATTATTCTTTTAAATTAATTAAATGTTTTAATCAAATTAACTATTAGGTCTAGTGGGTCACACATTAGATATGATCCACAAGACAAGGGCATAGGCATAATTATATAGATGTTTTGGGTTTTTGTGACAAATTCTAACTTCTATAAATAAATGGCTTGTGAAGCCAAATCCTAACAAACCATAGGGTTGGAGCACAGCCCAAGCAACCTCCCTTCCTTCTCTCTCCTTTATAAGGTGATTTCATATGGTCAAGCTTGGGTATGGAAGGTTTCTCAAGGCTTGAAGGAAGGAAGAACTCTCTTTTTACTTCATATTCAGTGTTTGGTTTTCAAGTTCTGCATCAACCAAGGCAAAGACAATGGATTATGAGGAATCAAAATTTTTTACTACCATAGATTGATTCCTTACTTTTGTCCCACCATGCCTTTCATATTTTATCCCACTATGGCAGTCTTTGCCTCATGATGTCTTTCAATTCCATTATGATCTAGCCCTCTAATTTGTTTACATATCCCACCATGTTCTTCTTCGTGTCCCACCATTTCCTACAGGTGCATGTCTCGTTCTGGCATCATGCCGCAACTCAATGTATTCATGCCACCCAAGCAATATTTTATGGTGTTTCATGAGAGCCCTCTTAGAACATAAGGTTTTCAATTTAGGACTTAATCAAGTGTTTTAGAAAACTCTAATGAACCCAAAAGCCCAACTATGGTTGATTGGCATTCTTTTAGTTGCCCTAAAAATTCACTCTTTTTACTACTTCAACCCATTACAGTATAAGCACTACACCACATAATTTGGGCTACTAATCATTGATGAATCTACGAGACTGTGACTTGAGGTTACCCCACTGCGTTGGGGGTTGGTTGCATTCTATTTTCATCTCACGGGCCCATGGCACACCTCTCTGTCAATTAAACATAGGACGGCTAGACAGAACATTGTAGTTAATCGAAGGACTTGAGGAGGTTCATGTTGCCAAGTTAGGTTGATGGGCATGTCTATATCTACACCTTGATGTTACCTTTTTAGTCTACCAACATTTTGCTCTGTTACATTTCATTACAATCTTTTTTAATTTATTATATTTATTTGCACTTCATTCCGCTTCACTACATGCCATTCCCTTACAAAGCCAACATCAAGACAAGGCAAGCTATAGACACGCAAAATCAATCTATTTTGGAGTATAAAACTTTCGTTCTAAGAGTGATATGGATGATTGCACTACTTGAAATCATGTCAAGTAACTTTTGCGATGAGCCAACTTCTAAATTTTTCTTTGGATCTGGCTGATCTTTATGTTTTGGAAAGTCAATATTTATCATATGGTGGATGCAACCGGAGGCACATCCTCCCAATTTCTTGATTTTGCTAGTCCAATCTGATTTTGGAGGGGATTTTCATGCTTCTATATAAATGGACATCCTATTAACATCCATAAAGGTTAGCCAACCCATCCTGCATGACCTAGCTTCCAAATTCATGAGATTTAGCTCAAGTTCAGAGAGATCTTAGAGATAGAAAGCCCAGTTCATGCTCATCGTTGTCCATCCTCTTTCGGCATCTATAAAAAAATAAAGAAAGCTTTTTGCCTGATCTAATTAGAAGATGAGCTTTCTTTGCTTGTCAGCTTTCATTTGCAACAAATGGTATCAAATAAGTGAATGTATTGAGCTTCACCAATAGTGATATGTTTCCCCTGCAACGTGGTCAGCCATTTCCCTAAACCATTCCATGTTCTTATCATACACTACCTTTCCTTGCCTTCAATTGAAAGAAGCCAATGGTAGGAAGACTTAGCCAACCAATTGTAATTTTTCTAATGTTATTATTATTACAACACCATGATGCATGACAAGCAATTGGACAACTAAAAGTCTGGATTTTCAAAGTGGTGTTGTCAGGGAAGAGTGCTCACTTATAGGGGGGATGCCTTCCCCTTACCTGATTTTGGAAGATACCTTGGAAATTATTGGACATTCCTCCAGACTTGGACTTTCCTAGTGTGTGCACATCTTCCTTGGTATGTAGTTGGATGCATTCATTCTTTTTCATCAATCAAGATCTACGGGGTACAAGATACTAGAGAACTTTTACAAATATTTTGCTACTGCTTGTCAGAGTATATAATAGTGGGCATGTACATATTAATCTCATTAAGTAGATACTGATAGAAATGTATGCCCTACAAGCCAATCATATATGATATGATTCGACATTTCTAGGAATATCTCATTCAATTAAATAGGCAAAACTTCGTTACTAGCTTTTATTAGAAGCGTATATCGTAATGAAGTCCTTAATCACATGCAATGATGATTGAATCATGATGAGATCATGATAATGAGATCGATCATCTAGAGGTATGTGATCTAAATGTTCCTAGTCATAGGATCCTTGAGACAGGACATCAAGAATCCGGATAGACTAGTGTGTGTGATGTCTTCTCATATGATGAGAATGACCGATCTCATTGGTCATCGGTGTGGGGACACCGATATACACACACAGTGCTCATTGGTGGAATGAGTTCACCGAATCGACCAATTTAGGAAAACCTGATCGGTATCTTACCGAACCGTCTATCGTGTTATTCTTACATCTCAATAGCACGGTTGGATCTTTGACTCGAGTCACCAAAGATGTCTTGCCAGCGTACTATGTACTTTGACCATTGACTGATGGATCACTTAGTATTGTGGTCCTATATAGTTAATGGATTGGGTATATAGGAAACCCGGTGGAGGCAATTGAGCGGACAATAGGGGATCGTTCACTCTCGGTAGGAGAGAGAGAATGTCTTATAGATAGTACTCTAAATCCTTGGCCAAGGTAGATAGGATAATTGGAAAAGGAGTTTTCCAGTTGATCCATTCATGAGTACAAGATTTCATAGTGTTGGAATATTTAGGGGTTGACAGTCCGTGCCGAACCCCTGACCGACCGGGATATTGTATGAACGAGGATTTAAATCCATGTGGTAATTGATGATGGAAAGGCTCAATGGATGTTATTTAACACCCCAAAGTCATTTGGGATCATAGGATGTGGCTTGTACCCTTTATGATCAGAAAGCCGTAAAAACTGTTATCGGATAACGGTTTTGATTTAATTTAAAGGAATTGTTCTTTTAAATTAATTAAGGCTTCAACCAAATTGACTATTGGGCCTAGTGGGTCACACACAATAGATCTGGTCAATAAGATGAGGGCATGGACGCAATTTTATAGAAGTTTTGGGTTTTTGTGAAAAATTCCATCTTCTATATATAAATGGCTTATGAAGCCAAACCCTAACAAGCCATAGGGCTGGAGCACATCCCAAGCCTCCTCTCTTCCTCCTCTCTCCTTTAGAAGGTGATCTCCCATGGTCAAGCTTGGATCTGGAAGGTTTCTGGAGGCCCGAAGGAAGAGAGAACTCGTCTATTGAAGCAGATCGTGTGGATACCGCTAGAGACCGGACACTTGAACGGTTTTCAGCAAGGAGGAATTTCCTCTCTTCATCCATGGTGAGGGATTTGAGAAATCCCATGAGGTACTCTCGTTCTACTTCATATTCGGTTCCCGGTTTTACTCGTTCGGCATCGATCAAGGCAAAGATCATGGTTTTATGGAATCAAAAATTTTCCGCTATCATGTATTGATTCCTTACAGATACATTCATTCATTTCACACATTCAAAATCTAGAGACTAGAGGACAATATAATTTTTAAAAAATATTGTGGTACTGACTATCATAGTATAATGCTATATGCATTCATGTACATCTTAATTTGCCTATAGTAATTAAAAATATAGACAGTATAAGATACCAAAAATTAAAAATATATATCTATGCTACTAGCTATAATATTATAATAGTGTACATACATTTTACTTTGTCAAACTAGATGCATTTATTCTTTTTAGTAACACAAAATAAATAATGTAGCATAATTTTGGAACTATTGTTTATGAACCCAGAATTTCAAATCCTTTTTGATTTCCCCATCCTTCCCCCCCATTGAGACACTATTAGATGCTTGATTAAAAATATGATAGATTGATATTCTTTTCATTTTAAAATCAATGTCTCTTTTAAACTTTATCCCATCACAGTACAAGAACATATCAAAGTTTGGGTTACTGGATGATGATGAACCTACGAATTCGGGGACTCCACATCGTGCTGAGAGTTAGCTACTCATTTATCCTTTTATTTTTCATCTCTCGTGCCAATAACATGTCTTTTACCAATCGATTATATGAGGTTTTAATAGAACATGAAAGCGATCTAGAATATTCAGCGAGATTCATTTTTGCTAAATCGGGTAGGTAAGCGTGTCTATATCTACACCTTGATGCCACCTTTTTAGTCCATCACCATTTCATTCTGCCACATTTATCTATGCTCACTTGCATTCCATTTCAGTTCACTCTGAATCACTCCACTTCATTACATGCCATTCCCCTACAAAGCCAACATCAAGGTGAGGCAAGTTGTAGACACGCCAAATTTGCCTAATTCGGAGCATAAAACTTATGTTTTATAGGGTAACATGCATGATTGATATTATAATGATGACGGGTCCTTTTAATGTTGATTTGGAGCTTTGCGGAATGAAATTGGACGTTTTTCAAAGTTTTCCACACAGCCGTAATTTCCGACCAAAAGCCATGCATTAATCATGTAAACACAAAAATTGGCTCTGTGACCAATGCCTAATGATCTTGAATTGAAGGTTATGGTGAGATTCACGTTCCGGAAAATTTTTGTTTCATGTTGTGTTTTTCTGATTGGCCGTCGAAATCATTTCGACCAATATCGGATCTTCCTTTCACTATCCTAACTTTCGGATAAAATTCTGAAGTTTTAGAGAGTGTGATACATTTTTGTAGAAAGCTTCTTCGGCCTGTTATCTTTCCAATGCAACAAACGGCGTCGAATTCCTAGTTCGGGAGTGTCCACAATGGCTTCTGGAACATAGATGCACAGAACCAGTCCCATGAGACCAAGTCCCAAGGCACATGCACCCTGCCCCCAGGGCACATGCACCCTGCCCCCAGGGCACATGACGATGCGCCTCCATCCTGAGACACATGGCCATGCGCCCCCGATCAGGGGCATATGGGACTAGTTTTCGAACGGGTTTCTACCTCCAATTGGATAAGATCGAAGTTTTCAACCGGATAAAATTGATTTTTTCAGGTGTATGCCATGCGTCCCCAGGTGGGGGCACATGCACCCAGGGACCAGGGCGCAAGAGCCTATTTTTTAGTCTGGATCGCGATGGCTGTTCTTCTATAAATTGAGATCGATTCCAATCATTCCAAAGGCTGGTTCATGACCCCCTGGGCAGCTCAAGACATCCAAGCTCCCTCCTGCATCAATTTTGTGATTTTTAGAGTGAGAATTTTGACTTTTTAGAGAGAGAAAAGTTGGTTTAAGAGAGAGGAAGGCTGGTCTGCAAGTGATCTACCAGGTCTCTCTTCATCAGCTTATATAGAAGCATGTGGACGTCTGATGCACAAGCTCTCAACATCAAAGTTCTTTTTCTCTGAGTCTTCTTCTATTTGAAATTGATGGCACATGATTCTGAGGTTGGGGCTGGTCGTGCCAAGTGCTGAAGCAAAGTCGTGCCTGACAGATCCTAGACTGCTACTCGGCTTTTTCGATAACCCAGATTTGGCCATATCTCTCTCAATTCCACTCAGAAATTTTCTGTTCTTCTTCTTATCTCTTTGTTTCATTATTTTCCATCCTTCTATTATTTTTTACATTAGTTTTTTTAGTCTGTGAATCCAAAAAATAAAAAAAGGTGTTAGAGATAAACTAAATCCGATTAGTTTCCTTTCAGTCGTGTGTTTCATGTTATTTCCTTTACACATACTCCACTTTGTTTAGTTCTAATTGTCTTTTCATCTAGTTTTTTGTCTAGTTGCATAGGAAACCAAGCATCCACGCCTTGAGGACTTTTCTTCATCGGCCGACCAAAGAAGAAGAAGTTTTGACATGCACTCTTCCTGCTAAGGTACACACGGTCATTTTTAATACATAAATCGGAACCCATAGTTCCTGGCAACCACCTAATGTCTTAATTATCCTTCTTCTCATCCTCCTCCCACATGACCCGAACTGTCTCTTCGGTGATCGAGCGATGCCGAGGGATGAATGTTCGGGAATCAATGTGAGTGTGGGACCGAGGTGAGTTGTTTCCTATGTTTTTCTTCCCTTCTTTCTCATCCCCTCTTAAGGTGGCAATCTAAATTCACAAACTACCCTGAAATGGAGAGCCTCGTCATTTTTCAGAGTCTACAATTATTACCACAAGAAGTTTTAAGTAAACAAATGTAATGAATAAATTTTAATTTGTTGCTCATTGATTATTTAATATTTAAATCTAAGTGTACAATGTTGTAACCCATGGAAAATGCTACAGGATTGTAGAGGCTAGTTTAGCTAGAGAAAACTCATTGTTGAGAGTCTCACATATTAAAACTCTTGTGATAGACAAATATCTTTCTATCATTGTTGAGAACTTCACATACAAAAACCCAAACCTTGGATTTAAGTGTTTCTAAAAGTGTGATGTTTTAGAAAGAAAACTGCTTGTGCAGAGTTCTAATCAAGTGTAGTGATATAGTGGTACATAGTGTTTTGCAATTTTAGTGGTATTGGATATTGTTAGTATTCATGTGAACACACCATTTTCAATAGACTATATTTTTTTAAACCTACAAATATATGATTTGTTTATCCTAAACTACTAGTATTATGACATTATGCATTGGTAGCCCTATTAATTCATAAACTTGGATCCTTCATAATTTTGGCCTAGTTAAAGAGCTCAAAAACTCTTGTTTTGTGAAATATATTTAAGTATCCCATCAAAGGCAATGAGTTTTCTTGAAAATCCAGGTTTCCACACATTCCTAACAAAGTCTTAAATCTTACCCAAGCACCAGTTAATAGGGCACACCCTAACAGGGCACCATGCACCCTGTTGGTGGGGCACTTTGGTATGAACAACAACTTTTGTCATTTCCTGATTTGCTCTTCTTTGTGGTTATAGAAAAACACCATCTTCCAACGTTTCAAGGGTTCTCCTTTGGCTTCCACTCCCTCTTGAGCACAACAATACACCCACCTCCACTCCAAGAAATCCCCAAGCCCCCACACCCTTTAGAGAACACCTCCAAAAGACTAAGAAAACACCCATTTTTTTCTTCAAAAATACAGTTTTTTTCTAGCTTTTGGAGGTTCTCTAATTTAATTCCTATTCCTCAAAGACCAATTCTCTCCTCCCATGAATTCTTTGGTTTCAAGACTACCCCAAAGAATCATACCAGTGCACCAGAGGTCACCTACAAGCCTAGAGTGAAGCAAGGAAAAAGCATCGATAGTTTGCCAAAAACTATCCTTGGTGCCCAAGCAAGGGGGCACTACCCCTAGTGCCCCACCATGGGGCACTACCCTTAGCACCCCACCAACAGGACACCTATAGACAGATTCTATTTCATTATATTTTTAGTGCTTTTTCACATCAATTTATGATCCCCCACTACTCCACTTAATTCAAACTTGAATTCTACTATTGTTTAGAATACATTAGAGCATTTGTTTGCATCTTCATACATCTTTAAATCACCTAAAATAAGAGTTGTGATTTAGTCTCAATCTGGTTTGTTCTTAATCTTTTGTCATTTTATGTTCAATTTGAGCATTACTACACACACCCCAATTCTAATGTTATTTTCACTTGTTTTCTTATTTTCTTTATGACATTTTAAGATGAGCCGGTCAAAGTAAAGCTACACATCCCGTCAACCAGATCAAACCAAAAGGAACACCTCAAGCTCCCTCTTCTCGGCTGGCTAAGAAGAAGAAATGAAACCCACAAGCATATCTACACCGAAAGATATGCTGGTCAATATTTTTACTTCTTTTCTAATTTGGAGCTCATGACTCTTGGTGATCACACAAACCACACACAACACAAATCATTCACAAACACAAGCACCACAAGAAGAGAATGAGAGAGCTAAAGAAGGAAACTTCTTCCGTGCTCATATCTTTTGACGACCACATTAGGACTACTAGTGCTTGAGTAGTTCCTTTTTGTTTCCCGTTATATCCAAATGAAAACATTCTTTCTTTCATTTTAGTTCTTCTTCCTTCTTTACTTGTGTTTTCATTTACATCCTTACACTTTCACTTACTTTTCTTTAATGTCATTTGCTTTTCTTTAAGTCTATTTCCTTTCTATTAACCTTTTAAAGCATATTAAGTTAATTTTGGTATAATCTCTTATCCTTGTTTACTTTCACATATTTGATTTCCTTTCATTTCATATCTTGTTAAGTTTACTTGCTTGCCTTTCATCCTATCATGCTAATCATTGCACTTGTATTTCATGTTTTATTTTAATGCTTGCTTTTCCATCCTGGTCATATTTCTATTGCATTAGTTTGCATTGGGGTATCGGGTTCACCTTGCTCCTTAGGTCACCAGAGAAGGGGAGCTCACTCTCCTCCCAAGTCACTCACATCTAAACACCCCTCTTGGTAGTTACAAACTCCTCCTTCCAGGATTCCCTATAGGAACAACTGAGTAGTTTCCACCAAGTCCTCCCTAAACCCCTGGACATGAATGATTTTCTTCTCACCAAATGGGCAGGTTGTACCCTTTTACCCCAAAACTGGAAGTATCATATTATCTATCATTGTGAAAAGTATCAACATTAGATTGCTCGGCATTGTGCTAGAATAGGGTCCTACTCATTTATTGAGTGAACAATATCTTTCTAAAATCCACTAATTCAAGGTTGAAAAAAATTTTATGCTAATATTTTCAAGTCTTTATTATCACTGTTTGCCAACAAAAACTCAAAACTAAACAAAAATATCAAAATCATTCAAAAAATCAAAACAAAAATTACTTGAGATTAATTTGTTATATAACTTCTTTGTTAAACAAAAATCCAAAACCAAGTGGTTCTCCAATAGTATTTATAGAAAGTAATGGTTAATAAGCACCTCCCTCTAGAAAATATCACATCAGTCTTGACCCCTAGAATCAAAATCCAACCCTTATAATCAATAAGGAAGAATTGGTTGATCCAGTGAGAAGGAAATGCACCATATGCGTCACTGTTAGCATCAATGGGATAGATGTTAAATCATTCTTGGTTGATACTAGGGCATCCATCAATGTTCTACCAGCAAAAACATTACATTTAAGAAAAATTGTTAAAGAGGATGTCTGACCATCTCAAATTACTGTGATTGCATATGACAAATCAAAGAAGCCCGCTCATAGCATGATCACACTTGATGTCATGCTCGAGCCATGAATGATTACTATAGATTTCCATATATTAGAGATGGACCCAACCTAAAGGCCATTCTAGGATAGCCTTATCTAGAAGCATTGGAAGTGGTCACCTCCGCTAACTTTCAGTGCATTAAATTCTTCTACAAGGGTCAAGTGGTTAAGGTGACCAGCATGCCCCTAGATTGTTTGTTCTCTCCACCTCTCCTCAAGCTACCAAATCAACCTATTTTGACAATATTGGATCTACCAAAAATTGAGCAACAGCCTAGGAAGGTTTGAAAGAAGAAAAAAGACATAACTAAATTCATCGGGTTGCATATCAGGAAGAGTCTAGGGTACCAACAAGGTCAAGGACTTAAAAAAGAACTACAAGGAATTTCTGAGCCAATTGATCTTGTGAAGCTGCAACCAAGAAGCAAAGTTGGGTATGATGGGACAATCGCCAATGGTCAAAAGCTAAAATGTAGATACTTTTTTGGTTGTCTGCATAAAGTTTTCATCAAAAAAGAAACAATTTAGATGGCTGAGGACCAATAGGAGAAAGTGCAAGAGAAAAGAAGAAGAACTGACAACCTTGAGAATGAACTGTATCTTGAAATATCTCAGGTATTTTCCACCGATGAAGAGGGGTCAAACAAAGAACTACTATAGGATGAACCATCTATTAACCTACCTAACGGTCATCTTGCTAGTTAAACTCAAGAGTCAATCTGACAAGCTCCATGAGGGTCTTCCCTCATTGTTTCATCTTCTAGGGCCTCCACCCCAATTTGCCTTAATATTTTTTTCGGGCCTTCTAGCCCACTCTCAGCTATCAGGCATGCAAGCCCATCTACTTTCGGTCCTACGATCTCACCCAATGCTTTTAGCCTTGTGAGCCCACCCCTTTGTGAACTCCCTGGGTCTATGAGCCCTCTCACTAAGCTCTGGCCTGTGAGCCCACCTATTGCTTCCGAGTCTACACACCCATTTACCATTCTCAGGCCCTCAAACTCACTTACTATTTTTGAGTCCACGAGCTCATTACCTACTATTGAGCCCTGAAGCCCAACTCATCCCATAATCATCAAGCCCATAGGCTCATCCCCCAATACACTTAGCATTA
The DNA here is from genome assembly GCA_036172225.1 of Cryptocoryne crispatula var. balansae. Taxonomy (NCBI): domain Eukaryota; kingdom Viridiplantae; phylum Streptophyta; class Magnoliopsida; order Alismatales; family Araceae; genus Cryptocoryne; species Cryptocoryne crispatula. The sequence continues at coordinate 27,608,826 of CM069927.1, forward strand.
GGCCCGCATGCTCCCTCTATTAGGCCTTACTCGAGGTCTTCCCTTCTCTCTCGATATCTTTTCCCACTTTAGCCCCTGTAGCCGACCTTGTCTCAAATTGGGCATCTGATGCTCATTCCATCTTTATATTTAGTTCTTCCTAACAAAAATGTCTTCCTCAAAACTCAAATATCAATCGAGGAAACATCCCAACTTACCCCAAAAGGCATTTCAACCCCAGGAACCACTAGATCCTTGATCGATCTACTTTACCTTCCATCTCCTTCAATAAATCTTACCCCTTCCACTTCCTCTTCCTCCCCTCTTTTACTTCCTTCTTCTTTAGGCTTTCAAATAAAAATAGAGCAAAAAATAGAGGTAGGAGAATTCTAGGTCGATATTTGCATCAATTAGCTCAGAAAGCATAGAATGTGACAAGGAGCTGGTAACTTAAAAATTTCAAACTAGTTGGATGGAATTCAATATGAGGATAAAAACAACAATGACAAATATTTGGGGTCTCTGTGGTTGTGTTAGAAAAGAATCCTAACTTTGAGGAGGAAGAAGAGAATTTAGCTTACACTTATGCTTCCAAACTGAAATGATTTGAAGAGTCATCAATCATGGTGGATGAGCCAACTAAGGAACTCAATCTTGAAACATTGAAAGATACCAAGAACATCCTCATAAGTGCCAATCTCACACCTATAGAAGAAATATATTTATTGGGGTATTGCAAGAGTATAGAGACACATTAGCATAGACATATGAAGGCAAGCCAAGTTTAGATAACTCATTGGTAGAGAATAGACTAACTATAAAATATAAAACTACCTCATGTTGACTCTAGGAACATAGTTCCTAGGTTGGTACCCCTCAGAGATAGAGAGAGATGGAGGAGGAGATCTCTTCATTACCCACACTCACATTGATCACCGAATACTCAACCTTCGACATCACTAGAATGTTGAAGGGACTATCTGGGTCATGTTGGTAAGAAAAAAAAAATTTAATGCATGAAATTAAATAAAGAACATGGTCACTAGGAACCACTAGCTTCACTTTATGTAATGGAATTAAATAAGAGATTGACCGAGTGTGTGTAACCTTAGCGAGAAATGGGCGGGTTCTAGCTTCTCCTTCTTCGGCTAGCTGATGAAGAAGAGTCATCAAAGTGTGGGTGAATGATTTCCTGTGCAACTAGACAATAAAATAGGTGAAACAACAATTAGAACTATATGAGGTGTAGTAGATGTAAGTAAAAAAAAAACTGACAATTGAAGTAATCGGATTCAGGGTTATTTGTAATCCCTTTTCTTGTTTTTTGTTTAACAGATTAAAAATAATGCAAAAAATAATTAAAAACATATAATATAGATGAATAATGACTAAATAAAAAGAGAGAAAAAGGAATGGATCAAATTTGAGCCTGTTTTGAGGATATATGAACAAATCTGGGTCTGTCGAGAAAGCTGACAAGAATCGGGATCTGTCTAATGCAACTCTGCTATAGAGCTCTCCACGACTAGTCATGATGTTGGCATTGCGTGCCATATGTTGCAAATGAAAGATGACTATGAGAGGAAGAACTTTTTTTTAGACAACTTTAGCAGCAAATGTCTCCATGCTTCTTTAGAGATCGAAGAAGACAACCCTGGCTGGTTGTGCGTGAACTGACTTTTCTCTCTATAAACACACTAATTTATTTCTTTAAAAATCACCATAAAAGAATAAGAGATCAGAAGAACATCTTGGGATGCCTAGATGGTCATGTTCCAACCTCTGGAATGTCAGAAGTTGGCTAAATTTATACTTTATAAAGTACATACATCCATATCTAGAGCAATAATTTTTAAAAAATTAAAATAGAAATATTCTTTTTTAGCCTTAATAGATATGGGCTAACATACTCTTATATGTATGAGTTTAAATAACTCATTAACCCACTCTCCTTGTCTAGTAAATAGAGAGTTGGTCATTTTCAATGATATAAAACTCATGTTTGATTAATGATTCAAAATCATTTAACTTTATACATCTATCCACATGGAACTCTTTAAGTCTTTTCTCATCAATGTGACCATGTCTATAATTGCCAAAGAATAGATATCCAGTGACTTAAGGACACCATAAATACATCCTTAGTACTTCTCAAATACTTAAGGGCTCATTTTTTAGCTATTCAGTGACTCTCACCTAGATTTGCTTGATGATTGCACATAACACTTAGAGTATGAGTCACATTTGGCTATGTACATAGCATACATAATAGACCCTATGGCTGAGTCATAGGGGACTCTACTCATGTGTTTCTTCTCCTTTTAAGAGAGATAAACTTCATATCTCATAGGCAAGAAATATGTATATGAGTTTACTATGTCAAACCTTTTGACTATGGTGTCTATGTACATCAACTAGGTCAAGCCAAACATTACTTTTAGATCTACCTCCATAGATCTAAATCCCTAAAACATGATGCTTCTCCCATATTAATCATAAAGGATCAATTTGATAGTGAGGCTTCTCAAATGATAACATACCTACATCATTCTCAATGAGTAGTATGTCATCCACATATAAAATATCAAGAAAATAATAGCACTCACACTTGTCCTATTGTACACACAAGGATCCTCTTTGTTCTTAGCAAAGTTATAACATTTAATCTCATCAAATCTTATATTTCAATTATGAGAAGGTTGTTTCAGTCCATGAATAGACATTAACAACCTACACACCTTATTTGGATGTTTTGGGACTCATATCTATGAGGTTGTATCTTATACCCTCTTTCTCAACATCATCATTAAGGAGTGTCATCTTAACAACCTAATTGACATATCTCATAATCATAGTGACCATCAATAAAATCTAAATGGATTGAACCTTGGCAACAGATAAAAGATCTCATCGTAGTCAACTCCTTAACTTAGATGATGTCTTTTCAATCATATTTACCTTGGAGGTATCTACCTTCCAATCCATTCCAATTTATCTCCATCAAGAACCATTTACACCTAATGGCAATCTACCTTTAGGTGGATCTACCAGGTTTTGAACATGGCTAGAATAGATAAAATCTATTTTGGATTTTATCACCTTCTAATTTAGAATCAATATCTCATATTGTCATATCATAGGTCTTTGGATCAACATCATTACTTTATTGTGCTTCACTTTTTCTATCAAAGATACATGCCACATATTTATAAGGTTGAATGAGCACTAGTGAAGACCAATGATTTACATGTGTGATACTCAACTAGTACATTAATAAAAGTGTTCTTAGGTTGTGGGTCTAGAACCCTTTGTAGAGATACATTGCTCCAACTATTTTTCTTAAGGAGGAACTCTTCCTCTGAGAGTACAATAATCAGAGTAATATATACCCTTATCTTTAAGGGTAGTATATTTAAGTATTTATAAATTTCTTTAGGATAATTTACAAGCCCACACTTTTCATCTTATATTCCAATCATTCTAAGTTATACCTCTTAATCCAGATTGAACATTTAAGGTCAATCTTTAACCTCTTTCTATACCTTATATAGAATAATAGGAATAGACTTAGAAGGTACCAATTTAAGATAAATTGGTTACATCGAGTGCTTAGCCCTAAATAGGCAAAGAAGATTATGCAAAGGTCATCATTGCTTGTATCATGCCTTACATAATATAATTAGTTCCTTTTAGCTACTAGAATAAACTAATAATTATAGAGAAATGTCTATTAAGACAAGATTCTATTATCCTTCAAATTCGTGTGAATTTAGTACTTAAGTATTTCACTGTTTGATCTAATCGAAGAGTTCTAATACTCTTTCCATTATTATCTCTACTTCATTCTTAATATCCGATAATCTCTTAAAGGTATCAAATTTGTACTTCATAAAGTACTTATATCCATACTTAAAGAAATCATCTTTGAAAATAATAAAGTAGAAATATTCTCCTTTAGCCTTAATAAACATGGGCCGATTTACACCTACATGTATGAGTTGAAACAACTCATTATCACACTCTCCATACCTAGTACATAGAGAGTTGGTCATTTTAATGAGATAAGACTCACATTTGGTCAGTGATTCATAATCATTTGCCCTTATACTTCTATCCAGATGGAACTCTTTAAGTCTTTTCTCATCAATATGACCAAGTCTATAATTGCCAAAGAATGGATTGATCCATATCAATCAATTTCTTCATAAGAGGGTATTCACACATCATAGGAGCTTCCATATCTTATATGAATAAACTCTTTTTTAAGCACCCACTAGCAAACACTTTGTTATTTATGTATATAGAACAACTATTATTTTCATAGCTTAAAATAAATCACCATTCATTCAAGTAGAAAATATAGATAATGTTCTTTACTTTAGAAAGACAATGTATAAATCTTGATGAATAGGACATCTTTAGAAGGCTAGTAAAGATTTATATCTCCCACTAGGAATGATGCACCTTTTGCACCATTCCCATATTTAGGTAAATTTTTATTTATTAAGCCTTCATTTACTTGTCATTATCCGCAACCCTTTGCAGATATAAGATGTATATTTAGTATCTCATATTAAGAGATACATCTATAATATCTTATAGATAATATGGATATCTAATATCTTATAGAAAATATGCACATGTAGTATCTAATATCATAAGATGTATGTCTAGTATCTAATACTAGGATACATTTACATAGTATCTAATACTATGAGGTGTATAATATGTGTGTAGTATCCAATACTATTATATACACATAACTAGAAAAGTTAGTATTTGTTGCGAATAATTATGCCACAAAAATTGATAATTTTGTAGAAAATTACTTTTTACAGCGATAAATATTTTTACTGCATGTCGCTGTATAAAGTTCTCTCACAATATATTTTTAGCTGCAACAAATATATTTTGCTATAAAAAGTAGTATTTACATAAAACACAATTTCACAGTAAAATATCATTATTATGACAAAATTAAAGTTGCAGTAAAAATATATTCACCGCATAATTGATGTTGCAATAAAATCATTTTTACTACTAATTAAAAATTGCACCAAAATCTTATTTACTATGAATTTGATGTTGCAGTAAAATAACTAATATGACAAAATTAAAGTTGCAGCAAAAATATATTCACCGCATAATTGATGTTGCAGTAAAATCATTTTTATTACTAATTAAAAATTACACTAAAATCTTATTTACTACATATTTGATGTTGCAGTAAAATCATTATTATGACAAAATTAAAATTGCAGCAAAATCTTATTTGCTACGAACTAAATACTAATTTTTCATATCAATGAGCATTAAGCTTAAAAAGCTAAAAACATGTAAGACGCCAAGATAATCATAGCTTGAACTTGAAGGACCGAAATCGGCAAACATTCTTTGGGATATAACACCCGGATAAAAATTTTGAATCATATAAAGAATTTTCAAAGTAGGACTAAGTCATTCCATCTACATCTCGCTTGAGAACAGTAGAAAGAGGGGAAAATATAAATGTTATTTATTCAAACAAAATATCATCAGTAACCCACAAAATTTCTCATACATAAAACAAGGTTGTCAGACTCTATCCTTTATCGCTGCCGCTGGCCTTCAAGGAGGCGATCCTCATGGTCTTCCAGGTGCATGTATTCATCCATGTTGAAAGAAGATGGCTTGTATCTGTCTTTAATGTCACCATCTATATGGCTTTCGACTTCCCCAACTTTGTTGCTTATTTCAGTCTTGGAAGCTGCAGAGAATCTATCACAGTCACATGGGCTCCAGTTTCTGCCGCTACTTTTAGAGAAAATACTATTTTACAAAAATTACAAACTTCCACACATCTTTTTGGCATTTCAAAACAAGACTCACCGAGTTTGGATCCTCTGCAGCGGGAAATGCTGTACATGTGAAGCTGCCAGTGCCATGCATCCTTTCCCTGAAATTGTTCCTGATAGTTGACACATTTTTCATGCACTCTGCAAACAGCATGAGAAATAGCATGTACATAGCTCAAGTTGTGACGGAGTAGGATCTATTTCTAGTAACAAATGTAGAAAAATCAAACAGAGTCGTGCGAATAGAATCTATTTCTAGTAGCCATTGTTCTGTTGTACATAATCTCACTTGTGAAAAAAAAGGGAAAATCAAGGTACCGGTGATAATGCAAAATTGGAAATTCCGCCGGTACCCATACAGCGAAGTGTTCGATTGTGAAGAAAAGGAGGCAGATTGGTGCAGGATTTTACTTGTTCGGGGGAAGAGGTCAGGTTGGAGAAGAAAGGGAATGAAAAAAAAGTGATAAAATATGGCTCCTCCTGAACCGCGTAACCTCTCTCTCTCTCTCTCTCTCTCTCTCTCTCTCTCTCTCTCTCTCTCTCTCTCTCTCTCTCTCTCTCTTTATCTACAAGTAGAAACAGGGTTTGACGTATCCAAGCTTGCACATGGGAGTGTGGGAGAGAGGGCAGAGAAAAAAATGTGTTTCCCAATGTTAAATGTGTTGCTTGTAGGTCAATTACATGTCATATATTGATCAGACCCTGTTAAACAAATAAAAATTCAAAACAGATAAAAAAAAACTTAGTTGAGATGTATGGTTGTCTAATGCAACTTGATCCACATTCAACATAAAAAAAAGAATAACAACTTGGCATATCATTTTCTCCATTCAAGCACAGCAAGCAATTTCCTTATTTTAATGTTCATTGTCATCAGGGGGCTTATATTAACCAAAACACTTCCATAAAGAAAAAAGAACTAGCAATCCACATCACAATATAATGGATTCTTCATTGCTATAATGGTAATTAGAGTGAACGGATATTACCGCCTCACGGTAAATGACTGTCTGAAAAGCCTTCCACTTGGGAGGAAGAGAAGCATTCTGAAACAGAAAACATAAGTCAACAAACTAGGAAATTGCAAGTGCACGTGAAAAGGCAAAGTCAAAGAATGTACGAATAAGATAAATAGTTTAATATAAGAAGACAATTTTCACATGACAAGATAGTGTCATAAATTTGTTTAACCTTGTATTTAGACCTTATATCAGAAATATGGAAGGCCAATTCCTCTGCTTCTCCTTTTTTACCTACAAGCTTCAAGGAGGGAAAAAATTAGTGTGTGTATGTAATTCGAGAAAACATAAATAACAGAACAAAAAATCCTCAACAAATAATAGAGGTGCTCATGACTGGATAAGACAAAGAAAAATCAACAAATAACTACAATGTTATCCATTTTTGCGATGCAGTTGTACAACTATAGCCGCTTGAGTCTTCTCGCCCGTTATGGCACGGAAGAGGCTCCTATCCGGTCCTATGAATTTCTAGGCTATTGGATCCCAAAGATCTGGTCAGTTCTAACCAATTAGGCTCTCCTGGAACCAATACAGCCTGTCTTCCTGGCCTGACACTGGGGTGGTGCCCTATGTCGCCGCCGCCACAGTGTTGACCTCAAACAGGTCGGGATCAGACCAGAATCCACTAAAGAATGTGTTTGTGCTATCTGTTTTACATTTTTTTTTGTTTCTTTTAAGAATTGATCCGAGCTGACTTTGGATTGATTTTCCTCCCCTTGAATAGGCCAATTCGATCGATCCAATCCTGATCAAATCAGAACCAACATTAGAACATATTATCACCAATTCTGATCTTGCATTCCTTGAGCACAATTAACATAAGTCTGTTGGAGAACTAATGGAGAGAAGTCAAACCAGAATTTCATAAAACAACAACATAACCTCATTTTTTTTCAAAGAAAACAAGCATAAAATAAAAAAAGCACCATCCTAAAATAGAAAACACAAAATTTTCTATAATAGAAAAAAGAAAACAAAAAAACACATACAAATAAAAAATAAGTAAAAATAAATGTTTTCTATAAAATATAGAGACATGCGTTAATCAATCAACTCATCCTCGGGAACCTTAAGATGGATTGTGGACTACCAATAGCAGTCATGACAGGTGAACAACATCACATGAGAAAAGAGCCGGCTTTCAGGTGAAACCTAAAGATACAACCTTATTCAGAAACATTTACCTTCAAGTGAAATACGTATACACAGACAACTTTAGAAAACACTGCTTACTCTTAGCTTCTTCAGAATGATGCCAGTATCTTCTTCAGTTTTGGTTCTTTCTACCACAATTTTCTGGAGACAAAAAACAATGAATGTTGCAATAATTATAAACAATATAAATTACCAAGCATATAAAGTTCTTTGTGCATATAAGTTACTCATAAATCTTTTACTTTTCCCTTTTTTTTGTCTTTCTCTTCACCGCCACCCTGAAAAATAAATAGTAAAGAAGAAGATCACCTTAAATCCTCCAGAGTCTTAGGTTTGTGATCTAGAAAATATGATAGAACATCTACTACCAATAAAAAAATGGACAAGATGAAAAACTATTCGCATTTTGATGTCAGTATACAAATAAAATTGATCCAAGCTAATGATAAACCCTAAGCAGAGCACTAGGTGATAGCATCAGCAATTACGTTGATGGTCATCTTCGTCGGGGGCGCCAGCATGAGGCAAATGATGGCAACAAGAAGCAAATTCAACAGCAATGCTCAATTTAATAAGTCGAATAACCTTATCGACGGATTACGTTGTTGTTGATACCAAAATTTCCATATTCCTAAGTGCTTCCCGATCAGAACTCTGAACCCTCGTCAAGGAAATACAACCAAGAAGAGAAACAAGGCAACCACAATCAGCCGCCTCCTCCAAATTGGGGAACCGAATCTATAAGAAACACACATCAACAACAATCACCTTTAGCAGAGAATATCCCTTGATTTCCTGGACACTAGCAAGCGGCCGAGCGCTGGCGGGGAAGCAATAAAGTGGTGCCACCCGATCATCTGGAACCCGCGAGGATCCTCACTGGATAAACCTAGCCTCAGCGATCCCGAAGAGATGCTCTTCCCGCACGCCTTGCAGGACGAGCGGCCGGACTTGGCGTACTCGGCGACCACCTCGGCGGACACCATGAGAGGCGTCGAACAGCGGCTGAAGACACGGGATGGAGAGGGGATCGAATGCAGAGCAGGGAACGTGAAGGGCGTTGAGCACGGAGATGAGGAGCCTCGCAGATCCGCAGCAGGGAGGCGAGCATCGAGCTTCCGGAGAGTTTGCTGCAAATACCCAGCGCAAATATCCGCATTTTTTTCAGATGTGTTCGCCGGCACGCCACAAATATCTAGCGCAGGGTTATACGTGCGGTTAAAAAATAAGATTATGGTCCTCAAACTATATTTGCCATCTTGTGCAGAGTTATTTTTAGATTGCATAGTAATAAAAATTAAATAAATTTAAAAAAAAATCACCATAAATCCTATGAAAAGTTAAAAAATAATTATTTAACTTTTTTATTTTATTTTTCTCTTCAAAAAATATCTTTATTCTTAAAAAATATAAAATTTTAAATTATGTAATTCTAAATATATGTATTTAGATTATATTGAAATATCAACAATAATAAATACTACTGTTATATTATATTATATTATTTATGACAAAAATTATTTTTACTGTAAATAAGTATTTTTTGTAGCAACATTTAAGATTGCTGTAAAAAAGTTGCCATAAAATCTTCAAGTTCTTGTAGTGACACATATAATATCTTATACCATGATGTGTACATTCAAACACATGTATATGTATGATAGATAAATTCAATGATTGAGATATGTGAAGCTTCTTAAGCTCCATCTTTGCATTATATGCATTACACTTTGCATTTTCTCTTCCACCAATCATCATTATCATAGTAGAAGAACTATTCTATGTCTAATTTAGGCTTTATTTCTTAATTGTCTTCTTGACTTTTAACTATTTCCTATTTTTATCTAATGATCTTACTTTATTTAATTGGTCTCACCAATAAAAAGTATTAAGGCTATTTTAACTTGTTCTAAATTAGCTTATCAACATAAGCCATGTTGGATCTCTCTTTGCATCTATCCATGTTTTCTTTGCATTTTATATCTTATAGAGGCTAACATCTAGTGTAAGGTAAACAAATGTATCTTCGATATGATATTATGGGATAAAGATCTAATCTTTTCTTATATTATTAGATACTTTAGGAGGCACTTACTTCTCATGTAATATAGTTATTTGGTCAACTATGAGAACAATTCTCTAGGTTCTAAAGTAGTCTATGAAGAGTGGTCTATTAAACCATTTAGCATCTAATATGCCATACAACTAGTGGTTAATAACTAATTCTACAATGGTGACATAGAATAAAAGATAATATTGCAGACATTCAGATAAGTTAAAACATGTCCTTTATTATCTTTATTTATGCTCTCATTAATTTAACGATGAATTTATATAACCCTCACTATGCAAAGATGGAATATCTTGATAACATCCTAGTGGGGACTAAGACCCTATTAACTTTATGGTGACAACATTGTGAGAAACATAGCAATTCATCCCATACTTAATAGGTAGACAACTTTGCTAGTTGCAACTCTTGTAACTCTTAGTCATTTAGTCTTTAATGCCCTATTTGGTTAGAGTTTCATTTTTGGTACTATATCAATATTGATATTAATATTTTCAAATGTTAGAGTATCAATATCAAAAGTAGTACAAGTTGACACTTGTATTACATAATATGTTTTATTTGCACTACAAATTTTAAAATTTATACAATTAACCAAACACCTCTTAATGGTTCCTATCAATATAAATTTTAAAATTGATAGTGATAGAGGTACCTAATAGTGTTACCAAACAGGGCATAAAGTTATGACTTTGTGGGAACACGACAAATCAAATACTCTACTTAGGTAAAACCCACTAATTATGTTATGGAAATGGATTTTTAACATAGCCCTTGTGGGAAACATAACAAGGTTATGCCAATGATTCCATCCCAAAGTTCAGTAAATGTCTTGACCATGATCACCAATCTCTTATTGAATGAGTCTTGTGAGAAATACAACAAATCTATCCAATCTAAGATTGATTCATCAAGATCACATCAATGAGAGACTTACATGAGCCATTCTTAATGTCTCTTGTTTATCAACCTAATTTAAATAAAGAGAGATTTTATTTCAATATCATCATAATATGTATTACTTATATATACGCCTTTAGAATATCAAATATTTAAAGTATAACCTATAGCACACACCCACATATCACATGTGCAAAATTAAATGGTTGATTATAGACTTGATCCTAGTAATATAAAATGGAGCCTAATCAGTATGCATTTATAAGGATCCAAGATCTTAAACCAATGTGACACATCATCATGTCCCGAAGAACTCTTTCTTCAAGTATCACGTTCTCTCCTCCTCCACGATCGGTCTTCTTTCATTACAAGATGATTAAGGGTGCATAGACCCGTGAATGTACATTTATCAGAAAGAAACCTTGATCATAATCAAGGGGAGTACATATCTTGGAAAATTGTAGAACATACAATCAGATTTGATTAGAGAGGATAATAGACACACATGCCCTTAATTACATGCCAACATAAATAAACATCATCACATGACATTCATTCTAAGTCTATGAACTTCCATACAATCATACAATCATTCATCACATGAACATAGTGAGAATACATGATAATTATATGATATAACATTTATACCATAAAATTATAATCTATATACTTTTGAAATTCCAAATTTTATATTTTCCATATTTTTTTGAAATAAGTAACATGAATTAAACACGAGCACTTTATATGTTACAAACAAAAAAGTCTAAACAATTTAGACAAATCTTGTATTCAAAAAATTGTATAGAGACTAAAATATTAATGCATTAATTATCATTGTGTACAATCATATTTTTTATAATTAATTTAGTCATTAATTTCATTAGTTAAGTAATTAAAATAATTTTAATAACTTAACTAAGATGAATTCTATGACATCAGAGCATATTACCTTACCACAGACCATCAAACTCTATAATAATCATATAGGTAATTTTTTAATGTTTTTAGGTTTTTGACATTTTTATTGTATTTTATTTTATTTAAACAATTTAAATAATAAAAAGTAGCACCCGACGCTGACCATTGCCGCGCAGTGCCGCACCAACGCCTCGCGCCGCACATTGTTGCACCCACGGTGCCTACCCAAGGCCCCTCGCATGGTGTGCACAGCCATGTGGCGAGCCGTCCAGCAGAGTCCACCTGGCATGCCCCTTTAGGGTTGACTGGATCTGATTAACCTGATTATCGCGATGGTTCGATAACTACCTTCTCCCTCACCCGAAAACCAAAGAAAAAGACTAACAAAGTGGGGTTCAACTCCGGGAATTGGACATTCTGGTCTTAAACAAATCCTGAAACAATAAAGAAGATATTTGATATATTTTCACACAAAATGGTGGCAAATTTTGCCCGAAAAATTATAAACGTTAATTCATCGTCATAAAAGTTACCGTCTATGAAAAAATGGTCAAAATTTTCACTCCCATCATAGCTCAATGTGGGGAAAATTAGGAGAATGTTGTGAAATCATATTTCTTACATTTTTATGCTATCATGTGGCCTCCAATATCAACATTTATGAAGAAAAATACAATTTTTTCCGTTTTGGCTTGGAGGTGCAAAATGATGAAAACACTCATATTTCCAGCTTTGTTTAAGATGAACCGAAAGTCCAAAATTTGAATGGGAATATGTTTTCCAATGCCCTTTGTCATGAGATTCACAAGAGATCAACCATACTTTCTAATGTATTACATATGAAATATGGTGGCTCTAAGAACATGGACAATTTTACAATTTTTAAACTACATGAAAACACAAGAAATGGTATTGAAACGTTAACGAATTATAACAAGACTTCAACCTAACTCTGATACCACAGTAAGAAATCATTCCATCTAATATGGCATAGCATAAAATTCTAATTCCTCAAAATATACATCATAGTCTCATTCGGAACCAAACAACATAACCTAACCAATATTCGAAATGATTTCGAATACATATATATTTGGGATTCAAATAATTCTTATAGATTCGAAAGATCGAGCATTTCTACTCTCATTGAGCTACTAAAGTGTGCAACCTCTAGCGATATCTACACGGACTGTCTCTGAAGTCGGGTTCTCCCTTGTGTCGACTCCGAAAATGGGTTCCGGATCGGCACCTCAAAAAGAAGGTGAATGATGGAATTGGGAAAAAGGAGTGAATCGGAAAAACACTCGGAAAGCAATAAAAGGTCCTCACCTCGGTCCCACACTCACATGGATCCCCGAAATTTCATCTCACGGCGTCGCTCGAGCACCGGAGATGGTTCGGGTCATGTGGGAGGAGAGTGAGGAGGAGATGAAATTAGAACATAAATAAAAGGTGGTCGCCAGGAGCCGCGGGCTCCGCTTTATAGAATAAAAACAAGAGATGAGTTGATTTGACCGTGTACCTTAGCGCGGGAGATCGGGATATGGGTTCAACCTTCTTCTTCTTCGGCCGGCCGATGAAGAAGGGTCTCCAACCGATGCTAGCTTGATAGACCTGTGCAACTAGAACAATAAACCAAGTGAAAGAAAACGATTAGAACTATGGGAAGTGTAGTAACTGTAGAGAGAAGATGAGAAATAAGCAATTGGAATTGGACTCACCGGCTTCGGGGTGAGCCTTAACCCCTTTTTTGTATTTTTGATTATGTAAAAATGATGCAAATGAACTGAAATATGCTTTAAAACAGTAAATAAACTGAGTTAAATGAGTTGAGAAAGCTTATGGAATGGATCGGCTTGAGTTGAAGCCGAGTTAGTTGAAGAAGGCCGGTTCGGGTAACTTTGCACCCTTCTGGCGCGACTTTGGTACAGAGAATGCTACGGACGACCCCGATGTCAGAATCGAGTGCCGTTTGTTGGAGTAGATAGAAGACTCAAAGAGGAAGAGTTATTATTTTATTGATTTCTCCGAAATCCTTCTGTAGAAGTCTTTATAAAATCTTAAATTGGGCAGATATAGAAAACAGAACCTGGATGCGCGCCCTCAGTGCAGCAATCGCCACGAACAAACGGCAAGTCGGAATTGAGTACCGTCAGTTGGAGGTAAAAGAAGACGAAGAGAAGAACAAATTCTATGTTGAAGACCCTCGCAACAGAAGTACCAACTTTTATGCAGAAGTCGATGAAGTTGGGTGATGCAGAACGCCCGGATCGAGCCTTCTCCTTCACTTCGGGATCGAACTCTCAATATCGGATCGCCTTTGGACGTCGGGACAGCTTTAAAGAAGAGCTTAGACGACCTCTGGATGAGCTAGGCACGGGGGATTCACCTTGGGTCATTGAGAATGGCCCTCAATTTATAGGGGAAGGAAGCCGGTGCAAAAAATGGAAACTGGACCGACCGCGCCCCCGCTTTTCAAAGGGGACGAGGGCGCGCAGGGTGCGCCCTCAAACCAAGGGCGCGCAGGGTGCGCCCTCAAACCAAGGGCGCACAGGGCGCGCCCTCACTTCGGGGGTGCGGTCTGTGCGCCCCCCAGTTTCAAAGAAACCGGGGGCGTGGTACGCGTCTCACTGCTAAAAATCGACAAAATCTTCTGGAAATTGCTAAAAATCGACTTGACATACGTAATGCGCCCCCGAACCGGGGGCACGGTACAAATAATCGGAAATTTTCGGCGAAAACCTTCCAAATATCCGGTTTAGAAGGTGCTAATCGGGGCAATTTCCGATTTTCGGAAACCGACCGCGCCCCCGCTTTTCAAAGGAACTGGGGGCGCGCAGGGCGTGCCCCCAGGTTGAGGGCACGCAGGGCGCGCCCTCCCCTTTCAAGGGGAGTGGGGGCGCGGTAGACTCTCTCTCCTGCGCGTGCGTTTCGCGAGCCGTATCTTGCAAACGGGATGTCCGATTCGGTTCCCGTTTGTTGCGTTGGAAAGAGGGCTTTCAACCGCACCTCCTCAAGTCAGTAAACCAGCTGGCATGACTCCCGAGATGTTCGCACGGGGCTTTCTACCGGTTTACCCTGTCGCGGAAAGCCGAAACCCGTGGCGAAGATCCGAAAGAGCATGGTTCCAGTCGAGAAATCTCAGGTCAACTCGAGATGACTTAAAATGATGCCCGAACAAGTCCAGCAAGATCAGAAAACCCGAAGTCATCGAAAAATCTGAGATGAACACGGTAAACGTGAATCGAAAGCCGTAAAAGCCACGAAACCCTAAAATTGACAAAACCGGACGTATGGCCATGATTGATGAAAATATTCGGCTAGAATCGACCCAGATGACCTGAAAAGACCTGGTGATGACCGGAAAGGCCTAACGTATGGTCCGGGATAGCCGTGTCAGTACAGATTGATAAAACCATAACGAAAGCCGTCATTTACCGACGCCTACCGAAATGACTTCTCGGAAACCCTGAAATATTCATTTTTTGTAGGTATTTTGAAATATTCATTTTTTGTAGGTTTTTTGAAATATTCACTTTTTTGGATTTTTGAAATATTCACTTTTTGTGAAGAAAAATGCTGGTATTTGAGACAGTTCATCGATCTTTGGGGTTTGTCAAGACTCAAGTGGTAGATGCCACGTGCAAAAATAAAGTTCCTTACCTAGAATCCTTCTAACCTTCTTCCTTTGATCGGCTTGGATTCCACCTGGATTTGGTCGGTTTACCCTACCCAAGGGGTTTAAGGAGGAAGAGTATAGAGGAAGTCCTTGATAGGGCTTGGAGATGTTAAGAGGGATTTCTCTACTCTCACTCAAATTACCCATTGGGGTTCGGCCTCTTTGGGTCTTTCCTTCTTCTTTTTTTCTCTTTTCTATGTGGCACATATTTGGACAGGTTTTTTGACCCGTGGGGACATTGCCCATCTTTTAGTGCCTTTTGCCTTGACTATCATTCTGGGTACTCATTCAGACAGGTTAATCAATTTTCTTTTTCTAACTTGAGAGGTTCATTGCCCATCTTTTGGCACCCTTTTGCACCCTCTGAGACGACCTCCTACTAGGGTGGGAGTGTTTTCGATACTACCCCTCTCTAATCTTCTCTCCCTATATTGGACCGAGTAGAAGAGAATAGGGTAAGGGTACTCCTTCCGTTTCTAGATTTCTGCCTTGCCTGTCGCAAGTGTCAGGTTGTCTGGATTCTAGGATCGGGGAGTGTTGTGTGTGTAGGATGGTACCTACCCTTGACTTCTCACGAACAGCCTAGGATCGATGACTTGAGATTATATCAGCGGTTTCTCCATTTTTATGGAAAATAATTTTTGAGGTAAACTCCATTCCAAGGATGATTCAATTTTTCTCCATCTGCATTAGTCAATTCATATGCATTTCCTGGATACTTTTCAATGATTACAAAAGGCCCTTCCCAGTTAGGTTGCAACTTGGAGCGGGGACCCCCCGGCTTAACGAATATGCGTTTGACTACCATCTCACCGATCTCGAATTTTCTCTCAACCACCCTCTTTTGATAAAACCTTTTAAGTCTATTCTGATAAGTCCGGGCATGCTCGGCGGCGGCTAGCCTTATTTCATCTAAGAGTTCAAGCTGTGAAAGGAGAGATTCTCGTCTCTCATCAACAGGAATATCCCTGTTGAGTTGAACTCCGAGAGATGGAAGTAATACTTCGTAAGGGACCACTGCTTCCATCCCATATGCCAAAGCATATAGGGTTTGTCCAGTGGGGGTCCTTACAGAAGTACGATAAGCCCATAGAGCATCTACAAGCTTATCAGGCCAGTCGACAAATTTGCTAGACTTACAAGATTTCTTGATAATTTTGATTAATGTTTTGTTGGTGGCTTCTGCTTGACTATTGCCTTGAGGATAGTATGGTGATGAAAGATGCAATGAAATGTGATACCTGTTGCAAAGATCACACAGATCTTGAGAAACAAATTGTGGCCCATTATCAGTGACGATGTCGCTGGGAATCCCAAACCTTGCAATGAAGTTGCGCTTTATGAAGGAGCAAACTGTCGACGCTTTAATCTCCACGAATGCTTCCGCTTCCGCCCACTTTGTGAAGTAATCTGTTACCGTCAGAATGAATGATTTTGAGCGCATTTCGGAGTTGAGGTCACTCAAGGGGCCAATGATATCAAAAGCCCACATGGCGAAAGGCCATGGGGCATGAATTGGATGAAGGGAAGATGCGGAAGAGTGAATCTTGTCAGCATGGAGTTGACATGAGTGATAGTGCCGGACAAAGATGGAGCAGTCTTCTTCTAGAGTTGGCCAATAATACCCTTGTCGAATGATTTTCTTAGCAAGGGCTTGGGCATTCACATGACCACCACAAACTCTAGAATGTGCTTCCTTCAGCACCAACTCAGCTTCTTCTTCATCAAGACACCTAAGTAAGATTCCACTTAGGCTTCTCTTATAGAGCACTCCTCCTAGGATTGTATACCTCTGGGATACTCTTCTTATTACCTTCTTTTCTTTGGTGGTTGCTCCAGGCGGATATGACTGATCTTGGCAATATCTCACAATCTCGTCATACCAAGGTCTCTCACATTCTTCTAATTCTTCCAACTCAATTAAGGATATTTCTTCTTTATGTTCTAAGTATTCTTTTCTGTTGAACCTCTCCTTAACCCTTAGAAAATGTCCATCCTCAATTGCTGGAATTGTCCTCTTACAGATGTGGATAGTCCGCACTTGCCTACCTAGCGGGACAGATAGAGATGAAGCTAGTGAAGCTAAGGCATCGGCGAGGATATTCTGAGAACGGGGGACATGGACAAATGTGAGTTTGAAGAATAGCTTGATGTAGCAGGTGGTGAGCTCCTGGTAGGGCTTGAGGTTTGGATGGGAAGTTTGGTACTTCGATAGGACCTGGCGTAGGATCAATTGACTATCACCTATCACCCTCAGTTTAGTGGCACCATGAAAATGAGCGGCCTCCAGCCAGGCCAGCAAGGCTTCATACTCAGCTACGTTGTTGGTTGCTGGAAAGTTATGATAGAAATGTATGCCCTACAAGCCAATCATATATGATATGATTCGATATTTCTAGGAATATCTCATTCAATTAAATAGGCAAAACTTCGTTACTAGCTTTTATTAGAAGCGTATATCGTAATGAAGTCCTTAATCACATGCAATGATGATTGAATCGTGATGAGATCATAATAATGAGATCGATCATCTAATGGTATGTGATCTAAATGTTCCTAGTCATAGGATCCTTGAGACGAGACATCAAGAATCTGGATAGACTAGTGTGTGTGATGTCATTCTCATATGATGAGAATGACCGATCTCATTGGTCATCAGTGTGGGGACACTGAGATACACACACAGGTGCTCATTAGTGGAATGAGTTCACTGAACTGACCAATTTAAGAAAACCTGATCGGTATCTTACCGAACTGTCTATCAAGTTATTCTTACATCTCAATAGCACGGTTGGATCTTTGACCTTAGTCACCAAAGATGTCTTGCCAAGTGTACTATGTACTTTGACTATTGACTGATGGATCACTTAGTATTGTGGTCCTATATAGTTAATGGATTGGGTATATGGGAAACCTGGTGGAGGCAATTGAGCGAACAATAGGGGATCGTTCACTCTCGGTAGGAGAGAGAGAATATCCTATGGATAGTACTCTAAATCCTTGGCCAAGGTAGATAGGATAATTGGAAAAGGAGTTTTACAATTGATCCATTCATGAGTACAAGATTTCATAAAGTTGGAATACTTAGGGGTTGACAGTCAGTGCCGAACCCATGACCGACTGGGACATTGTATGAACGAGGATTTAAATCCGTGTGGTAATTGATGATGGAAAGGCTCAATGGATGTTATTTAATTCTCCAAAGTCATTTTGGGATCATAAGATGTGGCTTGTACCCTTTATGATCAGGAAGCCATAAAAACTGTTATCGGATAACGGTTTTGATTTAATTTAAAGGAATTGTTCTTTTAAATTAATTAAGGCTTCAACCAATTGACTATTGGGTCTAGTGGGTCACACACAATAGATCTGGTCAATAAGATGAGGGCATGGACACAATTTTATAAAAGTTTTGGGTTTTTGTGAAAAATTTCATCTTCTATATATTAATGGCTTATGAAGCCAAACCCTAACAAGCCATAGGGCTGGAGCACGTCCCAAGCATCCTCTCTTTCTCCTCTCTCCTCTAGAAGGTGATCTCCCATGGTCAAGCTTGGATCTGGAAGGTTTCTGGAGGCCCGAAGAAGAGAGAACTCGTCTATTGAAGCAGATCGTGTGGATACCGCTAGAGACAGGACACTTGAACAGTTTTCAGCAAGGAGGAATGTCCTCTCTTCATCCATGGTGAAGGATTTTAGAAATCCCATGAGGTACTCTAGTTCTACTTCATATTCGGTTCCCGGTTTTACTCGTTCGGCATCGATCAAGGCAAAGATCATGGTTTTATGGAATTGAAATTTTTCCGCTGTCATGTATTGATTCCTTACAAGTTAAGCTGAAAAACCTGTGGAATGGTGACACCTTCAGGTGACAGAAAAACAATACCTATCCCTTTACCATGAGAGTTTAGAGCCCCGTCAAAATATAATGTCCAAAGATTGGAAGATCGGATTGACATTAGTTCGTCATCCGGGAACTCCGACCGGACTGGGTCAAAGACGGGTATGGGATGATGGGCAAGGTGTTCAGTAATAGCATAGCCCTTGATTGCCTTCTGTGGGACATAAGTGATATCAAATTGGGATAAGAAACTTTGCCATCGCCCTAACCGATCAGTCAAGAATGTCTTCTCTAACAGAAACTTGATAGGATTGATACGAGCAATGAGATTGACTTGGTGAGCAAGAAAATAGTGTTTGAGTTTCTGAACCACCCAAACAAGAGCAGCACAGGTCTTTTCTACCACAGTGTACTTCAGCTCACAAGCATCAAACATCTTAGACAAGTAGTAAGTAGCTCGTTCTTTCCCTTCTTCATCAACTTTTGCAAGGACTGCCCCAAGAGAGTTCTCAAGAACCGAAATGTAGAGGACCAAGGGCCTGTTAGGAATTGGTGGTCTAAGTACAGGGGGACTTGCCAGGTATGTTTTCAACCCATCAAACGCCTCCTGGCACTTTGAATCCCATTTAAACTCGGCCCCCGCCTTGGTTAACTCATAGAAAGGTTTACATCTTTGGGAATGTTGTGAGATAAACCGGTGGACAAATTGTAGCCCCCCAATCAATCCTCGAAGCTCTTTCATATTCTTTGGGGGAGGCATACCAATGATTGCCTCGGCCTTGTTTGGGTCGATCTCTATGCCCCTTTTGCTTACTATGAACCCAAGTAGCTTTCCTGATGAAACTCCAAATGTGCACTTCTTAGGGTTCATTTTCAGCTTGTATTCTCTAGCTCGTTGTAAAACTTTTCTTAGCACTTCAGAATGATCTTCCCGACTCTTGGACTTGATAACCAAATCATCCACATACACCTCTACAAGGGTGTGCATCATGTCATGAAAGATAGCCATCATAGCCCTCTGATAGGTAGCACCAGCATTCTTTAACCCAAAGGGCATGACAACATAGCAATATGTTCTCCAAGGTGTAATGAACGAGGTCATCTCTTGGTCCTCCTCAGCTAACCGGATCTGATTGTATCCAGAATAGCCATCCATGAATGAAAGCATTTCAAATCCAGCTGTGTTATCAACCAAAACATCGATATGAGGTAAAGGAAAATCATCCTTAGGACACGCTCGGTTCAAGTCCCTGAAATCTATACAGATCCGAACCCGTCCATCCTTTTTTATAACAAGGACTATGTTAGCCACCCATTGCAGATATAGGACAACTTTAATAAATTTTTCTTGATGTAGTTTGTTGACCTCTTCTTTCATTTTGAGTGCAATATCAGGGTGGAATCTCCTAAGCTTTTGTTTAACCGGGGTAGTTTCAGGTTTCAAGGTTAATCTATGTTCAACCAATGCACTACCTAATCCCGGTATGTCTTCATATGCCCATGCAAACGTGTCCTTATATTCTTCCAAAACATTGATCAAATGTTGTTCTTGTGAGGGAGTGAGGTTTGCACTGATGAGGATAGTCTTAGGATCTTCCAGGGTTCCTAAATTCAGTTCTTTGGTTGGTTCATTCCCTGTGGCTGATGGTTCTTCAAATCTTTTAAGCCTAGATGCATATGCATCAGCCAAGTCCTCAATTCCATCCTCAAATTCGGGATCCTTCTCTGATACTACCTCATATACTCCCAAAGTATGATCTATGTTATGCTCATCCTCATACCGTATTTCATCTAGCTGGATGGTATTCTCTAAAAAGTTTGGCAGCCTTGGACACTCTACACATTTCTGTGCCAATTGTTGCATATATCTATTTGGAACTCATTTACCTCTTACTTTCCTATTTCCTAACCTAACCTGACCTACTGAAGACAAAGTGGGAAAGGTGGTATTTACAATGGAAGGAGGATCAAGCAAATCGATCAATGATTCAGAAAAGGGGGATCCCTGATTGGGAGTACCCTCTGGGATGAGTAGAGACGTCTCCTCAATGGAAATGTGAGTTTCAGAGAAGACGTTTTTTTTTGGATTTTCAAGTAAAAAGATAGAATGAGTCAGCATGACTCGGGATTTACTAGAAGATGACTGAATTAATAGAGAGAAAAAGTTAAGGATAAAGGGAAAAAGAGGCTCGTGGGCCCAATGGTAACAGAAAGTGGACACATGGGTCCAAAACTGATGAAAAAAGTAAACGGGTATGAGGACCCGATCTTAGAAATAAATGGGCATGTGAGCCCATGCTGGAAAGAACCCTCAGTTCTAAAGTTGATGAGGGAAGTAAATGGGCAAGCAGGCCCAGTAAGAGTGGAAGGCTAGAAAGGGCGCATGGGCCCAAAGTGGGTAAGTGGGCCCGAAAGCCCATCCAAAAGATCTAGAAACAATGGTACGTGGTTCAAACATGGGATTGTTGTATTTGGGCCTCATGGAATGGTTTTGACTTGGGTGGTATGCTCAACCAGATGATCCAAGATTGGTCTACCCTTGGGTGGTTCTTGGTACTCTTCCCCACTTGAGAACAAACGAGCCAAAGATAAGCATAGGTCTTCCAAGTCTTCTTCTTCATCTGGAGCCTTTCTTCTCTTGACAGCTATCATAGAACTCTTGTCATCTTCAGCCATCATCATAGTATCCCCTTTGATAAAGAAGGTGTGGAGTCCCATGGCATATCCTGGCTGGAAGATCCTCCTTGGGATGGAATCCTCTTCGTATCCCAACCCCTACCTATGTGGCCTTTTCACAGTTTGAATCGGCTGAGTGATCCCTTGAAGATCCTTGCCTAAACCTTTTCTAGGCTGATAGCCTAGTTTCATCATCATTCACCATCCCACTGTGTCTAGTAGAGAGGCGGTCATGCATCTGACTTCCGGCAAATCTCCCACTGAGATCTGGGGTTGTAGTGACGGACCTAGGGGTGATGTAAAAGTAGCATCATTCATCTCGTCCCTTATAGGCATGCTAGTCACCTTGAACACTTGTCCTTTAAAAGGAAACTTTATGCATTGGTGGTTTGTTGAAGCCACAGCTCCTATGGCTTCCAAGTATGGCCTCCCAAGTATAGCCCGAAAAGTTGGATCCAATTCTAGAACATGAAAATCCGTTGTGACCGTACATGGTCCAAGTTGAACCTCTAGAGTGACCACCTCCCGGAGTTGTCATAGGCCGTCACCATGGCACAGGATGGCTTGATTTCTTGTTCAGAAATGCCGCACAACTGCAAAGTTTCTGGCGGCAAAACGTTGATAGAAGCTCCAGTGTCAACCAAACATGATTTCACTTCGATATTACAGATGATAACAGCCACATGCAAAGCATATCTCTTGACCTCTGGATTTGCTAATTCTTCCTGAGAGAAAGTGAGTGTTGGGTGCTCAATTCTAGGGCCTAACACTGTAGTGATCTTCTCAGGTGGGAGATCTTCACTCACCATGACCCTTTGCAAATAATGCTGTAGAATCTCCTGGTGCACCTTTGATCTTTTGATCAACTCAAGTAAGGAAATACGGGCCGGTGTTTTATCCAAATGTTTTAACAAATCATAGGCTGTGCCTGGCAAGGGTTCTTCCACTTGTTCCTCCTCCACTAGATCCTGCGGTCAAGTACTAGATTGGGGAAAGAGCCGCTGGAACATCCTCCCACTCTAAAGCACCAGGGCTATTTGGCGGTCGGGTAGAGGTGATGGGTTAACTAGGGTGGGAACAGGTGGTGTAGGTGCAGGTATGGTAGACAATGGGATTGATGGTTCTGGGATGATTGGGTTAGTGGGTAGAGGGGTAGGATTTGAAGGTGGTAGTGATGGTGATACTAGTGGCCTGATAAGAAGAGGCCGGGGTGCAGGAGTGGTTGATGGGTTTAATGAAGGGGTAGGTTGTGGGGTTGGTTGTATGATAGGTCGGGCTTTTGGGGTGACATAGCTCATAGGCTGGTGGTTCAAGTTTGGTGGTGATTGTGGTGGCCGAATGAGCAAGGGCCGGTGTGTAGCAATGGTTGAAGGAGGTGTAGTTAAGGAGGGGGCTGGCCTAATGATGAGTCGGCGTGAAGAAGTGGCGGCCAATGGTTGGGTTATTGAGCTTGGTGGTGGTTGTGGAGTAGCAAGTGCACGGATTATTTGTCTAGGAGGGTTCCTAGCAGGAGGCCTAGCTGGGTTGACCGGCATGGTTGCATTTTGGTTTTCTAGTTGCCAACCTTGAGCACGGCTGGCATCTCCCTGGACAATGGAGTGTACTAGACCAATTCCTGGGTTTGGATGTGCTGGTGCCGGTGCTGGAGCGGGAGCATGTAATAGGAGTGGATTATGGACAATCCCCAAGCCGGGTTGTTGTTGAGGTTGAGCCGGTGGACACTGTCGCTGCTGCTGGCTAGCCTTCATTGCCTATATGCATTCCCCCATTTGAACCCAATCAATGATGCCTTGGTCATTCAGATCGTGGATGTAATCCTTAAATTGAAAACACACTTCTACGGTGTGACCAGGACACCGGTGGTAAGCACAGTATCAGGACATATCTGCATTTGTTGGCCAAACCTCTCTTTCCTTGGGCAATTCCAACTGTTTCTCTGCCATGAGTATAATGAATATGTCGGTCAAGGAGTAAGGGAGTTGTTGGTAGTTCTCTCTCCTAGGACCTCCCCTTCGTAGTGCCTGATTGGGTGGGGGCGGTGCCCTATTGTAGGTAGGTTGACGAGGTTGCTGGGGTTGTGCTACTGGCTGAGGTGGTTGTTGTGGTTGTCGTGGTTGTTGTGGCCTAACCGGTTGTTGAGGGGGGTAATAGGAATGGTTTTGTGGTGGGTTTCTGAACAGGTTTTGACGGTTCCCTCCCTGGTTCCCCACAACGTTTATAGCTTCGTTGTTGACCACTCCTTCGGTTGTAGGACCAACTGGTGCAGAGTGGGTTTTCCTGAAGTTTCTAGGTTTGGGATCAAAAGGATTTATCATGGTGGCATCTTTGAAGTGGGCTTGCAAGTATCGGGCACTGTCATAGAGTTCACTCATGGTGGTAGGACGGTGCTGTAGACACGCCAAATTGGCCTGATTCGGATCCCCAGACTCTTATTCCATAGGCGATATCCTTTATTTGACCGTTATTTGATCTGGATTACCTTGTGGAGATGAGCTAAGGATATTGGTGGAGCCCCTTTGTGAGTTGAGAATGGACCAATGATTCCCGGAATTATGACGAAACCTTCAAGCGAGAGCCGCGCGTGAACTGTAAAAACACGAAGCCTGCTCGATGACCGACCTTGAATGGTCCATAATTGAAGGTCTCAGGAGTCCCGCATGTGTTCCGTAACATTCATGGTTTCCCAAAAGTCATTTCGGTAGGCGTCGGTCAATGATGGCTTTCGTTACGGCTTTTTTGATCTGTACTGACACGGCTATCCCGGACCACGCGTTAGGCCTTTCTGGTCATCACCGGGTCTTTTCGAGTCATCCAGGTCGATTCTAGCAGAATATTTTCATCAATCATGGCCATACGTCCGGTTCGGTCAATTTAGGTTTTCCCGGCTTTTCCGAGTTTCGGTTCACATTTACCAGGTTAATCTCAGATTTTTCGATGACTTCGGGTTTTCCAATCATACCGGACTTGTTCGGTCATCATTTTAAGTCATCCCATGTTGACCCGAGAATTATCGACCGGAACCGTGCTCTTTCGAATCTTCGCCACGGATTTCGGCTTTCCGCGAGAGGGTAAACCGGTAGAAAGCCCCGTGCAAACATCTCGGGAGTTATGTCGGCTGGTTTACCTACTTGAGGAGGTGCGGCTTAAGGTCCTCTTTCCAACACAACAAACGGGAGTCAAATCGGACATCCTGTTTGCAAGATACGACTCGCGGAACGCGCACGCAGTAGAGAGAGTCTACCGCGCCCCCGCTCCCTTTGAAAAGGGATGGCGTGCCCTGCACGCCCTCAACCTGAGGGCACACCCTGCTCGCCCCCACTTCCTTTGAAAGGCGAGGGCGCAGTCAGTTTCCAAAAATCGGAAATTGCCCCGATTAGCACCTTCTAAACCGGATTTTTTGAAGGTTTCCGCGGATGATTTTCGATTATTTGTACCACGCCCCCGGTTCGGGGGCGCGTTACGTATGTCAAGTCGATTTTTAGCAATTTCCGGAAGTTTCCGGCGAATTTTATCAGTGAGACGCGTACCGCACCCCCAGTTTATTTGAAACTGGGGGGCGCGCAGACCGCGCCCCCGAAGTGAGGGCGCACCCTGCGCGCCCTTGGTTTCAGGGCGCACCCTGCGCGCCCTCGTCCCCTTTGAAAAGCGGGGGCGCGGTCGGTCCAGTTTCTTTTTTTGCACCGGCTTCCTTCCCCTATAAATTGAGGGTCATTCTCAATGACCCAAGGTTAATCCCCCATGCCTAGCTCATCCAGAGATCGTCCAAGCTCTTCTCCAAAGCCGTCCCGACGTCCAAAAGCGAAACGACATCGAGAGATTGATACCGAAGTGAAGGAGAAGGCTCGATCCTGGCGTTCTGCATCAACCGAATTCATCGACTTATGCAGAAAATTTGAGACTCCTGATGTGAAAGTTTTAAACATATAAGTTGTTCCTCTCTTCGTACTCTTTCATCTCCAACTGACGGCACTCGATTCCGACTTGCCGTTCGTTCGTGGCAGTTGCTGCACTGAGGGCGCGCATCCAGGTTCTATTTTCTACATCCTCCCACTTTCATAATTTTTACAGACTTCTACAGGAGGATTTCGGAGAAATCATAAACATAGGAACTCTTTCACTCTGAGTCTTCTGTCTACTCCAACAAACATCACTCAATTATGACATCGGGGTCGTCCGTAGCATTCTCTGCACCAAAGTCGCACCAGGAGGGTGCAAGGCTACCCGAACCGGCTTGTTTCAACCATCTCGGCTCCAACTCAAGCCGATTCACTTTATAAACTTCCTCAACCCACTTTATTCAGTTCATTTACTGTTTTAGAACATATTTTAGTTCATTTTCATTATTTTTACATAATTAAAAAAACACAAAAAAGGGATTAGGGCTCGCCCCAATCCGGTGAGTTCTATTACAATTGCTTCTTTGTTTCATCTCTTCTTCTATAGTTTCTACACTTCCCATAGTTCTAATCAGTTTCTATCACTTGGTTTATTGTTCTAGTTGCACAAGTATATCAAGCTAGCATCGGTTGGAGACTCTTCTTCATCGGCCGGCTGAGGAAGAAGAAGGTTGAACCCATATCCCGATCTCCCACGCTAAGGTACACGGTTAAATCAACTCATCTCTTGTTTTTATTCCATAAAGTGGAGCCTGTGGCTCCTGGAGACCACAATTTCTCTTATCATGTTCTAAGTTAATTCACTCCTCACTCTCTTTCCCACATGACCCGAACCATCTCCGGTTCTCAAGCAACGCCGTGAGATGAAAGTTCGGGGATCAATGTGAGTGTGGGACTGAGGTGAGGATTTTACAGCTTTCCGAGTGTTTTCCGATTCACTCCCTTTTCCTCTATTCTATCTTTCACCTTCTCTTGAGGTGCCGATCTGGAACCCATTTCTGGAGTCGACAGGTGCATGATCAATACATTCCTCAAGGCAGGTGTGGTATTCCCGATAAGCATATTTACTTGTTCCCCTTCAGAAATAATATCTGTCAATTTCTCTACCATTCCCCTCCAGCGATCAGCAAACTTTATGAAGTCCTCTTAGGCCTTCATATTTTCAGCAATCAAATCTATGATGGAGCATGATGGTGTCACCCGGTCTCTGTATCTTTGCAAAAATTTTGTCTTCACAATATCAAAGTCTCCTGCCTTAAAGGAGTCGAGCAAGTAGAACCATTCCAATGCAGACCCTTCTAATGATCGACGGAACAAGAAAGCAAGAACCCTACGATCATTTTTCCAGAATGAGGATTCATAGAGAAAATCTTTAAGGTGGAGAAAGGGATTGCCAGTACCATTGTAGCGGCGATAAATTGGTAGCTCAGAAGGTGGCAGGTGGAGAACTGGAAAAGAAGGAATAGAGATCTCAGGAACTGATTTGTAGTCCAGGCGACATCTCAGCTCTTCATAGCGTTCATTCATCTGTGTGAGCTGATCCATGATTGTCTGGGTGAGAGCAGGTTCTTGGTTTACTGGTGGGGGTATGTGGTTAGAGGCATGATTTTGGAATTGAGGAGCATGACTTGGCAAATTTACTGAAGATTGTCCCATGACTTGATGGGTCAAACGAGCAATATGGTTGAAATAGGGTGGCTGAACAAATGATGGTTGAACCACAGATGGTTGAACTATAGATGGTTGAACTACAGATGGTTGTGCTAGTGATGGTTGAATCACAGATTGTTGAACAACAGATGTTTGAAGAAAGGGTGATTGAATGAGTGGTGGTCGAACCAGAGGACAAGGAGATGAGGCAACCAGGTTGGCTTCAGGCAATTTTGCCCTTCACCATGGATTGTATGCGGGCATAGGTTTCTGGGTCGGTATAGAGAGACAACCCCCTAAAGAGTTGTTCAACATCACGAGGAGCAAATGGTTGAGGGACCTCTTGCGCTTCTAACTCAAACAACGGATTAACATGACCATTAACATGACCCTCTGACGGAATCGGTTGGTGACCCATCTCATGCTCTCGATGTTCAGCTTGTTCCGCCATTCCAACGTGCCTTCCAGACCTTAATTGCATTGAACAAGTTGGCAAAATAAACAAAGAACTTTTTTTTTGGTGTTTAGTATCTTGAAAAAAAAATGTTAGAGGTTTGAATTTTTGTTTGACAAACAAGTGATGCAAAGACTTGAAATAAAAATTACGCAATGATTTTGATTAAACCTTAGGTTTATGGATTCTGTTAAGAATTTTTCTCTCAACAAATGGGTTAGGATCGTAACTCCAATCTCCAATGACCTAGGTTTCACACAATCTCACCACGTGTAGGTAACATAGGATGCTTCGGGTTTTGGGGAGTGGTACAACCAACCCGATCGTGAAGAGGAATACTCTATGTATGAGGAATTATGGAGGCCTTGATGAAAGCCAACCAAGTCAACTAGGAAGGAATATCCCATAAGAGAGGTCAGAATCCACCAAGAAGGTGTTTTGGATGGGAGGGGTAAATGGGAGAGTGAGCTCCCGCCTCAAAAAAGTGTAAAAGAAGGAGGTAGAGAGAAGGAGTAGAGAATGAAATCAAGTTATAAAACAAGTAATAAGCAAAACATAAACTTAAATAAACAAGCAATCAAACAAGACAAGCAATTAGAAACTAGACAGACAACTAGAAACTAGAATCTAGACCTTTTTTCTTATGTGAGCTAAATGGAGATAGTGAAAAGTGATGGAAAGAAGAGGGTTCAGATCTGATAGCCAAACAAAAGGGTGGTCCACGTGGGGACCGATGTAAGAATAAGCTGGTTCACATGGGAACCGAGGCAAAAAATAAAGGTGGTTCACGTGGGAACCGGTTTTGGGTAAAAAAGGGTGGTTCACGTGGGAACCGGTTTGAATGATTGAAAGAAGGCCACGTAGGGCCAATTAAAGGTGAATAAGGATCTAATCCAAGTGAAGATAAATCTGGAAAAAAAGGGTTTGGTTCACGTGGGAACCGAAGTAAAGAAAGAAATTGGTTCACGTGGGAACCGGTTTAAAAGGAAAAGGGTGGTTCACGTGGGAAACAGTTTAAATAAAATGACAGAAATTAAATGACATACTTGGCACTTCAGATCTGATGAAAGATGGGTGAAATCATAAATTTTGAGATGGCATGAAATTAAGAAAGGTGGAAAGAAGGAAAGGCTCACGTGGGAACCGGTCTAGAACTAGAACTAGTTGCAAACAAAACACTAAGCACTCACAGTTGAAGACATTGCTTGTACCACCGTGGTCACCACAAAGCTGTCGACTCTGAAAATTCGATAGGGCTTCTTCCTTTCAGGGAAGTCTGTGAACCCAGATCGTCACCTCAAGAGGGGATGAGAAATAAAGAAGAAAACATGGAAAGTAACTCTCACCTCGGTCCCACACTCACATTGATCCCCAAACTTTCATCCCTTGGCGTCGCTCGATTACCAAAGACATGGTTTGGGTCATGTGGGAGGAGGGTGAGAAGTAAAAAAATTAAGACATGTGGTCGCCAGGAACCGTGGGTTCCGATTTATGAAATTAAAGATTGACCATGTGTACCTTAGTGTGAAGAGTGCGGGTTAAAACTTCTCTTTCTTCGGCCGGCCGATGAAGAAGAGTCCTCAATGTGTGGGTGCTTAATTTTCTATGCAACTAGACAAACAAACAAGTGAAAAATACAATTAGAACTAAACAAAGTGGAGTATATGTAAAGAAAATGACATGAAACACACAACTGACTAGAAACTGACCGAATTCGGGTTATCTCTAACCCCTCTTTTTCTATTTTTCAGATTAACAGACTAAAAATAATGCAAAAAATGTAAAAAAATGATAGGAGGATGTAGAATCACGAAACAAAGAGATAGGAAAAAGAACAACAAGATTATGAATAGAATAGAGAGAGATATGGCCAAATATGGGTTGTCGAAAAAGTCGAGCAGCAGTCCAAGATCTGCCAGGCGCGACTTTGCTTCTGCGCTCGTCACAACCAGCCCCGACCACGGAATCAAGTGCCGTCGATTGCAAACTGAATAAGACTTGGAGAGAAAGAACTTTGATGAAGAAGGTAGACGTCCACACACTGTTGTAGAGGCCAAAGAAGAGAGACCTGTAAGATCACCTGCAAACCAGCCTTCCTCTCTCTTGAACCAACTTTTCTCTCTTTAAAAACTTGAAATTCTCTCTCTAAAAATCACAAAATCAATGCAGGAGGGAGGTTGGACGTCTTGAAATGCCTGAGGGGTCATGCTCATGCCTTTGGAAAGACTGGAATCATAGTTTATTTATAGGAGAACAAACAATCTTATCAAGGCTAGAAAATAGGGCTCATTGCGCCCTACCCCATGCGCCCTGGTACAGGTGGGGCGCATGCGCCTCCTAGTGAGGGCGCATGGCATCATTTCCAAAAAATTCAGTCTTATCCTGTCGATCCATTCAATGGTAGAGTCCCGGTGAAAAACTGGTTCCCTCGTGCCTCAAGGGTAGGGCGCATGTGCCCTCAAGTCAGGGCACAAGGTCACGTGCCTCAGGGGTAGGGCGCATGGGCACGTGCCCTGGGTTCCATGCACATGTGACCAGGAACCCAGGCGCATGGGATTGTTTTTGCGCGTCTCTCTTCTGGAAGCCATTACGAACACTCCCGAACTCGGAATTCGACGCCATTTGTTGCGTTGGAAAGATAACAGGACGAATAAGATTTCTATAGGATTGGATTAGACATCACACTCTAAAAAACTTCATAATTTTGTCTGGAAGTTAGGACAGTGAACAGAAGATCCGATACTGGTAAAATGACTCCGACGGCAAACCGGAAAGGCACGGTATGCAACAAAACTTGTTCGGAGTGTGAATATGACCATAACCTTCAATGCATGATCATTAGGCATTGGTCATTCAGCCAATTTCTGTGTTTACATGATTTACGTGTGGCTTTCGCTTGGAAATTATGGCTTTTATGGAAAACTTCGGAAAACATCCGATTTCGTTCGGCGAAGCTCCAAATCAACTTTAAAGGACCTGGCATCATTCTAAGGTCAATCACACATATTACCCTATAAAACATGAGTTTTATGCTCTGAATTAGGCGAATTTGGCGTGTCTACATATGCCTTCTCCTGTTCCTACACCCACTTGAGAGAAGATATTAGAACTTTATTTTGGCTTAGTCCCTTGCGAGGAGAGGGCAAAGTTGCCTTGATATTTTGTCAAGGGACATAGGCCTTATCAAGGTAGCATAACATAAAAATACAAGTATGCACAAAAGAAAACATGCAAGGCTGAAATTAAATATGAATGCAAAGGAAACTAGTCAATTAGAAAGCAAATTTTTAGGTGTTTTAAAATTTTTGATTTGTTTGGGTTTTGATGACTTTATACTGTTTTTGGTGTTTTGAGAACTTTTATGATTTTTTTGGTGTTTTGGATATTTACTTTTTAAGAATTTTGATTTTATGAATTTGTTTGATATTTTTGAAGTATTTGATTTTTTTTGGTTTGGTGTAAAAAAAATGACCATCTCATCCTTTGCCTTGCTTGCCATAGGTGCCCCTCATCGTTACCTAAGGGTTAAGAGTAGACATCACGTGTGAGAAAGTACCTAGTCTGAGATCTTCTGATCTTCTGTCTTCGATAGGCTATGGCTTTTCTTGGATCCAGTCGGTCAACCCTGCTCGCAAGGTTAAAGAGAGAAGAGGATTGATGGTAAGTCCTTAATAGGATTCGGGGTGTCGAATTGGTTTCTCTACTAGTGCCCGCGTTGCCCGTTTGGTATTTGACATTCTTAGATCCTTCCTTCTAGCCCTTTTCTTTGATGGCCCACATTCAGACAGGTCTTTTT
Organism: Cryptocoryne crispatula var. balansae; assembly: GCA_036172225.1. NCBI lineage: Eukaryota > Viridiplantae > Streptophyta > Magnoliopsida > Alismatales > Araceae > Cryptocoryne > Cryptocoryne crispatula. The sequence continues at coordinate 27,640,696 of CM069927.1, forward strand.
TCTTTTGCTTGATTTTGACCTGAGGGGTTCATTGCCCGTCTTTTGAAGCCTTTTTCTTTTTTGGGCTTTTGTTGGTACACATTCAGACAGGTCTATTCTTTTGCTGACCTGAGGGGGTCATTGCCCATCTTTTGGCACCTTTTCTTTTTAAAAAGTCAGACCTTCAGAGGCATCCTCCTACTAAGGCAATGGGCATTTTCGATACTCCTTATTTTAACCCCTTCTATCTATTCTAGACTGAAACAAGAAAAGAATGGGACATGGTTGACCTTCTTTTGCCAAGTGTTGCCTAGCTTTCTCTCTGACTTCCAATCATCGTATTCCGAAACCTAGGTGTGTAGTGTGTGCAGTATGATGCCTATCCTTATTTCCCTAAGTGACAAGTTGGTACACCGAACAAGCAAGCGTTAGATGTTACCGTCATTCTTTACACCTTATATTTTATAGATTTTTTTTTGTTATTTTTGTTTTAAGGGAAATATTTTTTGAGGTATACACCATTCCAGGGATGAGCTAGTTCTTCCCCTTCTGCATTAGTTAGCATATATAAATTACCAGGATAAACCATTGAGATTACATATGGACCCTCCCAATTAGGTTGAAGTTTGGAGCGGGGACCACCTAGCTTAATGAATATTCTTTTAAGCACAACCTCACCGATTTCAAATTTTCTCTCTACCATCCTCTTCTGATAAAATCTTTTAAGCCTATTCTAATAAGATCTAGCATGTTCGGCAGCGGCTAGCCTCCTTTCGTTCAAGAGTTCGAGTTGCACGAGAAAGGAGTCTCGCCGTTCATCCATAGGGATGTCTCGATCAATCTGGACTCGGAGAAAAGGAATGATTACTTCATATGGGACTACCGCCTCCATCCCAAATGCCAGGGCATAGGGAGTTTGACCCGTTGGGGTTCAAATAGAAGTGTGGTAGGCCCATAGAGCATCAACTAACTTATCTGGCCAGTCCGCGAACTTGCTAGACTTGAGTCTTCTTAATGATTTTTATTAGAGTTTTATTGGTGGCTTTTGCTTAACCGTTGCCTTGAGGATAATATGGAGATGAATGATGCAATTTGATGCAATACCTGTTACAAAGGTCACGTAGCTCCTGGGAGATGAATTGTGGTCCATTGTCGGTGATGATGTCGCCTGGGATCCCGAACCTGGCAATGATGTTGCGTTTGATGAAGGTGCAGACTGTTGATGCCTTGATTTCCACGTATGCTTCTGCTTCTGCCCACTTGGTGAAGTACTTTGTTGCTGTTAGGATGAAGGATTTGGTTTTGTTTGTGGAGTTTGGGTCACCAAGGGGTCCGATAACATCAAAAGCCTACATAGTGAAAGGCCACGGGCATGAATCGGGTGAAGGGAAGATGCGGGAGAGTGAATCTTGTCGGCGTGAAGTTGACATTGATGACAGTGCCGGACAAAGATCGAGCAATCTTCTTCCAGAGTAGGCCAATAATACCCTTTGTAGACACGCCAAATTGGCTTGATTCGGAGCCCTAGACTCTTATTCCATAGGCGATATCTTTTATCCGACCGTTATCTGATCTGGATTACCTCATGGACATAAGCTAAGGACATTGGTGGAGCCCCTTGTGAGTTGAGAATGGACCAATGATTTCCAGAATATTGTCGTAACCTTCAAGCGAGAGCCGCACGTGAATTGTAAAAAAACACGAAGCCTGCTCGATGACCGACCTTGAATGGTCCATAACTGAAGGTCTCGGGAGTCCCGCATGTGTTCCGTAACATTCAGGGTTTCCGAGAAGTCATTTCGGTACGCATCGGTCAATGACGGCTTTTTGTTACGGCTTTTTAGATCTGTGCTGACACGGCTATCCCGGACCACATGTTAGGCCTTCCCGGTCATCACCGGGTCTTTTCAGGTCATCCGGGTCGATTCTAGCCGTATATTTTATCAACCGGGGCTATAAGGCCGGTTCGGTCAATTTTAGGGTTTCGCGGCTTTTACGGCTTTTTGATTCACGCTTACCGGGTTAATCTCAGATTTTTCGATTGTCCGATCGTACCGGACTTGTTCGGTCATCACTTAAAGTCATCCCGAGTTGACCCGAGATTTCTCGACCGGAACCGTGCTCTTTCGGATCTTTGCCCCGGGTTTCGGCTTTCCGCGAGAGGGTAAACCGGTAGAAAGCCCCGTACAAACATCTCGGGAGTCATGCGGCTGGTTTACCACTTTGAGGAGGTGCGGTTGAAGGCCCTCTTTCCAACGCGACAAACGGGAGCCGAATCGGACATCCGGTTTGCAAGATACGGCTCGCGGAACACGCGCATAGGAGAGAGAGTGTACCGCGCCCCCGCGCCGCTTGAAAGGGGAGGGCGCGCCCTGCGCGCCCTCAACACGGGGGCGCGCCCTGCGCGCCCTCAAACTGGGGGCGCGCCCTGCGTGCCCCCGGTTCCTTTGAAAGGCGAGGGCGCGGTCAGTTGCTTTAAATCGTAAATTGCCTCGATTAGCACCTTCTAAACCGGGTTTTTGGAAAGTTTCCGGGGAGGATTTTCACTTATTTGTACCACGCCCCCGGTTCGGGGGCGCGTTACGTATGTCAAGTCGATTTTTAGCAATTTCCGGAAGTTTCCGTCGATTTTTAGCAATGAGACGCCGAACGCGCCCCCGCCCCCTTTGAAACAGGGGGGCGCGCAGACCGCGCCCCCGAACTGGGGGCGTGCCCTGCGCGCCCTTGGTTTGAGGGCGCGCCCTGCGCGCCCTCGTCTCCTTTGAAACGCGGGGGCGCGGTACATCCAGTTTCTAAATTTTGCACCGGCTCTCTTCCCCTATAAATTGAGGGCCATTCTCAACGACCCAAGGTTGAACCCCCGGTGCCTAGCTCGTCCAGAGGTCGTCCAAGCTCTTCTCCAAAGCCGTCCCGATGTCCAAAGGCGATCCGAAGTCAAGAAATCGATCCCGAGGTGAAGGAGAAGGCTCGATCCGGGCGTTCTGCATCAACCATATTCATCGACTTCTGCAGAAAATCCTAGACTTCTTCTGCGAACGTCTTCAACATAGAAGATGTTCATCTCTTCGTCCTATTTCATCTCCAACTGACGGCACTCAATTCCGACTTGCCGTTCGTTCGTGGCAATTGCTACACCCAGGGCGCGCATCCAGGTTCTGTTTTCCACATCCGCCCCCTTTCATAATTTTTACTGACTTCTACAGGAGTATTTCGGAGAAGTCATAAACATAGGGATTCTTTATCGGTGAGTTTTCTGTCTATTCCAACAAACGGAACTCGATTCTGACATCGGGGTCGTCCGTAACATCCTCTGCACCAAAGTCGCGCCAGAAGGGTACCAAGCTACCCGAACCGGCTGTCTTCAACCAACTCGGCTTCAACTCAAGCCAAATCATTCTATAAGCTTTCTCAACTCCATTAACTCTGTTTATTTAATGTTTTAAAGCATATTTTAGTTCATTTACATCATTTTTACATAATCAAAAACACAAAAAAGGGGTTAAGGCTCACCCCGAAGCCGGTGAGTCCAATTCCAATTGCTTCTTTCTTATCTTCTTACTACAGTTACTACACTTCTCACAAGTCTAACCAAACTCTTCACTTGGTTTATTGTTCTAGTTGCACAGGTTGATCAAGCTAGCATTGGATTGGAGACTCTTCTTCATCGGCCGGCCGAAGAAGAAGAAGGTTAAACTCACATCCCTTTCTCCCACACTAAGGTACACATGGTCAACTTCTTTTTATTTCCATTACATAAAGAGGAGCCCGCGGCTCCTGGCGACCACCTTTCTTTTATTCATGTTCTAAGTTAATTCACTCCTCACTCTCCTCCCACATGACCCGAACCATCTCCGGTGCTCGAGCGATGCCGTGAGATGAAAGTTCGGGGATCAATGTGAGTGTGGGACCGAGGTGAGGAGTCTTTACCGCTTTCCGAGTGTTTTCCAATTCACTCCCTTTCCCCAATTCCATCCATATTTCACCTTATCTTGAGGTGCCGATCCGGAACCCGTTTCTGGAGTCGACAGCTTTTTGGCGACCACGGTGGGACAACCAATGTCTTCAACCGTGCTAGCTTGATTGATCCGTGCAACTAGTTGTTTTCCGATTTGGTTTCCGCGTGAACCGGCTTGTCCTTTACCCTTTTCCATGTCAATTTACCTTTAAAAACTTGCTGATTACTCTTCCTTTAAGATTGTCCCCCATGTGGACTTGATTTCTTGTCTTTAATTTCAACCCGGTTCCCGCGTGTGTCGACTCCAGAAACGGGTTCCGGATCGGCACCTCAAGATAAGAAGGTGAAAGATGGAATAGGGGAAAAAGGGGAGTGAATCGGAAGACACTCGGAAAGCTGTAAAAGATCCTCACCTCGGTCCCACACTCACATTGATCCCCGAACTTTCATCTCACGGCGTCGCTCGAGCACCGGAGATGGTTCGGGTCATGTGGGAGGAGAGTGAGGAGGAGATGAAATTAAAACATGAATAAAAATAAAGTGTGGTCGCCAGGAGCCGCGGGCTCCGCTTTATGTAATGGAAATAGAAGGAAGTTGACCGTGTGTACCTTAGCGTGGGAGAAAGGGATGTGAGTTCAACCTTCTTCTTCTTCGGCCGGCCGATGAAGAAGAGTCTCCAATCCAATGCTAGCTTGATAAACCTGTGCAACTAGAAAAATAAACCAAGTGAAGAAAATAATTAGAACTATGGGAAGTGTAGTAACTGTAGAGAGAATATGAGAAAGAAGCAATTGGAATCGAACTCACCGGATTGGGGTGAGTCCTAACCCCTTTTTTTGTATTTTTGATTAGGTAAAAATGATGTAAATAAACTAAAAGATGCTTTAAAACAATGAATAAACAGAGTTAATGGAGTTGAGAAAGCTTATAGAATGGATCGGCTTGAGTTGAAGCCGAATTGGTTGAGAAAAGGCCGGTTCGGGTAGCTTTGCACCCTTCTGGCGCGACTTCGGTACAGAGGATGCTACGGACGACCCCGATGTCAGAATCGACTTCCGTTTGTTGCAGTAGACGGAGGACTCAGAGAGGAAGAGTTTCTTTGTTGATGACTTCTCCGAAATCCTCCTGTAGAAGTCAGTAAAAATTATGAAAGTTGGAGGATATCAAAAACAGAACCTGGATGCGCGCCCTCAGTGTAGCAACCGCCACGAACAAACGGCAAGTCGGAATGGAGTGCCGTCAGTTGGGGACGAAAGAGGACGAAGAGAGGAACAATTTGTATGTTGAAGACTTTTGCAGCAGAAGCCTCTGATTTTCTCCAGAAGTCGATGAAGATGGTTGATGAAGAACACCCGGATCGAGCCTTCTCCTTCACCTCGGGATCGATTTCTTGACTTCGGATCGCCTTTGGACGTCGGGATGGCTTTGAAGAAGAGCTTGGACGACCTTGGGACGAGCTAGGCACCGGGGGTTCAACCTTGGGTCGTTGAGAATGTCTCTCAATTTATAGGGGAAGGGAGACGGTGCAAAATTTAGAAACTGGATGTACCGCGCCCCCGCGTTTCAAAGGAGATGAGGGCGCACAGGGCGCGCCCTCAAACCAAGGGCGCGCAGGGCGTGCGCCCAGTCCGGGGGAGCGGTCTGCGCGCCCCCCTGTTTCAAAGGGGGCGGGGGCGCGTTCGGCGTCTCACTGCTAAAAATCGATGGAAACTTCCGGAAATTGCTAAAAATCGACTTGATATACGTAACGCGCCCCCGAACCGGGGGCGCGGTACAAATAAGTGAAAATCCTCGCCCGGAAACCTTCCAAAAACCCGGTTTAGAAGGTGCTAATCGGGGTAATTTCCGATTTAAAGCAACTGACCGCGCCCCCGCCTTTCAAAGGGACCGGGGGCGCGCAGGGCGCGCCCCCAGTTTGAGGGCGCGCCCCCAGTATGAGGGCGCGCAGGGCGCGCCCTCCTGTTTCAAAGGAGGCGGGGGCGCGGTACACTCTCTCTCCTGCGCGCGTGTTCCGCGAGCCGTATCTTGCAAACCGGATGTCCGATTCGGCTCCCGTTTGTCGCGTTGGAAAGAGGGCCTTCAACCGCACCTCCTCAATTCGGTAAACCAGCCGCATGACTCCCGAGATGTTCGTACGGGGCTTTCTACCGGTTTACCTTCTCGCGGAAAGCCGAAACCCGGGGCGAAGATCCGAAAGAGCACGGTTCCGGTCGAGAAATCTCGGCTCAACTCGGGATGACTTGAAATGATGACCGAACAAGTCCGGTATGGTCGGACAATCCGAAGTCATCGAAAAATCTGAGATTAACCCGGTAAACGTGAATCGAAAGCCGTAAAAGCCGCGAAACCCTAAAATTGACCGAACCGGCCTTATAGCCCCGGTTGATAAAATATACGGCTAGAATCGACCCGGATGACCTGAAAAGACCCGGTGATGACCGGAAAGGCCTAACATGTGGTCCGGGATAGCCGTGTCGCACGCATCGAAAAAGCCGTAACGAAAGCCGTCATTGACCGACGCCTACCGAAATGACTTCTCGGAAACCCTGAATGTTACGGAACACATGCGGGACTCCCGAGACCTTCGATTATGGACCATTCAAGGTCGGTCATCGAGCAGGCTTCGTGTTTTTTTACAGTTCACGTGCGGCTCTCGCTTGAAGGTTACGGCAATATTCCGGAAATCATTGGTCCATTCTCACCTAACAAGGGGGCTCCACCAATGTCCTTAGCTCATGTCCACGAGATAATCCAGATCAGATAACGGTCAGATAAAAGATATCGCCTATGGAATAAGAGTCTAGGGCTCCGAATCAGGCCAATTTGGCGTGTCTACAGCTTGCCTCGCCTTGATGTCGGCTTTGCAAGGGAATGGCATGTAGCGGAGCGAAGTGAAACGTAGAGAAAGCGTAGCGAAGCGAGATGAATCGTAGTGGAATGTAGTGGAGTGAAATGGTGATGGACTGAAAAGGTGGCATCAAGGTGTAGATATAGACACGCTTAACGACCAGATTCGGCAAGACGAATCTCCTCAAGTCTCTTGGTTAACCGCCATGTTTCATCAAGTCTTCCTATGTTCGATTGGTAATAGATGTGCCATTGGCACGAGAGAAGAATAGCCAACCCCCAACGCGGTGGGGAGTCCCCGAAACATGGGTTCGTAGGTTCATCATCAGCCGGTAACCCGATCTTTGCGGTGTTCCTGTACTGTGACGGGCTAAAGTTTAAAAAGAGATTTGTTTGAAAAAGTAAAAGAATACCAATCGAGCACATTCAGGCTCTTAGATTCATTTAAGTCTTCCAAGAGACAAGATTTGATTCGGAATGGAATGATCTCAGATTCCGAAAGGCAAATGTTTAAGCATAGCCCGTGAAGATAATGACGGTGCAAGTTCTGATCAAAATTGAAGGCTCTTGGTGGGACGAAATGGCTGCCACGGTGGGATAAGTAGCAAAAGAAGTTGCAATGGCCTCTGTGATGAAAAGAATTGAAAGATTTGAGGGCACAAAGTGGTTACCGAACACGGCGAGATTAATAGACACGGTGGGATATTAGAGAGGTTGGTGGGACTAGAGAATATGGTGAATGACACGGTGGGATTTAAAATGATCGAGAGGGTGAGAAGGTGAAGATTAGGAAATGATGTATGCAATGACAAAACAAAATGTAATGCAATTAATACTACATGATGCATGTTGGGCTCAAGAAAATAAAACAAAACTTGTATAACAAATAGTTGAAGATATAGATTGTCTATGAGGTCAAGATACCCATTCGGGAACTATCGTCCCTCACAGCACAACTTTGGCTTATCCGTGAGCATTAGAGATGACCCGACCGTCGTAGATTTTGATGAAGGGGATCTCGGGTCAAGTCTTCTCCGTGCTCATGGTCTTCAACACTAATGCATAAGATAATAACACATGACCGGCGACATATATGCTAGTCGGCAAGTTATGGGGGTTTCCTATGTTTCTGCGAGCAATTCCTGTCTTGGCCACTCCTTTGGAGCATCACCAGAACGAGGCGGTTGCGGCGGTATAATTTCCATGCCTTTTCTACATGGTCATTCTCCTGGAGTCAGTGGCAATCAGACACTGATATCTGTAGCAGGCTTAATCTTCTTCTGGTGTTGTAGCTGCTTTTCTTCCTTATCATAGCACTTCTTGCTTCAATGTTGTTTGACCTGTTGGCGAGATTCTCACCCCTCCTTGACTTGTGTTTCTTTCCTGAAATACTTAATAGAAGGGTTAAATCTGCTCTATGGCTTACCCCCTTGCCTATTGTTGTCTTGCCTTGCTTATATGTCAAGGGGGGTAGCCTTATTAACAAGGTAATATGAACAAGATGACTGAAAATGAATAAGATAAGGGTTAAGAAAGCTTACCTGCTATGGTGAGAGTCACACCCTTCTTGATCTTAGCATCCTGAAACACTTGATAAAAGGGGATTAAATCTTCACCATGACTCATCTCTTTGCCTATTGTTGTCTGCCTTGACTTAGGTCAAAGAGAGGAGCCTTCTTAACAAGGTGTGATAATGAAGGTAAATATGCAATGCGGAAATGAAACATGCAAGACATAAAGATGCTAGCAAAGGCAAAAATCAAGGTTATGCCAAGTTAGATGATGCATTTTTTTTTAGATTTTCGGAAAGTATTCAATTTTTTATTTTTGAAGATATTCATATTTTTTTGGATTTTTGAAAATATTTTTTTTTGATTTTTTGAAAATATTTGATTTTTTTTTTTGATTTTTGTGGAGAATGTGCCAGTATTGAGACCTTTCATCGATCTTTGAGTGTTGATCAAGATTCAAGCAATAAGCACCACATGTGAATAAGGTTCCTTACCCAGAATCTTTCTTGCCCTCTTCTCTTGATCGGTTTGGATTCCCCCTGAGTTTGGACAGTTTACCCTACCCTAGGGGTTTTACGATGGAAGAATAATAACGGAAGTCTTTGATAGGATTTGGGGGTGTTGAGGAGGGTTTCTCTACTCATGCCCAAATTGCCCGTTGGGGTTCGGCCTCTTCGGGTCTTTTCTACATGTGGCACTTACTTAGACAAGTCTTTGACCTGCGGGGTCATTGCCCATCTTTTGGTGCCTTTTTCATTTTCTATTCTTTCGGGTACTCATTCAGCCAGGCCCATATTTGTTTAAACCTGTGGGGTTCATTGCCCATCTTTTGGCACCCTTTTGCACCCTATGAGACGGCCTCCTACTAAGGTGGTGGGCATTTTCGATACTATCCTCCTCTAGTCCCCTTCACCTATCTTGGACCGAATAGAAGAGAATAGGGTAAGGTTTCCTTTCCGCCTTCAGGTGTCTGCCTTGCCTCTCTTGAGTGTTGGGCTATCTAGATTCTGGGATCGGGAGGTGTTGTGTGTGCAAGGTGATGTCTACCCTTGACTTCTAACTAACACCCTTGGATCGATGACTTAATATCATACTAGAAATTCTCCATATTCTCTTCTAAGGAAAATATTTTTTGAGGTAAACGCCGTTCCATGGATGATTCAATTTTTCTCCATCGGCATCGGTTAGCTCATATGCATTGCCTGGATATTTTTCAGTTATAACAAAAGGCCCTTCCCAGTTAGGTTGCAACTTGGAGCGGGGACCACCCGGCTTAACGAAAATGCGTTTTACTACCATCTCACCAATTTCGAACTTTCTCTCTACCACCCTCTTTTGATAAAACCTTTTCAATCGGTTCTGATAAGTTCGGGCATGCTCGGAGGCAGCCAACCTTCTTTCATCTAGGAGTTCAAGTTGTGCAAGGAGAGATTCTTGTCTCTCATCGACAGGGATGTCCCTATCGAGTTGAACTCGGAGTGATGGAAGGAGTACTTCGTATGGGACCACCGCTTCCATCCCATATGCAAGAGCATACGGGGTTTGACCAGTGGGGGTCCGTACAGAAGTACGATAAGCCCATAGGGCATCTACGAGCTTATCTGGCCAGTCTGCGAACTTGCTAGACTTACAGGTTTTCTTGATGATCTTAATCAAAGTTTTATTGGTGGCTTCTGCTTGACCATTGCCTTGCGGGTAATAAGGAGATGAATGATGCAATGTAATGCGGTACCTGTTGCAAAGATCACGCAGATCTTGAGAGAGAAATTGCGGTCCGTTGTCGGTGACGATGTCGCTGGGTATCCCGAACACAGCGATGATGTTGCGTTTGATGAAGGAGCACGGTGTTGATGCCTTGATCTCTACGAACGCTTCCGCTTCCGCCCACTTGGTGAAGTACTGTTGCCGTCGGGATGAACGATTTGGAACGGATTTCAGAGTTAAGATCACTTAGAGGGCCAATGATATCGAAAGCCCACATGGCGAAGGGCCATGGGGCATGAATCGGATGAAGGGAAGATGCGGGAGAATGGATCTTGTCGGCATGAAGTTGGCAAGAATGACAGTGCCGGACAAAGATGGAGCAATCCTCTTCTAGGGTTGGCCAATAATACCCCTGCCTGATGATTTTCTTGGCAAGAGCTTGAGCATTGATATGGCCCCCACAGACCCCAGAATGTGCTTCTTTAAGCACCAATTCTGTCTCTTCTTCATCAACGCATCTCAATAAAATTCCGTTCATGCTCCTCTTGTAGAGCACCCCTCCTAGGATGGTATACCTCTGGGATACTCTCCTGATGGCCTTCTTTTCTTTTGCATTTGATCCAGGTGGATATGTCTGATCTTGACAATACCTTGCGATCTCATCAAACCAAGGCCTCTCACCCTCATCTAACTCTTCCAACTCGACTAGAGAAACTTCCTCTTTCTGCTCTAGATACTCCTTCCTGCCAAATCTCTCCTTAACTTTCAGAAATCGCCCATCCTTAATCGCTGGCATCGACCTTCTACGGACATGAATAGTCCGCACCTGTCTACCTAGCGAGACTGATAGAGATGAAGCTAAGGAGGCAAGGGCATCAGCAAGGATGTTTTGAGCTCGAGGAACATGGACAAAAGTGAGTTTGGAAAAGAGCTTGATGTAGCAAGAGGTGAGTTCTTGGTAAGGTTTAAGGTTCGGATGAGAAGTTCGGTATTTGGTTAGGACTTGGCGAAGAATTAGTTGGCTATCACCTATCACCCTTAATTCCGTGGCACCATAGAAATGAGCGGCCTCCAGCCCGGCCAGCAAGGCTTCGTATTCAGCCTATATTGTTGGTTGCCGGGGAAGTCAAGCCGAAATGCCCGAGGAATGGTGACACCCTCGGGTGATAGAAGGACGATTCCTATTCCCTTACCGTGTGAATTCGAGCCCCGTCAAAATATAATGTCCAAAGGTGGGAAGATCGGATCAACATTAGTTCGTCATCCGGGAGCTCCGATTGGACCGGGTCAAAGAGGGGTATAGGGTGATGGGCTAGATGTTCGGCAATGGCATAGCCCTTAATCGCCTTCTGGGGGCCATAGGTGATATCAAACTGGGAGAGGAAGCTCTGCCAACGACCTAACCGATCAGGTAGAACAGTTTTCTCCAGAAGGAATTTAATGGGATTGATGCGGGCAATAAGGATGACCTCATGAGCTAAGAAAGAGTGTTTAAGCTTCGAACTACCCGGACTAGTGCGGCACGGGTCTTCTCCACTACGGTATACTTCGCTCACATGGATCAAAGATCTTTGACAAATAGAAAGTGGCTCTCTCTTTCCCTTCTTCATCAACTTGTGCAAGGACCGCTCCAAGAGAATTCTCCAAAACCGAGATATATAAAACTAAGGGCTTGCCAGGGACTGGTGGTCTAAGCACAGGGGGACTAGCTAGGTACCTTTTCAAACCATCGAATGCATCCTGGCACTTCGAATCCCATTTGAACTCGGCCCCCGCCTTGGTCAACTCATAGAAAGGTTTACACCTTTGGGAGTGTTGTGAGATGAACCGGCGGACAAACTGTAGCCTCCCGATTAATCCTCGAAGTTCTTTCATATTTCTCGGAGGAGGCATACCAATGATTGCCTTGGCCTTGTTTGGGTCGATCTCTATGCCCCTTTTACTCACTATGAACCCCAACAGTTTTCCTGAGGATACTCCAAATGTGCATTTCTTTGGGTTCATTTTCAATTTATATTCCCTAGCCCTTTGCAAGACCTTTCTCAACACTTCCGGGTGATCTTCTCGGCTTCTGGATTTAACGACCAGGTCGTCCACGTACACCTCTACAAGGGTATGCATCATGTCATGGAAGATAGCCATCATTGCCCTCTGATAGGTAGCACCAGCATTCTTCAGTCCAAAGGGCATGACGACATAGCGATAGGTTCCCCAAGGTGTGGTGAACGAGGTCTTCTCCTGGTCCTCTTCGGCCAACCGGATTTGATTATATCCAGAATAGCCATCCATAAATGACAACATATCGAATCCGGCAGTTGTTATCAACCAGTACGTCGATGTGAGGTAGAGGAAAGTCATCTTTAGGACACGCTCGGTTCAAGTCCCTGAAGTCTATACAGATCCGAACTCGGCCATCCTTTTTCATGACAGGGACTATGTTTGCCACCCATTGCGGATAAAGGACGACCTTAATGAATCTTGCTTGATGTAACTTGTCGACCTCTTCTTTCATTTTAAGTGCAGCATCAGGGTGGAATCTCCTTAATTTTTGTTTGACCGGGGTAACTCCAGGTTTCAAAGTTAGACGATGTTCAACTAACGAGTTGTCTAACCCCGGCATGTCCTCGTATGTCCATGCGAACGTGTCCTTATATTCTTCCAGAATTTTAATCAAACTTTGTTTCTCAGTGGGAGTGAGGTTTGCACTTAGGAGGATTGTCTTGGGATCTTCCGGTGTTCCGAGATTCAATTCTTTTGTCGGTTCATCCACCGTGGCTAATGGTTCTTCAAATCTTTTAAGTCCAGATGCATACGCATCAGCCAAGTCCTCAATTCCATCCTTGAAATCAGGGTCTTTTTCTGATAAGACCTCGTAAACTCCCAATGTGTGATCTACATTGAATTCATCCTCATATTGGATTTCATCAAGCTGGATAGTATTTTCCAAAAACCTTGGCAGCCTTGCACATTCCTTGCATTTTTGAGCTATTTGGTGGAGATATCTCTCTGGCACACGTTTACCTCGAATTTTCTTCTTTCCTACCCTAACTACTCCTAAAGAAGACGGAATTGAAAAGGTGGTATTAACAATGGGTGAAGGATCGAACAGATCGATCAGTGAGTTGGAGAAGAGGGGTCCCTGGTTGGGAGCACCCTCCGAGACGAGTAGCGACGTCTCCTCGATGGAAAACTGAGTTTGCGAGAGGACGTTTTTTTTTGGGTATTTTGGGTATTTTCAATAACAAAAAGAGAATGAGCCGATGGGGCTCGAGCAGAAATAGAAAGCTTAAGCAAATGGAAGAAAAATGGGCTCGCGGGCCCGATGATGACAAGAAATGGGCAGATAGGCCCAAAGCTAGTGAAAAGATCTAAGGGGCACGTGGGCCCAAATGGTGGGCACGCGGGCCCAAAGCAAGAAAATAAATCTAAAGGGCACGTGGGCCCGACTGGTGGGCACGCGGGCCCAAGTTTGTTGGATGGGCATAGAAGCCCAGTGGAGTAAGAAGATTTGAATGGGCTCTCAGGCCCATTGATCAGTTCAGGTGGCCATTTTGGCCCATAAGTGGGAATTGGGCTAGATAGCCCATCAAGTGAATCTAAGAGGGAGAGTGTGAGGATTTTGAAATAAGTGACCGTAGGATACGGCTCACGCGGGATGTTGTTCGGAGGTGGGTTCGAGTGGACAAGTTGTTTGGAGATGGACTTGCCCTCGACTGGTTCCTCCTGCTCTATGAACAACCGAGCCAAAGATGAACTCAGGTTGTCCACCTCCTCCTCTTGCTCTGGTGCCTTCTTCCTCTTGACTGGTTCTTCTTCTTTGTCCCCGGCCATCATCATGGTCTCCCCTTTAATAAAGAATTTTTGGAGTCCCATGGCATTTTTTGGCCGGTAAACCATCCGCGGAGCGAAACTGGGCTCATAGCCAAGCCCGTGTCTCTTTGGTCTTCGTACGGCTTCAATGGGGTGCACAACCCCCTGCAGCTCCTTTCCCAGCCCCTTTCCTGGCTGATAGCCCATCCCTTTCATCATCCGCCAAGCAACGGTATCTGGAGGCGTCGTCAATACCATGACCTCAGGTAGCTCTGTAGTTGAAACCACCGGCTGGACAGATTTTGATATTGGTAGTGCAGAAGAGGGGTCATCCACGTCATTCAGAATGGGGATGTTGGTTACTTTGATCACCTGGCCCTTGTATGGGAACTTCAGACACTGATGATTAGTGGAGGCAACAGCTCCTATTGCCTCAAGGTACGGGCGTCCCAAAATAGCTTTGAATGTAGGGTCCAGTTCTAGAACGTGAAACTCGGCGGTGACAGCACACGGCACGAGCCCTACTTTCAATGTAACCACCCCTCGTGCCGGCTTCCCGGAGTGGGCAGATGCGGACACCGTGACGGCAGAAGGCTCGATTTCTTCATCGGAGATGCCGCAGTTGCAATGTTTCGGCGGCATGACATTTATGGATGCTCCGGTGTCAATCAAGCAGGACTTGATCTCCACGCCTCGGATGACTACTGCAACGCGCAAGGCGTACTTTCTGATCTCTGGCCGTGCCAACTCCTCCTGTGTAAAGGTGAGTGCCGGATGTTCACTCCTCGGGGTCAGGACAGCAATGATCTTCTCAGGCGGGAGGTCCTCATTGACCATGACCCACCTCCTCTTCTGCCTGTTCCTGTGGTTGTATCCCAACCTGGGGAAAGATCCTTTGGAACATCCTCCCGCTACGAAGTACTGGCGCCAGCGTGGTAGGGGGGAGTGGTGATGATGGTGATGGTAGGGTTGTTTGGTAGGTTGAGGAGCCCATGGTAGGTAGGGGTGGTGAGGATCGGATGATGAGAGGTCGTGGATTGGTGGAGGCCGGTATGTTGGGTGATGGTTGGGGTGTTGGTGGTGATGGTCTAATGATGAGGGGTCGTGGGGTGGCAGTGACTGGTAGGTTAGGTGATGCCTGGGGTGTTGGTGGCGGTCTAATGATTAGACGCCGTGGAGGATTAATGGTGGTTGGTGGGTTAGGTTGGGGTGCTGGTTGGGAGGCTGGTGGCGGTCTAATGATTAAGCGTCGTGGAGGGTTAATGGTTGGTGAGGGTAGTGGTGTTTGGATAGTTTGTGGGCGGGTGGCAGCTCTCGGTATGGAGAGTATGGTGCGGTTTGTAGGTGGGGTTGGTATGGCGGGCATGGAGGTGATCTGATCCTCGACCTGCCAACCCTGGGAATGGTGGGTTGATTCCTCGATGGCGGAGTGGACGAGGCCGAGTCGTTGGTTTGGTGGTGCTGGTGCCGGTGCTTGTACGGGTGCATGTACCGGGAGCGGATCTTGGACTATGCCCAGGCCGGGCTGCTGTTGTGCTTGTTGTCGCCGTGGTTGATTCTGACGTGCCTTCATGGCTTGTATAGACTCTCCCATCTGTGCCCAGTCAATGTTCCCCTGATCGTTGAGGTCATGGATGTAGTCTTTAAACTGAAAACAGACATCCACCGTGTGCCCAGGATACCGATGATAAGCGCAGTACTTTGTCATGTCAACATTTGCCGGCCATCCTTCTCTCTCCTTTGGAAGCTCTACTTGCTGTTCAGCCATCAATGCATTGAAAATATCGGTGAGGGGGAATGGCAGTTGAGGGTAATACTCTCTCTTGGGTCCCCCCTCCTAAGTCGGTTGGCTGGTGGTGGCACTTGGTTGTAGGCTTGTGGTTGGGGTGGTGGTCGGTTGTAGACATGTTGTTGTTGTGGCGCTCGGTTGTAGGCATTTGGTTGCTGGGGCGCTCGGTTGTAGGTGGGTTGCTGTGGTGGTGCTCGGTTGTATGCAAGTTGTTGCTGTGGCTGAGGAGCTGGTTGAGGGGCTGGGCGGTATTGTTGATTGGGTGGTGGGTTACGGTATTGGTTTTGACGGTACCCACCCTGGTTACCCATGGCATTGATGCTCTCATTATTTACTACCCCTCCGGTGGTGGGTCCTTCAGGTGGAGGCCTTCTAGTATTACGGGGCTTGGTGTCGAACGGGTTGATCATGGATGCATCCTTAAAGTGGGCTTGGAGGTAGCGGGCGCTATCACACAACTCACTCATGGTTGTTGGACGGTGCATGATCAGAAGGTTGCGAAGGTTAGGCGTGGTGTTCCCAATGAGCATCCTCACCTGCTCCCCCTCTGAGATGGTATCCACAAGCCTCTCAGCCATTCCCCTCCACCGATCAGCAAATCGGGCAAAGTCCTCGTCTGGCCTCATCTTTTCAGCAATTAAGTCAGTTATCGAGCAGGCTGGCCCCACCCTATCCTTGTACCTCTGTAGAAACTTCATCTTGACAATGTCGAAATCCGCCGCCTCAATGGAATCAAGAGAATAGAACCAGTCAAGGGCGGATCCATCCAATGACCGACGGAATAGGAAGGCAAGGGCTTTGCGGTCATTTTTCCGTAATGCGGAGTCATAGAGAAAGCTTTTCAGATGGTTGAAAGGGTTACCAGTCCCGTTGTAACGTTGGAAGACTGGTATCTCTGAAGGAGGAAGGTGTAGAACTGGGAAGGATGGGACAGAGATTTCAGGGATGGCTTTAGAATCGAGGCGATGCCTCATCTCTTCGAAACGCTCATCCATCTGGTTGAGTTTGTTCATTAATGCCTGGGTGAGGCTGGATTCCTGAGCCACAGGAGCAAAGTGTTTAGGCGGCTGAGTTGGAGGAGGTAGGTTGGAAACAGGAATTGGAACAGAATTGTGTGAATGCCCCATAATAGGGTGAGTGGAGACACGGCAGGGTTGCCCAGGAGAAGAGATGATTTGGGGCCTGACTGCTGATTGAGGTGGTGAGGGGGCTTGATTTCCCTCGATCGGATCTTGAGTGGCGGGCATCTTGCCCTTAGTCAAGGATTGCACAAGTGAAAATGACTAGGGGCCTAGATGAAGAGATAGACCCTGGAGGAGTTGCTCCACGCTAAGTGAAGCGGGTTGATGAGTAGGATTTTGAATTTCTGGCTCCCTGACGGCGTTGACATGGCCCTCTGGTTGAGCCATGGGTTGTTGCAGCTCGTAGTGGCCCGTCTCGTACTCCTCTTCTTGGCCGCAGTAGTCCGACATCCCGATGTGTCTTCCGGACCTTAGAGTGGGCATCCTGTCAAATTTCCTTACAAAATGGTTGAAAGAAAGCAAATGAAGGGTGTAAATGCAAATAGAGTTTTTGTTTGATTATGGTTGTTTGTTTGATTTGATTTAGTTTCAATTTGGTTGTTTGGCAAGCAAGTTGAACATAAAAGTTAAAAGGGATTTTTTTTAGGTGTTTTTAAAGAAGAAGAATTTTTTGGTTGTTTTCAATTGTTGTGAGCAAGCAAGTTATGCAAACAAGGTTTTAAAATGACTACTCGACAATTATTGGGTTGAAACCTTAGATTA
Source organism: Cryptocoryne crispatula var. balansae (assembly GCA_036172225.1). Lineage (NCBI taxonomy): Eukaryota > Viridiplantae > Streptophyta > Magnoliopsida > Alismatales > Araceae > Cryptocoryne > Cryptocoryne crispatula. The sequence goes on from CM069927.1 coordinate 27,658,075, forward strand.
GATAGATTGTTTAGCAATTGTTCACTCAAATTGGGTATGGTTCCTATTGCTTCAATCTTCAAGACCTAAGGTTATCACTCATTCACCACGAGTAGGTACTTGGGTTCTTCGGGTTTTGGGAGAGTGGTACAACCGGCCCAATCGTGCGGAGAGGAATACTCCACGGATGGGGACTTACGGAGGTCTTGATGGAAACCACCAAATCAACTAGGAAGGAATATCCCAGAAGAGAGGTGAGAATCCACCAAGAAGGTGTTTGGAGGGTGAGGGTGTGTTGGGAGAGAGAGCCCCCGCCTCGAATGCCCTACGGATCGGAACAAGTCCGGTACCCGATGCAAAGCTAATGCAAAAATGAAAAATAGAGGGTGGAAGGAGAAGAAGCAATCAATATGCAAACATGAATGAAAGCTATTAAATCAATCAAACAAGTGAATGCAAGCAAGACATGCAACGATAAAGTAAAACAAGTAACTAGAAACTAGCAATTAAAAGGTGGTTCGCGCGGGAACCGGCTTGTGTTGGAGTGTCCAAGTGGGGACAAATCTGAAGTGAAGGTAAAAGGATGGTCCACGCGGGGACTGATTTGAAAATAAAGTGGCTCACGCGGGAGCCGAGTTTTGGAAAAGTAGGTGGTTCACGCGGGAACCGGTTTTTGAAGGAAAAGGGGTGGTTCACGCGGGAACCGGTTTGTTTGATTGAAAAAGGAAAGAGGGGGGCCACGTGGGGCCAATCTAATTGGTGCAAAGGGGTGGTCCACGCGGGGACCGATCTGAAGGTAAGTTGGTTCACGCGGGAACCGAGTTGGAAAAGAAAGGTGGTTCACGCGGGAACCGGTTTATAAGAAGAAAAGTGGTTCACGCGGGAACCGAGCTGAAATTAAAGACAAGAAATCAAGTCCACATGAGGGACAATATTAAAGGAAGAGTAATCAGCAAGTTTTTAAAGGTAAATTGACATGGAAAAGGGTAAAGGACAAGCCGGTTCACGCGGGAACCAAGTCGGAAAACAACTAGTTGCACGGATCAATCAAGCTAGCACGGTTGAAGACATTGGTGGTCCCACCGTGGTCGCCAAAAAGCTGTCGACTCCAGAAACGGGTTCCGGATCGGCACCTCAAGATAAGAAGGTGAAAGATGGAATAGGGGAAAAAGGGGAGTGAATCGGAAGACACTCGGAAAGCTGTAAAAGATCCTCACCTCGGTCCCACACTCACATTGATCCCCGAACTTTCATCTCACGGCGTCGCTCGAGCACCGGAGATGGTTCGGGTCATGTGGGAGGAGAGTGAGGAGGAGATGAAATTAAAACATGAATAAAAATAAAGTGTGGTCGCCAGGAGCCGCGGGCTCCGCTTTATGTAATGGAAATAGAAGGAAGTTGACCGTGTGTACCTTAGCGTGGGAGAAAGGGATGTGAGTTCAACCTTCTTCTTCTTCGGCCGGCCGATGAAGAAGAGTCTCCAATCCAATGCTAGCTTGATAAACCTGTGCAACTAGAAAAATAAACCAAGTGAAGAAAATAATTAGAACTATGGGAAGTGTAGTAACCGTAGAGAGAATATGAGAAAGAAGCAATTGGAATCGAACTCACCGGATTGGGGTGAGTCCTAACCCCTTTTTTTGTATTTTTGATTAGGTAAAAATGATGTAAATAAACTAAAAGATGCTTTAAAACAATGAATAAACAGAGTTAATGGAGTTGAGAAAGCTTATAGAATGGATCGGCTTGAGTTGAAGCCGAATTGGTTGAGAAAAGGCCGGTTCGGGTAGCTTTGCAAACTTCTGGCGCGACTTCGGTACAGAAGATGCTACGGACGACCCCGATGTCAGAATCGACTTCCGTTTGTTGCAGTAGACGGAGGACTCAGAGAGGAAGAGTTTCTTTGTTGATGACTTCTCCGAAATCCTCCTGTAGAAGTCAGTAAAAATTATGAAAGTGGGAGGATATCAAAAACAGAACCTGGATGCGCGCCCTCAGTGTAGCAACCGCCACGAACAAACGGCAAGTCGGAATGGAGTGCCGTCAGTTGGGGACGAAAGAGGACGAAGAGAGGAACAATTTGTATGTTGAAGACTTTCGCAGCAGAAGCCTCTGATTTTCTCCAGAAGTCGATGAAGATGGTTGATGAAGAACACCCGGATCGAGCCTTCTCCTTCACCTCGGGATCGATTTCTTGACTTTGGATCGCCTTTGGACGTCGGGATGGCTTTGAAGAAGAGCTTGGACGACCTTGGGACGAGCTAGGCACCGGGGGTTCAACCTTGGGTCGTTGAGAATGTCTCTCAATTTATAGGGGAAGGGAGACGGTGCAAAATTTAGAAACTGGATGTACCGCGCCCCCGCGTTTCAAAGGAGATGAGGGCGCACAGGGCGCGCCCTCAAACCAAGGGCGCGCAGGGCGCGCCCTCAGTTCGGGGGTGCGGTCTGCGTGCCCCCCTGTTTCAAAGGGGGCGGGGGCGCGTTCGGCGTCTCACCGCTAAAAATCGACGGAAACTTCCGGAAATTGCTAAAAATCGACTTGATATACGTAACGCGCCCCCGAACCGGGGGCGCGGTACAAATAAGTGAAAATCCTCGCCCGGAAACCTTCCAAAAACCCGGTTTAGAAGGTGCTAATCGGGGTAATTTCCGATTTAAAGCAACTGACCGCGCCCCCGCCTTTCAAAGGGAACGGGGGCGCGCAGGGCGCGCCCCCAGCTTGAGGGCGCGCAGGGCGGGCCCCGCATGAGGGCGCGCAGGCGCGCCCTCCCTTTCAAAGGAGGCGGGGGCGCGGTACACTCTCTCTCCTGCGCGCGTGTTCCGCGAGCCGTATCTTGCAAACCGGATGTCCGATTCGGCTCCCGTTTGTCGCGTTGGAAAGAGGGCCTTCAACCGCACCTCCTCAATTCGGTAAACCAGCCGCATGACTCCCGAGATGTTCGTACGGGGCTTTCTACCGGTTTACCTTCTCGCGGAAAGCCGAAACCCGGGGCGAAGATCCGAAAGAGCACGGTTCCGGTCGAGAAATCTCGGCTCAACTCGGGATGACTTGAAATGATGACCGAACAAGTCCGGTATGGTCGGACAATCCGAAGTCATCGAAAAATCTGAGATTAACCCGGTAAACGTGAATCGAAAGCCGTAAAAGCCGCGAAACCCTAAAATTGACCGAACCGGCCTTATAGCCCCGGTTGATAAAATATACGGCTAGAATCGACCCGGATGACCTGAAAAGACCCGGTGATGACCGGAAAGGCCTAACATGTGGTCCGGGATAGCCGTGTCAGCACGAATCGAAAAGCCGTAACGAAAGCCGTCATTGACCGACGCCTACCGAAATGACTTCTCGGAAACCCTGAATGTTACGGAACACATGCGGGACTCCCGAGACCTTCGATTATGGACCATTCAAGGTCGGTCATCGAGCAGGCTTCGTGTTTTTTTACAGTTCACGTGCGGCTCTCGCTTGAAGGTTACGGCAATATTCCGGAAATCATTGGTCCATTCTCACCTAACAAGGGCTCCACCAATGTCCTTAGCTCATGTCCACGAGATAATCCAGATCAGATAACGGTCAGATAAAAGATATCGCCTATGGAATAAGAGTCTAGGGCTCCGAATCAGGCCAATTTGGCGTGTCTACAGCGTGAACCACTTTTCTTCTTATAAACCGGTTCCCGCGTGAACCACCTTTCTTTTCCAACTCGGTTCCCGCGTGAACCAACTTACTTTCAGATTGGTCCCCGCTGTAGACACGCCAATTTGGCCTTATATAGAGCTTAAACCATTATTCCATTGGCAACATCTCTTTTAGACCATCAAAATCATGATGAACCGCCCTTTTTGATGAGCTGAGGTGCTTATTGGAAATATGAAGATGATTTTCTAATTTCTAATCAAATCCGTGTTTGCCGAACAAGAGACTCTTGGTGGTGTGCCAGATTATACTTTTCCCAGCATATCCTCTACTTGAAAATTTTTCACCGGATTATTTGGACATACAATGAATAAGTCCTCAACATAAATAATCTTCTACTCTCTGTTATCTTTCCATTGCAACAAACGGCATTCAATTCTGATCTCTCATTTGTCCGCAGCACCTTTTAGAAGTCAGACGTGCAGTTCTGTCCGCACGCAGCACCTATCAAGCCCAATTGCATGCAAGCCCAGCCCATTGGGCACATATCTGACCAATTCACGACCTTACCTTCCTTTTTCCTCCTCCATATCACTTGTTATAGTATCTGGAAGCTTCATGGTCGAAATTAGCATCATCTAATGATGGCAATCCAACTTGTTGTCTTGTATATCAAGACTTGCCATTTTTGGACCAAATTTGTTTCCTCTTCAAGTGGAGACATATTTTGAGCATGGGGAAGGTGATCCACGGTTTAAAATCTCTCTCAATCATTTGGGTAAGTTTCTATATGCCTCAGGATGAAAATTAGTAACATTAATTGAAGGAAATCCAACTTATGGTCGGATGTATCAAAACTTGCTATTTTTTGACCTGTTTTTCATCCCCTATAAAGGGAGACTCATATGCACGACCTAAGAAGGGCATCCCCATCCTCCAGCACTTCTCTCTTCATCCTCAAGCCACCCTAGGCTCTTACCAATCTCCCCAAATAGTTCTATCTTCGTCCCGGTGCCCGGAGATCATCCCAAAGTGAAGAAGAAGCCGGTCTATACTCCAACGTGCTGCACTGCTGATCATCGGCTTCTACAGATATTTCTAGTCATTTTATGGCCTGAATTCCTTCATACGAAGTGTTTTTCATCAAGATATATTTCATCTCCAACAAACAGAGATCAATTCTGACATTTAATCTGCTTGTTATGGCTTCAACACCGGTGCTGTACAGACAGATCCGAAGTCTTCTCTTCTAAGTCATCATCTTCTCAGTCAATTTAAGTACATTTAATGGTGGATTAAACCTATGCATCCTTCATAGAAATTGTTACCCGGTGAGTTATCTTTTATCTACAACAAGAATCATTCAATTTGGATATCTGTGGTGCCCATAGAATGTCTTACATCGACATTGTGCTGGGAGTTTCCAGAACTTCACTGCCCAAGATCCGGCTTATCAGGTAAATTCAGATTACTTATCATAATATTCAGGCAAACTTGTCTTCATATAAAATCACCCTCGGTGAGTTATCTTTATTTTGAAATAAATTTCACTTGATTCTTACATCGGTGCTGTCCTCTAAAGTCTCTTCATCAGAGCCGCGCAGTTTACATTAAATCTGTCCAACCTGGTTGCCGCTTTGCCTGGGTTGTGTTGTCTTTAACCATTTATATTATTTTTTCTTCATTCAAATCATTTAGTTCATATTTAAGCATCATTTTTATTCTATTTTCATCATTTCATACATCATCAAAAAACCAAAAAAAGGGGTTAGGGCTAACCCCGAATCCGGTGAGTTTGTTTCCAATTGTCATTTTATGTTATTACTTTTACAAGTTACTACACTTCACTCAGTTCTAATCCTTCTTCACTTGTTTTCTTGTCTTATTGTTTTCTAGTTGCACAAATACATCAAGCTAGCATTGGTTGGACTCTCCCTCATCGGCCGGCCGAAGAGGAAGAAGGTTGAACTCACACACTATCTCCCACGCTAAGGTACACGGTCAAAACAACTCAATCTTGTTGTTATTCTATAAAGCAGAGCCCGCGGCTCCTGGCGACCACCTTTCTCTTTATTCATGTTCTAAGCTAATTCACTCCTCACTCTCCTCCCACATGACCCAAACCATCTCCGGTGCTCGAGCGACGCCGTGAGATGAAAGTTCGGGGATCAATGTGAGTGTGGGATCGAGGTGAGGAGTCTTTACTGCTTTACGAGTGTTTTTCTGATTCACTCCCTTTTTCTCCTGTTCCATCTTTCATCTTATTCTCTTGAGGTGCCGATCCGGAACCCATTTCTGGAGTCGACAGCTTTTTGGCGACCACGGTGGGACAACCAATGTCTTCAACCGTGCTAGCTTGATTCAACCGTGCAACTAGTTGTTTTCCAATTTGGTTCCCGCGCGTACCGGCTTGTCCTTTACCTTTTCCATGTCAATTTACCTTTAAACTTGCTGTTTACTCTTCCTTTAAGATTGTCCCCCATGTGGACTTAATTTGCTTGCCTTTCATTTCAACCCGGTTCCCGCGTGAACCACTTTTCTTCTTATAAACCGGTTCCCGCGTGAACCACCTTTCGTTTCCAACTCGGTTCCCGCGTGAACCAACTTATTTTCAGATCGGTCCCCGCGTGGACCACCTCTTTAAAACACCTTTAGATTGGCCCCACGTGGCCCTCCTTCTATTTTGTCAACTCTTACATCGGTTCCCGCGTGAACCACCCCTTTCTTTATTAAAACCGGTTCCCGCGTGAACCAAACCCTTTTCTAAATCGGTTCCCGCGTGAACCAACTCACTTTCAGATCGGTCCCCGCGTGGACCACCCCTTTGCACCAATTATATTGGCCCCACGTGGCTCTCATTTCCTTTTTCCAATCAAACAAACCGGTTCCCGCGTGAACCACCCATTTTTCCTTCAAAAACTAGTTCCCGCGTGAACCACCTACTTTTCCAAAACTCGGCTCCCGCGTGAGCCACTTTATTTTCAATTCGGTCCCCGCGTGGACCATCCTTTTACCTTTACTTCAGATTTGTCCCCAATTGGACACTCCAACACAAGCCGGTTCCCGCGCGAACCACATTTTAATTGCTAGTTTCTAGTTACTTGTTTTACTTTCTCATTGCTTATCTTGTTTGCATTCACTTGCTTGGTTTATTTAATAGCTTTCATTCATGTTTGCATATTTATTGCTTCTTCTTATCCTACCCTCTATTTTTACTTTTGCATTAGCTTTTTGCATCGGGTACCGGACATGCTCCGATCCGTAGGGCATTCGAGGCGGGGGCTCTCTCTCCCAACACACCCTCACCCTCCAAACACCTTCTTGGTGGATTCTTACCTCTCTTCTGGGATATTCCTTCCTAGTTGATTTGGTGGTTTCCATCAAGACCTCCGTAAGTCCCCATCCGTGGAGTATTCCTCTCTGCACGATTGGGCCGGTTGTACCACTTTCCCCAAAACCCGAAGAACCCAAGTACCTACTCGTGGTGATTGAGTGACAACCTTAGGTCTTGAAGATTGAAGCAATAGGAACCATACCTACTTGAGTGAACAATTGTTAACAATCTATCTAATCTAAGGTTTCAACCCAAAATTTGTCGAGTAGTCATTTTAAAAACTTGTTTGCACAACTTGCTTGCTCACAACAATTGAAAACAACAAAAAAATTCTTACAAAAAACCTAAAAAAAAAAAATTTAATTTTGTGTTCAACTTGTTTTCCAAACAACCAAATTGAAACAAAACAAAATTAAACAAAACAAAAAATAAAAAAAATCTTCAATTGTGTGCTTTGCTTGCTCTCTTTTTTAACCATATTTGTAGAAAGATCGACATGATGCCCATGATGCTAAGGTCCGGATGCCACGTTGGGAGGTCGGACTACTACAAGCTGCAACAACCCATGGTCCAACCAGAGGGCCATGTTAATGCCATCAGGGAACCTGAAGTTCAAAATCCTACTCATCCACCTGCATCACTCAGTGTAGAACAAATCCTCCAGGGTCTATCCCTCCATCTAGATCCTGAATCCTTTTCACTTGTGCAATCTTTAACAAAGGGAAAGATGCCCACCAATGAAGATCCAGTCGAGGGAAATCAAGCCCCCTCACCACCCCAATCGATAGTCAGGCCCCTCATCATCTCCTCTCCTAGGCAACCCTGTAGTGCCTCTACTCACCCCGTTGTGGGGCATTCATATAATTCTATGCCAGTTCCTACTTTGAAGCCACCTGTTCCAACCCATTCATCTAAATACCTTGCACCGGTTGCTCAGGAACCCAGCCTCACTCAAGCATTCATGGACAAACTCAACCAAATGGATGAGCACTTTGAAGAGCTGAGGCACCGTTTGGACTCGAAGGCCATCCCTAAAATATCTGCTCCATCTTTCCCAGTCCCACATATCCCCCAATCACAAATGCCAACCTACCATCGCTACAATGGCTCAGGTGATCCCTTCACCCATGTCAATGATTTCCTGAGCAAATCATCTCGATGGCATAATGATAGAAAGACCCTTGCCTTTCTTTTTAGGAGATCTTTAGAGGGTGTAGCCCTAGATTGGTTTTTTTCATTGAACGAAGTAGAGATATGGGATTTCGAAATTGTCAAGGCCAAATTCTTGAAACGATATGGGCCGGGCTATTCAATAATTGGGAAAGCAAAAGAAGATGTGGAATTAATGCAATATTCTGATGAATTGAGGCCCAGGCTTGAGAGGAGCATTGATGCTATGCACCAACCTAGGAGCCCTCTCCAACCTCATCCAGATCATCATCTTCAGCCGACTCCTCGACGTCAGTTGATTAGGCCACCCATGCCCCAACCTCAACCGGTCATGCAGCCCGTGCTAATGGCGAAACCAACTGTGCACAATCAAGTTCCTCTCGTCGCTTGTGCAAATACTTCATTACCTAAACCGGCTCCCCAGCCTTTGACCTCACCAACATTTCCAAAGGCCCATCGGCCAATCATCCGACCATTGGCTTCTCAGCCTATTTCAACAACAACCCCTCGGCCAACAGCACAAGCCTTGGCCCCTCAACCCACTTCACCAATGGTCCCTCGGCCAATCATTCATCCTAAGCCGATCGAGCAAACCCCGGCTTCTCAACCAATCCCACTGCATAGGGATCCTCCTCAGTTGGTTGCACAACAACCAATCATTTCTTCTCCTACTATTCTTGCTCCTGCTGTAGTAGATGATTCAGACACTTTGACCCTTCAAGCTCCTGCCCTGGCAGAGGAATTAATAACTCCAACTATTTGTGCTCCTGCCATGGAAGAAGAATCAACTCCTCAACATATCCTTGCTCTCTCTCAAGATCAAAGTAAGCCAGTAGGGGAGGTCAAACAAAACTCTTCTGTCATTCTAGAATCCTCTAAACTAGGCATGCCCTCTTCCCCAGAACAACCTGAGGAGAAGCCTACTATAGGGAGCTTAGATGAGGGGATCACAAACTTAGTTGATTGTCAATCCAATGATAGACTAGACAAGGATTTGTCAGGCATTGATCAACTGTTACCATCATTGGAATTGATCAATGAAGATGGACAGATTGAATTGACCCCTGAACTGGGAAGTAAGGAGACCAAATTGGTTAGTGAAATAGGGAATGAATCGACAAGCCTCCTAAAGGATGTAGACCTTGGCAAGGGGATACTAGGACCTCCTCCAGCTAGGCAGGCAAATCCCTTAGCATCGATCTTAGGGCCACGACCCTTACCCCATTCTTCTCCTAAGCAACAATTCGGCCTATGGGCCCACGATCAATCAATTTTAGGACCACGACCCTTTCTTTATTCTCCTCCAAATCAACGATCGGGCCCATGGGCCCACAATTCCTCAATCTTAGGGCCATTGCCCTTTCTTTATCCTTCTTACAACCATCAATCAGGCCCATGGGTCCAAAATCTGTCAATCTTAGGGCCATGGTCCACACCTCATCTCACTCAATTGGGCCCCTATGCCCCATTTTTAGGCCCTTATGCCCCATTTTCATGCACTTATGCCCCTTTTCGTCAATCGGGCTCTTATGCTACTTTCATCCAACCGGGCCCATGTGCCCCTTTCCATCAGCCGGGCCCACGTGCCCCCCTTATCCAACCGGGCCCATGTGCCCCTTTTAATCAACCAAGCTCTTATGCCCCCTTTATCCAACCGGGCCCATGTGCCCTTTTTAATCAATCGGGCTTGCATGCCCCTTTCCTTCAACTGGGCCCATATGTCCCTTTTCCCCAACTAGGCCTTCATGCCCCTTTCCTTCCATTAGGCCTGCGTGCCCATAATTCTCCCCAATCGGGCCCATGTGCCCTTAATTTTTTGAAATCGGGCCCACGTGCCTGCAATTCACCTCAACCGGGCTCACATGCCCATGTTTTTTTACAACCAGGCCCATGTGCCCAAATTTCTTCTAAATCGGGCCCACGTGCCCACCTTCCAACAACCTCGGGCACACATGCCCACACTCTTTCAACTTCGGGCCTATATGCCCCCATTTCTTCACCATCTGGCCCGCGTGCCCATACTTCTTCGAAATCGGGCCCCGGTGCCCCCACCTCTTCGAATTCGGGTTTGCGCACCCATACTGTTCAATGGTGCCACCGAGCCTATCAGAAATCACAATCGGGTCCATGTGCCCACTCTTTTCGTTGGGTCCCTCAGGCTCAACCTTCAATCGGGCCTTCGAGCCCATCACATCCAATTGGGCCCTCATGCCCATTAACATCAACTGGGCCCTCTGGCCCGCATTCAACTCTTAGGCCCACGTGCCCCCTGATTCCAACCCTTCACGGGCTTTCAAGCCCACTATCAACTCTTCGGCCCAAGAGCCCACTTTAGCACACTTTTGTTTTCAAACATGTTTTTTTCCTTTTTGCATTCTCTTTCCTTTTCAAAATTTTATTTTCAAAAAAATCAAGGTAGAGAAATTTTCTGGGTGATACCACAATCTTTGCCTTTTACATCATTAATTTTGACTCCGCCATGCTAAATTAGATCCTCCACATTTTCACTTCATCCTATGACTATGAATCTTCAATCCAATGCAATATGGTGCATATCAAAAGTGGAAGTAGTTGGGAAAGTCAAGGCAAGGCATGGCAGGCAAGGCAAGGCAAGGCATGGCAGGCAAGGCAAGCACAAGCAAAGCCGTTATCAACAATGAAATTCTTCTTCTCTCAGGTATTACATGAAATTGCATTCATCATCATTATGTCATCCGCAAGGCAATATTTTTGAAATTATTTTGAACTTCACAATCTTAATGGAAAGAAATTCATGACTGACGACATTTGTAGCTACCTTGTTCTTATTAAACAAATTTTTTTACATTGCAAGGCATACAAACAATTGATTCACCTCTGGAATGTAATCTACCTCAAAAATGGAGAGAACTGCCAGTATGACTTAAGTCCACATGTTCTAGGTTGTTGTCTATGAGTCGAAGGTAGATACCATTCTACACACACAACACGTCCTGATCCCAGAATCCGGATGACCCAACACCCGAGAGAAGCTAGGCAAGGCTCAGAGGTGGAAGGAAAACCCTCACCCTACTCTCTTCTGTTCGGTCCAAGATAGGTGAAGGGGATTAGAGGGGGAGAGTATCGAAAGCATCCGCTGCCTTAGTAGGAGGCCGTCTCGAAAGGTCCAACTTCTCAAAGAAAAAAAATGGGTGCCAAAAGATGGGCAATGAACCCCACAGGTTTAAACAAATATGGGCCTGTCTGAATGAGTACCCAAAAATGCATAGATTGAAAAAAGGCACCAAAAGATGGGCAATGACCCCACAGGTCAAAGCACCTGTCCGAATGTGTGCCACAAAAATAGGTTTGTCGATAAAGAAGAAAAGACCCGAAGAGGCCGAACCCCAACGGGCAATTGGGTGTGAGTAGAGAAATCCCTCTCGACATCTCCAAAGCCTATCAAGGACTTTCCCTCAATTCTTCATTCTTACCCCCAAGGTGTGGGTGAACCAACCAAATCAAAGCTAAACTCTAGCCGATCAAAGGTTGAAGGTCGGAAAGATTCTGGGCAAGGAACCCTATTTTGCACATGGTGTCTACCAACGAACCTAGAAAAACAATCAAGTGATGAGAACTTGTGTCAATACTGATTTTTATCTCCCCAAAAAAATATTTTCAAAAAAAAACTCTCAAAAAAAGTTGAATATTTTCAAAAACTCCAGAAAAATTAAATATTTTCAAAAACTCAAAAAAAGAATATTTTCAAAAATCCCAAAAAAATTGAATCTTTTCAACAAAAAAGAAAACTTCTTTTTCAAATTCAACAAAAATGTTCAAACTTTTTAAAACATTTTATCACCATGCTTGGTTTGAATTTTCGTCTTTACATTCATATTTACTTTCAATCTCTCATGTTTCAAATTCTTCATTGCATATTTGCTTCTTGATTTTTACACTCCTAAGAAGGCTACACCCCTTGACAAAGGTCAAGGCATACTGCAGCTTGCAAGGGGGATAAGCCGCATTGTTGTTCTAATCTCTTCCTTCTAAGTGTTTCAGGCACAAGAAAAACTTTACACCCCTTGACAAAGATCAAGGCATACTGCAACTTGCAAGGGGGATAAGCCATATTGGCATTCTAATCTCTTTTTTCTAGTGTTTCAGGCACGAAGAACAAATAAGGACAACTTCACAACAAGGCGAAGCTCGCCACTTCCCTCCCCAAGGATTCTTAGGAGGAGGTGCCACCATGACCTCGGCCTTAACTTTGCCGAGGAGCATTTTTCAAGATTTCAATAAGGCGATGCTCGCCACTTCCCTCCCCTAAGGATTCTCAGGAGGAGGTGTCATCATTACCTCGGTGTCAACTTTGCCGAGAAGCTTTTGCTCTGTGTCCTCATTAGGACACATGAACTCTTTCGTGAGAATGCATGTCATCACACCGCAAACTCACTGTTATCATTTCCTTTCTTAGAATATATTAGGTGCATTCCTATTTATTTTATGCATTGATGTTGAAGATCGTGAATGCAAAGAAGACCAGGCCCGAGATCCCCTTCATCAAAATCCACGACGGTCGGGTCATTCTTTGTGCTCACGGATAAGCCAAAATTGTGCAGTGAGGGACGATGGTTCCCGAATGGGTATCTTGACCTCATAGGCAATCTATATCTTCAACTATTTGTTATACAATTTTTGTTTTGTTTTCTTGAGCCCAGTATGCATCATGTAGCGATAGTTGAATTACATTTTATTTTGTCATTGCATACATCATTTCCTAAAACTTCACCTTCTCACTCTCTCGATCATTCTAAATCCCACCGTGTTTTCTAATCCCACTATGTTTTCTAATCCCACCATGTTTTCTAGTCCCACCAACCTTTCTAATATCCCACCATGTCTGTTAATCCCACCATGTTCAGTAATCACCTTGTGCCTCCAACTCCTTCAATTCTATCACCACTGTGGCCATTGCAGCACTTCCTTGCTATTCAGCCCACCGTGGCAGTCACTTCCTCTCGCCAAGGGCCTCCTATTTGATCTAAACTTGTACCATCACGGTCTGAGCTTAAACATTTGCCTTTTGGAATTTGAGATCATTGCATTCCGAATTGAATCTTGTCTCCTAGAAGACTTAAATGAATCTAAGAGCCTGAATGTGCTCGATTGGTATTCTTTTACTTTTTCAAAACAAATCTCTTTTTAAACTTTAGCCCATCACAGTACAGGAACACCGCAAAGATCGGGTTACCGGCTGATGATGAACCTACGAACCCATGTTTCGGGGACTCCCCACCGCGTTGGGGGTTGGCTATTCTTCTCTCGTGCCAATGGCACATCTCATACCAATCGAACATAGGAAGACTTGATGAAACATGGTGGTTAACTAGGATACTTGAGGACATTCGTCTTGCCGAATCTGGTCGTTGAGCGTGTCTATATCTACACCTTGATGCCACCTTTTCAGTCCATCTCTATTTCGCTCCACTGCATTCCATTACAACTCATTTCGCTTCTCTACATTCCTCTACATTTCACTCCGCTACGCTACATGCGATTCCCTTGCAAAGCCGACATCAAGGCGAGGCAAGCTGTAGACACGCCAATTTGGCCTTATTTAGAGCTTAAACCATTATTCCATTGGCAACATCTCTTTTAGACCATCAAAATCATGATGAACCACCCTTTTGTATGATCCTAGGTGCTTATTGTAAATATGAAGATGATTTTCTAATTTCTAATCAAATCCGTGTTTGCCAAACAAGACTCTTGGTGGTGTGCCAGATTATGCTTTTCCCAGCATATCCTCTATTTGGAAATTTTCCACAGGATTATGTTGACATTCAATGAAGAAGTCTTAAACATCAATAATCTTCCCCTCTGAGTCCTCTTTTCAATGCAACAAACGGCATTCAATTCTGATCTACCATTTGTCCTCAGCGTCCTTTGGAAGTCAGATGCGCAGTTCTGTCCGCACGCAGCACCTATCAAGCCCAATTGCATGCAAGCCCAGCCCATTGGGCACATATCTGACCAATTCACGACCTTACCTTCCTTTTTCCTCCTCCATATCACTTGTTATAGTATCTGTAAGCTTCATGGTCGAAATTAGCATCATTTAATGATGGCAATCCAACTTGTTGTCTTGTATATCAAGACTTGCCATTTTTAGACTAGATTTGTTTCCTCTTCAAGTGGAGGCATATTTTGATCATGGAGAAGGTGATCCACGGTTTTAAATCTCTCTCAATCATTTAGTTAAGTTTCTAGATACCTCAGGATGAAAATCAGCAACATTAATTGGAGGAAATCCAACCTATGGTCGGATGTATCAAAACTTGCTATTTTTTGACCTGTTTTTCATCCCCTATAAAGGGAGACTCATATGAACGACCTAAGGAGGGCATCCCCATCCTCCAGCACTTCTCTCTTCGTCCTCCAGCCACCCTAGGCTCTTCCCAATCTCTCCAAATAGTTCTATCTTCGTCCCGGTGCCCGGAGATCATCCCAAAGTGAAGAAGAAGCCGGTCTATGCTCCAACGTGCTGCACTGCTGATCATCGGATTATACAGATATTTCTAGTCATTTTATGGCCTGAACTCCTTCATACGAAGTGTGGTTCATCAAGATATATTTCATCTCCAACTGACGGCACTCAATTCTGACTTGCCGTTTGTTTGTGGCAATTGCTACACCCAGGGCGCGCATCCAGGTTCTGTTTTCCACATCCGCCCCCTTTCATAATTTTTACTGACTTCTAAAGGAAAATTTAGTCGAAGTCATAAAAATAGGAATTCTTCCACTCTGAGTTTTATGTCCACTCCAACAAACGGCACTCTATTCTGACATCGGGGTCATCCGTAACATCCTCTGCACCAAAGTCGCGCCAGAAGGGTACCAAGCTACCCGAACCGGCCTTTTCTCAACCAACTCGGCTTCAACTCAAGCCAAATCATTCTATAAGCTTTCTCAACTCCATTAACTCTGTTTATTTAATGTTTTAAAGCATATTTTAGTTCATTTACATCATTTTTTACATAATCAAAAACACAAAAAAAAGGGGTTAAGGCTCACCCCGAAACCGGTGAGTCCAATTCCAATTGCTTCTTTCTTATCTTCTTACTACAGTTACTACACTTCTCACAAGTCTAACCAAACTCTTCACTTGGTTTATTGTTCTAGTTGCACAGGTTGATCAAGCTAGCATTGGATTGGAGACTCTTCTTCATCGGCCGGCCGAAGAAGAAGAAGGTTGAACTCACATCCATTTCTCCTACGCTAAGGTACACACGGTCAATTTCACTCTATTTCCATTACATAAAGCGGAGCCCGCGGCTCCTGGCGACCACATTTCTCATGCTTTAATTTCATTTCCTCCTCACTCTCCTCCCACATGACCCGAACCATCTCCGGTGCTCGAGCGACGCCGTGAGATGAAAGTTCGGGGATCAATGTGAGTGTGGGATCGAGGTGAGGACATTTTACTGCTTTCCGAGTGTTTTCAATTCACTCCCCTTTTTTCCCCAATTCCATCCATCTTTCACCTTCTTCTCTTGAGGTGCCGATCCGGAACCCGTTTCTGGAGTCGACAGCTTTTTGGCAACCACGGTGGGACAACCAATGTCTTTAACCGTGCTAGCTTGATTTGTTTGTGCAACTAGTTTCATTCTAATTCAATTCTAGTCACTAGATTGTTTGTTTTGTTGCATGATTGCTTGTCTTGTTTGCATATCGCATGCTCTATTTACTTCATTTCATTTCATGTTTTTGCATATTGATTGCTTCTTCTCCTCCTACCCTCCATTTTTCATTTTTGCATTAGCTTTTGCATCGGGTACCGGACTCGTTCCGATCCGTAGGGCATTCGAGGCGGGGGCTCTCTCTCCCAACACACCCTCACCCTCCAAACACCTTCTTGGTGAATTCTAACCTCTCTTCTGGGATATTCCTTCCTTGTTGATTTGGTTGTTTCCATCAAGGCCTCCATAAGTCCCCATCCGTGGAGTATTCCTCTCCGCACGATTGGGCCGGTTGTACCACTTCCCAAAACCCGAAGAACCCAAGTGCCTACTCGTGGTGATTGAGTGACAACCTTAGGTCTTGAAGATTGAAGCAATAGGAACCATGCCTACTTGAGTGAACAATTGCTAACAATCTATCTAATCTAAGGTTTCAACCCAAAAATTGTCGAGTAGTCATTTTAAAACCTTGTTTACATAACTTGCTTGCTCACCAAAAATTGAAAACAACCAAAAATTTCTTCTTGCAAAACACCTAAAAAAACAAAACAAAAAAAGCTCTTTAATTTTGTGTTCAACTTGTTTTCCAAACAACCAATTGAAACAAAATCAAAATCAAACAAAACAAAACATAAAAAAAAAATTTCTTCAATTGTGTGCTTTGATTGCTCTCTTTTCTAACCATCTTTCTAGAAAGATTGACATGATGCCCATGATGCTAAAATCCGGAAGCCACGTTGGGAGGTCGGACTACTACAAGCAACAAGAGTACGGGGAAGGTCTCTACAAGCTCCAACAACAACCCGAGAGCCATGTCAATGCTGCTATGGAACCTGAAGTGCAAGGGGATTCCCATCAGTCCACTTCATTTAGTATAGAACAGGCTCTTAAGGATCTATCTTTTCATCTTGATCCCAATACCTTGTCATTCATACAATCTATAGTGAAGGGCAAGATGCCTATTAATCATGGTGCAGCCAAAGTCAACCGAGCTGCCTCACCTCCCCAATCGGCAGTTCAACCTCTTACCACAACCCCACCTGGGCAGCCCTGCCATGTTACTTCACCTACTCACTCCATTGTGGGTCATTCTTCAGCTTGCACACCAACCCACCACCCTCCCATCCAGGTGCCACATGCACACCCCCTGGGGAATTCCTCCCCACCTGTTGCCAAGGATAAAGAAATCGTCGAATTTCCCCTCTATACTATCTACATCCCCCCATCACAAATGCCAACCTACCATCGCTACAATGGCTCAGGTGATCCCTTCACCCATGTCAATGATTTCCTAAGCAAATCATCTCGATGGCATAATGATAGAAAGACCCTTGCCTTTCTTTTTAGGAGATCTTTAGAGGGTGTAGCACTAGATTGGTTTTTTTCATTGAACGAAGTAGAGATATGGGATTTTGAAATTGTCAAGGCCAAATTCTTGAAACGATATGGTCTAGGCTATTCAATAATTGGGGAAGCAAAAGAAGATGTGAAATTAATACAATATTCTGATGAATTGAGGCCCAGGCTTGAGAGGAGCATTGATGCTATGAACCAACCTAGGAGCCCTCCCCAACCCCATCCAGATCATCATCATTGGCCAACTCCTCGATGCCAGTTGATTAGGCCACCGATGCCCCAACCTCAGCCAGTCATGCAACCCATGTCAATGGCACAACCAACCATGCTTAATAAAGCTCCTCTTGTTGCTTGTGCGAATACTCCATTACTTCAACCGGCTCCCCAACCTTCAACTCCACCAACATTTCTTAAGGTCCATCGGCCAATCATCCGACCATTGGCTTCTCAGCCTATTTCCACAACAACCCCTCGGCTAGCCACGCAAGCCTTGGCCCCTCAACCCACTTCACCAATGGTCCCTCGGCCAATCATTCATCCTAAGCCGATCGAGCAAACCCCGGCTTCTCAACCAATCCCACCACATAGGGATCCTCCTCAGTTGGTTGCACAACAACCAATCATTTCTTCTATTACTCTTGCCCCAACAAAGGAACCAATCACTCATACTATTCTTGCTCCTGCTGTAGTAGAAGATTCAGACACTTCGACCCTTCAAGCTCCTGCCCTTGCAGAGGAATTAATAACTCCAACCATTTGTGCTCCTGCCATGGCAGAAGAATCAGCTTCTCATCAAGATCAAAGTCAGCTAGTAGGGGAGGTAGAACAAAACCCTTCTACCTTTTTGGAATCCCCTAGACTAGGCATGCCCTCTTACATAGAACATTCTGAGGAGAAGCCTGCTATAGGGAGCTTAGATGAAGGAATCATAAACTTTGTTGATTGTCAATCCAATGATGGACTAGGCAAGGATTTATCAGGCATTGATCAACTATTACCATCATTGGAATTGATCAATGAAGATGGTCAGATTGAATTGACCCCTGAACTGGGAAGTAAGGAGACCAAATTGGTTAGTGAAATGGGGAATGAATCGACAAGCCTCCTAAAGGATGTAGACCTTTGCAAGGGGATACTAGGACCTCCTCCAGCTAGGCAGGCAAATTCCTTAGCATCAATCTTAGGGCCACGACCCTTACCCCATTCTTCTCCTAATCAACAATCTGGCCCATGGGCCCACGATCAATCAATCTTAGGGCCACGACCCTTTCTTTATTCTCCTCCAAATCAACGATTGGGCCCATGGGCCCGCAATTCCTCAATCTTAGGGCCACTGCCCTTTCTTTATCCTTCTTACAACCATCAATCAGGCCCATGGGCCCAAAATCTGTCAATCTTAGGGCCACGGCCCACACTTTATCCCACTCAACTGGGCCCTTATGCCCCTTTCTCAGGCTCTTATGCCCCTTTTCATCAACTGGGCCCATGTGCCCCTTTCCATCAGCCGGGCCCACGTGCCCCCTTTATCCAACCGGGCCCATGTGCCCCTTTTAATCAACCGGGCTCTTATGCCCCTTTCCATCATCCGGGCCCACGTGCCCCCTTTATCCAACTGGGCCCATGTGCCCCTTTTAATCAACCGGGCTCTTATGCCCCTTTTCTTCAACCGGGCCCACGTGCCCCTTTTAATCAATCGGGCTTGCATGCCCCTTTCCTTCATCTGGGCCCATATGTCCCTTTTCCCCAACTGGGCCTTCGTGTCCCTTTCCTTCCATCAGGCACGCGTGCCCATTATTCTTCCCAATCGGGCCCATGTGCCCTTAATTTTTCTAAATCGGGCCAACATGCCCGCAATTCACCTCAATCGGGCCCATGTGCCCGCAATTCACCTCAACCGGGCTCACATGCCCATGTTTTTCTGCAACCAGGCCCATGTGCCCAAATTTCTTCTAAATCGGGCCCATGTGCCCACCTTCCATTAACTTTGGGCATACATGCCCACACTCCTTCAACCTCGGGCCTATATGCCCCCATGTCTTCACCATCGGGCCCGTGTGCCCATACTTCTTCAAAATCGGGCCCTCGTGCCCCCACTTCTTCGAATTTGGGTTTGCGCACTCATACTCTTCAATGGCGCCAGCGAGCCCATCACAAATCACAATCTTTCTCCCAACCATCTAAATCGGGCCCGTGTGCCCACTCTTTTCATTGGGTCCCTCGGGCTCAACCTCCAATCGGGCCTTCGAGCCCATCACATCCAATTGGGCCCTCATGCCCATCAACATCAACTGGGCCCTCTGGCCCGCATTCAACTCTTAGGCCCACGTGCCCCCTGATTCCAACCCTTCACGGGCTTTCAAGCCCACTATCAACTCATGGACCCAAGATCCCACTTTAATTCACTTTTCTTTTCAAGCATTCTCTTTCCTTTTCCAAATTTTATTTTCAAAAAAATCAAGGTAGAGAAATTTCCTGGGTGATACCACAATCTTTGCCTTTTACATCATTAATTTTGACTCCTCCATGCTAAATTAGATCCCCCACATTTTCACTTCATCCTATGACTATGAATCTTCAATCCAATGCGATATAAAGCATATCAAAAGTGGAAGCAGTTGGGCATGGCAAAGCAAGGCATGGCAGGCAAGGCAAGGCGAGCACAAGAAAAGCCGTCATCAACAATGAACTTCTCCTTCTCTCAGGTATTATAAGAAATTGCATTCATCATCATTATGTCATCCGCATGGCAATATTTTTTTAAAATGATTTTTAATCTCACATGACACTCTTACTTGAGAGAAATTTATGATTGATGATAACTACCTTTTGTTTTATCCTAACAAATTCTTTACATTGCAAGGCATATTTTCAATTGATTCACCTATGGAATGTAATCTACCTCAAAAAAATGGAGAGAACTACTAGTATGACTTAAGTCCACATGTTCTAGGTTGTTGTCTAGGAGTCGAGGGTAGATACCATTCTACACACACAACACATCCCGATCCCAGAATCTGGATGACTTGACACCCGAGAGAAGCTAGGCAAAGCTTAGAGATGGAAGGAAAACCCTCACCCTACTCTCTTCTGTTCGGTCCAAGATAGGTGAAGGGGATTAGAGGGGGAGAGTATCGAAAGCAGCCGCCGCCCTAGTAGGAGGCCGTCTCAGAAGGTCCAACTTCTCAAATAAAAAAAAGGGTGCCAAAAGATGGGCAATGAACCCCACAGGTTTAAACAAATATGGGCCTGTATGAATGAGTACCCAAAAATGCAGAAAATGAAAAAAGGCACAAAAAGATGGGCAATGACCCCACAGGTCAAAGCACCTGTCCGAATGTGTGCCACAAAAATAGGTTTGTCGATAAAGAAGAAAATACCCGAAGAGGCTGAACCCCAACGGGCAATTGGGTGTGAGTAGAGAAATCCCTCTCGACATCTCTAAAGCCTATCAAGGACATTCCCTCAATTCTTCATTCTTACCCCCATGATGCTGGTGAACCAACCAAATCAAAGCTAAACTCTAGCCGATCAAAGGTTGAAGGTCGGAAAGATTCTGGGCAAGGAACCCCATTTTGCACATGGTGTCTACCAACGAACCTAGAAAAACAATCAAGTGATGAGAACTTGTGTCAATACTGATTTTTCTCTCCAAAAAAAATATTTTCAAAAAAAATCTCAAAAAAAAGGTTGAACATTTCAAAAACTCCAAAAAAAAGAGTTGAATATTTTAAAAAAAACTACAAAAAAAGTTGAATATCTTCAAAAACTCTTAAAAAATAAATATTGTCAAAAGCTCAAAAAAAGAAAATAGCATTTTCAAAAATCCCAAAAATTGAATCTTTTCAACAAAAAAGAAAACTTCTTTTTCAAATTCAACAAAAATTTTCAAAAAAAAAAAAATTTATCACCATGCTTGGTTTGAATTTTTGTCTTTATATTCATATTTACTTTCAATCTCTCATGTTTTAAATTCTTCATTGCATATTTGCTGCTTTATTTTGACACCCTTAAGAAGGCTATTACCCCTTGACAAAGGTCAAGGCATACTGCAACTTGCAAGGGGGATAAGCCGCATTGTTGTTCTAATCTCTTCCTTCTAAGTGTTTCGTGCACAAGAAAAACTTTACACCCCTTGACAAAGGTCAAGGCATACTGCAACTTGCAAGGGGGATAAGCCATATTGGCATTCTAATCTTATTTTTCTAGTGTTTCAGGCACGAAGAACAAATGAGGAGAACTTCACAACAATGCAAAGCTCGCCACTTCCCTCCCCAAGGATTCTTAGGAGGAGGTGCCACCATGACCTCGACCTCAACTTCGTCGAGGAGCATTTTCAAGATTTCAATAAGGCGATGCTCGCCACTTCCCTTGCCTGAGGATTCTTAGGAGGAGGTGTCACCATAACCTCGGCCTTAATTTTTCCGAGAAACCTTTTGCAGGCGATGCTCGCCACTTCCCTCCCTTGAGGATTCTCAGGAGGAGGTGTCATCATTATCTCGGCCTCAACTTTGCCGAGGAATTCTCACTCTGTGTCCTCATTAGGACACATGAACTCTTTTGTGAGAATGCATGGCATCACACCGCAAACTCACCGTTATCATTTCCTTTCTTAGCATATATTAGGTGCATTACTATTTATTTTATGCATTGATGTTGAAGACCGTGAATGCAAAGAAGACCAGGCCCGAGATCCCCTTCATCAAAATCCACGACGGTCAGGTCATTCTTTGTGCTCACAGATAAGCCAAAATTGTGCAGTGAGGGACGATAGTTCCCGAATGGGTATCTTGACCTCATAGACAATCTATATCTTCAACTATTTGTTATACAAGTTTTGTTTTGTTTTCTTGAGCCTAGCATGCATCATATAGTATTAGTTGCATTGCATTTTTCATGATCATTGCATACATTCTTCACCTTCCCACCTTAGTCTCTAAATCTTTTATCCTAATTCCGATCATTCTGTACTCCACCATGTTTTCTAATCCCACCATGATCTCTAGTCCCACCAACCTTTCTAATATCCCACCGTGTCTGTTAATCCCACCATGTTCGGTAATCACCTTGTGCCTTCAAATCTTTTATTTCTATCCCCACTGTGACCACTGCAACACCCTTCTTGCTATTCATCCAACCATGGCAATCAATTCGTCTCGCCAAGGGCCTCCTATTCGATCAGATCTTGCATTGCTGTTGTCTTCACGGTCTGTGCTTTAACATTTGCCTTTCGGAATTTGAGATCATTCCATTCCGAATTGAATCTTGTCTCTTGGAAGACTTAAATGAATCAGAGAGCCTGAATGTGCTCGATTGGTATTCTTTTACTTTTTCAAAACAAATCTCTTTTTAAACATTAGCCCATCACAGTACAGGAACACCGCAAAGATCGGGTTACCGGCTGATGATGAACCTACGAACCCATGTTTCGGGGACTCCCCACCGTGTTGGGGGTTGGCTATTCTTCTCTCGTGCCAATGGCACATCTCTTACCAATCGAACATAGGAAGACTTGATGAAACATGGCAGTTAACCAGGAGACATGAAGAGATTCTCTTTGCCGAATTTGGTCATTGAGCGTGTCTATATCTACACCTTGATGCCACCTTTTCAGTCCATCTCTATTTCGCTCCGCTGCATTCCATTACAACTCATTTCGCTTCTCTACATTCCTCTACATTTCACTCCTCTACGCTACATGTCATTCCCTTGCAAAGCCGACATCAAGGCGAGGCAAGCTGTAGACACGCCAATTTGGCCTTATATAGAGCTTAAACCATTATTCCATTGGCAACATCTCTTTTAGACCATCAAAATCATGATGAACCGCCCTTTTTGATGAGCTGAGGTGCTTATTGGAAATATGAAGATGATTTTCTAATTTCTAATCAAATCCGTGTTTGCCGAACAAGAGACTCTTGGTGGTGTGCCAGATTATACTTTTCCCAGCATATCCTCTACTTGAAAATTTTTCACCGGATTATGTGGACATACAATGAATAAGTCCTCAACATAAATAATCTTCTACTCTCTGTTATCTTTCCATTGCAACAAACGGCATTCAATTCTTATTTCCCATTTGTCCGCAGCACCTTTTAGAAGTCAGACGTGCAGTTCTGTCCGCACGCAGCACCTATCAAGCCCAATTGCATGCAAGCCCAGCCCATTGGGCACATATCTGACCAATTCACGACCTTACCTTCCTTTTTCCTCCTCCATATCACTTGTTATAGTATCTGGAAGCTTCATGGTCGAAATTAGCATCATCTAATGATGGCAATCCAACTTGTTGTCTTGTATATCAAGACTTGCCATTTTTGGACCAAATTTGTTTCCTCTTCAAGTGGAGACATATTTTGAGCATGGGGAAGGTGATCCACGGTTTAAAATCTCTCTCAATCATTTGGGTAAGTTTCTATATGCCTCAGGATGAAAATTAGTAACATTAATTGAAGGAAATCCAACTTATGGTCGGATGTATCAAAACTTGCTATTTTTTGACCTGTTTTTCATCCCCTATAAAGGGAGACTCATATGCACGACCTAAGAAGGGCATCCCCATCCTCCAGCACTTCTCTCTTCATCCTCAAGCCACCCTAGGCTCTTACCAATCTCCCCAAATAGTTCTATCTTCGTCCCGGTGCCCGGAGATCATCCCAAAGTGAAGAAGAAGCCGGTCTATACTCCAACGTGCTGCACTGCTGATCATCGGCTTCTACAGATATTTCTAGTCATTTTATGGCCTGAATTCCTTCATACGAAGTGTTGTTCATCAAGATATATTTCATCTCCAACAAACAGAGATCAATTCTGACATTTAATCTGCTTGTTATGGCTTCAACACCGGTGCTGTACAGACAGATCCGAAGTCTTCTCTTCTAAGTCATCATCTTCTCAGTCAATTTCAGTACATTTAATGGTGGATTAAACCTATGCATCCTTCATAGAAATTGTTACCCGGTGAGTTATATTTTATCTACAACAAGAATCATTCAATTTGGATATCTGTGGTGCCCATAGAATGTCTTACATCGACATTGTGCTGGGAGTTTCCAGAACTTCACTGCCCAAGATCCGGCTTATCAGGTAAATTCAGATTACTTATCATAATATTCAGGCAAACTTGTCTTCATATAAAATCACCCTCGGTGAGTTATCTTTATTTTGAAATAAATTTCACTTGATTCTTACATCGGTGCTGTCCTCTAAAGTCTCTTCATCAGAGCCGCGCAGTTTACATTAAATCTGTCCAACCTGGTTGCCGCTTTGCCTGGGTTGTGTTGTCTTTAACCATTTATATTATTTTTTCTTCATTAAAATCATTTAGTTCATATTTAAGCATCATTTTTATTCTATTTTCATCATTTCATACATCATCAAAAAACCAAAAAAAGGGGTTAGGGCTAACCCCGAATCCGGTGAGTTTGTTTCCAATTGTCATTTTATGTTATTACTTTTACAAGTTACTACACTTCACTCAGTTCTAATCCTTCTTCACTTGTTTTCTTGTCTTATTGTTTTCTAGTTGCACAAATACATCAAGCTAGCATTGGTTGGACTCTCCCTCATCGGCCGGCCGAAGAGGAAGAAGGTTGAACTCACACACTATCTCCCACGCTAAGGTACACGGCCAAAACAACTCAATCTTGTTGTTATTCTATAAAGCAGAGCCCGCGGCTCCTGGCGACCACCTTTCTTTTTATTCATGTTATAAGCTAATTCACTCCTCACTCTCCTCCCACATGACCCAAACCATCTCCGGTGCTCGAGCGACGCCGTGAGATGAAAGTTCGGGGATCAATGTGAGTGTGGGATCGAGGTGAGGAGTCTTTACTGCTTTCCGAGTGTTTTTCTGATTCACTCCCTTTTTCTCCTGTTCCATCTTTCATCTTATTCTCTTGAGGTGCCGATCCGGAACCCATTTCTGGAGTCGACACCCGCGTGGACCACCCATTTGCAGCACCTTTAGATTGGCCCCACGTGGCTCTCTTTTCATTTTGTCAACTCTTACACCGGTTCCCGCGTGAACCACCCTTTTCTTCACAAAAACCGGTTCCCGCGTGAACCACCCCTTTTCCTTCAAAAAAACCGGTTCCCGCGTGAACCACCTTTCTTTTCCAACTCGGTTCCCGCATGAACCAACTTACCTTCAGATCGGTCCCCGCGTGGACCACCCCACCAATTAGATTGGCCCCACGTGCCCCCCCTCTTTCCTTTTTCAATCAAACAAACCGGTTCCCGCGTGAACCACCCCTTTTCCTTCAAAAACCGGTTCCCACGTGAACCACCTACCTTTTCAAAACACGGCTCCCGCGTGAGCCACTTTATTTTCAAATCGGTCCCCGCGTGGACCATGCTTTTACCTTTACTTCAGATTTGTCCCCAATTGGACACTCCAACACAAGCCGGTTCCCGCGCGAACCACCTTTTAGTTGTTAGTTGCTAGTTACTTGTTTACTCTATCATTTCTTGTCTTGCTTGCATTCACTTGTTTGATTTATTTAATAGCTTTTATTCATGTTTGCATATTGATTGCTTCTTCTCCTTCTACCCTCCATTTTTCATTTTTTGCATTAGCTTTGCATCGGGTACCGGACTTGTTCCGATCCGTAGGGCATTCGAGGCGGGGGCTCTCTCTCCCAACACACCCTCACCCTCCAAACACCTTCTTGGTGGATTCTTACCTCTCTTCTGGGATATTCCTTCCTAGTTGATTTGGTGGTTTCCATCAAGACCTCCGTAAATCCCCATCCGTGGAGTATTCCTCTCCGCACGATTGGGCCGGTTGTACCACTTTCCCAAAACCTGAAGAACCCAAGTACCTGCTCGTGGTGAATGAGTGATAACCTTAGGTCTTGAAGATTGAAGCAATAGGAACCATACCCAATTTGAGTGAACAATTGCTAACAATCTATCTAATCTAAGGTTTTAACCCAAAATTTGTCGAGTAGTCATTTTAAAAACCTTGTTTGCATAACTTGCTTGCTCACAACAATTGAAAAGAAAAAAAATTCTCTTTCAAAACACCTAAAAAAAATCCCTTTAATTTTTATGTTCAACTTGCTTGCCAAACAACCAAATTGAAACCAAATCAAATCAAACAAACAACCATAACCAAACAAAAACTCTCTTTACATTTACACCCTTCATTTGCCTTCTTTCAACCATTTTGTAAGGAAATTTGACAGGATGCCCACTCTAAGGTCCGGAAGACACGTCGGGATGGCGGACTATTGGGGCCAAGAGGAGGAGTACGAGACGGGCCACTACGAGCTGCAACAACCCATGGCTCAACCAGAGGGCCATGTCAACGCCGTCGTGGAGCCGTAAACTCAAAATCCTACTCATCAACCCGCTTCACTTAGCGTGGAGCAACTCCTCCAGGGTCTATCTCTTCATCTAGACCCCGAATCTTTTTCGCTTGTGCAATCCTTGACAAAGGGCAAGATGCCCGCCACTCAAGATCCGGTCGAGAGAAATCAAGCCCCCTCACCACCTCAGTCAGCAGTCAGGCCCCAAATCATCTCTTCTCCCGGGACAACCCCGCCGTGTCTCCACTCACCCTATTATGGGGCATTCACATAACTCTCGTTCCAATTCCTTTTTCCAACCTACCTCCTCCAACTCAACACTTTGCTCCCGGGGCTCAGGAAACTAGCCTCCCCCAGGCGCTAATGAACAAACTCAACCAGAGGGATGAGCGGTTCGAGGGGACGAGGCACCGCCTCGATTCTAAAGCCATCCCCGAAATCTCTGTCCCATCCTTCCCGCTCTACACCTTCCTCCTTCAGAGATACCAGTCTTCCAACATTACAACGGGACTGGTAATCCTTTCAACCATCTAAAAAGCTTTCTCTATGACTCCTCATTCTGGAAAAATGACCGCAAAGCCCTTGCCTTCCTATTCCGTCGGTCATTGGATGGAGCCGCCCTTGACTGGTTCTATTCTCTTGATTCCATTGAGGCGGCGGATTTCGACATTGTCAAGACGAAGTTTCTACAGAGGTACAGGGATAGGGTGGGGCCACCGCTCGATAACCGACTTAATTGCCGAAAAGATGAGGCCGGATGAGGACTTTGCCGGATTTGCCGATCGGTGGAGGGGAATGGCCGAGAGGCTTGTGGATACCATCTCGTAGGGGAGCAGGTGAGGATGCTCATTGGGAACACCACGCCTAACCTTCGCAACCTTCTGATCATGCACCGTCTAACAACCATGAGTGAGTTGTGTGATAGCGCCCGCTACCTCCAAGCCCACTTTAAGGATGCATCCATGATCAACCCGTTCGACACCAAGCCCCGTAATACTAGAAAGCCTACACCTGTAGGACCCACCACCGAAGGGGTAGTAAATAATGAGAGCATCAATGCCATGGGTAACCAGGGTGGGTACCGTCAAAACCAATACCGTAACCCACCACCCAATCAACAATACCGCCCAGCCCCTCAACCAGCTCCTCAGCCACAACAACAACTTGCATACAACCGAGCACCACCACAGCAACCCACCTACAACCGAGCGCCCCAAAGAACCAAATGCCTACAACCGAGCGCCTCAACAACAACATGTCTACAACTGACCACCACCACCACAACAAGCCTACAACCAAGTGCCACCACCAGCCAACCGACCTAGGAGGGGGGGACCCAAGAGAGAATACTACCCTCAACTGCCATTCCCCCTCACCGATATCTTCAACGCATTGATGGCCGAACAGCAGCTAGAGCTTCCAAACGAGAGAGAAGGATGGCCAGCAAATGTTGACATGACAAAATACTGCGCTTACCATCGGTATCCTGGGCACACGGTGGATGTCTGCTTCCAGTTTAAAGATTACATTCATGACCTCAATGATCAGGGGAACATTGACTGGCACAGTATGGGAGAGTCTATACAAGCCATGAAGGCACGGCGTAATCAACCTCGGCGACAGCAAGTACAACAGCAGCCCGGCCTGGGCATAGTCCAAGATCCGCTCCCGGTACATGCACCCATACAAGCACCGGCACCAGCACCACCAAACCAACGACTCGGCCTCGTCCACTCCGCCATCGAGGAGTCAACCCACCATTCCCGGGGTTGGCGGTGTCGAGGATCCAATCACCTCCATCCCCGCCATACCAACCCCACCTACAAACCGCACCATACTCTCCATACCGAGAGCGGCCCCCAGCCCACAAACTATCCAAACACCACTATCCTCACCAACCATTAACCCTCCACGGCGCTTAATCATTAGACCGCCACCAGCCTCCCAACCAAGACCCCAACCATCACCCCAACCTAACCCACCAACCACCATTAATCCTCCACGGCGTCTAATCATTAGACCGCCACCAACACCCCGTACATCACCTAACCTACCGCCCACCGCCACCCCACGACCCCTCATCATTAGACCATCACCACCAACACCCAACATACCGGCCTCCACCAATCCACGACCCCTCATCATCCGATCCTCACCACCCCTACCTACCATGGGCTCCTCAACCTACCAACCAACCCTACCATCACTATCATCATACCACGCTGGCGCCGGTACTTCGTAGCGGGAGGATGTTCCAAAGGGTCTTCCCCCAAGTCGGGATACAACCACAGGAACAGGCAGAAGAGGAGGTGGTAGAAGAACCGTTGCCCGGCACGGCATATGACCTATTGAAGCACTTGGACAAAATGCCGGCACGGATTTCAATTCTGGAGCTGATAAAGAGGTCGAAGAATCATCAGGACATCTTGCAACAATATTTGCAGTGGGTCATGGTCAATGAGGACCTCCCGCCTGAGAAGATCATTACCGTCCTGACCCCGAGGAGTGAACATCCGGCACTCACGTTTACACAGGAGGAATTGGCACGGCCAGAGATAAGAAAGTACGCCTTGCACGTTGCAGTAGTCATCCGAGGCGTGGAGATCAAGTCCTGCTTGATTGACACCGGAGCATCCATAAATGTCATGCCGCCAGAAACATTGCAACTTTGCGGCAACTCCGATGAAGAAATCGAGCCTTCTACCGTCACGGTGACCGCATATGACAACTCCCGGAAGCCGGCACGAGGGGTGGTTACATTGAAAGTAGGGCTCGGGCCGTGTGCTGTCACCGCCGAGTTTCACGTTCTAGAATTAAACCCTACATTCAAAGCTATCTTGGGACGCCCGTACCTTGAGGCAATAGGAGCTGTTGCCTCCACTAATCATCAGTGTCTGAAGTTCCCATACAAGGGCCAGGTGATCAAAGTAACCAACATCCCCATTCCGAATGACGTGGATGACCCCTCTTCGCACTACCAATATCAAAATCGTCCACCGTTGGTTTCAACTACAGCAGCTACCCGAGGTCATGGTATTGACGACGCCTCCAGATTCGCTTGCGTGGCGGATGATGAAAGGGATGGGCTATCAGCCAGAAAGGGGCTAGGAAAGGAGCCGGCAGGGGGTTATGCACCCCATTGAAGCCGTACAAAGACCAAAGAGACACGGGCTTGGCTATGAGCCCAGTTTCACTCCGCGGATGGTCTACCGGCCAAAAAATGCCATGGGACTCCAAAAATTCTTTATCAAAGGGGAGACCATGATGATGGCCGGGGACAAAGAAGAAGAACAACACAAGAGGAAGAAGGCACCAGAGCAAGAGGAGGAGGTGGACAACCTGAGTTCATCTTTGGCTCGGTTGTTCATAGAGGAGGTAGAACCAGTCAAGGGCAAGTCCATCTCTAAACAACTTGTCCACTCGAACCCACCTCCAAACAACATCCCGCGTGAACCGCATCCTACGGTCACGTATTTCAAAATCCTCACTCTCTCCCTCTTAGATTCACTTGATGGGCTATCTAGCCCAATTCCCACTTATGGGCCAAAATGGCCACCTGAACTGATCAATGGGCCTGAGAGCCCATTCAAATATTCTTACTCCACTGGGCTTCTATGCCCATCCAACAAACTTGGGCAGGCGTGCCCACCAGTCGGGCCCACGCGCCCTTTAGATTTATTTTCCTGCTTTGGGCCCGCGTGCCCACCATTTGGGCCCACGTGCCCCTTAGATCTTTTCACCACCTTTGGGCCTATCTGCCCATTTCTTGTCATCATCGGGCCCGCGAGCCCATTTTTCTTCCATTTACTTAAGCTTTCTATTTTTGCTCGAGCCCCATCGGCTCATTCCCTTTTTGTTATTGAAAATACCCAAAATACCCAAAAAAAAATGTCCTCTCACAAACTCAGTTTTCCATTGAGGAGACGTCACTACTTGTCTCGGAGGGTGCTCCCAACCAGGGACCCCTCTTCTCCAACTCACTGATCGATCTGCTCGATCCTTCACCCATTGTTAATACCACCTTTTCAATTCCGTCTTCTTTAGGAGTAGTTAGGGTAGAAAAGAAGAAAATTTGAGGTAAACATGTGCCGGAAAGATATATCCAACATATAGCTCAAAAATGCAAGGAATGTGCAAGGCTGCCAAGTTTTTTGGAAAATGCTATCCAGCTTAATGAAATCCAATATGAGGATGAATTCAATGTAGATCATACACTAGGAGTTTACGAGGTCTTATCAGAAAAAGATCCTGATTTCGAGGATGGAATTGAGGACTTAGCTGATACGTATACATCTGGATTTAAAAGATTTGAAGAACCATTAGCCACGGTGGATGAACCGACAAAAGAATTGAATCTCGGAACACCGGAAGATCCCAAGACAATCCTCCTAAGCGCAAACCTCAATCCCACTGAGGAACAGAGTTTAATTGAAATCTTGGAAGAATATAAGGACACGTTCGTATGGACATACGAAGACATGCCGGGGTTAGACAACTCGTTAGTTGAACATCGTCTAACTTTGAAACCTGGAGTTACCCCGGTCAAACAAAAATTAAGGAGATTCCACCCAGATGTTGCACTTAAGATGAAAGAAGATGTCGACAAGTTACATCAAGCAAAATTCATTAAGGTCGTCCTTTATCCGCAATGGGTGGCAAACATAGTCCCCGTCATGAAGAAGGATGGCCGAGTTGGGATGTATATAGACTTCAGGGACTTGAACCGAGCGTGTCCTAAAGATGACTTTCCTCTACCTCATATTGACGTACTGGTTGATAACACTGCTGGATTCAAAATGTTGTCATTCATGGATGGCTATTCTGGATATAATCAAATCCGGTTGGCCGAAGAGGACCAGGAGAAGACCTCGTTTACCACACCTTGGGGAACCTCATCGCTATGTCGTCATGCCCTTTGGATCGAAGAATGCCGGTGCTACATATCGTAGGGCAATGATGGCTATCTTCCATGACATGATGCATACCCTTGTAGAGGTGTACGTGGATGACCTGGTCGTTAAGTCCAGAAGCCGAGAAGATCACCCGGAAGTGTTGAGAAAGGTCTTGCAAAGGGCTAGGGAATATAAATTGAAAATGAACCCAAAGAAATGCACGTTTGGAGTATCCTCAGGAAAACTGCTGGGGTTCATAGTGAGCAAAAGGGGCATAGAGATCGACCCAAACAAGGCCAAGGCAATCATTGGTATGCCTCCTCCGAGAAATATGAAAGAACTTCGAGGATTAATCGGGAGGCTACAGTTTGTCCGCCGGTTCATCTCACAACACTCCCAAAGGTGTAAATCTTTCTGAGTTGACCAAGGCGGGGGCAGAGTTCAAATGGGATTCGAAGTTCCAGGATGCATTCGACGGTTTGAAAAGATACCTGGCTAGTCCCCCTGTGCTTAGACCACCAGTCCCTGGCAAGCCCTTAGTTTTATATATCTCGGTTTTGGAGAATTCTCTTGGGGCAGTCCTTGCACAAGTTGATGAAGAAGGGAAAGAGAGGGCAACTTACTATTTGTCAAAGATCTTTGATTCATGAGAGCGGAAGAATAGTGTAGTGGAGAAGACCCGTGCCGCACTAGTCCGGGTAGTTCGTAAGCTTAAACACTATTTCTTAGCTCATGAGGTCAACCTTATTGCCCGCATCAATCCCATCAAATTCCTTCCGGAGAAAACTGTTCTAACCGATCGGTTAGGTCGATGGCGAGCTTCCTTTCTCGCCTGATATAACCTATGTCCCCCGTAAGGCGATTAAGGGCTATGCCATTGCCGAACATCTAGCCCATCACCCTATACCCCTCTTTGACCCGGTCCAATCGGAGCTCCCGGATGACGAACTAATGTTGATCCGATCTTCCCACCTTTGGACATTATATTTTGATGGGGCTCTGAATTCACACGGTAAGGGAATAGGAATCGTCCTTCTATCACCCGAGGGTGTCACCATTCCACAGTATTTCAGCTTGACTTCCCAAAGAACCAACAATATAGCCGAATATCAAGCCTTGCAGGCCGGGCTGGAGGCCGCTCATTTCTATGGTGCCACGGAATTAAGGGTGATAGGTGATAGCCAACTAATCCTTTGCCAAGTCCTAACCAAATACCGAACTTCTCATCCAAACCTCAAACCTTACCAAGAACTCACCTCTTGCTACATCAAACTCTTTTCCAAACTCACTTTTGTCCATGTTCCTCGAGCTCAGAACATCCTTGCTGATGCCCTAGCCTCCTTAGCTTCATCTCTATCAGTCCCGCTAGGTAGACAGGTGCGTACTATTCATGTCCGTAGAAGGTCGATGCCAGCAATTAAGGATGGTCGATTTCTAAAAGTCAAGGAGAGATTTGGCAGGAAGGAATATCTAGAGCAGAAAGAGGAGATTTCTCTGATCGAGTTGGAAGAGTTAGATGAGTGTGAGAAGCCTTGGTTTGATGAGATTGCAAGGTATTGTCAAGATTAGACATATCCACCTGGATCAAATGCAAAAGAAAAGAAGGCCATCAGGAGAGTATCCCAGAGGTATACCATCCTAGGAGGGGTGCTCTACAAGAGGAGCCTGAGCGGAATTTTATTGAGATGCATTGATGAAGAAGAGGCGTAATTGGTGCTTAAGGAAGCACATTCCGGGTCCGTGGGGGCCATGTCAATGCTCAAGCTCTTGCCAAGAAAATCATCAGGCAGGGGTATTATTGGCCAACCCTAGAAGAGGATTGCTCCATCTTTGTCCGGCACTGTCATTCTTGCCAACTTCATGCCGACAAGATCCATTCTCCCGCATCTCCCCTACATCCGATTCATGCCCCATGGCCCTTCGCCATGTGGGCTTTCGATATCATTGGCCCTCTAAGTGATCTTAACTCTGAAATCCATTCCAAATCATTCATCCTGATGGCAACAGAGTACTTCACCTAGTGGGCAGAAGCGGAAGCATTCGTGGAGATCAAGGCGTCAACACTGTGCTCCTTCATCAAACGCAACATCATCGCCAGGTTCGGGATACCCAGCGACATTATCACCGACAACGGACCGCAATTTCTCTCTCAAGATCTGCGTGATCTTTGCAACAGGTACCGCATTGTATTGCATCATTCATCTCCTTATTACCCGCAAGGCAATGGTCAAGCAGAAGCCACCAACAAAACTTTGATTAAAATCATCAAGAAAACCTGTAAGTCTAGCAAGTTTGCAGACTGGCCAGATAAGCTTGTAGATGCCCTATGGGCTTATCGTACTTCTGTACGGACCCCCACTGGTCAAACTC
This sequence comes from Cryptocoryne crispatula var. balansae, assembly GCA_036172225.1. Classification (NCBI taxonomy): domain Eukaryota; kingdom Viridiplantae; phylum Streptophyta; class Magnoliopsida; order Alismatales; family Araceae; genus Cryptocoryne; species Cryptocoryne crispatula. The sequence goes on from CM069927.1 coordinate 27,691,821, forward strand.
CGTATGCTCTCGCATATGGGATGGAAGCGGTGGTCCCATACGAAGTACTCCTTCCATCACTCCGAGTTCAACTCGATAGGGACATCCCTGTCGATGAGAGACGAGAATCTCTCCTTGCACAACTTGAACTCCTAGATGAAAGAATGTTGGCTGCCTCCGAGCATGCCCGGACTTATCAGAACTGATTGAAAAGATTTTATCAAAAGAGGGTTGTAGAGAGAAAGTTCGAAATCGGTGAGATGGTAGTAAAACGTATATTCGTTAAGCCGGGTGGTCCCCGCTCCAAGTTGCAACCTAACTGGGAAGGGCCTTTTGTTATAACTGAAAAATATCCAGGCAATGCATATGAGCTAACCAACGCCGATGGGGAAAAATTGAATCATCCATGGAACGGCGTTTACCTCAAAAAATATTTTCCTTAAAAAAAATAAAAAAAATAAAAAAAATGGAGAATTTCTGGTATGATATTAAGTCATCGATCCGAGGGTGTTAGCTAGAAGTCAAGGGTAGACATCACCTTGCACACACAACACCTCCCGATCCCAGAATCTAGATAGCCCAACACTCAAGAGAGGCAAGGCAGAACCCTGAAGGCGGAAAGGAAACCTTATCCTATTCTCTTCTATTCGGTCCAAGATAGGTGAAGGGGACTAGAGGAGGATAGTATCGAAAATGCCCGCCGCCTTAGTAGGAGGCCGTCTCGTAGGGTGCAAAAGGGTGCCAAAAGATGGGCAATGAACCCCACAGGTTTAAACAAATATGGGCCTGTCTGAATGAGTACCTGAAAGAATAGAAAATGAAGAAAAGGCACCAAAAGATGGGCAATGACCCCACAGGTCAAAGACTTGTCTAAGTAAGTGCCACATGTAGAAAAGACCCGAAGAGGCCGAACCCCAACGGGCAATTTGGGCATGAGTAGAGAAACCCCTCCTCAACACCCCCAAATCCTATCAAAGACTTCATCTATTATTCTTCCATCTTAAAACCCCTAGGGTAGGGTAAACTGTCCAAACTCAGGGGGAATCCAAAACCGATCAAGAGAACAGGGCAAGAAAGATTCTGGGTAAGGAACCTTATTCACACATGGTGCTTATTACTTGAATCTTGATTAACACTCAAAGATCGATGAATGGTCTCAATACTGGCATGTTCTCTATAAAAATCCAAAAAAAAAGCAAATATTTTTCAAAAAAAAAATGACTATTTTAAAAGATCCAAAAAAATCAAATATTTTCAAAAATCCAAAATATATATATATATATATATAAAATAAAAAAATTGAACATCTTCAAAAATAAAAAAATTGAATACTTTCCAAAAATCTAAAAAAAAATGCATTATCTAACTTGGCATAACCTTGCTTTTTGCCTTTGCTAGCATTCATGTTTATCTTTATGTCTTGCATGTTTCATTTCCGCATTGCATATTTACTTTCATTATCACCCCATTAAGAGGGCTCCTCCCTTTGACCTAAGTCAAAGTTGGCCATAATAGGCAAAGGGATGAGTCATTGTGAAGATCTAATCCTTTTTTATCAAGTGTTTTCAGGGACTTTAAAATAAGAGGAGAAGGTTCTCTCAACGGCAGGTAAGTTCTCTTAACCATTTCATTTCGGTCATTTAGGTTATCACACCTTGTTAAGAAGGCTCCTCTCTTTGACCTAAGTCAAGGCAGACAGCAATAGGCAAAGAGATAAGCCATGGTGAAGATTTAATCCCCTTCATTAAGTGTTTCAGGATTCTGAGATCAAAAAGGGAGTGACTCTCACCATAACAGGTAAGCTATCTTAACTTTTTACCTTGATTGTCATTTTGTGCATTCTACCTGGTTAATAAGGCTACCCCCCTTGACATATAAGCAAGGCAAGACAACAATAGGCAAGGGGGTAAGCCATAGAGCAGATCTAACCCCTTTATTAAGTATTTCAGGAAAGAAACACAAGTCAAGGAGGGGGAAATCTTGCCAACAGGAATTGCTCACAGAAGCGGAAGATTTGACATGGGAAACCCCCATAACTTGCCGACTAGCATATATGTCGCTAGTCGTGTGTTATTATCTTATGCATTATTTGTTGAAGACCATGAGTACGGAGAAGACCTGACCCGAGATCCCCTTCATCAAAATCTACGACGGTCGGGTCATCTCTAATGCTCACGGATAAGCCAAAGTTGTGCTGTGAGGGACGATAGTTCTCGAATGGGTATCTTGACCTCATAGACAATCTATATCTTCAACTATTTGTTATACAAGTTCTGTTTTATTTTCTTGAGCCCAACATGCATCATGTAGTATTAATTGCATTACATTTTGTTTTGTCATTGCATACATCATTTCATAATCTTCACCTTATCACCCTCTCGATCATTCTAAATCCCACCGTGTCATTCACCATATTCTCTAGTCCCACTAACCTCTCTAATATCCCACCGTGTCTATTAATCCCACCGTGTTCGGTAACCACTTTTTGCCCTCAAATCTTTCAATTCTTTTCACCATAGAGGCCATCGCAACTTCTTTTGCTACTTATCCCACCGTGGCAGCCATTTCGTCCCGCCAAGGGCCTTCAATTTTGATCAGAACTTGCACCGTCATTATCTTCACGGTCTATGTTTAAACATTTGCCTTTCGGAATCTGAGATCATTCCATTCCGAATTGAATCTTGTCTCTTGGAAGACTTAAATGAATCTAAGAGCCTGAATGTGCTCGATTGGTATTCTTTTACTTTTTCAAAACAAATCTTTTTTTAAACTTTAGCCCGTCACAGTACAGGAACACCGCAAAGATCGGGTTACCAGCTGATGATGAACCTACGAACCCATGTTTCGGGGACTCCCCACCGCGTTGGGGGTTGGCAATTCTTCTCTCGTGACAATGGCACATCTTTTACCAATCGAACATAGGAAGACTTGATGAAACATGGCGGTTAACCAAGAGACTTGAGGAGATTCGTCTTGCCGAATCTGGTCGTTGAGCGTGTCTATATCTACACCTTGATGCCACCTTTTCAGTCCATCACCATTTCGCTCCACTACATTCCACTACGATTCATCTCGCTTCGCTATGCTTTCTCTACATTTCACTTCGCTCCGCTACATGCCATTCCCTTGCAAAGCCGACATCAAGGCGAGGCAAGCTGTAGACACGCCAAATTGGCTTGATTCGGAGCCCTAGACTCTTATTCCATAGGCGATATCTTTTATCCGACCGTTATCTGATCTGGATTACCACGTGGACATAAGCTAAGGACATTGGTGGAGCCCCTTGTGAGTTGAGAATGGACCAATGATTTCCGGAATATTGCCGTAACCTTCAAGCGAGAGCCGCACGTGAATTGTAAAAAAACACGAAGCCTGCTCGATGACCGACCTTGAATGGTCCATAACTGAAGGTCTCGGGAGTCCCGCATGTGTTCCGTAACATTCAGGGTTTCCGAGAAGTCATTTCGGTACGCATCGGTCAATGACGGCTTTTTGTTACGGCTTTTTCGATCTGTGCTGACACGGCTATCCCGGACCACATGTTAGGCCTTCCCGGTCATCACCGGGTCTTTTCAGGTCATCCGGGTCGATTCTAGCCGTATATTTTATCAACCGGGGCTATAAGGCCGGTTCGGTCAATTTTAGGGTTTCGCGGCTTTTACGGCTTTTTGATTCACGTTTACCGGGTTAATCTCAGATTTTTCGATGACTTCAGATTGTCCGATCGTACCGGACTTGTTCGATCATCACTTAAAGTCATCCTGAGTTGACCCGAGATTTCTCGACCGGAACCGTGCTCTTTCGGATCTTCGCCCCGGGTTTCAGCTTTTCGCGAGAGGGTAAACCGGTAGAAAACCCCGTACGAACATCTCGGGAGTCATGCGGCTGGTTTACCACCTTGAGGAGGTGCGGTTGAAGGCCCTCTTTCCAACGCGACAAACGGGAGCCGAATCGGACATCCGGTTTGCAAGATACGGCTCACGGAACACGCGCGCAGGAGAGAGAGTGTACCGCGCCCCCGCGCCGCTTGAAAGGGGAGGGCGCGCCCTGCGCACCCTCAACACGGGGGCGCGCCCTGCGCGCCCTCAAACTGGGGGCGCACCCTGCGCGCCCCCGGTTCCTTTGAAAGGCGAGGGCACGGTCAGTTGCTTTAAATCGGAAATTGCCTCGATTAGCACCTTCTAAACCGGGTTTTTGGAAAGTTTCCGGGGAGGATTTTCACTTATTTGTACCGCGCCCCCGGTTCGGGGGCGCGTTACGTATGTCAAGTCGATTTTTAGCAATTTCTGGAAGTTTCCGTCGATTTTTAGCAGTGAGACGCCGAACGCGCCCCCGCCCCCTTTGAAACAGGGGGGCGCGCAGACCGCGCCCCCGAACTGGGGGCGCGCCCTGCGCGCCCTTGGTTTGAGGGCGCGCCCTGCGCGCCCTCGTCTCCTTTGAAACGCGGGGGCGCGGTACATCCAGTTTCTAAATTTTGCACCGGCTCTCTTCCCCTATAAATTGAGGGCCATTCTCAACGACCCAAGGTTGAACCCCCGGTGCCTAGCTCGTCCAGAGGTCGTCCAAGCTCTTCTCCAAAGCCGTCCCGACGTCCAAAGGCGATCCGAAGTCAAGAAATCGATCCCGAGGTGAAGGAGAAGGCTCGATCCGGGCGTTCTGCATCAACCATATTCATCGACTTCTGCAGAAAATCCTAGGCTTCTTCTGCAAAAGTCTTCAACATAGAAGATGTTCATCTCTTCGTCCTCTTTCATCTCCAACTGACGGCACTCAATTCCGACTTGCCGTTCGTTCGTGGCAATTGCTACACCCAGGGCGCGCATCCAGGTTCTGTTTTCCACATCCGCCCCCTTTTATAATTTTTACTGACTTCTACAGGAGGATTTAGGAGAAGTCATCAACATAGGGATTCTTTATCTCTGAGTTTTCTGTCTATTTCAACAAACGGAACTCGATTCTGACATCGGGGTCGTCCGTAACATCCTATGCACCAAAGTCGCGCCAGAAGGGTACCAAGCTACCCGAACCGGCTGTCTTCAACCAACTCGGCTTCAACTCAAGCCAAATCATTCTATAAGCTTTCTCAACTCCATTAACTCTGTTTATTTAATGTTTTAAAGCATATTTTAGTTCATTTACATCATTTTTACATAATCAAAAACACAAAAAAAGGGGTTAAGGCTCACCCCGAAGCCGGTGAGTCCAATTCCAATTGCTTCTTTCTTATCTTCTTACTACAGTTACTACACTTCTCACAAGTCTAACCAAACTCTTCACTTGGTTTATTGTTCTAGTTGCACAGGTTGATCAAGCTAGCATTGGATTGGAGACTCTTCTTCATCGGCCGGCCGAAGAAGAAGAAGGTTGAACTCACATCCCTTTCTCCCACGCTAAGGTACACACGGTCAACTTCTTTTTATTTCCATTACATAAAGCGGAGCCCGCGGCTCCTGGCGACCACCTTTCTTTTATTCATGTTCTAAGTTAATTCACTCCTCACTCTCCTCCCACATGACCCGAACCATCTCCGGTGCTCGAGCGACGCCGTGAGATGAAAGTTCGGGGATCAATGTGAGTGTGGGACCGAGGTGAGGAGTCTTTACCGCTTTCCGAGTGTTTTCCAATTCACTCCCTTTCCCCAATTCCATCCATATTTCACATCCGACCATAGGTTGGATTTCCTCCAATTAATGTTGCTAATTTTCATCCTGAGGCATATATAAACTTACCCAAATGATTGAGAGAGATTTTAAACCGTGGATCACCTTCCCCATGCTCAAAATATGTCTCCACTTGAAGAGGCAACAAATCTGGTCCAAAAATGGCAAGTCTTGATATACAAGACAACAAGTTGGATTGCCATCATTAGATGATGCTAATTTCGACCATGAAGCTTCCAGATACTATAAAAAGTGATATGGAGGAGGAAAAAGGAAGGTAAGGTCGTGAATTGGTCAGATATGTGCCCAATGGGCTGGGCTTGCATGCAATTGGGCTTGATAGGTGCTGCGTGCGGACAGAACTGTGCATCTGACTTCTAAAAGGCGCTGCGGACAAATGGTAGATCAGAATTGAATGCCGTTTGTTGCATTGAAAAGAGGACTCAGAGGGAAAGATTATTTATGTTGAGGACTTCTTCATTGTATGTCCACATAATCCTGTGAAAAATTACAAATAGAGGATATGCTGGGAAAAGTATAATATGGCACACCACCAAGAGTCTCTTGTTCGGCAAACACGGATTTGATTAGAAATTAGCAAATCATATTCATATTTCCAATAAGCACCTCAGATCATCCAAAAGGGTGGTTCATCATGATTTTGATGGTCTAAAAGAGATGTTGCCAATGGAATAATGGTTTAAGCTCTAAATAAGGCCAAATTGGCGTGTCTACAGCTTGCCTCGCCTTGATGTTGGCTTTGCAAGGGAATAGCATGTAGCGTAGCGGAGTGAAATGTAGAGGAATGTAGAGAAGCAAAATGAGTTGTAATGGAATGCAGCGGAGTGAAATAGAGATGGACTGAAAAGGTGGCATCAAGGTGTAGATATAGACACGCTTAACGACCAAATTCGGCAAGATGAATCTCATCAAGTCTCCTGGTTAACCGCCATGTTTCATCAAGTCTTCCTATATTCGATTGGTAAGAGATGTGCCATTGGCACGAGAGAAGAATAGCCAACCCCCAACGCGGTGGGGAGTCCCCGAAACATGGGTTCGTAGGTTCATCATCAGCCGGTAACCCGATCTTTGCGGTGTTCCTGTACTGTGATGGGCTAAAGTTTAAAAAGAGATTTGTTTTAAAAAAGTAAAAGAATACCAATCGAGCACATTCAGGCTCTTAGATTTATTTAAGCCTTCCAGGAGACAAGATTTGATTCGGAATGGAATGATCTCAGATTCCGAAAGGCAAATGTTTAAGCATAGACCATGAAGATAATGACTGTGCAAGTTATGATTAAATAGAAGGCCCTTGGCGGGAGGAAGTGACTGCCACAGTGAGATGAATAGCAAAAGAGTTGCAGTAGCCACAGTGGGGATAGAAATAAAAGATTTGAAGGCACAAGGTGATTACCGAACAAGGTGGGATTAACAGACACGGTGGGATATTAGAAAGGTTGGTGGGACTATAAAACACGGTGGGATTAGAAAACACAGTGGGATTAGAAAACATGATGGGATTTAGAATGATCAGAATTATGATACAAGAGGGTGAGAAGGTGAAGATTATGAAATGATGTATGCAATGATAATGAAAAATGCAATGCAACTAATACTATATGATGCATGATGGGCTCAAGAAAACAAAAACAAAACTTGTCTAACAATTAGTTGAAGATATAGATTGTCTATGAGGTCAAGATACCCATTCGGGAACCATCGTCCTTCATAGCACAACTTTGGGATTATCCGTGAGCACAAAGAATGACCCGACCGTCGTGGATTTTGATGTAGGGGATCTCGGGCCTGGTCTTCTTTGCATTCACGGTCTTCAACATCAATGCATAAAATAAATAGTAATGCACCTAACATATGCTAAGAAAGGAAATGATAACAGTGAGTTTGCAATGTTATGACATGCATTCTCACAAAAGAGTTCATGTGTCCTAATGAGGACACAGAGTGAAAGTTTCTCGGCAAAGTTGAGGCCGAGGTTATGATGACACCTCCTCCTGAGAATCCTCAGGGGAGGGAAGTGGTGAGCATTGACTTATTAAAATTTTAAAAAAAGGCTCCTCGGCAAAGTTGGGACCGAGGTCATGGTGACACCTCCTGCTAAGAATCCTTGGGGGAGCGAAGTGGCGAGCATCGCCTTGCTATGCAGTTCTCCTTGTTTGTTCTTTATGCCTGAAACACTCAGAAAAGGAGATTAGAATGACAAGATGGCTTATCCCCCTTGCAAGTTGCAATCTGCGTTGACCTTTGTCAAGGGGGTGTAAAGTTATTCTTGTGCCTGAAACACTTAGAAGGAAGAGATTAGAACAACAATGCGGCTTATCCCCTTGCAAGTTGTAGTATGCCTTGACCTTTGTCAAGGAGGGTAGCCTTATTAACAAGGTAATATGAACAAAATGACTGAAAATGAATAAGATAAGGGTTAAGAAAGCTTACCTGCTATGGTGAGAGTCACACCCTTCTTGATCTTAGCATCCTGAAACACTTGATAAAAAGGGGATTAAATCTTCACCATGGCTCATCTCTTTGCCTATTGCTGTCTGCTTTGACTTAGGTCAAAGAGAGGAGCCTTCTTAACAAGGTATAAAAATAAACTAGATGACCGAAATGAAATGGTTAAGAGAACTTACCTGTCATTGAGAGAACCTTCTCCTCTTATTTTAAAGTCCCTGAAAACACTTGATAAAAGAGGATTAGATCTTCACAACGACTCATCCCTTTGCCTATTATGGCCAACTTTGACTTAGGTCAAAGGGAGGAGCCCTCTTAATAGGGTGATAATGAAAGTAAATATGCAATGCAAAAATGAAACATGCAAGATATAAAGATAAACATGAATGCTAGCAAAGGCAAAAATCAAGGTTATGCCAAGTTAGATGATGCACCTTTTTTTAGATTTTTGGAAAGTATTCAAAAAATTTTTATTTTTGAAGATATTCAACTTTTTTTTGTTTTTTTGTTTTTTGAAAATATTTAAATTTTTTTGACTTTTTGAAAATATTTGTTGTTGTTTTTTTTTTGAAAATATTTGATTTTTTTTTGGATTTTTGAAAATATTCATTTTTTTTTATTTTTGTGGAGAATGTGCCAGTATTGAAACAATTCATCGATCTTTGAGTGTTAATCAAGATTTAAGTGATAAACACCACGTGAAAATAAGGTTCCATACCCAGAATCTTTCTTGCCCTCTTCTCTTGATCGGTTTGGATTCCCCCTGAGTTTGGACAGTTTACCCTACCCTAGGGGTTTTAAGATGGAAGAATAATAGAGGAAGTCTTTGATAGGATTTGGGGGTGTTGAGGAGGGTTTCTCTACTCATGCCCAAATTGCCCGTTGGGGTTCGGCCTCTTCGGGTCTTTTCTACATATGGCACTTACTTAGACAAGTCTTTGACCTGTGGGGTCATTGCCCATCTTTTGGTGCCTTTTCTTCATTTTCTATTCTTTCGGGTACTCATTCAGACAGGCCCATATTTGTTTAAACCTGTGGGGTTCATTGCCCATCTTTTGGCACCCTTTTGCACCCTATGAGACGGCCTCCTACTAAGGCGGCGGGCATTCGATACTCTCCCCCTCTAGTCCCCTTTTCCTATCTTGGACCGAACAGAAGAGAGTAGGGTGAGGGTTTTCCTTCCACCTCTGAGCCTTGCCTAGCTTCTCTCAGGTGTTGGGTCATCCGGATTCTGGGATCAGGACGTGTTGTGTGTGTAGTATGGTATCTACCCTCGACTCCTAGACAACAATCTAGAACATGTGGACTTAAGTCATACTAGTAGTTCTCTCCATTTTTTTGAGGTAGATTACATTCCATAGGTTAATCAATTGAAAACATGCCTTGCAATGTAAAGAATTTGTTTAATAAAAGCAAGGTAGTTACAAATATCATCAATCATGAATTTCTCTCCATTAAGATTGTGAAGTTCAAAATCATTTTAAAATATTGCCTTGCGGATGACATAATGATGATGAATGCAATTTCATGTAATACCTGAGAGAAGAAGAATTTCATTGTTGATAACGGCTTTGCTTGTGCTTGCCTTGCCTTGCCTGCCATGCCTTGCCTTGCCTTGCCCAACTACTTCCACTTTTGATATGCACCATATTGCATTGGATTGAAGATTCATAGTCATAGGATGAAGTGAAAATGTGGAGGATCTGATTTAGCAGGCGAAGTCAAAATTAATGATGTAAAAGGCAAAGATTGTGGTATCACCTTAAAATTTCTCTACCTTGATTTTTTTAAAAATAAAATTTTGAAAAGGAAAGAGAATGCAAAAAGGAAAAAAACATGTTTGAAAACAAAAGTGTGCTAAAGTGGGCTCTTGGGCCGAAGAGTTGATAGTGGGCTTGAAAGCCCGTGAAGGGTTGGAATCAGGGGGCACGTGGGCCTAAGAGTTGAATGCGGGCCGCAGGGCCCGCTGATGTTGATGGGCATGAGGGCCCAATTGGATGTGATGGGCTCGAAGGCCCGATTGAAGGTTGAGCCCGAGGGACCCAACGAAAAGAGCGGGCACACCAGCCCAATTTAGATGGTTGGGAGCAAGATTGTGATTTGTGATGGGCTCGCTGGCGCCATTGAAGAGTATGGGTGCGCAAACCCGAATTCGAAGAAGTGGGGGCACGGGGGCCCGATTTTGAAGAAGTATGGGCACACGGGCCCGATGGTGAAGACATGGGGGCATATAGGCCCGAGGTTGAAGGAGTGTGGGCATGTATGCCGAAAGTTAATGGAAAGTGGGCACGTGGGCCCGATTTAGAAGAAATTTGGGCACATGGGCCCGGTTGCGAAAAAACATGGGCATGTGAGCCCGGTTGAGGTGAATTGCGGGCACATGGGCCCGATTGAGGTGAATTGCGGGCACGTTGGCCCGATTTAGAAAAATTAAGGGCACATGGGCCCGATTGGAGAGAATTATGGGCACGTGGGCCCGATGGAAGGAAAGGGGTACGTAGGCCCAGTTGGGGAAAAGGGGCATATGGGCCCGCTGAAGGAAAGGGGCATGCAAGCCTCGATTGATTAAAAGGGGCACGTGGGCCCGGTTGAAGAAAAGGGGCATAAGAGCGCGGTTGATGAAGAGAGGCACATGGGCCTGGTTGGATAAAGGGGGCATGTGGGCCCGGCTGATGGAAAGGGGCACATGGGCCCAGTTGATGAAAAGAGGCATAAGAGCCCGATTGATGAAAAGGGTCATAAGTGCCCGAAAATGGAGCATAAGGGTTTAAAAATGGGGCATAAGGGCCCACCGAGTGGGATGGGGTGTGGTCCATGGCCCTAAGATTGACATATTTTGGATCCATGGGCCCGATTGATGGTTGTAAGAAGGATAAAGAAAGGGCAGTGGCCCTAAGATTGAGGAATTGTGGGCCCATGGGCCCGATCGTTGATTTGGAGGAGAATAAAGAAAGGGTCGTGGCCCTAAAATTGATTGATCGTGGGCCCATAGGCCAAATTGTTGCTTAAGATAAGAATGGGGTAAGGGTCGTGGCCCTAAGATTGATGCTAAAGAATTTACCTTCCTAGTTGGAGGAGGTCCCAGTATCCCCTTGCTAAGGTCTACATCCTTCGGGAGGCTTGTCGATTCATTCCCTATTTTATGGACCAATTCGGTCTCCTTACTTCCCAGTTCATGGGTCAATTCAATCTGACCATCTTCATTGATCAATTCCAATGATGGTAACAGTTGATCAATGCCTGACAAATCCTTGCCTAGTCCATCATTGGATTGACAATCAACTAAGTTTATGATTCCTTCGTCTAAGCTCCCTATAGTAGGCTTCTCCTCAGGATGTTCTATAGAAGAGGGCATGCCTAGTCTAGGGGATTCCAAAAAGGTAGAAGGGTTTGGTTCGACCTCCCCTACTAGATGACTTTGATCTTGATGAGAAGCTGATTCTTCTGCCAAGGCAGGAGCACAAATGGTTGGAGTTATTAATTCCTCTGCAAGGGCAGGAGCTTGAAGGGTCGAAGTGTCTGAATCTTCTACTACAGCAGGAGCAAGAATGATTGGTTGTTGTGCAACCAACTGAGGAGGATCCCTATGTGGTGGGATTGGTTGAGAAGCCGGGGTTTGCTCGATCGGCTTAGGATGAATGATTGGCCGAGGGACCATTGGTGAAGTGGGTTGAGGGGCCAAGGCTTGTCTTGTTGGCCAAGGAGAGCTGTTGGTGAAGTAGATTGAGAAGCTAAGGGCCAGATGATTGGCCGAGGGGCCTTTGGAAATGTTGGTGAGGTCGAAGGCTGGGGAGCCGGTTTAGGTAATGAAGTATTTGCACAAGCGACGAGAGGAACTTGATTGTGCACAGTTGGTTTCGCCATTAGCAAGGGTTGCATGACTGGCTAAGGTTGGGGCATGGGTGGCCTAATCAACTGATGTCGAGGAGTCGGCCGAAGATGATGATCTGGATAAGGTTGGGAAGGGCTCCTAGGTTGGTGCATAGCATCAATGCTCCTCTTGGCCATGAGCCTCAATTCATCAGAATATTGCATTAATTCCACATCTTCTTTTGCTTTCCCAATTATTGAATAGCCTGGCCCATATCGTTTCAAGAATTTGGCCTTGACAATTTCGAAATCCCATATCTCTACTTCGTTCAATGAAAAAAACCAATCTAGGGCTACACCCTCTAAAGATCTCCTAAAAAGAAAAGCAAGGGTCTTTCTATCATTATGCCAACGAGATGATTTGCTCAGGAAATCATTGACATGGGTGAAGGGATCACCTAAGCCATTGTAGCGATGGTAGGTTGGCATTTGTGATTGGGGGATGTAGATAGTATAGAGGGGGAATTCGATGGTTTCTTTATTCTTGGCAACAGTGGGGAGGAATTCACCAGGGGTGTGCATGTGGCACCTGGATGGGAGGGAGGTGAGTTGGTGTGCGAGCTGAAGAATGACCCACAATGGGGTGAGTAGGTGAAATAACATGGCAGGGCTTCCCAGGAGGGGTTATGGTAAGAGGTTGAACTGCCGATTGGGGAGGTGAGGCATCTCGGTTGACTTTGGCTGCACCATGATTAATAGGCATCTTGCCCTTCACTATAGATTGTATGAATGACAAGGTATTGGGATCAAGATGAAAAGATAGATCCTTAAGAGCCTGTTCTATACTAAATGAAGTGGACTGATGGGAATCCCCTTGCACTTCAGGTTCCATAGCAGCATTGACATGGCTCTCGGGTTGTTGTTGGAGCTTGTAGAGACCTTCCCCGTACTCTTGTTGCTTGTAGTAGTCCGACCTCCCAACGTGGCTTCCGGACTTTAGCATCATGGGAATCATGTCGATATTTCTAGAAAGATGGTTAGAAAAGAGAGCAAGCAAAGCACACAATTGAAGATTTTTTGTATGTTTGTTTTGTTTGATTTTTTTTGTTTCAATTTGTTTGTTTGGAAAACAAGTTGAACACAAAATTAAAAATGTTTTTGTTTTGTTTTGTTTAGGTGTTTTGTAAGAAAAAATTTTTGGTTGTTTTCAATTATTGTGAGCAAGCAAGTTGTGAAAACAAGTTTTTAAAATGACTACTCGACAATTTTTGGGTTGAAACCTTAGATTAGATAGATTGTTAACAATTGTTCACTCAAGTAGGTATGGTTCCTATTGCTTCAATCTTCAAGACCTAAGGTTGTCACTCAATCACCACGAGTAGGTACTTGGGTTCTTCGGGTTTTGGGAAAGTGGTACAACCGGCCCAATCGTGCGGAGAGGAATACTCCATGGATGGGGACTTACGGAGGTCTTGATGGAAACCACCAAATCAACTAGGAAGGAATATCCCAGAAGAGAGGTAAGAATCCACCAAGAAGGTGTTTGGAGGGTGAGGGTGTGGTGGGAGAGAGAGCCCCCGCCTCGAATGCCCTACGGATCGGAGCAAGTCCGGTACCCGATGCAAAAAGCTAATGCAAAAGTAAAAATGGAGGGTAAGAGGAGAAGAAGCAATCAATGTGCAAAAACATGAAATGAAATGAAGTAAATAGAGCATGCAATATGCAAACAAGACAAGCAATCATGCAACAAAACAAACAATCTAGTGACTAGAATTGACTTAGAATGAAACTAGTTGCACAAACAAATCAACTAGCACGGTTAAAGACATTGGTTGTTCCACCGTGGTCGCCAAAAAGCTATCGACTCCATAAACGGGTTCCGGATCAGCACCTCAATAAAAGGTGACAGATGGATGGAATTGGGGAAAAAGGGAGTGAATCAGAAAACACTCGGAAAGCGGTAAAAACTCCTCACCTCGGTCCCACACTCACATTGATCCCCAAACTTTCATCTCACGGCGTCGCTCGAGCACCGGAGATGGTTCGGGTCATGTGGGAGGAGAGTGAGGAGGAGATGAACTTAAAGCATAAACGAAAGGTGGTCGCCAGGAGCCGCGGGCTCCGCTTTATGTAATGAAAATAGAAAGAAGTTGATTTGACCGTGTGTACCTTAGCGTGGGAGAGAGTGTGTGAGTTCAACCTTCTTTCTCTTCGGCCGGCCGATGAGGGAGAGTCCAACCAATGCTAGCTTGATGTATTTGTGCAACTAGAAGACAATAAGACAAGAAAACAAGTGAAGAAGGATTAGAACTGAGTGAAGTGTAGTAACTTGTAAAAGTAATAACATAAAACGACAATTGGAAACAAACTCACCGGATTCGGGGTTAGCCCTAACCCTTTTTTTTGTTTTTTGATGATGTATGAAATGATGAAAATAGAATAAAAATGATGCTTAAACATGAATTAAATGATATTAATGAAGAGTTAGAAAAGAGAATATGAATGGTTAAAGACAACACAACCCAGGCAAAGTGGCAACCGGGTTGGATAGATTCAATGTAAACTGCGCAGCTCTGATGCAGAGATCATAATGAACAGCACAAATGTCAGAATAAAGTGATGTTTGTTTTAAAATAAAGAGGACTCACCTAGGGTGGTTTGATATGAAGACAAAATTGCTTGAATCTTACGATAAGTAATCTGAATTTACCGGGTAACAATTTTTATGAAGGATTCATAGGTTGAATACACCATTAAATGTACTGAAATTGACTGAGAAGATGATGACTTAGAAGAGAAGACTTCGGATCTGTCTGTGCAGCGCCGGTGTTGAAGCCATAACAAGCAGAGGAAATGTCAGAATTGATCTATGTTTGTTGGAGATGAAATATCTCTTGATGAACCACACTTCGTATGAAGGAATTCAGGCCATAAAATGACTAGAAATATCTGTAGAAGCCGATGATCAGCAGTGCAGCACGTTGGAGCATAGACCGGCTTCTTCTTCACTTTGGGATGATCTCCGGGCACCGGGACGAAGATAGAATGATTTGGGGAGATTGGGAAGAGCCTAGGGTGTCTGGAGGACGAAGAGAGAAGTGCTGGAGGATGGGGATGCCCTCCTTAGGTCGTTCATATGAGTCTCCCTTTATAGGGGATGAGAACCAGGTCAAAAAATAGCAAGTTTTGATACATCCGACCATAGGTTGGATTTCCTCCAATTAATGTTGCTAATTTTCATCCTGAGGCATATATAAACTTACCCAAATGATTGAGAGAGATTTTAAACCGTGGATCACCTTCCCCATGCTCAAAATATGTCTCCACTTGAAGAGGAAACAAATCTGGTCCAAAAATGGCAAGTCTTGATATACAAGACAACAAGTTGGATTGCCATCATTAGATGATGCTAATTTCGACCATGAAGCTTCCAGATACTATAAAAAGTGATATGGAGGAGGAAAAAGGAAGGTAATGTCATGAATTGGTCAGATATGTGCCCAATGGGCTGGGCTTGCATGCAATTGGGCTTGATAGGTGTTGCGTGCGGACAGAACTGTGCATCTGACTTCTAAAAGGCGCTGCGGACAAATGGTAGATCAGAATTGAATGCCGTTTGTTGCATTGAAAAGATGACTCAGAGGGGAAGATTATTTATGTTGAGGACTTCTTCATTGTATGTCCACATAATCCTGTGAAAAATTACAAATAGAGGATATGCTGGGAAAAGTATAATCTGGCACACCACCAAGAGTCTCTTGTTCGGCAAACACAGATTTGATTAGAAATTAGCAAATCATCTTCATATTTCCAATAAGCACCTCAGCTCATCCAAAAGGGTGGTTCATCATGATTTTGATGGTCTAAAAGAGATGTTGCCAATGGAATAATGGTTTAAGCTCTAAATAAGGCCAAATTGGCGTGTCTACACTTACCTTCCTTTTCCTCCTCCATATCACTTTTTATAGCATCTTTAAGCTTCATGGTTGAAATTAGCATCATCAAATGATGGCAATCCAACCTGTTGTCTTATACATCAAAACTTGCCATTTTTGGACCAGATTTGTTTCCTCTTCAAATGGAGACATATTTTGAGCATGGGGAAGGTGATCCACGGTTTCCAATCCCTCTAAATCATTTGAGTAAGTTTCTATATGCCTCAGGATGAAAATCAGCAACATTAAATGGAGGAAATCCAACCTATGGTCGGATGTATCAAAACTTGCTATTTTTTGACCTGTTTTTCATCCCCTATAAAGGAAGACTCATATGAACGACCTAAGAAGGGCATACCCATCCTCCAGCACTCTTATCCTCACCCTCCAGCCACCCTTTTCTTGTTTTAACCTTCCCAAATCATCCTTTCTTCGTCCCGGTGCCCGGAAATCATCCCAAAGTGAAGAAGAAGCCGGTCTATGCTCCGACGTGCTGCACTTATGATCATCGGCTTATACATATCTTTATAGTTATTTTTAGGCCTGACATTCTTCATAATAAGTGTGTTTCATCAAGATATATTTTATCTCCAACAAACGGAGATCAATTCTGACATTCCCTCGGTTTGTTACGGCTTCAACACCGGCGCTGCACAGATAGATCCGAAGTCTTCTCTTCTAAGTCATTGTTTTCTCAGTCAATTTTAGTACATTTAATGGTGGATTCAGACCATACATCCTTCATAGAAATTGCTCCCGGTGAGTCCTCTTTTATTTACAACAAGAATCATTCAATTCAGATATCTGTGGTTCCCATAGCATGTCCTACATCGACATTGTGCTGGGAGTTTCCAGAACTTCATTGTCCAAGATCCGGATTATCAGGTAAATTCAGATTACTTATCATAAGATTCAAGCAAACTTGTCTTCATATCAAACCACCCTCGGTGAGTCCTCTTTATTTTTAAACAAACATCACTTTATTCTAACATTGGTTCTGCTCGTTATGGTCTCTGCATCAGAGTTGCGCAGTTTACAATGAATCTGTCCAACCCAGTTGCCACTTTGCCTGGGTTGTGTTATCTTTAACCATTCATATTCTCTTTTCTAACTCTTCATTCATATCATTTAGTCATGTTTAAGCATCATTTTTATTCATTTTTTAATCATTTCATATATCACAAAAAACAAAAAGAAAAGGGGTTAGGGCTAACCCCGAATCCAGTGAGTTAGTTTCCAGTTGTCATTTATGTTATTGTTTTTACAAGTTACTACACTTCACTCAGTTCTAATCCATCTTCACTTGTTTTATTATCTTAGTGTTTTCTAGTTGCACAGGTCTATCAAGCTAGCATCGGTTGGAGACTCTTCTTCATCGGCCGGCCAAGGAAGAAGAAGGTTGAACCCATATCCCGATCTCCCGCGCTAAGGTACACGGTCAAATCAACTCATCTCTTGTTTTTATTCTATAAAGCGGAGCCCGCGGCTCCTGGCGACCACATTTTTCATGTTTTAAGTTTATTTATTCCTCACTTTCCTCCCACATGACCCGAACCATCTCCGGTGCTCGAGCGACGCCGTGAGATGAAAGTTCGGGGATCAATGTGAGTGTGGGATCGAGGTGAGGAGTCTTTACCGCTTTCCAAGTGTCTTCCGATTCACTCCCCTTTTTCCCCATTCTACCTTTCACCTTCTCTTGAGGTGCCGATCCGGAACCCATTTTCTGGAGTCGACAGTATCCTTGTAAAAATTTTGCTTTGACGGTATCAAAGTTGCTGGCTTCCAAAGGGTCAAGTGAATAGAACCATTCCAACGCGCAGCCCTCTAGTGATCTTCTAAACAAGTATGCAAGGGCCTTCGGATAGTTTTGCCACATGACAGACTCATAAAGGAAATCTTTGATGTGAATGAAAGGGTTCCCATTTTCGTTATACCAGCGGTAAATGGGCATTTCAGAAGGAGGAAGATGGAACACAGGGAGAGAGGGAAGAGATATCTCGGGGAGAGCTCTTGTGTCGATCAACCGCTTGAGCTCCCGATATTGTTCATCCATTCTGTTGATTTTGTTAAGCATGGTTTGATCAACAGAGGATTCTCGGACAAGAGGAGGGGGAAGGACAGATGTTTGATTTGCTTGCATGGCTGCTGGATAGGCTGAAGCGGCCGGGCAAGGGGGTGTATTGGGTGGTGCATTTGTGGGCGGGCTTGATTAAAGTGTGTAGAAGAGTAGACCGGTGGCCTAAGTGGCGTGGTGTTATTTGGGTCCGGGTGGTTCAAGATGGCCACCGGATGGGGTAGGTTTGGAAGTACAGGTCCGTTGTGAGAATGGCCCGGTACTGGTGCACCGGGCTGGTCAGTTGCTAATTGGGGGGTAGAAGTGTGGTGGCCACCCTCGGCATGGGTGTGATTGATAGGTGATTTTCTCTTCAAGATGGCCTCAATGGCTAGTAGTTGAGTTGGGTCGGCATGAACGAATGCCTCCCATAGAGAATCCGGGTAGAGTTGGGGTGAGCTGGCTTCAGGGAGGATTTCGTGTTCGTTAACGGCACGTACGACGTCCGGGTGGAGGTAGGATTGATCATACTCCAACTGCAGTGGCTCGTACCCTTGGTCTGTCATCCTAATGACTCGCCCTGATCTCAAGTTCATAAACACAAATGAGGGATGACGAATAAAAGCACAAGAATCCCTCTTTTTTTGTAGTTCTAGTCTTTTCCCTCTTTTTTAGGTTTTGATTTTTGTTTGAACAAACAAGTTATCAAGTAAATTAACCTCAAGCAAAGATTTCTTTTGGTTTTTGTTATGTGTTTTCAAATTTTTGTTTTGGTTTTCAATTTTGATTTGCAAACAAGTAATGGCATAGACAGAAAATGATTACCGCAATTTTTTTGTGTTTCAACCTTAAATTAGTGGGTTGTTAAGAGAAATAATGTCCACTTAAATAAATGGGTAGGACCCTATGCTCTCACAACGCCGATCAATCTAAGGTAGTCACTCTTTTCAGAACGATAGGTGACAGGTACTCCGGGTTTTGGGATAAAATGGTACAACCAGCTCAATCAGTGAAGAGGGAATCCTTCACGTCTGGGGACTTACGGAGGTCTTGATGGAAGCTACCCGGTCCTTCTGAGAGGGAATCCCCGGAGGAGGAGTTGGCAACCACCAAGAGGGGTGTTTGGGTGTGTAGGGCTTTGGGAGGAGAGAGCCTCCCTTCTTGGATGTCCTAAAGGAGTCAAAGAAACCCCAATGCAAACTAAATGCAAGTGGAATATCAAGGAGTGAGAAGCAAACAAGAAGAAAATAAAAGCATGCAGTTGACAATGATATGTTTGAAAACAAGTAAACAAGTCAATGATATGAAGTCAAACAAGGACGAAAGCAAGTACTAATTCAACTAAAGATGCTTAGAAAATAAATTAGACTTTTAAAGAAAATAGGCAAAGATGCTTAGCAAGATAATCCTTAAGATGCAAAGTTGAAGCAAGTTGATAAAGCAAGTCTAAAAATTAGATTGTGCTTTTCTTTTAAAAGAGAAGGACCAACGGAAAGCAAGTAAACCGGAAGAAACTAAATGATGTTCAAGGGAGGCAAGTAAACAAGTAACTAGGAATACCAAGAAGACGTAATAACTCAAGCAAGAGCCAAGATAAGGATGAGCATGTTGGACATTCTTTTAAAGAGATGAGAAGAGCTCACTAAAGCAAGAGTAGTCCCACTGTGGTCGCCAAAAGGCGTACGCACCCGGATGAGCCGGTG
The DNA here is from genome assembly GCA_036172225.1 of Cryptocoryne crispatula var. balansae. Lineage (NCBI taxonomy): Eukaryota > Viridiplantae > Streptophyta > Magnoliopsida > Alismatales > Araceae > Cryptocoryne > Cryptocoryne crispatula. The sequence continues at coordinate 27,711,427 of CM069927.1, forward strand.
GTTTGATTAAAGCGTGCGTGGAGGTGTGTGTAGTGTGTGTGGTCGCCAGGAGCCGAAGACTCCAAAGTGTGAATAAATGTAAAGCAAGTAGGATGAAAACAAGCTTGACCGTCGTACCTTTATGAATGGAAAGGGGAGGAGATTGTTAGGTTCTAACTTCTCTCTCAGTCGGCCGAAAGATGAGAGCTTGAGTGAACTCTTCCACTTCCAATCGGGTTGAAGCTTCACCTCAATCGGGTTTACTTAAGAATGTCCTGCGTAAAAAAAACAAGTGAAGATCATTAGCTCTGGCGTGAGTATAGTATCATGCTTGATATAGGCGCTGAATCATGCAAAAGGGGATGAACTAACCGGATCGGGACGGAATCCCAACCCCTATTTTTGGTAGGTTTTTAAATATATATGAGGTGCAAAATGATCTAATGCATGCCAAATAAAATGATAAAAAGTTCTAAGATGAAAATGGAAGACAAAAACTCGATCAGACGGGCGATTAGACTCCGAAAATTGCAAAATCAGCTTCTACCTTTGCTGGTGCCCTATATATAGGGTGCTAGCTGCAGGTGCCCCCCTTATAGGGCACGTTGACCAAGGTCAAAACGTTCTGTATATGAGGCACTAAGTCTGGCTCGGGCAGATTTTCTTCCCCTCTTCGCGATGCTGCTCTGGAGTGCTGGACGGCTTCTGGGATGAAGTAAGGGCTCCTCCTCGTAGCTAATATACAAATGAAGCTAGTGGTGGGTGTTTTGAATGCTGGATGAAAGAGGAGAGAAGGATAGAAGCTCTCAAAGTGGAGAAAAAACCATGTTTCTGGATGACAGAAACAGCAGATTTTTGGGATTTTTAGAGGGTGATCTTGGATCGGTTTGAAGGCTTATGGGAGGTGTAGATGGCTTAGAAACGTGGTATTGGATGAACTCTAGGGTGGTACGGAGTTGGAACCTCCTTTCAGTTCCAAATGGAGGTCTATTTATAGCCCAAAAGATGGTACTTTGGCCATTTCCGAAAAGCAGTTCCACGTGGCAAAGCGCCCTATATATAGGGCGCCAGCATCATGAGGTATGTCAAATTGATAAGATGAGTCACTGTGAGGGGTCTGTCGACTTTGAAAATTCGACGGGGTCCTCTCCTTTTCAGGGAAGTCCGTGAACCCAGATCGTCACCTCAAGAGGGGATGAGGAAAAGAAAGAAAGAAACATTCGGAAAGCAACTCTCACCTCGGTCCCACACTCACATTGGTCCCCGAACTTTCATCCCTTGGCGTCGCTCGATCACCAAAGAGACGGTTCGGGTCATGTGGGAAGAGGGTGAGAAGAAATAAACGTGGTCGCCAGGAACCGTGGGTTCCAATTTATAGAATTAAAATTGACCGTGTGTACCTTAGCGTGAAGAATGTGAGTTAAAGCTTCTCCTTCTTCGGCCGGCCGATGAAGAAGAGTCCTCAACGCGGTGGGTGCTTGATGTTCTGTGCAACTAGACAAATAAACAAGTAAAAGAGACTATTAGAACTAGACAAAGTGGAGTATATGTAAAGAGAATGACATAAAACACACAATTGACTAGAAACTGACCGGATTCGGGTTATCTCTAACCCCCTTTTTTATTTTCGGATTAACAGAGTAAAAGTAGTGCAAAAAATGTAAAAAAATGATAGGATGATGGAGAATCACTAAACAAAGAGATAGGAAAAAGAATTGAAAGATTCTGAGTTGTATAGAGGAAGATATAGCCAAATCTGTATTGTCGAAAAAGCCGAGCAGCAGTCCAGGATCTGCCAGGCGCGACTTTGCTTCTGCGCTCGTCACGATCAGCCCAGACCTTGGAATCAAGTGCCGTCGATTGTAAACTCAAGAAGACTTGGAGAGGAAGAACTTTGATGAAGAGAGCTCAGGCAGCAGACGTCCACACACTGCTGTAGAGGCCGAAGAAGAGAGACTTGGCAGATCACCTGCAGAACAGCCTTCCTCTCTCTTGAACCGACTTTTCTCTCTCTAAAAACTCGAAATTCTCTCTCTAAAAATCACAAAATTGATGCAGGAGGGTGATAGGACGCCTTGAGATGCCTGGGGAGTCGTTCTCCTCTCTTTGGAACGACCGGAATCAGAGTTAATTTATAGGAGAACGAGTGATCTCATCGGAGCTAAAAAAAAGGGACTATGCGCCTCACCCCTGGGCGCATGCGCCCTGGTGCTGCCCCCAGGGGGGCACATCTTATCCTCTACGGAAAATTCGATCTTATCCGGTCCGTCGGTTGAGCGGTAGAGTCCCGGTGAAAAACTGGTTCCCACGTGCCTCAAAGGTGGGGCGCATGTGCCCTCAAGTGAGGGCACATGGTCACGTGCCTCACTGGTAGGGCGCATGGACACGTGCCCTGGGTCCCGGGCGCATGTGCCCTGGAACCTGGGCGCATGGGACTAGTTTCGCGCGTCCTTCTTCCGGAAGCCATTGCGAACACTCCCGAACTCGGAATTCGACGCCGTTTGTTGCGTTGGAAAGATAAAAGGCCGAAGAAGCTTTATATAGCATCGGATCAGCCATCACACCCTCCAAAACTTCAGAATTTTATCCGGAAGTTAGGGTAGTGAACAGAAGGTCCGATATAGGTCAAAATGACTTCGACGGCAAATCGGAAAGGCACGGAATGCAACAAAACTTGTCCGGAGTGTGAATATGACCATAACCTTCAATGCATGATCATTAGGCATTGGTCATTCAGCCAATTTCCGTGTTCACACGATTTACGAGCAGCTTTCGCTCGGAAATTACGGCTTCTGCGGAAAACGTCGGAAAACATCCGATTTCGTTCGGCGAAGCTCCAAATCAACTTAAAAGGACCCGGCATCATCATATGATCAATCATGCGTGTTACCCTATAAAACATGAGTTTTATGCTCTGAATTAGGCGAATTTGGCTTGTCTACAGCTTGCCTCGCCTTGATGTCGGCTTTGTAAGGGAGTGGCATGTAATGAAGCGGAGTGATTCGGAGTGAACTGTAATGGAATGTAAGTGAACGTAGATGAATGTAGCGGAATGGAATGGTGATGAACTGAAAAGGTGGCATCAAGGTGTAGATATAGACACGCTTATCTACCCGATCCAGCAAAATGAATCTCTCTGAGTATTCTAGATCACTTTCATGTTCTATCAAAACCTCATATAATTGACTGGTAAAAGACATGCCCTTGGCACGAGAGATGAAAAAGGTAAATGATAAAAGGATGTAGCCAACCCTCAGCGTGGTGAGGAGTCCTCGAATTCGTAGGTTCATCATCAGCCAAAGAACCCGAACTTTGCGGTGTTCTTGTACTGTGATGGGCTAAAGTTTTGTAAAAGAGAAGTTGATCTTGAAATGAAAAGAATACCAATCCATCATATTTGGAATCTCAAGTTCATTCAAGTTTCACCAAAATACTCAGTTTAATTCTGAGTGGAAGAACCTCAAGTTCTAAAAGGGTTCATTTATGCACAACAAAATTGCTCGGGTAACGTGAAGACCATGAATCATATTCTGGCAGAAAACCCGGTATTCGGAAAACGACAAGACAGACTTAAGCCATAGTGAGATTAAAAGATAATGGTGGGACTAACATAGAATGATGGTAAAGAAGAATAGCAATGGGATGACAATTGCCATGGTGGGGTGGGATAAAAGACACGGTGGGATAAAAGAAGTGATAGAATAAAACATGATGGAACAAAAAGAAAGGAATAAAACATAAAGGGATAAAAGAAATAATATAACATGATGAAATAAAGGAAAGAGAAAACATAATGAAATAGAATTGGTAATGATGAAGAAAGAAAAGGAGAGGGTCATGTGAACACAGAAAATCATGTAGAAAATAGTTGAAGATATAGATTGTCTATTGGAGGTCAAGACACCCGATTAGGAACCATCGTCCCTCCAATGTTCAATTTTGGCTTATCCGTGAGTGTGAAGAAATGACCAAGCCGTCGTAGATTTTGTTGAAGGGGACCTCGGCCCCAGTCATCTTCACTCTCAAGGTCTTCAACATTAATACATATAATATATATAAAGTGGACCTAGCATAGCTAAGTGACAGATAGTAAGAGTGATGTGAAGTGCAAAAATGAAGTGATGATGGTGATGTGATGTGAGATTGATGAGAAGCTGAGGATGAAATCTTCAGGTAAGCTGCATCGACCGCCTGGTTCATCAGCATCTCTGGTCCATCCTTGTCTTGCCTTCTGACGGAATACAACACCATGAGAATGTTCAGCTAGGTGGTGCTTCCTTTTCGCTGCAAGGTTGGCATGACATTCCTTGGGGAACATTGAACTCACCAATTCACCTGTTAGGACTAAAAAATGTTGCCTGCACATTTCTGGTTAGTACCCAACAGACAGAATTGTCATATGAAGCAGATTGTTCATGAAATGATCAACGGAAAATTTTACTATTAGAACCATCATTTGAATGTCAAAACAAGGTTTTTGATGATGGTTTCTTTAGAAAAAATGTCAATTTTAAAATTATAGACAATTTCTGAATTTTTGAGATTTTTCTGAATTTTTAGAAATTTTTTTGTCCATGTGCCCCCGATCGGGGGCACCTGGCCATGCGCCCAGGGGATGGGGCACCTGGCCATGTGCCCCCAGATGAGGGCACATGCGCCCTGAGGCCAATTTTTTTTTTTTTTTTTTCATAAAAAAAAAATATACCTGATTGCCTTTCTCTTTTTGCTTCTTCAACTCCTGCAAATACTCAATGAAAATGATTAAATCTTTATCATTACTCATCCCTTTGCCTATATGTCGTATGCCTTGATTTTGAGTCAAAGGGAGGAGCCTTCTTTAACAAGGTAGAATAAAACAAATGACTTAAATGAATTGGTGGTAAGGGTTGAGAGAACTTACCTGCCGCGGTGTGAATCCTCTCCTCTCCTATATTGAAATGCCTGAAACACTTGACAGAAGGAGATTAGATCTTCATCCGGACTCATCCCTTTGCCCATTATGGTCAACTTTGACTTAGGTCAAAGGGGAAGAGTCTTCTTAACAAGGCAATTAAAGTAAAAATGGATATGCAATGAAGAAATGAAAATATGCATGACAATCAAATAAGCATGGATGTAACTAAGGCAATGATCATGACTAAGCAAAATTTTTTTTTTTCTGGATTTTCTTGAAAACAATCATTTTGATTTTCCAAAGTATTCAATTTTTTTTGGATTTTTGAAATATGTGTTTTTTTTTTTTTGAATTTTTTCCAATTTTTTTGGTTTTTTTGAAATATTCAATTTTTTTGGGGTTTTGAAATATGCATTTTTTTTTTGGGTTTTTGAAATATGCATTTTTTGGGTTTTTTAAAATATGTATTTTTTTTGGATTTTTGAAATATGCAAAATTTTTTTTGGGTTTTTGAAATATGCAACCTTTTTTTGTGGAGAAAATGCTGGTATTTGAAATAATTCATCGGTCTTTGGAGTTTGTCAAGACTCAAGTGGTAGATGCCACGTGCAAAAAAAGTTCCCTACCTAGAATCCTTCTAACCTTCTTCCTTTAATCGGCTTGGGTTCCACCTGGATTTGGTCGGTTTACCCTTCCCTAGGGGTTTAAGGAGGAAGAGTACAGAGGAAGTCCTTGATAGGGTTTGAAGATGTTGAGAGGGATTTCTCTACTCTCACTCAAATTACCCATTGGGGTTCGGCCTCTTTGGGTTTTTCTTTCTTTTTTTGCTCTTTTCTATGTGGCACATATTTGGATAGGTTTTTGACCCGTGGGGACATTGCCCATCTTTTAATGCCATTTGCCTTGACTATCATTCTGGGTACTCATTCAGACAGGTTGATCATTTTTTTTTCTAACCTGAGGGGTTCATTGCCCATCTTTTGGCACCCTTTTGTACCCTCTGAGACGGCCTCCTACTAGGGTGGCGAGTGTTTTCGATACTACCCCTCTCTAATCTTCTCTCCTCATCTTGGACCGAGTAGAAGAGAATAGGGTAAGCGTACTCCTTCCATTTCTAGATTTCTGCCTTGCCTTTCGCAAGTGTCGGGTTGTCTGGATTCTAGGATCGGGAAGTGTTGTGTGTGTAGGATGGTACCTACCCTTGACTTCTGACGAACAACCTAGGATCGATGACTTGAGGTTATACCAGTGGTTTCTCCATTTTTATGGAAAGTATTTTTTGAGGTAAACTCCATTCCAAGGATGATTCAATTTTTCTCCATCTGCATTAGTCAATTCATATGCATTACCTGGATACTTTTCAGTGATTACAAAAGGCCCTTCCCAGTTAGGTTGCAACTTGGAGCGGGGACCTCCTGGCTTAACGAATATGCGTTTGACTACCATCTCACCGATCTCGAATTTTCTCTCGACCACCCTCTTTTGAGTCTATTCTGATAAGTCCGGGCATGCTCAGCGGCGGCTAGCCTTCTTTCATCCAAGAGTTCAAGCTGTGCAAGGAGAGATTCTCGTCTCTCATCAACAGGAATATCCCTGTCGAGCTAAACTCGGAGAGATGGAAGTAATACTTCGTAAGGGACCACTGCTTCCATCCCATATGCCAAAGCATACGGGGTTTGTCCAGTGGGAGTCCTTACAGAAGTACGATAAGCCCATAGAGCATCTACAAGCTTATCAGGCCAGTCGGCAAATTTGCTAGACTTACAAGATTTCTTGATTATTTTGATTAAGGTTTTGTTGGTGGCTTCTGCTTGACCATTGCCTTGAGGATAGTATGGCGATGAATGATGCAATGAAATGTAATACCTGTTGCAAAGATCACGCAGATCTTGAGAAAGAAATTGTGGCCCATTATCGGTGACGATGTCGCTGGGGATCCCGAACCTTGCCAAGATGTTGCGCTTGATGAAGGAGCAAACTGTTGACGCTTTAATCTCCACGAATGCTTCCGCTTCAGCCCACTTTGTGAAGTACTCCGTTGCCGTCAGAATGAATGATTTTGAGCGCATTTCGGAGTTGAGGTCACTCAAGGGGCCAATGATATCAAAAGCCCACATGGCGAAAGGCCATGGGGCATGAATTGGGTGAAGGGAAGATGCGGGAGAGTGAATCTTGTCGGCATGGAGTTGACATGAATGACAATGCCGGACAAAGATGGAGCAGTCTTCTTCTAGAGTTGGCCAATAATACCCTTGTCGAATGATTTTCTTAGCAAGGGCTTGGGCATTCACATGACCACCACAAACTCCGAATGTGCTTCCTTCGGACCAACTCGGCTTCTTCTTCATCAAGACACTTGAGTAAGATTCCACTTAGGCTTCTCTTATAGAGCACTCCTCCTAGGATTGTATACCTCTGGGATACTCTTCGATTGCCTTCTTTTCCTTGGTGGTTGATCCGGTGGATATGACCGATCTTGACAATATCTCGCAATCTCGTCATACCAAGGTCTCTCACCTTCTTCTAATTCTTCGAACTCAATCAAGGAGATTTCTTCTTTATGTTCCAAGTATTCCTTTCTGTTGAATCTCTCCTTAACTTTCGTAAAACGTCCATCCTCAATTGCCGGAATTGTCCTCTTACGGATGTGGATAGTTCGCACTTGCTCGCCTAGCGGGACGGATAGAGATGAAGCTAGTGAAGCTAAGGCATCGGCGAGGATATTCGAGAGCGGGGGACATGAACAAAGGTGAGTTTGAAGAATAACTTGATGTAGCAGGTAGTGAGCTCTGGTACGGCTTGACGTTTGGATGGCAAGTTCGGGACTTGGATAGAACTTGCCGTAGGATCAATTGACTATCACCTATCACCCTCAGCTCGGTGGCACCAGGGAGATGGGCGGCCTCCAGCCCGGCCAGCAAGGCTTCATACTCAGCTATGTTTTTGGTTGCTGGAAAGTTAAGCTGAAAAGCCTGTGGAATGGTGACACCTTCAGGTGACAGAAGGACAATACCTATTCCTCTACCATGAGAGTTCAGAGCCCCGTCAAAATATAATGTCCAAAGATTGGAAGATCGGACTGACATTAGTTCGTCATCCGGGAACTCCGACCGGACTGGGTCAAAGATGGGTATGGGATGATGGGCAAGGTGTTCAGCAATAGCATAGCCCTTGATTGCCTTCTGTGGGACATAAGTGATATCAAATTGGGATAGGAAACTCTGCCATCGCCCTAACCGATCAGTCAAGACTGTACACATTTCTATGCCAATTATGGCAGATATATGTTTGAAACTCCTTTACCTCTGACTTTCCTATTTCCTAACCTAACTTGACCTACTGAAGATAAAGCTGGAAAGGTGGTATTTACAGTGGAGGGAGGATCGAGCAAATCGATCAATGATTCAGAAAAGGGGGATCCCTGATTGGGAGTACCCTCTGGGATGAGTAGAGACGTCTCCTCGATGGAAATGTGAGTTTCAGAGAAGACGTTTTGGAAATTTCAAGTAAAAAAATAGAATGAGCCTGAGTGACTCGAGGCTGGCTAGAAGATGACTGAATTAATAGAGAGAAAAATTTAAGAATAAAGGGAAAAAAGGGACTCGTGGGCCTAATAGTAACAGAAAGTGGACACATGGGTCCAAAATTGATGAAAAAAGTAAATGGGTACGTGGACCCGATGTTAGAAGTAAATGGGCATGTGAGCCCATGTTGAGAAAAGCCCCCAGTTCTGAAGTTGATGAGGGAAGCAAATGGGCAAGCAGGCCCAGTAAGAGTGGAAGGTTGAAGAGGGCTCATGGGCCCAAAGAGGGTAAGTGGGCCCTGAAGCCCATCCAAAATATCTAGAAACAACGGCACGAGGTTTAAACATGGCATTGTTGTATTTGGGCCTCGTGGAATGGTTTTGACTTGGGTAGTATGCTTAACTACATGATCCAAGATTGGTCTGCCCTTGAGTGGTTCCTGGTGCTCTTCCCCACTTGAGAACAGATGAGTCAAAGATAAGTCTTCCAAGTCTTCTTCATCTGGAGCTTTCCTTCTCTTGACAGCTATCATGGAACTTTTGCCATCTTCAGCCATCATCATGGTCTCCCCTTTGATAAAGAATGTATGGAGTCCCATGGCATATCCTGGCTGGAAGATCCTCCTTGGGATGAAACCCTCTTCATATCCCAACCCCTGCCTGCGTGGCCTTTTCACAGTTTCAATTGGCTGAGTGATCCCTTGAAGATCCTTGCCTAAACCTCTTCCAGGCTGATAGCCCAATTTCATCATCATCCGCCATCCCAGTGTGTCTGGTAGAGAGGCGGTCATGCATCTGACTTCTGGCAATTCTCCCACTGAGATCTGGGGTTGTATTGACAGACCTAGGGGTGATGTAGCATCGTTCAGCTCATCCCTTATAGGCATGCTAGTCACCTTGACCACCTGCCCTTTAAAGGGAAATTTTATGCACTGGTGGTTTGTTGAAGCCACAGCTCCTATTGCCTCCAAGTATGGCCTCCCAAGTATAGCCCGAAAAGTTGGATCTAATTCTAGAACATGAAATTCTGTTGTGACCGTACATGGTCCAAGTTTGACTTCTAGAGTGACCACCCCACGTGCAGACTTCTTGGAGTTGTCGTAGGCCGTCACCATGGCACAGGATGGCTTGATTTCTTGCTCAGAAATGCCACACAACAGCAAAGTTTACGGCGGCATAACGTTGATAGAAGCTCCAGTGTCAACCAAACATGATTTCACTTCAATATTACAGATAACCACGGCCACATGTAAAGCATATCTTCTGAAGTCTGGATCTGCTAATTCTTCCTGAGAGAAAGTGAGTGTTGGGTGCTCACTTCTAGGGGCTAACACTGTAGTGATCTTCTCAGGTGGGAGATCTTCATTCACCATGACCCTTTGCAAGTACTGTTGTAGAATCTCCTGGTGCACCTTTGATCTTTTGATCAACTCAAGTATGGAAATACGGGCTGGTGTCTTATCTAAATGTTTTAACAGATCATATGCGATTGCTCGGCAATGGTTCTTCTACTTGTTCCTCCTCCACTGGCTCTTGCGGTTGAGTTCCGGCTTGGGGAAAGAGCCGCTGGAACATCCTCCCACTCCGAAGCACCGGGGCTATTTGGCGGTCGGGTAGAGGTGACGGGTTAACTATGGTGGGTTGTGGTGGTGTAGGTGTAGGTATGATAGGTAATGGGATTGATGGTTCTAGGATGATTGGGTTAGTTGGTAGAGGGGTAGGAATTGTAGGTGGTAGTGATGGTGATACCGGTGGCCTAATAAGAAGAGGCCGGGGTGCAGGAGTGGTTGATGAGTTTAATGAAGGTTGTGGTGGTATGATAGGTTGTGGTGTTGGTGGTATGATAGGTTGGGGTTTTGAAGTGGTAGAGCTCATAGGTGGGGGTTCGGGTATGGTGGTGAGTGAGGTGGTCGGATGAGCAAGGGCCGGTGTGTGGCAATGGTTGAAGGAGGTGTAGTTAGAGAGGGGGCTGACCTAATGATGGGCCGGCGAGAAGAGGTGGCGGCAAGTGGTTGGGTTATTGAGCTTTGTGGTGGTTGTGGTGTAGCAGGTGCACGGATTATCTGTCTAGGAGGAGGCCTAGCAGGAGACCTAGCTGGGTTGACAGGCATGGTTGCATTTTGGTTTTCTAGTTGCCAACCTTGAGCACGATCGGCATCTCCCTGGACAATGGAGTGTACTAGACCAATTCCTGGGTTTGGATGTGCTGGTGCCGGTGTTGGAGCGGGAGCATGTAATGGGAGCGGATTCTGAACAATCCCCAAGCCTGGTTGTTGTTGAGGTTGAGCCGGTGGACGCTGCCGCTGCTGCTGCCTAGCCTTCATTACCTGTATGCATTCCCCCATTTGGACCCAATCAATGCTGCCTTGGTCATTCAGATCGTGGATATAATCCTTGAATTGAAAGCACACTTCTACAGTGTGACCAGGACACCGGTGGTAAGCACAGTATCGGGACATATCTACATTTACTGGCCAAACCTCTCTTTCCTTGGGAAATTCCAGCTGTTTTTCTGCCATGAGTACATTGAAGATGTCAGTCAAGGAGTAAGGGAGTTGCTGGTAATTCTCTCTCCTAGGACCTCCCCTTCGTAGTGCCTGATTGGGTGGTGGCGGTGCCCTATTGTAGGTAGGTTGTCGAGGTTGCTGGGGTTGTGCTACTGGTTGAGGGGGTTGTTGTGGTTGTCGTGGTTGTGGTGGCCTAACCTGTTGTTGAGGGGGGTAATAGGAAGGGTTCTGTGGTGGGTTTCGTGCGATTTTGACGGTTCCCTCCCTGGTTCCCCACAATATTTACAACTTCATTGTTGACCACCCCTTCGGTTGTAGGCCCGGTGGTGCAAAGGGGTTTTTTCTAAAGTTTCTAGGTTTAGGATCAAAAGGGTTTATCATGGTGGCATCCTTGAAGTGGGCTTGTAAGTATCGGGCACCGTCATAGAGTTCATTCATGGTTGTAGGACGGTGCATGATCAATACATTTCTCGGAAGCGAGTGTGTAGTGTTGCCAATAAGCATTTTTACTTGTTCCCCTTCGTAAATCACATCTGTCGGTTTTTACGCCATTCCCCTCCAACGATCGGCAAACTTTATGAAGTCCTCTTCGGGCTTCATCTTCTCAAAGCAATCAAGTCCGTAATGGAGCACGCCGGTGCCACCCGGTCTCTCGTATCTCTGTAAGAATTTGGTCTTGACAATGTCGAAGTCTCCTGCCTCAAAGGAGTCGAGTGAGTAGAACCATTCCAATGCAGACCCTTCTAATGATCGACGGAACAAGAAGGCAAGAACCCTACGATCATCTTTCCAGAATGAGGATTCATAAAGAAAATCTTTAAGATGAAGAAAGGGGTTGCCAGTACCATTGTAGCGGCGATAAACCGGTAGCTCGAAGGTGGCGGGTGTAAGACCGGGCAGAGAAGGGATGGAAATCTCGAGGCCGACTTGGAGTCCATGCGACATCTCGGCTCTTCATAACGCTCATTCATCCGGGTGAGCTGATCCATGATTGCCCTGGTGAGAGCAGGTTCTTGGTTTCTTGGTTGGGGTATGTGGTTAGAGACGTGGTTCTGGAATTGAGGAACATGATTTGAAGATTGTCCCATGGCTTGGTGGATTGGGGGAACAACATGGTTAAAATAAGATGGTTGGACAAATGAGGGTTGGACCACAGATGGTTGAATCATAGGTTGTTGAACAACAGGAGGTTGAATCATAGATTGTTGAACAACAGGAGGTTGAACCAAGGGTGATTGAATAAGTGGTGGTTGAACTAGAGGACGAGGAGATAAGGCAACTTGGTTAACTTCAGCTTGATCTGAAGCAATTTTGCCCTTCACCATGGATTGTATGCGGGCATAGGTTTAAGGTCGGTATAGAGAGACAACTCCCTAAAGAGTTGTTCAACATCACGAGGAGCAGATGGTTGAGGGACCTCTTGTGCTTGTGACTCAAACAATGGATTAACACGGCCATCTGACGGATTTGGTTGATGACCCATCTCATGCTCTCGATGTTCAGCTTGTTCCGCCATTCCAACGTGCCTTCCGGATCTTAGTTGCATTGAACTTAAAGGAGAAAGTAAAATAAACAAGTTGACAAAGTAAACAAAGAACTTTTTTCCGTTTTAGTGTCTTGAAAAAAGTTAGAGGTTTGAATTTTTGTTTGACAAGCAAGTGATGCAAAGACTTGAAAGCAAAATTACGCAATGATTTTGATTAAACCTTAGGTTTATGAATTTTGTTAAGAATTGTTCTCTCAACAAATGGGTTAGGATCCTAACTCCAATCTCCAATGACCTAGGTTTCACACAATCTCACCACGTGTAGGTAACATAGGATGCTTCGGGTTTTGGGGAGTGGTACAACCAACCCGATCGTGAAGAGGAATACTCCACGTATGAGGAATTACGGAGGCCTTGATGAAAACCAACCAAGTCAACTAGGAAGGAATATCCCAGAAGAGTGGTCAGAATCCACCAAGAGGGTGTTTTGGACGGGAAGGGTAAATGGGAGAGTGAGCTCCCGCCTCAAACAAGTGTAAAAGAAGGAGGTAGAGAGAAGGAACAGTGAATGCAATCAAGTAATAAAGCAAGTAATAAGCAAAACATGAACTTAAATAAACAAGCAATCAACACCAGACAAGCAATTAAGCAACTAGAAACTAGAATCTAGACTTGTTTCTTATGTGAGCCAAATGGAGATAGTGAAAAGGTGACGGAAAGAAGAGGGTTCAGATCTGATAGCCAAGCCAAAGGGTGGTCCACGTGGGGACCGATGTGGGAATTGGGGTAAGAAGCAAAGGTGGTTCACGTGGGAACCGGTTTTGGGTAAAGGGGTGGTTGGCGTGGGAACCGGTTTGAATGGTCAAAAGAGGGCCACGTGGGGCCAATTAAAGGTGAGCAAAGATCTGATCCAAGTGGGGGTATATCTGAAAAAAGGGGTTTGGTTCACGTGGGAACCGAAGTAAAGAAAGAGATTGGTTCACGTGGGAACCGGTTTAAGAAAGAAAAGGGTGGTTCACGTGGGAACCGGTTTAAATAAAATGCAGAAAATAAATGGCATACTTGGCGCTTCATATCTGATGAAAGATGGGTGAAATCAGAATTTTTGAGATGGCATGAAGTTAAGAAAGGTGGAAGGAAGGAAAGGCTCACGTGGGAACCGGTCTAGAACTAGAACTAGTTGCAAATTAAACACTTAGCACCCACGGTTGAAGACATTGCTTGTCCCACCGTGGTCGCCACAAAGCTGTCGACTTTGAAAATTCGACGGGGTCCTCTCCTTTTCAGGGAAGTCCGTGAACCCAGATCGTCACCTCAAGAGGGGATGAGGAAAAGAAAGGAAGAAACATTCGGAAAGCAACTCTCACCTCGGTCCCACACTCACATTGGTCCCCGAACTTTCATCCCTTGGCGTCGCTCGATCACCAAAGAGACGGTTCGGGTCATGTGGGAAGAGGGTGAGAAGAAATAAACGTGGTCGCCAGGAACCGTGGGTTCCGATTTATAGAATTAAAATTGACCGTGTGTACCTTAGCGTGAAGAATGTGAGTTAAAGCTTCTCCTTCTTCGGCCGGCCGATGAAGAAGAGTCCTCAACGCGGTGGGTGCTTGATGTTCTGTGCAACTAGACAAATAAACAAGTGAAAGAGACTATTAGAACTAGACAAAGTGGAGTATATGTAAAGAGAATGACATAAAACACACAATTGTCTAGAAAGTGGCTGGATTCGGGTTATCTCTAACCCCCTTTTTTATTTTCGGATTAACAGAGTAAAAGTAGTGCAAAAAATGTAAAAAAATGATAGGATGATGGAGAATCACTAAACAAAGAGATAGGAAAAAGAATTGAAAGATTCTGAGTTGTATAGAGGAAGATATAGCCAAATCTGTATTGTCGAAAAAGCCGAGCAGCAGTCCAGGATCTGCCAGGCGCGACTTTGCTTCTGCGCTCGTCACGATCAGCCCAGACCTTGGAATCAAGTGCCGTCGATTGTAAACTCAAGAAGACTTGGAGAGGAAGAACTTTGATGAAGAGAGCTCAGGCAGCAGACGTCCACACACTGCTGTAGAGGCCGAAGAAGAGAGACTTGGCAGATCACCTGCGGAACAGCCTTCCTCTCTCTTGAACCGACTTTTCTCTCTCTAAAAACTCGAAATTCTCTCTCTAAAAATCACAAAATCGATGCAGGAGGGTGATAGGACGTCTTTAGATGCCTGGGGAGTCGTTCTCCTCTCTTTGGAACGACCGGAATCAGAGTTAATTTATAGGAGAACGAGTGATCTCATCGGAGCTAAAAAAAAGGGACTATGCGCCTCACCCCTGGGCGCATGCGCCCTGGTGCAGGGCGCATGCGCCCCACTGAAGGGCGCATGCGCCCCCCAAGGGGGGCACATCTTATCCTCTACGGAAAATTCGATCTTATCCGGTCCGTCGGTTGAGCGGTAGAGTCCCGGTGAAAAACTGGTTCCCACGTGCCTCAAAGGTGGGGCGCATGTGCCCTCAAGTGAGGGCACATGGTCACGTGCCTCACTGGTAGGGCGCATGGACACGTGCCCTGGGTCCCGGGCGCATGTGCCCTGGAACACAGGCGCATGGGACCGGTTCGCGCGTCCTTCTTCCGAAGCCATTGCGAACACTCCCGAACTCGGAATTCGACGCCGTTTGTTGCGTTGGAAAGATAAAAGGCCGAAGAAGCTTTATATAGCATCGGATCAGCCATCACACCCTCCAAAACTTCAGAATTTTATCCGGAAGTTAGGGTAGTGAACAGAAGGTCCGATATAGGTCAAAATGACTTCGACGGCAAATCGGAAAGGCACGGAATGCAACAAAACTTGTCCGGAGTGTGAATATGACCATAACCTTCAATGCATGATCATTAGGCATTGGTCATTCAGCCAATTTCCGTGTTCACACGATTTACGTGCAGCTTTCGCTCGGAAATTACGGCTTTTTGCGGAAAACGTCGGAAAACATCCGATTTCGTTCGGCGAAGCTCCAAATCAACTTAAAAGGACCCGGCATCATCATATGATCAATCATGCGTGTTACCCTATAAAACATGAGTTTTATGCTCTGAATTAGGCGAATTTGGCGTGTCTACAGGGTCAAATTGGGCGGTCAAGTCGATTTGATTCGGTGCCAGGCGCCCTATATATAGGGTGCCAGGTGCCCCATATACAGGGTGTTTTGGCCTAGTCGATCGTTCTATCGATCCTCTTCGGAATGTGCCAAAAAACCTGATTCTTCCGGAAAACACGGTTCCCTTCAAATATTCTTCATGAAAACAAGAATTTAGGCTCTCCAACTAGGCCAAAATTGTGTGTCTACAATTCAAAACAATGATTTTTCTACCCAATATAGTGACGATGAACCAAATCAAGAAAGTTTAAAATATTTTATATTATTAAAAGATTTAGAAACACCTTATTATGATGGTGTGAAAGATGTATCTAAACTAAAATTTATTTTAAAGTTGATTCAACTTAAGCCGATGAATGGTCTCACTAGAAGATGTATAGATACGATCTTATCTTTATTTCAAGAAGTGTTACCTAAGAATGCATGTGTTCCCGATAATTGGTATGAGCTTAAAAAAATTGTTAAGGAATTAGGACTTATGAGAAAATCCATGCATGTAAAAATGATTGTATTATTTTTTGAAGAGATAATAAAGATAAAAGTGTTTGTCCACAATGTAACACTTCTAGATATAAAGATGATTCTAAAAACTAATAAAAAATAGCATAAAAAGTTTTACATTATTTCCCATTAAGAGATAGGTTGCGTCGTCTATTCATATCATCCAATACGGCTAAGTGGATGACATGGCATAGCTAACCACGGTCATACCAGTTGGTTGGTGAAATGCGTCATCCTTCCAATTCTCCGACTTGGAAAAGAGTAGATGAACTTTATCCTTATTTTGCATTAGAGAAATGCATCATTCGGCTTGAATTGGCTTCAGATGGCTTCAATCCATGTTGTAACATGTTTTCAAAGTATAGCGTGTGGCTTGTTATAACAATGGTATATAACTTGCCTCCATGGATGTGTATGAAGGCCACATACACAATGATATCAATGTTAATACTCGATCCAAGAGCACCTAGAAATGATATCAATGTTTTCCCTGTAGCCATTAGTAGAAGAGTTAAAAGATTTGTGAGAGATCGGATTGGAGACCTATGATGCAGCAAAAAAAAGAAGTTTTTGTGATGAGAACCATACTTATGAGCACGATAAATGATTTTGCAGGATATGCAAATTTATCTAGATGGAGTACTAAAGGGAAATTGGCATATCCTATTTGTAATGACGAAACATATTCTGTTCGACTTGCTCATAGTCGGAAACAATGTTACTTGGGTCATCGTCGATTTCTACCAGTAGCACATCGGTGGAGAAAGAACCAATACAATCATTTTTTTATGGTCGTCAGTGTCTAAAGGGAACATCAAAGCTACTTACAGGATATGAGATATGGAGTCAACAAAAACAAATGGATGTTATTAGATTTGGAAAACCATTTAAGAAAGATTTAGAAAATTTAAGGAAGAATTTGTCAAAGAATAAATTTTGAAAGAATAAGAGTATATATTTTTGAGAAGCTTTCATATTGGCCATCTCTAATAATAAAGCACTATTTGGATGTCATGCACATTGAGAAGAATGTGTGTGATAATATATTAGACATTTTTAACTTATACGGAACTGATAAAGATAACAATAACTCAATGAAGGATTTAGTAGATTTAAACATTCGTCCAGAGTTACATCCATATGAGGGTTCATCGAGGTTTCCTAATACAGTTTACAAACTTAGTAATGAACAAAAGTCTAGAATACTTGATTTCATTAAGAATATTAGAGTGCCAGATGGTTATTCCTCGAATTTTAGTAGATGCGTAGATATAAGTAGCAGAACAATTAGTGGGTTAAAGAGTCATGATTGCCATGTCATGATGCAAATGGTTATTCCTCTTGCATTTCAAGGGATAGTATCGAAGGATGTACTCAGTCCCATTGTAGACTTATGTCAGTATTTTAAAATTATTTATGCAAATATGTTGGATGGTAACATTCTTATACATTGGGAGTTTAAGATTGCGGTAACATTGTGCAAGTTGGAATAAATTTTTCCACCATCATTTTTTGATGTTATAGTTCACTTGGTTGTGCATTTGGCTTACAAGGCGAGAATGTCTGGACTAGTTCAATACCGGTGGATGTATCCAATTGAACGATATTTAAAGAAGCTAAAAGATTATGTCGATAACAAGGCGAGAGTCGAATGTTCCATTGCCCAAGATTGCTTGGTTGAAAAGTGTACACAGTTTATTTCAACATATATGAAAGATACAAATGAATATAATAGAGATCGAAACTATGATGGCAGTCCATATGAAGATGATCATGAAGATGGTTCTATATTCAAACCAATTGGTCGACCATTGAAATGTAGGCGAGTGCCTAAAATTTTGACAGAAAGAGAGAAAGAGTTAATTTATTTATATGTGTTGAACCAAAATGCTGATATGGATTGTTTTCATCAAGATCATAGAGATGCTCTTAGTAATGGATCAACTATGGAAGAAAACTTCTTGGTGTGGTTTAGATCACACATTTTGAAGTTAAAGAATATAGGTTCTTCAAGGTACACGAAGGAGTTTGATATTTTATCACTTAGTCTATCCAGATTTACATCATCACTATCTGGATATATATGCAATGGATTTAGGTTTTGAACATTGGATTCAGATTCAACCAAATCAACTCAACTATGTGGTGTACTTGTCAAAGACCATCTCCAATCTGGTTGTGATAGGTATTATGGACAGATATTAGATATACTTGAGATATCGATTGATAAGAATTGTCGTTTAATATTTTTTGAATGTGAATGGTGGAATGTGTATAATAAAGATCGAGGTTTTAAATTTAACGATTATGGTTTTATATCATTAAACACACAAAGAATATTAGGGACTGATGAACCGTTTGCACTTGTACGTCAAGTGGAACAAGTACTTTACGTGGATGACAACTCAAATAAGAGTTGAGTTTTGTCGGTAAGATCTTTATCATGTAACTATTATAACATTGTCAAAAATGAGAGCGACGATGAATTAGAACCATATCAAGAAGAACTTGTGGACGTACCTATAAACTTTGGTGTATCTGATGAAGATGTACAACTCCAAACAACACATCCATTAGAAGTATAAATTTGACAAACCGATTTGCCCCGTTCAAATCGATCTCGGATTTGGACGAGGCAAATCGGCCCCCAATTGGGAAAACAAATCTAAACACCTAATTGGAGGTCGATTTGCCCCATCCAAACTAATCCCAGTTTTGGACGGGGCAAATCGGCCTCCGATTGGTAAAACAAATTCAAACACTCAATCAGAGGCTGATTTGCCCCGTCCAAACCGATCCCAAGTTTGGACGGGGCAAATCGGCCCCTAATTGGGAAAACAAATCCAAACACCTAATCAGAGGCCGATTTGTCCCGTCCAAACCAATCTCGAGTTTGGACAGGGAAAATCGGCCTCCGATTGGGAAAATGAATCCAAACACCCAATCTAAAAATCTAAATACACAATTGATTCAAAATCAAACAAATCTTGTTATAATATGACAGATGAAGGGTTTTAGTAAGAGCCATAGGTCATCTCAGGGGGGTACACCATTGCAGGGTGGTGGACCACCCAATCGGTCAGATCAATCTCATGCATCCAAAGATCGATCTCAGTCTACTCCTTCTAGCTCTAGGAGTGTTGCAGCCTAGCCATCACTAGAGGCACCTTGTGAGCTTGTTCCACCTCAACCGACACCTACAGATGGAGGTAGTCCACCTTTACATGCCTCAGGTATATGTTTTAATATTTTCAATTATATCAATTGCTTAAGAAATACTTTGTGTCTTAACTCATTTGCTAATTTATATGTAAATAGGTACATCTGCTCATTGTGAGAGAGGTCCAGCTAAAATGATGAATATGAGAACTCTGGGACCCAATAAGTCATTTAATGTCGAGTTAGTAGGTGGCTCAAGTGTGGGGTCCCATGGTCAAGAGTTTACCTCCTATCTTGGGGTATGTAACAGAGTGCATTATAATTTTTGGGAACAAAATCATATGACTCACCCACAAGAGAAGAAAGACGCCATTTTCTGTAATCTTGAGGTAAATTTATTTATTTTTACTCATATTTATTTTTAATAGTCTTGATTCTCATCATTCTTTTTGCATGTAGAAACACTTTACCTTCGAACAGAATGCATCTATAGATGCACAGATTTTGAGACATATGGGCGAGATGCAAAGAAAGCAAAGGAGCACCTTAAAAAGAAAGGTAAATTTTTAATTGCAAGTAATGTAATGATTCTATTCCTTGCTGACAACATTTGTATTCAGTATTTTGCAGGATGACCGTTCGAGGAGGCCATCGCCAATGTTCCTCCACAATGCACTGAGGAACAATGGCTATGTATGTGCAACTTATGGGTTCGAGAAGAAGCAAGGGTAAAATAAAATTTTATTTGACCAAATTATATCATTTCAAAGTTGATGAAATAGTTTATTGAAGTCCTTATGTATAAATGTATAGGCATTAAGTGAACGAAATCAAAGAAATAGGAGTAAGTTAACAATGCCGTATAGAAGAGGAAAAACGAACATACACGAGTTAGAGCGAGATTTTGTAAGTATAAAAATCATTATTTTGTTTGAATTCTTTCGTTTTCATAGATTTATTATGTTCATATTATTTTTAAATAGGTACAAAAAGAAGGACGTCGCCCTACTCATCCCGAGGTTTTCCAGATAACTCAAACAAATGAAGAGGTAGATGGAGCAGTTATCTGGGATAATGAGCAGAGTCGTCAGATGATGGTATACAGAAACACCCGATTCGATTTTTCTCCTTTTTTATGCAATGCCTATATCTTTTAACATAAAATTATACTGTAAGAAAATATGTAACAATTGATGAATAGGAATTGGATGTTGGGGTAACACAGCCACTCACTCCGGAGGATGTTTTTATATCCATCTTCAGAATAGATAGACCGAGAAGGATCCGATGTGGTGGGTGAGGTGAAACTCGCAGCACTTGGTTTGGTGTGTCCAGTGGAGATCCTTCTTCCTCCACATCTCAAGACGCCCGAGAGCTTAGACAACAGGTGGAGAGGCAAACTCATGCCAACATTGAATGTCAATCAGAGATTTCCTCTTTGAAACAACAGTTGGACGATCAACAAATATCGTTTCAAGAAACTGTCCTACGCCTGACACAGATGTATGAAAATATTAGTCAAAGACTCCCAGCTGACATACCATCCACATTGAGGCAACCTCCAACACAATCTCATCAGGACGACGATGGAGACAAGGACAATGAAGAGTACGAGGATGATGAGGAGGAAGGATCGTTTGGAGACGAATAATATTTATATGTTTTCTCTTCTAGAATCCATGTTATACTCTTTATGTCCAAAACTTAGTGTACTTGATATTATATATGTGATTTGATTATCTTGTGACAATGTGTTGTAGAACTCCAAGTGGATTGATTGTGTTTGAATGTATTGTTTCGGATATGTGGTTTGATTGTTGTTTCAGATATGTGTTGTGTTTGAATGTATTGTTTTGGATATGTGTGTTGAAAGTATTGGAATTTAGGTAAAAAGAATATGAATTGAAGTTGTCTTTGTGTTATGTAAATATATGATTAGGTTGATGGTAATCATCCCTATACTGTATATTCATGCATGGACGTCAACCTGCATGGATTCAACGAGCTAATAAAATTGTTTTTTTTACATTACAAAATTATTGGCGACGGCACCTTGAAGCTGTTGCCAATAACCTTATTAGCGATGGCTTTTTGATTATTGGTGATGACTTTGAGCCGTCGCCAAAGAAGGGATTCGAACCCCACGGATTGCAACCCCGCGGATTGGTTCTCTGCATTTGCGACGGCTTTTTAAGCCGTCGCAAATATACCTAGTGGCGACGGGTACTGCCGTTGCCAATATTCGTAAAGCGATTTTGAATCTGCCTATTGGTGGCGGCTTAAGCCATCGCCAGTAGGTGTATTTGCGACAGCTTAACAAGCCGTTGCCAATAATTACTGACGGCGACGGCGGGAAGCCGTCTTTTATATGGTTATTAACGACGGCTTCGTAAAGCCGTCGCCAATATCATTGCTGACGGACTTATTTGCGACAACTTGGCAACGGATGCCCAACGGTCACCAATATGTATTGGCAACGGCTTTTAGTTTATTAGCGACGGCTTCCAGCGGTCGCCAGTTATCTTATTTTTTGTAGTGTGTTTAAGATAGAAGCATACATATATGTGATGTTAGAAAAGTGCAATTGCATGTACGTTAATTGAGTCTAAGTTTAGAGTACGATAGAAGTGATGCATTGTAAGAAATGTAAAAGTTAGTGAATGGTGCCTTTGCATTTGAATAAGGTACGCATTTTACACTTCACCAAACCCTTCAATATGACCCATAGGAAGCAAAAAAAAAAATTAGATGAATCTAGAGCATTCAATTACCATGGTTTTTCCTTACTGCACTACTATATAGATGTAATATAGTCTTCATTTATCTATTTAAATTATTTATATATATGTGTGTGTTAGAATCCAAGTTATGTTCACATGTGAAATATGACTTATATTGTGAAAGCGAGAGACTGATATTTGGTAAAGATCAGTTAGAGTATGCAAGTCAAGTAGATATAGCTATTTATTCATACAACTGTTAGAATGTGATAGATGTATGTTGTCCCTGCCACTGTGATAGAGTGCACACCAGTGCCCCCAGCGAGAGACTCCCAGGTTCGAACTCGACATGAACCACTTGACTATCATGGGCGGTTGCTTAATGCGCAAACATTGCGTCACTAGCCAAAAAAAAGAAAGAAGATAGATGTATGTTAAGTTTATCAAAAGACAATCGTTCATGTAGATGAATGAGATGATAAGTTATGTTATTTATGTCCTAGTAAATGGTCTTGCATGAGTTGATAAAATTTGACCTATATGAATCTTGGAATGGATTAAATCTTAAGAAGTTAAATTATTTAAACTAGTTACGTATAGTGTGATAATGTGATAGGGAAATAATGTGTTAATATAATAATTTGGTAAGGTGAGAACATGACAATGAGACAACATGATAATGTGGTAATCTAGTAATATGATTGTGCAATAATTAAACGGTTATATACGTATCATGTGAAGACTTGGCTTACGTAGGTTTATATATCATGGCAGAGTCCTTATCTTTTCAATTGGCAATAGAGAGACTAACGTCTATTGATTCATATGTGACTCACTCTAGTTATTCTAAATTTTTTTAGACATTTGGATTAGTGTAATAGTGGTAGTTTGGGATTCCGGAAGCAACTAATATTAGAGGTATTCATGAGTTGACTATGATATTATGGTTAAGAACTTAGTGTTTTCTTTTTTATTTTCAAATTGAACTATATTTTAAGGCGTTATTTTTCTCCGATTATGCTAGTATTTCACTATGTATATTCTGGTATGGGGTGTGACATGAGCTCATTGATGCCTACCTTAGATCCTCCCTTCCTTAATTTAATAAATATTCTTGTCTACTAGTGTCATGTGAAATGACAATAATCATTGTCATCTTGCATAAAAGAACTAATACATAAAAGATCTTACAAAATTATTTTGCTGAATAAAATTGTAAAAAGTTATATTCAAGAATATCATAAATCTTAGTAATTCCACTGACATAGAGTCCCATTTCAATGTTTGCAAGCCTGATCCAACGAGTGCCTCCCGTTAATTGACATAGAGTTCATAGTATTTCATAAATTTGTTATGAAAAAACCTCTCCATGGTGCATATATATTTGCATACATCAACATGGTTGAACTGAACATAGTTGATGGCATGGAATGCCGGGTCGGCAACCCGGTCGGCCGGGTCGCCCGACCTGGTCACCTTTTAGGTCGCCAGACCCCGACCCGGCTCTGACCTCCCGACCCAGTTATTATTTTAAAATAAATTTTTTATTATTTTTTTCCCGACCCTGACCCGACCCTGACCCGACCTGGGTCGCGACCCCAACCAACCCGGGTCGGTTTTGGGGCCGACCGACCCGAGGCCGACCCCCGAGTTTTCCTTCCTTGGTTGATGGCATATGGATCATAACTGAGCCCTCTCTCATGACATGTTTGGTAACAATATTAAGCTTCTCTATCATTATTAATTTTAAAATTGATATTTGTTTAATCATCACAAGGTGCTTTTATCTATTTATATCGAGTTAGAAATTTATTATACAAACAATACATGAGTTGTAATAAAAGGGTCTATAGATGGGATTTTCTGACCACCGGTCTTCATTTCTCTTCCACACACGCCTTGGTCTCCGGATGTTTGACCTTTTGGCATCACTCAAGTGCTGAAAGATCGGTTTGGGTTGTGTGGAAAAGGAGAGGAAAAGAAGGAAAAGAAAGAGGGTGAATAAAAAAATGAAAGAAGCAATGTAGAAAAAGAAAGTAAAAATTGGACACAGCATAAAGCTAGTGGTGTGTTTGATATTACGATCGCTTGGAACTGCAGGCTCTGAATGAAAATAGACGTGAAAGATTGACTAACTTACTTTAGCGGAGAGTCATACTTAGTAGATTCTGACTTCTTTCTCTTTGACCAGCCAAGAAGAAAGATTTTCAGAGATTTTTTTTGTTCCAACGAATTGGTGCGAATATAGCTCACTCCAATCAGCTCCTCCTATGATGTCCAAAAGAAAAAAAGTAAAGAATCAATTAAAAGAAATGTGTTTAAAATGACAAAAGAGGAAGTACAGATTAGATTGGGCATAGATCCTAAGCCTTTATATTTAGGTATTTTAAAATGTTTGTGAAAGAAATGCATACTTAGATGCATACAAAACAATGCTAAAGCACGAAAAAAGGTTAAAGAGAATGATAGGAGATTAGAAAATGAGGTGAAGAAGGCTATCTGATGAACGGGCCTGATGCTAGATCTACATGTGGCCCGTATAGGAGGCACTTGATGCCATATAGATCACTTGGGAGCCTTGGACACAGGTAGTCTAGGGTTGCTTTTCCCTCCATGTGTTCTTATTTTGGTATGGTGAAAGATCTAAACCATCATTAGCATGATCATAAGCAATAACTTAAGCCATCCCTAGTTATGAATTATGATTGGCAATGACTTGGTAAGCCATCTAAGTCATCGCTTATAGATTTATTAGTGATGACTTATAGGCCGTCACTTATTCTTTTGCTTGTGATGGCTTTTGTAGTCATTTGTTTATAGACTAGTAGTGATGGCTCCTCAATAAGTCATCATCTATACTATTAGTGAATGACTTATTTGCAACGGCAGTGAAGTTGTCGCCAATATATTTTTGTGACAGCTAGCCACATTTGGCAATGGCTTTCGGTCATCACTATTAATCATTTTTCTTGTAGTAGAGATATCCACCTCTTACCAACTTGGGGAGCAGTGGGATAGCGGTCTTGTACTTGTACTTTTTTCGACTTGATGGGGGCAGCAAATGAGTTGATTTGTCAGCAATATTATTTATTTTGGATTCAAATTTTTAAAAGAGTTAAGCAATTTTGATAAGTGATTTTAATTTTGAATAGGTTTAAATTAGAACCATGTCATTCCCACTTTGTTCCCATTTCATTATCGCAATCTGAATAATTCAATAATTTTCAAAACTTATAATACATACCGGTTATTGTTTAAAAATAATAAGTAAATCTTATTTCACTATTAAGCTTTTGATATAATATGTTTAAAATATATCCTTACTCTTTAACATTTTATATATCATAATTTTAATAAATTTTATTTATTATTTATTGTAATATTTTTTATATTTATACATTAATTTTCATTGAAATTAGATAATCATATTTTGGATTGATTATTCCTGATTCCATTCGGATGAGATCTTGAAACATTCGATTATGATATCGATAATTCGTACGGTACTAAATTATGCTTCAAATTCTTTAGGTTCTGTCTAAATTGGATCAGAACAAAAGATCGGGTTCCATGTAAACCGTGGCACCTTGGTCTGTCTACCGAAACCTGCGATGAGAGAGAGAGAGAGAGAGAGAGAGAGAGAGAGTCTGCCCTTCGACCATGACTAGCCAAACGGAGTATGAGCAGGCGGCTGAAGGTTGAACGGAGTCGTGTCCCCCCGGGATGGGCAATAACAAGGTGAGGGTGAATGTATCAGCTGGTGGTGCCGACCCGGGTGTTAGAGTGGGCCTGGCCGTTCTGGGAGGCCAGCCGAACAAGTGGCTGCTGCGAACCGCGTTAAAGGGTAAAAAATCACTGGCGATTCTGCTGTTAATCTATGGCTGCCAAGACAGGACAAGACACCTGTGGCGCCCAACGCAAACATGTTGGCTTCCGAAAGACAAGACGTGTCATGTCAGTGTATATATTAGAAGCAGAGGTAATATCTTAAAATTAGAGGGTGAAAGCATTTATTTCTAATTTGGGTATGTTTACTTGAGATTAGAAAATAGATTTTGATCCTTAGATTTGTTAACATCCCATTATCTCATTCAGTGGTATCTTTTTCTTTTCTTTATTGTAGTAATTTAGTTTAGGCTTTAACAGAAGAGGGAGACAGATTCATATATTTTATATCCTCTCTTTCAACTTTCAAAAACCTTCAAGAGATGAGTTGTAAGGATTATCAATTATTACACAATCCCCATTTTTGAAAAGTGGAGAAATAAAAATTGATTCATAATCTGTCCTCCCTATAATCTCAACTAATAAACACACATTGGCTCAAAGACATTGGATTTACCTGGCTATATTCATTTGGTTTATGATAAATTTATTTATATTGATGAATATCACATATTTTATATTTACTCATTGACAGAATAATTCCATCTGTTGTTAGAAATACTTTCTACCGTAACAGAGGTGGTGCCTGCAAATCATCATTTGAACGACAAGTGCCGTCTTCTAATCCAGCAAAATTCACAAGAAGATTGGATATGTTTTCCGACCAGTCTCTCGGCAGGACCTGCGTTCCATCAATGAAAACTGTCCGGATTCCAGTTTTCTAAAAGATTTCACGTTCACCTGAGATCGTCGGTTCTGAAAATCACGAAACGTTTATCAAACGGGGGGAATACTTAAAATACGTCGGAGCACGTACCTCCTACACCATCATTCCCAAATCATCGAAATGAATATCCTTTCATCCCACCGATCCATCGCTTCAGTCCGGAGATGGGTCTAATCGACGGGACGCTTCGTATGTATGACTGCCTGGGTGTGTCGGCTGACAGCGCCCCCGGTCACATGCATCGTCCCCCGGGCCGCCTTCTGCCAGCTTGAAAGCCGCCTTTTTCTCTCTCCGGGTTTTTCATCTTCTCCGGGCAACCAGAAGCTTATCACCCGAGTTGTCCGCGGACGACGGTCCTCAGATGGTGTCGGAGGACGAGAGAGGGCGGAAGGCCGCGGAGAGGGATGAGGATGACCGGTCCAACTTGAATGCTGATCGATCGAGATGTGACGTTGACTCATGGGTTAGTCTAGTATTCGGGATCAATGATTAATTTGATTTATTCATGTCGAGTAACGTAATAATTATAATCTTTTTATAATGATCGACTAAATCAATTGATTGTTTCGACAAATATGTTGCTTTTCAATAAGTCATCCATTTTTCAGAGACAGTATGACGTTTATTTTTGGAGTTTTTTCAACTAAACTTCTCAAAAATAGTTGATTGAAGTTATTGGTAATCTAATAATTTAATATGTTAACATATCATAAATCGGGGTGTTATAATCTAGTTACCTCTTTATAGACTTGACATTTTCGTCAAGATCACACACATCACATCACATATTCAAGTGAGTGACATCAGACCTTCCGACTGGGTCATACTCTGATACCATATACAGTGATCGATTAAATCAGCCGACTAACTCAACAACAGTGCCATTTAAGAGTCTTTCTAGAAGATCACTCACTCTCGGCTTACTCCCAACATAACACTCTTAACTTCGAAATTTTTTTAACACTCTTAATAACTCTTGTCTATTAATTTAATATGTTAACATATCACAAACTGGGATGTTACATCTTTTAGGAGATCATTAATTTTAAGATTACTCTCAAAGATATATTTAATTTTGGAGGTTTTTTTTACTTGAAATTTTAAAAATAGTCGTAACGGTTAGTACTTTATATATTTAATCTCTTAACCTATTCTCAAATCAAAATACTGTGACCTAATCCTGTTTGAAGATTTAACATCTTTGCAAGATCACACACGCATCGTATGTGTATATATATATCAACACATGAGTGAGTTAGATTGGCTCTTTCAATCAAGTGATCATATTTTGATGTCATCTCCAATAATCAAATCAGTTCACTCAATCAACAATTATATATAATTAATAACTTTCTCAACGGAGATCACTTATCCTAACACTACTTCCAAACTATGCTTAACTTCAGAATCCCTTCAACCCAATTTCTAAAATATAATTGACAAAAATAATTGATGATTTATTATTTTAATCTTTTGACACCTTATCAAGTGGGAATGTTACAGCGACCATCGTCGCCCACGCTTACACGCAAGAGGGCGCGCGTCTCCGTCCGTGCGCAGGACGAGACGTCAATGACCACAGTGCCGGCGCACCCCACCGGCGCGTAGACGACCATCTACCGCCCTAATATTCAACGGGGCATTGGAGGCCGGAGGCGGGTGTTCCAGGAGAGACTCGGAGTGCAAAAAAGACGCCTGTGGCCGTCGGTGGCGCGGTGCTCGGCGCGGCGATGCATAGCTAGCCAGGGCTCCGACGACCATGCTGGTCGAATCTTTTATTACCGATACCGAGAAAGCGAGGGCTCAGTTTCAAGGACTACGGTGCCAGCTAGTTGTCCTTCGTACAGCTATCATTGACATATGCACGTCACAGGGGCAGGCAAGACTTCGAGGATTACTCTGCAGAGCTTTCAGCTTACAGTGTTTTGAGGGGGAAGGGGGGCGGGTGTTGGATAATATTTTTGTATATAATTTTAGAATAAAAATATATTAAAATAAATTGTGAAATAAGTATATAAAATTATCATAGTTGGAAAAGATGTAATAATAAGAAAGAGTGTCATGAATGACCAAATAAGGTGGAAGATCACAAGATGAAAAAAGATGAGATTTTTTTTCTTGTCTAAGAAAAAATTCCCTTTTAAAATAAAAAATTGTAAGAATTGTCAAATATTGTTTTAACAAATTTATTATAAAAATATAAAATTATAATAAAACTCAACTTATCATCTAATCAAACGTTGCATGAACGTTGTGTCCGGATGTATCATACGTGACTACGTGAAAGAGGAAGAAGAGATATGTGGCTTATTCCTAGCGAGCATATGAGGTATTGCTCCTGGAGCATACAGCGTGAGACTACTTGTTTGCGTCTTAACAACAGAATGCTATGCTGTTGTTAAGAGAAAATTAGGTGTTCAATTGCCCAATTCACATTTAATCTTCTCAACATGATAGCCATGGTTTTGAAATTAATGGGTAGATCTATCATCGTTTATCCACTCTAAAAAGTATTTTAAATTGTGATATTTATATTTCTTTTAGTAAGAATTTTCTTCATTACTTATGAATTGACTTCCAAATAAAGTTCAAACGGCCTCTGTTCTTCCTATCTTATTTAAAGCTTTTGGTTGATACAGCATTATGCCTTAACATAGTTTCAACATTTGGTATAGGGGTGCGGATGAGTGGATACACTTTGCTAAGTGATCAAGTTTTAGCTGAATAAAAACTTGACTCTCATTTATTATGTTAAACAAGCTGGATTGAACTAAATTTCACAAAAATTCAATTAACTATCAAACTAGATATTTTTTTATAAATAAATTAAAACATTTAAAAATTATAAAGTAATAAAATATATAAACTAAGCTAAAACTAAACTTAATTCAAATTGAAACTTGAGATTGAATGTCGTAAATGAATTTAAATTTAAGTTTTAGACCAAGCATGATAAATGAGCTTAAGCCAAGCCTCACGAATGAGCTCAAATCAAATTCATACTTAGCTCTTGTTAGAGTTCAAGCTTGAGCTTGTAAAGTAAACTAGTGGCGCAAAAACCTTTGTTGGAGGATATCGAACTCTTAACAAGTCCAACTCAAAGAAAGGTCTGAACCACTTGCCGAGCATCCAATTGAGTTCGATTCCAAATGTAAAATAAACGAGTTGATCCTATACAACATACTGTCAGCTCGACTTAGCTACTTTGCAACTATAATTTACTAGTTATAGTTTTGAATACAAGATGTCTAATATCAAAGATAGCTGAAGACATAACAATATCTTTCTTGGTAAGATGTAATCATTTATAAATAAAAATGATGGGAGACCATGATAAAAAGAAAAGAGATCTCATAACTTATTTACTAAAAAAACTCTCTATTAAAACAAATTTTTTAATAATTGCCAACAGTATTTTTAACAAATTTTGATACAAAAATATAATTTTATAGGAAAAGTTATTTTGTCGTGCAACCAATACCTTGTAGTTAAGCAAAAAGTTCTTGAATTTCAAAATGTGCATCCAAAATCTAGGTAGGGCAAGATCCTCTTATTTTAATGATCTAACTATAACATTATGAGTGATTGTCATCTATTAGAATTGGTAAATTATAAATATTTTATGCAATATAATATGAAGTTTCTCTACCCTTCATGGATATCAAGTGGTGATTCATTCTCTTAAAAATATAACACATAAGAAAAGGCTATTTGCTTCAAATTAGAAGGAGGTAATATATTGTATTACTTATCATGATGATTTAAAAGGAATGCCCACCAGAGGAAATGAGTTTTTCTTGTAAAATAATTGTTACAAGTTCTATATCACTATATTACATTTGATTTTAGTTGCAATTATGGTATTCACGGCATAAAAATCATCTTAAGTGTAAAAATTGTGGAGTGGCTATAAAATAAACAATATATTGGCAAAAAAAGTAATAAAGTTGTTTCTTGCTCTTCCCATGCATGTTCGGAAACTTAACTGTTGTAGTTGCCTTTCTCACTTTACCGTAGCATGATAGCTAACCTTCCTAATTCCATTGCGACTCAAATTTCTTCTTCTCATCTGAGAGAGGGGACATCAATGTAACTATTTAGGCCAATCCAAACTAAGTCATAAAACCTAGAAAGGAGTTAAACCCAATTTATGGCCATTTAGGTCAATCCAAATTAGTAATGGTATAAATGGGTCGTAAAAACTTAAAAAGAGTTAGAACCCAATTTATTGTAGTTTAGGCAAATTCAAAGTGATAACTGGTTTGGACAAGCTTAAACAACCATAAAACAAAAAAACGGTTAGAACCCAATTTATGATCATTTAGACCAATACAAATTGGCTTAAATGACCATAAAACTTAAAAAAAAAGACTTAGTTCACACTTTAAGAGCATTTAAGCCAATCCAAACTGATAACTAATTTGGATTGACTTAAATGGCCAAAAAAACCTAAAAAATAGTTAGAATGTAAATTATGGCCATCTAGGCCAATCTAAACAAAGTTACCTAATTGAATTGTTGTAAATGGCTATACAAACCCAAAAAAGAGTTAGAACCCAATTTGTGGCCATTTAGACCAATCCAAAGTAGTAACCAGTTTGAATTGGCATGAACGAACATGAAAACCCAAACACCAAATTGGAACCTAATTTTTTACTACTTAGGCCAATCCAAACTTGTAATCGATTTAGCTTGGCTTAAACAGTCGTAAAATCCCAAAAAAAGTTAGAACTTAAACCATGCCCAATTACCACTTCTCTTTTCTTAGACCATCATCATCTTGTTTTGCTCTACCTCCAATATTGTTGGCATTCCTTGGGTCCATAGGAATCAAGAGGACTGGCAACAATATTGGAAGTGGAGTGAAATGAAATGATAGTGGTCTAGAAAATAAGAAGCATGAAACCAAACCGGTTAGTAGTTTGGATTTACTTAAATGGCCATACATTCTGGAAAAAAAAAGTTAGAACCCCAAGAAATGCCATTCAGACCAATTCAAAATGGTGGCTTAAATGGTTGCAAAAGCCCATAAAAGAGTTAGAACCCAATATAAACTCGTTTATGACAATCCGGATTGGCTTAAACAGCCATAAAAGCCCCCAAAAAAAGTTGGATCCTAATTTATGGCTTTTTAGACAAATTCAAACTGGTAACGTAATTTGAATTGGCCTAAATGGTCGTAAAAACCCAAAAAAGAGTTACAACATAAATTATTGTCATTTAGGGCAATGCAAATTGGATTATAAAAACATAAAAAAAAGAGTTAGACCCCAAAACATTGTTGTTTAAGATGTTAAACGTATTAGATGCTAGGATATCTAAGCATCGATTTATTGTTGAGAGCACATTCACCATCGTCATCAACAAAGATAAGTTTAGATGAGTTTGATGTGGGAGGAGATGATAGACTCGTAGCACCTAGTATGGTATAAGCGGTGGAGGTACTAGTACCTTTATGAATTTGCTAATTTAGAAATTGATGGATAAAGTGGAGAAGTAATTCACCAAACTAGAGAGACAAGCCATGGTGATTAATTTGCTTCATCAAAAAATAATCAAATGGTTAGCACAACAAATGTTAGACAAGTTTAATCAAAGACTCCCCCACCTGTTGATCCCTTGAGTTCAAGACAACCTTCAGGATAGAGAGAGGTGGAGATTATGACATCGATGTTGATGAAGATGAAAAGGAGGAGGCATCATTTGGTGAGAATTATTGAGTTACATTTGTATCTTTATTATTTTAAACATGACTATTATTTTTGTACTATTTATATGCAATGATTGAGTTGTTAATTTCAACAGAGTTGTTACTTTTTGTAGTCGTGTTTTGTGGATGAATGAAATTACTTGTTAATAGTTTGTGCATAAAATTTGGATGGAATTGTGTTGGAATTGTTGATGAATGAAATTAGAAATTGTGTATGGATTATGTATGAATTATGTATGGATTGTATATAGAATTGTTAATGAATGCAATTACCTATTAATTATTTTTATTGTAGAATGTGAATGAAAATATGCAGGTTGATTGTATATCTACGCATGGTTGTAAATTTACATAGATTTCTTATTTTATAATAATAAAACAAATTTTTTATTCAAAAAATAGTAGTGACAACCGTAAGCCATCACAAATAATGATCTTAGTGATGTCTTAAAGCATAGGCAACATCTCTTCAACCATTACCAGACTAGTCATCTCGAAGTCAGAACTCATCTAGGAGCTAAAGTGATGTTGCTAATGTTATTCTCTTACATGAAGAGAATGTAGAGATGGTTACAAGCCATCTTTGGTAGAAATGGTGACAACTTTTTAGCCATACCCAGTAATAGTGACGGCCTTCAAGCAGTTAATCACAACCTTTACTAATAAAGGTTTCTTCTAAATTATGGTCAATACCATTGGTGATAGGCTTATTTGCAATGGGCTTGCAACAACATTGATGTTGCACCAAAATATTATTTTTAACAACTTTTGCCTTGTTGATGATGACTGCAAGCCATCATCATTGTCTTTTTCTTATAGTGTGCTATCTTTCCTTCCACCATCATCTCTTTGTGGTTTTCCTACTCCTACCATTTTTGCTAGATTCTGTTAGTTAAGAACACTCTTCGCTAGCTAATATATGGACTGTGGATTTCTAGAGATGAAAGATCATGTTCTGACTTATAGATCAACTAAAGTCATCATCAATTGTTTATTTCCTTCATCTAGGACTGATCTCTTGTTTTGTTTGGAAATGTTGCTCTCTAGACCTTACCTTTGTTGTCAAAGGCAAGAATTGACCAAAGCAAAAAAGTCACATAACTCTCAAAGAGGTGTTGATGGCATTTTATTTATTTTATTTATTTTAATTCTATTGAAAGAAGGGTTGAGAGACTCACCCGATAAAGAAGTCCTAACTTTGAACATGCCCTAATGGGTAGGGAAGACATATGACAACAGGTTTGAGAGAGTTCTGGTACCTTATCATAGCTGAGGTCATTTTCTAGGCTTCATGGTTACGCAAGATAACCCTTTCGAGATTAGTTGGCTGAGATAAAAATTAGAATTAACTTTTATCTAGTTACTTTAAAATATTTATAGTTTTCTTTAAATAATTTAGTATGTTTATATCTACCCTACTATATCAAGAACAAATTTTAATTAAATTATCTTCTCTACTCTTCTTCTATATCTAGGTTTATGAATTTTTTCTTTAGATGGTTATCATCATTGTACATGCAATTGTGTCCTTGATAACATTTGTATTCAAAAGCCAAATGCATATGTTACATATACATACTTAGAAGAAATGTTCTTAGCATTATTTTCAAGATTTAGTTGCCTTCTACTTAAAATATGATGAACACTACAAGAAAATACATTATTAGGGATGGGTTAATGGCGATTGCTTGGTGAAGATGACCATAATTATGAGTATAAGCAACAGCTTCCAGAATGGTCGCCACTATACCTGTACTAGCAATGGTTGAATGAAGCCATCACAACTACATATGGCAGCTTCTACAAGCCAATAGAGTTAATCACGATGGCTTAAGCAATCATGAAATCAAAAAAAATATGAAAACTCGACTTTGGAAGCTTGTTAGTGACAACTTCTACAAGCCATCATTAGTGACTAGAAGCCAACCATTCAATAGTTGGATGGCAGTTGTGGTTTCCAAATCATCACCAATGACATTAAAAGTACCATTGGCGATGACTTAAAAGTTGTTCCTATTATTTTTTGAATTTTAAAGACCTGCACCTCTTTTCCCCTTCTTCTTTCTTCTTTTGTTGTCTTCCTCTCTTGCAAATGCTCCCCCTCTACCAGAAATATAGTTGCTATTGGTTGTTGTTGCCACCATCCCCGGTGTTGGTCATCCACACCTTAATGAACTTCATTGCTACTACTTCTTCTTCCCTTTCATGTGCCCAGTGTCTTCAGTGATTCTTCTCAAGACAAGGCTTTGGCACCACCAAAGATCCATCATCGGCCACCACTGTTGTTGCCACCTACCATCTCTGTTGCACCCTTGTGCTGAATGGTTTCTCCTTTAGGTATGTATAAACTCTAAAAGCCTTCAAGATTATTTAAGTTGGTTTATTACATGTTTAATTAGATATGTGGTTGTAAGATTTAGAGTTGATTTGAATGTGATTTAGAGTTTAAGCATGCTAATTTCATTGGTTTAAGCATGTTAATTTTGTTGGTAAATTTTATATGAATAGTTTTAATGCCATTTTAATATTGTTAAGGATATGTTAATCTTGTTTTACACATTTTTAGTTTGTTAATAATTGTGTAAATGTTAATTAACCTTGTTTAAATACATTTATTTGGTGTATACTGTAGCTGTTTGAATTTAAGAATATGTTAAAAAGAGGGTATTACTTTTTTTTGTAATGATTACTCTCCATCTTTGATTACTGGGCTTTAGACAAGGTATAAGTGAATTAGGAGGGAAGTATAAAAGACATAAATTAATATAGATTTTTTAGATGCAATAAATGGGAGTGTGCATACCGTGTCCTTAGGTTGAGGGCACATTCAGTTATCTCTCCTTCACGCCAATGGTTCGCAAGCCATTTTGGAAAGTTTCCTTCTCAAAAAAACACTCATTTGACCATGCCCTCGGGTCGGTGGTGCGTCCATTTTGGAAATCTAGATTTTGGAATGTTTCTAAAAGCTTCCAAGTAGAAAATGGAAATAGTGTGCCAAATGCACCCTTAGGGTGAGGGTGCAGCCACTACACCCTCAAGGTGATACTGCGGTATGCGTGCCCCTAGTCTAGAGATGAGCACCCCACACCCCCAACCTAGGGGTGTGTCCAGTTCCCATCCCTAGTTTGCACTAGGTGTGGTTCTCTTATAAATTCAGAGCTATTCTCAATGAACCAAGATTAACCACCCCATCTAGAGCTTGTCCTCAACCTCTCAAGCTCTCTTCCAAGCTCTCTCCCACGTTATTCTAAGTTTTGGTGGTGGAAAATCGATCTCGAAGGAAGGAAGGAGGTCTGATCTATACTCTTCAGCATCAACAACTTCATTGGCTTCCACATTTTTCGAGATGCATGCTGCCAAAGCTGTTAACAGAGAAAAGCTTATAATTTACTTCACGTTCGTTTTCAACAAACATCACTTGATTCCGACATGCCATTTGTCTATGGTGATTGTTTCAATGAAGTCGTGCAATCATGTTTTGTTTTTAGTTTTTTTACACTTCCAAAATTTCTACAGGATCGTACGAGTATATTCTAGAGAAATTGTCAACATCAAAACTCTTCCTCTCAAAGTCCTCTATCCATTGAAATAAACATAATTTCATTTTGACATCCTTTCTGTGGTGGTCTCTTCATAAAAATCATGCTAAGGGTATCCGATTGTAGGCCGACCAAATCGGTCATGCTTCACCCATTTTTGCTTCGATTGAAGCTATTTCACTTCCTACATCTTATATTTTTTACTCTGCATCATTTATAAGTTGTTTTTTATTAATTTTGCATTATCCTTTTATATCATAAAAATATAAAAAAGGGTTAGGACTTGCCCCAATCTGGTGAGTTTTATTCTGATTCCTTTTTTTTGCTCTTTTCTTTACAATTTCTACATTTCCAATAGTTCTAATCGGTTCCCTTCACTTGGTTACTTTTATTGAGTTGCATAGGTACGTCAAGCTAGTTTGAGAACTCTTCTTCATCGACAAGCTGACGAATGAGAAGGGTTGTACTCGAATACCCATTTTCCACACTAAGGTACACAAGGTGATCACTTACACAGTCCGCATTTTATTTTATTTAAATCAGAGCCCAAGGCTCCTGGAGACAACCTTTCCTCACTTCTACTTCATCCCATCTCTTATTTTTAGTTACTTTTAATTTTATTTTTTTATTCTCTCCCACACAACCTGAACTGTTTCTCTTGCACCCAAGTGATGCCGTGGGTTGAAAGTTTAGGGATCAATGTGAGTGTGGGCTGAGGTAAGAGTTCCCCCTTACCTCACCCTTGCAAGGTGCTCACCCGGAACCCATTTTCAGAGTCAATAGTAAAGTGTTTGAGCTTCACCTCGAGCTGATAGAGATTAGCCAGATGGGTGATTGGCTTTAGTGTAGGTGAGAGATTGATAGAAATGCATGCTCTCCAAGCTAATCATATATGATATGATTTGACATTTCTAAAAATATTTCATTAAATTAATTAGGAAAATCTTCATTACTAACTCTTATTAGATGTATATATCATAATAAAGTATTTGATCACATGCAATGATGATTGAATCATGATAATGGGATTAATCATCTAAACGTATGTTATCTAAATATTTCTGTCTCAAGGATCCTATGACTAGGAATATTTGGTATGTGACTAGGAACATTTGGTATGTGATCTAAATCTAGGTAACTATTCGGGCATGACAGAAACACCAAATTTTGGGACTTCTCTGGGACTCTACCAAGGTTCAAAATTCAAATAGTTTGTGAAGTTGGAAAGCCCTATAACTAGATTCTACTAGTATCAACTAATCTCTAATATGCATCATATACAAATTATGAAAGCCTCGACAAAATAGACGTTTGCACAAATTTGGGACAAATAAAATACATAAAATAATGGCGATGCAATGTCAGTTTTGATCGAGACTTGAACTTAGCTTTGATACCTCTGTAAAGAATCATCCTATAAAAATGCAACGTCAGTTTTGATCGAGACATGAACTTGGCTTTGATACCACTATAAAGAATCAACCTATAAAAATGCAATGTCAGTTTTGATCGAGACATGAACTTGGCTTTGATACCACTGTAAAGAATCATCCTATAAAATTTGGTGCAGTAGAAGTGATGATTTCTATGGATTTATATTGATCTTGTCTCAATTGGAACCCAATGACGAAAACCAAAAACCAATCTCTACGAGCTCAATTATACCTAATAGGGATTCATCAAATCCCATGGTGAGAAATAAAAATAACTTCTTAAGCCCTTCAAATCATTCAAACATTTGGTCTCTTGAAGTATCCACACGAACTTCATTCATAGTATATTCTCCCTTCGCACTGCCCTCGATAACTCTTCCAAAATAGAGATCTACCAGTCATAGATACCTTCTAGAGAGGAGGAGGTAGAAAGGAGGCTGAGGACATTATTTCACCCTTGGCCTGATAGGGTTTGGCTGAAACTATTGGTATTTATAAAGAATATAAAATTTTTCATAAAAACCCAAAATCTTCATAAATTATGCCCTTGTCCTAGTACTTATGGATAAGTCCTTTTGTATGTGACCTACTAGGCCCAATAGCTTATTTAGTTAAGACCTAATTAAAATAAAATAATTCTATTTAATTAAATTAAAATCATTATTAGATAATATCTTAATCAATTTACTGATCATGAAGGGTACAAGTCACATCCCATGATCCTAGATAGCTATGGGGATAATGTTATCTCCATTGAACCTTTCCATTATTAGTTACTATATGGATATAAACTCTTATCTATTCAATGTCCTAGTCAAAAAAGAGTATAGCATCAACTGTTAACTCCTTAATGTACCAACTCTATATGATTCTGTACTCGAAATTAGATCAACTGATAAACACACTTTTTTCAATTATCATCTCTACTCTAGTTTGAGATTTAGATTACTATCTCATAGGACATTCATTGTCACTTATCGAGAGTGCACAATCTCATGTTGTCCGCTCAATTGTCTCCATTAGGTTTTTTTTTACCCAATCTATTGCTATACTAGACCATCTAAATGATGATTTATAAGTCAATGGTCAAATCATAAGTTCCACCCATCAAGACATATTTGACTATTGGGAATTGGTCCAATCAGATTGGCACAGCCGAAAATTTTCGATTCCTCGGATATCATTGTCTTAGTATTGATTGGAACTGGACAACGTCGCCAAAACTGATATTCGAAATGATTTCTAACACGTACCTTTATGGGATTCAAATAATCCCTATAGATCAGAGAAGATCGAGCATTCTCATACTCATTCAGCAACTCAAGTATGTGGTCTCTAGTCGTATCCACACGAACCGCCTCCATAGTCGGGTTCTCCTTCATGTCGGACCTTTTGACTCACCCCAGATGAAGTCCCATCGACTCTTGACAGCCTCCAACATGAGAAAACGTGAAGGAGAGAGGTAGAGACGAATTTTGTAGTTTTGGCTTGTGGGGCTCATGCTCAAATCGCTATTATATAGAGAATTTGGAGTTTTTCTCTATATTTACACCCTTTCCCCCAAACTTATGGATTAGCCCTTATGTGTGTGGCCTACTAGGCCTAATTAAAAGAAAAACTTCTTTTAAATTAAATCTATTATCTTATAATCAATTTAACGGCCTTCCAATCATGAAGGGTACAAGTCACATCCTATGATCTCAAACGATTTCGGGGATGAACTTCTCTCCAAAGAGCCTTTCCATCATCGGTTACAACACGGATATAAATCTTCGTCCATCCAATGTCCCGGTCGGATAGGAGTACGGCATTGACTATCAACTCCTAAATAAACCGACACTATAGAATCTTATACTCGTAATTAGATCAATTGAAAAACCCTTTTCCAATTATCCTATCTACCTTAGCCAAGGGTTTAGAGCACTATCCATAGGACATTCTCTCTCTCCTACCAAGAGTGGACGATCTCCTATTGTGCACTCAATTGTCTCCAATAGGTTTCCCATATACCCAATCCATTAACTATATAAGAACACAATACTAAGTGATCCATAAGTCAATAGTCAAAGTACATGGTATGCCCAGCAAGACATCTTTGGCGACTTAGGTCAAAGATACAACTGTGCAACTGTGATGATAAAATACCCTGATCGAAAATTTGGTAAGATGCCATTCAGGGATTCTATACTTAGTCAGTTCAATGAACTCATTCCTCTAATGAGCACCTATACATGTATCTCAGTGTCCTCACACTGATGACCAATGAGATCGGTCATTCTCATCATATGAGAAAATATCGTATACGCTAGTCTTACCAGATCCTTGATGTCCCGTCTCGAGGATCCTACGACTAGGAACATTTAGAGTACATGCTTCTAGATGATTGATCTCATTATCATAATCTCATCATGATTCAACCATCATTGTATGCAACTTAGGACTTCATTACAATAGACGCATCAAGATAGTGCAAGTAATGAAGATTATGCCATTTATACTGAATAAGATATTACAAGAAATGTAAAATCATATCACATATGATTGGCTTATAGGGTATATATTTCTATCATTGACAACTCAGGTCAAAGATCCAACCATGCAACTATGATGGTAAAAAACTCTAATTGATAGTTCGGTAAGATACCATTCAGGATTTCTAATTCGGTGATTTTAGTGAACTCATTCGACTAATGAGCACCTGTATGTGTTTCTCAGTATCTCCACCCTAGTGACCAAGAAGATCCATCATCTTCATCAAATAAGAAGACATCACATACACTATTCTATTTGGATCCTTGATGTCTTATCTTAAGAATCCTATGACTAGGAACATTTAAATCATATACCTATAGATGATCGATCTCATTATCATAATCTCATCATGATTCAATCATCATTGCATGTGATCAAGGACTTTATTATGATGTATACATCTAATAAGAGCTAGTATCAAAAATTTGCCTAATTAATTGATTAAAATATTTCTAAAAATATCGAATTATATCATATATGATTGGCTTGTGTTTTATCACTATGTACCCTTCTGCAACTAGCTCCTTTGACCATCCCCTATGGGTCCTAGTGGATCTCACACACAGTCTGCCTGTCAAGGCCTTACCTTTACACCAATGTGACTAGGCCTACCATGCCAACTGCCATCTCACTGTCTTTTCCAAAGTTAAATTATTCTACTATTTTTTGTTTGTCCCACGTGGGTTATTGATGATGGAAACAAATTTGTTGACTTAATGTATAAACATACTCTTGTTTCAGAGATGATGAGAAAATACATAAAGAAAAATGAATTAAAAAGTCCTTGCAAGACGAGATTTGCTACAAATTTTTTTGATGTTATAATAAATCATTGATGTAAAAAATTATTTTAGAATTCTTATAGCATCTTATGAATGAAAAAGTTTAAATTACAGTAGATTTCCATTTTAACTAGAAGCAAGTTTTTTCATTCAAAATGATTCATTATGGTAAGAGACTAAAGATATGATTTCTTGATCCTATTATTTGAGTGCTTCATTTGGTTGATGGTGATGGCTCAACTGCAAGATATTTGTATGATGCTATGCAATGTGCTCGAGAGACATTGAGGTGACATATGGAAACTACTGAATCGAAATACAAGTCAATACTTGAATTATTTGATCAAAGAAAAGATAAAAATAGATTTCATCCAATTCATGCACTTGTTGCGATTCTCAACCCAAACTAGTTTTGTAGAGCATCATTTGTTGATAATGGAGACAAAAAAGTTGGCATTGATAATGTTTTGAAAAACATGCTTAAAGAGAGTGAGCGAGTAAATTTTATCAAGTAATTTATGGCATGCCATAGTAAATCTAGAAATTTTTTACCTACATTAGATTGACATTGATGGAAACTAATCATCCATGTAAAATTTTCATTCTAAGATTACTTTTTCTTTTGTATTTATTA
This sequence comes from Cryptocoryne crispatula var. balansae, assembly GCA_036172225.1. Classification (NCBI taxonomy): domain Eukaryota; kingdom Viridiplantae; phylum Streptophyta; class Magnoliopsida; order Alismatales; family Araceae; genus Cryptocoryne; species Cryptocoryne crispatula. Next base: position 27,752,579 of record CM069927.1, read on the forward strand.
GTACTATTTCTCATTTTATGTGATTGTAGATGTTTGATGGGATTACATTGGAAGCAATGAACATTTTTCTATCATCAAGAGAATTGTTATACAAATTCTTAGCCAATCTTATAGCTCATTGGCTTGTGAGCAAAATTGAAGTGCATGGGAAGTAGCTCAAACAAAGAAAAGAAATATGTTAGCTCTAGAAATGTGATTTAGTTTATGTGAGGATAAATTTTTTGATGATGCCAAAATTTAATGATTGTGAATAAGAAAATTTTAATTTAATTGATCTTGACAAAATTGATATACTTGTCGATGATTATGTCATTGAAACACGTGAAGGAGAAAATTTCTTGATCAATAATAGTCAATATGAAGACTCAACTTAAGATCTAGAGAAAACTCAAGATGGACATTATTTTATTGATTCATTTATTTAGTTATAAAAGAATTGTGCTACTTATTTTAGATGAAATTACCTTACTTAAGTCTTCTCTTTTTTAAATCCATTGTTATGATTATTGTCTTTGGAGACTTATGTTTTTTAAAATGATGTTTATTATGCATTTTGAAATATTATGCATTGTTGTGATTGTTAACATTGTAAGTATATAATTTTTAGGTTTTATATGAGAGTTTGTATGATCCGTATTTTTTATATGTATTGTAAAAACATGATTGTATAATACTCCATACATATAATATATTGAAATTTGATATGTCCGAATGCTTGACCAAATATTTGATCATCTTCATACAATTTATAAAAAAATGTATTATATCCAACCTGTATTTAATTAAATATGAACCAAACATGCTATTAACTTGTGTGCATTAGGGACTCTACTCTCAAGCACTAGTGGCAAATCCTTGCATGAAACTCATATAGAGGGGCTTGTAAGATTAACATTTTATTTAAGAGTTTATCAGGCCAGTCAGTATATAATAGAATCAAATTCAATATCATTTGAAGTTCATATCTGACACATTGTTAGAGAGTTAACACTTAGACTAATATACAGTTGAAGGTTAAAATGTCGTAGCGCCTAGTTATATCCAAGAAAGATATAAAATGAGACAGAAAAGTAATTGTGCTTTTTTTGGACATAGATTATCAGTTATTTTGCTCTTAACAATCACAGAATATTCTGTTAATTACATGCTGCAAGAAATGGATTGAGAGTCCTGAGATGCGGCGACGCATGGTGCATCCGGACGCAAAACGACGAGTTTTGAAAGCTACAGTAAGATCAAAAGTACTGAAATCTCTGCAAGGGCGTCCCCCTATCATGTTTGTTGAACTGCTCTATCAGCATAACTTAGCGCGGTGAAAGACAGCTAGCAAAGCTCGTTAGGTAGCACTGGAGATAGAGCTCTCATTTCACCAATACTGAGAAGAAAGCTTCGACATGCATCCTTATTGAAACCATAACACAGATCACGGTGTCTAGCGTAGCGCCATTGCCAACCACACTAATCCCCACTTGTGTCTTTCTCTGTACATCTGTCACCTTGGATTCTTTCGGCCAACGCAGCACCTGGCCGACGCCGCCTTAATTCATGCTGTAAATGGTCTATTGTCTTCTCGTCCTGCGTGAGACGGGGACGCCTGTCCTAGCCTCCTCTCTTCGTGTCTCTACGTGTCACCGTCACATCTTGATCGTATTATCGTCTGGAATGGGCAAAATCAGCTCATCACCGTGGTAGCCCTTTCTGGCTGTTGTACTCTCCCACTGTCGACGTTGAGAAATATCCCAAGATAATGTGAAAATTAGGGTTGTAAACAGATTTGGATCTTTTGAAATCTTCATTCTACTCTACAAAAAATTCATAGATTCAGAATTTATTTTTGTATCCCATAAACTAAAAGAATACATATTTATTTTGATAATTTATCGAAATTAGAATCAGTTGATCCTATTTTTTTAAAAAATATAATTTTTAGATATATAGTAAACAGTTATAAAATACAATATATAAATGATCGGCAAGAATAAAATTTTAAGGAGAGTCGATCAATTTCGAGTAATAATATGTAGATTATTAACTAGTTTTAAAATAAATATAAATATGTGGTTCGGATTCGGATACCAAATTAAGAAATCAAATACAAATTGTAGCATAGTGATTGTGAAATTATCAAGGATAGAAACAGCTTAATATTCATAAAATGATTCTGGCTATTAATTCTACCCGTCCGCACCCACGGTGAAAAGCTATTGGCGGGAACGGAGGCTTTCAAGCAGCTGGCGAAGTTGGCCGTGCATGCTTGTCATCCGACCGGGTACGTTACATGTGGCCGGGGGTGGGACAGCGCTGTCCGTCGGCGGCGACACAGCTAGTCCTACCCTATGCGTCGCACGAAGCGTCCAGTCGATTGGACTGTTCCGCCCTGTCAGCCTGCGTACGACGACGAATAGACCGATGAGAAGGTGGCCGTATTCATTTAATGATTTGCGAATGAAGGTAAGTAGCACGTACGAGCTTCCGGCGCATTATCGTTTGCTGCATAAGAAAAGAAAAAGAAGGCGATTAAAATGACGGTGCAAAATCTAACCCCAGGAAAGATACACGTCCTTGATATCCTCAAATGATATCATGCATGGACGGTTTCAAAGATTGAAAGGCCTCTCGGGTTTCAAATGAAATATGCTAACTGACTCAAAATTACGATGTTAGGTTAAAGAGATCCACATTTTTAAGAATAAAAATTATCTCTCAAGTATCTAATATGGATTATCTAACTAAATCTAACTTAAACATTTCTTATAAATCAACATACAATGCTCATATATAAAAGTTTTCTCGAAACAAATTCTTACATACATATTTTTACTTCTTAACTTGTGACCCTATAATCATCCATTTATCTGATAAACTACAAACCGTAAGATGAAATGATTTAGGATAAGAAATAGAATTAATTAGGAAGAGAAAACACTTAAAATCGGTGAGTTCTGATGAGACTAAGATTACTCTAATCAACCTAGTAATAAAGATAAATTTGACCTAGCTAGCTAATCTTAGTGAGATTGGGATAGTGACACATTAAATAACCTAGCTATAAACCCTCAACCAACACATTAGCCACCGCCGATTCCATGGATGTACTACCCTACACCCAAACAATTATTGTCCCCACCCCAGGCACCTTGATGGCTTGATCGTGCCTACACGTAGCTGCTTCCACACCAACTTGCACATGTTTGCTAGTCCATGCTAGACAATATGCCAGGCCCGCCAAGGCACAACTTTGAGTCCACAATGAGCAATTTGAATCAATCATTTAAATTCCATATGATTGTATAATATCATTACATGCATATTATTTTATCTTATTCAGATTTGCTTATGAATGAATATGCTTAGAGCAGTGCAGGCATGTTTGCAAGATGTTGGTCAAAAGTTCTAGCAACTATGGGTATGATGTGTCTAAAAGGTTTTGTTATGTAAAAAAAATGTAAAGAGATGTAATATTCCATATTTCTTATAGCCCTATTTAGGTTATTATCATTGTGATTTTAATTATTTCTGTTGTGCTCAAATTATTTTTAAGGAGTCTACATAGATAAGTAAGTGGTTTTATTAGCGTGTCCTATTAATTTAGTAGATCATTGTATTTTATTTATATTAGGAGTTAATTAATTTTTTAATCTCTCTCTTTTTCTTTTATCTCTCCTATTTATTCTCTCTTCATTCTTATCCCTCCCATACCCTAGCTACCTTGTCTGCCACCACCTTTTTTTCGTTCCTTTTCTTCTCCTCGTGAAGTCAGCCGGTACCTTCTTTTTCTCCCTCTTCGAACGCTCCTTTTCCTCTTCTCAGGCACGCTGCCATCGTTTTCTCTCTCTCTCTCTATTGCCATAGCTGTGCGTTGCCCGCCAAGCGCCTTCCTACCCTCACCAACTCTAGCACCGTGCATCGTCGCCTCTCCCTCTGTGTGCCGCCTTCACCCAGTGCCACCGTGCGCCCTAGCCCCCTTGACCATGTAAACACTTCCTCTCTCTCTCTCTCTCTCTCCTATCTATTATCTTCTCTCTCTTTATTATCTTCTATCTATCTTTCTTATTTTCCCCTCTCTCTCATGATCGGATGGTTTATCTCTATATTTCAATCTCTTATTTTCAGTAATCTTGGTAGAAGATGATACCTTGTTTGAGTGGTTGGGTTTGTTCACTGCGTCGCCGACGCCCGATATTAGTTTCGATTATCAATCCTTAACTTTTTCTGTGTCGATCAGATAGGCACTCTGGACATGTCTACTATCATTAAATTTATATATTTATATCCTTCATGATTAGCGGTGTTAGCATTGCATTAGCCGGGTTAGCGTTGCATGTTATAGTTTACTAGCACGATTAGCGGTGTTGTTCTCTTTTGTATGTAATACGGATCGTGTTAGGGTGATAATTATGTTGTCTATAGCATGTTGATTGGTAGATTTTAGTTGGGCATATTCCTTTTCAGTTTAGCATGTATTTAGCTAATCCTTGTTACCCTTTTTGAGTTAATCTCATTGTATGGGTGTGGTGATAGGTTAACAAGATTAGTTAATGTCTTAGTTAGCATTATTAAATGTGATTTTGGCTATGTTATGTTCTTTTAACCAGGTGGTAGGGTTTAGTTGATTGTGGTCTTATCATCTCATGTTGAGTTAAGGTTGTTATGTCATGTTAGTTTTTGTCTATGCATGTCGTTTTATAGTTCTAGCATCATAAATAGGTTGTTTAGATGTTGTTGATTATAGTAATTGCATTGGTGGTATATTTGTCATGGCATGATATGGTTTATGTCATTTAGTTTTGCATATTTGTGGTCCTAGCATGGCATGATTTATGTGGATGCATGATGCATTGAATGTAAATGGAAGATTGAGCTACACCAGAATAGTTAGTCATCACCTAAGGGCAGCGGGGGGTTAGAACCGTCTGATGCATCCTTCAATCCCAGATCCCATGGGTATCCTACGTGCCGCCACTGCCTAGGTGCACAATGGGATTTTGTTTAGTTATATGGTACTGTTATATATGGTAAATCTGGTGTTAGCTAGTTGAGGTCACAAGATAACACATTTCTTGCTAAAAAAGATTAGAGGATAGGTGCATCTGTGTGAATGTGGTCCTTAATTAGAGGATGGGTGCATTTATTGTATGGTACTGTAGAGGTGGTCTAGTGATGTGTTTTATTTTGTCAAGTATCAGGTTATGCTGCATAGTGTATGCATGGTTTGTCTCATTTGTAGTGATTTCATCATATACAACACGTAGTTGGTGTTCATGCATTTGTTATACCTTTGATCCAGGTTGTTTTTAGGTGCCTATAGGTGCTAGTTGGTCAATTTATAGGTGTTGGTCGATGTGATTATACATACTAGTTGGTTGTGTAAAACATGTGGATTAAGTCAAATATTTAATAGATTAACTAGTTCTATACTTTTATACCCGTAGGTCTGGGTACCTATTTATTTATCATGTAAGGCTGCTTGGCTATCCGATTTGATAGATGATGGGTGTCTACTGAGTCATCATACTCATTCCTATCCTCTTATCAATTTTCAAGTAATCAGGTTTAGCACGACAAAAGTGTGGTGGTTCGATTTTCAAGAAGATAATTAGATGATTCTTATGTCTTAGATGGTGTATAGTTTTGTTTAAATTGTAGTGATTAGCTATATATTTATTTAGAATGTGTAATTTATAAACTATGACCTAATTTGTTTTCACTTTTCCCAAACCAATGTATTTAAGGGGTTAATTTCCCTAGTCGTGTCGCCTGATTATTCCACTATGCATGTTAAAAATCTGGAGCGTGATAGAATCTGCGAATCTTACATACTATGATTTATCCTAGGTGCATACCTAGTTAGATATACTTTAAAATTAATATAATTATACTATCATGACACTATATGTTTTGATCTAGTACCAGTTGTGTATGAACAGAAGATTCAATTCCTTACAAAAACCATGATATGTTGTGTAACAAAAAGTTGCTCACTAATTACAAATTAAGCATGTAGTGGTAGCTCTTCTTTATACATTATTAAAATGGCTTGGAAAGTCTTGGCATTTGTTAGCCAAGAAAATGTTGAAGCTAAATAGTCCATTACAAGGTGTCCCTAATTATGTGCAATACATTTGTGACCAGTATAATTTTTTTTCCTTGTCTTAGTTATTGCATCTATATGAATTAGAATATCATCATTGTAATGATTAGAAGACAATACCTAACAGCCTGTTTGGTAACAGTATTATGTAACTGTATCAGTATTAATTTTAAAACTGATATTGATACTTTGTATCAATGAGTGTTTGGATACTAATATTAATTTTAAAACTAACAGTTAAAAAAAATATCATTTTTAATACAGGTGAAGACCTGTATTAAAAGTGATACAATCTCCAGCAGAGAGGAGCCGGAGCCGGTGTCCCCCCCCCCCCCCGCACCTGCGGACAGAGCCCCGCGGAGTCCCCCGTCACCCCCCCCCCGCCGAGTCCCCCGTCGCCGCCGCGGAGAGAACCCCCCCCCCCCACCGGAGTCCCCCGTCGCCCCCCGCCGCGGAGAGAACCCCCCCCCGCCGCGGAGAGCCCCCCCGCCGCCGAGTCCCCCGTCGCCCCCGAGAACCCCCCCCCGCCGGAGACCCCGTCCCCCCCCCCCCGCCGCGGAGAGCCCCCCGCAGCCGCCGCAGTCCCCCGAAGCCCCCCCCCCCCCCCCCGCGGAGAGGACCCCCGCCGGAGACCCCGTCCCGCCCCCCGCCGCGGAGAGCCCCCCGCAGCTCCGGAGTCCCCCGTCGCCCCCGAGAACCCCCCCGCCGGAGACCCCGTCGCCCCTCGCCGCGGAGAGCCCCCCGCAGCCGGAGTCCCCGTCGCCCCGGAGAGCCCCCCTCCCCCGCAGCCGGAGTCCCCGTCGCCCCCCGCCTGCAGAGGACCCCCGCTCCCCCCGCCGGAGTCCCCCCCCCCCCCGCTCCCCCGCCGGAGTCCCCGTCGCCCCCCGCTGCGGAGACCCCCCCCGGCTGCGGAGTGATTTTCGTCTTGGCGTTGTATTATCAAACATCTAATATCAATTTTAATATTGATATAACATTACCAAACATTTAAAAAAACTTAATACCATCACTTTTGATATTGATATTACATCTTCTTAGAATATCAATATCAAAATTGGTATTGTATCAATTTTGATACTCTAACCAAACAGGCCATAAGAGATCAATAACTAGAGACGATAACATGAAGATAATTATGCGTAGAGAGAAAGTGAGAAAAATTTGATACTTAGCTTGCTTATATATGGTATGACATAGAACAAGCTTAAACTATTTACTTCATCAAGATTTTACGATTATTTGATTGATAGAAGATAGGATTAATGCTTGTTAAGCCACATTATGTGACTCACAAGCATTTTTTAATAAATGTGACGATAAATTTTAAGATAAACCCTTCCCATTGGAAGTCAAAGAAGCACAAGAAGGAGACCTAGAATCCAAGAAGTTCTAAGAACAATGATCTCCACCTACTACGTTATTATATTTGCATTTAAACATGTTCACTATTTTCTAGATGTTGACTTATTTTCTAGGACCTAAGTATTGCCATGCACTTATTTACTTGTTGATGCCAATATTATCTAACTTCGACTATTATGAAAAATTTTAGTTAGCATACTTTGTTATTCTAAAGCTCTTTATATATATATTAGGTATTATTTTCCTATAATATTGTCGAACAAAAAGTTATCATCTATACTTTTCTAAAGGGCATGACATAATATCTTACTCCATTCTAAGAATGTTTTTATCCAGATAACTACTGTTGTATAAATAGTGTATTTTATGGAATGTCATTTAAACTTGAAAATTACAATATTTGTATAGTTCCCCTAAGGTGAGACTGTATTTCAACCCAACTATTTTCTATTTATTTTCCTTTTCCTATGCCTTGATGATAGCTCACTCTTAATCTCCTAGTGCTTGCACATTGATGCTTGAGGACGTACATATGTTGAAGTGTGCACTAGTGATAAAAGCATCCCATTAAAAAAGAAACCTAAAATAAAACCTACAACAGCACAACGAATTCATAGAGTTGACATTTGCAATTAGACACTGGAGGTCCAATTATGCCACCATCATACTACCACTACAACAATGTCGGATATGGGCAAGGGCTTATGTTCAAGTATTTTATAAATTATTCATTCAATTCATGAGTTTAAATATTTCTCATTTCAATTTTCTACTATTTTAAGTGATTACAAAAAAGTGCATGAGTGCATTTAATTGAGGGTGTGCCAATTGTAAGTGAAGAAATTACTTAGCATTAATTGTTGGATTGTTGGATTTATTCATAACTATCACTATAAGAAAATTAATCTTTACCAACCAAAACACTACTCATAGATAAGAATTGGTAGGTAAATGTATCTTTTACCTACCCTCTATACTTAATAAATAGTGGTCTATAGATTAATATATCAATATCTATGAACTTCGTACCAACTCACCTTTGTAGGAAAATGTTATATCAAATAAATTGATATGAACCATCTATTCATAATATATTTGTAACAACCAACTAAATCAGCTGACTAACTCAAAAACTATGCTACTTCCTAAGATGTCACTCATCCTTCAAGAATTGCACTTTTAACTTTAGTGTTCATTCAACTCAACTTCTAAAAAATGGTTAACCGGTGTTGTTGGTAGTCCACTGATTTAATCTCTTAACATATTCATAAATCGAGGAGTTACAATCTATTCCTCTTAAAGACTTGATGTCCTCATCAAGACCACACACATCATATTTCACATACCCAGGCGAGTCACATGGACCTTCCGGCTTGGTCATGCTTTGATGCCATTTGTAATAACCAACTAAATCAGTTGACTGGTCTAACAACTATGCTACTTCCCTAGAGGTCACCCATTCTCCTGGAATAGAATGCTTAACTTCAAAGTTCTTTCAACTCAACCTCTGAAAAATAGCTAACCAGTATTGTTGGTAGTCTACTAATTTAATCTCTCAACATATTCACAAAATAAGGTGTTATAATATTAATGGCTAACATTTACCCACCAAAATTGATATATATTAAAAACATTAACCCTCACACCTCGGCCCCAAAATCCTAACTCCCACCTATGAAACCACATCTCCCGCTCATGAAGTCTCCTCTTGGCTATTGATCAACCGCACTCCAGCCATTGAAGGCAAATGGGGTTTCTTGATAGCATCAGTGGAGGAGGATAAAAATGGCTATGATAGTAGGGTTTCTTCCATGAAAGTGGTCATCTAGACACTGTGCAGTCAGTTCATGGTGGCTAGGATTCCTTAGTGGTAGTGACAATGGAACTCTAGATGACAAAACCCTAAACGGGAACAATGGTGTTGCTTTTATCTTGGGGAATCCGATGGCTTCCTAGGACAACCCCTCTCTCTTCTCTGGCAACTTCAATGGGCTCAAGTGACCTAATCAAAAGCTTAGAATGGGAATATTTGGAACCATTTCTCAAGTTTGAGTCACCACCTTAGCTTACCAAAGAAGTCATCGGAGATCACCACCATCCTCTAATTTGAGGACGTCATCCTGTGCAAAGTATGAGTGAAGAGAGGTTGTGCAACCCATCCAAAGAGCATCTCTAAGAGGGTAATTAAGCAGTAACAACCGATCTTCTAGTCTCCTCGATGTCCTTCCATCGGCATGATTGATCCTATTCTTGAGCTATCTAGGCATGCTTGCCGTCCTTCCCCCTTAGGCCATGAATGATGATTAAAATGTTTCAGGTGAAGAGGATGCGCATCAATGAGAGGATGAAGAAGTTGTAGGAGCTCATCCCCATCATGGAGAAGGTCTATACAAGTCCTCTATGTTTGTCAACATAAATTTTTCCTCTAGAGAATATCACTACTAGTTAGTTTCAACATTTGCTTTTCTACTTCTTACATTTATTTTTCATGTTTCTTGTCTGATTACATTTAGGATGGGAATGGAGCTTCTTTTTGCATCGCTTCTTCGTACCTTTGGAAGTTATCTCCAGTATATTTTGAGTTTTTGGCTTGGAAGTGATGATGTTTTGTTGTCTGGTCTGTTGGAGGTCCACAGATGCAAAGGGTGTGGACAACTGCTTCCCAAGAGCCATTCTTCCCCAGTGAATGAAAGAGAAATTGTATATTTTGATATTAATGAAGCTGTAGTGCAGATGTTAGGGATGATTTTTGAAGCCAAAACATTGCTGATCTTCGGTAGGATTCATATGTCCTTGCAACCTGCGTTATTCATCTAACAGTGGTGACTTCACACACAGACTGCCACATGGGACCTCAGTTGCATTACGTTTGCCATATTCTAATGTTTTATGGATTTTCAAGTGATTAACTTTGGTGATGAATGAGATGCATCAATCATAGGCCAGATGGGATGCATTGGACCGAAGCAATCTCACAAAAGAGAAAACACATTGGAAATATTGAAGGTACATACTTTTTGAACATTTGATAATTTTCTTGATCTATTTAATGTTTAAATGGTAGCATTTTCACAAACTTTGGACATCTAAGAAAATGAGTTTCTATATATATTTACACAATGCCCTTTCTTTCTTAATGCCAATCTTTAGATAAATGATGCTAGTCATATCGATGAGTGACAACCTTCTAGGGTCAAAACTAGCTCTGGACAGTTAGGATAACCAAATGCAAGATTTAAAAACATGTATAGCTTTTATGATAGGAGATACTTCTATAGATTTGGTGTTCTCTTATTTTCTCTCTGATGAGGCATACTTCTTTTTGGATGCCGTATGATATACAAATTCCTTACCCATGTACACTTCTGTATATCCTTAGTGGCCTGAGCCTGAAAAGGTACATCCATGTAGTCAAGGTCCATTGATTCATGTGGTTTCTACTGAGGTTTATGCAAAAAATAGGTGTTCCCATCAATATAACATCTGATAATTTTCAGGGCATGATGTGTCATTTTTGTGTTGGTTGTCATGGTGCTGAGATCGTAATTTTCGTGCCTCTCACCATGAAGAAGATGCCTGTGGATGGTTGTTTATCAATTCTTCAATGTGGCTTATGGCTATTGGCAAGTCTCTTTGAAATCAATTTTATATCAAGAAACAAAGTAGGAAAGGCATGTTTCCTCTCCCAGATTTTTTTTAATTTTTATTGAAATGCATCTTCTTTCTATGAGGATTCATGTCATGTTATCCATTTTCAGGATACCTTTGCTAGATCTGAAGATAGAAGTTAAGTATCAAAATAATGATCACAATGCAAGTGATTACTGAAATACAATCATTTTATAGAGACAAAATAAAACATGGAAACAAGGTCTGTTTTTCTGCCATGAGTGGTAGCCAGTTATTTTCACTGATTTTATCCCATGCTTGACACTAAATTTCTACTTCTATTTTCTAGTTGTCTAACATTTAAAAAGTTTATCGGAGTATACCTAAAATGCTTTTAATACATATAAATGACTAAGTTAGTCAAACATAGATAGTACCACTAAAATTAGGTATAATTCATCTTGAACTACAAATAGGCCCTGTGTCCTCCATGTGTTTCATGCCTGATTTATTGCTTAGCTAGCAGATTGACTCTAGATTCAAGATTTCGTTGGTTGGTTAGAGTGTATTTTTATGGTTAAGTTCCATATTTAAGTTTTAGATTTACTTATCCCAATTTTAGATTTGATTCTCGTTTCAAATTTCACCAATCTATGAGTTTGAATTTTAGGATATTTTATTAGTTTGCAGATTTTGCAAAAATTCTCAAAACTTTATATTCTTGAGTCCTTGACACATAGGTAATGTATAGTAGGTTTGAAATATCTTGGTTTTAAAACAAAAAATCAATTGGTTTTGCTGGACACACGACCTCCCACCTCCCCACCCCTTCATTGGTGTAACCGCTACTGTGGTTCCCATCCCCTGCATCCTGCATTAACCCCCCGATCGGATGCGCTCTCTCTCTCTCTCTCTCATTTCTCTCCCTCACTCTCCCCATCCCTCTTCTAGATGCCAAGAGCCTTGTCAACCGCCCCCTCACCGTCACCACCCTCTGGACTCCCCTTCTATGGTATCTCCGCCGCTGCCATTGAACATCTCCCTCCTTGCTGTCATGGCTTTTGCCATCACCAGAAGTCCCCACTGGAGCCACAGCCTTGCCTTCGATCACTGCCTTGGTTGCTGTTAGAATCCACCTCTGTCACCTCCCCTATCTCGATTGCCGCTGCGCATGCATCCGACCAAGCTACTGGCTTGAGCCAGGCCTGGCCACCCAGCTCAGCACAACTACCCACCTCTATCTAGCTGGCCAGACCACTGGTCCAGCCCCAATTCTCCTATGGTTCAGCGATTCACCATCGGCCAGTTCAACGTTTTTTCCAAGATTTATTTAATTGTGGAAAATGGAGAAAAGGATAAAAATACCAAAAATCCCAAAAAATTATTAGAAGGTTCCAAGTAGGTTTTCCAATCTTATATGATTATTTAGAGCATGTATGACTTTAGTAGAAGATCTTTGCTTTATATTTGGCTTTATAAAACATAGAATTATTAGTTATGTACTAGTTTGAATCTAGCTATTTGAAATTATGTATTTATGCTTGAAAAATATTGAAATCATAAAATAACACTATTTGAAACCTGTTTATGTCATATTCTATGTAGAAAAATTAGAACCTCAATTAATTAGTTTATGTCAAGTATGAAGTAGGTTAATTGTCTTGCATAAGTTAGATAACATATAGTTCATCCTGTTTGATATTGCATGCATATCTTTCATGTAAATCTTGTCTAATTATGTTTCAAATCATAAATTATGTCTTGCATGGTTTGGTTATGTCCATTTGGTCATGTATGGTATGAGTTTTGTTTAGAACATGTTACTTAGGTCAGTTTGTCATAAGTTTTGTCTAGATTATTGTATATGTTGTATTTTGTATGAAGCGCATTGAGACTAAATAGTTACATCTTGTATGCATGGTATGAATATGAATATGATGAATTCTTTCTAATGGCATGTTATGAAAGTGTATTGACCTATATGTTAGTCAATGTCTCATGGGCAATGGGAGACGTAGAACAATATAGAGTGTTCATCGATCCCGGATACTGTTGTTTACTCTAAGTGACACCACTTCCTAGGTGTACTATGGGTTTAGCTTAGTTATGTGTTACTACTATATATGTTAGAGCTAGTGATGCATTATGTTCATGTGAAGTGTGAAAGCAAGATGACAAATTCCTTGTTATATAGTTTTTGGTTTAAAGAAAATGAAATATGCTTGATGATATGTCATGTAGGTATGTTAGTGTCATGGTATGTCTAGAAAAATCAAATTTATCTATTTATGTTATTGTCATTATATGTCAAGTTCGAGGTCATTTAGAAGGTAATTGTCTAGTTTGTGTAGTCTAGTAACCTTTGCTTGGTTATGGGCTTGTGAGGTAAATATAGAAATCATTATATAATTTTAGTTATGCTTCAAGTTAGATATGTTATGTTTTATTGCTTGTTTATACTAGCTATCTGATTGACAAGAGAATGGTGTAAATCCTACGGAGTCTCCAAACTCACCCCTTTGTTGTGATAATCTTTCTAGCAGGTTTTGAGGAACTAGAGCTTGAGATTGAGGCTCAAGTGGAGTAGAAGGAACCAGAGTCTCTTGCGCTTGGAGCGGAGTGACTCTCTTTTATCTAAGTTATTTGTGTTGGTTTGAATAAATTTGTTGTTGTACATTAGTCTTATGGTTATTTCCTTTTATCTTATTAGAATGTGTAATATATTTGCTTTAAGTTTGAGTATGAAGTCTTGTGTAACATTGGACCTTAATATTGGTTTTAATATGCTTGTTTGGGTTGTGGAATCCGAGCGATGGATTTCATCCCACTATCACAATGTTTAGCTTTTCGCTATGTAGTTGTGATAATGTTGTTTAATTTTTGAGTTGTGATAGGAGTTGGTATTAGAGTATGACCTAGTCAGAAGGTCTTGTTTGACCTGCCTGGGTTGATAATATTGGCTAAGAAAACAAGCATGTTTAGATTTCATTGATGTTGGGGTATAGGTTATGGAGATGCCATGGAGGAGCGTGATGCTGCCACCGACAAAGGCACTGAAGGTGATAGCAGGTTTGATGTGGCCACCAGAGATGTTGGTGTCCATGGTGACAATGACGAATGGGCCAAATGCGTGGGCGAGGGAGGCAGCCACCAGGCTCGCTAGCATCATGCTTCTATTGCTAGTCAATGTAGCTGCATATATATATGTTCATTGTATGTTCGGTTCGGTGGCAAGAGATGTTAGCTACAAGCGCACACCAAAGAAGAAGAAATGGGTGAAGAGAAGTTGGGGTACACATCGAAAGCCATGCCGGAGCCTTGGCTGGTGGAAGACAAAGATGAGGGTGGAGAAGAACTCAACAAGGGAAACCATGAGGGTGTTTGTAGGGTGTCTAGGTGTACCCTCCTCCGTCCTTCCCACGGTGATACAAGAGATCTGCATATCCCCTCCGCCTTTCTTCTTCTTCTTCTAGAGTTCTCACTGGCTTTTACTCTCTGCGTGCAAAGACAAAGCTTTGTGGTCCCGCTCACTCTCCTCCTTTTAAGAGCATCAATCCCAGCTACTTTGACTTGATCAAAGAAATTATATTATTCATATTAAATATATATTATTTATATATGTATTTTAACTTGGCATTATCATGAAACTTAGGAAAAATCAATATTAACTTTATCCATGTGCCGCCTCGAGACTGGTACTATTTATTTTCCCATGAGTTTAAAATTTCAAAATTCATTGAATTTTTGCAACCAAGCCTTGGGTGCATGAGTCCTAATTTAGGGTGCATCTATGATGCTCACCCCAACTTCATGTCTAATTGTCAATTTTTAGTTTAGTTACTTGTTTCTTGTAGGTGAATTCTTAAATGTTATCCATATTTGCAATTAAGCCAATTTGTTATGTCTACAGTTTGCTTACCTTAGCATCACTTTGCAAGGGAGTGATATAATGCAGAGCGGAAGTGAGCACAAGAAAATGTAACAATGTGAAATGGTGATGGACTGAAAATGTGATACCAATGTGTGATTTAGACACACATGGTCAAGCCTAATTGAGTAAGGTGGACACCACTGTAGACACACCAAATTGGCTTGATTCGGAGCCCCAGACTCTTATTCCATGGGCAATATACTTTATTTGACCGATTATCTGATTCGTATTACCTCGTGGAGATGAGCTAAGGATGCTGGTGGAGCCCCTTGTGAGTTGGGAATGGACCGATGATTTTTGAAACAATGTCGTAACCTTCAAGCGAGAGCCACACGTGAATTGTGAAAACACGGAGCTTGCTCGATGACCAACCTTGAATAGTCCTTAATTGAAGGTCTCGGGAGTCCCGCATGTGTTTTGTAACATTCAGGGTTTCTGGGAAGTCATTTCGGTAGTCGTCAGCCAATGACGGCTTTCGTTACGACTTTTTTGATCTGCACTGACACGGCTATCCTGAACTACGCGTTAGGCCTTTCCAGTCATCACTGGGTCTTTTCGGGTCATCCAGGTCGATCCTAGCCGTATATTTCATCAACCGGGGCCATACGGCCATTTCGGTCGATTTTAGGGTTTCACGGCTTTTCCGAGTTTCGGTTCACGTTTACCGGGTTAATCTCAGATTTTTCGATGATTTCGGGTTTTCCAACCATACCAGACTTGTTCGGTCATCATTTTAAGTCATCTCAAGTTGACCCAAGATTCTTTGACCGGAACCGTGTCTTTTCGGATCTCCGCTGCGGTTTTCGGCTTTTTGCGAAAGGGTAAACCAGTAGAAAGTCCTGTGTGAACGTCTCGGGAGTCATGCCGAATGGTTTACTGACTTGAGGAGGTGCGTCTTAAGGCCCTCTTTCCAACGCAACAAACGGGAGCCGAATCGGACATCCCATTTGTAACTTACGGCTCACGGAACACGCACAAGAGAGAGTGTTCCACGCCCCCGCTCCCCTTGAAAGGAGAGGGTGCGCCCCTGCGTGCCCTCCACCCGGGGGCGCGCTCTACGCGCCCTCATTCTAGGGGCACGTCCTGCGTGCCCCCTCCTCCTTTTAAATGCGGGGGCGCGGTCAGTTTCTGATTTTTTGTAAGGTTACCATCGATTATTTTCGATTATTTGTACCGCGCTCCCGGTTCGGGGGTGCGTTATGTTTGTCAAGTTGATTTTTTAGCAATTTCCGGAAGATTTTTAGCAGTGATACGCGTAACTCGCCCCCACTTCCTTTGAAAGAGGGGGGCGGTTGAGGGTGCGCCCTGTGCTCCCCTGGTTTGAGGGTGCGCCCTGCACGCCCTCTCCTCCTTTGAAAGGCGGGGGCGCGGTCGGTCCAGTTTCCATATTTTGCACCGGTTTCCATTCTCTATAAATTGAGGGCCATTCTCAATGACCCAAGGTTAATACCCCATACCTAGCTCATCCTGAGGTCATCCAAGCTCTCTCCCAGGGCCATCCCGATGTCCAAAGCCTATCCGACCTCGAGAGATCGATCCCGAAGTGAAGGAGAAGCCCAATCCGTTCGTTCTGCATCAACCGACTTCATCGGCTTCTGTAGCAAATCTGGGGCTCCTGATGCAAAAGTCTTCAACATAGGATTTGTTCCTCTCTTCGTCCTCTTTCATTTGAAATAGTGGCACTCGATTCCGACTTACCGTCTGGTCGTGGCGATTGCTGCACTGAGGGCGCGCCTCCAGGTTCTGTTTTCCACATCTGTCCACTTCAGAATTTTTACAGGCTTCTAAAGACAGATTCCAGAGAAGTCATCAACATAATAACTCTTCCTCTCCGAGTCTTCTGTCTACTGCAATAAATAGCACTCAATTCTGTCATTGGTACTGCCCGTGGCGATCTCTGCACCGAAGTTGCGCCTGACAGTGCAACGCGCCCCTGAAATAAGGGTGCGCAGACCGCGCCCTCACACCTAGGGCGCGCCCACCGCACCCTTAAACCTAGGGCACGTTCAGTCTAGTGTGCTGTCTGGTCATATTGGTGATATCTTCTTCATTTTAGCTCCGATTTGAGCCGTTCAAGTTTCAATGTCTTCGTCATTCATCCAGGATCATTTTATCATCATTTTATTTAGTTTTTGCATAATTTTATATCACAAAAAATACACAAAAAGGGGGTTAAGGCTCACCACGAAGCCGGTGAGTCCAATTCCAATTGTGCCTTTCTCATCTTCTCTCTACAGTTGCTACACTTCTCACAAGTCTAATCAAACTCTTCATTTGTTTTATTATCTTAAGTTGCATAGATTGATCAAGCTAGCATCGGTTGGACTCTCCCTCATCGGCCGGCCGATGAGGAAGAAGGTTTAACCCACATATCATCTCCCGCGCTAAGGTACACACGATCAACTCATCTCTTGATTTACATTCCATAAAGCGGATCCCGCAGCTCCTGACGACCACCTCTTTTATGTTCTAAGTCATTCTATTCCTCACTCTTCTCCCACATGACCCAAACCGTCTCCGGTGCTCGAGCGACGCTGTGAGATGAAAGTTCGAGGATCAATGTGAGTGTGGGACTGAGGTGAGGACTTTTTACAGCTTTCCAAGTGTCTTCCGATTCACTCCCCTTTCCCCTATTCCATCTTCACCTTTTTCTTGAGGTGCCGATACAGAACCCATTTTTGGAGTCGACAACCACCAGATTTTGGGACTATTGTCACATCCCATCAAAACCATTCCAATGATTGACAAGTTAGAAGATGTGTCTTAGGCATAATTTAAGGTAGAAAGAGAGCCAATCATATGTTGGTGAAACCTCTGATAAACACGTGGGTTTATCTTCAGTTAGAGGATTAAGATATATTATGAGGAAGATAAAGGTAATTATAACATGGATGATCTTCCAAACCCCGCATCCATTCTTGATGCCAACATTCCCTTCCATCTTCCAATTCGTTGTTCATTGTATGAGGTTGGAGAATCCTTACATTCACCACCACTAATATCAACTTTCTATGATAGTCAATGAGTTGAAGATCAGATAGCCCTTTGTCAATAGTCACTAAAAGAAAAAGCGGCAACTGCAATAGTTGTAAGCTATCTCAAAACAATGAAAAGGCCATTGCAGATAAGTCTATTACCAATGATTTAAGCAACCTGCTAATTGGAAGTAATTGATGCTAAGCAAAGCTCGAATGAGAATCTAGTCTTCAACCCAAGAATATTCAACCACCTCAATTTGAAAGCCATTAAAAATCAACGCAAATTGGTTTATTTAGTTTACTAGTTTGGTTTGATTTGAAAGACTTTACAAATCAAAACAAACCAGTTTACCTATTTGATTTTGTTTAAAAGACCTTAGAAATGTAACAAGACAAGTTTACCTGGTTCACCGATTTAGTTTGGTTCGAAAGGCCTTCAAAATCATTTTGTTTGAAAATCCATAGAAATCAACTAAATTGGTTTAACACTTCGGTGTCCAAACGCTTTGGTTTAGTTCAGTTAACTTCATCGATCTTTCCAATTTCAATAAACACCCTTAGTTTTCTTTAGTTTATTCTAGAGTTAAAAAATATATTTTTTATTAATTCCAAATCTAAACTTAGTCAAAAAAATCACATTCATTTAAATCTTAAACTAATTTCATGTAAACTGTATACCACCATATTAAGATAGACCCTAAATGGCATTCTATTTATTGATTACATGTCTTTACATATATTTAACTTTGTGTAGAATGTTTTTAACCATCTTTGTTTGCTTGGTTAGTTGACACATATATTAATATAACATGTCCTATGTAGATGGAAATTCTAGCTGAGTTCTATATGTTCAACATGGTTGTTATGTTATAAAATTGTGTAACTCAAGGGTAGTCTGTTGCTCATCAAGAATAATAACCATCACATATAAAGCATGTATTCTTTCTATTATATAGAATAGGTTTTTGTCATCTTCAAAATGGGGAGGATTATTGAATTTCATCAATATGTATATATTTGTTTTGATGATGAAAAAAAAGAAATAGGAGTGCATAAAAATACGTGTAAATCAACTTGTTCAGTTGTACTTCTCACTTTCTACAGCTTTACTATGTATCAATTGGCTTATAGATTAATAAGGTGTTTGGTTACACAATAAACTTTTATAAACTTTCATCGTAATAAGTAGTATTAAAATTAAATGTGAACTAGTCAATGACATAAAATTGTGATGGTTGGAGAGATGTAATAACAAAAAATAGTGGGTACCATATATGACCAAACTAAGTGGGAGACCACAAGATAAAAAAGGAGGCAACATCCTCTTTTCTTGTCTATGAAGGAAATCACTTTAAAAACATAAATTTGTAGTTGCCAAACACCATTTTTAACAAGTTTTATTACAAAAAGCATAAAATTTTAGTAAAAAACTCGATTTATCATGCAACCAATCAGCCCGTACGTTTGATTGAATGAATTTTCCAAATTTCTTGGATTTAGGTTCTAGACAATTTATGTCGACTGACCTCGATTGACCCTACGATTGATGTTTCAAGAATTCCTTATGTTATTAACTAGGGGCATATTGTTTGATCGACCAACCAGACCAGTCAATCGAAATTTCCTGACATGTTGTACTTGGAATGCTAGGCACTCTAGTTGACCAATCCAAAATGCCTGGTTAACCAAAATTCATAGAATTGAATGGCTAAAAAATGCTCTTTCTCTAGTCAATAATTGATATGAGCTCAGCTGGCCAGTATATCCAATAAATGTGAAATCATTTCAAAGAAGAGTTTGGTCCACCGAAAGTACCACACTAGGGAAAGTTGTTATTGGCGACGGGTTATTGGTGACGGGTCAAAAAAGCCGTCGCCGACAACGTTATTTGCGATGGCTATTATTAAGCCGTCGCGAATATCATGTAAAGTAGCGACGGCTTACTAAGTCATCGTGAAAAACCTTTTAAGCGACGGCTCCTAGCCGTCGTTAAAGAGTTTACGGACCCCATTTGACCGTTCAACGGTCGGGAATTACTAGCGATAACTTAGAGTCGTCGCTAATAACTTTCTACAATCGAAAGTTATTGGTGACGGCTTGTTAGCTGTCGCCAATGTAACTTAATGCACCATTGGTGATGGCTTCTAGCCGTCGCCACTATTTTTTTTATATCGCGCCCGAAGCCTCCCTTCTCTCCCCCCGCCGTGCCTTGTGATTTGTCATGCCCTAGTATCGGAGGCTCCTGTGCTAGACGCCCGCTATCGCCACCGTGCTGCTGCTGGCGCTGCCCGCTGCCGTGCCTCTGCCGGCGTCGCCTGCCACCGCTGCCGCTGCAGCCTCCGCCGCCGAGCGCAGCTACCTCCACCGCCAAGTGCCACCACTCCTCTGCTAGGCGCCGCCCACCGCCACCATCGCCCCTACCGCTTGCTGCCGCTGCAACTGCCTCCGCCGCCGAGCGGCTGCCCACCGCCGTCACCTGCCGCCGCCACTATAGTTGCCTCCGCCATCGAGTGGTTGCCCGCCGCCGCTGCAACTGTCTCCGCCGCTGTAGCTGCCTCCGCCTGCTGCCGCTACCACTGCAGCCTCCACTGCTAACGCCGCTGCTCCTCTGCTAGCCACCGCCAAGCGCCGCCGTCGAGCACCGCCGCTACTGCAGCCCCCACCGAATGACCACTTTTTAGGTAACAAATAATTTCTTTAGATAAATGTAGTATTCATTTAGATAAATTGATTAGAACAAATGTGGTATTTGTTAGTTAAATGTGTTGGCCATTATTTAGGTAAACTCAAACAATCAAACCAATTTATTTTGAGGTTCTTTTTAGTGGATTCAAAGCTTAGAAAAAATGTGGTATTTTTTGGATATCTTTTTAAGATGAGAAAAAAAAAAGGACAATCCGGCATCGGATTGGGCAAAAATCCCCAAGTCTCAATCCGAAGCCGGATTCGTCAATCCGAAGCTCGTTCCGAGTTTGAATTGGGCAATCCAGCATCGGTTGGGCTAAAATCCCCAAGTCCCCAATCCGAAGCTGGATTCACCAATCCAAGTCCATTCTGAGTTTGGATTAGGCAATCCGGCATCGGGTTGAGAAAAAATCGTCAATTCTCCTATCCGAAGCTAGATTCGCCAATCCGAGACTCGTTTTGGGTTTGGATTGGACAATCCGGCTTTGAGTTGGGCAAAAATCCCCAAGTCTCAATCCTAAGTCGGATTCGCCAATCAGAAGCTCGTTCCCAGTTTGAATTGGGCAATCCAGCATCGGGTTGGGCTAAAATCCCCAAGTCCCCAATCCGAAGCTGGATTCGCCAATCCAAGTCTGTTCCAAGTTTGGATTGGGCAATCCGACATCGGGTTGGGCAAAAATCCCTAATTTTCCAATTCGAAGCCAGATTCGCCAATCTGAGGCTCGTTCCGAGTTTGGATTGGACAATCCAGCTTCGGGTAGGGTAAAAATCCCCAAGTCTCAATCCGAAGCCAGATTCGCCAATCAAAAACTCTTTCCGGGTTTGAATTGGGCAATCTGGCATCAGGTTGGGCTAAAATCCCCAAGTCCCCAATCCGAAGTCGAATTCGCCAATCCAAGTCCATTCCGAGTTTGGATTGGACAATACGGCATCGGGTTGGGCAAAAATCCCTAAGTCCCCAATCCGAAGCCGAATTTGCCAATCTGAGGCTCATTCTGGGTTTGGATTGGACAATCCGGCTTCAAGTTGGGAAAAAATTCCCAATTCCTCAATCCGAAGCTAGAATCGCCAATCCGAGGCTCGTTCCGGGTTTGGATTGGGGCAATCCTACTTTGGTTTGGACAAAAATACCCAATTCCCCAGGAATGCAACAGATTCACCAATCCAAGGCTCGTTTCGGGTTTGAGTTGGGCAATCTGGCATCGGGTTGGGCAAGAATCCCCAAGTCCCCAATCCGAAGTTGGATTGCCATATCCAACCCCGTCCCGGGTTTGAAATGGGCAATCCGGCATCGGGTTGGACAAAAATCCTCAAGTCCCTAATCCGAAGGGTTTCATTGCCCAATCCAAGCCAACTCGGGTGGCATAGGGTTTATTTAAAGAAAAAATTATGTTCTTCGATTGATTATATGTCTGACAGTATATATATTTGTTTTTTACCTTGTTGTCAGAAAGCTTCAAAAGACTTATATTCACTTGAAACCTTCTTCCTTTGGAGGACGTCCGGTTAGAGTAATAAAGTTATTACATTGTCATTTATTTATTTTGAGATATTTTTATTAGAAGAAATGAGTTCATTAGACAAATCTTGGATGTTTATTCGTAATAGATTAGATTCTATGTATGTACGAGCGGTCGAAGAATTCCTAGACTATGCTTTTGATGATTGTAGGACACAATATAGACATGGACAATACAAAGATTTAAGACAATGCCCTTGTAGAGTATGTTGCAATACATTTATTTTAAAAAGAAATATTGTGAAAGAACACCTAATATGTGATGGCATATGGTTAAATTATCAAACTTGGATATGTCATGGTGAATTCGAACTTAACTCTTGCAATGAGGATAACACACGATTAAATGAACGGCAAGAGGATCACATAGAGGATGATTTAACGGAAATGCTCGAAGATATTCAAAACAATGAATTTTATACCCGACATAATGAGATGAACCAAATGAAGAAAGTTTACAATATTTTAGATTATTAAAAGATTCAGAAACACCTTTATATGATGGTATGAAAGATGTATATAAACTAAAATTTATTTTAAAGTTGATTCAACTTAAGTCGATGAATGGTCTCACTAGAAGATGTATGGATACGATCATATCTTTATTTAAGGAAGTGTTACCTAATAGTGCATGTGTTCCCGATAATTGGTATGAACTTAAGAAAATAGCTAATGAATTAGGACTTATGAAAAAAATTCATGCATGTAAAAATGATTGTATTATTTTTTGGAGAGATAATAAAGATGAAAGTGTTTGTCCAAAATGTAACACATCTAGATATAAAGATGATCCTAAAAGTAAAAATAAAAGTAGCACAAAAAGTTTAACATTATTTCCCATTATAAGATAGGTTGCGCCATCTATTCATATCATCCAATACGGCTAAGTGGATGACATGGCATAGCCAACCATGGTCATACCAGTTGGCTGGTGAAATACGTCATCCTTCCGATTCTCCGGCTTGGAAAAGAGTAGATAAACTTTATCCAGATTTTGCGTTAGAGAAATGCAATGTTCGGCTTGGATTGTCTTCAGATGGCTTCAATCCATTTGGTAACATGTCTTCAAAGTACAGTGTGTAGCCTGTTATAACAATGGTATATAACTTGCCACTATAGATGTGTATAATGGCCACATACACAATGATATCAATGTTAATACCCGGTCCAAGAGCTCCCGGAAATGATATCGATATATTCCTGCAACCATTGATAGAAGAGTTAAAAGATTTATGGGAGATAGGATTGGAGACCTATGACACAGCAAAAAAAGAAGTTTTTATGATGAGAGCCATACTTTTGAGCACGATAAATGATTTTCCAGGATATGCAAATTTCTCTGGATGGAGTACTAAAGGGAAATTGGCATGTCCTATTTGTAATAAGGAAACACATTCTCTTCGACTTGCTCATAGTCGTAAACAATGTTACTTGGGTCATCGTCGGTTTTTACCAGTAGCACATCGGTGGAGAAAGAACCAATACAATCATCTTTTTGATGGTCGTCGGTGTCCGAAGGGAACACCAAAGTTGCTTACAGGATATGAGATATGGAGCCAACAAAAAAAATAGATGTTATTAGATTTGGAAAACTATTTAAGAAGGATTTAGAAAATTTAGGGAAGAATTTGTCAAAACATAAAAATTGGAAGAAAAAGAGTATATTTTTTGAGAAACTTTCATATTGGTCATCTCTAATCATTCGACACTATTTGGATATCATGCACATTGAGAAGAATGCGTGTGATAATATATTAGATATTATTAACATATCAGGAACTGATAAGGACAACATTATCTCAAGGAAGGATTTAGTAGATTTGAACATTCGTCCAGAGTTACATCCATATGAGAGTTCATCGAGGTTTCCTGATGCAGTTTACAAGCTTAGCAATGAACAAAAGTCTAGAATACTTGATTTCATTAAGAATATTCGAGTACCAGATGGCTATTCCTCGAATTTCATCGATGGTTCTATATTCAAACCAGTTGGTCGACCATTGAAATGTAGGCGAGTGCCTAAAATTTTGACGGAAAGAGAGCAAGAGTTAATCCATACATATGTGTTGAATCAGAATTCTGATATTGATTGTTTTTGTCAAGATCATAGAGATGCTCTTAATAATGGATCAACTATGGAAGAAAACTTCTTGGTGTGGTTTAGATCACACATTTTGGAGTTAAAGAATATAAGTTCTTCCAGGTACACGAAGGAGTTTGATATTTTATCACTCAGTCCATCTAGATTTGTATCATCACTATTTGGATATATATGCAATGGATTTAGGTTTCGAACATTCGATTCAGATTAAAACAAATCAACTCAACTATGTGGTGTTCTTGTCAAGGACTAGCTCCAATCTGGTTGTGACGGTTATTATGGATGGATTTTAGATATACTTGAGATATCGTTCGATAAGAATAGTCGTTTAATAGTTTTTGAATGTGAATGGTGGGATGTGTATAATAAGGATCGAGGTTTTAAACTTGACGATTATAGTTTTATATCATTAAACACACAAAGAAGATTAGGGACTGATGAACTGTTTGCACTTGCAAGTCAAGTGGAACAAGTATTTCATGTGGATGATAACTTAAATAAAGGTTGGGTTTTGCTTGTAAGATCTTTACCTCGTAACTAGTATAATATTACCGAAAATGAGAGTGATGATGAATTAGAACCATATCAAGAAGAACTGTGGACATACCTATAACATTTGGTGTAACTGATGAAGAGGTACAACTCCAAACAACATATCCATTAGAAGTAGAAATTTGACAAACCCTATCCAAACAAAAAATCCAAACACCTAATCCGAGGCTAATTTGGCCCATCCAACCCGGTGACGGGTTTGGATGGGGCAAATCGGCTTCCGATTGGGGAAAAAACTCCAAACACCCAATCCGAGGACGATTTGGCCCATCCAACCTGGTGACGGGTTTGGATGGGGCAAATCGGCTTCCAATTGGGAAAAAAATCCAAACACCCAATCGGAGGCCGATTTGGCCCATCCAACCCGGTGACGGGTTTGGATGGGGCAAATTGGCTTTCGATTGGGGGAAAAAATCCAAACACCCAATCCGAGGCTGATTTGGCCCATCCAACCCGGTGACGGGTTTGGATGGGGCAAATCAGCTTCCGATTGGGGAAAAAATCCAAACACTTAATCTGAGGCCGATTTGGCCCATCCAACCTAGTGACGGATTTGGATGGGGAAAATCGGCTTCCGATTGGGGAAAAAAAATCCAAACACCTAAATGGAGGCCAATTTGGCCCATCCAACCTGGTGATGGGTTTGGATGGGCCAAATCGGCTTCCGACTGGAGGGAAAAAATCCAAACACCCAATCCGAGGCCGATTTGGCCCATCCAACCTAGTGACAGGTTTGGATGGGGCAAATCGGCTTCCGATTCGGGAAAAAACTCCAAACACCCAATCCGAGGCCGATTTGGCCCATCCAACCTAGTGACGGGTTTGGATGGGGCAAATCGGCTTCCGATTGGAAAAAAATTCCAAACCGAGGCTAATTTGCCCCATCCAATTTTATAAATGGTTTGGATGGAGCAAATTTGGTTCATATAGGGTGTTTTGGTTTTTTTTACCCAATTTGATGCCGATTTAACCCATCCAAATCGGTGTCGGATTAGGTAAAAGAACACAAACACTCATAATTCAACTCAAATTATATCTTGTTATTATATGATAGATGAAGGGTTTCAGCAAGAGCCGTAAGACGTCTCAGGGGGGTACAAGTACCATCGCACGGGGGTTGACCACAGAGTCACTCAGGTCGATCTCATGCATCTAGAAATCGATCCCAGTCTACTCCTTCCAGCTCTAGAGGTGTTGCATCACAACCACCTTTAGAGGCACCCTGTGAGCCTGTTCCTCCTCAGGCGACACCTTCGGATGGAGATAGTCCATCTTCACATGCCTCAGGTATATGTTTAAATATTTCTAATTATATCAATTGCTTAAGAAGTACTTTGTCTCTTAACCAATTTTCTCGCTTTACATGTAAATAGTTACAACTGCTCATCGTGGGAGAGGTCCAGCTAAAGCGATGACTGTGCGAACTCTGGGACCTGATGAGTCATTTAACGTCGAGTTAGTAGGTGGCTCAAGTGTAGGATCCCATGGTCAGGAGTTTACATCCTATCTTGGGGTATGTAATAGAGTACACTATAATTTATGGGAACAAAATTACATGACTCTCCTACAGGAGAAGAAAGACGCGATCTTTCGTGATCTCGAGGTAAATTTAATTTTTGTACTCTTATTTATACTTTGTTGTCTTGATTCTCATCATTTTTTTTCATGTAGCAACACTTTACCTTTGAACGGAGTGCATCTATAGATGCACAGATTTTTAGACATATGAGCGAAATGCAAAGAAAGCAAAGGAGCCATTTAAAAAGAAGGGTATGTTTTTAATTACAAGTAATGTAAATCCTCATATTCCTTATTAACAATATTTGTATTCAGTATTTTGTAGGATGATCATTCGAGGAGGCTGTAGCCAATGTTTCTCGACAATGCAATGAGGAACAATGGCTAAATATGTGCAATTTATGGGCTCGAGATGAAACTAGGGTAAAATAAATTTTCATTTAAATGTTTTGGTTCATTTTAATAATGTTTAAAGTTATTAACAAAGTTTTTATGTATAAATTAGTAGGCATTGAGTGAAAGAAATCAAGAGAATAGGAGTAAGTTAACAATGCCGTATAGAAGAGGAAGGACAAACATCCACGAGTTAGAGAGAGATTTTGTAAGTATGAAAATTAAAATTTTAATTGAATTCTTTACTTTTCATGTAATTTTATATCTTATTGTTTTTGAAAATGTACAAAAAGAAGGACGTCGCCCTATTCATCCCGAGGTTTTCCAGATGACTCAAACATATGAAGAGGTAGATGGAGTGATCATCTGGAATAATGACCAGAGTCGTCAAATGATGGTATATATCGATACCAATTTGATTTCTCAATTTTTTTTCATTTAATACCCACATCTTTTAACTCAAATTCTCATTGTAGGAAAATATGCAACAATTGATGAATCCCCCAGCATCCAATTCTTCTGATGTTGGGGTATCTCAGCCAGTCACTCAAGAGGAGGCTTTTGTATCCGTTTTCGGTAGAGATAGACCGGGACGGATCATATGTGGTGGGCGAGGTGAAACTCGCAACACTTGGTATGGTGGGTCCAGTGGAGGTTCTTCTTCCTCCACGACCTAAGAGGTCCAGGAGCTTAGACAGCAGGTGGAGAAGCAAGCTCAGGTCAACGTCGAATGTAGATCTGAGATTTCTTCTTTGAAGCAACAGTTAGACGATCAACAAAGGTCATTTCAAGAAACTGTCCTATGCCTGACACAAATGTATGAAGAAATGAGTCAAAAACTCCCGGCCAATGTACCATCCACATCGAGGCAACCTCCAACACAATCCCATCAAGATGACGACGGAGACGATGATGATGAAGAGTCCGAGGATGATGATGAGGAAGGATCGTTTGAAAATGATTGATAATTTTATTTTTTCTCAATAGACAATTCATTTTTGTACTCTTTTTGTCCAAAACTTATTATGGATATTGTGTATGTGATATATTGTGTTATGGAATGACATTTGAGATGTGTCTTTGGATGTGATGTTCAATGACATGTGGTTTGATTGTATTGTGGATTGTTATTTGGTTTGATTGTACAAGGTTGTGATTTAGAAATTGGGGTGCTAAATGTGAATGTAAGTATACTTTGTGTTGTGAAAATGTATGAATGTGTTGATGATAATCATTTTCACAATATATATTCATATATGGACGTAAACCTGCATGAATCCGGTGAGTAAATTAAGTTGTTTTTTTTTTACATTACATAAGTATTGGCGATGGCTGATTGCCGTTGCCAATTTGTTTTTGGTGACACCCGCGGGTTTGAAAACCCAGCTTTTGCGACAGCTTTTCAAAGTCGTCCCAAATATAGGTATTGGCGATGGCTTTAAGTCGTCGCCAATACCGCCACCGGATTCGAAAGCACTTATTGGCGATGGCTTAAAGCCGTCGCCAATACCTATATTTGGGACAGCTAATTAGGCCACTCGCTTATATTTTTATTAACGACGGCTTAAACCGTCGCCAATAATGATAGGTGGCAATGGCTATCAAGTGTTGCTTACAAGGTTATTAGCGACGGTTTGGTCAAAGCCGTTGCCAATATTATTGGCGACGGGCTTATTTGCGACGACTTGGCGACTGTCGTGAAGCCGTCGCCAATATGTATTGGCGACGGCTTTAGAGTCATTGGCGACGGCTTCCGGCCGTTGCCAGTAACCATATTTCTTGTAGTGTACCAAGAGTAATTTTTTGAAAAACTAGAATTTAGTAAGCCGACAGTCAACCAATTCTTCTATAAAGAAAAGGATATTATTACTTGATAGGTTAGCCTTGGTCTACCGAAATAATCAGATCAGTGATTCGTAAATTTTTATTTTTAAGAGATTATGTAGGATCGGGAAAGGGACGTCTTGAAAATTTTATTTATTATTCATCATCTAAGGAAGTGCATCATGACCTCAAATGTTTAGATCTATCCAGAGAACATAAGAGTGACTCTAAACACAAGCCCAAGACACTTATATATGCTTAAAAGGCATAGAATGGTGCCCCCTTCACGATTCTCTTCTTCGAGCAACATCTACAAAGTGATTTTGTGAAGCCTACCACTAAAGCATACAACTTTTGAAGGCTCCCTTGTTCTCGATCTTGTGCACAAGA
Organism: Cryptocoryne crispatula var. balansae; assembly: GCA_036172225.1. Taxonomy (NCBI): domain Eukaryota; kingdom Viridiplantae; phylum Streptophyta; class Magnoliopsida; order Alismatales; family Araceae; genus Cryptocoryne; species Cryptocoryne crispatula. Next base: position 27,781,532 of record CM069927.1, read on the forward strand.
GAAACTTGTCATAGGTTTCATCTATTTCATCCTTTGTGCCAGATTGTTCTTGACTTCCATATTCATTTTGATTGTTTGATTAAAAAATTGGTATGTGATGGATTATATCGAGTGTGTAGGTCGATGGTACTCTGTTGTGACGTGTGGACAAAAAAAAGTGATTGATCCCATGTTACTGAGTTTAAAAATCCTCACACCGGCATGTGAGGTAGTGGATGTAGGTTCAGTGTTGTCATTACTCAGTCAGAACCAAACCACTATAAATATCAGCACTCTTTTAGTGTGTTATTCCATGTGTTCTAGACCTTCAGACAAGTGGACTGAAATAAATACTTCATCAGATTTATTCCTTTCGATTACCACACGGAAATCCATTTTTAAATGGAGAATTTAACCGGAGGCCAAGTTTACAAATATCAATTCAGTGATAAGCCCATCGACTGAATTGTGCTAATAAAAAATCAATTTATGAAATTGTTACAACTTTCGCCCCAACTTGGATGATAAGTGTTAGATAGAGCATGAAAAAATCTTTTATACCCTTTGTCCACCGTTTGGATCGTCCATTAGGTTTCATGATGTTCAGATAAAAATTTAAAAAGAAATAAATATATATCAGGAAATTGATGTCTAGAGTCCTCTGTTAACGGATCGCAGGAAGTGAAAATATCAGATAAAATAAAAATAAATAAGAAAAAATGATGCTACAACGTCTAGACATATTTATATATATATAAATGTAAAAAATATAAAAAATAATAAAAATTTTGAAAATTTAGAAGGAAAATTTATTTTACTGTCCGGAAATGGTCCTGCATATGTAAAAAATTCTCAAAAATTAAGAAGAAAAAATTACACACAATTAAAATTAGAATATAATTACCCAAAAATATAACCGATGTCTGTGGTAAACTCTGTATAAAATTTCTTATAATAAAAAATATAAAAATACATTCCAATGTTATTTGTTCAATATTTGGACCCTGTAATTTTTGGAAAATGACAACAGTAAATAATGCCACATAAAAATTACTTTATGAACATTGCACGGTCTAAAGAACAGAAATCCTACGTTAAAAAGCATACTACGGATGGGAAGATAATTTGTTGCTGCCGTAGAAACTAGGGTTCGAAAAGATAGCGTCGGGAAGAAGAGCCGCCGTGGTTAGGAATGTCCGCCACCTTGAGAAAGAAGCACTGCCCGAAGATGGTCCACCGCGAGGAACTGCACGCAGAAGAAGCTTCGCAAGAGAGCACAACAAGATAACAGGCGAGAGAAATGGGCGACAGAGCCGGGTGAGAGAGTTGCGCAGCGAGTTCGGACGTGATAGGGCAAGGGGGTAAAACGGGGGAAAACAAGTAAACGAGACGGTGGCTTAACAGACGATTCGACGAAATGAGTTTTTTGATATGGGTTTTTAGTTGACTGGGTTTATTACAAGCAGTATTTGGTTAATGGATTTTTAATTAAACTCATTTTAATAATTGGGTCTAATTAATTTTCCCTTTTTAAATTGTCATAAATAGCTTAAGTTATTAAGCAAATCCAATTCATCTATCTATTTGGTTTTATATTGGATTCAATAAAGAACTCTATCCCTTAATTAAAGAACTCATCATGGTGAGGTTTTGCACTGTGCAGAGTTGGATATAAGAAGTTAAGAGAGGGTTTCGGCTAGAGCATTTGAATATATATAAGCATTAGAAACACCGCCAATATGCCTATGAAAACATGAAACAAAGAAGATCGTTGATGTGGGGCATGTCACCACCTCGATGACACTGTCAAATGAGCAGCAGAAAATCATAAGATTAATTAAATTTCTCAAACACGCAAAGTGCTTTTCAGTACACATATATAAGCCTTCGGGGACAGAAAAAAAAATAACTTGCTTCTAAGAGTTGAACATAAACAAGCATGGCCTAGTACTGCCGACCTTGAGACTTCTGGCAAGCCTCCGCTGCAATGGCCCCGTCAAGCTTCACTTGTTTGCTGCTGTCCAAGTTTAAACCAAAGTGGATACGAGGGAAATGCGCCCACTGCAGGAGACAAAGAACTATGTTCTAATTGAAAAGGCAGGTGTATTTTAGTACTAATTGAAGGATATCCCACGAAGATTCAGCCTCCGCCTCCCACCTTCTTGTCAAAGACAAGGTTATAAAACAATACCATGAGGCTCGCCAGAGAATGATTTCACATAACCTGATTGGGAAGTATATAACTATTGAAACAACTACTCGAAATAGAAGATGTCACTAAGAATTCCAACATCATTTAGTTACCAATTGTCCCGTATAAACTGCATAAAACGCCTGAATTAAGGTTGCTTAGAACATCAGAAAAACAAGTGGTAACTATATGCATTGATGAAGTAGCTGGCATCTCGTCTGTTGGAACTTGGCCAACAAATGCGCGGTGAAATCGAGTGAAAGGTCGCAGCCATTCACAGCCGCTGCAGGCAACTCTGAAAATCGTGGAGGCTGGTGATGATTAGTACGTGCGTTTTCCTTTTAAATGGCACATTTTTTTAAAAAAAGTATACAACTAACACGCTAAACAAATTTTCCGCAGAACAAAGACCGACTTTCACCTTAAAACTTAACCCTAATGTCGGTGTACATTACACTGGTCTTTTTAAAAATATATATATCTCAATTAAAGTCAAGAAAAAAGTAACAAAGTGGAGTAAATAACATTGACTTTAAGAGTGAAGCACATGCCGACTCCTAAAATGGGACCAAACACAAACCCACTATATGATTTAAAAATAGAAGACATTAAAATATAACATAAATAATTCAGATAAGATAACTTAGACTTCAATATTGGACCAACTAAGGAAACCTTTACATTGGTTGAACATTCTTAGTCCCAACTTTGAAAGTTAGAGAATCGATTCCGGATTTAGTATTCATTTAATGGGTGAGGGTGTGTTTGCAAGTCAGAGTATATAGCTCATACTTATAAAGTCACAGTTTAAGCCATACTTCAAGGGGTCGGATGTTAATATTTTAGGATAAAATCGGTGTTCGGGACACTAACTTTAACTAAAGACAAAAAATACCTATCATTTAAAAAAACTGAATAGCACAAAAGGCTAAAACGCCTCTATATATGAGGCTCCTATCCGAGATAGGCCCCTCAAGTTCCTCACTAGAACATCTAAACAAAAATGACACCGCCAACCCCCTCTGATCTCTCTTTCTCTGACAAACATCATCTGTAGCCAAAACTAGAAATTACTTCATTGATCAAGTATTTTAAATATTTCCCGGGTGGAGGTAATAGCCCAGTCCCCATTCAGAAACATCTACAACCTCCAAACCACTTAAGTGATGATTTAGTAATGGTTCAATGAACAGCTACCAAAAAAGGGCTAAACTGCTACCATCAGTAACAAGTTGTATTAAGTTCAGCAGCGTGTTAGTAAGGTGTCGGTAATAGTTCCACTCGTTAGGTAGTGAGTTAGTAAGCCGTTGGAAATGGTTCAGCCCTTTTCAATAGCGAGTTAGCATGTTAGTGAACTGTTACCAAAAGTTATAAAAAAGGGTTGAACTGGTGCCGATGCCTTACTAACTTGCTATCGAAAAGACTGAATCATTACCAACGCCTTATTAACTCACTATCGAACTTAATACAACTCCTTACCAATGGTAGCAATTCAGCCCTTTCAATAACGGTTCACTGAACTATTATTGAACTACCACTTAAGTGGCCTAGGGTTTGTGGTCATTTCTTATTGGGGACTGAGGCTATTCCCTCCATCGGGGGGATTGAGGTGATATAGACTTTGTTAGCAACCATTTTGTTTGCCACCTTGTTGAAAAAGATAATCCTTTCACATCCTTGTTCATCATTCTTACTTAAATGCGGATTGGGCAATATAAAATTAACTATAATGTATGAACAATGAATAACACAAGAAGTATGTTCAACCATATATATTGGGTTTCAACTCCTTGGATACATTTGAAAACAAAAGGTTGCTCTTCTAAGTGATTGTTTAATCAACTAGGATGTTGCACTTTCTTATTGCTAGTTAATTGCTCGCAATAACCAACCAAAACTTGGACAATTCTAGTCCTATTTTTCGCTTTAGGTTTGAGTATCGAATGTAATTAACATGTACCCTCATCATGTCGCATGATGGATATTGAGCAACCTAACAATGTGGTTGAAGAATGTTCATCTAGTTGAGAGAGAGCGGAGAAAGCTACAACTCAACTTTCTAGAAACTTGACATTGTTCTTTTGGTTGTAATTGCAACTCTTTGGAAGATTTGAGATGGCCAAGGATGTTAACATCCTCACAGTGTAGGTCAAGGCAAGTAAATTGTAGGCATATCCCGGATCATGAAAAAAAGATAGGCCATTTACATAACACCGGTAAAGTTGGCCTTAAGACATTTGCATATTTGCAGCCATAGGCTGACTTTGGACTAAAAGTTATTTATTGTTGACTACTAATCAGTCGAATAATTATATTTCAAGCACCAGGGAGGTGGTTAAAAGCACAACATCAACACTTTGCATGCGGTCCATATTTTAAGTATTTCCCAAGTTCTAAATCATTTCATACACACTATTTTCTATCCATTATTAATAATCATTGCAAATGAATAGTTATGTAACAAAAATGCACCAAGGAATCTTATTTTGTCACATCATTAAAGTGATCACTAATTTTTTTATCAAAATTGAAAACAAATTTTCTATGGATTTCTTATGAATTAAATGCATGTTCTAACATCACACTACACCCATTGTGTTGCCATGCTACGTTCCAAAGTCACAAGCTCCAAAAGAGTTGAATTGTGATTTTTGTTGCTATTTCAGTGACAAAGAAGAGAAAAAATGACCTAGGTACTACTATGCAACTATTTAGCAACATAAGATCAACCATTTTGAGCGATTTAAACATAATATACATTGCTTCAATATGATGATTAAGTGTATTTATGAAAACAAATCCAAGCACAATGTGTAAAAGAAGTTATTACTAGTTAGATTGGTGCTATACCTTTTTTACTTTTCTGTGTGTTCCATAAAGATGTGTATTCTCATATGCACCCTCAATAGCTTTCTCTTAGGACCGGTTTGGGGAAATTTTAATTTGAGGATATATAGAATAATTAATTGTAATATTTTTAAAATTTTATAAAATATGTAATCTTTTTGGTATCTGTTTTTTGTGTTCATGGTGTAAAAATAGATATTTCTAGCTAGACATAGACAAGCAACTATTACTTGCCTATTTCCATTGTTATTAATCTATTCAGGTATTCTTTCCTCATTTGGCTTTGATACCAAAATATAAGAGAAGCCATTTCAACATCTATTTACATTCTTAATTAAAGATGAAAGGCCTTGATAAAAGAGAAAAGGTTGAAATCATTCTATGCATTGTCAACGGCATCATTGCGTGAAAACCATTTTGAGAAAAGAAATATACTTGGAAGAATCATGAAGACCATTCTTGTGTAGGTAGCATAACTTTCTATCTAAAACCTGAGTGATGTTATTTCTCTAACACCCTCTAAACTTTAGAAGTTCATCTTATTTCCCGTTTTCAGCTACAAACTAATTCTAGCTTAACACTAAAATTGAAACTTCTAATAAGTGCCCGAGAAGTTTCAATTCTCGGAAGATCTTCAATAGACTATTTACATCTGTAAAGGTTGACTTGGTCAACTCAAGGATTATTCCGGACTCTTCTAGGCACATCCAATGTGCTCAAGTATCTTCTAGGCACATCTAGAGAGTGTTTAGATATTTTCTAGAGATATCTCAAAAAGGTATCTTCTAGCCAAATCTAGAGAGTTCTTACCACCTCTATATAAAGGCATGAGGAGGGGGAGAAACATAACATATATAAGCAAGACAAGACCAAGCTAGCAAGAGAGAGCCACCACCACCCTATTCTCTTCTCTCTATTTCTTGTATTCTCTTGGAGATATCATAGAGAGAGTTTGAGGGGTGTAAAGGGCTTTGGTCTTGAGAGATTCTCCATCCTTTGTACTTGTTTCTCGTATAGTGGAAGTCGTTCGTCTTCGCCGCTGGACGTAGGAAGGCATATCGCCTCCGAACCACGTAAATCCCGTGTGCTCCTCTCTATCTCTACTTCTCGTATATATTTTGTTTATTCATTCTTGCGTTAATCGGTATATTAGTTCCGCACTATATCGGTGATATCTACCGCGATCCTCAACAAACTCGGTATCGGCCATGTTAAGATTCACCGATATTTTTGGAAGAGCACGATGTACGCAAAGTTTGATATCGAGAAAGTTCGACCGGAGCACCAACTTCAGTTTATGGCAGATCAAGATGAAAGCACTTCTAACCCATCAAGGGTTACAGAAGGCTCTGGTTGGGAAGGAGAAGATGCCAGCCACTATGTCTGATGATGAGAAACAAGAGCTTGATGAGAAGGCACTGGCTTCAATTCAGTTAAGCTTGTCTAATGAAGTCCTACGAGAAGTCATTCATGAGAAAACAACGGCTGCATTATGGTTGAAATTGGAGTCGTTGTATATGACGAAGTCTCTGACTAGCAAGCTATATTTGACTCCGCGTCTCTTCATGCTCAAGATGGCAGAAGGTACGTCTATAAAATCACATCTTGATGAATTCAATTCTATCCTGATAGATTTAGAAAGTAGTGATGTGAAGATAGACGAAGAAGATAAAGCCTTGCTCTTGCTTTGTTCTCTACCGCCGTCATATAAGACTTTTCGAGAATCTATGCTATATAGTAGAGATTCTATCTCTGAAGATGTAAAATCTTCTTTGTTCTCGAAAGAATTGATGGATAAAGATATGACTAGTGGTAGTTCAGAAGGACATCAATCTGAGGGTCTTCTTGCCAGAGGAAGACCAAAAGAAAGAAATCAGTTTGGTAAAAACCATGGTGAATCCAGATCTAAGTCAAGAAACAAAAGCAAGATTTGCAACTACTGTCACAAGAAGGGTCACATTAAAGCTGATTGTTGGAAACTCCAGAGAAAGAATCAAAAAGAAGACAAGAAAGAGTCTTCCAAAGGTGAAACTTCAGCAGAGGCTAGTGTTGCCAAAGAGGAGTATGAAGATTATGTTCTATACGTACAGCCATACGATCCAAAGATGATTGGATCTTAGATTCCGGATGCTCGTATCATATGACCCCATCGGGATTTTTTTCTCCACATATGAGTCGAGTTAATGGTGGAGTTGTCTTCGATGGGAAATGATGCTCCATGCAAGACAATTGGGATTGGCAGATCCGGATCAAAATGTATGATGGCATTATTAGAACATTGACAAATGTCGGTACGTTCCCGACTTGAAGAAAAATCTTATTTCTTTGGGTACACTAGATGAAAATGGATGTAAGTACTACTGAAGGTGGAGTTATAAAAATCAAGAAAGGATCCCTTGTTCGATGAAAGGAAAAAGATCTCGGAGGTTTATACACCCTTATGGGCACTACGTATCGGTGCCGCAGTACTGCATCCACCTCTGTCGAAGATGATCTCGACCAAATTATGGCATATGAGGTTGGGACATATGAGTGAGAAGGGAATGACCCTATTAAGTCAAAGAGGTTTGCTTTGTGGCCGAAGATACCCGGTAAGGTAGAATTCTCGCGGAAAGCATTGCATTTTCGGGAAGGCGAGAAAAGGGTGAGCTTCAAAACAAGAATTCACGAACCAAAAGCACTCTTGATTATATTCATTCCGATTCTTTGGGGTCCCTCTCAAATCCCGTCAAAAGGTGGTGCTCGTTATTTTCTAACTTTCATTGATGATTATTCAAGGAAAGTTTGGGTGTTTATGCTTAAGCAAAAGAGTGATGTGTTTAAGCATTTTAAGCAATGGAAGGCTTTAGTTGAAAATCAAACTGGGAAGAAAATTAAAAGGTGAGGACGGATAACGGCTTGAATTTCCGTCTACGTAGTTTGATGAATTTCGCAAAGATGAAGGTATTGTCGAGCACCGTATGCGAGTTAGATATACACCTCGGCAGAATGGTGTTGCAGAAAGAATGAACGTAACACTTCGAGAGAGCCCGTTGTATGCTATCAAATGCGTGGTCTTAACAAAGACTTTTGGCGGAAACGTTGTCCACAAATTGTTATTTGGTGAACTTATCTCTAGCCTCCGCTATTGATTTTAAAACTCCAGAAGAAGTATGGTCAGGTAATCCTCCAGACTATTCTGACTTAAGAGTTTTCGTTGCCCCGTATGTTCATGTTGATAATGGTAAATTAGAACCGAGGGCAAAGAAGTGCATATTCCTTGGTTATGCTTCGGGGAGTTAAAGGATATAGATTATGGTGTTCTGATCCAAGATCTCCTAAATTTATGATTGAAAGGAATGTCACTTTTGATGAATCTGCATTACTTTATCCAAAGAAGGATTTTGTTCCACAGAATGTAGATTCTACAGGGAGTACTACGAAGAAGGTGGAGTTAGAAACTACAAGTTCACCTCAGAAATCTTCCCAAACTCAGGTGCCTGATGAACAACATGTGGAGGAAGCTCCACAACTACAACAATATTCTCTTGCCCGAGACAGCAACGAAGAGATATTAGGCCACCATTGAGATATAGCTATGCGTATATGGTAGCTTATGCTTTATCTGGCCGCAAAAGAAACACTTGATGATAATGAGCCTTCCACATTTTTGGATGCTATATCTCGTAAGGATGCAGATAAGTGGCTATTTGCTATGAAAGAAGAGATCGAGTCTCTTCATAAGAATCAGACTTGGGAGTTAGTGAAGGCTCCCAAAGAAAAGAAAAGTGTTGGCTGCAATTGGGTCTTCAAGGAAAAAGAAGACAATTCTGCAGATATGTTAAAACCACTTCCGGTTGCTAAGTTCAAGCATCGCTTGAACTTAATTGGTATTCACAGCACTTGAAGGTACCCTCAGGGGTTGGAGAAGACGAACACAATTCTAGTTGACCAAGCCAAAGGTGGAGATTTGTAAAGGTTGACTTGGTCAACTCAAGGATTCCGGACTCTTCTAGGCACATCCAATGTGCTCAAGTATCTTCTAGGCACATCTAGAGAGTGTTTAGATATTTTCTAGAGATATCTCAAAAAGGTATCTTCTAGCCAAATCTAGAGAGTTCTTACCACCTCTATATAAAGGCATGAGGAGGGGGAGAAACATAACATATATAAGCAAGACAAGACCAAGCTAGCAAGAGAGAGCCACCACCACCCTATTCTCTTCTTCTCTCTATTTCTTGTATTCTCTTAGGAGATATCATAGAGAGAGTTTGAGGGTGTAAAGGGCTTTGGGTCTTGAGAGATTCTCCATCCTTTGTACTTGTTTCTCATATAGTGGAAGTCGTTCGTCTTCGCCCGTGGACGTAGGAAGGCATATCGCCTCCGAACCACGTAAATCCCGGTGTGCTCCTCTCTATCTCTACTTCTCGTATATATTTTGTTTATTCATTCTTTGCAGAATCGGTATATTAGTTCCGCACTATATCAGTGATATCTACCGCGATCCTCAACAACATCAAATATGATGAATTGTCTAAGGACATGTATGCTTATATAAGTGCTATCATATTCTTTTCTTACAACTAAATCAATGTGGAATAACTAGGTCATCTGTAAACAACATACAAAACTTTCTAAAATCAATCTATATTGTGATAATACACCAATAATTTTAGCAATTATATATGGTTATGTTCCTGCCTATAACATATATTCTTTCTAGATGCTCCTACATGTGCATTAAAATTTTGTGCATATGCCTTGTTTAAATTTTGGGAGCTGTCAAAATGAAAATGATGAATGCTTTTTCTTCCTATGATGAGAACAAACATAGTCAATGCCATCACCAAAATTTAAATGCATAGAGCATGGATTTCTCTTATTGACTATACATTCTATCTATCCTGTAAGCCTAGGTCAGTTGATATGTGGCCTATAGTGAGAGTTGACGAGGAGAGGCACACTCAACGATACTACAAATCAATTGTAGATAAGAACTCGAGCACACTATAGTAGTGGCTATAAAGATAAATCAAAGAGAAATAGTAATTTGAGAAATGTGCAAGAACTTAATTGAGTTATGTTATTTTTATATCAATAAGAAACACAAGAGAAATTTCTCAATTTTGCATTGGTGATGTACATGCCACATGGCACGATCAAGAGAAATTAATCTTTCTATGTCATCTAGGATTATATATGCAAGCATATTTGCTAATTTGACCCTCATGTTGAATGGGAGGTGGATGTTTAACTTGTCTAAAAAAGCTCAATTTGGGATATTGGTAGAGGCTTAATTGGTAAAGCCATCCATGATGGGATCCTATGTGGCAATAGGTTGGATAGTTATTTGCTTCTTTAGAACCAATTGATAGATGAAGTTGAAATCAACATCCGTATGTTTGGTTCAAACCTTTAAAGGTTGTAGTGAGGTAAATTGTAGAAATGTTTTCACAATAGACAATCTATTTTGCTTGAAGCTCAATGTGTAACTCTTTAGCTAACTCTAGAAGCCATAGAAGTTCAGTGAGTACTACTAACATGGACCTCATTTCTACTTCAATACTAGATCTTGCCACTATATGTTGTTTATTAGCTGACAATGTAAGAAAATTTGTCCCAAAAGAATTTTCACAACTAGAGGTGGATTGGCGATCATTAGGGTAACCTACCCAAGAGGCAAACTTAATTGAATTGTAGAAGCCTTCATCTCTAGGCTAAAGGTTTTGGTATAGTCTATTGTTGGGTAAATCCCTTTGCTACCAACCTAGCTTTATGTCAAGCAATAGATTCATCATAGTTCCATTTGAGTTTATATATCCATTTTTTATCCTACTAGATTTGCATTACAAGGAGGTGGGACTAAACACCAAGTCCTTTTTTGTTTGAAATTCTGAAAACTCTTCAAATGGGTCTTGTCTCCAAACTAACTACTAGTTAGCCACTAAAACAAGTTGGTTTAACATCCTTATATTCTTCAACCATTAAAGCATATTTAACATAAGGCTTAGGCTCTATATCTTTCATATTTTCTTATAGAGACCAAAACTTTTTAGGGGGACTGAAACTTGTAGAAAATTAATATCATTAGTACCCTATATGACTACAGAATATGATAATTGTTGAATCAAGGTATCTCTATCAAAACATACGAGACCACACATGGATAAATGCATATTTGGTCAAATTGATGTATATTTGTGGGTTCAAAGATAGTTCAACTAGTTAATTCATTAGCTGTAACATTGTTACTATTTGCTAGTAATGAATTTGTAACAAGCATAGGTAGACTTATAGTGAGATCAATTGAGAATTCTCCAAATGATTTTATTGAAGTATTAAATTAGAAGCCATTCTCATAAAACACCACATAGCTTGCAAATATGTCTTTCAAGATCTTGGAAAATAACATTTATAACTCTTGTGATCCTTACCATACCCTAGAAAAATGTAACACTTTGACCAATATGTAAACTTGTGTTGATTACAATTCCTCAAGTAGGGGTAGCATGGACATCCAATAATGCATAGAGATTTTCAATATAGTGGCTTTCAAACAATTTTTTTAAAAAAGATTTGGTTGAAGCATTGAAGTGGGAAGCCTATTTGTTAAATGCACAACATTGGCCATATAGCTTCATAGTAAAATTGATATGGTAAATTGGCATTCTTCATCAAAGCTAAGCATGTTCCAATGATATATCGGTGTTTTCTTTCAAAAACACCACTTTGATTATGAATATATGACCATGCAATCGTATGAATAATACCATGTTCGGAAAAGGAATTAGAAAGTTTTATAAGTTCTCTTCTCAAATCACTTTTGAAATACTTGATAAAAAAACTAGTGTTTACTTGCTATTTAAAATGTAGGATAATAGAGAACATTCTGGACTTTTGGATGCAATTGGATAGAACCAACAATACTGACTATTTGAACCCATTGTTGCTTACATAAGGGGAAGGACTCCACACATGTAATGAAACAATCTCAAGTGATGACTTAGAAACATATGTAGATAGTGTAAAATGTACTTAATTTGTGACTTTTTGCTATGGTACAATGTGAACGAAGACTTTGTAAAGCTTCACAACTATTCTAAGTAATAGATAGCCTAGCCAAGAATACCATTTTGTCATGATTTCAATTGAGAATGTAGCAAGTGAGACAAAAACTTATTATGCATGTAGTACAGCCCATCAACCATGCAATCTTGAGAAATCACCCTTTGAGTGTTGATATCCTTGACAAGCATTGGTGAGGAAAAATAAAAGATAAATATTATTACTTTTTAAGCTATGAAATAGACAATAAATTCTTTTCTAGAGAGGAAATGTGAAAAAAAATTTGAGTTTGAGTGAATAGGAACATATTTTTCCAACAAGACTTATTGGTAAAACTTCTCCATTGCGTATATATTCTTTGTTATACCCATAATACTACAGAGGATTTTTTAATAATGCCAAGTTTGGTGTCATGTGATTGCTTTCCCTTGAAACAAGATGACATGTTGGATCTACTATGGAATTATTTGAACTTGGTATTGTTGAAGCAATGCTACAAGAAAATCAGTGAAATTGCCTAACTGACTGAACTAGTTATTTCTTAAATTCCCACCTTTTCCAAAATTAATATTATATATTTTCTAACATACCAAGACAATATGACCTTACTTTTCACGTATCTGATATGTATTTTGGCTTGTATTATGATTCATATCAACAAACTATGTACTGTTATGAAACTGGATTTGATTTCTATCAAAATTCTAATTCCTATTAGAATTACTGTACTTTGTATATTCTCTTCCTCCATTTCTACCTCGGCCTTATCCAAAAATTTTGTCAGTTTTTTTTTTGTTGAGAAGACTTAATGCTTTTTCATTCTATACTAACACTTAAATCAAAAAAATGTTTATTGATGTTGTTGAAGGAAAATCTCATGATTTAAGAGTATGCCATGGATGCCATTGACAGATAGAAGAGATACATCCATTCAAGTGGTGATAGTTGTGAGAAATACTTCATATTATGGTCCTAAACCTCAAAAGATGCATAACAACGTATCCGTAGTTGGCACTAGATCTACTGTTATTCCTAGATAACTAGCTATATACTTGGCATTTTGAAAGTACTCACTAATTTTCATGAATACTTTTTAAGTGGTTGTAGCTATAATTGTAGCAGAACCACTCTAGCTTTTGAAGCATTGTCATAAATAGATGTAATCAATTTCCAAATTTTAATAGATGTAATGTGACTGACAATTAGGGGAAAATATAGTTTTGAAAACGGAAGAAATCAATGTTGCCATCACTAAACTATCATATTGTCTCTAGACTTCATCATTTGGATTATAAATAGCTTTGGTAAATTCAAAATAATTTGGAATAAAATATATTGGACACACTCATTTTGTTCACTAATCCCATTAACTTGTAAGTGTTTAAGAATGGGATAAATTGAGCTCTCCATAGCATGTAATTGTCTCCATCTAGTTTTATTAAAATAAAATGAGAGATGTTTAGAAGAGAAGCAATGAGAGAAGAAATAAATGAGAACTTGCAACCAGAAGGAGCTAGAGCCAAAGTTACAGGAGCCACTGGAGTTAAAATCATAGACAAATCCTCCACTAACCATGCTCTGATACTAAGTGAGAGTTGATGAGGAGAGGCACACTTGACAATACTACATATCAACCTATCGAGAAGTGCTCAAGCACACTAGACCAAAGATTGTATAGAAGAAACAAAGAGACAAAAGAAATTTGAGAAATGATTGGGAACTTAATTGAGTTCAACTGGATTTATTGTTTTTTAATAAGATGTCAAGCACCTTAGGATTCACAATATAGTGCAGAATTGAAGAATTGAAGAGAGACAAACACATAAAATTTGTGTCAGAGGAATCTCTCAAAGCTCATAGATATGAGCTTTTGGAGATTTTGGGAGAAATCTCTTACACATTCTCAACCAAACGAACCCTAGAAATGAATGTGTAGTATGAGGCAGATGTCATTAGGAGGTTTTGAGATGGCTCCCTGCCATCAAGTTCATGGATTAGTGAAAGAGATGAAGATGGGTTAACCAAGAGCACCGGGAGCACTGGGGTTTCATTATTTCCTTTTCTTGCACAGTTTTTTTTCTATATCGTTTATGTGGTAATGTCTAGCATGTTCTTCTCTTCTCCCTCCTTGGTTGAACTAAGGGTAATAGTGTAGAAGGCCTTAATTAGCAGTGTTACATAGAGCGCTGAAAATTGCATTAGTGGTAGCCACAATGGCGGTGATTGCACCAATGACATCCATCGGTGATGACAGTGGAGTAAGAGTCCCATGGTCATACAAAGGGTGGCTATGGGCTGTGTGCTCACGCAGAGGATACCCTTTCTTCTGCTTCAAGGTCATGTTTTATTATCCCCTGCTAGGGTGGCTAGAGATGACCAGAGGAGCGGGTTTTGCTCTATCTTAGCTAACTTTGGTAAAAATGTAATTAATTTTTATTCTACAAACAAATGATAAAAGTCTATCTTTTTCAATATCATGTTTGAATACCAAATGTCAATGCTAACATTCAAATCAATAGACTTTGGCAAATACAAACATTTTTTTAGATAAAAAGATCTGGATATTACATCTTAAAGATCAGGCAAGTCCTTGAAAGAAACAAAAATTTGGAATCACACCTTAAAGATCCAAGCCCAATTATTAACATGTGTTATGTTGGGCTCTGGATTCTGATTCAGATTGGCACAATCGAATTGGGATTTGGATCTAGAAGAACCTGGATCCAACCAATTTACAAGGTCAAATGTCATTTGATGTTGAAAGCCTTCAAAGGATATGTATCAGCCCGCTAAGGGTTTCTCAGTCATATATCAGCACTTCGATATTATATTACCTCATAGTTAATTTAGAAAAGCAGTAAAAGAGAGGTACGCATGGAGGAATGCATTAATGTCAATACTTACATTTTTTGCAGCAGCACTAAAAGCCTCTCGGTGGCTGATGTCAGGGTTGCGGGCCTTTATCCTTTGTATCTCTTCCCTGTCATGGGGATGGGACGGTTACAGAATTGAACACACTTCTTTAATAGATACTACTAAATTGGACATGACGTCAGCCAATGTCTGAAATAACCTACTTGATGAACCTGTTATATGCAGAAGGAACGCGTTGCCTTTTCCCTGTGGCTGTTCGATTACAGGAGGACAACAGAAAATCGATAAGACTGACCACTTTTTCTCTAAAATAAAGAAGGAACTGCATAGTATCTGAAACTTAAAAGCTCGCTTTGTGCTTGCGCAATCGATCTTGGTAAATCATGGGATCCTAGCTAGACTCGTAAAATTTGCAGTCTGAAATTTATATCCTGTGTATTGTCTCCCTCCTACATGCGTTGTCTTCTTGCTCATCTACCAATCATTAGGATGAAGAAACTGCACTTTACCGTTGATAAATAGCTATCAAGATCAAATGTCGATCGGGAGCAACGTACTGCGGATGGATGGCATTTTGTGTTGATCACTCTCTGGTGGGTTATTGGCGGGTGTCTGATTACCCTTGGAAGAGGTTGCGCACAAGCTGCCGCCGCTGCCTTGGGGTCGGAGGTTGTGGGACGTCGGCTGTGGCGTTCTTCCCTGCACAAAATAAAGAAGGAACTTTGGTCAACTGATTTACATGCTAATGGCTTTCTATCCCGCGTGAATCATCGTTTCTGTCATCAATAAGGGGACTTTAAGGTGACATGGTGCAGTAACGGCCGAATCTTGTATATGTTTCTCTCATATTCATGTTTATTCATAATTAGTTGTGCAGAGTAATGTTTGATTTAGGAGATACTGCGCGTCGTCAGAAGTCTGAGAACATGAAGATTAATTTGCTGCTCTTCAAGCACTCAACAAGATCCAATTTGACGCTCCAGGCCACCCCATTTTAAAATCGGTCATATAAATATGCAATTGTATACACTTTCAGCATTCCTAATTATTGTAACTATTAATTTCAATTGTGCGTGCGGAACGAAGGGAGTTATCACATGCCGCACGTGAATTCTATATTAATCCAAAGTCATTCAAGTTATTCTTTATCGAATGTTTTGCCTCCATGCGTTTGGAAGCTTTACGTATTACTGTTCAATCTTTCGGGAAGGAAGATCAAGAAGCTGAACAAGTGCAAAAGAAAGAAGAGATACCAACCTGGATATCCTGTGGAAGTGCTTGGGGAGCTGCTCCCATGTTAACAGACAGTAAATTAGCGCAATGTCCGCACCTGACAGTGACGATGTTGAAGAAATTGTTGCATGGTACACTCACCTAATTAAGAGGTTAAGAAACCTAGTTAGACCAATGAATTGAAACACATAGTTGTAATACAACTACACATAACTGCTTTTAATTTCTCTATAATTGAATCTACGAGAACCTTTATTCCAGATACGAATTAGTGCATCATTTACAGCATACAGACACACACACATAAATATACACATTCAGTGAAGCAAACCAAGAAAATTGGCTTCTCAGAAAGAAGGAATGACCGTAGAATTAGGAGTAAAGTTGATGAGGTGGCCTTACTGATGTGCGTGGGATGCAGTTAAAGATGACCCGTTTTGTAATTCTGTAAGAAAACCACATAAAGAAAACTGTGTATGGCGTACCAATGCCAACATATCGGTTAAGTAGCTACTGGAAACCACTGTAGATTTAGCTACCCTTTATTTATGAGGTAAAACAGATTCAAACATCAAGAATCACGCATACGTAAGGCCAACTCTAGCTGTTCGTTTCAAGATCCCGCTGGGTTGGCTTAGCGTGTGTGGTTAGCAACAAAAGGGTCAGGTTGCTTTTCATTCTTCCTTGAAGCACAAAATTTTGAAGGACTCGAAATTTATGTGGGGGGAGGGGGTGGGCGTCATCTACTGCTGACAAAAGCCTTCTGAACTAAAGTACATCATGACAGCTCTGTCCTCTTTCCTTGACTTTCATCACCTTTGCCATGTGAAAAAAAAAGTGAAAATGAAACAATGACGCGTAAAAGAAACTTAACAGCATATACACTTGAGATTCGTGCTTGTTCGTCATCTCTTGGCTGTGTACATAGAGGGGAAGAGAAGAAAATACATGTAACATGTAAAATGTGTTTATACAAAACACAAACTATAATCGTCCAGAACTTAAACCATCAATTGATGGACAAGAACAAGACAGAGAAAGAAGTGATTAAAAGCAACTGTATGGCAAAACAACCCATACGCTTGTAACAAAGCATAAACCGAGAGTCTGAGAGAATAACAGACAAGCCCTATGATGGTTTTTTTCCGAGTGTCAAGATTCATATTGTGGTTGTAGATATTAGCTTGAAACATTCACCAAATCTTACTCCAGCTAAAAAATATTTGTTCTTATATATATGTCGGCATCAAGAAGCTTCTTAAAAGCAATAACTGAAACAACTAACTCTTCTCGGGGCAAGGGCAAAGGATCTACTTCTAATCCAGAACATATATCGAATATAGATACACTGGTATATCTGGCCATCAAATCGGTGACTTATTGGCAACAACTTCTAAAGCTATTCTGCCGGGAACTGATTATGAAAACAAAACTGAAAGTCGTGTGTAGCGAGCGGGCGAGCGAGAGAGAGAGAGAAAATTGTAGCTATACTTGATTAAAGATTATTCTTCCTTTTTCTTTTTATAGAAAAATCATGATGCTGACAAGGTAGGAAAGTACCTTGGATATCTCAGCTGATTTTGGATATAAAATTGTAGGGTTACCTTTATCATGAAAACCAAACTCCAAGTTTTCGTCTCGTGTCCTTTGCTGTTGATGTTGTCAAATTTGGCAGCTAAGTACGGTGCATAAACGGGGACACACAATAACATGTGATCATCTTGATGGCTGGCTTTTATGTGACCTATCATCATGACAACATTTCGTTTCCTAAAAATGTATTCTCTTAAGGTTCGGTTTCATGTCAAACTCTCATCCTTTCATGGTCATACCCTTTACATAAGAAGAACTCCTTTGTCAAGCAAAGAGATTATGGAAAAGCCAGTACCATCAAAGAAAATCCGCCGCTTGACTCCCACCTCTAGAACGACAGCACGCGTTCGTTACACTCTGCTGAGAAGTTTGTGCATTTGACGGCTTGCAACATGATGACAATTGATAATAGGGTTTGTCCATCGTTGTATTTCAGGAAGACAGAGGACACACCACAACAACTGCAGTCTATATCTCTTACGAGATGGATCGACGCTCTCCATTTCACGTTCAATGAGAGAGAGAGAGAGAGAGAGAGAGAGAGAGAGAGAGAGAGAGAGAGAGAGAGAGATGGTTTGAGAAGAAGATGTACCGCCAAAACAGTGTTGCAGAAGTTGCAGTGGACGTAGCAGACATGCTCGGCTGCAGCCTCAAGCGACATTATTTTCCGATCAAAGAGCAATATGCAGTAGTGATATCCCCCGCAGAGAAGAGCAGCAAAGATGAGGGGTTGCACTGCTGGAGGAAGGAGCAGGCGGGGGAAGAAATAGTGTGCCGACGGTGAGTATTGCAGCTTCTATCTGATCTGTGAAACAGGCAAATATAATCTTGTGTGTCCGGTATCGAAAGCCCCTGCGGTAAAGGATGGTTGTGGTAAAAGTGGTGCAGTGGAAGAGGGGACAGAAACCTTGGTGGGGCAGGGTTGCTGGGCGGCGGTGGTCTTCGGCGAGCTAGTCACCTCCGGCCGCCCTTCCTGATCGCCATCGCGGAGGTGGATTTCCAGTTAGCGGGAGGTGGTGACAATTCCCCTTCCGGTTATGATTGAGCGAATGTGGGGTGGATCTGAGCTCGATAATGCCACTCCGTCGTATGGCCATCTTCGCCCTCCCCCTCTCTAACTCCGTTCGCGTCCAACGGACGGTGGCCGGCCGGTCTCAGTTGCTTGAAGTCCGTGCAAGGTGTAGCGGATTGACCGTGCGTCTCCTATACCGACACGACGTGGAGAAGCAGAGGGTAGCAGGGTGCATGTGGGTATCTGATCGCGCTGCGTACGTACGAGCATCTACCACCCCCTGCTAGGGGTGTAAACGGTTGGATTGGATTGGATTCGATTCAATTTGATTCATCAACTTAATATATATTTTAAATAAATAAAAATAAAAAAAATAAAATATGTATTATAATAATTATTTAAGATTAATACGAAGATTAATACTTTATTTATAATATATAATTATATTTTTATACTAATTAACTTAAATTTATGATAATATATATTTAAAATTGATATAATATATATTTAAGTGTAATATAACATGTAAATAAATTAGATCAAACTTTGTCAATCGGGTCAACCGGTTTATTGGTTCGGTTCGAATTGAGGAGGTGCCGAACCAAACCAAATTGATAAGAAATTATCGGTTCGATTCGGTTCAAAAAACTGAATGGATAGTCCATCGAATCGACTCGAATCGAACCGATCGGTTCAGTTCGGTTCGATTCAGTTTATTGGTTTCCGGTTTTGCTTGAACACCCTTACCCCTACCCCCCCCCCAACTCAATGCGTTGTTTTTTTTATTTTACCCATATAAACATAAGTTAAAATTTGAATAATTAAGAATTTCAATTTGAATAATTTTTATTCACAATTAACAAAATAGTTTGATTTCTAGTGGGAGAGAATACATTTTACATCACATAGTATGTACTATTAACGATGGCAATGTACATATGTTCTCGAGTGGCAATAGATACCTTTTATATTTGTCATTAGATGAGTTAGGTCACTAGTTTGTTTTCACGATATTGAAGTGGAAAATGGGTAGTTAGTATTGGACGAGGCGAGAGTCCTCGCACGGCTACAACCCACTATGAGAAAGGAAGTCATTTGCGACGGTTTATTATCGACGGCTTCAAAAAATTGTTGCAATGAAATTTACGGGAGACAATTCAGAAAAAAAAATCATCACAAGGGTACAAGAATTGCAATGATTAATTTTAGTTGTCACAAATTAAAATATTTGTCATGGCCTAAACTATCCAAACTTAGTAAAAACTCCAAAGTTTGGATTTTGAGGTAATTGGAGATCTACAATTGCAATAGTTTTAAGAAGATGTTGTAAATATGTTATAGGCAACATCGAACACTACAAGAAATCTATATTTTACCGACTAAAAGATGTCAATAAGTAAAAGTTATTTTTACTTATTTGTCATACCTATTGATTCATTAGTCCGTAGGTAAATCTAACAACACCAATGAACTACCTACGGATTCATCTCTGTATATAAATATTATGTTATATAGATCAATCTTAAACTCTATCTAATGAAATAAAATGATGACTATTAATAATCTAATATACAATAATATTAATAAAAATATAATATAATAACAAATATATAAAATATTAAATATATAATAAAAATATAATATAATAAAAAATAGTTTAATATAATATAATATAATATATTTAATATAAATAATAATATAAAACATTATTTATATATAATATTAAATAAATATAAATACAATAATATAATAAAAATAGTTTAATAATATTAAAATATCATATTATAATATATAATATAAAATATGTTAAAATAAAAATTAATTTATTGATATATAAGTTAATAATGATTCTAATATAAAATAATATATTAATGTTAATAAATTTTAATATATTAAATAAATACATAAGTTAATGAATGAATATATACATACTATTTTAAAATTTTAAATATTTATTTTATTTTTTACTTAAAATTTAAAGATCCTAATTTGTGAATATCTAGGGAACTCACATTTGGTAAATAATTTAAATACTAAATTAATATAATCCATCCATTTCAAATGGATCAATAGTTGTGATTCGATCCTCTTAAAAAAATTTGTTCAACAATGCCATTGCACCCATAACCCTCAACATTGCCTTATCGCACAACGGGGCAAGGGTGCAAGCCGAACCCTCGACAGTGCCTCCTCTCTGCTTCTCCTGTGTGCAAGTCACTTTGCGAACCCTTGACATCATCTCCTCCCTTCTCGGCTGCATCCTGAACCCACCGCCTCCTCTCTACTTCTCTTGCTCAGAAGGTCGCATTGGCCTTCCCCTCTTCACCAACCACACTCGCTAGGCCACCCCATGGCAAGTTCTTCTAGGCAGAGAAGTTGTCGATGCCAACATACTTGTGGCTCTTCCCACGAGTTCTTCGAAGAGATGTGCCCATCATTATCCTAATCTTATGTTGTTATTACTATTTTCTTCTTTAATCTTGTCAGTCATCATTTGATCTACTACCCTGATTATTTTTTTCATGATATTTCTATAGGTTACAAAGGGCTTAGGCTTCGAGTTACCGATGGCTGGTGAATATGCTATCTCATATTATTCTTGCTGACATCTAAGTTTCGCTTGGAAGAGAGCAAGAGTATCTTTGCCACAATTATCCAAAAATGTCAAGGCTTTTTTCTTCGAAGGATCTTGTTTGACATTTATGTTCATGAGTTGTGATACCATTCAGATTTCATTGCCTAATATGTTGTTGACTACTGCTTCTATCATGTTTTCTTGTTTTGTTCAGCTTATTTTATGAATAATAAGTGTTATACCTCAATTTTCTACTCTATACAAATTAAATGTTAATGAATATGTTCATAGTAGAAGATATTTATTGTCTATTTCTTGTCTGACTCACCATGCATGTGTACAAAAAAGATGTATTCAGGATGGACGCATTGAGGATAAACAGAGAAGAACATTGTGGTTGAGTTCTAGAGAAGAAAGATGCTTCTTACTCATCATGATTTTGGTAGACCAAAAGCTTAACTAATTTGTCTTATAGAGGCTAGTTTCTCTCTTTCTCTCTCTCTCTCTCTCTTTCTCTCTCTCTCTTATTTCTATTTTTTTCTATGGATATTTTGAGTGTGACATAGGGTTAAAGTGATGTTGGGATGGAAAATTTTATGTTGAAGAGGAGGTAAGATGGTTTAGGCCATCACGAGTGATCTCAACTTGACCATTCAACAGTTGAAAGTCATTGCCGACGACTCTTAGCCTTTGCCAATGACTTTAAGATTACTAGTGGTGACAATTCATTAAGTCATTGTCGTTAACTACATTTTAAGAATGTTGCACACTTCTTTCTTTCCATTCCCCCTCCTTTTTTCTCTATCTCGTTCTCTGACAACATTGATCGTTGACAATTTGCCACCGCTACTTTGCAGCCATTACTAGTCACCATCATCCATTGTCCTTCCTTGCTGTCATCATCGGTCACCACCTCATTGTCTACCACTATCTTTGGCCTCATGCTTCTCTTCCTTTGGCGAGAGCTTACTGCTTACCACCGTCGCCAATCCTTATTCTCACCACCATCGTCAATGCCACTGTCGCTATTAGTACTTGCCTGGTGACCTTTGATGTCCCCGTCGACAATAGAAGGGTTGATACTCTTACTTCTTTCCCAAACCTCCTATTTTAGGTATTTAACTAACCCTAGTTTATTTTTTGGCACCACATATCATAGTTTAATCTTTATTAATTTTATTAATTATGTGTAACACATATTGTGATTTCAATATCTTTAAAATGTTACTTTTTTATAGAATTTTTTAGGAGATAATCATAAGTTTTAACAGTGAAATAAGATTAAGTGAAATCATCTAAGAGAGTTTGTTTTATCTTAATCTTAAAACATGAACTCTTGATTTATTTTGGTCTAACCGCTTAGCCTAAGGTAAAAAAGTTACCTAATTTGTTAGATTATATATGTTAACTAATTTAAGATATTAGCAATGAGGGTGAGAATTAGGGGTGTTTACTATTTGGTTCAACCTATTAAACAAAACAAAACAATTAATCTAATTTGATAAGTTTGGCATAATTTGGTTTGAACTATCGATTAGTTTGATTTCTAAAGTTCTTAAATCCAAACCAAATCTATAAATCCAATAATCTAAAATAGATTATATTTGATATTTTTATAATACATGGAAATTCTTAAATGAAACAAATATTAGTTGTCATATATATCATATAAAATGGTTTAAAAATCTAACCAATTTTAAAAAATAAAAATATTATATAATTTTATGATGAAATAATATATTAAAACTTTAGTGACAATTTATATAATGTTCATGTTTATTAAAAATGAAAATATTTTATACTAAAAAAATCGTAACCATAACATCAAACAGTAAGTAAAATTTCTTTAAATTTTTTTTATTTATGTATTAAACGACATAAATAAATTTGAGATTATAAATTAGACTTGTCCCTAACTTAACCAATTTCCTGAAAACATGTCATTGAGAGATCATTAGATCACATTTCATGAATATTAGAGATAAATTTTATAATACATATTTAACTTAAATGACTTATTTATGACCATTAATAAGTGCCTAAAAATTTAAATTTTATTTATAAAAATGAATAAAATATAGATAGTAGTCAAGTAAAAGATGAAATATATCTAAGCTCTCTCAAACCAATACAAATGGGTAAATTGAATGGTTTGATTTGACTTGATTTCTTAGGTCTTTCAAACAAAACCAAACATAAAGTAAGCTGGTTTGATTTCATTTCCAAGGCTTTTCAAATCAAACTAAATCAGTAAATAGAATAAACTAGCAAACTAGGTTGATTTCTTTGTCTTTTCAAAATGACCAGTTTAGCTTGGTTTGGTTTGGAAGATTTTTTAAACAAAATTGATAAACTAAATAAACTATTTTTATTTGATTTTTAAGGCCTTCAAGTCAAACCAAACCAAACTAATAGACTGAATAAACTAATTTTATTTAATTTTTAAGGCCTTACAAAACAACTCAAGCTATATGATTAAATGGAATAAACCATTTTGGTTTGATTTCTAGGGGTCACTACGCCAAAACTCATCTTCACCTACGTGAACCCATCGCGTAGGTGAGAATTTAGTAGGTATATGTATCATTTACCGACATAGTATACCTACCAATTAGTTGCTCGTAGGTAAATGTATCAACACCTATGGATTACCTACGCAAGACATCCTGTAGGTAAACGTTATAAGTGATCAATGAATCTAATCCGTCCATTTGAAATATGCGGACGGCTGAGATCGATCCGAGCATTTTACCTAATACCAAATCCCGCTCAATCGACCATCTCCTCGCACAGCCCCCGACGCTCGCTTCCGCTCTCCATCGTCGGTGATTCCCGCTCTCCACTCGGCACTTCCAGGCGGTCCATCGACGACGATTCCCGCTCTCCATCCTCTGCGATTCCCGTTCTCCATCCTCGGCGCTTCCAGACGGTTCATCTTCGGCCCTTCCCACTCTCCATCCTTGGCGATTCCTGCTCTCCATCCTCGGTGCTTCCAGGCGGTCCATCGTCAACAGTTCTAGGCTCCATCATGGACATTTCCAAGCTCTCCATCGTGGGTGAGTAAGTTCTGATGAGGCGATTACCTGCACAGCGAGGTGGGGCGGTCGACTAGTGAACCGTAGGGGGAGCTGTCATTGATTGGACCAGTCGTCCAAGCGACCTACTTGTAAGTGTTTCGCACCTTTCCTTTATTTCGAATGATTTTGGGTTCCATATATCTTAGCTCGTTCAATACGTATAGTAAGATTTGGGGCTTTATAAGATGTTATTCGAACTATGTTCTGCCCATCGCTTCCCTATGATGGGGAGTGTTAAAATGGGGGATCAAGTAGAACACTTAGGACCAAGGGGCATTCATTTTAGGGTTCAAGTAGTTTATTGTCTTGATTATTTTTTCTTCTGCAATATCATGAACAATTGCCTAAGCTTATCGGTCTTAATACCTTAATCAGTTCTTCATCTCGAGGAACATGGCTAGCTAGGACAATGGGTAGATCAAGTAGTTATGTCATAGTTAGCAGTCGAAATTCATTAGTATTATCATGAAATTAAAGTATGATAAAGTAGAACATTTGCTTAAATGTTTTAAAGTAAACATTTCTGAATGAATTGAATTTAACTATGATACATACGTCTTTACTTTTAGGTGCTAATATCTAGAGTTAATTGATTGGATTACCCTCTTGTCACTTCGAAAATGAGGTAACACTTATGCCATAAATTTCTGACTATATTTTGTCAATCATTCATTCTCTTGTTAGAATTTTATATTTTCATTAATGATTTTGTTTGTAGTTGCATTTTTTCCCTATATCTGAGTATACATCTTCTTATTTGCAATCGGACACATGTTCACTATATCTTTAGCAATAATATGTTATAATTTTATTTGTATCCCACTTATTACATATATAACATATAAAGTTACCAAATGTCCCCTTGAGTTCCAACTAACAACATAATCTACCTTGCATCCCTTTATTTTTATATGCTTACTCAATTTTTAAGGCAACTGACCCATTCCTCGTTTGATTGACCAACTTGTTAATGACATTTGATTTTCACTTTAACTTTTAAGGATTACTTGTTGTCTATTTGAAGATTCGACTAGTCATTTACATCATTCCTTCTAAAATTTGAGAATATTAATGGATGCAATGCTATCCATTTTTCAAAATTGTAGGATGCATTTTTAATTCTTATCCATGTTTTAATCTATAGTCATATGGATTAGAGTTGGATGGATTTGCCAAGAAATGTGGGCGGCTACTACGATGGTGTTGAGAACTTTTTAAAGTTTGCATATAAAAGTATACCATCGAGTCGTAAGATAAGATGTCCATGTGTGAAATGTGCATGCTTGAAAAAATGTGAAATGCATATTATTAGAGAACACCTCTACATAGATGGTGTTATAAAGGACAAACAGTTTTGGAAGTTCTATGGTGAAGAGTCAAGTCAGGGAAGATTTGAAGAAAGTGTAGATGAATCAAACATGTATGAAATGTTAGCCGATGTCTTTCGGACGTGTAATGATGAAGTATATGATAACGATTCGAAATCCTTTTTGGACTTGTTAAAAGAAGTCAACCAACCTGTTTATCCTGGATGCAAGAATTTCAGCAAACTTTCTTTCATCATTAGATTGCTAAACCTTAAATGCATGGGTGGAATGAGCAATAAAATTTTTGATGTTTTATTGAAGTTATTGAATGAGTTGCTCCCAGATGGGTCATCATTACCACGATCATTTTATGAGATGAAAAAGCTACTTGATAAGTTATGATATGTATATAGAAAGATTGATGCATGTCCGAACAACTGTATGTTGTATCAAAAAGAATATGAGAAGTGTAATTGTTGTCCCAAATGTGGTGAATCACGGTGGAAGTCATTTAAATCGAGTAGCTCGGAAAAAAAAGAAAAGAGTACCTCAAAAGGTTCTCCGTCATTTTCCATTAATTCCACGACTAAAGAGACTCTTCACATGTTCAAAAACATCACTCAACATGAGATGGCATCATGACAAATGTGAGGAGGATGGTATGTTAAGACATCCCGCTGATTCGGTTTGCTGGAAAACATTAGATGCCATTGATGATTTTGGGTTAGAATGTCGGAATGTCCGTCTTGGATTAGCCACTGATGGGTTCAACCCGTATGGGAACATGAACATCACTCATAGTACATGGCCAGTGTTGGTTGTACCTTATAATCTACCACCTTGGGAATGCATGAAAAGTACCAATATATTGTTGTCCCTTCTCATCACTGGTCCAAAAGGTCCTGGTAACAACATTGATGTTCTATTACAACCATTGATTGAGGAGCTTCGAATCCTATGGAATGATATTGATACCTTCGATGTAGCTAAAGGCGATATTTTTCGGTTGCATGCAGCCTTATTGTGGACCATTAATGACTTTCCAGCATACGCTTACATGTCCGGTTGGAGTACTAAAGGTAAATTAGCTTGTCCTAACTGTAACAAAGACACATGTTCTACTTGGTTAGAGTGTAGTACGAAATTTTGTTACACAGGTCATCGTAGATGGCTTGGAAACAATCATAAATTCCGAAAGATGAGAACAGAATTTGATGGTCATAAGAATGGGGTGACTAGCCATTGATGTTATCTGGAGATCAAATCTTACAACAGCTAGAGCATTTTAACTCTCATGTTACAAAAGAAGACAACAAGAAGAAAGGTAAAAAGAGGAAGAGAAGTAAAAAAGATGATAGAAAGTACCTTGGGTGGAAAAAAATGAATATTTTCTTCTCTTTACCTTATTGGAAATCATTGTTGCTTCGCCACAATTTAGATGTTATGCACATTGAGAGGAATGTGTGCGAGAGTATCATAGGCACCCTTCTATCCATTGAGGGGAAGAACAAAGATGGCTTGAAGGCTCGTCAAGACTTACAAAAGTTGGGTATAAGAGAATGTCTTCATCCACAAGAACTTGGATCAAGCAAAATAATGTTACCACCAGCTCATTTCACTTGCAGCAGAAAAGAGAAAGATATCATCTTCAAGCTATTTCAATCTGTTAAGGTTCCTAATGGTTACTCTTCAAACATTGCAAAGCGCTTTCTCAACAAAGATAAGAAGTTGTGGGGGTTGAAGAGTCATGACTACCATGTGATTATGCAACAATTACTTCCAATTGCCGTTAGGGCACTCCCAAATATTAATCTATCTTCTTCACTAAGCGACATTTCTCACTTCTTCCTCAATATATGTTCTAAAGTTGCTTATGCTGAAGACTTTTACCAACAAGGCCTACATATTGCAAAAGTATTATGTGAACTAGAGATGATATTTCCTCCCAGTTTCTTTGATATCATGGTACACTTGATCATTCATTTAGCAGAGGAGGCGAGGATTGCTGGGCCGGTCCAATATAGATGGATGTACCTATTTGAGAGGTATTATCAATAGTAGAAGGTTTTTAATTGCCATTTAAAATGAAGGTAGTAATCATTGTTTCATATCATTTCAGGTATTTGGCTAAACTGAAGTCTTATGCGACAAACAAGACATATCCTGAAGGTTCAAATGTAGAAGGTTATATTGTTGCAGAGACAATCACTTTTGCCTCTCGATATCTAAATGATGATGTAGAGACATGGTTCAATAAGCCACGTCGACAAGCAGAATATAGACCAAAAGAAGTGGAGGAAGGATGAGAAATTTTCATGGAGACATGTCGCCCACTTGGAGTAGCTACAACATATCGATTACAAATTAATGAGTTGGAAGAGATTCATAAATATATCATATTCAACTATACCTCTATGAACAATTTGATTAAGTCAGTGTACTTTTATAAAAAAAATTATGTTATTTGTACATCTCCATCAAGCATCTAAAATAATATTGTTTGTTTGTTGATTTCAATGCAGAGTCCACATTGATGAGGTTAGAGAAACTTGTCCTAAGCTGCTTGAGAGTGATGTGGAACAGATTCATACACATACCTTTGTAGAATGACTTAAATTTAAGGTAACTAGCATTAGCTCCGTTGGATTTAAGGTTAAATTTATGATGTTATGATTGTAAATTATCATTAAGGTTAAATGATAATTTTAATTTGCTTAGGTGCACAAGGAACAAGAGATGACCACAGGAGACATGTCATCTTATCTTCGTTGGATTAAAGATTTGCCAATTGACGTGTGTCGACTCTGAAAATTCGACGGGGTTCTCTCCTTTTCAGGGAAGTCCGTGAACCCAGATCGTCACCTCAAGAGGGGATGAGAAAAGAAAGGAATAAAGCTTGGAAAACAACTCTCACCTCGGTCCCACACTCACATTGATCCCCGAACTTTCATCCCTTGGCGTCGCTCGATCACCAAAGAGACGGTTCGGGTCATGTGGGAGGAAGGTGAGAAGAAATAAATGTGGTCGCCAGGAACCGTGGGTTCCGATTTATAGAATTAAAATGACCGTGTGTACCTTAGCGTGAAGAATGTGAGTTAAAGCTTCTCCTTCTTCGGCCGGCCGATGAAGAAGAGTCCTCAACGTGTGGGTGCTTGATATTATGTGCAACTAGACAAATAAACAAGTGAAATAGACAATTATAACTAGACAAAGTGGAGTATATGTAAAGAGAATAACATGAAACACACAATTGGCTAGAAACTGACCGGATTCGGGTTATCTCTAACCCCCCTTTTTTTATTTTTAGGATTAACAGAGTAAAAGTAATGAAAAAAATTTAAAAAAATAATAGGATGATGGAGAATCACTAAACAAAGAGATAGGAAAAATAAATGAAAGATTCTGAGTTGAATAGAGGAAGATATAGCCAAATCTTTGTTGTCGAAAAAGCCGAGCAGCAGTCCAGGATCTGCCAGGCGCGACTTTGCTTCTGCGCTCGTCACGACCAGCCCAGACCTCTGAATCAAGTGCCGTCTATTGTAAACTCAAGAAGACTTGGAGAGGAAGAACTTTGATGAAGAGATCTCAGGCAGAAGACGTCCACAAACTGCTGTAGAGGTCGAAGAAGAGAGACTTGGTAGATCACCTGCAGAACAGCCTTCCTCTCTCTTGAACCGACTTTTCTCTCTCTAAAAACTCGAAATTCTCTCTCTAAAAATCACAAAATCAATGCATGAGGGTTCTAGGACGTCTTGAGATGCCTGGGGAGTCATGCTCCTCCCTGGAACGACCAGAATCAGAGTCCATTTATAGGAGAACAGAAGGTCTTATCGGAGCTAAAAAATAGGGTTAAATGCGCCCTGGTGCCAGGCGCATGTGCCCCACTGAGGGGCGCATGTGCCCCCCAGTGAGGCACATCTTATCTTCTCCGAAAATTTCGATCTTATCCGGTCCGTCGGTTGAGCGGTAGAGTCCGGGTGAAAAACTGGTTCCCACGTGTCTCAAAGGTGGGGCGCATGTGCCCTCATGTGAGGGCACGAGGTCAGGTGCCTCATTGATAGGGCGCATGGGCACGTGCCCTGGGTCCCGGGCGCATGTGACCAAGAACCCGGGCGCATGGGACTGGTTTCGCGCGTCCTTCTTCCGGAAGCCATTGCGAACACTCCCGAACTCGGAATTCGACGCCGTTTGTTGCGTTGGAAAGATAACAGGCCGAAGAAGCTTTCTATGGCATCGTATCAGCTATCACACCATCCAAAGCTTCATAATTTTGTCCGGAAGTTAGGGCATTGAACAGAAGATCCGATACAGGTCAAAAATGACTCCGACGGCAAACCGGAAAGGCACGGTATGCAACAAAACTTGTCCGGGGTGTAAATATGACCATAACCTTCAATGCATGATCATTAGGCATTGGTCATTCAGCCAATTTCCGTGTTTACACGATTTACGTGTGGCTTTCGCACAGAAATTACGGCTTTTTGCGGAAAATTTCGGAAAACATCCGATTCCGTTCGGCGAAGCTCCAAATCAACTTAAAAGGACCCGGCATCATCATATGATCAATCATGCGTGTTACCCTATAAAACATGAGTTTTATGCTCTGAATTAGGCAAATTTGGCGTGTCTACAGCTTGCCTCGCCTTGATGTCGGCTTTTGTAAGGGAGTGGCATGTAATGAAGCGGAATGATTCAAAGTGAACTGTAATGGAATGCAAGTGAGCGTAGATGAATGTAGTGAAATGGAATGGTGATGGACTGAAAAGGTGGCATCAAGGTGTAGATATAGACACGCTTATCTACCTGATCCAGCAATATGAATCTCGCTGAGTATTCTAGATCGCTTTCATGTTCTATCAAAACCTCATATAATTGACTGGTAAAAGACATGCCCTTGGCACGAGAGATGAAAATGTAAATGATAGAGGATAAAAGGACGTAGCCAACCCTCAGCGTGGTGAGGAGTCCTCGAATTCGTAGGTTCATCATCAGCCAGCAACCCGAACTTTGCGGTGTTCTTGTACTGTGATGGGCTAAAGTTTTGTAAAAGAGAAGTTGATCTTAAAATGAAAAGAATACCAATCCATCATATTTGGAATCTCAAGTTCATTCAAGTTTCACCAAAAATACTTAGTTTAATTCTGAGTGGAAGAACCTCAAGTTCTAAAAGGGTTCGTTTTAAGCAAAATAAAAATCGCTCGGGTAACGTGAAGACCATGAATCACGCTCTAGCAGAAAACCAAGTATTCGAAAAATGACAAGACAGATTTAAGCCATTGTGAGATTGAAAGATAATTGTAGGACTAACATAGGATGATGGGAAAGAAGAAACAATGGCATGACAATTGCCATGGCACGGTGGGATAAAATAAAAGACACGATGGGATAAAAGAAAGGAAAGAATAAAACATAGTGGAATAAAAAGAAAGGAATAAAACATGATGAAATAAAAGAAATAATAAAACATGATGAAATAAAGGAAAGAGAAAACATAATGAAATAGAATTGGTAATGATGAAGAAAGAAAAGGAGATGGATGTGAACACATAGAAAATCATGTAGAAAATAGTTGAAGATATAGATTGTCTATTGAAGGTCAAGACACCCGATTAGGAACCATCGTCCCTCCAATGTTCAATTTTGGCTTATCCGTGAGTGTGAAGAAATGACCAAGCCGTCGTAGATTTTGTTGAAGGGGACCTCGGGCCCAGTCATCTTCACTCTCAAGGTCTTCAACATTAATGCATATAATATGTATAAAGTGGACCTAACATAACTAGGTGACAGATAGTAAGAGTGATGTGAAGTGCAAAAATGAAGTGATGGTGATGATGTGATGTGATGTGAGATTGTGGATTTGAGTAAAATCTTCAGGCGTGGTCTATCGACTTGCATCAACTGCCTGATTCATCAGCATCTCTGGTTCATCCTTGTCTTTCCTTCTGACGGAATACAGCACCACGATAGGTAGCGCTTCCTCTCTTTTCGCCACAAGGTTAGCATCACGTTCCTTAGGGAACACTGATCTCGCTAATTCACCTGTTAGGACTAAAAAGATTGCCTGCACATTTCTGGTTAGTACCCAACAGACAGAATTGTCATATGAATCAGATTGTTCATGAAATGATCAATTGAAGGTTTTACTATTTGAACCATCATTTGGATGTCAAAACAATGTTTTTAATGATGGTTCCTTTAGCAAAAAATGTCATTTTTAACATTATAGACAATTTCTGAATTTTTTAGATTTTTATGAATTTTTCGAATTTTTTTGTCCATGTGCCCCCGATCGGGGGCACCTGGCCATGCGCCCTGGGGTGGGGCACCTGGCCATGTGCCCCCAGATGAGGGCACATGCGCCCTGAGGTAAAAAACTTTTGAAATCCGAATTTGACTCAAAATGGGATTAATCCTCCACTATAAATACTTTGTTAAACCCGAAAATTGATCTTATCTTTGTTAAAATGGCTCCTCCTTCTAAGAAGATGTGTTCTGACTTGGGAAGAGCAATTTCAAGCATTCCAGGGCATGTGAAGAGGAGGATTTCAGCAGATATGGTAAGAGAACGTTATTCTTTATTGATTGTAATTTTTTCAGATTTTTTTCAAATTTTTGACAATTTGGGTCCATGTGCCCCCGATCGGGGGCACCTGGCCATGCGCCCTGGGGTGGGGCCCCTGGCCATGTGCCCCCATGTGAGGGCACATGCGCCCTACCCTGGGCAAATTTTTTTTTTTTTATAAAAATATATATATATAAAAAAATGCAAGTACCTGACAGCCTGTTTTGATGGTTTTATGCAGAATTACCCTCTCTTTCCGGGTCCTCAAAGATTATGTTCTCCTGTTTGGTTTAAAGATCTGCTTGGAGTGCTTCATTTGTCAGTGAACTTAATCCTGAGTGGCTGGGGCTTGACCGGTCTTCTGGTTCATGCGAAACACTATGTAGAATATTACTTGGATTTTAGATTGATGGGTGCTTTGGCAGAGTTATGGCATCCTGACACTCACACTTTTGTCTTTAACTCTTTTGAATGCACCATCTTGCTAGAAGAAGCAGAGTTGTTCCTTGGACTGCCGCGTACTAGAAAAGGTGAGATTGCGAACATGTTTATTCCTTCTGGATCAGTGTCTTGCCTTGAGTTCTTGCAGGATTTTGTGGAGGCAGAGCAAATCAACTCCTTCATCACCGGAAAATGGATCTATCTCCAAAAACTGGCAGCTTGGACCATCTCTACTCTGTCTTCTCGCGGCCTTGATGAGACACAACTTCTTCATGGATCCAAGGGTTTTGCTACTTGCCTTGCTGCCGTGTTCTTGTTTCCCACAGAAGATGGCTTTCTGGAGCAGGGACAACTCTCGTGTATTCGTGGAATGCAGTGCGGCAAGCGGCTTGGTCCTTCAGTGCTTGGCTTTCTCTACTGTGGCTTGTCTTCTGCTTGCGTGGGACGTCCTATGTTTGGCAGTGCTCTTCTGTTTGCTTGCTGGGCAGATCTTCACTTCAAGTTTGATCCATCAGGCACTGCTACTACCACTTCACGGCGTTTCCGGCGCAGTCCTTTGTTCCCATATGCTGCAGCTCTCGGTTTTCCTGACACGGTTTCCAACAAATGTGCTACATTGAAGAAACGAACAGATTGGCGTATCCATCTTGCTTCCATGAGTCATTCAGGCTTTGTGCACAGTCCGGTCATTATGCAGTAGAGAGATGTTCAGATATGTTTTGCTCCTGGCGTGGATCTTCGACTGGTTACTGGCTCGGCTTTTGTTCTATACAATCCGCACAGGTGTCATTCTCAAATCGGTTTGCCTCGTCATGAACTGCCGGTGCTTTCACACTTGACTCTTATCAAAGACGAAAGCTTGATACGGATGAAGACACGGAGGAAGCTAAGACGGCTATTGCCTTGTGGAGTACGAGCCGACCGCGGCGTCCGGGCACGCTTACCGAGGAGAGTCCGGATGATCATCATCGCTATCTTTCTCGATGCCTTCTTTGTACCTGATCATCCTCTTACTACCATTTTCTTTTCTAGCTTGTCAAACTAATTTTGGTCACTTATGAATATAAAATGAATTTTGTTATGTCAATTTTGAAAATAAAAAAATTCACAAAGTTTTACCTTATGCCTGAAAAATTGTAAATGCATGACCAAAATAATGTATGGGAAAAGCAGCTATTTTACACTATGATTTGCAAGATTAAATAGTAAGAAATGAATTTTCTGTGGAATTTAAACATGCATTTTTTTCGGTGAATTTTTCTGAGCAATTCAAAAATCTTTTTGAGATACTCTCAGTGGCGTTGTGATTAGCTCAATTTCAAGAGTGGTAAGGTAATTTTTAAAATTTTTATGATTTTTACATATCTTTACCTCTATAAATAGACCAACCGCCTCTACTAGTTCATTTCACCACTCACAGTCTCCCTCCTCACCAGAGCTACTCCGACTTCCTCCACAATTTTGGAGTCCGAATCGCGTACAAAGGTCAGTGCTCCAGTTAAAGAAAATGTAGATCTTTGCATTCTCTTCGTTTTGACTGTGATTTCATGCGATTCCGAGTTCGTTTGAGCTGTTTTTGAGTCAAAAGAAGATTGGTGCACATCTAGGGTCCATGTGCCCTGGAACCAGGGCGCATGTGCCCTCAATCAAGGGCACAAGGGCACGTGCCCTGGGATCTAGGCGCATGTGCCCTCAACCCAGGGCACAAGGGCATGTGCCCTCAAGTCAGGGCGCATGTGCACTGGACCCAGGGCGCATGTGCCCTCAGACCAGGGCACATGGGCCCCTGGTCTGGGCACAAGTCAACTTCAGCATTCTTGTATTGGTGAAAAAATTGAAAAAGCTGACCAAATTTAAAATTTACAGATGCCGAAGAGGGTTCGACGCGCGCGTGCGCATGACGACGAGGCTGGTCCTTCTGAGTTGACAGCCCGGCGCGATGTAAATGTCCTTTAAACTCTCTATCATCTTTGTGATGTAGTTCTTGACCTGAACAACTTTTCCATTTGCAGGCACGGATCAAATCGCGTATATCCTGGCAGCTGGTATGATTGGCGTACCGTGGTCTTCAACCGTTCCAACGCCGCCGCCTGGATGAGATGGGATTTGGTCCTGTCTTACATTTGTCAGTGCTTTGGGAGGACTTGGCCCTGATCCAGGTTCTTAAGGATCGCTGGGATGCCGCGACTTGTTCATTTCTTTTTCCCTGGGGGCATATGGTCCCTACTCTGGAGGACGTGGCTCATATCACGGGGCTGCGGGTCTATGGGCGTGCCGTCACCGGTTGCACGTATGGTGACTATGCCGAGATGGCAGTAGAGCTTCTTTCTTACTCCCCACCTCGGTCACATAACGAGGCAGTCTTGTCGATCACTCGGAAGGAGTGTTTCGAGCTAGTGGGCCTGACAGAGGCTCAGATGCAGCGGGGGGAGGTGACCAAGGACTACGAGGACCGCCTGATTGATTAGGTATCTGCGACATTATGCGGTCCTTCTGGATCAGCGGAGGCAGATCGGGATCTTCGCCGTTTTCTGCTCTTCTTTTTCGGTCGCTTGTTGCTGGGTAACAAGACCGAGAAGATTCACCTACGGTTCCTTCCGCTTCTAGCTGATGTGGAGTCCATTGGCGACTATGCCTGGGGTGCAGCAGTCCTGGCACATCTGTTTGCTAGTCTCTCTCCTGATAGTGGTACTGTCTCAGTGGGTGGCTTCACACCTTTTCTTCAGGTATTTCTCTTTCTATGCTTGCTTTCCTGTTGCATGTTATACTTGTACTAACAAAGTGTTAATTTCAGGTGTGGAGTTATCTTTACCTTCCATTAGGCCGAGGCCGAATAGATCACCCCTCTCGCCTGCCTTTGATAGCGCTCTGGTGCGCCATCCGTGACACTTCGTCCCATGCTTTTCAGCTCCTTCGTCTTCGAGGCGAGTTGTTGAGTCTTCCTCCTGCACGGGTACGTCTCCTTGTTCTTCCTTACTTTTTTTTGTTAAATGTTGATTCTCTCCTTTCTCATAGGTATGCTTTGGCGCCCATATCTGACTACTGATGATGACAATGCCGAGTGGGTGGTGAAGGGTGCCCATCTCTTCGGCCGGGACATTTACCTACATTGCACGAACGAGGTGGAGCCACTGCGGGTTCGCCTCGTGATGAGGACATTCGGGGTCATCAGGAGTGGTGCCCACCTCCTTCGTCCAGACACAGCCGTAGCACAAGGGGGTTGACACACTCAGTAAACTGGGCGGCTCGGTACCAATCTGCCTTGGAGGACTGGGAGGCTGAGGGTACCGTGGTTTTCTCGGCTGCCGTGGATGACACGGAGTTCACTCGCCAATATGGTGTGGCTTACGGTCATCTTTTTGACCATGCTGGCCAGGTAAGCCTTTGTCTCTGTCTCTTTGTTATCAATGCATTGCCTTGTCTGAAAAATTTCTTCTTCTCAGGATTCTCGGGGCATGCTTACCCAGTATCGAGCGCAGATTCGCGAGCTAGAGGAGGTGGTAGCCTCCCTGAAGGCAGCTCTACAGGTAGAGGTATGCGTGTGTCTTGTGCTCTTCAACTAAGTTGCTAGATATTTGACTTGCTTTATGTACTTGCAGCGCATGGCCCGTTCAGAGGGTGTTTCTTCTTCTGAGGAGGTGAGAGCCCTGCGAGACGAGCTGGCTACCGTGAAGCAGTCTCTGGCGGAGAAGGAGATCACGGTAATATCTTGATAGTTGTTGCCAAACTTATTCTTCCACTGCCTAAGCCTCATGCATTGCTTGTAGGTGGCTGCACTGGAGCGATCAGTTGCTGCTTCTTCTTCGGAGTCTTCTTCCAGGATCCAGGCCTTGGAGGCTGAATTGCAGGCTCGTGCGCCTACTCTTGAAATAGCTCAGCTTCGATTGGACTTTGATACAGAGCTATTGGCGCGTGATTGGCGCCACTTTGAGGCCCTTCGTGAGGCGGAGACCCAGCATACAGCTGCCCTTCGTGAGCGAGACGCTGCGATCCGTGCCATGGAGCAGAGGCAGTACCAGACGCAGATGGATCTTGTTTCTGCCCAAGCGGAACTGCGCTTTCATCGTGAAATGGCCCGATAGTCCACTCGGAGCCGAACCCATCAGAGTGGCACCCATCAGAGTGGTACCCACCAGAGCGGCACACGTACCCATCAGAGCGGTTCGCACCATAGTCGGGGCCGTACAGTACGGGATGGAGTTGATCCGAAGAGAAGCCAGACTCCAAGCGTGGCTGACTACTTAGTTTCTTCCCTTGAGCATAGGGATGAGTAGGTTTTGATTTGCATGCCCAGCATCATTGTATCAGACCTTTGTCTTGTATCTTGCTTGTTTATGTCTACTTGGCTTGTTTTGGTTGTGTCTGCAACATCACTTCGGCAATTTTGATTAGTATGACTTAGTGGCTTGGCCCTCTGCTTTTGTCAAAGGGCAGCCTTCTTAACATGGCGAAGAAAAATAAAGAGTAAAAGAAAATGAATGTGGAAAGGGTTAGGAAAACTTACCTGTATGGCGAGAATCCATCCTCCTTGTAGTGTCTACCGTGGTGAGAATCCTTCCTTTTTCTATTGAAATGCCTGAAACACTTGATAAAAGAGGATTAGATCTTCACCATGACTCATCCCTTTGCCTGTATGTCGTTTGCCTTGATTTTGAGTCAAAGGGAGGAGCCTTCTTAACAAGGTGGAATAAAACAAATGACTTAAAAATAGGGGTAAGGGTTAAGAGAACTTACCTGCTGTGGTGTGAATCCGCTCCTCTCCTGTATTGAAATGCCTGTAACACTTGACAGAAGGAGATTAGATCTTCATCAGGACTCATCCCTTTGCCTATTATGGTCAACTTTGACTCAGGTCAAAGGGCGAGCCTTCTTAACAAGGTAATTAAAGTAAAAATGGATATGCAATGCAGAAATGAAAATATGCATGACAATCAAATAAGCATGGATGCAACTAAGGCAATGATCATGACTAAGCAATTTTTTTTTTTTTGGATTTTCTTGAAAACAATCATTTGGATTTTCAAAAGTATTCAATTTTTTTGGATTTTTGAAATATGTGTTTTTTTTTTGAATTTTTGAAATATTCATTTTTTAAGTTTTTGAAATATTCATTTTTTTTTGGGTTTTTGAAATATGCATTTTTTTTTGACTTTTGAAATATTCCTTTTTTTTGTGTAGAGAAAATGCTAGTATTTGAGACAAGTCATCGGTCTTTGGGGTTTGTCAAGACTCAAGTGGTAGATGCCACGTGCAAAAACAAAGTTCCCTACCTTGAATCCTTCTAACCTTCTTCCTTTGATCGACTTGGGTTCCACCTGGATTTGGTCGGTTTACCCTACCCAAGGGGTTTAAGGAGGAAGAGTATAGAGGAAGTCCTTGATAGGGTTTGAAGATGTTGAGAGGGATTTCTCTACTCTCACTCAAATTACCCATTGGGGTTCGGCCTCTTTGGGTTTTTCTTTCTTTTCTTGTTCTTTTCTATGTGGCACATATTTGGACGGAGTTTTTGACCCGGGGGGAGATTGCCCATCTTTTAGTGCCTTTTGCCTTGACTATCATTCTGGGTACTCATTCAGACAGGTTGATCATTTTTATTTTTTCTAACCTGAGGGGTTCATTGCCCATCTTTTGGCACCCTTTTGTACCCTCTAAGACGGCCTCCTACTAGGGTGGCGAGTGTTTTCGATACTACCCCTCTCTAATCTTCTCTCCCTATCTTGGACCGAGTAGAAAAGAATAGGGTAAGGGTACTCCTTCCATTTCTAGATTTCTGCCTTGCCTTTCGCAAGTGTCGGGTTGTCTGGATTCTAGGATCGGGAAGTGTTGTGTGTGTAGGATGGTACCTACCCTTGACTTCTCACGAACAACCTAGGATCGATGACTTGAGATTATACCAATGGTTTCTCCATTTTTATGGAAAGTACTTTTTGAGGTAAACTCCATTCCAAGGATGATTCAATTTTTCTCCATTTGCATTAGTCAATTCATATGCATTACCTGGATACTTTTCAGTGATTACAAAAGGCCCTTCCCAGTTAGGTTGCAACTTGGAGCGGGGACCCCCTGGCTTAACGAATATGCGTTTGACTACCATCTCACCGATTTCGAACTTTCTCTCGACCACCCTCTTTTGATAAAACCTTTTGAGTCTATTCTGATAAGTCCGGGCATGCTCGACGGCGGCTAGCCTTCTTTCATCCAAGAGTTCAAGCTGTGCAAGGAGAGATTCTCGTCTCTCATCAACAGGAATATCCCTGTCGAGCTGAACTCTGAGAGATGGAAGTAATACTTCATAAGGGACCATTGCTTCCATCCCATATGCCAAAGCATACGGGGTTTGTCCAGTGGGTGTCCTTACAGAAGTACGATAAGCCCATAGAGCATCTACAAGCTTATCAGGCCAGTCGGCAAACTTGCTAGACTTACAAGATTTCTTGATGATTTTGATTAAGGTTTTGTTGGTGGCTTCTGCTTGACCATTGCCTTGAGGATAGTATGGTGATGAATGATGCAATGAAATGTAATACTTGTTGCAAAGATCACGCAGATCTTGAGAAAGAAATTGTGGCCCATTATCGGTGACGATGTCGCTGGGGATCCCGAACCTTGCCAGGATGTTGCGCTTGATGAAGGAGCAGACTGTTGACGCTTTAATCTCCACGAATGCTTCCGCTTCAGCCCACTTTGTAAAGTACTCCGTTGCCGTCAGAATGAATGATTTTGAGCGCACTTCGGAGTTGAGGTCACTCAACGGGCCAATGATATCAAAGGCCCACATGGCGAAAGGCCATGGGGCATGAATTGGATGAAGGGAAGATGCGGGAGAGTGAATCTTGTCGGCATGGAGTTGACATGAATGACAATGCCGGACAAAGATGGAGCAGTCTTCTTCTAGAGTTGGCCAATAATACCCTTGTCGGATGATTTTCTTAGCAAGGGCTTGGGCATTCACATGACCGCTACAAACTCCAAAATGTGCTTCCTTCAGCACCAACTCAGCTTCTTCTTCATCAAGACATCTGAGTAAGATTCCACTTAGGCTTCTCTTATAGAGCACTCCTCCTAGGATTGTATACCTCTGGGATACTCTTCTGATTGCCTTCTTTTCCTTGGTGGTTGATCCGGTGGATATGACCTGATCTTGACAATACCTCGCAATCTCGTCATACCAAGGTCTCTCACCTTCTTCTAATTCTTCGAACTCAATCAAGGAGATTTCTTCTTTATGTTCCAAGTATTCTTTTCTGTTGAATCTTTCCTTAACCTTTAGAAAACGTCCATCCTCAATTGCTGGAATTGTTTTCTTACAGATGTGGATAGTTCGCACTTGCCTGCCTAGCGGGACAGATAGAGATGAAGCTAGTGAAGCTAAGGCATCGGCGAGGATATTCTGAGAGCGGGGGACATGAACAAAGGTGAGTTTGAAGAATAGCTTGATGTAGCAGGTGGTGAGCTCCTGGTAGGGCTTGAGGTTTGGATGAGAAGTTCGGTACTTGGATAGGACTTGGCGTAGGATCAATTGACTATCACCTATCACCCTCAGTTCGGTGGCACCATGGAAATGAGCGGCCTCCAGCCCGGCCAGCAAGGCTTCATACTCAGCTATGTTGTTGGTTGCTGGAAAGTTAAGCCGAAAAACTGTGGAATGGTGACACCTTCAGGTGACAGAAGGACAATACCTATCCCTCTACCATGAGAGTTCAGAGCCCCGTCAAAATATAATGTCCAAAGATTGGAAGAACGGACTGACATTAGTTCGTCATCCGGGAACTCCGACCGGACTGGGTCAAAGACGGGTATGGGATGATGGGCAAGGTGTTCAGCAATAGCATAACCCTTGATTGCCTTCTGTGGGACATAAGTGATATCAAATTGGGACAGGAAACTCTGCCATCGCCCTAACCGATCAGTCAAGACTGTCTTCTCTAACAGAAACTTAATGGGATTGATACGAGCAATGAGCTTGACTTGGTGAGCAAGAAAATAGTGTTTGAGTTTCTGAACCACCCAAACAAGAGCAGCACAGGTCTTTTCTACCATAGTGTACTTCAGCTCACAAACATCAAACATCTTAGACAAGTAGTAAGTAGCTCGTTCTTTCCCTTCTTCATCAACTTGTGCAAGGACTGCTCCGAGAGAGTTCTCAAGAACCGAAATGTAGAGGACCAAAGGTTTGTCGGGAATTGGTGGTCTAAGTACAGGGGGACTTGCCAGGTATGTTTTCAACCCATCAAACGCCTCCTGGCACTTCGTATCCCACTTAAACTCGGCCCCCGCCTTGGTTAACTCATAGAAAGGTTTACACCTTTGGGAATGTTGTGAGATAAACCGGCGGACAAATTGTAGCCTCCCAATCAATCCTCGAAGCTCTTTCATATTCTTCGGAGGAGGCATACCAATAATTGCTTTGGCCTTGTTTGGGTCGATCTCTATGCCCCTTTTGCTTACTATGAACCCAAGTAACTTTCCTGATGAAACTCCAAATGTGCACTTCTTAGGGTTCATTTTCAGCTTGTATTCTCTAGCACATTGCAAAACTTTCCTTAACACTTCAGAATGATCTTCCCGATTCTTGGACTTGATAACCAAATCATCCACATACACCTCTACAAGGGTGTGCATCATGTCGTGAAAGATAGCCATCATAGCCCTCTGATATGTAGCACCGGCATTCTTTAACCCAAAGGGCATGACAACATAGCAATATGTTCCCCAAGGTGTAGTGAATGAGGTCTTCTCTTGGTCCTCCTCAGCTAACCGGATCTGATTGTATCCAGAATAGCCATCCATGAATGAAAGCATTTCAAATCCAGCTGTGTTATCAACCAAACCATCGATATGAGGTAAAGGAAAGTCATCTTTAGGACACGCTCGGTTCAAGTCCCTGAAGTCTATGCAAATCCGAATTCGTCCATCCTTCTTCATAACATGGACTATGTTAGCCACCCATTGCGGATATAGGACAACCTTAATAAATTTTGCTTGGTGTAGTTTGTCGACCTCTTCTTTCATTTTGAGTGCAATATCAGGGTGGAACCTCCTGAGCTTTTGTTTAACCGGGGTAGTTCCAAGTTTCAAGGTTAATCTATGTTTAACCAATGAATTATCTAATCCCGGCATATCTTCATATGTCCATGCGAACGTGTCCTTATATTCTTCCAAAACTTTGATCAAACGTTGTTCTTCTGAGGGAGTGAGGTTTGCACTGATGAGGATAGTCTTAGGATCTTCCAGGGTTCCTAAATTCAGTTCCTTGGTCGGTTCATTCCCTGTGGCTGATGGTTCTTCAAATCTTCTAAGTCCAGATGCATATGCATCAGCCAAGTCCTCGATTTCATCCTCGGATTCGGGATCTTTTGCTGATACCACCTCATATACTCCCAAAGTATGATCTATGTTATGCTCATCCTCATATCGGATTTCATCTAGCTGGATGGTATCATCTAAAAGGTTTGGCAGCCTTGCACACTCTACGCATTTCTGTGCCAACTGTTGCAGATACCTATTTGGAAATCGCTTACCTCTGACTTTCCTATTTCCTAACCTAACTTGACCTACTGAAGATAAAGCTGGAAAGGTGGTATTTACAGTGGAGGGAGGATCGAGTAAATCGATTAATGATTCAGAAAAGAGGGATCCCTGATTGGGAGCACCCTCTGGTATGAGTAGAGATGTCTCCTCGATGGAAATGTGAGTTTCAGAGAAGACGTTTTTTTTTTTTTGGAAATTTCAAGTAAAAAGATAGAATGAGCCTGAGTGACTCGAGGCTTGCTAGAAGATGACTGAATTAATAGAGAGAAAAACTTAAGAATAAAAGGGAAAAGGGGCTCGTGGGCCCAATGGTAATAGAAAGTGGACACATGGGTCCAAAACTGATGGAAAAAGTAAACGGGTACGTGGACCCGATCATAGAAATAAATGGGCATGTGAGCCCATGTTGGGAAAAGCCCTTTGTTTTGAAGTTGATGAGGGAAGCAAATGGGCAAGCAGGCCCAGTAAGAGTGGAAGGTTTAAGAGGGCTCATGGGCCCAATGTGGGTAAGTGGGCCCTGAAGCCCATCCAAAAGATCTAGAAACAACAGCACGAGGTTTAAACATGGCATTGTTGGGCCTCGTGGAATGGTTTTGACTTGGGTGGTATGCTCAACCAGATGATCCAACATCGGTCTGCCCTTGGGTGGTTCTTGATACTCTTCCCCACTTGAGAACAGACGAGTCAAAGATAAGCATAAGTCTTCCAAGTCTTCTTCTTCTTCTTCTGGAGCTTTCCTTCTCTTGACAGTCATCATGGAACTTTTGCCATCTTCAGCCATCATCATGGTCTCCCCTTTGATAAAGAATGTATGGAGTCCCATGGCATATCCTGGCTGGAAGATCCTCCTTGGGATGGAACCCTCTTCATATCCCAACCCTTGCCTGCGTGGCCTTTTCATAGTTTCAATTGGCTGAGTGATCCCTTGAAGATCTTTGCCTAAACCTCTTCCAGGCTGATAGCCCAATTTCATCATCATCCGCCATCCCAGTGTGTCTGGTAGAGAGGCGGTCATGCATCTGACTTCTGGCAATTCTCCCACTGAGATCTGGGGTTGTATTGACAGACCTAGGGGTGATGTAAAAACATCATTCATCTCATCCCTCATAGGCATGCTAGTCACCTTGACCACCTGTCCTTTAAAGGGAAACTTTATGCACTGGTGGTTTGTTGAAGCCACAGCTCCTATTGCCTCCAAATATGGCCTCCCAAGTATAGCCCGAAATGTTGGATCTAATTCTAGAACATGAAAATCTGTTGTAACTGTACATGGTGCAAGTTTGACTTCTAATGTGACCACCCCACGTGCAGACTTCTTGGAGTTATCATAGGCTGTCACCATGGCACAAGATGACTTGATTTCTTGCTCAGAAATACCGCACAACTGCGAAGTTTCTGGC
Source organism: Cryptocoryne crispatula var. balansae (assembly GCA_036172225.1). Classification (NCBI taxonomy): domain Eukaryota; kingdom Viridiplantae; phylum Streptophyta; class Magnoliopsida; order Alismatales; family Araceae; genus Cryptocoryne; species Cryptocoryne crispatula. Next base: position 27,825,198 of record CM069927.1, read on the forward strand.
GGCATAACGTTGATAGAAGCTCCGGTGTCAACCAAACATGATTTTACTTCGACATTGCAGATGATAACAGCCACATGCAAAGCATATCTCTTAAAGTCTGGATCTGCTAATTCTTCCTGAGAGAAAGTGAGTGTTGGGTGCTCACTTCTAGGGGCTAACACTGTAGTTATCTTTTCAGGTGGGAGATCTTCACTCACCATGACCCTTTGTAAGTACTGTTGTAGAATCTCCTGGTGCACTTTTGATCTTTTGATCAACTCAAGTATAGAAATACGGGCTGGTGTCTTATCCAAATGTTTTAACAGATCATACGCCGTGCCGGTGCAATGGTTCTTCCACTTGTTCCTCTTCCACCGGCTCCTGCGGTTGAGTTCCGGTTTGGGGAAAGAGCCGGCGGAACATCCTCCCACTCCGAAGCACCGGGGCTATTTGGCGGTCGGGTAGAGGTGACGGGTTAAGCGGGGTGGGTTGTGGTGGAACAGGTGGTGTAGGTGCGGTATGATGGGTAATGGGATCAATGGTTACGGGATGATGGGGTTAGTTGGTAGAGGGGTAGGATTTGGAGGTGGTATTGATGGTGATACCGGTGGCCTAATAAGAAGAGGCCGGGGTGCGAAGTGGTTGATGAATTTAATGAAGGTGTAGGTTGTGGGATTGGTTGTGGTGTTGGTGGTATGATAGGTTGGGGTTTTGGAGTGGTAGAGCTCGTAGGTGGGGGTTCAGGTTTGGTGGTGATTGTGGTGGTTGAATGAGCAAGGGCCGGTGTGTAGCAATGGTTGAAGGAGGTGTAGTTAGAGAGGGGGCTGGCCTGATGATGGGCCGGCGAGAAGAAGTGGCGGCCAGTGGTTGGGTTATTGAGCTTTGTGGTAGGTGTGGAGGAGTAGGGGCACGGGTTATCTGGCTTGGAGGGTTCCTAGCAGGAGGCCTAGCCGGGTTGACAAGCATGGTTGTATTGTGGCTTTCTAGTTGCCAACCTTGAGCACGGCTGACATCTCCCTGGACAATGGAGTGTACTAAACCAATTCCTGGGTTTGGATGTGCTGGTGCCGGTGCTGGAGCGGGAGCATGTAACGGGAGCGGATTTTGGACAATCCTCAAGCCTGGTTGTTGTTGAGGTTGAGCCGGTGGATGCTGCCGCTGCTGCTGCCTAGCCTTCATAGCTTGTATGCATTCCCCCATTTGGACCCAATCAATGCTGCCTTGGTCATTCAGATCATGGATGTAATCCTTGAATTGAAAGCACACTTCTACAGTGTGACCAGGACACCGGTGGTAAGCACAGTATCGGGACATATCTGCGTTTACTGGCCAAACCTCTCTTTCCTTGGGCAATTCCAACTGTTTCTCCGCCATGAGTACATTGAAGATGTCGGTCAAGGAGTAAGGGAGTTGCTGGTAGTTCTCTCTCCTAGGACCTCCCCTTCGTGGTGCCTGATTGGGTGGTGGTGGTGCCCTATTGTAGGTAGGTTGACGAGGTTGTTGGGGTTGTGCTACTGGTTGCGGGGGTTGTTGTGGTTGTCGTGGTTGTGGTGGCCTAACCTGTTGCTGAGGGGGGTAATAGGAAGGGTTCTGTGGTGGGTTTCTGTACTGGTTTTAACGGTTCCCTCCCTGGTTCCCCACATTGTTTATAGCTTCGTTGTTGACCACTCCCTCGGTTGTAGGCCCAACTGGTGTAGAGGGGGTCTTCCTGAAGTTTCTAGGTTTGGGATCAAATGGATTTATCATTGTGGCATCCTTGAAGTGGGCTTGCAAGTATCGGGCACTGTCATAGAGTTCATTCATTGTGGTAGGACGGTGCATGATCAAGACATTCCTCAAGGCAGGTGTAGTGTTGCCAATGAGCATCTTCACTTGTTCCCCTTCAGAAATAACATCTGTCAATTTCTCTGCCATTCCCCTCCAGCGATCAGCAAACTTTATGAAGTCCTCTTCGGGCTTCATCTTCTCAGCAATCAAATCCGTGATGGAGCATGCTGGTGCCACCCGATCTCTGTATCTTTGCAAGAATTTTGTCTTGACAATGTCGAAGTCTCCTGCCTCAAAGGAGTCGAGTGAGTAGAACCATTCCAATGCAGACCCTTCTAATGATCGACGGAACAAGAAGGCAAGAACCCTACGATCATCTTTCCAGAATGAGGATTCATAGAGAAAATCTTTAAGGTGGAGAAAAGGATTGCCAGTACCATTGTAGCGGCGATAAACTGGTAGCTCAGAAGGTGGCAGGTGTAGGACTGGCAGGGAAGGAATGGAGATTTCAGGCATTGACTTGGAGTCCAGGCGACATCTCAGCTCTTCATAACGTTCATTCATCTGGGTGAGCTGATCCATGATTGTCCTGGTGAGAGCGAGGTTCTTGGTTTCTTGGTGGGGGTATGTGGTCAGAGACATGGTTTTGGAATTGAGGAGCATGACTTGGCAAATTCACTGAAGATTGTCCCATGACTTGATGGGTCAAGGGAGCAACATGGTTGAAATAAGATGGCTGAACAAATGAGGGTTGGACCACAGATGGTTGAACTAGAGAGGGTTGAAATGCAGATGGTTGAATCATAGATTGTTGAACAACAGGTGGTTGAATCATAGATTGTTGAACAAAGGGTGACTGAATGACTGGTGGTTGAACTAGAGGACGAGGAGATAAGGCAACTTGATTGGTTTCAGCCTGATCTGAAGCAATTTTGCCCTTCACCATGGATTGTATACGGGCATAGGTTTCTGGGTCAGTATAGAGAGACAACTCCCTAAAGAGTTGTTCAACATCACGGGGAGCAGATGGTGGAGGGACCTCTTGCACTTCTGACTGAATCGGTTGGTGACACATCTCGTGCTCTCGATGTTCAGCTTGTTCCGCCATTCCAACGTGCCTTCCAGACCTTAGTTGCATTGAACTTCAAGAAGAAAGTAAAACAAACAAAGAATTTTTTTGGTTTTTTTAGTATTTTGCAAAAAGTTAAAGGTTTCAATTTTTGTTTGACAAGCAAGTTATGCAATGACTTGAAAGCAAGATTATGCAATGATTTTGATTAAACCTTAGGTTTATGAATTTGTTAAGAATTGTTCTCTCAACAAATGGGTTAGGATCCTAACTCCAATCTCCAATGACCTAGGTTTCACACAATCTCACCACGTGTAGGTGACATAGGATGCTTCGGGTTTTGGGGAGTGGTACAACCAACCCAATCGTGAAGAGGAATACTCCACGTATGAGGAATTACGGAGGCCTTGATGAAAGCCAACCAAGTCATCTAGGAAGGAATATCCCAGAAGAGAGGTCAGAATCCACCAAGAGGGTGATTTGGATGGGAGGGATAAATGGGAGAGTGAGCTCCCACCTCAAAAAAAGTGTAAAAGAAGGAGGTAGAGAGAAGGAGCAGAGAATGCAATCAAGTAATAAAGCAAGTAATGAGCAAAGCATAAACTTAAATAAACAAGCAATGACATAAGACAAGCAATTAGAAACTAGACAAGCAACTAGAAACTAGAATCTAGACTTGTTTCTTATGTGAGCCAAATGGAGATAGTGAAAAGGTGATGGAAAGAAGAGGGTTCAGATCTGATAGCCAAGCAAAAGGGTGGTCCACATGGGGACCGATGTGGGAACTGGGGTAGAAAGTAAAGGTGGTTCACGTGGGAACCAGTTTTGGGTAAAAAGGGGTGGTTCACGTGGGAACCGGTTTGAATGATCAAAAGAGGGCCACGTGGGGCCAATTAAAAGTGAACAAAGATCTGATCCAAGTGGGGATAGATCTGAAGGAAAGTGGTTTGGTTCACGTGGGAACCGAAGTAAAGAAAGAGATTGGTTCACGTGGGAACCGGTTTAAAAGGAAAAGGGTGGTTCACGTGGGAACCGGTTTAAATAAAATGCAGAAATTAAATGGCATACTTGGTACTTCAGATCTGATGAAAGATGGGTGAAATCAGAAAATTTGAGATGGCATGAAGTTTAAGAGAGGTGGAAAGAAGAAAAGGCTCACGTGGGAACCGGTCTAGAACTAGAACTAGTTGCAAACAAAACACTAAGCACCCACGGTTGAAGACATTGCTTGTCCCACCGTGGTCTCCACAAAGCTGTCGACTCTGAAAATTCGACGGGGTCCTCTCCTTTTCAGGGAAGTCCGTGAACCCAGATCGTCACCTCAAGAGGGGATGAGAAAAGAAAGGAATAAAGCTCGGAAAGCAACTCTCACCTCGGTCCCACACTCACATTGATCCCCGAACTTTCATCTCTTGGCGTCGCTCGATCACCAAAGAGACGGTTCGGGTCATGTGGGAGGAAGGTGAGAAGAAATAAACGTGGTCGCCAGGAACCGTGGGTTCCGATTTATAGAATTAAAATGACCGTGTGTACCTTAGCGTGAAGAATGTGAGTTAAAGCTTCTCCTTCTTCGGCCGGCCGATGAAGAAGAGTCCTCAACGTGTGGGTGCTTGATATTCTGTGCAACTAAAAAAATAAACAAGTGAAATAGACAATTAGAACTAGGCAAAGTGGAGTATATGTAAAGAGAATAACATAAAACACACAATTGACTAGAAACTGACCGGATTCGGGTTATCTCTAACCCCCTTTTTTATTTTTTGGATTAACAGAGTAAAATTAATGCAAAAAAATGTAAAAAAATAATAGTAGGATGGAGAATCACTAAACAAAGAGATAGGAAAAATAAATTAAATATTCTGAGTTGAATAGAGGAAGATATAGCCAAATCTGTGTTGTCGAAAAAGCCGAGCAGCAGTCCAGGATCTGCCAGGCGCGACTTTGTTTCTGCGCTCGTCACGACCAGACCCGACCTTTGAATCAAGTGCCGTCTATTGTAAACTCAAGAAGACTTGGAGAGGAAGAACTTTGATGAAGAGATCTCAGGCAGAAGACGTCCACAAACTGCTGTAGAGGTCGAAGAAGAGAGACTTGGCAGATCACCTGCAGAACAGCCTTCCTCTCTCTTGAACCGACTTTTCTCTCTCTAAAAACTCGAAATTCTCTCTCTAAAAATCACAAAATCGATGCAGGAGGGTGCTAGGACGTCTTGAGATGCCTGGGGAGTCATGCTCCTCCCTGGAACGACCAGAATCAGAGTCCATTTATAGGAGAACAGAAGGTCTTATCGGAGCTAAAAAATAGGGTTAAATGCGCCCTGGTGCCAGGCGCATGCGCCCTGGTGCCAGGCGCATGCGCCCCACTGAGGGGCGCATGTGCCCCCCAGTGAGGCACATCTTATCTTCTCCGAAAATTTCGATCTTATCCGGTCCGTCGGTTGAGCGGTAGAGTCCGGGTGAAAAACTGGTTCCCACGTGTCTCAAAGGTGGGGCGCATGTGCCCTCATGTGAGGGCACGAGGTCAGGTGCCTCATTGATTGGGCGCATGGGCACGTGCCATGGGTCCCGGGTGCATGTGACCAGGAACCCGAGCGCATGGGACTGGTTTCGCGCGTCCTTCTTCCGGAAGCCATTGCGAACACTCCCGAACTCGGAATTCGACGCCGTTTGTTGCGTTGGAAAGATAACAGGCCAAAGAAGCTTTCTATGGCATCGGATCAGCTATCACACCCTCCAAAGCTTCATAATTTTGTCCGGAAGTTAGGGCATTGAACAGAAGATCCGATACAGGTCAAAAATGACTCCGACGGCAAACCGGAAAGGCACGGTATGCAACAAAACTTGTCCGGGGTGTAAATATGACCATAACCTTCAATGCATGATCATTAGGCATTGGTCATTCAGCCAATTTTCGTGTTTACACGATTTACGTGTGGCTTTCGCACGGAAATTACGGCTTTTTGCGGAAAATTTCGGAAAACATCCGATTCCGTTCGGCGAAGCTCCAAATCAACTTAAAAGGACCCGGCATCATCATATGATCAATCATGCGTGTTACCCTATAAAACATGAGTTTTATGCTCTGAATTAGGCAAATTTGGCATGTCTACAACGTGGTTAAGAAATATGAATCATGTATAGCCAACGGTTTTAGGTTTCACACTAAAAGTCTTGAAGAACGTCGAGTGACCCAAAACTCGGGTGTTATGCTGAGTGCTAAAGATAATGTGATTTACTACAGTGTTCTTCATGAAATTCTTGAAGTTTATTACTATGGACACATGAGGGTAATATTGTTTAATTGTGATTGGGTAAATGTGCATAGAGGTGTCAAACAAGATGGACCTCTTACCCTTGTAAATCTTTTATGTAAGTTAAGAACAAGTGAATGTTATATTCTAGCATCACAGGCAGAGCAAGTTTGGTATGTGGAGGATCCTAGGAACCTTGGTTGGTGTGTTGTTCGCAAGACAACTCCCCAAGATTTTTACAACTTATCAAGACATAGTTCTGAAGACAAGGCCGATTTTCTGGACATACAACCAACACAAGCAGAGCAAAGACAAAGTTACCAAGATGATAATGATATTCAGAACATAACTGGTCATAGATCCGATATAGATGGGATTGAAGTTTAATGTAACTCATTCTGCCTGAATTTTGATATTCTACATGCATGCTTATGTCAGACTGAATTTTGATATAGACTGTTATGTATGCATGTTTATGTATGAATGTCATTGTTACATATTTATGATAAAGACAGTGATGTTCCATTTAGATTCTTCAGCCGATGGAGAGATGTACAACTCTGTGTGGATAATGTGATTTCTTCACTACCGATGGTGCATTTGACAGACAGGACGATTTCACATCACTCTAGAAAAGCACATATTTCACTTATGCCATATGCTTATTTTGTTTTCACTACCGATGGTGCATATATTTTGTTTTGTTTCCAAATTTTCTTTGTATAGGTGGGATTTTAAAAGATGTTGATTCAGGAGAGGTTTGTAGCTACTTTTTTTTTCATTTACTAATGTTGATTCAGGAGAGGTTTGTAGCTAAAATTACTGAAAGTGTCAATTTCAAGGGGAAGAAGATTATGGAATCATTGTCATACAAATCTGATGGTGTCAAGTCCAAGGAGAAGGGGTTGTGGGGGCCTGATACATCATCCAATCCACTCCCACCGAAGAAAATCAAACATATTTCAGACATCTATGACATCTCATCCACAGCAAAGAACAAGTTGGACTTGGAACTTTTCCAGATGTACATAGAGTATGTTATCTACTACGATGTTATGTTTTGCCCTTTTCTATACATAACATATTTTTTACAGAAAGCATGAAAGCAGAAAGCATAACTTAAATAAAGCCATTGCATAACATGGTTATACATAACAGATTTTTGTGGAAGCATGAAACTATTGATTGTTTTTATACTCAGAATCTTATGCCCTTTTTGTGTATTTTGATGCAGAGGCCCTTATTAACACATGTTTCAAGGTGATGTATGCATACAATTTAGATTCGACTATTTCATGTTGCTTGCAACATGTAGTTTTTTATTTAGACTATAATCTTCTTTAGGATTGCTAGGTGACCATCAGCTTCTCTTTTGTAATTTTGATTGATGCATGTTACATTTTGATTGTCTGGACAGATTTTGTACAATTTGGCTGGTCTCACAACATTTGACCCTTCATACATAATATTTTATTTGTATCTTTATTTTTTTTAACGTTTCTACATAATAGCTAACTCTAACTTCTTTGAATTGTGCAGCCATATGTGGGGCCAACTTCAAATTAGCCAAAATATAAGTGCTGCAATTATAGATTGTTTATTGTTTTCTATGTATATTAACGGTAGTCGTAGGATTGTAGAGTACATTTAGAAGGAAGAGATTTTCTCCAAGTCTTATATCCTTGTTTCAATAGTGGATGGGTAAGTGAAAAATAAATTTTGTTCTTTGCAGAATATGAATGTTATTTGTCACCTCTCTAACCAAAGATGTTGTAGTGGTCATTGGAGACTGTTGATTTTGTGCAACTTGGCTGCCTCTTTTGAGTCCGAATTTGGACCATCTTTGATTGTTCTAGACTCACTTATGATGGCCGAGCCACAGAGGCAAGAACCTCTCATTAGGAGGTAAATTAATCACCAACACAAATTGCACCCTATGCTTTTTCTTTTTTTGTGTACGCTAATCCAGGATCTTAATTTATGATTGTTGTCTTCTCAGGTTGGTCAAGGATATATACAATGCAGAAGGGAAGATGGTTAGTAAGAAGACCTTAAAATCCATTCCACTTTTCATTCCCAAGGTATTAAAAAACTAGACTTTCACAAGATTACGTGAGAAATATGTGGTGTTTACATTGCCTTCTTCTAGGTGCCACAACAAAGAGATGACGTTGAATGTGGGTTTTTCACACTATACTTTGCATATCTTTTCCTTAAGAGTGCTCCACCGACCTTTTCTTGACTGTCATCTTAGGCTTTTTTAAATCTCGTATCTCAACCTTTTCTTATTTTTGTCCCAATCTGTTAGTCTTACTTCATAATTGCTTTTATTTGTTCAATAATGTAGATGTCGGAAGATTGGTTTAGTACTAGGGAAATTGATGGTTTCATTATGAAAGTAATAACATACGCTAAACAGGGAAACTTGTGGGTCTCTTCAGCTTCATCATTCATACCCTCTACCACAAACTGTGGGGAGGAAAATGAAGTTGCTCCCAAGGGAGAAGACACTGAAATTGAAAGTCCTGTATTTATAAAAAAGAAAACGAGAGGCAGCACATATTGTCGAGATGTGCATGTGCTAGAGGATGGGAAACTCATTTCTATTGAGTGGAATGAGTTAGGAAAACCAGTTGGGAAGGGTGGAAGGTCACTTAGGACCTTTTTGGGTACAATTGCCAGGAACGCTGACAAATGCCCAATCAATATTGGATCTTGGGATAAGATGCCACAAGAAAATGTTGATGACATCTGGGCATTTATTAAGGTAAAGTTTTTAAAGTAGATCTTATTGGTTTGTATCAACGTTAAGTGTCTTTTACCATCATTAAGTTGTCAATGTTCTGTAGAGAAAATATGAAGTTGATGAGGGAGATGTATTCCAGAAAATGTTTATAATGAAAGAACTTGGGCATAAATGGAGATATCACAAGTATTGCCTAAGGGAAAAAAAATTTGAACAAAAAGATCTACCTGCTGGTCTGTATATTTCTAGTGAGATGTGGGAGTCCGCGAAGGCATCTTGGTCATCTCCTGATTTCCAAGTAAGATTCAATTCAGTTTAGTATAAAAATAGTCCTTACACCTGCTGGTCTTAATACATTTTTTTCCTTTTGATAGAAGAATAGCGAAGTGAATAAAAAGAACAAAAGTCTGCATAAAATTTATCATTGTGCTGGAACTCAGTCTTTTACAGATGTAAGGAAACTAGAGGTAAACTCTATCCTGATTTAACATATGTGTAGACACGCCAATTTGGCCTTATTTAGAGTTTAAACCATTATTCCATTGGCAACATCTCTTTTAAACCATAAAAATTATGATGAACCACCCTTTTGGATGAGCTCAGGTGCTTATTGGAAATATGAGTATGATTTGCTAATTTCTAATCAAATCCGTGTTTGCCGAAAAAGAGACTCTTGGTGGTGTGCCAGATTATGCTTTTCCCAGCATATCCTATTTTTGTAATTTTTTCACAGGATTATATGAACGTCTAATAAAAATGTATTCAACACGAATAATCTTCTTATCTGAGTTATCTTTCCATTTCAAGAAACGGCATTCAATTCTGATCTTCCATTTGTCCGAGATCCCTTTGGAAGTTAGATGCGCAGATTTGTCCGCACGCAGCACCGATCAAGCCCAATTGCATGCAAGCCCAGCCCATTGGGCACATATCTGACCAATTCACGACCTTACCTTCATTTTTCCTCCTCCATATCACTTTTTATAGTATCTGGAAGCTTCATGGTCGAAATTAGCATCATCTAATGATGGCAATCCAACTTGTTGTCTTGTATATCAAGACTTGCCATTTTTAGACTAGATTTGTTTCCTCTTCAAGTGGAGACATATTTTGAACATGGGAAAGGTGATCCACGGTTTCCAATCTCTCTCAATCATTTAGGTAAGTTTCTATATGCCTCAGTATGAAAATCAGCAACATTAAATGGAGGAAATCCAACCTATGGTTGGATGTATCAAAACTTGCTATTTTTTTACCTGGTTCTCATCCCCTATAAAGGGAGACTCATATGAACGACCTAAGAAGAGAATCCCCATCCTCCAGCACTCTTATCCTCATCCTCCATCCACCCTTGTCTCATCCAAACCTCCCCAAATCGTCCTCTCTTCATCCTGGTGCCCGGAGATCATTCCAAAGTGAAGAAAAAAGCCGGTCTATGCTCCAATGTGCTGCACTGCTGATTATTGGCTTCTACAGATCACTATAGTCATTTTCCGGACTTACTTTATTCAGAATAAGTTTGTATAATCATGTTATATTTCATATCCAACAAATTTAAATCAATTCTGATATTCCCTTGGCTTGTTACGGCTTCAACACCGGCGCTGTACAGGCAGATCCGAAGTCTTCTTTTCTAAGTCATCATCTTCTTAGTCAATTTAAATACATTTAACGCTGGATTCATCCTATACATACTTGACAGAAATTGTTCCCTGGTAAGTCCTATTTTATTTAAAATAATAATCATTCAATTCAGATATCTGTGGTTTCCATAGCGTGCCCTACATCGACATTGTGCTTGGAGTTTCCAGAACTTCATCGTCTATGATCCGGCTTATCAGGTAAATTAAGATTACTTATCATAAGATTCAAGAAAACTTGTCTTCATATAAAACTACTCTTGGTGAGTTATATTTATTTTGAAACAAACAGCACTCGATTCTGACATCGGGGTCGTCCGTAGCATCCTCTGCACCAAAGTCGCGCCAGAAGGGTGAAAAGCTACCCGAACCGGCCTTCTTCAACCAACTCGGCTTCAACTCAAGTCGATCCACTCCATAAGCTTTCTAAACTCATTTAAATCAGTTTATTTACTGTTTTAAAGCATATTTAAGTTCATTTTAATCATTTTTACATAATCAAAAACACAAAAAAGGGGTTAAGGCTCACCCCGAAGCCGGTGAGTCCAATTCCAATTGCTTCTTTCTCATCTTCTCTCTACAGTCACTACACTTCCCATAGTTCTAATCATTTTCATTCACTTGGTTTATTGTTCTAGTTGCGCAGGTCTATCAAGCTAGCATCGGTTGGAGACTCTTCTTCATCGGCCGGCCGAAGAAGAAGAAGGTTGAACCCATATCCCAATTTCCCACGCTAAGGTACACACGGTCATCTAACTTAATCTCTTGTTCAAATCCATAAAGCGGAGCCCGCGGCTCCTGGCGACCACTTCTTCTCTTATTCATGCTTTATGGCCCGTTTGGTTAGAGTTTTAAATTTGATACTATATCAATATTGATATTGATAATTTTAGAGGTTAGAATAGCAATATCAAAATTGATACAAGTTAACATTTGTATTACATAATGTGTTTTGTTTTCAGTGTCAATTTAAAAATTGATATTACTAACCAAACACTTCTTAGTGATTACTAAGAATATCAATTTTAAAATTAATAGTGATAGAGGTGTCAAATAGTGTTACCAAACAGGGCATTAAGTAAATTCATTCTGCACTCTCCTCCCACATGACCCGAACCGTCTCCGGTGCTCGAGCGACGCCGTGAGATGAAAGTTCGGGGATCAATGTGAGTGTGGGGCCGAGGTGAGGACTCTTTACAACTTTCCGAGTTTTTCCGATTCACTCCCCTTTTTCCCACATTCTATCTTTCACCTTTTCTTGATGTGCCGATCCGGAACCCATTTTCTGGAGTAGACAGCTTTTTGGCGACCACAGTGGGACATCCAATGTCTTTAACCGTGCTAGCTTGATTTGTTTGTGCAACTAGTTTCATTCTAATTCAGTTCTAGTCAGTAGACTATTTGTTTTGTTGCATGATTGCTTGTCTCTTTTGTATATCGCATCCTCTATTTACTTCATTTCATTTCATGTTTTTGCACATTGATTGCTTCTTCTCCTCTTACCCTCCATTTTTACTTTTGCATTAGCTTTTTGCATCGGGTACCGGACTTGTTCCGATCCATAGGGCATTCGAGACGGGGGCTCTCTCTCCCAACACACCCTTACCCTCCAAACACCTTCTTGGTGGATTCTTACCTCTCTTCTGGGATATTCCTTCCTAGTTGATTTGGTGGTTTCCATCGAGACCTCCGTAAGTCCCCATCCGTGGAGTATTCCTCTCCGCACGATTGGGCCAGTTGTACCACTTTCCCAAAACCCGAAGAACCCAAGTTCCTACTCGTGGTGATTGAATGATAACCTTAGGTCTTGAAGATTGAAGCAATAGGAACCATACCCATTTGAGTGAACAATTGCTAAAAATCTTTCTAATCTAAGGTTTTAACCCAAAAATTGTCGAGTAGTCATTTTAAGAACTTGTTTGCATAACTTGCTTGCTCACCACAATTGAAAACAACTAAAAAAATTTTATTCTTTCAAAACACCTAAAAAAACAAAAAAACTTTTAAATTTTGTGTTAAACTTATTTTCCAAACAACTAAATTGAAACAAAAAATTAAAAACAAAAAACATAACATAACAAAAAGTTTTCAATTATGTGCTTTGCTTGCTCTTTTTTTTAACCATCCTTATAGAAAGATCGACATGATGCCCATGATGCTAAGGTCTAAAAGAAACGTCAAGAGGTCGGACTACTACAAGCAACAGGAGTACGGGGAAGGTCTCTACAAGCTCCAACAACAACCCAAAAGCCATGCCAATGCTGCTATGGAACCTGAAGTGCAAGGGGATGCCCATCAATCCGCTTCATTTAGTATAGAACAGGCTCTTAAGGATCTATCTTTTCATCTTGATCCCAATACCTTGTCATTCATACAATCTATAGTGAAGGGCAAGATGTCTATTAATCATGGTGCAGCCAAAGTCAACTAAGTTGCCTCACCTCCCCAATCGGCAGTTCAACCTCTTACCATAACCCCACCTGGGCAGCCCTACCATGTTACTTCATCTACTCACTCCATTGTGGGTCATTCTTCAGCTTGCACACCAACCCACCCCCCTCCCATCTGAGTGCCACATGCACACCCCCTAGTGAATTCCTCCCCACCTGTTGCCAAGGATCAGGAAACCCTTAAATTTTCCCTCTATACTATCTACATCCCCCAATCACAAATGCCAACCTACCATCACTACAATGGCTCAGGTGATCCCTTCACCCATGTCAATGATTTCTTGAGCAAATCATCTCGATGGCATAATGATAGAAAGACTCTTGCCTTTCTTTTTAGGAGATCTTTAGAGGGTGCAGCCCTAGATTGGTTTTTTTCATTGAACGAAGTAGAGATATGGGATTTCAAAATTATCAAGGCCAAATTTTTGCAACGATATGGGCCGGATTATTCAATAATTGGGAAAGCAAAAGAAGATGTGGAATTAATGCAATATTCTGATGAATTGAGGCCCAGGCTTGAGAGGAGCATTGATGCTATGAACCAACCTAGGAGCCCTCTCCAACCTCACCCAGATCATCATCTTCAGCCAACTCCTTGACGCCAGTTGATTAGGCCACCCATGCCACAATCTCGGCCGGACATGCAACCCGTGTCAACGGCACAATCAATTGTGCACAATCAAGCTCCTCATGTCAATTGTGCCAACACCTCACTATCAAAATCAAATTCTCAGCCTATTTCACCAACAACCCCTCGGCCAATCATCCGGCCCTTGGCTTCTCAACCTATTCCACCAACAACCCCTCAGCCAATCATCCGGCCCTTGGCTTCTCAACCTATTCCACCAACAACTCCTCAACCAACCATCCAAGCCATGACTCCTCAATTAATTACATCAATAGCTCTTCAGCCTGAACCAACTTCTATGCCAGTACCACTTCAATCATTCCCTCAACATAGGGTTCCCCCTCAGTCAGTCAAACCAGTTGTTTCTTCTGTTGCTCCTGCCATGGTAGAGGAACTAGTCACTCCGATCATCCATGCTCCTGCCATGGCAGATTATTTAGTCACTTTGACCATTCATGCTCCTGCCATGGCAGAGGAATCAATCACTCCAACCATTTGTGCTCCTGCCCTGGTAGAGGAATCAACACCTCAACATATCCTTGCTCTCTCTCAAGATCAAAGTCAGCCAGTAGGGGAGGTCGAACCAAACCCTTCGATACTTCCGAAATTCCCTAGACTAGGCATGCCCCCTTTTATAGAGCAACCTAAGGAGAAGCCTACTGTAGGGAGCTTAGATGATGGGATCACAAATTTAGTTGATTGTCAAGGACTAGGCAAGGATTCTTAAGGTATAGATCAACTATTGTTATCATTGAAATTAATCCCTGAAGCTTGTCAGATTGAATTGACCCCTGAGCTGGGAAGTAAGGAGACCGAATTGGTCAGTGAAATAAGAAAGGAATCTATAAACCTATAGATGGAAGATGCAGACCTTAGCAGGGGGATACTAGGACCTCCTCCAGCTAGGCAGGCAAATCCCTTATCATCAATCTTAGGGCCATGACCCTTACCCCATTCTTCTCCTAAGCAACAATTCAGCCCATGGGCCCATGATAAATCAATCATAGGGCCAGGACCCTTTCTTTATTCTCCTCCAAATCAACAATCGGGCCCATGGGCCCACAATTCCTCAATCTTAGGACCACCACCCTTTATTTATCCTTCTTACAACCATCAATCAGGCCCATGGGTCCAAAATATGTCAACCTTAGGGCCACGGCCCACACTTTATCCCACTCAACTGGGCCCACATGCCCCTCTTCTACAATTGGGCCCTTATGCCCCTTTCATCCAACCGGGCCCATGTGCCCCTTTCCATCAGCCGGGCCCACGTGCCCCCGCTATCCAACCGGGCCCATGTGCCCCTTTTAATCAACTGGGCTCTTATGCCCATTTTTTTCACCCGGGCCCACATGCCCCTTTTAATCAATCGGGCTTGCATGCCCCTTTCCTTCAACTGGGCCCATATACCCCTTTTCCCCAACTGGGCCTACGTGCCCCTTTCCTTCCATCAGGCCCACGTGCCCATAATTCTCCACAATCGGGCCTTTCGAAATCGGGCCCACGTGCCCGCAATTCACCTCAACCGGGCTCACATGCCCATGTTTTTCTGTAATCGGGCCAATGTGCCCAAATTCCTCCTAAATCGGGCCCACGTGCCCACCTTCCATCAACCTCGGGCACACATGCCCACACTCCTTCAACTTCGGGCCTGTATGCCCCCATTTCTTCACCATCGGGCCCACGTGACCATACTTCTTCAAAATCGGGCTCCCATGCCCCCACTTCTTCGAATTCGGGTTTGCGCACCCATACTCTTCAATGGCGCCAGCGAGCCCATCACAAATCACTATCTTGCTCCCAACCATTTAAATCGAGTCCATGTGCCCACTCTTTTCATTGGGTCCCTCGGGCTCAACCTCCAATCGGGCCCTCATGCCCATCAACATCAACCGGCCTCTCTAGCCCACATTCAAATCTTGGGCCCACGTGCCCCTGATTCCGACTACTCCTGGGCCTTCAAGCCCACTTTCAACTCACGGGCCCAAAAGCCCATTTTAACTCACTTTTGTTTCCAAGCATGTTTATTTCCTTTCAAATTCTTTTTCATTCTCTAAATTTTACTTTCAACAAAAAAAATCAAGGTAGAGAAATTTCCTGGGTGATACCACAATCTTTGCCTTTTACATCATTAATTTTGACTCCGCCATGCTAAATCAGATCCTCCACATTTTCACTTCATCCTATGACTATGAATCTTCATTCCAATGCGATATGGTGCATATCAACAGTGGAAGCAGTTGGGCAAGGCAAGGCAAGGCAAGGCATGGCAGGCAAGGCAAGGCAAGCACAAGTGAAGCCGTCATCAACAATGAACTTCTCCTTCTCTCAGGTATTACATGGAATTGCATTCATCATCATTATGTCATCCGCAAGGCAATAAATTTTTTTTTAAAAAAATGATGTTTAATCTCACATGACAATCTTACTTGAGAAAAATTTATGATTGATGATAACTACTTTTTGTTTTATCCTAATGAATTCTTTACAATGCAAGGCATGTTTACAATTGATTCACCTATGGAATGTAATCTACCTCAAAAAAATGGAGAGAACTGCTAGTATAACTTAAGTCCACATGTTCTAGGTTGTTGTCTAGGAGTCGAGGGTAGATACCATTCTACACACACAACACGTCCCGATCCCAGAATCTGGATGACTTGACACCCGAGAGAAGCTAGGCAAAGCTTAGAGATGGAAGGAAAACCCTTACCCTACTCTCTTCTATTCGGTCCAAGATAAGTGAAGGGGATTAGAGGGGGAGAGTATCTAAAGCATCCGCCGCCCTAGTAGGAGGCCATCTCAGAAGGTCCAACTTCTCAAATAAAAAAAAGGTGCCAAAAGATGGGCAATGAACCCCACAGGTTTAAACAAATATGGGCCTGTCTGAATGAGTACCGAAAATTGCAGAAAATGAAAAAAGGCACCAAAAGATGGGCAATGACCCCACAGGTCAAAGCACCTGTCCGAATGTGTGCCACAAAAATAGGTTTGTTGATAAAGAAGAAAAGACCCGAATAGGCCGAACCCCAATGGGCAATTAGGTGTGAGTAGAGAAATCCCTCTCGACATCTCCAAAGCCTATCAAGGACTTTCCCTCAATTCTTCATTCTTACCCCCAAGGTGTGGGTGAACCAACCAAATCAAAGCTAAACTCTAGCTGATCAAAGGTTGAAGGTCGGAAAGATTTTGGGTAAGGAACCCCATTTTGCATATGATGTCTACCAACGAACCAATAAAAAACAACCAAGTAATGAGAACTTGTGTCAATACTGATTTTTCTCTCCAAAAAAAAATATTTTCAAAAAAAAAATCTCAAAAAAAAGGTTGAACATTTCAAAAACACCAAAAAAAGTTGAATATTTTAAAAAAAAACTACAAAAAAAGTTGAATATCTTCAAAAAACTCCGAAAAAATAAATATTTTCAAAAACTCAAAAAAAATAAAATAGCATTTTCAAAAATTTTAAAAAAATTGAATCTTTTTAACAAAAATGAAAACTTCTTTTTCAAATTCAACAAAAAATTTCAAACTTTTTAAAATATTTTATCACCATGCTTGGTTTGAATTTTCGTCTTTACATTCATGTTTACTTTCAATCTCTCATGTTTCAAATTCTTCATTGCATATTTGCTACTTGATTTTTACACTCCTAAGATGGCTATACCCCTTGACAAAGGTCAAGGCATACTGCAACTTGCAAGGGGGATAAGCCGCATTTTTGTTCTAATCTCTTCCTTCTAAGTGTTTCAGGCACAAGAAAAACTTTACACCTCTTGACAAAGGTCAAGGCATACTGCAACTTGCAAGGGGGATAAGCCATATTGGCATTCTAATCTTCTTTTTCTAGTGTTTCAGGCACGAAGAACAAGTGAGGAGAACTTCACTACAAGGCGAAGCTCGCCACTTCCCTCCCCTGAGGATTCTTAGGAGGAGGTGTCACCATAACCTCGGCCTTAATTTTGCCGAGAAACCTTTTGCAGGCGATGCTCGCCACTTCCCTCCCCTGAGGATTCTCAGGAGGAGGTGTCATCATAACCTCGGCCTCTACTTTGCCGAGAAACTTTCATTCTGTGTCCTCATTAGGACACATGAACTCTTTTGTGAGAATGCATGTCATCACATCGCAAACTCACTGTTATCATTTCCTTTCTTAGCAAATATTAGGTGCATTACTATTTATTTTATGCATTGATGTTGAAGACCGTGAATGCAAATAAGACCAGGCCCGAGATCCCCTTCATCAAAATCCACGACGGTCGGGTCATTCTTTGTGCTCACGGATAAGCCAAAATTGTGCAGTGAGGGACGATGATTCCCAAATGGGTATCTTGACCTCATAGACAATCTATATCTTCAACTAATTGTTAGACAAGTTTTGTTTTTTGTTTTCTTGAGCCCAGCATGCATCATATAGTATTAGTTGCATTGCATTTTTCATTATCATTGCATACATCCTTTCAAAAGCTTCACCTTCTCACCCTCTTGTATCATAATTCCGATCATTCTGAAGCCCATCATGTTTTCTAATCCCACTGTGTTTTCTAATCCCACCGTGTTTTCTAGTCCCACCAACCTTTCTAATATCCCACCATGTCTGTTAATCCCACCATGTTCGGTAATCACTTTGTGCCTTCAAATCTTTTATTTCTATCCCCACTGTGGCCACTGCAACTCTTTTTCTATTCATCCCACCGTGGCAGTCACTTCCTCCCGCCAAGGGCCTCCTATTTGATCTAAACTTGCACCGTCATGGTCTGTACTTAAACATTTGCCTTTTGGAATTCGAGATCATTCCATTCCGAATTGAATCTTGTCTCCTAGAAGACTTAAATAAATCTAAGAGCCTGAATGTGCTCGATTGGTATTCTTTTACTTTTTCAAAACAAATCTCTTTTTTAAACTTTAGCCCATCACAGTACAGGAACACCGCAAAGATCGGGTTACCAGCTGATGATGAACCTACGAACCCATGTTTCGGGGACTCCCCACCGCGTTGGGGGTTGACTATTCTTCTCTCGTGCCAATGGCACATCTCTTACCAATCGAACATAGGAAGACTTGATGAAACATGGTGGTTAACTAGGAGACTTGAGGAGATTCGTCTTGCCGAATCTGGTCGTTGAGCGTGTCTATATCTACACCTTGATGCCACCTTTTCAGTCCATCACCATTTTGCTCCACTACATTCCACTACGATCCATCTCTCTTCACTACGCTTTCTCTACATTTCACTCTGCTACGCTATATGCCATTCCCTTGCAAAGCCGACATTAAGGCGAGGCAAGCTATAGACACGTCAATTTGGCCTTATTTAGAGCTTAAACCATTATTCCATTGGCAACATCTCTTTTAAACCATAAAAATCATGATGAACCACCCTTTTGGATGAGCTGAGGTGCTTATTGGAAATATGAGGATGATTTGCTAATTTCTAATCAAATCCGTGTTTGCCGAAAAAGAGACTCTTAGTGGTGTGCTAGATTATGCTTTTCCCAGCATATCCTTTTTTGTAAATTTTTCACAGGATTATATGGACGTCTAATAAAAAAGTATTCAACATGAATAATCTTCTTCTTTGAGTTATCTTTCTATTTCAAGAAAAGGCATTCAATTCTGATCTCCCATTTGTCCGTAGCGCCCTTTGGAAGTTAGATGCGCAGTTTTGTCTGCATGCAGCACCGATGAAGCCCAATTGCATGCAAGCCCAGCCCATTGGGCACATATCTGACCAATTCACGACCTTAACTTCCTTTTTACTCCTCCATATCACTTTTTATAGTATCTGGAAGCTTCATGGTCGAAATTAGCATCATCTAATGATGGCAATCCAACTTGTTGTCTTGTATATCAAGACTTGCCATTTTTAGACTAGATTTGTTTCCTCTTCAAGTGGAGACATATTTTGAACATGGGAAAGGTGATCCACGGTTTCCAATCTCTCTCAATCATTTAGGTAATGTGGGAACCTCGGGAATCTTTTTGATTCTGGAAATGTGTTTAAAAGATTTGTTTTTGAATGTTGAAAATATCGTACCTGAATTTTCTATTAAAATAGGTGATAGACCATAAAAACTACTAGATAGTCCAGGTGATATTAGAAGAGTATAGAACCGAGGTTCGGGTTCTGTGAAAATATTTTTTGACCTCTCTCCATTGGATGGTGCGAATATCCAATGTTCATTTACATCGAGCAAAAACTCGAACACCCTTGATTAACTGCCATAGCGATCTTGTTTGACGAGAGCGTGCACATCCACAACATATAAAGAACACAAAGGGCCCTGGCCTTTTAGGCCCGATGAGATGCAAAAAAGTTTGATTAGATTTTGTTTGAAGTTGTTTTATGTTTGATTTATGAATTGATTTGGATGTGGTTTGAAATGTTGATTTCAGATTTCCATTAGACTTGGATTTGAATGTTAAGTGTTTTGAGCCTGTTTGATTTTTTGGTTTGTTTTACTTTAATTGGTTGAAGTTTATTTTATTTTTTTTGTTTAAACTTAATATTTTAGATGTGTTGATCAATTTGACTTGCCTAAGTTTCAATGACATGTGTTGAGTCATTTTAATGTGGTTTTCTCATGTCGGTTGGTGTTTTCATACCAATTCGGGTGTGTTCGGTATGTTTTAAATGTTTTGAAGTTTGGTTTAAAGTGATTAAACTTGAACTTCAAAATTGTTAATGATCTGAATTTGACATGTTTTAAGATGAATTTCATATACATTAATTTTTTCTTTATGTGTTCTTTTCAATTGGTTTGATTATTTGATTTGCACTTGTTTAGGAAATTGAATTCCAATGGATTAAGTGTATTGAATCAATTCTTCCAGATTGTATTAAATATGATTTCTATTGAATGTTAATGCTTTAATGATATGTTTTAAGCATGTTTTAAGATTATTTTGAATGTATTTTCATATTTAATTAAGTTAACTTCATATTTGAGTAACTCTTGTTCGGTTTGCATCACATCCGGTCTGTCGGGCTAGTGTCGATGCCCAGTCACATGCAATTAACTCGGCACTTGAAATGTTCATTGAATATTCATGTTCATGCTGGTGTACATCAGATGTGGCAGTTCATATGCCATGAATAATACTGTCAATGGTGAAAATGTGTGAATGTCCTTCCCTTGGTGTAAAATACCACTTGATTGGGAAAATTTTGGCAGCATGCCGCCTTATTTTTCAATCAGTGTGGAATTTTACCCATCCTACAAGGCATAGTCATTTGACTTTCCAAGTAGTGGGAAGGGTCCGTCTGCAATGGGAAGCGTGTCCCATGCCTACGCCCGAGTCAACGTTCCGGTGCATGCCGGATGAGCCGCCCAATGAAGCGTCCAGTTGTGGACTAACTCCTTACTTAATTTTGGCATTTCGCCTTCAAATTTAATTAAGGTTTATTTTAAGTGTCCAAGGCCCAATGGGCCAGCTTCATCAGCACAATGGGCTGGTCTTCATGTCTCATGGCCTGAGAAGGCCGGCTTCATGCCATGTCGGCCCGGTTGGCCCAATTCAAGCTTCATGTCTCCATGGCCCGGTTGGCCTGTTTTACACCTTGTTTGGACCAGAATCGAGAGCCACCTTCTCAAGCCCTTGACCCATCATGTGAGCCAAGGAGGATCAGGCCGTCACCCCCAACCTGGTCCTTACAAGGACCTGTTGTAGCCTCGGTTTGTTGCACTTGTTCGCAGCACCTGTTTTGATCTCCAAGGGCCAAAATGGCCTGCTTTGACAATCTGCAGAATTTGACTTCTAGTGTTTGCCTTCTTGCTGTAGCAGTGGGCAACGGAAGCCTCAGAGGGGCTGGAATGGATCTGTGGGGGTGCTGCTTGGAAGAGTTGGAAAGGGGACTGCACAAGGGGCAGGTTTAAGGCAAGTTTGGAAGGGTTGGTTAGGTGCTGCACAAAGGGCATGTTGAAAAGAGTTTCAATGCCTCAAAGGGGCTGTTTGGTATTGAAATAAAAAAGGCCACACAAATGGGCTGTCTTGGTTGAAGTTGAGAATCCGCCTGAGAGAGACTTGGCCCGTCGTACGGATTCCAAGAATTCCCAGGACATCACCCTCTCTTCCAGCCAAAACGAGGGATCAAGAGCCCGCCCGGGGGAGACTTGGCCCATCTTGTGGATCCAAGAATGCCCGGGACATCACTCCATCCTCCTCAATGGGTAAGGGATCTGTGTAGAGGATAGGGCTGATTGGGTGCTGTAGGGAAGTTGAACATGGGCTTTAAGTGGTACCAACAAGGCTGAGTTCTTGGAGCTCCCTGAATGGCCATAGAGAAGGCCGAGGGGAAGAGAAAGAAGAGGGGAGGAAAGAACTAGAAAGTACTACATCTTCCCTCACCTTTTTTGCACAATCCTTGTTGGAGATTGAAGGAGAAGCTGCCTGGCCTTATACCCTTCTTCCTCTTCTCCTTTTGTTGCTGATAATGTGGCTGCAATCAGTGCTCCAAGAAGGAACACCTGCTGTTGGAATCAGTGCACCACCGATTGGGCTGCTGCTGGCGCACCTGCTGGAGGGAGGCCTTTTCTCCTTCTTCTTCTTCACTTGGAACACCACCAGGGGGCTGGAGAGGTTGCTGACTTGCTGATGAAGACGTCCAAGCAAGGAGAAGCTCTCTTGGCGCAAGGTAGAGGGAGGAGAGGCAGGGCTTCCGCAGGGTGATCAGCTTTTCCTGCACATGGCCAGCTGAGGGGGCTTTTATAGGGGCTGAGGGGCGCCATCTCTAGGAGGAGATAAGGCTGGAGGTTGTTGAGAGGAGATAAGGATAACTCAAGGGAGGTTGGGGATGATAAGGATAACCCATAGTTGGTTGTTGAGGATGATTATGCGCCAACTAGAAAGAGAGGGAGAGAAGGGTGCGCACCATCTCCTCCTTTCAAGGAGGTGTGCGCACATGACAAGTGGAGAGAGGGCTGGTTCGACCAAGGCTTGGATGAGGATAAGCTTGGTTAGTTGTAGGATTAGTTAGGATGAAGATAAACCCAGGGAGAGATAGGGATAAGCCATGGGAGGTTGAGGTGGTTGAGGATGAGATAAAGATAAACCTAAGAGAGATGGAGAGAGTTGGGAAAGCCTTGCGCACCCTCCCCTACTTTCTAGGGCTGTTTGCGCACACATCAGGTGAGGGAGGATGGGGTTCGGACATGACAGGTTGGGTTAGCCCATCTTGGGTTAGGTTTAACCCTGGTTTAATCCAAGTGCTCCCGATCCAACGTCTAGCATTAATTCTGACCAAAACCTATTAAATAAATCTCAAATTGACTTCAAAAAATTCCAGATCATGCCCTGATGGCCATTGATCTTATGCTCCATCCTGATGTGTGGTTGAGATCACTTGAATTGCAACGGATCTCCTGATTTAGCTAGTTTCTCCGATCGGTGCGATCTCGGCCGTCGATAATGCCGAAAACTGTATCTGAGTGTAATTACCTTCTCCTATTGGCCAAATTTATTTTTCATGCATAAATATTCATGAGATAAAAGTTTTGGGTCATGAAAATTGGAATTTTTAGCCCATGGGTCGATCCAGAGCTAATTGGACCATTATGCCCCTGGTGCGAGAACATACGGCTTTCCGTCCGGATTTGCTCTTTCTTGCATATCTCTTCATCTGGGGTCGGATTTTCGATCCGTTTCGAGCGTTACCTAGCTCTATCCAATCTTGAAAATGTGGTAAAGTTGGAATTCCATGTTAGAGTCCCAATTTGTCCTAAAGTGTCAGGGGCAAAATGGTCATTTCGGCCTTCCGGTGTCCGTTTTTCATGTTTTGGGCACCGCTGCGAAGCTCTTGACCGGGGCTATGTAATGAGCACATTATATTGGCCATTTTTAGCATGTAAGGCCATGCCAAGACATTTCCAAAGCCTATTTACATCATCTATTCACGAATTTTCCAAATCTGGGTCAGATTTTCTGCACCGGCTTCAGCATTGCTGAAACTTGTATCTAGCAAGCTAAGCGGAAAAACTTGATGCCAACAGGTAAGTTTCTACATGCCTCAGTAAGAAAATCAGCAACATTAAATGGAGGAAATCCAACCTATGGTCGGATGTATCAAAACTTGCTATTTTTTGACCTGGTTCTCATCCCCTATAAAGGGAGACTCATATGAACGACCTAAGAAGGGCATCCCCATCCTCCAGCACTCTTATCCTCATCCTCCAGCCACCCTTGTCTCATACAAACCTCCCCAAATCGTCCTCTCTTCATCCCGGTGCCCGGAGATCATTCCAAAGTGAAGAATAAAGCCGGTCTATGCTCCAACATGCTATACTGCTGATTATTGGCTTCTACAGATCTCTATAGTCATTTTCCAGACTTACTTTATTCAGAATAAGTGTGGATCATCAAGTTATATTTCATATCCAACAAACTGAGATCAATTCTGATATTACCTTGGCTTGTTACGGCTTCAACACCGGCGCTGTACAGACAGATCCGAAGTCTTCTTTTCTAAGTCATCATCTTCTTAGTCAATTTAAATACATTTAACGGTAGATTCATCCTATACATACTTCACAGAAATTATTCCCTGGTAAGTCCTCTTTTATTTAAAATAAGAATCATTCAATTCAGATATCTGTGGTGCCCATAGCATGTCCTACATCTACATTGTGCTGGGAGTTTTTAGAACTTCATCATCCATGATCCGGCTTATCAGGTAAATTAAGATTACTTATCATAAGATTCAAGCAAACTTTTCTTCATATAAAACCACCCTCGGTGAGCTATATTTATTTTGAAACAAACAGCACTCAATTCTGACATCGGGGTCGTCCGTAGCATCCTCTGCACCAAAGTCGCGCCAGAAGGGTGCAAAGCTACCCGAACCGGCCTTCTTCAACCAACTCGGCTTCAACTCAAGTCGATCCACTCCATAAGCTTTCTAAACTCATTTAAATCAGTTTATTTACTGTTTTAAAGCATATTTAAGTTCATTTTCATCATTTTTACATAATCAAAAACACAAAAAAGGGTTAAGGCTCACCCCGAAGCCGGTGAGTCCAATTCCAATTGCTTCTTTCTCATCTTCTCTCTACAGTCACTACACTTCTCATAGTTCTAATCATTTTCTTTCACTTGGTTTATTGTTCTAGTTGCACAGGTCTATCAAGCTAGCATCGGTTGGAGACTCTTCTTCATCGGCCGGCCGAAGAAGAAGAAGGTTGAACCCATATCCCAATCTCCCATGCTAAGGTACACACGGTCATCTAACTTAATCTCTTGTTCAAATCCGTAAAGCGGAGCCCGCGGCTCCTGGCGACCACTTCTTCTCTTATTCATGCTTTAAGTAAATTCATTCCTCACTCTCCTCCCACATGACCCGAACCGTCTCCGGTGCTCGAGCGACGCCGTGAGATGAAAGTTCGGGGATCAATGTGAGTGTGGGGCCGAGGTGAGGACTCTTTACAACTTTCCGAGTGTTTTCCGATTCACTCCCCTTTTTCCCCCATTCTATCTTTCACCTTTTCTTGAGGTGCCGATCCGGAACCCGTTTTCTGGAGTCGACAATATGCTCGTTGGTCATTTCTGTTAACTTTATCCTAATTTAACATAAAATTTATCATTGGTCATTTCTGTTAACTTTTCAGGTCGCTAAAACTGGGAAGGATGTGGATAGGGCAGACATATTCATCATCACGCACACAAAGAAAGATGGAAAGGCCGTAAACGATGATTGTGCCCTTGCAATTGTAAGTACTTATCAATTTTTATATCATTACAAGATTTGATGTCATGTTACTAATACCTTAGGCACTACTGGAAAGACTCAAAGCTATAAAATCAGCTGTACCATCGACCAGCATGCATTCCATGGCAACTAAATCTGATGTGTTCTCAAAAGTCATGGGAAAAGACAAGAATGGAAGAGTCAGGGGAATTGGCACAGGTCCATCCCCCACTTACATTTGGGGAGAGAAGGGTGAATCCTCAAATGTTCTAAGGAAAGAGTTATACGAACGTGTACAACTTCTAGAATCGAAAGTTGCCAAACTGGAGAACAAACCCCAAGAAGAGGTATACAATTTTGATTATATACAAAATTTATTGGATGTTTCATAAGTGAGACAGGTTTGCACCCATCCTAATTGATTCTGGAATTTCCTTGTAGTCTGGAATCCGATCATCAGCTGCAAGCAAGGTGTCACCATCGGATGCAAGAAATGTAAGTTAAAAATAAAACTTATGTTTTTTAAACTTATGCAAAAGTGTAAGTTAAAGGATGTCTGTTTGTTCATTTTCTCCCACTTAAATTCCTGTGGTCATTTAGTATGCTAATCTATACATATTTGGTGGTACAATATCAATAGGTAGGGAGAAGGGTGTAGCTCATGGATTTAGAGGGTCAGTGTGTTGCTGAAGGTTTTCTTATCAGTGACAACCCCACAAAAATGGTGATGGACAGATGTCTTGGGGAAGTTTTTTATGAGGTCTCAGTTCTCATTGTCACAAACCCGAATGCCCCTTTGTTTGTGAAAGACATATTATGCTTTTAATTAATCTAGGACACGATTTAGACATGGTTAGGATAATAATTTAATTCAATGCATTTGTAAAAGATGATATAACACTTTCATTTTAAAAGGGCATGCTGTAAAAAACATTTAATAATAGATGGCATATGGTCAAATTATTGAATGTGGACCAGTCATAGTGAAGTGAAAGTTAATTTAATTAATGAATATGATGTATAATTAAATGAACCACAAGTTGAAATGTTAATAATGAAGTGTTAGAAATGCTTGAAGATATTCAAAATAATTAGAAAACAATTAGACATAATAAAGATGAACCAAATATAGGTGCATACAAATATTATTGCTTATTAAAAGATGTCAAAACACTTTTACATTAAGGTTGCAAAAATATATCTAAGTTAAAATTTATTTAAAAATTGATTCAGTTAAGGTCAATAAATGCTCTCAATTGAAATAATATGAATACTTTGTATGGAATAGTTCTAAATCAAGTAGAAGTATTGATTCCATGAAAATTTATGATTTTTGTCTTAATTGAAACCAAGCAACATATCCAGAACATAAATTAAAGAATAACAATTGTACTTGGGATTTGAAAAATACTTTAATCTTCATGAAGAGAGAATGTATCTTTCATCTCCAACCATCCAAGGTAGTGATATCCACATGAACCTCCTTCAAAAATAGATTCCCTCTTGCATTGAACTTGAGAACTCTTCTCAAACAAATCTCCACCATATAAGAATGTTCTGTAGAGAGAGAAAGAAGGGAGGAGACTGAAGACAAAATTCTAACCCTTAGCTTGTTATTTGACTCAATTCATCAATATTTTTAAAAAAAATTACATTTTTTATAAAAACATAATATCTTCAAAAAATTACTTACATGACCTTGTTTTTATCAATAATTTCTATTGTGTGCAACCCACTAGGCCCGTTAGTCTATTTGCTTAAAAACTAATTAAAATAACAACTTATTTTAAATTAAATGTATTATCCAATAATAGATTTAATAATCTTTTGATCATGAAAGATACAAGTTGCATCCCATTAGCCCAAAATACTTTTATCTTTATTGAGCATTTCCATCATCAGTTTGGCACTAATATAAATCCTACTTCATCTAATGTCTCGATCAGATAGGGGTATGGCATCATACTATCAACCTCTTAACATTCTAACTATATGGAATCCTATACTCAAAATTAGATCAAATGGAAAACTCTTTCTCCAATTATTCTATCTACGTTGACCACATATTTAGAATATTATCCAATAGGATATTCTCTCTTACCAAGAGTGAATAATCTCATATTGTTTGCTCAATTGTCTTCATTAGATTTCTCTTGCACTTGATCCATTAACTATAATTGATCATCATAATGATAATCCATAAGTCAATAGTCAAAGTGTAAGATACTCCCAGTAAGACAACTTTGATCACTCAGGTCAAAGATTCAACTGTCCATTGTGATAATAGAAATACCTTGATAGATAGTTAGGTAAGATACCCTTTAGGATTTGTATTTCAATTAGTTCAGTATTGTATTTGTATCTCATTGTCTCTATCTAGTGACCATTTACCCAATCCGATGGGTTCTTCGGTTGCTTATTCTGGTTTGGTGATGGCTCTGACCGTCGCTAATAAGTGTAATTGCGACGGCGTCCTTAAGCTGTCGCCTATAACTCTGTAATTGTCGACGGCTTTAATAGAGATGGCTGAAGCCGTCGCTAATAAGCGTTATAGCGACAGTGAATGCCACCTGTCGTCATTAACCCATCCCTAATAACCTGATTCGTTGTAGTGTAATAAGATAAATCATCCTCATCTTATAAGAAAATAATGTACAAATTAATCCATCTAGATCCTTAATGTCTTATCTCAAGGAATCTATTATGATTACACTATGCCAAAATTGAGTTTTACTTACGTGACCCCCTCTCGTAGGTAAAAATTTAGTAGGTTAATGTAACTTATACCTACATGCTATACCTACTAATTAATCGCCCATTGGTAAATATGTTAACACCTACAGATTACATACGATTGACATCTCATAGGTAAATGGTATAACTAATAAAAAAAATTGATTGTCCATTTAAAACACATGAACGACTGTGATCTATCCACACATTAACTATAATATAAAAAAATCATTAAAATATAATAAATATATTATTATTAATAAAAACATAATATATTAAATTAAAATATAAATAATATAAAATTAGCAAAAAAAATATTAAAAAATTATTAATTTTTTTTATAAAAATAATAAAAACATTTTTTAAATATGTAAATATTAAAATTAAAATTTTAAATATTTAAATAATATAATAAAACAAAATATTTAAAAATAATTTATTAATTTATTAATTTTAAAAAATATTATAATAATATTAATATTAACTGATATATTAAACAAAAAGTTATTAACATACAAATATATATAATATATTAACATAATATATTAATATTATTAAAAAATTTATATGATAGTATATAATATATAAATTATTAAATAAAAGTATTACTTTTCTATTTTCCCCTCCAACCCACTCTCCCAAAATCCCACCTATTTCTCTTCCTACTCCGATTTCCCTCCATCTGCAAATCCGGCCCATTTGGGGTGCATATCTCTTGAAGCAGAAGTACGGGCCAGAAGTCAACTTATGGAGCATCGGTATGATGTCGTACATCCTCCTTAGCGGCATCCTAGCGTTCTGGGCAGGTACATATTAATCGATGCTAAAACTTGTTCATCTCCTTCCCCTCATGCAACTGGAAATCGTTTGATCCTATCAAAATTTTGGGCGCATATCTCTCTCAATCCTATCAAAATTTGGGGCACTTGGAAGCCCACTGCTACCACAGCAATCGCTCTTGCAGGTTTCTATTGCATCACTGCAAAAGTGCCAAACCTCTTCTTCACCCTCTCCATCGTCAGACACCATCAAGCTCTGTGCTTACCCCTAGTTAGAATAGTACCATATTGGCTAGGTAGGAGAGGTACCCATGCTTATAAGCCTGGGCCACTTTAACTCAGGGCCGTAGTTTTGGGTTGGTTAATATGATATCAGAGCCAAGGGCTGTGGACCCCTCTCCATCCGTCACTCGTAAACAGCGTACACTTGTCAAAGTTAGAAGAGCTTGCACGTGAGGGGGCGAGTTAGAATAGTGCCATATTGGCTATGC
Source organism: Cryptocoryne crispatula var. balansae (assembly GCA_036172225.1). NCBI lineage: Eukaryota > Viridiplantae > Streptophyta > Magnoliopsida > Alismatales > Araceae > Cryptocoryne > Cryptocoryne crispatula. The sequence continues at coordinate 27,854,410 of CM069927.1, forward strand.
ATGGGAGGTACCCATGCTTATAAGCCTATGCCACTCTAACTCAGGGCTGCGGTTTTGGGTTGGTTAACACCCCCAATCAATGAGGGAGACTATACATCGTCCTCTCCTTCGTCCTCCCTACTATTTGCCCTTCAATTATCCATTGTTCCGTGTTGTCAAGGCACCAACTCCTCCCTCCACCACCAAGTTGTTGATCGGTGTCAATTTATTGCATCGCATTTCCTATCTATGTGATCAATCGTGCTACATGTGTCACCGTCCACTGTCGTCCCTCACCGTCATCACGAAGCACGTACGCCCCTCCATCCTTTGCTCAATGCCTAGCTCACGGCCACCTACAGCACCGATCGTCACCTTTCCATGGGTAACTATTGCTCTGATGGCAACTAGGACATGGGCCCCGAGGGACAAAATCCCGACGAGGTAGAACCATCGTTGCAAGCGGCACCCAACTGCCTAGCATTAGTGGGCATCTTGATCAAGCCTTCCTATATCCAACCCAAAACCATGGCCCTGAGTTATGTACGTACATGGGTTAATCCCCAAGTGGGGATAAGGATCCGGTGATTGTTAACCGGATAAGCATCGGGGCTATCCAAGTCGATCAGGACTGTGGATAGGGACTAGGAGAGTCCTAGTCAGGATGGATTTCCTAGGTTGTTCTCCCTATAAATAGCTCAGGCTGGTGGCTCATTTGGGATGTCGGTGTAAGGAATCGTTCATAAAAATTTGGTGCAGCAGAAGTGACGATTCCTATAGGTTCCTTTAAAATCTGTCTTAATCGAAACCGAACGCCGAAAATCGAAAACCTATCAAATCGGGTTCGAATATACCTAATAGGGATTCATATAATCTCATGAAGAGGAAGGAGATGAGCTTCTCAAGTTCTTCAAACTGTTTAAATGTCCAGTCTCCAGCAGTATCCACACGAACTTCATCTACAGTAGGTTCTCCCTTTGCGTTGGCCTCGAGAACTCTTCCCGAACGGAGCTCCATCGACCATGGACACCTTCCAGAGAGAGGAGGGGGTAGGGAGAAGGCTAGGGACATGGTTTTTACCCTTGGCTTGAATGGGTTTGGCTAAAACCATTAGTATTTTTAGAGAATTATGGAATTTTTCATAAAAACCCAAAATCTCCATAAATTACGCCCTTGCCCCTGTACTTGTGGATAAGTCCTTATGTGTGTGACCCACTATGCCCAATAGCCTATTTGGTTGAGGCCTAAATAAAATAGAGCAATTCTATTTAATTTAATTAAATCTGTTATCTGATAACAGATTAATCGGCCTACCGATCATGAAGGGTACAAGCCACATCCCATGATCCCAAATGGCTATGGAGATAATATTATCTCTATTGAGCCTTTCTATCATCAGTTACCGCATGAATATAAACCCTCATCCATCCAATGTCCCGATCGGAAAGGAGTATGGCATAGACTGTCAACTCCTTAATGTACCGACTCTATAGAATCCTGTACTCGAAATTTGATCAATTAAAAACTCCTTTTCCAATTATCCTATCTACCTTGGCCAGGGATTTAGAGTACTATCCCATAGGACATTCACTTTCACTTACCGAGAGTGGACGATTCCTTGTTGTCCACTCAATTGCCTCCATCTAGTTTTCCTTGTGCGCGATCCATCGTTATACTGGACCATCTATACGGTGATCCATAAGACAATGGTCAAAGCACAAGTTCCACCCAACAAGGTATTTTTGATGACTCAGGTCAAAGATCCAACCATGCAACTGTGATGATAGAAAACTCTGATTGACAGTTCGGTAAGATACCATTTAGGGTTTTTAATTCGGTCAATTCAGTGAACTCATTCAACTAATAAGCACCTGTATGTGTATCTCAATGTCTCCACACTAATAACCAATGAGATCGGTCATCCTCATCACATGAGAAGGCATCACATACACTAGTCTATCCAGATCCTTGATGTCCCCTCTTAAGTATCATATGATTAGGAACATTTAGATCAATTACCTCTAGATGATCAATCTTATTATCATGATCTCATCATGATTTAATCATTATTGCATTTGATCAAGGACTTCATGATGATATTTGCATCTAACAAGAGCTTATAATAAAGATTTTGCCTAATTAATTGAATGAGATATTTCTAGCAATGTCAAATCATATCATATATGATTGGCTTGTAGGGCATACATTTCTATCAGTCGGGTGTCGAGGGAGTCACCGAGAGGGGAGGTAGTACGTATGCAGTTTAGTAGAGTTCGATTTCTCCGAAATCTCATCGTCTTCGTGGTGTGTGCACCTTACTTTGTGGGTGATCGATCATCGGGTTTTCGCAACATCTGGTATCAGAGCCATGGCTTGATCGTTCGGAGTCAGAGATGACACGGTGAAGACGACATTGAGCGGCGTTCCCTACACCAACGGGTCTGCAATGGAACCTTGTTGCAATCGGGTGATCGGTGATCTGGTCGATTGTTGAATGCCCCAGGATATCAGTGTGGCGAGGATGTAGAAGCATGGGTGCTCAACTCTGGGAAAGACAACGTTGTAAGGCCATTCGACAACGGTCTGGAGCGGTGGTGTGGAGTTCTCAGCAAGGCTCTTGGGCCAAAGGAGGATCAGTGATGCGGTTAGCGGCATTCCTGACGGCGTGAAGAAACCGGCAGACCCACTCGCAGAGTGTGGCAGCATTGGGATGAACTCCACTTGGCTCGGCACTGGGAGGCGTCTTTGGCATCCAGGAGTGCAAAGACCAGGGAGACGCGAGACAACTCCTGCATACAAAGGGACTTACGGCGATATGAACATGCTATGCGGCATTCTATTTTCTCTCTTAATAATTTCTCCTTTATTTAATCATGTTGTAACCGTGGAAGCAAACGTGGTGTTGTGCGGACATGTGACAAGAGAGGGAGAGAGAGAAGGGAGTGAGAAGCGAGAGAGGAAGCTTCGCAACAGGTTAAAGAAGATCCAATATTTAAATATTTATTGGGTCAAATTAGTTCTTGTCAGATTCAGTTATTAAGATTTAGATTTTAAATCCGGTTGGATCCGATAAGGTTAGGTTGCTAGGTCTGGGTTTTAGATAGGGTTATCGGGTCTCGTCCGTACTCGTTAACAGAATTCGAGATCGAAAGGAGCAAGTTTATCGATTGGGTGGCCTAGGTTCTTTCGGCTTGATCGGAGGCATTTGGTGTCAGAATTAGGTGATCCAAGAGTCCAAGCCTAGGTTTTTAGGCACTCCGGGTTCATTGGATAGTCTGGATTAGACAATTTTTTAACCGACGGTCTGATTTGTGTAGGTGCAGGTGTGCGTCGATATCGATCAAGGGCATACTTGATCAGGATTGATCGATGGCAGGGCAGGAAGGCACAAGCCAGAGATCCATTGAAAGGGTTACAAGCTTCTCGTAGAACCCTGTCGACTCTGAAAATTCGACGGGGTCCTCTCCTTTTTAGGGAAGTCCGTGAACCCAGATCGTCACCTCAAGAGGGAATGAGAAAAGAAAGGAATAAAAACTCGGAAAGCAAATCTCACCTCGGTCCCACACTCACATTGATCCCCGAACTTTCATCCCTTGGCATCGCTCGATCACCAAAGAGATGGTTCGGGTCATGTGGGAGGAAGGTGAGAAGAAATAAACGTGGTCGCCAGGAACCGTGGGTTCCGATTTATAGAATTAAAATGACCGTGTGTACCTTAGCGTGAAGAATGTGAGTTAAAGCTTCTCCTTCTTCGGCCGGCCGATGAAGAAGAGTCCTCAACGTGTGGGTGCTTGATATTCTGTGAAACTAGACAAATAAACAAGTGAAATAGACAATTAGAACTAGACAAAGTGGAGTATATGTAAAGAGAATAACATGAAACACACAATTGACTAGAAACTGACCGGATTCGGGTTATCTCTAACCCCCTTTTTTTATTTTTCGGATTAACAGAGTAAAAGTAATGAAAAAAATGTAAAAAAACGATAGGAGGATGTATAATCACTAAACAAAGAGATAGGAAAAAAAACTGAATGATTCTGAGTTGAATAGAGGAAGATATAGCCAAATCTGTGTTGTCGAAAAAGCCGAGCAGCAGTCCAGGATCTGCCAGGCGCGACTTTGCTTCTGCGCTCGTCACGATCAGCCCCGACCATGTAATCAAGTTACGTCGATTGAAGACTGAAGAAGACTTGGAGAGGAAGAACTTTGATGAAGAGAGCTCAGGCAGAATACGTCCACACACTGCTGTTGAGGCCGAAGAAGAGAACTGGGCAGATCCCCTGCAGAACAGCCTTCCTCTCTCTTGAACCGATTTTTCTCTCTCTAAAAACTCGAAATTCTCTCTCTAAAAATCACAAAATAGATGCAGGAGGGTGCTAGGACGTCTTGAGATGCTTGGGGAGTCGTGCCCATGCATTTGGAACGACCAGAATCAGAGTCCATTTATAGGAGAACAGAAGGTCTTATCGGAGCTAAAAAATAGGGGCATTGCGCCCCACCCCTGGGCGCATGCGCCCTGGTGCTGGGCGCATGCGCCCCACTGAAGGGCGCATGTGCCCCCCAGTGAGGGCGCATGTGCCCCCCAATGACGGCGCATGGCACTGTTCTCGAGGATAATGGTCTTATCCGGTCCGGCCGTTCAGTGGTAGAGTCCGGGTGAAAAACTGGGTCCCTCGTGCCTCAAAGGTGGGGCGCATGTGCCCTCAAGTGAGGGCACAAGGTCACGTGCCTCACTGGTAGGGCGCATGGGCACGTGCCCTGGGTCCTAGGCGCATGTGACCAGGAACCCGGGCGCATGGGACTGGTTTCGCGCGTCCTTCTTCCAGAAGCCATTGCGAACACTCCCGAACTCGGAATTCGACGCCGTTTGTTGCGTTAGAAAGATAACAGGCCGAAGAAGATTTATATTGCATAAAATAAGCCATCACACTCTTCAAAACTTCAGAATTTTATCTGGAAGTTAGGGTAGTGAACATAAGATCCGATACTGGTCAAAATGACTTCGATGGCAAACCGGAAAGGCACGGAATGCAACAAAACTTGTCCGGAGTGTGAATATGACCATAACCTTCAATGAATAATCATTAGGCATTGGTCATTAAGCCAACTTCCGTGTTTACACGATTTACGTGTGGCTTTCGCTCGGAAATTACGGCTTTTCGCGGAAAACTTCAGAAAACACCCGATTTCGTTCGGCGAAGCTCCAAATCAACTTTAAAAGACCCGGCATCATTATAAGGTCAATCACACATGTTACCCTATAAAACATGAGTTTTATGCTCTGAATTAGGCGAATTTGGCGTGTCTACAGCTTGCCTCGCCTTGATGTCGGCTTTGTAAGGGAGTGGCATGTAATGAAGCGGAATGATTCATAGTGAACTGTAATGGAATGCAAGTGAACGTAGATGAATGTAGCGGAATGGAATGATGATGAACTGAAAAGGTGGCATCAAGGTGTAGATATAGACACGCTTATCTACCTGATCCAGCAATATGAATCTCGCTGAGTATTCTAGATCGCTTTCATGTTCTATCAAAACCTCATATAATTGACTGGTAAAAGACATGCCCTTGGCACGAGAGATGAAAAGGTAAATGATAAAGGATAAAAGGATGTAGCCAACCCTCAGCGTGGTGAGGAGTCCTCGAATTCGTAGGTTCATCATCAGCCAGCAACCCGAACTTTGCGGTGTTCTTGTACTGTGATGGGCTAAAGTTTGTAAAAGAGAAGTTGATCTTAAAAAGAAAAGAATACCAATCCATCATATTTGGAATCTCAAGTTCATTCAAGTTTCACCAAAATACTCAGTTTAATTCTGAGTGGAAGAACCTCAAGTTCTTAAAGGGTTCGTTTAAGCATAGCAAAATTGCTCGGGTATCGTGAAAACTATTAATCATGTTCTGGCAGAAAACCCGGTATTCGGAAAACGACAAAACAGACTTAAGCCATAGTGAGATTGAAAGACAATGGTGGGACTAACATAGAATGAAGGGAAAGAAGAAACAATGGCATGACAATTGCCACGGTGGTGTGGGATAAAAGACATGGTGGGATAAAAGAAATGATAGAATAAAACATGGTGGAACAAAAAGAAAGGAATAAAACATAAAGGGATAAAAGAAATAATAAAACATGATGAAATAAAAGAAAGAGAAAACATAATGAAATAGAATTGGTAATGATGAAGAAAGAAAAGGAGATGGCTGTGAACACATAGAAAATCATGTAGAAAATAGTTGAAGATATAGATTGTCTATTGGAGGTCAAGACACCCGATTAGGAACCATCGTCTCTCTAATGTTCAATTTTGGCTTATTCGTGAGTGTGAATAAATGACCAAGCCGTCGTAGATTTTGTTGAAGGGGATCTCGGGCCCAGTCATCTTCACGTTCAAGGTCTTCAACATTAATGCATATAATATGTATCAAATGGACCTAACATAACTAGGTGACAGATAGTAGGAGTGATGTGAAGTGCAAAAATGAAGTGATGGTGGTGATGTGATGTGAGATTGATGAGAATCTGAGGATGAAATCTTCAGGTAAGCTGCATTGACCGCCTGGTTCATCAGCATCTCTGGTCCATCCTTGTCTTGTCTTCTGATGGAATACAACACCATGAGAATGTTCAGCTAGGTGGTGCTTCCTTTCTTTTCACCGCAAGGTTGGCATGACGTTCCTTGGGGAACACTGATCTCGCCAATTCACCTGTTAGGACTTAAAAGGTTGCCTGCACATTTTTGGTTAGTACCCAACAGACAGAATTGTCATATGAATCAGATTGTTCATGAAATGATCAATTGAAGGTTTTACTATTTGAACCATCATTTGGATGTCAAAACAAAGTTTTTAATGATGGTTCCTTTAGCAAAAATGTCATTTTTAACATTATAGACAATTTCTGAATTTTTTAGATTTTTATAAATTTTTTGAATTTTTTTGTCCATGTGCCCCCGATCGGGGGCACCTGGCCATGCGCCCTGGGGTGGGGCACCTGGCCATGTGCCCCCAGATGAGGGCACATGCGCCCTGAGGCAATTTTTTTTTTTCAGAAAAAAATTGTACCTGATTGCCCTTCTCTTTTTGCTTCTTCAGCTCCTGCAAACACTTAATGAAAATGATTAAATTTTTATCATTACTCATCCCTTTGCCTGTATGTCGTATGCCTTGATTTTGAGTCAAAGGGAGGAGCCTTCTTAACAAGGTGGAATAAAACAAATGACTTAAAATGAAATGGGGGTTGAGAGAACTTACCTGTCATGGTGTGAATCCTCTCCTCTCCTATATTGAAATGCCTGAAACACTTGACAGAAGGAGATTAGATCTTCATCAGGACTCATCCCTTTGCCGATTATGGTCAACTTTGACTTAGGTCAAGGGGAAGAGCCTTCTTAACAAGGTAATTAAAGTAAAAATGGATATGCAATGCAGAAATGAAAATATGCATGATAATCAAATAAGCATGGATGCAACTAAGGCAATGATCATGACTAAGCAATTTTTTTTTTGGTTTTCTTAGAAATATCATTTTTTGTGGATTTTTGAAAATATTCAACTTTTTTTGGATTTTTGAACTATGCAAATATTTTTTGGATTTTCTTGATAACAATCATTTGGATTTTCAAAAGTATTCATTTTTTTTAGATTTTTGAAATATTTGTTTTTTTTTGAATTTTTGAAATATTCAATTTTTTTGGGTTTTCGAAATATTCAATTTTTTTGGGTTTTTGAAATATGCATTTTTTGTGGGTTTTGAAATATGTATTTTTTTGGATTTTTGAAATATGTATTTTTTGTGGATTTTGAAATATGCAATTTTTGTGTGGAGAAAATGCTGGTATTTGAGACAGTTCATCGGTCTTTGGAGTTTGTCAAGACTCAAGTAGTAGATGCCACGTGCAAAAATAAAGTTCCCTACCTAGAATCCTTCTAACCTTCTTCCTTTGATCGGCTTGGATTCCACCTGGATTTGGTCGGTTTACCCTTCCCTAGGGTTTAAGGAGGAAGAGTATAGAGGAAGTCCTTGATAGGGTTTGAAGATGTTGAGAGGGATTTCTCTACTCTCACTCAAATTACCCATTGGGGTTCGGCCTCTTTGGGTTTTTCTTCCTTTTTTTGCCCTTTTCTATGTGGCACATATTTGGACAGGTTTTTGACCCGTGGGGACATTGCCCATCTTTTAACGCCATTTGCCTTGACTATCATTCTGGGTACTCATTCAGACAGGTTGATCATTTTTTTTCTAACCTGAGGGGTTCATTGCCCATCTTTTGACACCCTTTTGTACCCTCTAAGACGGCCTCCTACAAGGGTGGCGAGTGTTTTCGATACTACCCCTCTCTAATCTTCTCTCCCTATCTTGGACCGAGTAGAAGAGAATAGGGTAAGGGTACTCCTTCCATTTCTAGATTTCTGCCTTGCCTTTCGCAAGTATCGGGTTGTCTGGATTCTAGGATCGGGAAGTGTTGTGTGTGTAGGATGGTATCTACCCTTGACTTCTCACGAACAACCTAGGATCGATGACTTGAGATTATACCAGTGGTTTCTCCATTTTTATGGAAAGTACTTTTTGAGGTAAACTCCATTCCAAGGATGATTCAATTTTTCTCCATCTGCATTAGTCAATTCATATGGACTACCTGGGTACTTTTCAAGGGTTACAAAAGGCCCTTCCCAGTTAGGTTGCAACTTGGAGCGGGGACCCCCCGGCTTAACGAATATGCGTTTGACTACCATCTCACCGATTTCGAACTTTCTCTCGACCACCCTCTTTTGATAAAACCTTTTGAGTCTATTCTGATAAGTCCGGGCATGCTCGGCGGCGGCTAGCCTGCTTTCATTCAAGAGTTCAAGCTGTGCAAGGAGAGATTCTCGTCTCTCATCAACAGGAATATCCCTGTCAAGCTGAACTCTAAGAGATGGAAGCAATACTTCGTAAGGGACCATTGCTTCCATCCCATATGCCAAAGCATACGGGGTTTGTCCAATGGGAGTCCTTACAGAAGTACGATAAGCCCATAGAGCATCTACAAGCTTATCAGGCCAGTCGGCAAATTTGCTAGACTTACAAGATTTCTTGATGATTTTGATTAAGGTTTTGTTGGTGGCTTCTGCTTGACCATTGCCTTGAGGATAGTATGGTGATGAATGATGCAATGAAATGTAATACCTGTTGCAAAGATCACGCAGATCTTGAGAAAGAAATTGTGGCCCATTATCGGTGACGATGTCGTTGGGGATCCCGAACCTTGCCAGAATGTTGCGCTTGATGAAGGAGCAGACTGTTGATGTTTTAATCTCCACGAATGCTTACGCTTCAGCCCACTTTGTGAAGTACTCCATTGCCGTCAGAATGAACGATTTTGAGCGCATTTCGGAGTTGAGGTCACTCAAGGGGCCAATGATATCAAAAGCCCACATGGCGAATGGCCATGGGGCATGAATTGGATGAAGGGAAGATGCGGGAGAGTGAATCTTGTCGGCATGGAGTTGACATGAATGACAATGCCGGACAAAGATGGAGCAGTCTTCTTCTAGAGTAGGCCAATAATACCCTTGTCGGATGATTTTCTTAGCAAGGGCTTGGGTATTCACGTGACCACCACAAACTCCAGAATGTGCTTCTTTCAGCACCAACTCGGCTTCTTCTTCATCAAGACACCTGAGTAAGATTCCACTTAGGCTTCTCTTATAGAGCACTCCTCCTAGGATTGTATACCTCTGGGATACTTTTCTGATTGCCTTCTTTTCCTTGGTGGTTGATCCAGGCGGATATGACTGATCTTGACAATACCTCGCAATCTCGTCATACCAAGGTCTCTCACCTTCTTCTAATTCTTCCAACTCAATCAAGGAGATTTCTTCTTTATGTTCCAAATATTCTTTTCTGTTGAATCTTTCCTTAACCTTCAGAAAACGTCCATCCTCAATTGCTGGAATTGTTTTCTTACAGATGTGGATAGTTCGCACTTGCCTGCCTAGCGGGACAGATAGAGATGAAGCTAGTGAAGCTAAGGCATCGGCGAGGATATTCTGAGAGCGGGGGACATGAACAAAGGTGAGTTTGAAGAATAGCTTGATGTAGCAGGTGGTGAGCTCCTGGTAGGGTTTGAGGTTTGGATGGGAAGTTTGGTACTTGGATAAGACTTGGCGTAGGATCAATTGACTATCACCTATCACCCTCAGTTCGGTGGCACCATGGAAATGAGCGGCCTCCAGCCCGGCCAGCAAGGCTTCATACTCAGCTATATTGTTGGTTACTGGAAAGTTAAGCTGAAAAGCCTGTGGAATGGTGACACCTTTAGGTGACAGAAGGACAATACCTATCCCTCTACCATGAGAGTTCAGAGCCCCGTCAAAATATAATGTCCAAAGATTGGAAGATCGGACTGACATTAGTTCGTCATCCGGGAACTCCGACCGGACTGGGTCAAAGACGGGTATGGGATGATGGGCAAGGTGTTCAGCAATAGCATAACCCTTGATTGCCTTCTGTGGGACATAAGTAATATCAAATTGGGATAAGAAACTCTGCCATCGCCCTAACCAATCAGTCAAAACTGTACACATTTCTGTGCCAATTGTTGCAGATATCTATTTGGAACTCCTTTACCTCTGACTTTCCTATTTCCTAACTTAACTTGACCTACTGAAGATAAAGCTGGAAAGGTGGCATTTACAGTGGAGGGAGGATCGAGCAAATCGATCAATGATTCAGAAAAGGGGGATCCCTGATTGGGAGCACCCTTTGGGATGAGTAGAGACGTTTCCTCGATGGAAATGTGAATTTCAGAGAAGACGTTTTGGAAATTTCAAGTAAAAAGATAGAATGAGTCTGAGTGACTCGAAGCTTGCTAGAAGATGACTGAATTAATAGAGAGAAAAACTTAAGAATAAAAGGGAAAAAGGGGCTCGCGGGCCCGATGGTAATAGAAAATGGACACATGGGTCCAAAACTGATGAAAAAGGTAAACGGGTACGTGGACCCGATCTTAGAAATAAATGGGCATGTTAGCCCATGTTGGGAAAAGCCCTCAGTTCTGAAGTTGATGAGGGAAGCAAATGGGCAAGCATGCCCAGTAAGAGTGGAAGGTTGAAGAGGGCTCATGGGCCCAATGTGGGTAAGTGGGCCCTGAAGCCCATCCAAAAGATCTAGAAACAACGGCACGAGGTTTAAACATGGCATTGTTGTATTTGGGCCTCGTGGAATGGTTTTGACTTGGGTGGAATGCTCAACAAGATGATTCAATATTGGTCTGCCCTTGAGTGGTTCCTGGTGCTCTTCCCCACTTGAAAACAGACGAGTCAAAGATAAGCATAAGTCTTCCAAGTCTTCTTCTTCTTTTTCTGGAGCTTTTCTTCTCTTGACAGCTATCACGGAATTTTTGCCATCTTCAGCCATCATCATGGTCTCCCCTTTGATAAAGAATGTATGGAGTCCCATGGCATATCCTGGCTGGAAGATCCTCCTTGGGATGGAACCCTCTTCATATCCCAACCCCTGCCTGCGTGGCCTTTTCACAGTTTCAATTGGCTGAGTGATCCCTTGAAGATCCTTGCCTAAACCTCTTCCAGGCTGATAGCCCAATTTCATCATCATCCGCCATCCCAGTGTGTCTGGTAGAGAGGCGGTCATGCATCTGACTTCTGGCAATTCTCCCACTGAGATCTGGGGTTGTATTGACAGACCTAGGGGTAAAGAAGCATCGTTCAGCTCGTCCCTTATAGGCATGCTAGTCACCTTGACCACCTGTCCTTTAAAGGGAAATTTTATGCACTGGTGGTTTGTTGAAGCCACAGCTCCTATTGCCTCCAAGTATGGCCTCCCAAGTATAGCCCGAAATGTTGGATCTAATTCTAGAACATGAAAATCTGTTGTAACCGTACATGGTCCAAGTTTAACTTCTAGAGTGACCACCCCATGTGCAGACTTCTTGAAGTTGTCGTAGGCCGTCACCATGGCACAAGATGGCTTGATTTCTTGCTCAGAAATACCACACAACTGCAAAGTTTCTGGCGGCATAACGTTGATAGAAGCTCCAGTGTCAACCAAACATGATTTTACTTCGACATTGCAGATGATAACAGCCACATGCAAAGCATATCTCCTAAAGTTTGGATCTGCTAATTCTTCCTGAGAGAAAGTGAGTGTTGGGTGCTCACTTCTAGGGGCTAACACTGTAGTGATCTTCTCAGGTGGGAGATCTTCATTCACCATGACCCTTTGCAAGTACTGCTGTAGAATCTCCTGGTGCACCTTTGATCTTTTGATCAACTCAAGTATGGAAATACGGGCCGGTGTTTTATCTAAATGCTTTAACAGATCATAGGTTGTGCCTGGCAATGGTTCTTTTACTTGTTCCTCCTCCACTGGCTCTTGTGGTTGAGTTCCGGCTTGGGGAAAGAGCCGCTGGAACATCCTCCCACTCCGAAGCACCGGGGCTATTTGGCGGTCGGGTAGAGGTGACGGGTTAACTGGGGTGGGTTCTGGTGGAACAGGTGGTGTAGGTGCAGTATGATAGGTAATGGGATTGATGGTTCTGGGATGATGGGGTTAGTTGGTAGAGGGGTAGGATTTGGAGGTGGTAGTGATGGTGATACCGGTGGCCCGATAAGAAGAGGCCGGGGTGCGAAGTGGTTGATGAGTTTAATGAAGGTGTAGGTTGTGGGATTGGTTGTGGGGTTGGTGGTATGATAGGTTGGGGTTTTGGAGTGGTAGAGCTCGTAGGCTGGGGGTTTAGGTTTGGTGATGATTGTGGTGGTCGGATGAGCAAGGGCCGGTGTGTAGCATTGGTTGAAGGAGGTGTAGTTAGAGAGGGGGCTGGCCTAATGATGGGCCGGCGAGAAGAAGTGGCGGCCAGTGGTTGGGTTATTGAGCTTTGTGGTAGTTGTGGAGTAGCAGGTGCACGGATTATCTGTCTAGGAGGGTTCCTAGAAGGAGACCTAGCTGGGTTGACAGGCATGGTTGTGATAGAAATGTATGCCCTACAAGCCAATCATATATGATATGATTCGACATTTCTAGAAATATCTCATTCAATTAATTAGGCAAATCTTCATTATAAGCTCTTATTAGATGCGAATATAATAATGAAGTCCTTGATCAAATACAATGATGATTAAATCATGATGAGATCATGATAATGAGATTGATCATCTAGAGGTATTTGATCTAAATGTTCCTAGTCATAGGATACTTGAGACGGGACATCAAGGATCCGGATAGACTAGTGTATGTGATGTCTTCTCATGTGATGAGGACGACCGATCTCATTGGTCATCGGTGTGGAGACAACCGAGATACACATACAGTGCTCATTAGTTGAATGAGTTCACCGAATCGACCGAATTAGAAACCACCGAATGGTATCTTACCGAACTGTCTATCGGGGTTTTCTATCATCACGGTTGCATGGTTGGACCTTTGACTCGAGTCGCCAAAGATGCCTTGTTGGGTGGAACTTGTGCTTTGACCATTGACTTATGGATCACAATTTAGATGGTCCTATATAGCGATGGATCGGGTACAAGGAAAATCGATGGAGGCAATTGAGCGGACAACAAGGGATCGTCCACTCTCGGTAAGTGAGAGTGAATGTCCTATGGGATAGTACTCTAAATCCTCGGCCGGGGTAGACGGGATAATTGGAAAAGGAGTTTTCCAATTGATCCAATTCCGAGTACATGATCCTATAGAGTCGGTACACTAAGGAGTTGACAGTCGATGCCGTACTCCTTTCCGACCGGGACATTGGATGGATGAGGGTTTATATCCATGTGGTAACTGATGATGGAAAGGCTCAATGGAGATGAAATTATCCCCATAGCCATTTGGGATCATGGGATGTGGCTTGTACCCTTCATGATCGGTAGGCCGATTAATCTGTTATCGGATAACGGATTTAATTAAATTAAATAGAATTGTTCTATTTTATTTAAGCCTCAACCAAATAAGTTATTGGGCATAGTGGGTCACACACAAAAGGACTTATCCACAAGTACAGGGGCAAGGACGTAATTTATAGAGATTTTGGGTTTTTATGAAAAATTCCATAATTCTCTATAAATACTAATGGTTTCAGCCAAACCCCATCAAGCCAAGGGTGAAAACCACGTCCCAAGTCTCCTCCCTACCTCCTCCTCTCTCTAGAAGGTGTCCATGGTCGATGGAGCTCCGTTCGGGAAGAGTTCTCGAGGCCGGCGCGAAGGGAGAACCTGCTGTGGATGAAGTTCGTGTAGATACTGCTGGAGACCGGACGCTTGAACGGTTTGTAGAGCTTGAGAAGCTCATCTCCTTACTCTCCATGGGATTATATGAATCCCTATCAGGTATATTCGAACCCGATTTGATCGGTTTTTCGGTTTTCGTCGTTCGGTTCTGATTGAGACGGATTCTAAAGGAACCCATAGGAATTGTCGCTTCCGCTGCACCAAATTTTAATGGACGATTCCTTACAGTGGTATCAGAGCCCGGTTCAAGTCTCGGTCGAAACCGACGTCGAATCGACATTATTTCATGTTATTTATGTGTTCCCGAATCTGTGCAAACGTCTGTTTTGACGAGGCCACCATATTCTGTGTATGACTCAGATAATATATTGGTTAGCCTTGGTAGAATATAGTGATATAGGTCTTTCCAACGCCGCAAACCGTTTGAAGTTTGGATATCTTTAGTGTTCGGGAGAAGCCTCAAAAGTTGGTGTTTCTGTCATGCCCGAACCAACACCCGGATTTGGGGATTTTGTGAAATCTCCGTCCACAGAAGAAATTGAGGTTTGGAAAAGGTTTAGAAGATGGGTAATATGATTGCCTAGCCTTTACCTTTGATATCCAGCTTTGAACAACGGCGGAGGATGAGAATTTTTGAGTTTTCCGACGAACTAGGGTTCTGCGGAATCTGGCGGTGCCGACTTGTTTCTTCCTGATTTCCCGTTGATATAGAATTTTTCTCTGAAAGGATATATACATATTTAGAAACTTCATATGATGAGTATTCTAAATTGTATTTTTGGAGAATATTTGGCTTTCTGGATAAGGAGTTATCCTCGTTACAAAATTGGGATTTCTGCTACGGAATTTGGGTGACCGCCGCCTCTTCCTCCTCATTTTTAGGTCTACTGCGATTTTTCCTGGATTTGAGGCCGACTTTTTTGGATTCCTTATTCGATAAGGATTCCAACGCATATTTTTTTCGGATTTTTCTGAGTCCGGGATAAGGAGATAAATCCGATTCTATTGGAGAGATTTTCTCCCGGATGAACAGTGCTTTACGCACCTGTTCGGGGAAGTCGTTCGGCGCACGCGCCGGCGCACCGATAGTCGGCGCACACGGGCTGGAGGAGTAGTGCACGCCAGGGCGCACACAGGCGCTCGCCGGCGTGGCGCAGTGCGCCTGAGGACGCGGTGCATTGCGCCGGACACTATATTTAATGATTTTTAAAGTGTTTAAAATCATAGAAAATTCCGAAAAATTGCCAGAAAATTCCAGAAAATTCTGAAAAATTCTATAATATTATTTAACATGTTTTTAAAATGTTTAATGACATGTTAGATGATGTTTAGTTCTATTTACATAGATTCACTCATGGTTAAACTTTAAAATTGTTTTAAAGGTTTAATTTAAATTATTAGTGTCTTAATTAATTCTGTAAAATGATATTTTACAGAATATAAATTGAGACATTAATTTCTGACCTTGCACAGTATTGGGAATGCATGAATGTTCTAAATAGTTTAGTTTTGTATGTTCATTTCATATAAATTGTTTATATGTTGTTGTCATGTTATTTTCATGTTATTTATTTTATGAAAATTCGACATGCATGAAATTGAGAATTTCAAAATAAATTATATAATTTTATGCTGATATATATGATATATCTCATATAATTATCACGTATGCGCTCTATGTTCATGTGATGAATGTTAGTGTGTGTATGGAGGTGATCATGGACTTAATTGTGCTTGGCTTGTGATTGCTTTTAATTGTGTTGGTTATGTTATTAAATGGGGCCTGCGTGTGCCTCCTCTCTCTCTATACAATCTGATTGTACATTCTACCTCCCTCCATTAATGTACTCCCCTTGGTTAAAACCAAGGTTTCTTATTGAGTTATGTACATTTGTGGGGTCTGCATACCCTTAAGCCGCTTGTAAGAGTTAGAAGGCGGTTCGTTGAAGGTTGGGGAGCGGGGCCACTTGGAGAAGCACCCTTCTGAAGTGGGAGCATACCAACTCAAGCATCTGAAGCAAGGATTTGCACCTATAGGGGTGCCTTAGGTGCATGCTTAGGGTTAAGTCCATGATCACCTGATTTTGTGCATATTTGATATGTGGATGTGTGCTACAGGTTATACCTTAGATATATGATATTCCAAAGGTATTATATATACTTAGCACATATTATTGATGAGACTAAAATAAAATCCCTCCTTGTCAAAATTAGGTTGATAAACGTGTGACATTAAGAATGACTCACGTAGCCTTCCGTTGTTATGGTCTTGATGAGCCAATCTTAGATTGGATGGGTTTGTTGTGCTACCACAAGACTCATTCGGCAAGGGATTGGTGATCATGGCTAAGGCATTTGCCGAACCTTGGGGTGGACCATTTGCATGGCTTTGTTGTGCTACCACAAGGGCCGTGTGAAGAATCCATTCTCATAACGTAACAAGCGGGTTTGACCTAACTAGAGTATATGGCTTGTTGTGCTACCACAAGGTCATAACTTTAGAGACTAAATGACTAAGAGTTGCAAAAGTTGCAACTGGCAATAGTTGCCTACCTATTAAGTATGGGGTGATTTGTTGTGCTACCACAAGGTCATCACCATAAAGTTAATAGGGTCTTAGTCCCCACTAGGATTTCATCGTGATATCCCGTCTTTGCATAATGAGGGTTATGCAAATTCGTCGAAAATTAGTGGGAGCATAAATTAGGATGAAAGACCATATCTTAATTTCATGAATATCTGCAATGTTATATTGATAAAATTATATCTCTGTTGTAGAATACGATAATAAACCACCATTAGTATGGCATATTAGATGCCATATAGCTTAATGGCTCACACTTCTTATACTGGTTTAGAACTAAGAGAATTGTTCTCATAGTTGACCAATTAACTACTCTACTTGAGAAGTAGGTGTCGCCTAAATTATCTAGTGATATGAAAGAAAGATAAGATCTTATCTCATAGACAAGATGCATTGTTTGCCTTAAACTAGATGTTAGTCTCTATGAGACATAATTATAGAGACAACATGGATAGATGGATATGAGATCCATCATGGCTCATATTGATGAGTTAACTAAAGGGCAACTTAGATCAACAATACATCTTAATTACTTCTTGTTGGTGAGACCAATAGTAAGAAGTAAAATAATTAGATAAAATAGGAGAGAGTTAATAGTAAAAGAAGGTGGTCAAGATAATAAAGCCAGAATAAGACATGATTCTTACCTTTGTCATGATGATGATAAGTGGAAGAGGAAGTACAAAGTGTTTTGTATATAATGCAAATGTGGAGCTTGAGAAGCTTCATGTATCCAAGTCATTGGGACTTACTTGTTTTAAATATACACTTAATAGTATTAGATACTATATGTGTATATCATAATATTAGATACTATGGATGCATCTAATGGTATGAGATACCATATATGCATCTTATATCTACAAGGAGTTGTAGATGATGACAAGTAAATGAAGGCTTAATAAAGAAGATATTGACCTACATATGAAATGGTGCAAAAGTTGCATCATTATTAGTGGGAGGTGCAATTCTTTAATAGCCTTATGGAGATGTCTTAATAATTAATATTGCTATTATATCCTTCTACAAGGACTTTATATGATTTCCTGCTTGAATAAATGTTGATTTATTCTAAGCTATGGAAATGATAGATGTTCTAATAGATTGAATGGCAAAGTGTTTGCCAGTGGGAGCTTAATGAATTGTTTAATCATATTTGATATGTTAGCTCTCATGTTATGTGTGAATATTCCTTTTAAGAGGAAATGGGTTGATTTAGATCAATCTACACTTTAGCTTTATATAGACATGGAGAATGGGTTAATGAGTTATTAGAACTCATACATTTAGATGTATGTTAGCCCATATCTAGTAAGGCTAAAGAGGAATATTTCTACTTCATTATTTCAAAGATGATGTCTCTGGGTTTGGAAACATGTACTTTATGAAGTACAAATCTAAGACCTTTGAGAAATTATTTGAGATTAAGAATGAAGTAGAGATACTGATGGAAAGAGTATTAGAACTCTTTGATGAGATCAAAGAGAGGAATACTTAAGTACATAATTCACATATAATTGAAGGATATTAGAATCTAATGGACACCTCTTTACATATTTTAGCTTAATTGAGTAGCTAAAATAAGAAGTCATATTATGTAAGACATAATATGAACAATGACAAGCTTTGCAAATTTCCTCTTTGTCTAATTTTGGTTAAGTACTCGTTATAACCACTTGTTCTTAATAGGTACCTTCTAAGTCTGTTCTGATTATTCCATATAGGATATGGAAAAGGGGTTAAAACTTGACCTTAAGCAAGTTAAGGTTTCGGAATGTCCGACCTGGTGAAGAAGTATAACTCTAACAAGTTGGAATATAAGACTATGAAGTGTTGGCTTGTGGAATATCCTAAGGAAATTTTTGGATATTAAATATACGACCCTTATGTATAAGGGTATGTGTTGCTCAGCTCACTATATTTCTAAAGGAAAAGTTCCTTCTTAAGAAAGGTAGTGGGAGCAAGGTATATATGGAAGATGTTCCAGTCCCACAACCCAATAACACTTCTATTAAGGTGCTAGTTAATAATTACACAAGGACAAATCATAGGTCTTTACTTGTGTCCATTCTACCTAAGAGATATGTGAGACATATCTCTGATAGATGAAATGAGGCATAAGATAATAAAGATATTGATCCTATGATCTATATAGAACCAATATGAGATATTGATTCATTAATGGGAAAAGAGAATAAAATCCGATATAAACTTTATCTATTCTAATCAAGTTTAGAACTTGATAAATCCACCTAAGGATATAGTATCCATAAGGAATAAATGGATCACTAAAGAATAGATTGGAGTGGATTAGAAGGTAGATACCTTCAAAGGTGAGAATAGTTGAAAAGGATATCATTGAAGTCAAATGGTTGACTATGATGAGATCTTTTACCTATTCCATGGATTAATCCATTCGGATTTTGATTGTTACACTCTATGATTATGTGATAAGCTAATTGGATGTTAATATAGTATTCCTCTAAAGTATTTTGAGGAATAGGTGTATATGATACAACTATAGGGAATCAAGTCCCAATAACATCCAAGAAGAGTGTGTAATAAGTTCATTTATGGACTAAAGTAAAATTTCCCATAGATCATATATAAGGTTTAATGAGATTAAATCTTATGACCTCGTTAAGAACGAAGAGGAGCCTTGTGTATTCAACAAGATAAGTGGGAGTGCTCTTACTTTCTTGACATTTTATGTTGATGACATACTACTCATTAAGAATGAAGTAGGTGTGTTATCATAAGTGAACCTAGCTATCAAATTGATCCTCCAAACACAATTTGGGTTTTAAGATCTATGAAGATAGATCTAAAATCAATGCCTGGGTTAATGTACGTAGTCATTATAGTCAAAGGGTTTGACATGATAAACTCCAAGATAGGTTTCTTACCTATGTGGTGTGGAGTTGATCTCTGTAAAGTGTTGTCTTTATAGACTTCTTGAAAGATAAAGAGATCACATAAATAGAGCCCTTATGCCTTTGTCATAAGGTCTATTATTTATATGATGCTACGTACATGATGTGATTAATGCTCTAAGTGTTATGAGCATTCATCAAGAAGATCCAAGTGAGAGTCATTGGATAGTTTAGAGATATATCATTTGGTACTTGAGAAGCACTGAGAATGTATCTCTATACACTGGAGGATAAGACTTGAAGTCTTGTAGTTTTACAAACACAAGCTTCTAATCAAATAAGTTTGATATTAAGTCAGAATAATGGTGGTGCAGTTGTTGAAAGAGTTCTATGTGATAGAACACTGTAAATTCTACAACATATGTAAACAAGTTTACATGGTGGTTGCACACTACTTGAGAAGTAGTCTAGATGAATATTCTCATCTAAGGTATGGGATTGTCCCAATTTTCTTTGAAAGTGTATCATTGTTTTGAGAAAACAATGGAGTAGAGCCGATGTCTCATCAGAAGTTTATAACTTCTGTGGCGATACCATACAATCGTAGAGAGATTGCAACTTATAGAGATATAATTAAAGATAAAGTATCTACCGTTAATAACATTGCATCCACTAATCAGCGGTTACTCAAAGAGTGTTTGAGCTTCACCTCGAAGCGATATAGATCGGCCGGATGGAGTGATTGGCTGTAGTGCAAGGGGGAGATTGATAGAAATGTATGCCCTACAAGCCAATCATATATGATATGATTCGACATTTCTAGAAATATCTCATTCAATTAATTAGGCAAATCTTCATTATAAGCTCTTATTAGATGCGAATATAATAATGAAGTCCTTGATCAAATACAATGATGATTAAATCATGATGAGATCATGATAATGAGATTGATCATCTAGAGGTATTTGATCTAAATGTTCCTAGTCATAGGATACTTGAGACGGGACATCAAGGATCCGGATAGACTAGTGTATGTGATGTCTTCTCATGTGATGAGGACGACCGATCTCATTGGTCATCGAATGTGGAGACAACGAGATACACATACGGGTGCTCATTAGTTGAATGAGTTCATCGAATCGACTGAATTAGAAACCCTGAATGGTATCTTACCGAACTGTCTATCAGGGTCTTCTATCATCACGGTTGCATGGTTGGACCTTTGACCTGAGTCGCCAAAGATGCCTTGTTGGGTGGAACTTGTGCTTTGACCATTGACTTATGGATCACAATTTAGATGGTCCTATATAGCGATGGATCGGGTACAAGGAAAATACGATGGAGGCAATTGAGCGGACAACAAGGGATCGTCCACTCTCGGTAAGTGAGAGTGAATGTCCTATGGGATAGTACTCTAAATCCCTGGCCAGGGTAGACAGGATAATTGGAAAAGGAGTTTTCCAATTGATCCAATTCCGAGTACATGATCCTATAGAGTCGGTACACTAAGGAGTTGACAGTCGATGCCGTACTCCTTTCCGACCGGGACATTGGATGGATGAGGGTTTATATCCATGTGGTAACTGATGATGGAAAGGCTCAATGGAGATGAAATTATCCCCATAGCCATTTGGGATCATGGGATGTGGCTTGTACCCTTCATGATCGGTAGGCCGATTAATCTGTTATCGGATAACGGATTTAATTAAATTAAATAGAATTGTTCTATTTTATTTAGGCCTCAACCAAATAAGTTATTGGGCCTAGTGGGTCACACACAAAAGGACTTATCCACAAGTACAGGGGCAAGGACATAATTTATAGAGATTTTGGGTTTTTATGAAAATTCCATAATTCTCTATAAATACTAATGGTTTCAGCCAAACCCCATCAAGCCAAGGGTGAAAACCACGTCCCAAGTCTCCTCCCTACCTCCTCCTCTCTCTAGAAGGTGTCCATGGTCGATGGAGCTCCGTTCGGGAAGAGTTCTCGAGGCCGGCGCGAAGGGAGAACCTGCTGTGGATGAAGTTCGTGTAGATACTGCTGGAGACCGGACGCTTGAACGGTTTGTAGAGCTTGAGAAGCTCATCTCCTTACTCTCCATGGGATTATATGAATCCCTATCAGGTATATTCGAACCCGATTTGATCGGTTTTTCGGTTTTCGTCATTCGGTTCTGATTGAGACGGATTCTAAAGGAACCCATAGGAATTGTCGCTTCCGCTGCACCAAATTTTAATGGACGATTCCTTACAGGTTGCATTTTGGTTTTCTAGTTTCCAACCTTGAGCACGGCTGATATCTCCCTGGACAATGGAGTGTACTAGACCAATTCCTGGGTTTGGATGTGCTGGTGCCGGTGCTGGAGCGGGAGCATGTAACGGGAGCGGATTTTGGACAATCCCCAAGCCAGGTTGTTGTTGAGGTTGAGCCGGTGGACGTTGCCGCTGCTGCTGCCTAGCCTTCATTACCTGTATGCATTCCCCCATTTGGACCCAATCAATTCTGCCTTGGTCATTCAGATCGTGGATGTAATCCTTGAATTGAAAGCACACTTCTACAGTGTGACCAAGACACCGGTGGTAAGCACAGTATCAGGACATATCTACATTTGTTGGCCAAACTTCTCTTTCCTTGGGCAATTCCAACTGTTTCTCCACCATGAGTACATTGAAGATGTCGGTTAAGGAGTAAGGGAGTTGCTGGTAGTTCTCTCTCCTAGGACCTCCCCTTCGTGGTGCCTGATTGAGTGGTGGTGGTGCCCTATTGTAGGTAGGTTGACGAGGTTGCTGGGGTTGTGCTACTGGCTGAGGGGGTTGTTGTGGTTGTCGTGGTTGTTGTGGCCTAACCTGTTGTTGAGGAGGGTAATAGGAATGGTTTTGTGGCGGGTTTCTGAACTGGTTTTGACGGTTCCCTCCCTGGTTCCCTACAATGTTTATAGCTTCGTTGTTGACCACTCCCTCAGTTGTAGGCCCAACTGGTGCAGAGGGGGTTTTCCTGAGGTTTCCTGATTTAGGATCAAAAGGGTTTATCATTGTGGCATCCTTGAAGTGGGCTTGCAAGTATCGGGCACTGTCATAAAGTTCATTCATGGTGGTAGGACGGTGCATGATCAAGACATTCCTCAAGGCAGGTGTAGTGTTGCCAATAAGCATCTTCACTTGTTCCCCTTCAGAAATCACATCTGTTAATTTCTCTGCCATTCCCCTCCAGCGATCAGCAAATTTTATGAAGTCCTCTTCGGGCTTCATCTTCTCAGCGATCAAATCCGTAATGAAGCATGCTGGTGCCACCCGGTCTCTGTATCTTTGCAAGAATTTTGTCTTGACAATGTCGAAGTCTCCTGCCTCGAAGGAGTCGAGTGAGTAGAACCATTCCAATGCAGACCCTTCTAATGATCGACGGAACAAGAAGGCAAGAACCCTACGATCATCTTTCCAGAACGAGGACTCGTAAAGAAAATCTTTTAAGTGGAGAAAAGGATTGCCAGCACCATTGTAGCGGCGATAAACTGGTAGCTCAGAAGGTGGCAAATGTAGGACTGGCAGAGAAGGAATGGAAATCTTAGGAACTGACTTGGAGTCCAGGCGACATCTCAGCTCTTCATAACGTTCATTCATCTGGGTGAGCTGATCCATGATTGCCCTGGTGAGAGCAGGTTCTTGGTTTACTGGTTGGGGTATGTGGTTAGAGACATGATTTTGGAATTGAGGAGCATGACTTGAAGATTGTCCCATGGCTTGGTGGATTGGGGGAGCAACATGGTTAAAATAAGATGGCTGAACAAATGAGGGTTGGACCACAGATGGTTGAACTATAGAGGGTTGAACTATAGATGGTTGAATCATAGATTGTTGAACAACAGGTGATTGAATCATAGATTGTTGAACAACATGTGGTTGAACAAAGGGTGACTGAATGACTGGTGGTTGAACTAGAGGACGAGGAGATAAGGCAACTTGATTGGTTTCAGCCTGATTTGAAGCAATTTTGCCCTTCACCATGGATTGTATACGGACATAGGTTTCTGGGTCAGTATAGAGAGACAACTCCCTAAAGAGTTGTTCAACATCACGGGGAGAAGATGGTTGAGGGACCTCTTGCACTTCTGACTGAATCGGTTGGTGACCCATCTCGTGCTCTCGATGTTCAGCTTGTTCCACCATTCCAACGTGCCTTCCAGACCTTAGTTGCATTGAACTTCAAGAAGAAAGTAAAACAAACAAGTTGACAAAACAAACAAAGAAAAATTTTTTTGGTTTTTTTTATTAGTATTTTGCAAAACAGTTAAAGGTTTGAATTTTTGTTTGACAAGCAAGTTATGCAAAGACTTGAAAGCAAGATTACGCAATGATTTTGATTAAACCTTAGGTTTATGAATTTGTTAAGAATTGTTCTCTCAACAAATGGGTTAGGATCCTAACTCCAATCTCCAATGACCTAGGTTTCACACAATCTCACCACGTGTAGATAACGTAGGATGCTTCGGGTTTTGGGGACTGGTACAACCAACCCGATCGTGAAGAGGAATACTCCACGTATGAGGAATTACGGAGGCCTTGATGAAAGCCAACCAAGTCAACTAGGAAGGAATATCCCAGAAGAGAGGTCAGAATCCACCAAGAGGGTGTTTTCGATGGGAGGGATAAATGGGAGAGTGAGCTCCCGCCTCAAAAAAAGTGTAAAAGAAGGAGGTAGAGAGAAAGAGCAGAGAATGCAATCAAGTAATAAAGCAAGTAATGAGCAAAGCATAAACTTAAAGAAGCAATCAACACCAGACAAGCAATTAGAAACTAGACAAGCAACTAGAAACTATAATCCAGACTTGTTTCTTATGTGAGCCAAATGGAGATAGTGAAAAGTGATGGAAAGAAGAGGGTTCAGATCTGATAGCCAAGCAAAAGGGTAGTCCACGTGGGGACCGATGTGAGAACTGGGGTAAAAGGTAAAGGTGGTTCACGTGGGAACCGGTTTTGGGTAAAAAGGGGTGGTTCACGTGGGAACCGGTTTGAATGATCAAAAGAGGGCCACGTGGGGCCAATTAAAGGTGAACAAAGATCTGATCCAAGTGGGGATAGATCTGAAGGAAAATGGTTTGGTTCACGTGGGAACCGAAGTAAAGAAAGAGATTGGTTCACGTGGGAACCGGTTTAAAAGGAAAAGGGTGGTTCACGTGGGAACCGGTTTAAATAAAATGCAGAAATTAAATGGCATACTTGGTACTTTAGATCTGATGAAAGATAGGTGAAATCAGAAATTTTGAGATGGCATGAAGTTTAAGAGAGGTGGAAAGAAGGAAAGGCTCACGTGGGAACCGGTCTAGAACTAGAACTAGTTGCAAAACAAAACACTAAGCACCCACGGTTGAAGACATTGCTTGTCCCACCGTGGTCGCCACAAAGCTGTCGACTCTGAAAATTCGACGGGGTCCTCTCCTTTTCAGGGAAGTCCGTGAACCCAGATCGTCACCTCAAGAGGGGATGAGAAAAGAAATGAATAAAAACTCGGAAAGCAAATCTCACCTCGGTCCCACACTCACATTGATCCCCGAACTTTCATCCCTTGGCATCGCTCGATCACCAAAGAGATGGTTCGGGTCATTTGGGAGGAAGGTGAGAAGAAATAAACGTAGTCGCCAGGAACCGTGGGTTCCGATTTATAGAATTAAAATGACCGTGTGTACCTTAGCGTGAAGAATGTGAGTTAAAGCTTCTCCTTCTTCGGCCGGCCGATGAAGAAGAGTCCTCAACGTGTGGGTGCTTGATATTCTGTGCAACTAGACAAATAAAAAAGTGAAATAGACAATTAGAACTAGACAAAGTGGAGTATATGTAAAGAGAATAACATGAAACACACAATTGACTAGAAACTGACCGGATTCGGGTTATCTCTAACCCCCTTTTTTTATTTTTCGGATTAACAGAGTAAAAGTAATGAAAAAAAATTAAAAAAATGATAGGAGGATGGAGAATCACTAAACAAAGAGATAGGAAAAATAACTGAAAGATTCTGAGTTGAATAGAGGAAGATATAGCCAAATCTGTGTTGTCGAAAAAGCCGAGCAGCAGTCCAGGATCTGCCAGGCGCGACTTTGCTTCTGCGCTCGTCACGATCAGCCCCGACCTTGGAATCAAGCGCCGTCGATTGCAAACTGAAGAAGACTTGGAGAGGAAGAACTTTGATGAAGAGAGCTCAGGAAGCAGACGTCCACACACTGCTGTTGAGGCCGAAGAAAAGAGACTGGGCAGATCCCCTGCAGAACAGCCTTCCTCTCTCTTGAACCGACTTTTCTCTCTCTAAAAACTCGAAATTCTCTCTCTAAAAATCACAAAATCGATGCAGGAGGGTGCTAGGACGTCTTGAGATGCCTGGGGAGTCGTGCCCATGCATTTGGAACGACCAGAATCAGA
Organism: Cryptocoryne crispatula var. balansae; assembly: GCA_036172225.1. NCBI lineage: Eukaryota > Viridiplantae > Streptophyta > Magnoliopsida > Alismatales > Araceae > Cryptocoryne > Cryptocoryne crispatula. The sequence goes on from CM069927.1 coordinate 27,880,488, forward strand.
GTCCATTTATAGGAGAACAGAAGGTCTTATCGGAGCTAAAAAATAGGGGCATTGCGCCCCACCCCTGGGCGCATGCGCCCTGGTGCTGGGCGCATGCGCCCCACTGAAGGGCGCATGTGCCCCCCAGTGAGGGCGCATGGCACTGTTCTCGAGGATAGTGGTCTTATCCGGTCCGGCCGTTCAGTGGTAGAGTCCGGGTGAAAAACTGGGTCCCTCGTGCCTCAAAGGTGGGCATGTGCCCTCAAGTGAGGGCACAAGGTCACGTGCCTCACTGGTAGGGCGCATGGGCACGTGCCCTGGGTCCTGGGCGCATGTGACCAGGAACCCGGGCGCATGGGACTGGTTTCGCGCGTCCTTCTTCCGGAAGCCATTGCGAACACTCCCGAACTCGGAATTCGACGCCGTTTGTTGCGTTGGAAAGATAACAGGCCGAAGAAGCTTTATATTGCATCAAATAAGCCATCACACTCTCCAAAACTTCAGAATTTTATCTGGAAGTTAGGGTAGTGAACAGAAGATCCGATACTGGTCAAAATGACTTCGATGGCAAACCGGAAAGTCACGGAATGCAACAAAACTTGTCCGGAGTGTGAATATGACCATAACCTTCAATGCATGATCATTAGGCATTGGTCATTAAGCCAACTTCCGTGTTTACACGATTTACGTGTGGCTTTCGCTCGGAAATTACGGCTTTTCGCGGAAAACTTCAGAAAACACCCGATTTCGTTCGGCGAAGCTCCAAATCAACTTTAAAAGACCCGGCATCATTATAAGGTCAATCACACATGTTACCCTATAAAACATGAGTTTTATGCTCTGAATTAGGCGAATTTGGCGTGTCTACAAACCCTTCATCGGTTATGGAGATTTCACTCTATAGCAGCAACGTGTGAAGAATATTCTTACGTGGGAAGGATTGGTCAAAGCTCTCGGCAAAGTTGCAGACAAACCGGAGAAGCTGACAGAAGAGAAGTGAGTTGAAAATAGGGCACTGGTGAATAGTACGATTCAACTATTCTTGGAAGACAATACACTCCAGGAGGTGATCAGCTTAGAAGATCCAACGGATGTCTGCTAAAAGCTTGAGAGCAGGTACATGTCCAAGTCGCTAACCAATAGATTGCTAGCGAAGAAGCGACTATATGGCTTGAAGATGATCGAGGGAACAGGGATCGCAGCTCATCTTGACAACTTCAACAAGATTTTGATGGAGCTGTTGTCTTTAGTCTAGGAAGTCAAAGAAGAGGATCAAGCACGTCTTCTGTTGTCGTCGTTGTCAATGTCGTACGATCACATCGTGACGACTATGCTGTATAAAACTGACACTCTCAGGCTAGATGACGTCATAGCTTCGTTGCTTTTTAACGAGTCTCGTCAAAAGAGCAATGAAGCCGGGACGTCAAGTGGGAGTCAGGCTTTGATTGCAGGTGGAGGTCATGAAAGATCAGACAACTGGCAAGGGAGACGAGATGACAAAAGACGATCCAAGACTTGGGGTCGTAGGTGCTATTACTGTGATGAGGAAGGTCACTTCAAGCGGGATTGCCCACAACGTAAGAAGAGTGAACGGCTACAGGAGGCTAAAATGGAGAAGGCAGAGGCGTCAACAGCAGAGAATAGTGAGGAATACATGGTTGACATTCTCTATACGACATCTGTAGGAGAGGGAGATTCAGGTTGTATTTTAGATTCTAGCTGCTCATTTCATGTATGCTCAGTTAGGACGATGTTTCACAGGTATCAGACATGCGAAGGCGACTCAGTTCGATTGGCAAATGGAGCATGCTGCTCGGTTCGGATCCGTGAGGATACACATATTTGATGGAAAGGTGCGAAAGCTCATGGAGGTCCGACATGTGCCAGATCTGAAGAAGAACCTGATCTCACTGGGAGTCATGTGTTCAAGAGGATACCAATGCACTCTTGAATGTGAAGCTCTTAGGGTGTGCAGAGGAGCACAGATCGTGCTAAAAGGGTTGCTGACAAAAGGTTTGTACAGGCTCATCAGGAGGGTTGACACCGGTGTAGCTACAAATTGTCTGGCAAGTAGTACGGTTCAGTGGAGGATGATATCTGCTGAAGGTGGAGCATGGAGGAAGCATGTGACATTTGCTTCTAACGACGGTGGTCCATATCTCTCATGTCAACCGAGAGAGGAGGGGCCTTGTCGAGACGTGCAGTGGAGTCAGGCTGTGCGGGCACCTGGTCTTAGTGCGGGCCATGCTGGTGGAGCTGGCGGACAGACAGACACTTGTGGAGTTAACCCAAGGTGGAAAATATTACATAACTAGTTACGTATGTCAATGGGTTAATCCTCAAGTGGGGATAAGGATCCGATGGTTGTTAACTGGATAAGCATTATCCAAGTTGATCAGGATTGTGGATAGGGACTCGCAAAGTCTTAGTCGGGATGAGTTTGTTGGGTTGTTCTCCTTATAAATAGCTTAGGCCGGTGGCTCATTCAGGATGTCAGGTGACGAGGGAGTCACCAAGAGGGGAGGTTGTACGTCTGTGGTTTAGTAGAGTTCGACTTCTCCGAGATCTCGTCATCTTCGTGGTGTGTGCGCCTTACTTCATGGGTGATCGATCATTGGGTTTTCGCAACTAATGTTGTGGCAGCCGCCACTTGGCCGGCGCTGGTGAAGGCTGCCCCCATCGGGCCCATGCTGGGGTGGCCGATGGAGGACATGCGGTAGACCTACAACATATGGAAGGATTTTGGGGTGACCCGCCTCTGCACCCACCAGATGACGGGGGAGCAGCTCGCTTGCAAGACCATCACCAAGCACAAAGTAGTTAACAAGGATGACATTGAGGACATGCGGCGGGAGGTGCAGATCATGCACCACCTCACTAGGCAGGCCAACATCATAGAGCTCAAGGGCGCCTACAAGGACAAGCAGTCGGTGCAACTTACCATGGAGCTCTACACTGGTGGTGAGCTCTTTGACTACATCATCGTGAAGGGCCACTACACGGAGTGCGCTGCCACCTCCCTCATCTAGACCAAACATCGTCCAAATCATGCACACCTGCCACTCCACGGGCATCATCATCATGCACCGCGACCTCAAGCCGGAGAACATCCTCCTCCTCAATAGTGACGAGGATTGCCCCCTCAAGGCCACCGATTTAGACCTCTCCTTCTTCAAGCAGGGTGAGGTGTTTTGAGACATCGTCGGCAGCATGTATTACATAGCACCGGAGGTCTTGAAGTAGAAATACGGGCTAGAAGTCAACATATGGAGCATCGACGTGATGCTGTACATCCTCCTTAGTTTCATCCCGCCATTCTAGGCTGGTACATATTAATCGATGCTAAAACTTGTTCATCTCCTTCCCCTCATGCGACTGAAAATCGTTTGATTCTATCAAATTTTGGGGTGCATATCTCTTTCAATCCGCAGAGTCTGAGCATGGGATCTTCAGAGTTTTTTTACAAATAACGTGGTTTTTTTTAAAAATTATAAAAATAATGTAGGAAAAGTTTTATTTGCAAAAGTAACATAGTTTGGTCAAAGTTGGTATCCCGAACACAGATTTTGTGCGAAAAATAAAAGTCAGAATAAAAATATCCAACTTTGTATAAAAGTCATATATAAAAAATATGACTTTTGCAGGTCGTACAATTCAACTACGACTTTAAATGAAAATTAATTATTTATGAGGTGTTTGGTTGCATGATAATAGATATTTTAATTTTAATTTTTAAAAATTGTAAGAAAACTTGTTAAAAGAAGTGTTTGGTAACCACGATAATTTTATGTTTTAAAAGTGATTTTCTTCTTAAACAAAAAAAGCGGGTCTCACCTCTTTCTTTTTTCTTGTGGTCCCCCACTTTGTTTGATCATGTATGGTAGTTACTCTTTTTTGTTATCACATCCTTCCAAACATGATAATTTTATGTCATGAGTTGGTTCACTGTTTATTTTAATATAATTTTTTATCATGAAAATGTATAAAAAATTATCACGCAACCAAACACCCCAATAAATTTTTTTAAACGCCAGAACCTTAAATGTTTAGAGATATTCATAAATCAGAGACTCTCGAGTTTGAATTTGAATGATATGTTCGGTTCAATGAATTTGAAATGTTTGAAACTATAAGATCATACTTTTAGATATCAAAATTTTGACTCTAAAAATTTAATAGTTCGAAGTAATCTCGACAGTCTAATATAAAAATTACTCCTTTTTTGGAAAGTTTAGAAGTTTAATCCTAGAGTTTCAAGTGCTGCGAATTCACTGGTTCATGTTGATCGGACAAATTCAAAATGGATAATTTACAATTTAAGAATATTCACATCTCATTTAATTTAAATAATTAATTAATAAATAAATTTAACAAATATCTGACACAACATTAAATGAGATGTGAAGATTCTTAAATTGTGGATTATTCGTTTTGAATTTGTCGGATTAACTTGGACCAGTGAATTCGCAACGCATGAAACTCTAGGATTGAACTTCTAAATTTTTCAAAAAGAGTAATTTTTTATATTGGACGGTCAATATTGTTCCGAATTATTAATTTTGTAGAGTCGAAATTTTGATATAGAAGTATGATTTCATAGTTTCAAACATTCCAAATTCATTGAATCGAATGGATCGTTCAAATTCAAACACATGAGTTTTCGATTTATGAATATCTTTATAAACATTTAATCATCTGACGTTTACAAAATTTTAAATAATAAATTTTCATTGAAAATCGTAGTTAAATTGTACGACTTGAAAAAGTCGTATTTTTTGTCAACTTTTATACAAAATAGGATATTTTTATCCCGACCTTTATTTTTTTGGTACAAAGTCGGTGTTTGAGATACCGACTTTGATCAAACTAGGGTACTTTTCCAAATAAAACCGTTCCTACGTTATTTTTATAATTTTTTAAAAAAACCACGTTATTCGAAAAAAAAAAAAAACTCTGAGATCTTCAACACAATCTTAAGAGGGCACGTCAACTTAACCAGCGATCCATGGCCGAGCATCCCTTTCGGTGCCAAGGACCTTGTCAGGAAGATGCTCGACTCAGATCCCAAGTAGAGACTGACGGCTTTCCAAATCTTGAGTAAACTCCCGTCAGAGTTTTAAAAAAATTTAGCAGTTAATTAACCCCAGTAAGATTATCGACGATGTGTTTGCAGAGTCAATCAAGAAGGTCTATAGAATTGTTCCAAATTCCTTACCCTCATTTGGTGATGTTGGTAGAAAATTAACTGAACCAACCCCAAGCATGGACCAGTTTGACGACATAAAGTTTTGAGATAGTTTCGTAGGTAAATCTACTTACCTACGGGGAAATGATTTTCCTATGGGAAAACAACATGCACGTATGAATTTGTCCCTTAAATAAAGTTTAGATTTCTATAATGATATCTTTTTATCATATCATAGTGAAAAATCACACAACTATAAATATATAAATACATGTTTTTCATTTATGCTGCACCTAGTGAGGTGTTTGATTGCATGATAATTTTTTTGTACACTTTCATGATAAAAAATTATATTAAAATAAAAAGTGAACCAACTCATGACATAAAATTATCATGTTTGGAGGGATGTGATTACAAAAAAGAGTAAGTACCATACATGACCAAACAAAGTGGAAGACTACAAGAAAAAAGAAAGAGGTGGGATCCACTTTTTTTGTTTAAGAAGAAAATCACTTTTAAAATATAAAATTGTCATGATTACCAAACACCTACTTTAACAAGTTTTCTTACAATTTTTAAAAATTAAAATAAAAACCTTTATCATCGTGCAACCAAACACCCCCATAAACCTTTGTACTACATCAATCATATGTGTAATACAAAGTTTGTTAAATTAGAGGAAATGAAAACCAAAAATGAGACGATGATGGAATCGTACGGTCATATTAGTAACCTACATGCAGAGGTTAATTCACTTGACAAAATGGTGAAGTGAAATTCTAAAAACCATCAGGTAATTTTTATTTAACATCATATATTTGTTTGAAATGCAAATAATATGCTTATTCTAAATTGCATGTTAAGTACTAGAAGAGAGTTCTTCACCTCCTATATATATTCTTTTGCATCAAGTTATGAAATACAACACATTTCTTTTTAGGTAAAATTAGATGTTGCTAGTTATATATCGTAACTTGTTTATTAGTATATGTTTGAATTATGCTTATGAGTGATGAATGATGATCAGTTTAATATTCAATTTCTAACTTCTCATAACCACATGAAGACAAAACTAGTACTTGAGGTACACTTGTGATTTATTATCTTTTAGTGATTCTAGATTTTATAGCAACATTATTTTAACATTTTGTTTCTCAAATACTACAGGATGAAAGGAATGGTTCGCTTCCAGAATGTCTAGGTGAAATCTTATCATTTAAAATCTTTATGTTTCTTTTTAATTTTATGTTGAGTGCAATTTGATGAAAAGCAATTTCAGGAAAGAAGCATGATTTGTGTAAAAAATGTTAAAAAGATCAATATGTCTTTGAAACTATTGAAAGATAGAGATCCTTTTAAAGAAGTTGGAGGTTATGAGAATTAGGTTATGAATATTGGGAGTGAGTAAATGTTGCACTAGTTCATGATGAACTTCCAAAGGCCATATGGGTGTCTTAAGACTAATGGAGAAGCAATTGGAACTTGTGTGGCATGGCCTTCTAATCTTGCATATATACTCAAATAAATTTTGTTTTTATCAACAAACATAACAAGTTTCTTAAATGACTATTTTCTTTTTATCAACAAACATAGCAAATTTCTTAAAACACTGTTTTTCATATATCTATTTTTTCATTTGTGGTCTTTCTTTCTGGAAGAAGGTGGATGATTCTCAGGTTGTAAATTTTGTTGTGCACTGCTTCATGATATAGAAAAAGCAAAAATAAGAAATCTAAAAGCAATAGAAATAGGACTGAAAACCAAGAAAAGCAAAAAAAAAGGAAACTATATGGGAACTACGTAGTTGAGATTTTCATATCCTTAAGTTCCCGGGTACTTTACATTTATTATTTTTCTTTTAAAACTATTTGAATCATCCAATCAAAGAATATAAATTATATATATAGAGAGAGTTTGTTTGGGGGTTTTTAAGCTTGGTTCTTAAATCTTGATTTGGTTAATTCTAATCAAGACTTATCCATTTTGAATTAGAATTGATCAAAATGCACCTGGTTTTTGGCTTGTTTCTAATAATTTTGTCATTATATTTGAGATTTTCTTTGGTATTGAGTTTATAGTTCATGTTTGATTGGGCTTGTTTTATCTTAAATGGCATTTTTTCTTTATGAAGATCTAATTCATTGTTGATTGATTCTTTTGTGTTTGGCATTAATTTTTTCATTCATGATCTTAGATGTACAAGTTATGAGATTTGGGGTTTAAGTTTAAATTTTAGATCTTGTGGATTAAAGTATAGATTCTAGCTTTGACATCAGGTCTAATTTTTAGTTTCTCCATATTTTCATGGTATGGTAGTTGATAATGTATTTATTTCACAAACTTCTATAATTTGGAAAAAAATGCAGGAGATCTCAAACTTTTTGATTTGCAAAGTTTCAGATCAAATTTAGGAGATCTCAAACTTCTTCCTCTTTTTATGGAAGTCCAGGGCCCTATTAGCTAAAACTTTATGTTTTAACCTTGCTCGAGATTTTTGTCATTCATGTTTGTTGTTGGGTCCATTAGTGACTAAGTGGAGGTTCAAATCCACTTGGCTCATAATTACTGGCCCTTCGAGGTTTTGTGCTTGTTTGGGTTCGCTTGCTAAATGACTGATCACTAGATCTTCGATATCTCAAGTTTGTCAAGTTGTATACCATCAGATTATCTTCCAATAATGTTTTCAATTCCCTTTTATGCTATAATTTCATCACTCAAATCATATTAAATTCTCTCATTTATCAAATTGGCCATTATACTTCTAAAAATGGCATAGGATTGATAAGTTAATAATTGCAAAGTGATACAAGGGATTGTTATATTTTTATTATTTTAACGGGAATTCATCATGAGTTATTAAATTATGGTGTGAATGTATATCTATGAACAATTATAAACTTAATTCATCATGACTTGTCAAGTTACACTTTGCACCAAATAAAAATTGTCACAATTACTTATCCATAAACTCTGTGTATTTGGACCAAATTTTTTAAGTGCTCTTTCACATCTCTTGCATTTACCACAGTTCAAAGCTTAGAAGATATGAAACTAGGTTTGCCTCATGACTAAATGCATATTATACATTTCATGTTGCCAAGCTATAGAAAATAATACTCTAACTTGCATCAAAGGGAGCATCAAGAAGATTACTACATGAAAGAATATGGACCGCCAAGGTGAAGAAACATGACAATTGGTGAAGAAACATGCCATAGTTGGGATGCCATGCCTTGGCAGATAAAGATATACTAGTGGATATATTTGGGATGCCATTCCTTGGCAGACAAAGAAATAACCATCTGGCATATCTAAGTGTCTAGAAAACCAAAAGTTACACACACATTGACTCAAAAACCTTGCCTCATCATCTAAAAATGATGTCTATTATGAACACATGTAATTAAGTTTATCATCTAAGAAGTTGTGATGTTTATGCATTATTTAGTTAGGTGGCTTTCTTAGCTCTTTCAATTGAAAGTTGCAATTACTATTTTTATTTTTTAAAATTGTTCTTATATCATTTATTCCTTCTAAAGATTAATGTGTAAGAACTTAGTCATAAAATGAACTTCATTTACATGTTAGTTTTATTTAGCAGGTATTGAAGGTTTATCCATATCTGATGACAATAATTGGTGCATATCTTGCCATGGGCACAATCTTCATTCTTTTTGGATGGATGTCTAATTCTATGAAGAAATTATGTAAGTTATTGTTAGATACACATTTATAGTACACAAATATAAAATTGCGTTAGATACACATTTGTAGTAAATAAATATAAGATTGCATATTTATAATGTTGTAATTTTATTGTTATTACATGTTGTTTTCAAGATAGATTGATAAGCATTCTCATGTATGCAGAGGAGCATTCAAAAATATAATTCATGAGTGCTTGTGGTTGTGGTAGAAGTTTAAAACCCTTAGAACTTTTATATATTTCATGTATACAAGTTGTGAATGTATGTTGTAGATGTTTACTTTTTTAAACAAACATATTGTTTATCTTGTTTGCATTATTTAGCAAACCAAACTTAATGAGGTTGTTATTGTGTTGTTGTGAAACCAAATATGTTGTAGTCACAGACATGTGTGAATGTTGAGTTATGTGAAACCAAATGGGATCTGGTGATGACAAGTTTTGAATGTTGAGTTTTGTGAAACCAGACATGTTATGGTTCAAAAATAGCATGTTATGAATGTTTAGAGTTCCTTTAGATCTCATATATAGCATGTTGTAAGTGTTTATTTTTGTGAAATCAAATAAGTTGTGAATGTTGACTCAATTCTTTGTGAAATTAGACAAGTTGTGAAAGTCAAGTGGGTTGTGTTCAGAGTTGATGTTATATTTGGAGTATTTTTGTGAGTTTGTTGTTTATAATGTGTGAATGGAAGAGGTGTGGATTGTGTAAATGGAAGAGGTGTGGGTTGTATAAATGTATGTATTTACCTACGAATGATTAAAATTCTATAGGTAAATGTAATACTAATAGCCAATTTACGAATATTTTTTTCAAATAATCACCTTTACCATGGGAGTGTTCGTAAGTAAAAGGAGATCATTCATATGTATAGCCTTCTTTATCTACACATGTTAGATAAGTAACTAAAAGTTACCTATAGGTGTGTGGTCTGTAGGTATAGGACACATACTATACCTACGGGTATTTACTGTAGGTAAAACAATTATAGACATGTACTATCCCGATGGGCCTTCCTACAGGGAGTCTTGTAAATAAATCTTATTACCTACCAGAAAATCGACTTTACTTACGCTTTTCTTGTGCAGGTAAATCTCAAATTTGGTGGTGTTAGGAATATTTAAGTCACATACCTCTAGATAATGGTTCTCATTATCATGATCTCCTCATTATTTAATCATCATTGCATGGGATCAATGACTCTAGTACTGCATACATATCTAAAAAAGGGTAATGAAGGAATGTCAATTTATTGAATAATATACAATAGGAAATACTTCATCATAGTACCAATGATTGGCTTGTAAGACATACATTTCTATGAATATCTCATTTGTATAAAAGCCAATCACCTACATACTTGATCCCTATCACCTCAAGGTGACCTACAAACACACTTTGAGTCAAAGCCTTAGTTAGTGGATCTACAATATTATTAGTTGATGATACTCTATATATTATTCTATCTTCTAAAGCTACTATTCTCTAATTAAATGATATTGCTACAAAATGTACTTTAACTTCTGATGAGACCTTGGCTCTTTTACTTGCGCAATTACCCCATTGTTGTTACAAAACAACAGGATGGGATTAGAGATAATAGGGACAACCCTCACATCTGAGATGAACTTCTTCATTCAGATGGCTTCTTTGGCAAATTTTGCAACAACTTTGTACTCTACTTTAGTTATAGAATTTATAGTTGTCTATTGTTTAAAACTCTTCCAACTCACTACACCACTATTCATGGTAAACACATACCTTGGTGTCGATTTTTTGTCATCTTTGACTGACTGGAAGATTGAGTTTATACAACCACAAAGTCTCAAGTCAGTTCTTCAATATTTGAGAAATACATCCTCAGTTTTTCTTAGGTATGTAACGATACATTTTATAGTAATTTAGTGACTGTCACATGGATCTACTTATTAACTGCTCGTAACACTTAAAGCATGTGCTACACCATTCTTTGTACATAGCATAGCATACATGATAGATCCTATGGCTAAGGCATAGGATACTCTAATTATGTATCCTTTCTTTATAGGAGTTTTAGGGGACATCTCTCAGAGAGATAAACTTCATATCTCATAGGTAAGAGACCACTTTTGGAGTTTTCCGTTCCAAACCTTTTGACAACGGTCTCTATGTACATTAATATGGTCAAACCAAGTATCCTTTTATATCTATCTCTATAGATTTTAACCCCTGAAACATAGGATGCATCAACCAAATCATTCATGGATAAGTTCTTTGATGGCCAAACATTTACTGATGATAACATACCTACATCATTTTCAATGAATAGTATGCCATCCACATATAGCACTAAGAAAATAATAGCACTCCCACTTGTCTTCTTATACACAGGGTTCATCTTTGTTCTAAACGAAGTCATAAATTTGATAGTCACATGAAACCTTTTCTTCCAGGAACATGAAGCTTATTTTAGTCCATAAATGGACCTCAACAACCTACAACCTTATTTGGATGTTCCTTAGATTCATATTTCTAAAGTTATATCATATACACCTCTTCCTCAATATTACCTTTAATAAATGTCATTTGCCTTATTCAATATCATAGCCTGCAGCAATGGTGAGCAATGTCTGAATGGACTTAACCATAGCAACTGGTGAAAAGGACTCATCATAATTAATATCTTGCCTTTGACAATATCCTTTAGCTACCTATTTTGTGTTGAAGGTCTCTACCTTCTCATCTACTCCAATTTTTTATAGATAAATTTGCATCCAATAAGTAAAATACTTTTTAAGGGATCTACCAAGTTCTCATTTACTCCATTTCAGATTCATTGTCAATTCCGGATCTTTAGAATCATGATCTTATATTATTTACTTCTAGGACTTACGATCATTTCTCATTATATTGTGCCTCCCTTCTTTCAACAAAGATATGTCCCATACATCTATCAAGTTGAATAGGCACACTTGAAGACATATGATGTACCTGCATGTTGTTCTTATCAAGTACAATAGAAGAAGTGTCCTCTAGCTTTGGATCTAGAACCTCTTCTAATTTTACCATACTCCCACTATTTTACTTAATGATGAATTCTTTTTATAAGAACATAGCTCTTTTAGTAACATAGATCCCTTGTTTATTAGGTAGTATAAGTAATATCCATGGGTTTCCTTAGGATGTCTCATAAATCTACACTTATTAGTCTTAGATTCCAGTTTATTAGGGTGATGCCTTTTTACATGAGTTGAACAGCACCATACCTTAAGGTTTGGCTTAAGGTTAGGCTCTCTCCCTTTCTATATGTTTTATGGAATAGTTGAAACTAACTTAGAAGGTACTCTTATATGTAGAAATTTTAAGTGCATAGCCCTAGAAAGATAAAGGTAGTTAGTAAATGTTGTCATTGCCCATACCATGCCTAACAAAGTATGATTTCTCTTTTCAGATACTACATTAAGATAAAGAGTATATGGAGGTGTCTATTGATATAAGATTTTTATTATTTTTTAAGTATTTTGTGAAATTTGTACTCAAGTATTCTCTTCCTTGATCTAATCAAAGCATCTTAATACTCTTTGCCAATTATTTCTTTACTTCATTCTTATACTCTTGAAATTTCTCAAAGGTCATAGATTTGTACTTCATTAAGTACACATATCCATAGTTAGAGAAATAATCAATAAAACTAATGAAGTAGAAATATCCACCTTTGGCTTGATTTGTCATAGATCTACATAAATGTGAATGTATGAGTTCTAACAACTCAGTTGTCCTCTTTCCATGTCCACTAAATGGAGGGTTGGTCATTTTACCCATGAGACAAGACAAACAAGTGGCCAATGACTCAAAATCATTCATTCTAATGCATCAATCGTTATAAAGCTTCTTGAGTCTTTTCTCATTGATATGTTCAAGTCTATAGTGCTAAAGTTGGGTTTAATCTATATCATCTCATTTTCTCTTAGAAGGGCATTCACATACATAATAAAAGATACCATATCTGATATGAATAAACTATTTATTAAACTCTCATCACAAACACATTACCATTCTATGTTAAAGAACAAATCTTTTCCAAAGCTCAAATAAATCTATCTTTATTTAAGCATGAAACAGAAATAATATTCTTAACAATAGAAAGAACATAATAATAATTATTTATTAATAGTACATCTATTGAAGGTAACTTAAGGCTAGCTTGTCCCATGGCCAAGACTACAACTTTTGCACTATTTCTCATCTAGAGGTTGACCTCTTCTCTTTGAACCCTTACTTGTTAACACATGCAAGTTGTTGTAGATATGAGATGCACATCCGATATTTAATACCCATAATGTAGATCTATAAGGTATAATAAATAGTACACATCCACATGTCTTATATGCAAAAAGAAATTAAGATGGATGGTCATGGACATTAACCCTAATTATGTAACATGAGAGCCAAAACAATGTGAAACATAAACGGTAGCATTAAATCTTGATGTAGATGTGCTTTCACTTCCCAAAGAACTTCAAGTGCTCTAGCTCTCTCCTCCTTCAGGAACTGGCTTCTTATCACTAAAAGTAATTTAGGGGTACGTAGACCCACAAATGGTACATATCTCAATATGAAACCCTAGTTTTAACCAAGGCGAGTGCATAATTGAAGGGAGGCAGCATTTATAATCAAAATTGATTAAAGAGATGAGCCATGCCAACCTCAATAAACACATCTACATAAGCTAATTACCATCACATGATAATCAATCTAAGTCCTTGGTCTCCAAGCATTCACACCATCACTCATCTCATGAATATAATGCAAATAGGTGATAATTATATGATATAATGTTTATATCATAAAATTATTACTTATAACTATTTGATAATTTTAATGAAATAAATAACATGAAACAAACACATAAACAATTTACATGCGTAAGACAATCATAATTAAATAATTTAAAACATTCATATTTTTCTAAAATTGTACCGACAATAAAATTAATGTCTTAATCACTATTTTATAAAATCTCATTTTTCAGAATTTATCTATGCACTAATTTTGTAAGTTAAGCTTTTAAAATAATAAAAACACTAAGCATCATAGATTCTATAACAATATAGCTTAAAATCATCTAATAGGTCATTAAGCTTTAAAACCAATTAAATAATTTTCAAGAATGTTTCAAATTTTTTGAAAATTTATTAAATTTTTTTTACTTTCAAAAATTTTAACCATTTAAAATGTTTGAAAAAAATAAATGGTACACAAACTTGCCGCCAGGACACAGTGCTGCTGCTTGTCCTTGCCACACAATGCTGCATGTTGCTGTGCACCAACATGTGCCCATGCACGTCATCACCAATGCGTGTCGAGCACCTTTGACGTTTAACATGGCTTGAATAATGTAGGTAAATAAAATTGAATCTAGCTTATAATTAAATCTCAGTCTAGATGACATAAATGTATGCCCTACAAGATAAACACATAATATGATTTGACATTTCTAGAAATATCTTATTTAATTAATTAGAAAAATCTTCGTTATTAATTGTATTAGATACGTACATCATAATGAAATTCTTAATCACATGTAAAAGAAATATCATCTTATTATCCAATTGACTTATCTAATAGCCATAGTGTGCAACAATCAAAATCTGAATGAATTTAACCATAACAATAGATAAAAAATCTTATCATAGTTAACTCCTTGACTTATACAATATCCTTTTGAACCATCCTTGTTTTTGAAGGTACCTTCAAATCCACTCCAATCCATATAAGTGTGGTAGATAAATATTCATAAGTTTATTTAGGATAATCCACAAGTCAATACCTCTTCACAAGTGTTGGACAACTCAAAATAGGTTTAAGGTCAAGCTTAAGCCCCTTCTTTCATATCTCATATAGATTAGTTAAAATAGACTTAGAAGGCACTCTAGTGAAGAATAAATGGTAGCAATGAGTGCATAGCTCCAAAAAGATAGATATTTTAACAAAAGTCATCATTTCTCATACCATGTCTTACAAAGTATGATATCTCCTTTAAGCTATTTCATTAAGCTAAGGAGTATAATAAGGTGTCTTTTAAGATAAGATTATTATCTTTCAAATAATGTGTGAATTATATACTTAAGTATTTTCCTCCTCAATATAACAAAAAGTTGTAATACTCTTTTCATTAGTTTCTCTATTTCATTCTTAAAATTTAAGAATTATTTTAAGGTCTCAGATTTATACTTTATTAAGCACATATATACATACCAAGAGAAATCCTCAAAGAAAAATAATGTAGTAGAAAACTACCTTCATTCGTAATAGACATCGGTCAATATACATCTAAATGTATGAGTTCTGAAATCCCATTAGTCTTCTCTCCATGTACATTAAATGGAGTGTCTGTCATTTCTTATGAGACAAGACTTACATATGGTTAATGATTTAAAATCATTTACCTTAATGTGTCCATCCTTAGGAAATTTTGTAAGTCTTTTCTCATTAATATGACTAAGTATATAATGCTAAATAATAGATTGATCCACATCAATTCATATCCTCTTAGGAGGAATATTTACACGTTATGAGAGCTTTCATATTTAATATGAATAAACTATTTATTAAGCTCACACTGACAAATAATTTGCCATCGAAAGTCATTAAACAATTATCATTTCTAGAAACTCACAATAAATCAAAATTTATTCAAGCAGAAAATGTAAATAATGTTCTTAACTATAAAAGGTTATAACAATGATATCTAGCATTAAGATATCTCTAGAAGGATACTTAAAGTTTATTTTTTACACAAATATTGTTGCAACTTTTGCACCAGTTCTCATATGTAGGTCTAGCTCTTCCTTACATAGCCTTCACCTACTTGTCTATATATATAACCCTTTGTAGATATAATATGCATATCTAGTATCTGATACTATGGGATGTATAACTGGTATCCAATACCATATACACATATTATCTAATCCTATAATGTGTGTATATATGATAAGTAAATATGTTATCAGTGACTAAGATCTTTAAAGCTTCTCAAGCTCTATCTTTGCATTTACTACAAAAACACTTTGTAGTTCATCTTTCGATAACCATCATCATGATAAGGAAATATTATTCTTTGTTCTATTAGGGCATTAATTTCTTGACCACCTACTTGACTTTTAACTTTACCTTTCTAATCCATCTAATGATTTGTCTTCTTTCATTAGTCTCACCAACAAGAAGTATTGGAGATGTATTATTGTCTATCTTTCTTTCAATTAACTCATCAAGATGAGTCATGATGGATCTAATATTCATTCATACATGTTACCTCTACAACTTATTTGCTAATAGAGGCTAGCATATATATAGTAAATGACAAAAAATGCATCTCATTTATGAGCCAAAGATCTCATCATCTCTCATATCATTATATGGTCTAGAAGGCATTGACTTTTTAAGTAAGTTAGTTATTCGATTAACTATGAAAACAATTCTCATAGTTCTAATCTAGTCAAAGAAGGTTTGGTTTAGTCAACCTGTTGGCATCTAGTATGGCATGTAACTAGTGGTTTATTATATAATTTTAATTAAATAACATTGCAAACATTCATTTAAAAATTAAGATGTGGTCTTTTATCCAAATTTGTACCCCCACTAATTTTTGACAAATTTGCACAACTCTCAATGTGCAAAGATGGGACAACTTGATGACATCCTAAAGGGAGCTAAGATCCTATTAACCTTTATAGTGATAACCTTGTGACAACATAAAAAATCATCTCATACTTAATAGATAGGCATCTTTTGCTAGTTGCAACCATTGCAACTCTTAGTTATTATCAGTCTCTAGAGTTATGATCTTGTGGCAACATAAATCAAATACTCTAGTTAGGTCAATCCTACTTGTTATGTCATGAGAATAGATTCTTAACACAGCCATTGTGGCAACACAACAAAGCCATGCCAATTGTCCTCCCCAAAGTTTGACAAATACCTTAACCATGATTAATAATCCTCTACTAAATGAGTAGTGTGCCAACAAATCTATTCAATCTAAGATTATCTCATCAAAAATATAACAACAGTAAGCTATGTGATTCATTCTTAAAGTTTCATGTTTATAAACCTAATTAAATAAGAAGAGATTTTATTTTTGTTTCATCAATATATGTATGTTACTTATATATACTTAATAGAATATCATATATTTAAGATATATATAGAATAACACACAAAAACTTATCACATATACTAGAAATTAAATGGATGATCATGGACTTTAACCATAATTATGCAACACTAGAGCTAGAATGATGTGCAACAAAAAGAGAGCTAGCATTTGATGCCAGTGTAGATGTGCCTCCACTTCTCAAAGAATACTTTTGCAAGTTGTCCCTCTTTCTTCTCCTCCATGAATCAACTTTTTGTCATTACAAGAATTTTAAGAGTACACATACCCACAAATATACATACCTCGATAAAAACTTTGGGTTTAACCAAATGGAAGCAAGTAGAGTTAGTAAAGAGAAAATGAGGAACAAAGGCCTAAATTAAACACATCCATATAAAATTATCACCATCACATAATCACAGCTAAGTCCATGATCTCCATGCATTCACACCATCAAACATCACATGTATATAGTGCAAATACATAATAATTATATGATATAACATTCATGCCATAAAATTATAACTCATAATTTTTTGAATTCCAAATTTTTTTCCTTGTCATTATTTTCATCAAATAAAGAGCATGAAAAGACATATAAACATTTTATATTAATAAACAATCAACTCTAAACAATTTAGAACATTCATGCATTCCTAAATTATACAAAGTGTCAAATTAACATCCTAAACATTATTATGCAAAATCACATTTTAAAATTTTAATTCCGACATTAATTTCACTAATTATAATTTTTTAATAATTTTAAAATTAAAATGAGAATGATTATATGATAATAGGGCTTAAAATAATTAAAAAATCATTAGAATTTTTAATAATATATTAAATAATATTACAAAAAAATTAAAAGTATTTTACTTTTTATTTAAAATTTTTTAGATTTTAAAGAATTTTAAACTTTTTTTAATGTATGTGGTGTATTGTGCCACCTGACCAGTTGTAGCCCCCATGGAGCATCGTGTTGCCGCACGCAGTCGAACGCTTGCAAGCATGTCCACACATGCCCCCCTATGCGCATCAATCAATATGACATTGACCAGGGTAAAATTCAGATCCTCAAATGTTGTAGCAATTGGGTCCTGTAAAACCTGACATGGCATGACCCCTTTCCTCTATAAGGGGAGCCACGACAAGGAAAGAAGGATTATGGATCTTGCCCCAAAATCTAGACTTTAAGGATGTGGAAAAAAAATCCCAAAACATAGCAAATGAATTTTAGTTCAAGAAAGAATCCAAATCTTTTAGAGTTATTCAAAATTATGATGACTATCATTGGGAATAAAAGAGAGAAGTTGTCACCACCGGGGAGGGTGGAACCATTGGAAAAATGCAAAATACACTCATCCACCACTGTTTGAAACTAGGAATCATGGAAAAATGGTAAATAATCATATTTCTTATGTTCTTATGCCTTCACAAGGCTTTTATCACTTCTATAGATGAAGAAAATTGATGATTCCAAAATTTGAAGGTCGATGCACTATCCAAAATTCGAATGAACGGTGGTGTTCAAAAGCTCTATGTCACAAGAATATACCAAAGTCAACCTTCCTCAAAGTCGCAATAGATATAATTATAGGATCTCTGTCAAAATAGAGAATTATATGATATTGGAAACACATAAAATACATAAAATAATGTCAATTGTATGTTGGTTTCTGCTAAAACTTTTATATTGACTCTAATATCACTATAAAGAATTGTTCATCAAAGTTTAGTGTAGTGAGAGAGATGATTTCTTTGGATTTCATAGTCATAGTCTCAATCATAACCAAAGAATGAAAAATCAAGAAATGGCTTAAAAAATACCTTTGCAAGATTCTACCAATCCTCAAGACTAGAAAACAACGAGCATAAAACACTCTAGGCTCTCAAAGCACCCAAGTGCATGGCCTTTAGCAGTATCCACATGAACATTCACTACATATGAGTTCTCCTACACATCAGACCTTCACATTCATACCAAATGGAGCTCCACCAAGAAAAAACTTGACCCAAAGAGTGAGTGAGTGAGAGAGAGAGAGAGAAAGACTTATTTTAAATTAAGTCTATCTTCTAATAACAAATTTAATGGCTTTCTAATTAGAAAGGGTACAAACAACATCTCATGATCCCAAAATAACTTTGGGGATAATCTTGTCTCCATCGAGTATTTTCATCATTAGTTATCGCACAAATATAAATCTTTGTTCATCCAATTCTTTGATTAGATAGGGATTCAACATCGACTAACAATCTCTTTCATAAATCAACACTTTGGGATCCCGTACTCCATATCTAATTAATTAGAAAACAATTTTCCCAATTATCTTTACTACTCTTTGTCACAAATTTAGAGTATTATCACATAGGGCATTCTCTCTCTTACTTACTAAGAATGATTGATCCCTTGTTGTTTATGTAAGGAATCAATTTAAGTATTTAAAATAATTTTTATTTCTTGAATTCAAGGTCTTAGCCTTAATTAAAACCAAAACGACAAAATCGGGAACCGATATAGAAGGAGATCGAATATACCTTCTTGAGATTTGAAAAATCCCTCACCAGAGATGAAAAGTGGATGTTCCTTGCTGCTTTAAACCATTCAAATGGATGGCCTCTAGCGGTATCCACACAAACTTCTTCCAAGGACTGGTTCTCCTTCGCTCCAAGCTCGAAAACTCTTCCAAAATGGAGTTGGACCATGCGGGGGCTCCTTCCAAAGAAGAGATGAGAGAGGGAGGCTTCCAAGGATGTTCTCCCACCCTTTGTCTTGATCGAGTTTAGCTTCTTAAGCCTTTAATAAATAGAAGATGCAATTTTTCACAAAAACCTAAATCTTCTATATATTTACATCCTTGCCCATGTCCTTATAATTGGTTCTAATGTGTGTGACCCACTAGGCCCAATAGTCAATTTGGTTGAAACAAAATTTAAAAATAAAAAATATTTTAAATTAAATCAAATCTATTATCCGATAACAGATTTGACGACTTTCCGATCATAAAGGGTACAAGCCATATCCTATGATCCTAAATGACTTTGGAGAGTTAAATAACATCCATTGAGCATTTTCATCATCAGTTACCACATGGAGATAAATCCTCATCCATGCAATGTCCCAATCGGTCAGGGGTTCAGCACTGACTGTCAACCCGTTTAATAATCTGACTCTATGAAATCTTGTACTCAGGAATAGATCAAATAGAAAACTCATTTTTCAATTATCTTATCTACTTTAGCCAAGGATTTAGAGTCCTATTCCATAGGACATTCTCTTTCTCTTACCGAGAGTGAATGATTCCTTGTTGTCCGCTTAATTGTCTCTATCGAGTTTCTCTTACACCCGATTCATTAACTATACTGGACCATCATAGTGGTGATCCATAAGTTAAAAATCAAAGTACAAGATACACCCAGCAAGACATCTTTGGCGACTCAGGTTAAAGATCCAACCGTGCCACAGTGATGATAGAATACCCCTGATAGACAGTTCAGTAAGATACTAATCAAGGTTTCTATGATGGTTAGTTCAGTGAACTCATTCTACTAATGAGCACCTATATGTGTATCTTAATGTCTTCACACTAATGGCCAATGAGATTGGTCATTCTCATCATATGAGAAAATATCACTTACACAAGTCTATCTGGATCCTTAATGTCCTATCCAAAGACCTATGACTTGGAACATTTAGATCACTAGCATCTAGATTATTGATCTCATTATCATGATCTCATCATGATTCAATCATCATTGCATGTGATCAAGGACTTCATTACAGTATGTGTATCTAAAGATAGATGGTAATGAATAAATGTCTTTTATTATGAATAAGATGATACAAGAAATGTCTAATCATATCATATATGATTGGCTTGTAAGGCATACATTTCTATCAGTTTACACAATTTCTCCACTAGATTTCCTTTGTACTTGATATATTAGACATACTAAACTATTTTTCAATGATTCATAAGTTAATAGTGAAATCACAATATACACACGAAAAGACATCTTTGGTGATTGAGGTCAAAGGTCTAACCATCCAATCATGTTGATTAAAAACCCTAAAAGATAGTTAGATAGGATACCATTCAAAATTCTAATTTAGTAAGTTTAGAGAACTCATTCTATTAGTGAGCACTTCTATATGTATCTTAGTGACACCACACTAATGACCAATGAGGCTAGTCATCTTTATCATATGAGAAAATACCACACACCCTAGTTTATCTGATTTCTAAATGTCTATCTCAAGGATCCTATGACTAGGAACATTTAGATCACATATATCTCGATAATTAATTTTATTGTTATGACTTCATCATGATTCAATCATCATTATATTTGATCAAATACTTCGTTATGATATACGCATCTATTAAAAGTTGGTAATGAAGTTATGCCATTTTAATTGAATGAGATATTTCAAAAAATATTGAATTACAAATATGATTAACTTGTAGAGCATACACTTCTATCAGTATACTCATGTTTGCACATGTCAATATTTCAACTTTGCAAGCAAGGTGTCGAAGTAATCTAAGAATGGAACACTAGAAAGTTATAAAGAAAGTGATGAGGAATCTTCAAAGGAATACATATTTTGACCTCAAATTTGATAAGACTAATCATCTTGAGGTGATTGGTTATATAAATGCAGATTTTGCATGTTACCCTAGCAGTAGAAAGTCAACTTCTGCTTATGTGCTCTAATTTCTTGGAGGAGCTTTTTCATGGAAAAGCACTGAATAGCAAATAGTGGCTACCTCCTCCATCGAAGATGAATTTATCAGTTATCATGTGACATCTTTGCATGTAGTATGGTTGAAAAAATTCATCTCAAGATTTACTACTATGGATTCTCTTTTCAAACCCTTGAGACTTCATTGTAATAATTCCTCCACAGTGTTCTTCTCCAATTATAGTAGGTCAACTGGTGCTAATAAGCACATTAACATAAAGTCCCTTGATGTACAAGAAAAGATAAACATTCGTCTTGTAATAATAAATGTTGTTAATGGTGCTATTATGGTGTTGATCACATGACTAAGGTCCTTGAGAACATGTATAGAGCACAGGTCGTATTATTTGGCTTTAGTGAATGGTATAATTGATATATTAGATATTTCTATATTGTGATGATGATTGTGTTCTCTTAAATTTTGTTGTGATATTTGATAACACTTATGGTTGAAATGGAAACACTTGTTTGTATGACCTTAAAGTGGGACATTATGTATACTCAGATTAACATCTTATTTAAGTGAATTTATTAATAGTATGGTATATAAAATGAAGTATGCTAATAATTATGTACAACTACCTTAGACCTCTATTGATAGTTTTTCTTACTATAGGCATGAAAGATAAAATGTAGATAAATAGTAGGCATGTTTTCAAATTCATGCGCTCATGGAATTTGTTTTCAAAATGATAATTCAAATATTGTTTGGAAATATATATATTTATTATTTTTATAGTTCAAGTGGGAGAACATTAGACTTATCTAGTAAGGTGGCCTAATTAAAATAAAGCCTTGGTGTTATATTTAAGAAACCTATTAGTGTTAATGTTGATATATCTATAATTCCAATAACTTAAATGACTTGAGTCACGATGAGCTAACCCTCACTACAAGAGAATAGGTTATTGGCGACGAGTTATTAGCAACGATTTTCGACAACCGTCGCCAATAACTTTTAAATCAACGGCTTTAAACAAGCCATCGCCAATAGATGATAAATAGCAACGGCTACTATTAGCCGTCACAAACAAAATTATTAACGAGGGTCAAAGCCGTCGCAATACTTAGAAAATAAAATCCGCAACGCTGATTTCCCATTTACTGGCAACGGCTTGATAAACCGTCGCTAGTAAGAGTATTAGCGATGGCTGAAGTCATTGCTAATAGTACCATCCGACAATTGAACAGTCGAGTCAAGTTGGCGACGGCTAATTTGGCAATGTGACTTATCGCATTATTGGCAATGATTTTAGGGAGCCGTCGCCAATAATTTGGTCTCAAAACTCTCGATCGCCCCTCCTTTTTCCCTTCCCCCCACATGCACTCTTGACTCTCTCTCTCTCTCTCGCACTCTCACTGTCGACCCCGCCCTCACGCCACGGGCGTCACCCCCTCTATCACTATTGTTGCCGCCATCACCGCCGCCGTGACCAGCACCGTCATCGCAGCTGCCGCTGCATAGGCCACCGCCGTGAAGGGTGCCATCGCCGCCATCGTGGCCACTGTTGCCTGCGCCATCGCTGTCACCACTACCTTTGTGCAAGATTGCTAGGAGATAAACCCTAGCTAGGGTTGATAGGGCCTCATTTAAGGTATGCATCTTCTACGTCCCTATAAGCTAAGTTTGGATGGCTTATGTCTATTTTTAGTAATTATGACATTGGTTAATAAACCCTAGTTTGGATGGCTTAGTAACCTATAAGCTGACATAGTAATATATGATATTAGTTAATAATTAAATGGCTTATGCCTATTTTAGAGATTATAAATGATTAAATACTGGTATGACTTAAATTCTTTAATGTATAAATATTTGTTGTTCAACGTCAAGTCTAATATATATTGTTTTATCTTTTTTTCAGGAAGCTTCAAACGAGGTATTCACTCGAGAGTTGCTTCTTTCGGTGAAAGTTCGGTTATATATTGATTTCTTTATCAAATTATTATTTTTTGTACTTAAATTATTTATTAGAAGAAATGAGTAACTTAGACAAATCGTGGATGCATATTTCTAATAGATTAGATTCTAGGTATCTTCAAGGGATCGAAGATTTTCTAGACTATGCTTTTCATCATTACAAAATACAATTTAGACATGGACAACAAAATGATGTAATACAATGTCCATGTAAAAATATTGTAATACATTTATTTTAAAAATAAATATTGTGAAAGAACACCTAATATGTGATGACATATGGTTAAATTATCAAACATGGATATGCCATGATGAAATTGAAATTAATATTAGAAATAAAGATGTAACAAATTTAAACGAACCACAAGATGATCATATAGATGATGAATTAATGGAAATACTACAAAATATTCAAAATAATAAATCTTCTATTCGACATAATAAGGAAGAACACAATGAAGAAAATTTACAATATTCTAAATTATTAAAAGATTTTGAAACACCTCTATATGAAAGTGTAATAGATGTATCTAAATTAAAATTTATTTTAAAGTTGATTCAACTTAAGTCTATTAATGGTCTCACTAAAAAATGTATGAATATGATATTATCTTTATTTAAGGAAGTC
Source organism: Cryptocoryne crispatula var. balansae (assembly GCA_036172225.1). Classification (NCBI taxonomy): domain Eukaryota; kingdom Viridiplantae; phylum Streptophyta; class Magnoliopsida; order Alismatales; family Araceae; genus Cryptocoryne; species Cryptocoryne crispatula. The sequence continues at coordinate 27,904,795 of CM069927.1, forward strand.
TTACTTGATGTGGTTTGTAAATGTGTATTTGTGTATCCCAACCCGTTTCTAGATTGGTCGATCCGATTCTAGATAATTCTGGAAGTTATTAGGAACGACCGGTCTTCCTGATTTGATCCTAGAATCGATCCAATACAGAAATGCTGGATTTTTTTTTGACAAGAAAAAATTATTGGCGATGGCTTCTATAGCCATCACCAATAATCTTATTTGTGACGGCCGAAGCCGTCCCAAATGAGGTTTCAGCCGTCGCTTTACCCAGAACAAAATATCCACTGTAGGTGCCAGCTAGCCCTACTTAACATTTGCGATGGCTTATCGGCAATGGTTGAAAAAGGCATCGCCCATAAGGTTATTTGCGATGGCTTTAAGTCGTCGTAATACCCAGAAAAAACACCCAAAACCCCGCCAAGGTAGGTTCTGTTTACCATTTGCGACGTCTTATTCAGTTGTCACCGATAAGTTTACTGTCTTACAATTATTTGCAACGGTTGTTTTAATCGTTGCAAATAAATTTATTTGCGACAGCTTACGTTTGATTGTCGCCAATAACATTGGCGACGGGATTATTTGCAACGACTTGGTGATAGCTAGATAGTCGTCGCTAATATATATTGGCGATGACTTTTTTTGTTATTTGGGACGGTGTCAAGCCGTCCCCAATAACCTATTTTTTTAGTCTCTCTCTCTCTCTCTCTTTCTCTAAATATATATATTTATAAAGTTGAGTCAGTCACTCTCATTCTCATGGAAAGGGTTGTTGAGTTTCCCAACGGCTCCAAGGTTAAATAGTGAGAAGAGAAAACTTCGTACTCGCTTGATCTCACATAAATCAAGAGGGCATCTTGAACAGTTTGTTCTTGATATAATCAAGTAAGTTTTCTTAAATCCAATATAATGAATCATTCAAAATTAAGAGGTTTAACAATAAGTTACTATATATTGTATCAAGATGTTTTACTAAAGATCACAATATCTAATCTTCAACAACTCAAATAGTAGAAATCACTTAAATCAAAACAAATATGGTCAAAAGACAACATTGATGTCAAATTGATTTCAAATATGATCTTTCCAATATAAGTAATTTGTTGCTAAAAGGAAATCATGAAGTTGCTCACCCGTCTACGAAGTGTAGAGAGCATGAAACACAATGACAAACTCATTATTATTATAACGCTTAGAAAAATAATCAAATCAAATATTTATTTCCGTAACATCCCCCTGTCACCCTACCGCGAAGCCAGCCCCAACCGGAGCGCGCCACGTCGTAGGTGGCGTAATGAGCCCAAACCGGCCGACGGAGCCATTGCCGGATAACGGAAGTGCGGTGACGGAGAACGTCGTCGAATAGCCATCGACGGTGGGGAAGCAGTGTCAAGCCGTCGTTTCGGTCCCGTCACCTCAGTCATTAATGCCTGTTCGACGGAGTGTGACACGCTTATATATTAATAATATTTTTATTATTGGAACTCGGTGACGGTTGGTGAGCACGCGGTAGGGTCTCCCACGACGCTCAGTACATACCCGTCGGTAGTGGGTATTCGAATGCTCGGTAGCGGGTCAGTGGAACGTCGGTAACCACCTATTTCAACACTCGATGGTGGGAGACAAACCACTTGGTAGAGACTATTTCAGGTCTCGGTAGTGCGCCACACAAGGTCGGTTGCGTTTTTTTAGACGCTCGGTAGCGGCTAGTGCAGGCGTCGGTAGCGACGGTCAGAGCTCGGTAGTGTTTTGTAAACACTTGGTAGATTTTTTCCAAAATTGGTAGGGCGTCGGTAGTGTGCCACACGAGGTCGGTAGCATTTTTTTAACCACTCGGTAGCGACTACCGCAGGCTTCGGGGGCGACGGTCAGTGCTCGGTAGCGTTTTTTTAAACGCTCGGTAGTGGGACAACGATGACTCGGTAGCGCGGCTTCAGACAACCGCTCGGTAACAATTATTTAAACGCTCGGTAGTGAGACAACGACTACTTGGTAGCGACTACCGTAGGCTCGGGGGCGACGGTCAGTGCTCGATAGCGTTTTTTCAAACGCTCGGTAGTGAGACAATGACAACTCGGTAGCGCGGTTTCAGACAACCACTCGGTAGCGAGTTTTTAAACGCTCAGTAGTGAGACAACAATGACTCGGTAGCAACTACCGCAGGCTCAGGGGCGACGGTCAGTGCTCGGTAGCGATTTTTTAAACGCTCAATAGTGGGACAACGACGACTCGGTAGCGTGGCTTCAGACAACCGCTCGGTAGCGATTTTTTAAACGCTCGGTAGTGAGACAACGATGACTCGGTAGCGACTACCGCAGGCTTCAGGGGCGACAGTCAGTGCTCGGTAGCATTTTTTTAAACGCTCGGTAGTGAGACAACGACGACTCGGTAGCGCGGCTTCAGACAACCGCTCGGTAGCGATTTTTTAAACGCTCGGTAGTGAGACAACGACGACTCGGTAGCGCGGCTTCAGACAACCGCTTGGTAGCGATTTTTTCTAAAATTTTGACAAATGGTAATGGCGGGACAAGAAATGATTCATGCCTCTGTGGTAGGCGGTAGGTCGCAAGCTCAGTAATGAGCTACTCAGGCGGTAAAATAAAATTTAAATCTTTGAAAAATGGACAAGCGGGAAAGGAACTGAGAAATCGGTAGCGGGTTGTCGGAGGCCCGATAGCATGTCAAGAAGGGTTCGGTAACGAGGCCTCGAGGGGGCTCGGTAGGGATTGTACCATATTCGGTAGTGGCTCGTCGACCGAGGTCACCTATACGGTAGACGTGCGAAGCCGAATCAGCGTCAGGCGATTTTGTCAGACATTTTACATCATCATTAAACCGCGTAATGATGCGTCTCCCTTCCTCCTCCGTGAAAAGACTAAAAAGGACTAGAAACTCCCCATTCAAACACACCGAAGAACAGGCTCTTCGCTCGTTGGCGGCTGACATCTCCGGCGACTCCAGGCGAAGGCAACGAACAACATAGCCGGCGAGGTCAGAAGCAGACGATTGCATCCCCCGCTTTCACCTCAAGCGGCTGACATCTCCTGCTCGGTACGTGTTCTTAACTTGTTTTGGCGCACGTCTTCAGTGATTCTTATCCATTTGTTGTTCTTCTTTGTGGCGAATAGAGTTTAACGTTTGTTTGCTAGTATCTGCTCATGTTTAATGTTTGCTAGTATCTTTGCATGTTTCCTAGTTTCTTTGAAGTTAGTAAGACGACCTTACAGTGCATCTTATATCCTCTTCCCGTTCAACTTGCAGTCCCAATTTGTGTACTCTTCGAAATGTAATCCATTTCATTGTTTGTTAACCGTTGTTAAATGCAACCTACTCTGTTTGTGCTGCATGCCATTGTACTGAGTTCGTCTGTCATGCGTGAAAACATTATAACACCGGTTGATATGTATAGGGAACAAACTGAAAGGGACGTTGTCATCATGTCTGGCGAACGTCTCCCGGTTAATGACCCAAACCACATTCTGTCACCGGCAGTAGCCGTGTATAGGGAACCTGTGGGAAGTCCAGAAGGGCATGATCTTACAGGGACAATTACACCGGGACTTACTCATTAGTCATTATTTACGACCGTTGAAGATGCTTATCTTTCATATGTTAAATATGCCAAACATGTTGGTTTTAGTGTTAGACGAGAAAATTTAAAAAAGAATAAGAAAGGCATTGTAAGGAGAGCACGGTTTGTATGTTCTAAAGAAGGTTGGAGGAAGAAAGACCCACGATATGATACAATCGTAGTTCACCGCCCGGAGACCCGAACGGGTTGTTTGGCTGGGATTACTTTTGTCCTCCACGTTAATGGAATGTATAAAATTACACGATGGGAGACTAAACATAATCATGAGGTGGAAAGTCCTTCCAAGGCACACATCCTTCGGTCCCATAGAAAATTTCCAGAAATTGAAGCTTCCATTGTGGACATTGGTGAGAGCAGTGGTATATGACCTAAGCAGCTTTTCCATATGATGTCCAACCAAGTGGGTGGTAGAAGAAACCTTAGATTCATGCACAACGATATGAAGAATTATCTACGAACCAAGAGATAAAGGCAGATGTTAGAATTTGACACTGGAGGATTGCGTCATTATTTCCATCGTAGGCAAGCCGAAGATCCCACCTTCACATATTCCTTACAAGTTGATGAGGATGACCTCATCACCAATGTTTTTTGGGAAGATTCTAGAATGCGCCTGGACTATGAAAGGTTTGGGGATGTACTATGTTTTGACACAACATATAAGACCAACAAGTATGGCCGACCTTTTGCTCCTTTTGTAGGGGTAAACCATCACAGACAATCTATGATATTTGGTGCAGCTTTATTGTATGATGAGACAATCGACACATTCAGATGGCTCTTCAATACGTTTGTAAGTGTCATGGGAGGAAAGGAGCCAACTACTATCTTAACTGACCAGGACAAGGCCATGAGCAATGCCATAGTGCAAGAGTTGCCAAGAACTAGTCACAGGATATGTGTGTGGCACATGTACCAAAATGCATGCAAACATTTGAGCCATGTATTTAATGCCACAACCACGTTTAAGAAAGATTTTCAGAGATGTATTTACGACTACGAAGAAGAGGAGTCATTTCTGCAGGCATGGAAGGATATGTTGTCAACATATCAATTGAGTGACAACGTATGGCTTAAAGCTTTGTTTGAGGAGAGAAAAAAATGGGCACTTGTGTATGGCAGGAATACCTTTACTGCTGATATGGTCAGTACACAAAGATGTGAAAGCATTAACAAGCTTCTCAAAGATTATTTAGATATTAGACAAACAATGCGTTTGTTCTTTGAGAACTTTGAAAAACTTATTGAGGACAGGAGGTATAACCAAGAAGTTGCTGATCATAAGATGAGATATACGTTTAGTAGACATGTGGTACAATCAAAGATACTGGAGCAAGCAATTAGGATATACACACCCGAGGTCTACGAAATCTTTCAAGACCAGTATTTGAAGTGCATTGAGCTACCGTTGCAGACATCAGATGCAAACACCTTTGTGGTATACGACGATGACAAGAATTGGCATCGTGTGCAGATAATTAGAGGTGTAGATGATAGCGTTGAATGTTCTTGTAAGAAGTTTGAGTTTACTGGTATACTCTGTAGACATGTGTTACGTGTGTTCTTACATGTCCAAATTAGGACTATTCCAGCAAATTATATCTTGACTAGATGGACGAGGATGGCTTGTAACATTAACATTGGGACTGCCATTGTTAAAGACAATAATATCGCCGATGAGAAGACGTTATGCCAAATGAGGTACATGCATCTGTTGAGAAGTGCAGTGGAGTTATGTGCAACTGCAGCAAAGGGACAAGACAGCTACGAACACTTCCTAACAACTTTAAAAAATTCACAAGAAAAGCTGTCTGAATCCCTTCCACAAGCCAATATGGAGACTGGTGGAACCTCAGGTTGTCAATCCGAGGTCCCTACTGCAAAACCAGTGCAAGAAGGTCAAAATGAAACTGCTCTTCGATTAAAAGGCAGACTTGAGAAGGGTCGGAGGGACAGGATGAAATCATGCCTGGAAAAGAGGAAAAATATCAAACACTAAGATAGGTCCAGTTCACTGGTTCATGTTGAACCGCCCAGGGATGGAGAGGAATTAACTGACCCATATGTTTTGAGTAGTCAATCTCAACATCAGTCCTCACAGGAACCTCCTCTACTAACTCAGGAATCATTCAACATGATGCGCAATGTATCTCATATGGATATTCTTCGGTTTATGAGTGGGCAGTAATCGGGCAACAGTTTTCTTTGTAGACATGCATCGAAATTTTTTATTCTATCGGCAACCTGTGGACTTTGTTAGTATAAGTTTATTACTAAAATGATTCACTACTACTTGATTTTGTTCACAATTGTATTTAATGGTTATTATACGTACTCAGATGGCCGACGGTCAACCCATCCAGTGCAGTTATGGCCACAGCACATGTAAGATGGGAATTGCTGTTGGAGGACCAGACAACGGCCGCAAGTTCTATTTCTGCAGCGTGAGTATATATCATTAATTCTTAGAATGAACATATACAATGATCTACTAACCATACTCCATTCCAATTTATCTTGTACAGCATGTACTGTGTGGTTTTTTTGTATGGGCAGACCACCTCCCTGCGGACAGCAGCCCTATGCCATGCAAGTGCGAGAATGCGTTGCTGGTCGAATACCTCCAAGAACGCGTGGCCATCCGCGAGTCTGAGGTGGCCGACCTGAGATAGCAGGCGAAGGCGGCGAGGAAGAAGCTGGAGGAATGCTCCAAGATGATAGGAGGCATGATGGACCCCTACCACATGGAGACATCAACCAGCGAGTCCAAATCCAACGAATCAGAGGAAGCCTCACTCTGATTCTGTAATGTTTTAAAACTCCACTTTATGTAATTATGGACATGGTGGTTTATGTTTGTGTGGACGTGGCCTTTGTTATTTTCTGATGTTTCGGTTTCATTTCTTCTCTTAATTCCAAAGCTAGTTTAGGACTTCATGATCGCTCAGTGGCGATTTCGTCTTCGTGGGTAGCGATTTGTTCATACGTCGGTAGTATCTAAGTCAGTGCTCGGTAGTGGACTGCTCATCTGTCGGCAGTGAGTTACTCGTCGGTGGGTAGCGTTCGACTCGGTAGGCATCCAGACATTCATCGGTAGCGGACTGCTCATCTGTCGGCAGCGAGTCCGGCGTCGGTGGGTAGCGTCCGACTCGGTAAGCATCCAGACATGCCTCGGTAGTGGAATGCTCATCTGTCGGCAGCGAGTACGTCATCGGTGGGCATCCAGACATGCCTCGGTAGCGGACTGCTCATCTCTCGGCAGCGAGTACCTTGTTGGTGGGTAGCGTCTAACTCGGTAGGCATCCAGACATGCCTCAGTAGCGGGTTGCTCATCTCTCGACAGCGGGTCCGGTGTCGGTGGGTAGCGTCCGACTCGGTAGGCATCCACACATGCCTCGGTAGTGAACTGCTCATCTGTTGGCAGCGAGTATGTCGTCGGTGGGCATCCAGACATGCCTCGGTAGCGGACTGCTCATCTCTCGGCAGCGAGTCGGGTAGGTAGCGTCCGACTCGGTAGGCATCTAGACATGCCTCGGTAGTGGGTTGCTCATCTCTCGGCAGCGAGACCGGCGTCAGTGGGTAGCAGCCGACTCGGTAGGCATCCAGACATGCCTCAGTAGCAGGTTGCTCATCTCTCAACAGCGAGTCCGGCGTTGGTGGGTAGCGGCCGACTCGGTAGGCATCCAGACATGCCTTGGTAGCGGGTTGCTCATCTCTTGGCAGAGAGTACGTCGTCGGTGGGCATCCAGACATGCCTCGGTAGCGGACTGGTCATTGGTCGGTAGCGAATGTCATTTGTCAAGAGTCATGACAATGAATGTAGACATCATTGTCAACGATGTTGTCTGAATGAAAACAGGCAATTGTTCATTGCACTTAATCAGTTAGAGCAGACAGATCTAACTTGTTAGTTGCACTTCATGCACTTATATACATATTACAATTGTCCATGGATGTCACCGGAATTCAGCATCCCCTGATCTCCTTACTCCTTCACCCGTAATGGCGGTTTTCATGACACGATACGCCAGGTCTGCCCTTGTCTTGATGACGTCGTCTTCTGTGAAATTCCACCGTGGGCTACCTTTTGCGCTGAGCTCATCGGCAAACAGCATGACGTATATTGCACAGTTAACGCTGACACAGATAGGCTGTATGTTCAGTAGCCTTCTTACGTAGTCCACGAAAATAGGAAGGAGAAGTATGACTGAGAATTACATACCTCATTGGTGGCTGTTGTGGGCAGTCCATTCCATACGTTTCCGCCCATTGCATGATGCTGTCGAGGTTGTAGAGCGTTCGTAAGAGACCCTTCCAGTCTGCAACCTACACGAATGAGAACAATTTCATTAACTGTGTCATAAACAAAAATCATGGGAGTTATGTTACATGACATTCTCACCGCCCGCTTCGTTCCCGGCGTATACTTTGCATGGCCATTCATGGAGTTGTAAACTTTAAAGCTTTTTAAGCTAGGCTCAACTAAAATGATGAAGAAATGACTGTCGTTGTGGCCCCCTATGATGAAGCGGTCGGTATTCATGAAGTCGGTTTCAAAATTGGTTTGGAGCATTGCTTTCATCCACTCTATGCATTTGGCCAGCCAAAACGAAGCCTGTCTGGTGAGTGCTAAAGTGGATGGAGGCACCAACTTAATGTAGACACGCCAAATTCACCTAATTCAGAGCATAAAACTCATGTTTTATAGGGTAACATGTATGATTGATCTTATAATGATGCCGGGTCTTTTTAAGTTGATTTGGAGCTTCGCCGAACGAAATCGGATGTTTTCCGATGTTTTCCGCAAAAAGCCGTAATTTCCGAGCGAAAGCCACACGTAAGTCGTGTAAACACGGAAATTAGCTGAATGACCAATTCCTAATGATCATGCATTGAAGGTTATGGTCATATTCACACCCTGAACAAGTTTTGTTGCATACCATGCCTTTCCGGTTTGCCGTCGGAGTCATTTTGACCTATATCGGATCTTCTGTTCACTGCCCTAACTTCCGGATAAAATTCTGAAGTTTTGTAGGGTTTTATGGCTGATACTATGCTATATAAATCTTCTTCTTCCTTTTATCTTTCCAACGCAACAAACGGCGTCGAATTCCGAGTTCGGGAGTGTTCGCAATGGCTTCCGGAAGAAGGACGCGCAAAAACAGTCTCATGCACCCGGGTTCCTGGTCACATGCGCCCGGGACCCAGGGCACGTTCCCATGCGCCCTACCAGTGAGGCACGTGACCTTGTGCCCTCACTTGAGGGCACATGCGCCCTACCCTTGAGGCACGAGGGACCCAGTTTTTCACCGGGACTCTACCACTGAACAGATCGACCGGATAAGATCAACTTTTTCGGACAAGATGGGATGCGCCCCTTCCAGGGGGCGCATGCGCCCTGGGGTAGGGCGCAATGTGCCTATTTTTTAGTCCGTATAGGACTGTTCATTCTCCTATAAATTGACTCTGATTCCGGTCGTTCCAGAGGCATGAGCACGACCCCCTAGGCATCTCAAGACGTCCAACCTCCCTCCTGCATTGATTTTGTGATTTTTAGAGAGAGAATTTTGAGTTTTTAGAGAGATAAAATTTGGTTCAATAGAGAGGAAGGATGTTCTGCAGTTGCACAGAAGATCAAGCACCCACCACGTTGAGGACTCTTCTTCATTGGTCGGCCGAAGAAGGAGAAGCTTTAACCCACACTCTTCACGCTAAGGTACACACGGTCATTTTAAATCTATAAATCGGAACCCACGGTTCCTGGCAACCACATGTCTTAATTTCTTTCTTCTCATACTCCTCCCACATGACCCGAGCCATCTCTTTGGTGATCGAGCGACGCCAAGGGATGAAAGTTCGGGGACCAATGTGAGTGTGGGACCGAGGTGAGAGTTGCTTTCCGAGCTTTATTCCTTTCTTTTCTCATCCCCTCTTGAGGTGACGATCTGGGTTCACGGACTTCCCTAAAAAGGAGAGGACCCCATCGAATTTTTAGAGTCGACAGCTTTGTGGCGACCACGGTGGGACAAGCAATGTCTTCAACCGTGTGTGCTAAGTGTTTTGTTTGCAACTAGTTCTAGTTCTAGACCGGTTCCCACCGGCATCACCATCACTACCACCTCCAAATCCTACCCCTCTACCAACTAACCCCATCATCCCAGAACCATCGATCCCATTACCTATCATACATGCACCTACACCACCTGTTCCACCACAACCCACCCCAGTTAACCCGTCACCTCTACCCGACCGCCAAATAGCCCAGGTGCTTCGGAGTGGGAGGATGTTCCAGCGGCTCTTTCCCCAAGCTAGTACTCAACCGCAAGATCCAGTGGAGGAGGAACAAGTTGAAAAACCATTGCCGGGCACGGCCTATGATTTGTTGAAACATTTAGATAAGACACCGGCCCGTATTTCTATACTTGAGTTGATCAAAAGATCAAAGGTGCACCAGGAGATTCTACAGCAGTACTTGCAAAGGGTCATGGTGAATGAAGATCTCCCACCTGAGAAAATCACTACAGTGTTAGCCCCTAGAAGTGAGCACCCAACACTCACTTTCTCTCAGGAAGAATTAGCAGATCTAGAATTTAGGAGATATGCTTTGCATGTGGCTGTGGTTATTTGTAATATTGAAGTGAAATCATGTTTGGTTGACACTGGAGCTTCCATCAACGTTATGCCGCCAAAAACTCTGCAGTTATGCGGTATTTCTGAACAAGAAATTAAGCCATCTTGTGCCATGGTGACAGCCTATGACAACTACAAGAAGTCTGCACATGGGGTGGTCACTCTAGAAGTTAAACTTGGACCATGTACGGTCACAACGGATTTTCATGTTCTAGAATTGGATCCAACTTTTCGGGATATACTTGGGAGGCCATACTTGGAGGCAATAGGAGCTGTGGCTTCAACAAACCACCAGTGCATAAAGTTTCCCTTTAAAGGACAGGTGGTCAAGGTGACTGGCATGCCTATAAGGGACAAGCTGAACGATGCTTCTTTACCCCTAGGTCTATCAATACAACCCCATATCTCAGTGGGAGAATTGCCAGAAGTCAGATGCATGACCGCCTCTCTACTAGACACACTGGGATGGCGGATGATGATGAAATTGGGCTATCAGCCTGGAAGAGGTTTAGGTAAGGATCTTCAAGGGATCACTCAGCCAATTGAAACTGTGAAAAGGCCACGCAGGTAGGGGTTGGGATATGAAGAGGATTCCATCCCAAGGAGGATCTTCCAGCCAGGATATGCCATGGGACTCCACACCTTCTTTATCAAAGGGGAGATCATGATGATGGCTGAAGACGACAAGAGTTCCATGATGATTGTCAAGAGAAGGAAAGCTCCAAACGAAGAAGAAGAAGACTTGGAAGACTTATGCTTATCTTTAACTCGTTTGTTCTCAAGTGGGGAAGAGTATCAAGAACCACCCAAGGGCAGACCAATATTGAATCATCTGGTTGAGCATACCACCCAAGTCAAAACCATTCCACGAGGCCCAAATACAACAATGCCATGTTTGAACCTCGTACCTTTGTTTCTAGATATTTTGGATGGGCTTCAGGGCCCACTTACCCACTTTGGGCCCATGTGCCCTCTTCAACCTTACACTTTTACTGGGCATGCTTGCCCATTTGCTTCCCTCATCAACTTCAGAACTGAGGGCTTTTCTCAACATGGGCTCACATGCCCATTTATTTCTATGATCGGGTCCACGTACCCGTTTACTTTTTCATCGATTTTGGACCCATGTGTCCACTTTCTGTTACCATTGGGCCCACGAGCCCCTTTTTCCCCTTTATTCTTAAGTTTTTCTCTCTATTAATTCAGTCATCTTCTAGCAAGCCTCGAGTCACTCAGGCTCATTCTATCTTTTTACTTGAGAATCCCAAGAAAAAACATCTTCTCTGAAACTCACATTTCCATCGAGGAGGCGTCTCTACTCATCCCGGAGGGTGCTCCCGATCAGGGATCCCCCTTTTCTGAATCATTGATCGATTTACTCGATCCCCTCTCCACTATAAATACCATCTTTCCAGCTTTATCTTCAGTAGGTCAAGTTAGGTTAGGAAATAGGAAAATTAGGGGTAAGCGAGTTCCAAATAGGTATCTGCAACAATTGGCACAGAAATGCAAAGAGTGTGCAAGGCTGCCAAACTTTTTAGATAATACCATCCAGCTAGATGAAATCCGATATGAGGATGAGCATAACATAGATCATACTTTGGGAGTATATGAGGTGGTATTAGAGAAGGATCCCGAATCCGAGGATGAAATCGAGGACTTGGCTGATGCATATGCATCTGGACTTAGAAGATTTGAAGAACCATCAGCCACAGGGAATGAACCGACCAAGAACCATCAGCCACAGGGAATGAACCATCAGCCAGTGACCTCAACTCCGAAATGCGCTCAAAATCATTCATTCTAACGGCAACGGAGTACTTCACAAAATGGGCTGAAGCGGAAGCATTCGTGGAGATTAAAGCGTCAACAGTCTGCTCCTTCATCAAGCGCAACATCCTGGCAAGGTTTGGGATCCCCAGCGACATCGTCACCGATAATGGGCCACAATTTCTTTCTCAAGATCTGTGTGATCTTTGCAATAGGTATCGCATTTCATTGCATCATTTATCACCATACTATCCTCAAGGCAATGGTCAAGCAGAAGCCACCAACAAAACCTTAATCAAAATCATCAAGAAATCTTGTAAGTCTAGCAAATTTGCCGACTGGCCTGATAAGCTTGTAGATGCTCTATGGGCTTATCGTACTTCTATAAGGACTCCCACTGGACAAACCCCGTATGCTTTGGCATATGGGATGGAAGCAGTGGTCCCTTACGAAGTATTACTTCCATCTCTCCGAGTTCAGCTCGACAGGGATATTCCTGTTGATGAGAGAAGAGAATCTCTCCTTGCACAGCTTGAACTCTTGGATGAAAGAAGGCTAGCCGCCGTCGAGCATGCCTGGACTTATCAGAATAGACTCAAAAGGTTTTATCAAAAGAGGGTGGTCGAGAGAAAATTCGAGATCGGTGAGATGGTAGTCAAACGCATATTCGTTAAGCCGGGAGGTCCCCGCTCCAAGTTACAACCTAACTGGGAAGGGCCTTTTGTAATCACTGAAAAGTATCCAGGTAATGCATATGAATTGACTAATGCAGATAGAGAAAAATTAAATCATCCTTGGAATGGAGTTTACCTCAAAAAGTACTTTCCATAAAAATGGAGAAATCACTGGTATAACCTCAAGTCATCGATCCTAGGTTGTTCGTGAGAAGTCAAGGGTAGGTACCATCCTACACACACAACACTTCCCGATCCTAGAATCCAGACAACCCGACACTTACGAAAGGCAAGGTAGAAATCTAGAAATGGAAGGAGTACCCTTACCCTATTCTCTTCTACTCGGTCCAAGATAGGGAGAGAAGATTAGAGAGGGGTAGTATCGAAAACACCCCCACTCTAGTAGGAGGCCGTCTCGGAGGGTGCAAAAGGGTGCCAAAAGATGGGCAATGAACCCCTCAGGTTAGGAAAATAAAAAAAATGATGATCAACCTGTCTGAATGAGTACCCAGAATGATAGTCAAGGCAAATGGCATTAAAAGATGGGCAATGTCCCCACGGGTCAAAAACCTGTCCAAATATGTGCCACATAGAAAAGAGCAAAAAAAGAAACAAAAACCCAAAGAGGCCGAACCCCAATGGGTAATTTGAGTGAGAGTAGAGAAATCCCTCTCAACATCTTCAAACCCTATCAAGGACTTCCTCTATACTCTTCCTCCTTAAACCCCTTGGGTAGGGTAAACCGACCAAATCCAGGTGGAATCCAAGCCGATCAAAGGAAGAAGGTTAGAAGGATTCTAGGTAGGGAACTTTATTTTTGCACGTGGCATCTACCATTTGAGTCTTGACAAACCCCAAAGACCGATGAACTGTCTCAAATACCAGCATTTTCTCCAAAAAAAAATTACATATTTCAAAATCTAAAAAAAATTTGATATTTCAAAAAAAAATCCAAAAAAATGCATATTTCAAAACCCAAAAAATACATATTTTAAAAATCCAAAAAAATTGCATATTTCAAAAATCCAAAAAAAATACATACTTCAAAAACCCGAAAAAAATGCATATTTCAAAAACCCAAAAAAACATGCATATTTCAAAAATCCACAAAAAATGCATATTTCAAAAACCTAAAAAGAATGCAAAAAAAATGAATATTTCAAAAATTCAAAAAATATATATATTTCAAAAAATCTCAAAAAAAATGAATACTTTTGAAAATCCAAAAAAAAAATGATTGTTTTCAAGGAAACCCAAAAAAAAAATTTGCTTAGTCATGACCATTGCCTTAGTTGCATCCATGTTTATTTGACTGTCATGCATATTTCCATTTCTGTATTGCATATACATTTTTTTACTTTAATTATCTTGTTAAGAAGGCTCTCCCCTTTGACCTAAGTCAAAGTTGACCATAATAGGCAAAGGGATGAGTCACGGTGAAGATCTAATCCCCTTTCTATCAAGTATTTCAGGCATTTCAATGTAGAAGAGGAGAAGATTCACACCACGGCAAGTAAGTTCTCTTAACCCTTACCCCTATTTCATTTAAGTCATTTTTTTTATTCCACCTTGTTAAGAAGGCTCCTCCCTTTGACTCAAAATCAAGGCAAACGATATACAGGCAAAGGGATGAGTCATGATGAAAATTTAATCATCTTTGCTAAGTGTTTGCAGGAGCTGAAGAAGCAAAAGAGAAGGGCCATTAGGTACAATTTTTCTACAAAAAAAAAAAATGCCTTAGGGCGCATGTGCCCTCATCTGGGGGCACATGGCCAGGTGCCCCACCCCAGGGCGCATGGCCAGGTGCCCCCGATTGGGGGCACATGGACAAAAAATTCAAAAATTTCAGAAAAATCTCAAAAAATCAGAAATTGTCTATAATGTTAAAAGTGACATTTTTGCTAAAGGAACCATCATCAAAAATGTTGTTTTGACATACAAATGATGGTTCTAATAGTAAAATCTTCAGTTGATCATTTCATGAACAATCTGCTTCATATGACAATTCTGTCTGTTGGGTACTAACCAGAAATGTGCAGGCAACCTTTTTAGTCTCAACAGGTGAATTGGCGAGATCAGTGTTCCCCAAGGAATATCATGCCAACCTTGCGGCGAAAAGAAAGGAAGCACCACCCAGCTGAACAATCTCATGGTGTTGTATTCCGTCAGAAGGCAAGACAAGGATGGACCAGAGATGCTGGTCGATGCACTATGCCTGAAGACTTCACTCAAATCCACATTCTCATCAATCTCACATCATCACCAACACTCCATTTTGCACTTCACATCACCTTTAACATTTGCCACCTATTTATATTAGGGCCATTTGATACATATTATATGCATTAATGTTGAAGACCTTGAGAGTGAAAATGACTGGGCCCGAGATCCCCTTCAACAAAATCTACGACGGCTTGGTCATTTCTTCACACTCACGGATAAGCCAAAATTGAACATTGGAGGGACGATGGTTCCTAATCGGGTGTCTTGACCTCCAATAGACAATCTATATCTTCAACTATTTTATACATAATTTTCTATGTTTGCATATCCATCTCTTTTTCATTCTTATCATTACCAATTTTATCTCTTCATGTTTTATTCCTTTCTTTTTGTTCCACCATGTTTTATTCTTTCCTTTCTTTTATCCCACCGCGTCTTTTATTTTACCCACCGTGTCATATTTGTCATGCCATTGTTTCTTCTTTCCCATCATTCTATGTTAGTTCTACCATTGTCTTTCAATCCCACTATGGCTTAAATCTGTTTTGTCATTTTCCGAATATCGGGTTTTCTGCTAGAGCATGATTCATGGTTTTCACGATACCCGAGCAATTTTGTTATGCTTAAAACGAACCCTTTAAGAACTTGAGGTTCTTCCACTCAGAATTAAACTGAGTATTTTGGTGAAACTTTAATGAACTTGAGATTCCAAATATAATGTATTGGTATTCTTTTCATTTTAAGATCAACTTCTCTTTTAAACCTTTAGCCCATCTCAGTACAAGAACACCCCAAAGTTCGGGTTGCTGACTAATGATGAACCTACGAATTCGAGGACTCCTCACCACGCTGAGGGTTGGCTACATCCTTTTATCCTTTATCATTTACTTTTTCATCTCTCGTGCCAAGGGCATGTCTTTTACCAGTCAATTATATGAGGTTTTGATAGAACATGAAAGCGATCTAGAATACTCAGCGAGATTCATATTGCTAGATCAGGTAGATAAGCATGTCTATATCTACACCTTGATGCCGTCTTTCAGTCCATCACCATTCTATTTATCTACATTTATCTACGCTCACTTGCATTCCATTACAATTCACTACGAATCACTCCGCTTCATTACATGACATTCTCTTACAAAGCCGACATCAAGGCGAGGCAAGCTGTAGACACGCCAAATTCACCTAATTCATAGCATAAAACGCAT
Source organism: Cryptocoryne crispatula var. balansae (assembly GCA_036172225.1). Lineage (NCBI taxonomy): Eukaryota > Viridiplantae > Streptophyta > Magnoliopsida > Alismatales > Araceae > Cryptocoryne > Cryptocoryne crispatula. The sequence continues at coordinate 27,920,883 of CM069927.1, forward strand.
GTTTTATAGGGTAACATGTATTATTGATCTTATAATGATGCCGGGTCTTTTTAAGTTGATTTGGAGCTTCGCCGAACGAAATTGGATGTTTTCCGATGTTTTCCGCAAAAAGCCGTAATTTTCGAGCGAAAGCCACACGTAAAACGTGTAAACACAGAAATTAGATGAATGACCAATGCCTAATGATCATTCATTGAAGGTTATGGTCATATTCACACCCCGGACAAGTTTTGTTGCATACCGTGCCTTTCCGGTTTGCCGTCGGAATCATTTTGACCTATATCGGATCTTCTGTTCACTGCCCTAACTTCCGGATAAAATTCTGAAGTTTTGGAGGGTGTTATGGCTGATACTATGCTATAGAAACCTTCTTCAGCCTGTTATCTTTCCAACGCAACAAACGGCGTCGAATTCCGAGTTCGGGAGTGTTCGTAATGGCTTCCGGAAGAAGGACGCGCAAAAATAGTCCCATGCACCCGAGTTCCTGGTCACATGCGCCCGGGACCCAGGGCACGTGCCCATGCTCCCTACCAGTGAGGCACGTGACCTTGTGCCCTCACTTGAGGGCACATGCGCCCTACCCTTGAGGCACGAGGGACCCAGTTTTTCACCGGGACTCTACCACTGAACAGATCAACCGGATAAGATCGATTTTTTCGGACAAGATGGGATGCGCCCCTTCCAGGGGGCGCATGCACCCTGGGGTAGGGCGCAATGTGCCTATTTTTTAGTCCGGATAGGACTGTTCGTTCTCCTATAAATTGACTCTGATTCCGGTCGTTCCAGAGGCATGAGCACGACTCCCCAGGCATCTCAAGACGTCCAACCTCCCTCCTGCATTGATTTTGTGATTTTTAGAGAGAGAATTTTGAGTTTTTAGAGAGATAAAATTTGGTTCAATAGAGAGGAAGGATGTTCTGCAGTTGCACAGAAGATCAAGCACCCACCGCGTTGAGGACTCTTCTTCATCGGCCGGCCGAAGAAGGAGAAGCTTTAACCCACACTCTTCACGCTAAGGTACACACGGTCATTTTAATTCTATAAATCGGAACCCACGGTTCCTGGCAACCACATGTCTTAATTTCTTTCTTCTCATACTCCTCCTACATGACCCGAGCCATCTCTTTGGTGATCGAGCGACACCAAGGGATGAAAGTTCGGGGATCAATGTGAGTGTGGGACCGAGGTGAGAGTTGCTTTCCGAGCTTTATTCCTTTCTTTTCGCATTCCCTCTTAAGGTGACGATCTGGGTTCATGGACTTCCCTGAAAAGGAGAGGACCCCGTCGAATTTTTAGAGTCGACACTTAACAGCTCGGTAGCAGTGGGGGTTCGCTTGGATTTGTTGCTGGAGGCGTTCAATGTACACCTCAACCAACCCAGCAGACACAAACTCTTTCACATTGAACAGCGCAATCGCTTGCTGGGCATCAACGAAATTCCACCATTTGGTGTACATGACGACATCAGAGAGTGCCCTGTAAGAAGTAAATTAATGTTTTCGACACATAGATTGTATGCAAGCTACTTATAGGAATGGCCGGAATTTTACTTGATATCTTGAATGTCGTCTAACCACTGCAGGCAGCTTTGTCTGTGGTCCGGAGGAATGCAATGTAGGATGCTTTCCGCATCCTTATACTTGGTCATCATCTTTTTGCTCCCCCGGCCACCCTTTCTCTCGACGGGAATTCCCTGACCACCTTTCCCCCGGCCACTCTTCTCTTGGCCATCCCTGCCCTTGCCACCCCTCCCCTTACCTCCATATGTTTTATTACTTTCAATGTGGGAAGGTGGTAGGGTCTCCATTGGTGTAGCTTCCATCTCTGGAGGTGGTAGGAGCGACATGGGTTGTGCATTATAGGTTGAATGCACCCGAATAGCGCTTATTAATTCCTTTGTGCACTCCAGCCCGGCAGTGAATGTAGCATCCATTTTTTGGCGCCGTTGACTCTCTTTCGAGGTAACAGTCTTTAAGAATTCAACCTCCTCTTGTAGATGACAGAAATTTACATCTGTTTTGCTGGAGTGTTGCTTTTCAACGGTTCCACTACTTTCTTCAATTTTTTTCTTCAGGGCTACCCTCTTGACACGCTCGAGTACCAACTCAGAAGCAAACCCATCAAGCCTCTTCTGGTATTGCGCAATTCTTTGAGCGTAAAGTTGCTCGAATTCTGCCCTCTTCTGTCTCTCGAGGGCAAGTTCTTGATCCAGTGCCTGACATTTCTTATCTATCTCCCCGTATTGAGGGGTCAGTACTTCCGAGTGAATTTCGTATTCACCCGGTCCCTCCGCTTTGATATCTACAATAACCTATGCAGGCAATAGTATTCATAACGTTAACAACATCCATACATAAGTTTATCATGTTGAAATATTGTAACTCACCGAATACTTATTTTCTGTGATCTGTCGTACTATGTCAGCGAAGTCCACTTTTGTCTTCAAGGGAGCCATGTTCCATTTAAAAATGCATGGAATTGTCCTCCCGCAAAATTCTGGTAAGCCGCTGATATGTTCAAAGAAAAAAGCTTGGGATACAAAGGGTGACAGTCACACTACCGTTACCAACCCATCAAATACATAAAGAACAATGACTGGCCAACATTACGTCAACTTATAGGTATGACAGCCACACACCCAAGCAGATAGGGTGGGGACTTATTGGCCTTAATCTTCTCTGCAACATCATCTATGCGGCTCAGCAAAACACTATGTACATAGCTGGCCCAATTGTAACCACCTATGGAACCAACATCTTGTACATAATATAGAATCTCCTTCGGACATGTTCTATTTGATGTTGGGAGCAAAAAACATGAACACATGAATGCTATCCATAGAGAGACGGTGATGGTGACATCCTTTCGAGTATCAGACTTTACAAGGCTTCTGATTAACTTTAAGATGCCACTCCTGCTTGCACTTTTTTATGGGGGAATAGTTTGTCCAGTTCTGCTTTCCGTTTGGTGTCGGTCTGGATAGGTTCACCGCCATTGGGTAAACCCAAAATAAGGGCCACATCCTCCGACCGTATTTTGATCTTTTACCCATTTATGATAAAAACTCCACCACCTTGGTGAACTAGAAGGATTTCCCTGATCATCGATGTGCTGAACTCGTATAAGGGCATGTCAAGATAAGTACCGAAGGGAGTGTGTGCAAGGAGGTCTCTGTGGACCTGTTTGAAAGGAATGGCAGTAATTTCTCTCCAATAGTAAGCAAAAGTACATCTGTGTAATACATGGACCTTGATTTCCCCAACAGCAGTGGATGCAGTCGATGTTTCATGCACGGCGTCCATATCTGGGCTGCGAGTCTACGAAACTCAATCCGTGTGAGTTCATCCACATGCTTCAGTAGACAGGAAGAGGGCCGCGTCGTACGCTGCTTCTGGAGCAATGGTGGAGTGCTGGTGGGGAAGAACCCTAGAAAGGCAAGGACATAGCTGAGCCCGACGAAATATCTTAACTCGAAATATTATATTCTCTTAGCGGGTCTGGCAGCGTTAGGTAGCGGGTTTGTCAGCGCTCGGTAGCGCGTCTCTCAGAGCTCGGGTAGCGTGTCTGTCAGAGCTCGGTATCGCGTCGGTCAGTGGTCGGTAGCGGGTTTGACATTCGTCGTTAGTGGCATTTGCTCGGTAGCGGGTCTGTCAGCGCTCGGTAGCGCGTCTCTCAGAGCTCGGTAGCGGCTCTATCAATGCGCGGTAGCGCGTCGGTCACGCGTCGGTAGTGGGTTTGACATTCGTCGTTAGCGGCGTTCGCTCGGTAGCGGGTCTGTCAACGCTCGGTAGCGCGTCTCTCAGAGCTCGGTAGCGACTCTGTCAATGCGCGGTAGCGCGTCGGTCACGCGTCGGTAGCGGGTTTGACATTCGTCGTTAACGACGTTCGCTCGGTAGCGGGTCTGTCAGAGCTCGGTAGCGCGTCGGTCAGAGCTCGGTAGCGGGTCTGTCAGCGCTCGATAGCGCGTCTCTCAGAGCTCGGTAGCGTGTTTGTCAGAGCTCGGTATCGCATCGGTCAGTGGTCGGTAGCGGGTTTGACATTCATCGTTAGCGACTACCCATGTGCGAAAACACAAATCACATAGCAATCTTTTATTAATTTAAAATGAATGAATGTTTACAACTGACGTTTACAATGTGTTACAACTGAATGAATGAATGAATGTTTACAACTGACGTTTACAATGCAAACTTTGTTATTGTATCTCTACACACCCGTCGGGATCTCCCCTACTCCCTCACCAGCAACAGACATTTTCCACGTACGTAACGCCAAATCTGCCCTCACATTTAGTACTTCCTCCTACGTGAACTGTCGCATCGGGCGACCTTTAGCACTAAGCTCTTCAGCAAACAGCATCACATATATGGCGCAGTTAACGCTGAGTGAGAGAGGATGTATGGTCAGTATCCTCCTTTTGTAATTAGTTCATCTAATAAGGACGCAAAAAGGATTACATACCTCCCAGATGGCTGTTGCGGACAATCCATCTCATAGAATTCCGGCCAATTCATAATGCTGTCAAGGTCAAAAACTTTTCGAACTATATTCTTCCAGTCTTTAACCTACACCATCACGAAACTAAATAAAGTATTGAAATGTGTGGCCTAAATCAACTCATAGCACTTGGGTTTTATGATATACTCACTGTGACCTTAGTACCAGGTGTGTACTTCGGATGGCCGTTGATGGAGTTGTATACCGACAAGCGTTTTTCCTGCACATCCAATGAGATAAGAAAAAAATGACCCTCATTGTGGCAAGCAAGGAGGAAGCGCTCTGTCTCCATGAATTCAACGGCAGATTTGGTTTGGAACGCAAATTGCATCCATTCTATGTGTTCACTGTCGAAGATGACGTTGGGCTGTCTGTTGACAAAAAGTACCGATGATGGCAACACCCTGACTTTTCGATATTCATCAGGTTGAGCATCAATTTTTTTCTTTAACATCTCCAAATACACCTCCAGTGACCCCTCTGATACGTAAGATCGGACGTTGAACAACTCAGCTATTTCGTGGGCACTGACAAAATTTTGCCAATATGTGTATGCAAAAATATCAGATCGTTGCCTGAAAAAAAGATTTCACAGCTAGTCAAATGCAAATGAACAACTTAATAGGCTTAATTCGACAGAGAACAATCATATGTAAATAAAATAGTTAAATGCAAATAACTTTACATGACTTCCTAACCTTGGCTTAATTAACCACTCGAGACAGCTTTGTCTGTGTTCCTCAGGAATGCGGTCTAGGATGGTTTTAAAATCTGCAGGATTGACGCCTTCGTCGTCGGCTAAAACAACCGCTGAAACAACCGCTGCATCGTTTCCCCTGCCACCCCTTCCTCTACCTCTCATTCCTCTACCACCTTTTCCTTTACCTCCCCTTCCTCTACCTCCCTTATTGGGTTCATTGCGGGGAGGTGGGATGGTCTCCACTTCATCTGGTGGCATGGCCGCACTGTCCACAACAATCTGTTGTATGGACGCAGTCTCCATCTGTGGAGCTGGCAGGATCCCAAGGGGTTGTGGTTGAGCCTCATATGGTGACTGTAACCATATGGATCTTATTCGTCCAGTCCTCCCCTTCACCCTCTTCGCTATACACAACAATTCATTTACAACTTGAGTGGGCGACTGGGAGGACTGTTGGGTATCTGTAGTTTCCAAAGGGATGACAAACAATTCAGACATCAGATCCCTTGTACACTCTTGTCCCGCAGAAATTGTAGCATCAAATTGACACCTCCGTTCACAGTCTTTGGAGGCTGCGGTCCTCATCATATCGACCTCCTGCTGTACATGACGAAAAGTGTCATCAGACATAGACGAGGGCTTAGGTTGATGCTCTTTGACTCTAGAAATATTTTCTTCGACTATTTTCTCCAGGGCTCTTCTCTTTTCTCGCTCCTGTGCCAAATCTTGAGCGAAGCCATCAATCCTTTTTTGGAATTGGGCAAATCCTTCTCTAATGAATTGCTCCAATTCTGTCATCTTTTGTCTCTCCATGACAAATTGTTCATCAAACTGTTGACACCTGTACAGTATATCCCCCAAGTTGGGGCTAGGTACTTCCGTGCGAATTCCTGATCCGCTCGGTACCTCGTCTACAATATCTACAACTACTTGTGTAGGCAATAGTAATAAGAACATTAAGAACAACAGACGTAAGATGTATGTATCATGTATACAAATTCCAACTCACCGTATACTTTCGTCCTGTGATATGTTTTAGTATATCCACAAATTCCACTTTATTCTTTAAGGGCGCCATATTTCACCTAAAAATGCGTGGAGCATTTCAACCACAAAATTGTGTTAACCCGCTGATATGTTCAAATATAAAAGCCTGGTATACAAACATTCGACAGTAAGACGTGTGAGACCAACGCACAAAATATGATAAGAAGAAACACTACGTAAATGGTTTTGTATACTTACAGGTATGACGGCCACACACCCAAGTAGATAGGGTGGGGACTTGTTGGCCTTAATTTTCTGTGCAACGTCATCTATGCGGTCCAGCAGGACACTATGTACATAGCTGGCCCAATTGTAACCACCTATGGAACCAATATCTTGTACATAATATAGAAGCTGCTTCTGACATGTTCTATTTGATATCGGGAGCAAAAAACATGAAAACATGAATGCTATCCACAGTGTCACCGTTGTGTTGACATCCGCCGGAACACTAGACTGTACAAGATTTCCAATTAATTTTAAGATGCTACCTCTGCTGGCACTTACCCCTAAAAGGAACATATCATTCAGTTGGGTTTTCTGTCTGCTGTCCAACTAGCTGGGTTCACCGTCATCGGGTAACCCCAAAATAAGGGCCACATCCTTCGACCGTAGTCTTAACTCTTGCCCATTTATGTTGAAAACTCCACCGCCTTGGTGAAGTATGAGGATTTCCCGGATCATGGATGTGCTGAACTCGTATTCAGGCATATCAATAAAACTGCCAAAAGGAGTCTGTGCAAGGAGGTCTCTGTGGACCTATTTGAATGGAATGGTAGCAATTTGCGTGCGATAGTAAGCAAATGAACATCGGTGTAGCACATGCACTACTTTTGCTCCTACAACAATGGATGTAGACGCCATTTCCTGAGCCGCTTCCATGTCCGTAATCCAAGGCGTTTCCAGGAAATATGTGTGTAGAGGGCGACAACAACATATAACGATGTTACCTTGGATGTTAAATATCTTTCAAAGTGATCTTCGTGCATAGTCCTTCAGGGTATGAAAAACACCTTCGAGGGCATACCTTGCATATTTCGTACTAGGCGACGGTGCACGCTTCGGATTTCGTTCGGCGATGAATGACTGCCGGTTGAGAGGAACAACTTTCGGCAGCAAGATTCTTTTGGACGACTCCAACTTCGAAGAAGCTTTGCCGGTTGTTGAAAAAAAACTACACGCGCCGCAAGAAACCTGGTTCTAGATGATGAGTGGAATACGGCGATGGATGACTGTCGAAGGGGGAAGAAGGCGCTCGTCGCTCGGTAGTTCTTGCGAAGAGGTTCCCGAACGAACAGGGCACCGAAAAGTGGAATCGATGAAATGTGGACGAGCGCTCTATATCTTTCCTTCCTTCCCGCCTTTAGTATGCCTGAAAATAGGTGACCTCGGTCGAGGAGCCGCTACTGAATATGGTAGAATCCCTACCGAGCCCCCTCGAGGCCTCGTTACCGAACCCTTCTTGACACGCAACCGGGCCTCCGACAACCCGCTACCAATTTCTCAGTTCCTTTCCCGCTTGTCCATTTTTCAAAGATTTAAATTTTCTTTTACCGCCTGAGTAGCTCACTACTGAGCCTACGACCTACCACCCGCCAAAGAGGCATGAATCATTACCTGTCCCGCCATTACCATTTGTCAAAATTTTGGAAAAAATCGCTACCGAGCGGTTGCCTGAAGCCGCGCTACCAAATCGTCGTCGAAAAAATCTACCGAGTGTTTAAAAAATGCTACCGAGCTCTGACCGTCGCTACCGACGCCTGCACTAGACGCTACCAAGCGTCTAAAAAAACACAACCGACCTTGTGTGGCGCACTACCGAGACCTGAAATAGTCGCTACCGAGTAGTTTGTCTCCCATCACCGAGTGCTGAAATAGATAGTAACCGACGTTCCACTGACCCGCTATCGAGCATTCGAATACCCACTACCGACGGGTATGTACTGAGCATCGTGGGAGACCTTACCGCGTGCTCGCCAACCGTCACCGAGTTCCAATAATAAAAATATTATTAATATATAAGCGTGTCACACTCCGTCGAACAGGCATTAATGACTGAGGTGACGGGACCGAAACGACGGCTTGACGCCACTTCCCCACTGTCAACGGCAGTTCGACGACATTCTCTGTCACCGCATTTCCGTTATCCGGCAATGACTTCGTCGGCCGGTTCGGGCACATTACGCCACGTACGACGTGGGGCGCTCCGGTTGGGGACTGCAGGAGTTCCCTCCACCTGGGAACTGAGGCAATCCAAACTCCGCCCGCCTCCCCCTTCTCGACCGTTATGCCGCCCCCTCCCCGATCGATCACTCTCTCTCTATCGACCCCCTTGTCGAACCTCCCCTGTCATCTTCCCCTCCTCGTTGATCACCGCCGTTGCGTTACCCGTCGCCATCGTCCCTCGCGCGAGCCCCCCATATTGTTTTACCGAAAAACACCACCACGAGGAAGCTTTTCCCTCGCCGCTGCCATCTCAGTCCCTCCCGATCGCCCCTTGCCGGCCACTAGAGCCACGGCCTAGCCCCCCCCCCCTCCGATCTTTCCCCTTGCCGTCCCAACCGCCATCGCGACCCACAATCGCTGCCGCCGCATCACCATCGCCACGTTGCTGCCTCCCCTGTTTCTGCCAAAAATCACCGCGGGGAGCCTTCCTCGCCACCCCGCTAGCCTTTGCCACTCCTTCCTTCCTTCTCGTAGTCACTGTGTCGCCGCTACGTTACCGTTTCCCCCTTACTATTCCATCACCCCCTGTTTGATCTCTCTGTCTCTCATGCCCATCGCAGTCGATCTCTCCCTCTCTTCCGGTCATAGTCACCACCCACCTCCTTTCCTCTCATCGGCGCTACAACATCCTCGCTATCGCTGTCGCCTCCGTCACTGATGTGTCCCGGGTGCCGCCGAAAACCAGCCGCCCGAGACTCCCTGCCGCTGCCAACCTCCGGCCTTCTCGCCCCCCCCCCTCTCGGTCGCTGTCCAGCCCTGCAGCTGCGGCCACTGCCCCTGCCGGTGGATTTCATGCCCGTCGCCGTCACCTACGCCGGTGTCCTTCCCTTCGATTGCCACCACCACCCTCGTTCGCCGGCCGTCGCCGCCGCTGTCACCTTCCGTCGTGAGCGCCGCCGCGCGAGCACGCGCGTTCGCCCGCTTAAGCTGGCCGGTCGAGCCCGTCTCTGTAGCTCAGTTCACTCCTTCAATCGCCGTCCCAGCACCACAAAGTCCCCCCGTCCAGACGGTCAAACTGTCAGTTTCAGTAATTTTGATTTATTTGATTTAATAATTACATAAATTAAAAAATAACAAAATAACAAAATAACAAAAAATCATAAAAAATGAAAATTTTACATAAGTTTTTTGGTAGGTTTCTTGAACTCTTCTATTTATTTGACTTTATTTGGATGAGAAAATATTTATGATTTAGTTTATAAATCTTAACTTGACTAGTTTCAAACTTAGGACTTATAATTAGTGATTTTCTCAAAATTTTTGAAACAAAAAACTTAAAATTGATATTTTGTATATTATAAAATATGTTTAGCATGATTCTGGTTGGGTATAAATATTTCTCATGATTTTTGACCATATATGAGCTATGTATGTGACTATATGTTAGTTTAAACCTAGATTTGGGAATTATTATGATTAGGCTTGAAAAAATCATAAATTATCAAATTTCACTTTTTGAAAATATGTTTAGGCCAGATTAGTGGTTGATGGTATCATAACTTAAATTGTATACTTTATGCCAAGCTTGTTTTAGGTAAATTTTCTTGTATATGTATTTAAGCTTGTCTAGATCAGTTTGTCATTGCATGTGTGTAAATCATGTAAAATTTATTTAGTTTGGCATCAGATTATGTAATATGTCTTGAATGGTATGATTATGTTCATATGATCAATTTTGATATAGGTTTTGTTTAGAATATGTCGACTAAGTTGGTTAGTACAAGTCTTGTCTAATTTATGGTAAAATAGTTTATTTTGCATAAAAGACATTAGAATGACCTGTTTATGTCCTGTGTACATGATATAATAAGGTGTATCATGATCTAAAACATTATTAAGAACTCTTGTACAACTTGTTATGAAGGTTTCACCAGCCTATGTTAGTCAATTATCCGTGGGCAACGGGTAACTTAGTTGAATCCGGCCCTCTCACAGATCCTGGATTACTGCAGTTTTTCCCTTAGTGTCACCACTGCCTAGGTGCACTTTGGGCTAACTTAGTATATGTTACATCTATATATATTAAATCTAGTGATAGAAAATTATACAAGTGATGTGAAAAGTAAGATGACCAATTCCTTGCTATTGGCTATGTGTTTGAAAAGAATATGAAGTGATGTTACTTGTATGTCATGTATAAATGTTAAGTCATGATATGGTAGAAAAATCAAATCTATCTCATTTTAGTTTGGTCATGTTAAATTAAGTCTTGAGGTTATTTAGATGATATTTGTCTAGTTTGTATGATCTTGTGTGCATTGGTCTAGAAGAGTATAGCATTGACATAATCTTTTCCTTAATGATAATCATGATTTGGTTATGAGTTGTGAGATTAATATAAAAGACATTTGTTACTTTTGTATTACATCACAATATAGATATGTTATCTATTATTGCTTGATTATATGTTTCTTATTCAATTGGCAAGAAATGGGTGTAAATCCTACGAAGTCCTCGAACTCACCCCATTGTGGGTTAAAATTTTCAGTAAGTATTGAAGATCAATATCTTGGTGTGGAGGCTCAAGAGGTGCCTGTGGAATAGCAAGAATCTCTTGGAGTTGGGGCTTTCTATTGTGGACTTATGGGATGATATGTAGTTGAATTATATCTAGTATGTTTTCTTTTAGTGATGGAACTTGTGGAAGAATTAGAATTAATATTTGATTGTTAAATGTTTAAGTTATGTTGGAATCTTATGAATATATGTGTGGACTTAGATATTAGTGTTATTCCATACTTGCTTTGAGTTATAAAATCTGAGTGATGGATTTCTCCCATTGTCACGATGTTATGTTGTCCATTGCATAGTTGTTGTATTGTATTGTTTTATTTTTCAGGTCGTGACAATTATTGACAGATCATATCAAGGCATACAACAACCCATGAAACTAGATGTTCTTCAAGGTGGCTTTGCATTTTGCAGCTTGCAGCGAGTTCTATGATGGAATCTTCCATTAAAGTAGTTGGTGTGATGAGAGGTGGCATGTGATCATCACAGCAACTTGAACAAGTGAAGAACACAACTCCCACATGCTTCATCATTGCCAGAGTTTTTAACAACTCTCCTTCGTCTCCATGATTAGAGTACTTAAAGGGATATTACATCATTTTCTACATTACTAAATATCAATAACAAAATGCAAAAATTAATTATAGGTCCATTTAAGAAAATTATGTTAACACTAGGTCCATTTTCAATATCACTTTTACATTATTTGGGTTCAAAAATTTTCATAGTCTCACTCCATTTTTAACTTTGAATATTTTAGACTTTTACATTTTACTCAAATTACCTCTGCCATCCATTTTTCTATTGAATCACATCCGAGAAGGGTTATAAGACTTACTAAATATCATTAAGGTATATGTTAATATATAGATAGTAAAATATTTCTAAAACTATCTACACTTACATTTTTAGAATTTGAAATATGGAAGTACAAGTTAAAATTGTAATTTCACAATCTATATTATAAAAGAAGAAGTAATGATTCCAACCAAAAATAAAATATAACAATAAAAGAAATAGCATCAACTCAATTCAAGGCTGCATTATACCCACTACTATCAATCTTCCACCCATTTAAGGAAATGTTATGGAATAGCAGGTAACCTCCTGATAGCTTGTCATGGTATGACATTTAAGAAAATGACTTTAACACTAGGTTAGGGGTATGCCACGACAACAAGTTGAGTTGATGTTCTTTCTTTTCCTTTTTTGTTTATTTTTATTTTTATTTAGAGTCGTTATTTCTTCCTTTTATAATATAATATTACTTTTACAAAATTGCAACATTTACTTAAGCATTCATATTTTAGAGTCTAATAAAAAGGAATATACTATATAGCTGAAAACATAAGTGAAGATAATTTTGAAAATATTTTTTCTATCTATATATTAATATCTACTTTAATAATACTTAATGAAGTCTTGAAACACTTCTTGGACGTCATTTAGTAGAGAAGGGAATGAGAGGATTAATTTGGGAAAATATAAAGGTTTCCAACTTTCGATGTTGAAAATGGAGCTAGAATTATTAAAATTTTCAAAATTAGACATAATGTTAAAATGATGTTGAAAACAGACATTGTGTTAAAGTCAACCAATTGAACCGGACCTATTGTTGATTTCCTGTAACAAAATTCATACAAATAAGTATTCGCATTACAACTAATAACTTGTCTGTATTATATTATAATTTTTAAAATTGACGCTAATAGTCGAGCAAGTTAAAAGAAATTATACTAATATAATTTCATTATTAATAGTGATGCAGAGATATTTAATATCACTCTTAATTAACCAGGCAGCTTGAAGAACAAACAATGGCTCTCAATTATTTCAAGAAAAAAATATATCTTAGCCTCAACTATACACAATCAAAAATTAAGACTTTTCGAAAGAGTTTACGTTCAAAACACCCTAATGAATAAAGGATATTAAGACACTAAGGTGATATTTGATTTGACTTAGTAAAATATCTAAAGTCTTAATTTTTTATCTTTAATCACTCTTGTGCAACATAAAATCTCAGTTATTTGTAGAGTTGTCATAGAATTGTCAGTTGATCAACGGGATCCAGCGGTCCTTGCTAGCAAGGAACCATGAAACGGTGATAGGAATGATGATCTCTTGTATGTTCCTACTTCCAAGAGCAAAGAGAGAGAAGAGGGATCAAGAAATGTTGCAACAGCAAGAGAAGTTTCGCCATCGGGTTTATGAGCTATCAAGTGAAAGCCCTAATCAAGCCACAGTACCAAATCCACTGATCCAAAGATCGAGTTTTTCCTTAACTCAAAAAATGTTGTAATTTTGGGTTAGCATATGAATCGAACCTCCATTAACTTCTCGGATGTGGGGTAGGTTTTAGATATTACGGGATCTATTGATTGGTCTAGATATCTATCTCTAAAATTAATATATATATAACTAATCACTTAAATTTAATTTTTTTAATAGGTTACTATCATTTTTAAACATTTTATTAAATGGTTTGAATGTCCAACATCTAACCAATTTAGAGGTTAGACCTCAATTAAGGCAAACAAACCAAGCCTAAACTGGCATTGTTTTACTTAATGAGAAAATATGAACTTTTAATTTCATTATCTAGTCTCTAACTTTATGGTAAAATTAAGTACCTACTTTGATTAAGATGTTTATATGTTAATCAATTTAGTATTTATTTAAATATATATAATATGTTACTTCTATCTTCTATTAAAGATTACTTCTAAAAATTAAAAAGTTAAGTTCTACATTTTTAAGAGATTTATTAAAATGTAAAAGGTAAAATTAAAGTTAATTATGATTAAAATAAAACATCTTAAATCTAACAACCACTAACCAAATAAGAGATAGGAGATCAGTGAAGCTAAATAAAATGAAACCTAAAGTGGAGTTTGTTTTGGCTTGACCTGAAAAGTACACTCTTAATTTCATCTTTTATCTCTTAGTTGGAATACAAAATCTAAGTTGTTTACCTTTAAAAATAATTTAAAAAAACTGTAGTGAATCACTAAAAATTAAATTATTTCTAGCATGTTTAGATGTTAGTTAAAACGTTTTACCTAACCGTCTAAACCATCTAACCTCTAACTGAACTTTTGACTGAATTAGAGGTTAGACATTTTATCAAATGATCTAAATATCCAACATTTGACAGATTCAAGGGTTGAACATCAAATAAGCCGAAACAAACAAGACCTAGCCCCATTTGATTTGTGATGCAGGATGGACATAATGATGCTGGGCAGACTTAAGTTGGATATTGCATGCTCTGGATTTATTCAATTAACATACAAGATAACCGCTGCAAGCTCGGTAGAATCCAGATTTGAAGCACTCAAGTTTACTAGTTACATAGACTCATCATCTAGTTACTCACCCTCTAAAGCATGGCTATTTTTCCTCCGCCAGACACGTGAATAGGTCAGATCAATGTTGAGATATTAGATGCCAGTTAATGAGACAGATAGGTCTTGTATAGGGATGAGGTTAATGATAAAGATGATAAGATATATGCATGGTTAGACGTGGGGAAGAGTACAACGTGAGATGAGGGCTTGGTCAATAAGAATAAAGAAACAAATAAATAAATAAACTCTTCTCCTATTCAGCGATCAAATGGAGGCAATGAGATGAAGAAAGGGTTCACGTGTATAACCTCACGTTGACAATCTTGGGCATCACCATCTAGAAACGATGCTATCAGACCTGCAAAAGATCCTGTAAAACCACTTCATGTTGCTTCTGCCTTGCAGCAAAATACCGTGGAATCCAACAAAACCAATCAAAACTTCACACAACAATGAATAAAAAGATAGAGATTGGCCTCACGCCAGGAAGAAAGGAAAATGCCAGAACACGGCGTACGGCGGTTATTCCCAAAACAACTCTATTTGATTAGGGTTTAAGCAATGAATTTAAAGAGTTTGCACACATTTACAAATAAGTCAAAATATTAATAAATTAAAACTTGCGGTAAAACTCAATGCTGAGAAATAAAATAATCTGAATATCTTTTGTTGGGCTTCTTAGATCGCTGACTTCTCCTTGGCCCAGCTTCGCTATCAATTTGACTTATTGAATCTCTAACCATTGATTCAATTAGACGTCAGACACTTTAGCTTGTTTGGTAAAAAGTGTAAATGAAGGTCTTAATTAAGGTCTAAACTCTTAAAGACCTCTTATTCAATCATAACCATGGCCTAGCTTTTTTTTCAGATGATGAGTCATAGCCATGGTCACCCTTGCCTGTTAGTGGTGTTCCTCTTCTCTATGGGCATCAAATAAGAGTGATTCTTCCCTACATCTTTGCCTCCATCAATCCCTTTCATCCCCTTCTTGGTAATCCCCTCCAACAAGCTCTACATTCACCCATTGACGAGGTTCCCTACCTCTTCACCCCCATCAATCTATTTCATCCCTTGATCTCCTTCCTAATGATCTCTCTAATGAGCTCTACGTTCACCCATCAATGGGCTTCCCTGCGGCTGCGTCGTTGCCCCATTGAACTTTTTCATTTTATGATCTCCTTCCCATCGATCCCCTCCGATGAGCTCTACATTCACCCATCAACGAGCTTCCTTGCATATTCATCCTCATCAACTATGTTCTTCCCTACATCTTCACCTCCATCTCCACCTTGAAGTAGGCCAAGGCCCTTGGCAACAACAAGGTAGACTCTTTTTTTTTAACAGAAAAACGACTAAGATTATATAACAACTAAGTCATTACAAATGTCCACGGAAACCGACGGAGGGAGAGAAGATGGATACATATCTGCAAACTTAGTGGCTAAAGCCCACTTAGCTAAGTGATGAGCAGGACTATTACAAGTACGGGGAACAAAATGAACATAAACTTGAGGATTACAACGTAATACATTCAGACAGGAAGAGAGAATATGTTGAGGTCTCCAGAGCTATGGACCCTTATGATTTAATGCATCAACCACAGCTTTAGCATCACTCTCGATAATAGAACCCCGACCATCATCAGATGCCCAAGTAGCAGCCATGAGAATAGCATGTGCTTCAAGAACTTGCAGATGTAGAGAAGAGAAGAGTTGAGTCCTCCAGAAGACCACCGCTCCACCTTCATCCCGCACCACCAAGCTAGCGGCACCTGTAGATTCCGATAAAGCCCCATCAACATTAATTTTGAGATGGTGTAAAGGAGGAGGAGTCCAACGTGGTAAAGAGGAATTCTGAAGTGGAGGACTGTAGGACACCCAGAAGTTCATTGTGTTCATAGCCTGTTTCAGAATTTGATGAGGAGTTTATTTCTTCCCTTTAAACACCAACCTGCATCTAGATTTCCAAAGATGCCACAGAATTGACATAGCAAGAATGCCTACCCGGAACAAATGAGCATCCTTTGAGAGGATCCAATTCCAACCAATTGGAAACTAAAGTAAACATGGAAAAAGACATCCATTGAGCATTATTTCCCACCGTAGATAGTAGCCAAGCAGTTGAAGAACGGGGGCAAGTTAAGAAGATATGTTCTGTGCTTTCAGGTTCAGTTCCACAGACTTGACAGAGAGGAGAGACCCAGGAGCATCGCCGTGCAATTTCCAAATTAGTAGGCAGATTTCCTGACAGAACTTTCCAGGTACACATCAAAACTTTATGTGGTAAGTATTTACGACCTTTGGATGCCATAGTTTGCGCCAAATGTCTTGACAAGAGGTACCTGGGGGTATGTTAGCATCGTGCAGAAACCTATATGCAGATTTAACATTAAAAGAGCCATCGGGAGTAAAAGGCCAAATAAGAGTGTCACATTCTAAAGAAGCTTGAATAGGGGTCAGAACAACACGATTAGTAGAGGTAGTATCAAAATAATTAGAAATGAGGCTCCTATTCCAAGAGCCATTAGAGATGAGATCCTGAACCTGTCCAGATTGGAAGACACCCGGAATTCTTGGAGAAAGAGGCCCTTTATCATCCATGACCCATTTATGCTGCCAAATATTAATATCCGCACCATCTTTAATTAACCAAATAGCTGCCTTTGCCAAGAGGGGTCGCACAGAGAGAAGAAACCGCCAGGTTGGAGAATCAGTGCACCGAGGCTGAACATTCCAAATGCTATCTTTATGTAGGTACCTGTGGGAAAGAACTTTTACCCAGAGAGACTGGGTATTGTGAAGGAAATTCCACAATAAGCGTATGCCCATAGCTTTATTCATAGTAACCAGATCCTTAATGCCCAAACCACCAGTGAGTTTGGATTTCTTGATCACATTCCAGTTGGTAAAGTGTAGACGATTTGGCTTGGAGGAAGAGTGAGCCCACCAGAAGTTCCTTTGGAGTTGTTCCAGCTTTTTTAAGAAAAAACCAGGTAAGTGAGTGACAGACATAGCATATAAACTAATGTGAGCCATTGTGGATTTGATGAGGGTGGTGCGGCCTCCTGTAGACAATAAGTGAGATTTCCAGCCAGCAATTTTATTCTGACAAGTGCCAGATAGTATATTTAAAAAAGAGGACCGGCCCCCAATGAGGTCCCAAGGAATTCCCAGGTATAAGTCCTCCTTAGAACCCAACTTGAAACCAGAAACCTGGCAGATGGAGGTACATATAGCGGAATCCACGTTTCTGCTAAAATAGATTGTGGATTTGTGAAAATTGACTTCCTGACCAGACAGGAGAGCATAGTGGTTTAGAAGATTGATTAGATTAGAAATTTCTTGAACTGTTGCTCTTCCACACACAATAAGATCATCAGCGAACATCAGATGCGAGATTAAAGGACCCCTTCTAGAATTTTTAATTCCTGAAATCATCTTGAGATGAACTGCCTGATATATCATGGCCGATAAAATTTCAGAGCATAAAATGAAGAGGTAGGGAGACAGTGGGCAGCCCTGTCTAATACCTCGAAGAGGCTTGAAAGACTCCGAAAGGTACCCATTAAGATTCAGAGAGTAAGAAACAGACTGAGTACATTGCATAATAAGATGTATAAGATGCTCCGAAAAATTAAACTTGTGCAAGACAGAATCTAGAAAGGACCAACGTAGTTTGTCAAAAGCTTTATGTATGTCCAACTTAACCATGAAATAACCTTTGTTACCTTTGGCACGTTTAAAAAATTTCTGAACTTCCTAAAGGATGATAATATTTTTTGTACCTTGTCTGCCTGAAACGAAAGCCACTTGGATTTCTGAAATCAAAGCATTCAAAAGAGGCTTGATTCTGGTAGCAATTAACTTTGTAAGGATTTTAAAAATCACATTACATAAGCTAATTGGACTGTAATGCTCTGGTAATGAAGGCTTCTTTTTTTTGGGCAGGAGAGTAATGATAGTATGATTTAGGCCCTTCGGAATACAAGCAGAGTGAAAAAGATGTTGAATGAAAGATAATAATTCCTGGTGTACAACTGGCCAATAGTGCTGAAAAAATAGAGGGGGAAGGCCATCGATACCTGGTAAAGAGTCAGCCTTCATAGAGAAAATCACATATTTAAGCTCTTCCGTTGAAATTGGGGCCATAAGATGCTGATGCTGGTCCTGAGGGATTTCAGGAAGTAATAAGGAATCTAAAAAGCTATGAGCATCAACAGTAGAATCATCATAAAAGATGTGCTGGAAAAAAACCAGAAACACTTTTTTAATATCGTTTATAGAAGAAGACCAGCAACCATCAAAATTAAAAACACCTGGGATTCGGTTCCATTTTCTTCGGTTAAGAACTCTTGTATGGAAAAATTTCGTACATCTGTCCCCAAATTTATGCCAATATACCTTAGCTCTTTGTTTCCAATAAGTATTCTCTAAATCCTGCAGCCACATTAAATGTTTTTCAAGATCAGCTTCCGCTTGAATAATATCGGATGAAGGAGGCAAAGACTGGAGCACTTTAAGTTTGTCTTTGGTGATTGAAAGTTGTTTCCGAAGACTGCCAAAGACATTCTTTCTCCAAACAGACATGTCTCTACTTAAGGCCTTCATCTTGACTGAATAATTCTAGATTAAGGGGGGAGATGCATTCCAAGAAGAGGTGACCTACTCGTAAAAAGAAGGATGCTTGAGCCAAGCAGCTTCTAATCGAAACCAGACGGATTTCTTATGAACGGGAGGGGAGGTGTTGAGATAAAGGGGACAATGGTCACTGAAACTTGAAGGAGTGGTATGTAGCTGAACATTAGGATACAAATGAAACCAGGAGGTCGAACCCAGACATCTGTCTAACTTTTCCTTGATATTGAATGCATATGAACGTCTGTTGGTCCAAGTATAAATTAACCCTTCATTACGGACCTCCAAAAGAGAGTTAATGTTTATGAATTGCTCAAAATGTTCCATATGAGAAGGAATGGGTTTAGTGCCCCCCCAATTTCTCATCCGGATTACGAATGCAGTTCCAATCACCCAGTAAACAAACTGGTAAGGCCAGATCTTGAATAGCACGGGAGATTTGGTTCCACATAATACATCTGTCCTTATCAAAATTTGGAACATAAACTGCTATAAGAAACCAGTTAGTGTCCACATCCGGATCGGAGATAACACCCCCTATCCATGAAGCATCAGAGAAGAGAACTTGAAAAGAAATAGAGGTATCCCACCAAATCCAGAGACCTCCCTTACTCTTAGAGGAGGGCACTATAAAGTAATTCTCAATTCCACGTTCGATGAAAAACTAACTACTAGATTGCATAGAACACTTAGTTTCTGATAAGAAAAAAACATGAGGTTTTGTTGAATGGGCTAACCTGTCAACTTGTTGAATTGTCGGGAACCCATTCACTCCCCGACAATTCCAAGCAAGTATTTTCATTGCAACCCCGGCAGCTGAGAAGGGTCACCGCCGTAACCCTTTGACCAGCTCTGGATTAATAAGAGCTTGGACTTTGATAGGCACAAGTCCATCCGGAAGAGAGCAAACAGCTTCCTTAACGGCTCGATCAAAAACTTTCCATTTAGATTTCCCTTTAGAACTTGATTTCTTCATCGTCAAGGACGAGGCTGATATGCTGGATTTAGCAGCAACAAGAGCCGAGCTAGAGTTATGGCTCAATTGTGTGCTTTTGACAGCCCAAAGCTGATTGTCAGCATTAAAAGTCTTGGAGCTATCCTCAAGGAGATTTGAAAGAGAGCCCAGTATGGACGATTGCATCGAAACTTTAGAGTCGAGGTCCATCTTAGCAGGTGGTGGGATTATTGAAGAATCAGCCGCGGGAACCTGAATTGGAGGGGCCAGCAAAGGCAATAGAGCACAAGAAGGCGTATTAGAGGAACGCGAAGAAGTACCTCCAGGAGCCATGTATTCAGCATAGTTTTTGGGTCGAAGAGGACGAAGACCTCCCAGAGCGTCCCTTCCAGCTGTGGAAAGCCATTCCCCGTAATTAAAAACCAGCTGAGACTTCATGAAGGCCTGAATCTCTTCGGACAAGTCAGGTTTCAAAAAAGAATTTAACATCACCCATATGACAGTCATTGTACTCATGACCCAGGCGACCACAGAAAAAACAGAAACGAGAAATACGTTCATATGCCAGCTCAAAATATCTTAAGGTACCATTTGGAAGCATAACGCCCACCTCAGTGGGAAGAGGATCAAGAACCTTGAGACGAACTTTAATGCGGGCGAACATGCTCCAAGCCATGACAATGTCCGGAGGGGGGTCCCACGGGAAACCAATCTTGGATGCTATCTGCACAACCGTATCTTTCGTTAATAACTCTTGCGGCAGGTCGTAAATCCGAACCCAGAGGTCCCCCAAGGATAAGGAGTATTCCGACGGAGCAGTCAGCTCGCGAGCTCTTTCAAAAAGAAAAAGATTGTTACTAAAAAACCATGGAGCCCGACGACAAGCTTTGTCGACTTCGTCTTCAGATTGGAGGGTCAGAAGATACGCATCATTTGGGAAGTCTAGAAGAGTCCAGGGGGGAAGCGGGTTCCACATCTTGCGGATCCATTCCCTTAACCCCGCAGGTCTGGGCTTAGACGAAGAGAGGACCTTGAGCACCAGACTCCTCTTCCATGAAGGATCAAGTGGAGGCTGTGTGGAATCCAGGCAGAGAGGGGCTTGAAGCGGAGAGGGGTCCAGGAGTTTTTTAAATTGCTGGAGAATGTCCTCTTCAACAGAGGGTGGGGGTTCCATGGGCAAGAAGAAACAGAGGTAGAAGGGAACAAAACCAAACAAGACGCTCCAGCTGAATCGACTGAAGGAGAGGAGAAAGAGGAAAGTTCTAGAGAGCCATGGAGAGAAATAGAATAAGAGACAAACCTAGAGAGCCGTGGAGAGAAACAGAATAAGAGACAAACCTAGAAAGTTCGAAAATCTACATAAAGCGAGAATAATCCAGAAGATGGTTTCAGTCGTATTTCGAGAAGAACGTAGAAAATAGCAAACGCAAAAGAAAGAGCTTAGAAAATACTAATGGAAAAAACAGAAGACGAAGGAGGAAAGATCCAAACAAAAAATGAAATGACAACCAAAGAGGAACCTATAGCGAGCAAAGAGCCGACCATGAACAGAAAGAGTCGAAAAAATAAAGAAAAGAAAAACTGAAGAGGAAGGAGGAAAGATCAGTAGAACCAGGATACTTCGAGGCCAAAAGAGCAACAAATAGAAGACGAGGGAAGGCTAAGAACGAAAGAAAGAAACCCTAGAAACAAAACCTAGAAAGAACCACAAAGGGGGGAACCGAAGATAAAAGAAAGAAAGAAAACTGGAGATGAGAAATCAGAAAAAAAAACCCAGGATACTTGAAGGCCAGTAGAACCACATATACAAGACGGGAGAAATAAGATCGAAAATATAGACCCAGAAGGAATACAAAAGAGGAAATCACGGCGTAAAAACCACAGAGGAAAGAGTCTGACAGAAAAGGGGGGTTTGGAGCCGAGGAGAACCCTCGAAGGAGATCCAGGACAATGAGAGACCGAGCCCGGAGCCGAGGGGAACCCTCGATGGAGATCCAGGACGATGAGAGAACCGCCTCCGGAGGCAGAACCCGCGGCAGAAAACCACCGGGAAGGAAACTCGCGAAAAGCGAGAGAGAGCCTCACTGGTTCCCACAACAAGGTAGACTTGATGTAGTAGGCAGCAGTCTCTGACTGCAAGATGCTATTGTAGGATCTAGCACCAACACCATTTAACCTCCACTCCTTGTCGGACTGCACCTTCTACATGAAGACTTGGCTTAGCACCACCTTGAGGTGAAATCATTCTAATTAGATGTTAATTTAGATAATTTATCAAACAAAAGTGATCACTTATAATTAGATTTAACATTTTTTACCGCCAACTAAAAAGATTATAGTTAAAAATAAGAATGTAGATTTCAGATTAAGCCAACAAACACCACCTAAATGACATTTGATTTATTTTAATAGAGTGTCTAAAGTTTTAATTTCATATATATCTTTTCTCATTGAGCATAAAATCTTAGTTATTCTAATTTGAAAATAAAACTTAGAGCGAACCACTTAAAATTAACTGGTTTACGAAGAAATAACTATTGTATTGAAATGTTTTACCAAAATCTCAAAATCTAATCTTTGACTAATTCAAAGATTAGACATCAATTAAGCCAAAACAAATCTATGTAAGTCAAGCAAGAGAAGAAGATAAAGCACTGTTGTGCTTCACCAGTGGTAGTGGCATCTCCACGTATATGTTTCGTTAGAATAATTAAAATGATATTATATTAATTTTGATATTGATAAATGTGAAAATAGAACATCAACATCAAAATTACTACAAGTGGCAACTTTTATAGGATGTCATGCATCATTTGTATTGATATTAATAGCTAAACACTTAATGATAACATATGCCACTAAGAATTCAAAATTAAGAGATAGAAGTGTTTAATGTTGTAAGTAGTTCATGGTCAATAGACTTCGAAGGTGAATTAGAAGAGCTTAACACTTATAAATAATCATATAATATCAATTATAATTATATAATAGTAGGAATGCAAATACATAAGCGTAATAAATGTAATAAAAATAGTTAAAATTAAAATTAATATAAATATTATATATTGTAAATGTTGTATTTTAAAGTAATATGAATCATATAGTTTAGACATAATTATTATATAATTTATTCTATATGACGTAATATTTATTACAAGCAACTTTGCATTTAATAAGTCACTCATTGAAACCAACTCTCTCCGGTCTCACTCTGGTTGATCTACTTTGGTGGCATTTGATAACGCTGAAATGTGAATTCTAATGTGTGATATTCATCTTTTATATATAAATATGCTATGCAGATATCTAAAAAGTTAATGACTAAAATTTTTTGACAAAATATCTAAATATGAAATGTTAATAAGTTAAGATTGCTTCATTTAAAAACTTATATATGAACAATTGATAATAACAAAGTATACATCTAAATTGATGATAATTTCAACCCATCACAACTCA
Source organism: Cryptocoryne crispatula var. balansae (assembly GCA_036172225.1). Lineage (NCBI taxonomy): Eukaryota > Viridiplantae > Streptophyta > Magnoliopsida > Alismatales > Araceae > Cryptocoryne > Cryptocoryne crispatula. The sequence goes on from CM069927.1 coordinate 27,944,262, forward strand.
TGTCCTTCCGCATATGTCATTCAACTTGAAAATAAAATATTTGTAATATTTTAAAAGTAAGTTGATCAAAAATTATTATTTTTTTGTCAACTTTCACTTGACTCTTTCACTTCGTGTTGCAATTATTCAAGGTGAGCATATGAATTTTTCTATATCTCAACTAGATTATTTTTAATTTTCTTTGGCAAGACTGTCACGACCCGGAATTTAAATAACATAACCACAAATATGCAGTGAAAAAACACAATGTCGTGACAGTGGGATGAAACCCAATACTTGAATTCCATAACTCAAACTTAAACAATTATTTTCATAAGAACCACCAAAACAAGAGAATAGAACCATACTACTAAGTCTAACAACACTCTTGCTCAAAAACAACCAAGCTATCTACCTAAGTAGAGAATACCAATAATCTCCAACTGCAAATGACTTTGATTCCTTTGGTTCCATCTGAACTTCATCTTTAAGCTCCTAAATCTTCAAAACTTGCTGAAAAATTTAACCCACAACGGGGTGATTCCGGGGACTCCGTAGAATTTACACCCTTTCTTGCCAATCGGATAACTAACATATAATCAAGCAATGATAGGTAGCATATCTAGATTGAGATGTAATACAAATGTATAGAAATGTCTTCTATAATTATCTATAACTCATAACCAAACCATGATTATCTTTAAGGAAAAAGATTATGCCAATGTTACTCATTTCTAGACCAATGCACACAAGACCATACAAACTAAACAAATTTCATCTAAATGACCTCAAGACTTAACTTAACATGACCAAATTAAAACAAGACAAATTTGATTTTTCTAACATGACATGATTTAACATCTATACATGACACATAAGTAACATAATTTTGTATTCTTTCCAAACACATAGCCAAATAGCAAGGAATTGGTTGTCTTGCTTTACATGTACAAAATACTTTCACCAGCTTTAATATACATAGAAGTAACATATACTAAGCTAGTCCAAAGTGCACCTAGGCAGTGGTGACACTAAGAGAAAAATCACGTTAATCCAGGATCTGTGGGAGGGCTGGATTCAACTAAGTTACCCGCTACCCACAGGCAATTGACTAAAATAGGCTGGTGAGCCTTCATAACATGCCGTAACAAGAATTAATAACAAGTTTCAAATAATGACACACATGATGCGCACAAGACATAAATATGACTTTCTAATATCTTTCGTGCAAAACAACTTATTTTATCAAAAACTAGACAAGACTTGTACTAACCAACTTGGTTGACATATCTAAATCAAACCTATACCAAACTTGACCATATGATCGTAACCACACCACGCATGACATAATACATAATCTGAAACCAAACTAACCAAAATTTTCATGATTTACATACATGAAATGACAAGCCGAACTAGACATACTTAATTACATATACAAGAAAATTAACCTAAATCAAGCTTGGCATAACTAAAAAAATTAAATTCTGATGTAATCAACCATAATCTGAACTAAACAAGTTCTAAAAGGTATAATTTGATGACCCATGAGTTTTCCAATTCTACACCTAATTATATTTCAATTCTAGGCCCAATCCAGCATATAATCACATACATGATTTTCATAAGATTAAATTTGATATAAAAGGATTCTACCCAAGCATAGTCATGCTAAACATGTTCCATAATATACAAAATACCAATTTCAAGTTTGTGATTTCAAGGATTTTGAGAATCTCATTAAGTATAAGTTCAAAGTCAAAATATAGTCAACTTAATGTCCATAACTAAATCATGCATATTTTCTTATCTAAATAAGGTCAAATACATAGACAAGCTTAAGAAATCAACCTGAAAGCTCCTACGAATTTCTGGATTTTTTTGAATTTTTTGCTAATTTTTGTGGCCTTAACTGTGATTTTTAGATTTAATAAAATCAATAATCCAAAGGTGCTGAACCGGCACTGAACTAGGCGGTTCGACTGGCGGCTCAGGGCGCTGGGCCAGAGGCTGGACCTGGGCGGTTCAAATGGCGGCACTCGCAACAGAGGGCGGCTGCGACGTTCGTGGTGGGCAGCGGTGGCACTCGCCGGCGACGGCGATCAAGGGGCTGTAGGTGCACGGCAGCGGCGGCGTTCGAAGGCAACCAAGGGGGCTGCAGCAGCGAACGGCAACAAGATGGGGGCAGAGGCTAGCAACAGCGGTGGTGGCGAGGGAGTCTCGTGGTGGTTTCGGCCGGAACAGGGGAGGTCTGGCGAGGTGATCGACGATGATGAAGGGCTCACGACGGCGACGAACAACGGTGGCTGAAGAAGGGGGGCTGGGAAACAACGGCATAGAGGAGGAAGAAGGGGGGTACCGATGGTTGAAGGGGAAGGACGCACAGCAGCGCACCAAGCGGAGCACCGGCGATGGAAGACCATGGGGCACAGAGGGAAGGCGACGGCGGCTGGTCGCGCGGGCAAGGCGGCTGCTGGGAGGCGGTTGGGTGGAGGCTTCAACGCGCTAGGGGGGTAGGCAAACGGGGGCAAAGCGCAGGGCGACGGCGTCAACGCGCACGAGGCGCGGTTGCGCACGATGCTGAGGGCGCGGTTGCGCACGAGGCTGAGGGGTGCAAAGGCGGTCCAAGGACGGTGTGCAGTCACAGGGCAGGTGATGTTCGTTTAGGTGACCAGGAGAAGGAAGAAAAAGGCGGAGGTAGCCGCAATTCGCGCGGCCCTTCACGCGGGTGGCGGCGGTCGACCGGAAGAGAGGGAGAGGGAGAGAGAGCTTGGCCAGAGCGGGGGGGGTATCCTAGAGGGAAACGGGAGTCCCAGGGACTTCGGCGGGAGTTCAAGCGGGAGGAGGAAACCGAAGAGAGGGGGCGCAGGAGTTACAGCAGGGACAAGGGGGAGGAGTGGGGAAAGGGGGCGGGCATAATCGGCGAGAGAGAGAGAGAGAGGGGGGGCAGGGCGGGCATTACAGAAAAAAATTAATTAACCTCTTTTCTTTTTCAAATCATTACATTCTCCACCCCTTAAAATAAATTTCACCCTCGAAATTTTAAAATCTTACTATTAAGTCGAAAAGGAAGTCAAGACAATTCAATTATCATACACTCATAAATGGATCCTCAAATCATCATATATCATATATGTGCTAAAACTCTTATCATCCTCTAATATTATCTATATCAAAATTTCTAAATACGTACTCTACCTTTTATATCATGCCATCATGATAATCTAATGATCTTATATGAACTAAAAAAATTATCATATATAATTCTATCCTCCTTATACATCAATATTCTTCAATCTTCTTATCAATTATAACACCTACATCCCATCTTAGTTATCATATCTCAAACATGATCACCATATTTTATCATTCAAACATTATCTAAAAGAATAAAGATTATATTATCCTTGTGAGACAAGATCATCAACCAAGTGCTCTTATCCATATCCAACTCTTCCATCCAAACCACTTAATCAAGTAATATTTTCAATCATCATCATTATTTTAGATGGACCGGCATCATACTCCAAGTAATATATGCCATTCTAACCCCATACCACATATAAGTATTATTCCAAATAATTATGCATAAATCAGATTATTCCCACATTTGAATAATTCATACTATTCCACATATATTATCCAATGAAATCCTTATAATGATTCAACAATCTCTCTTCCATCAGTCAATGAGATGATATCATCCTCATATCATACATATCTGACCATTATCTAAAATAACTAAATTTCTAGTATTCTTACAAAACAAGATTATCAATCATAATTCATCATTCATTTTTTTTCTAAATGATAAACCTAAACACCATTATCGTCAAATTATCACTAACATTCACTTTCTTATAATTTGAAATATAGATTCTGATCATCTTAACTAACAATCAAATTATTCCCATACCTAAAGAGCCATAATCTAATGCCAAGGACATTTCCAATTCCTTTAAACCTCTACAAGTATATCATGATCTCAAATTACTTTCTCAACAGGAGTTATATTACAATTCCCAATTACTTCAAACAACTTAAATGATACCCTCAATATGAATCAAAGTCTTAACAAATCTATATCTAACAAATTTGTCCATGATACAAATTTAACTCATAATTAGCAAGCTGGATCACCTAGAGCCTATATACTTCATATGATTCGAAAATTCAAGGATGAATGATTGTAAGTTTTCAAATAAGGATATAGATGATAGAGTAATCTCTTAGATTCTAGATTGGCAAATATTAGCTATGATTCTAGATACTATGGTTATAATATAAACTAGATGGTGGTATCCTATGAATACCTAATCAAAGCCACACTTGAACAATCCGATATACATGATCTTATGGATATATCATCCTCAATTCTGTGATTGATTGATCTCATTCCTTCCAATAATACATGATATTATATCCTCATATCACAAAATATATCCTAATTAACTTAAACCAATAATTCAATTATTCTCATGTAGATCATCCTTTGAAATCATTATACAATCCACCTTATTTCTCAATCTGGAAATCTACCAATCTATCTATCTCTCTATCTTCACTTGAATAAAATCATAGCATCATGACCTCAATCATATTCATTTGATCTATCTAATTCACTAGCTATAATAAATCTGAACTTCACCTCATAAAATAAAATAAAAACTAAACCATTTGATATCAATCAACTATTAAACAGTAAAATTATCTACACCAATGACAATAAAATCTTGCCTTATTTGACAAATTGATTTATATCAATCTGAACTTCAAGATCGACCAAATCTAAAAGTTAATTATCATACATTGATTGATCATCCATTTAAATCTCTATTGATTCAATCATTATCTAATATTAAAATCAAACTGATCCAAATTGACAATCTCATTCCATAATCATAACCCAAGCTTCAACATTTACCAAAGTCTGAAAATTGATCATCACAAATGGATACCGTTAATTATCCAATCTAGACTTCCAAGAGTCTAAGCATCAAAATGTAGAATCAGATATAATTGATTCAAATAGATAATCCAAGTATCAAATCTAACTCATCCAAACTAAAATCAAACACCCGGGTAGGTCACAATAGACCTTCCGCCTGGTTAGTTCTCTGATACCACTTCTGTCACGACCCAGAATTTAAATAACATGACCACAAATATGCGAAGAAAAAACAAAATGTTGTGATAGTGGGATGAAACACAATACTTGAATTCCATAACCCAAACTTAAACAATTATTTTCATAATATCCACCAAATCCACCAAAACAAGAGAATAGAACCATACTACTAAGTCTAACAACACTCTTGCTCAGAAACAATCAAGCCATCTACCTAAGTAGAAAATACCAAAAATCTCCAAGTGCAGAGGACTCTGATTCCTTTGGTTCCACCTGAACTTCATCTTCAAGCTCTTAAATCTTCAAAACCTGTTGAAAAATTTAACCCACAACAGGGTGAGTCCGGGGACTCCTAGGATTTACACCCTTTCTTGCCAATTGGATAACTAACATATAATCAAGCAATGATAGGTAACATATATAGATTGAGATGTAATACAAATGTATAGAAATGTCTTCTATAATTAACATATAACCCATAACCAAACCATGAATATCTTTAAGGAAAAAGATTATGCCAATGCTACTCAATTCTAGACCAATGCACACAAGACCACACAAACTAAACAAATATCATCTAAATGACCTCAAGACTTAACTTAACATGGCCAAATTAAAACAAGACAAATCTGATTTTTCTAACATGGCATGATTTAACATCTATACATGACACACAAGTAACATAATTTCGTGTTCTTTCCAAACACATAGCCAAATAGCAAGGAATTGGTCGTCTTGCTTTACATGTACAAAATGCTTTCACCAGCTCTAATATATATAGAAGTAACATATACTAAGTTAGCCCAAAGTGTACCTAGGCAGTGGTGACACTAAGGGAAAAACCGCATTAATCCGGGATTTGTGGGAGGGCTGGATTCAACTAAGTTACCCGCTGCCCACGGGCAATTGACTAAAATAGGCTAGTGAGCCTTCATAACATGCCGTAACAAGAATTAATAACAAGTTTCAAATAATGACACACATGATGCGCACAAGACATAAATATGACTTTCAAGTATCTTTCATGCAAAACAACTTATTTTACCATAAACTAGACAAGACTTGTACTAACCAACTTGGTTGACATATCTAAATCAAACCTATACCAAACTTGACCATATGATCGTAACCACACCATACATGATATAATACATAATCTGAAACCAAACTAACCAAAATTTTCATGATTTACATACATGAAATGACAAGCCGAACTAGACATACTTAATTACATATACAAGACAATTAACCTAAATCAAGCTTGGCATAACTAAACAAATTAAATTCTGATGTAATCAACCATAATCTGGACTAAAAAGGTTCTAAAAAGTATAATTTGATGACCCATGAGTTTTCCAAGTCTATACCTAATTATATTTCAATTTTAGGCCCAATCTAGCATATAATCACATACATAATTTTCATAAGATCAAATTTGATTTAAAAGTCTTCTACCCAAGCATAGTTATGCTAAACATGTTCCACAATATACAAAATACCAATTTTAAGTTTCTGATTTCTAGGATTTTGAGAATCTCATTAAGTATAAGTTCAAAGTCAAAATATAGTCAACTTAATGTCCATAACTAAATCATGCATATTTTCTTATATAAATAAGGTCAAATACATAGACAAGCTTAAGAAACCTACCAAAAAGATCCTGTGAATTTTTTGGATTTTTTTGAATTTTTGCTGATTTTTATAGCCTTAACTCTGATTTCTGGATTTAATAAAATCAATAATCCAAAGGTGCTAAACCGGCGCTAAGCCGGGTGGTTCGACCGGAAGCTCAGGGTGCTGGGCTGGAGGCTGGACCGGGGCGGTTCAAATGGTGGCGCTCGTGACAGAGGGCGGCGGCGACGTTGGCGGCGGGCAGCGGTGGCACTCATCGGCGACGGCGACCGAGGGGTTGCAGGTGCACGACAGCAGCAGCGTTCGAAGGCAACCGAGGGGGCTGCAGCAGCGAATGGCAACAAGACGGGGGAAGAGGCTAGCAACGGCGGCAGCGGTGAGGGAGTCTCGCAGTGGTTCCGGCCAGAATAGGGGAGGTCCAGCGAGGCGATCGACGACAACGGAGGGCTCACGACGGCGACGAACAATGATGCCTGCACAAGGGGGCTGGGAAACAACGGCATAGAGGAGGAAGAAGGGGGTACTGATGGTTGAAGGGGAAGGACGCACAGCAGCGCACCAAGCAGAGCACCGGCGACGGAAGACCGCGGTGCACAGAGGGAAGGCGACGGTGACTGGTCGTGCTGGCAAGGCGGCTGTAGGGAGGCGGTTGGGCGGAGGCTTCAACGTGCTGGGGGGGTAGGCGAATGCAGGCAAACGGGGGAAAAGCACAGGGCAACGGCGTCAACGTGCACAAAGTGCGGTCGCGCACGAGGCCGAGGGCGCAGGAACTACTGGCGGAGGCGAAGGGGTGCAAAGGCGGTCCGAGGACGGTGTGCGGTCGCGGGGCAGGTGACGTTCGGCCAGGCGACTGGGAGAGGGAAGAAGAAGGCAGCAGTAGCCGCGGTTTGCGCAGACCAGGCAGGCGGCAAACCTTCACGTGGGCAGCGGTGGTCGACCAGAAGAGAGAGAGAGGGAGAGAGAGCTTGGCCAGAGCGGGGGGCGGGGGTTGTATCCTAGAGGGAAACTGGAGTCCCGGTGGGTAATTCGGCGGGAGTTCAAGCAGGAGGTGGAAACTAGAGAGAGGGGGCACGGGAGTTACAGCAGGGCAAGGGGGAGGATCGGGGAAAGGGGGCGGGCGTAACCGGCGAGAGAGAGAGAGAGGGGGGCGGACGTTACAAAAAAAAATTTAATTAACTTCTTTTTTATTCAAATCATTACATAGAGAGTGGATCAAGTCCACACGCATCATGACCTAGAGGTGCCTATTCATGACTTGAAGGTGCACCTTTATGATATTTTCATGCTGATATCAATGCATTCTTTGGAAAAGGAGATGCTTGGTTGAACAGTAATATTTCTTTTCAAAAAAAACTATAAGTAGGTCAAACTATATGATAGATGTATTATATTATGTTATTTCAATCCCTAAACTAAGTATGGCCATGACCATGTGAAAAGGAGCATCAACTTGTCTCCTACGCCATTGAAAATTAGGTCGGGACCCGGGTTACCACCTGAGCTCGACCCGGTCAGTTTGGGTGCCGACTAGCCCGACCGTGACCCGGTCGAGCTGAACCTCCTATTGTTCGCGGTTGGGTCGCAAGGTCGCTCGACCTAGCAACTAGATCATGAGACCCAGTTGGGTCGCATGACCTGGGCCTACAATGGTTATGTGACCATTGCAAGTGTGCCAACGCAAAAGGGAGCTTAAGCCTCCCTTCCAGCCTCTTTTAAGGCCCCCAAGGGGCTCTCGTTCTTTCTCACCTCACTCATTGCTTTCATCATGCTCTCTTGCTCTCATTTTTGTGCTTGCTTCCTTGTTTAATTAATTACTTCATTGTAGACACACCAAATTTGCCTAATTCAGAGCATAAAACTCATGTTTTATAGGGTAACATGTGTGATTGAACTTAGAATGATGCTGGGTCTTTTAAAGTTGATTTGGAGCTTCGCCGAATGAAATTGGATGTTTTCCGAAGTTTTCTACAAAAAGCCATAATTTCCGAGCGAAAGCTACACGTAAATCGTGTAAACACGGAAATTGACTAAATGACCAATGCCTAATGATCATGCATTGAAGTTTACGGTCATATTCACACTCTGTACAAGTTTTGTTGCATACCGTGCCTTTCCGGTTTGCCATCAGAGTCATTTTGACCAGTATCGGATCTTCTGTTCACTGTCCTAACTTCCGGAAAAAATTATGAAGTTTTGGAAAGTTTTATGGCTTATACGATGCTATAGAAAGCTTCTTCAGCCTATTATCTTTCCAACGCAACAAACGGCATCGAATTCCGAGTTCGGGAGTGTTCGCAATGGCTTCCGGAAGAAGGACGCGCAAAAATAGTCCCATGCGCCCGGGTCCCTGGTCACATGCACCCGGAACTCAAGGCACGTGCCCATGCGCCCTACCCCTGAGGCACGTGACCTTGTGCCCTGACTTGAGGGCACATGCGTCCTACCCTTGAGGCACGAGGGAACCAGTTTTTCACCGGGACTCTACTGCTGAACGGATCGACCGGATAAGACCAAATTTTTCGGAAAAGATAGCATGCGCCCCCACTGGGAGGCACATGCGCCCCTCTGTGGGGCGCATGCACCCTGCACCAAGGCGCATGCGCCCTGGGGTAGGGTGCAATGAGCCCTATTTTCTAGCTTTGATAAGATCTGTTGTTCTCCTATAAATCAACTCTGATTCTGGTCATTCCAAAGGCATGTGCACGACCCCCAAGGCATCTCAAGACATCCAACCTCCCTCATGCATTAATTTTGTGATTTTTAGAGAGAGAATTTCGAGTTTTTATAGAGAGAAAAGTCGGTTCAAGAGAGAGGAAGGCTGTTCTGCAGGTGATCTGCCAAGTCTCTCTTCTTCGGCCTCTACAGCAGCGTGTGGACGTTTTCTGCCTGAGCTCTCTTCATCAAAGTTCTTCCGCTTCAAGTCTTCTTCACTTTCAATTGACGGCACCTGATTCGGAGGTTATGGCTGGCCGTGACGAGCACAGAAGCAAAGTCACGTCTGGCAGATCCTGGACTGCTGCTCGGTTTTTTCGACAACCCAGATTTGGCCATATCTCTCTCTATTCTTATCAGAATCATTCTTTTCTTTTTCCTATCTCTTTTTTTCGTGATTCTCCATCCTCCTAATTTTTTTTACATTTTTTAAAATATTTTTAGTCTGTTAATCTAAAAATAAAACAGAGGGGTTAGAGATAACCCGAATCCGGTCAGTTTCTAGTCAATTGTGTGTTTCATGTCATTTTCTTTACATATACTCCACTTTGTCTAGTTCTAATTGTCTCTTTCACTTGTTTGTTTGTCTATTTGCATAGAAGATCAAGCACCCACATGTTGAGGACTCTTCTTCGTCGGCCGGCCGAAGAAGGAGAAGCTTTAACCCACACTCTTCACGCTAAGGTACACACGGTCAACTTAATTTCATAAATTGGAACCCGCAGTTCCTGGAGACCACATGTCTTAATTTTATTCTTCTCATCTTCCTCCCACATGACCCGAACTGTCTCTTTGGTGATCGAGCGACGCCAAGGGATGAAAGTTCGGGGATCAATGTGAATGTGGGACCGAGGTGAGAGTTGCTTTCTATGTTTTCTTCCTTTCTTTCTCATCCCCTCTTGAGGTGACGATCTAGATTCACGGAATTCCCTGAAAAGGAGAGGACCCCATTGAATTTTCAGAGTCGACATTCATTAGTTATTTTATTATTTAAACTTGAATGTTTAGTTAATAAGTTCATAAGTTATTCAATTAGTTCATTGTAATTTAATACTTAGTTAGTTAATTAATTTATTAGTTACTTAATTAGTTTATTAATTAGCTCATTAGTTATTTCATTAGTTTATTAGTTATTTAATTAATTTATTATTTATTTAATCACTTTATTCATTAGTTAAAGTGTTAAATTTCATTGAGCTTTAGGTCTTAATTGCATACTTATTTAGTTTAATTAAAGATGCATTCTCCAAACCACACAACCCAAACTTTTGGTGCAATCCGGAATGATCTAGTTTAGGCACAATGCAACTTGCTCTCCATACAAAGAAAAAGGTGCAATGTAAATATTATGAAAAAATTATATTATGTGGTATTTAATGATTGAAATTCATCTTGTTGGGATGAAGGGCAATGTTGCACTTTGAACGTGGACTCCACCAGAGGTAAGAGCCCAATTTTGTAGGCACCTACAAGCGACAGAACAAGCAAAAGGAACTTCTAAACAGTACAAGCAGATTGTCCGGGAAGAACTATCACAATTGGTGAGACATTTCGTACATATTTACGAGACTAGACAAGACTGCTCGGGTATTCATCAAGACCAAGACTTCGATGATGGTATAATTATATTACTCATAAAAGTAGTTCATTACCTTTATATTTATCATTAATTACTTAAATATTTGTAAATAGATAACCTCTTTGGAGCAATGGAGGCAAGTTGAAGGTCCTTTGCTGACAAAGACCTTTATTAATGCACCAGTGCACCAGCCGAATGATGGGTCAAGGGTTAGGAAGTGGGAGTGGACGAGGAAGTAGAAGAGGATCCAACAACTAACTGGGGGATGAGATTCATGATCTCACTCAAGATGACAACCTGATAGTGAGTCTTGTGGATCCAGTCATCACCAGACCATGATAATGTCAAAGCACTACCACAATGTCAATGAAAAACCTAAAGTTGTGTAAGGAGAAATTTGGAGGACCAACGTTAAGACGGTTCTTCCACCACAACATTTCAACAAATGTTACGAGAGGACCATTCTACGAGAACATGATTGACACAATCATAAGTGTTGAGAGAGGAGTGCCTAGACCAAACCCCAAAGGGATGTACAATGTATATCTTCTTAGGGAGGTGCAAGATATAAAAAAATATGTGAGTTTATTTTAAACAATTTGAGAGGAAAAAGGTTACACATTAATAACCTATGGATGGACCAATAAGTAAAATTGTTTGTAGTACATTTATAGATGTTTTTGTTAGTATAAATTTCTTAATGTCTTATTCTTAACAAGTATAACTAAGAAAATAATGATCAATTTTCTAGTGTACTATTAAGCTGGCATGGTCTTTTGGAAGTCGATTGATGCATTGAGACAAGTAAAAAATGATGAGTATATTTTCCATTTGATAAATGGAGTTATCAAAAAGATTGGAGAGGACTGGATAGTCTATGTAGTCATAGACAATGTGGTCGCATATAAATCGAGCTGACAGATGCTGATGATCAAAAGACCAAAGTTGTATTGAACACCTTGTTCCGCCCACTTCATAAACTTGATGTTGGAGGATATGCAAGGATCCTCAAATAGATATGGTAGTTAAACTAGATCAGTTTATTTCTTCCTTCATTTACAACCATAACTATGTCCTTAACCTAATCAAGGAACACACCAAGGGTTGAGAGTTGCTATGGCCTGGTGCAACCTGGTATACCTCCCACTGCATTTAGTTAAAGAGCTTGTTTACTCAGAGGAAACCTCTAACCCAGATGGTAATCTCACCACGATGGGGTAGTTGGATAGCTAGATGTAGCCTTTTAGATAAGGGAAAAAGGAGAAAAGTAAAAGAGACAATAGAGATTGGGGATTTTTGGAAAGTTTTAGAGAAGACTTTAAACACAATTCAACCTATAGTCAAGGTACTTAAGATAGTTGATGGAGATAGAAAAGTAGATATAGGGTACTTATATAATGCAATTGAGAGAGTGAATGAAGAAATCTCATCGACGATGTCTGACTTTGCCAAGCTATAAGGAATCAGTCTATGGCAGTGAAAAAAAATTTGATTCCTTAAAACCATGGTATTTGTCTTGATTGATGTCGAACTATTAAAATCGAGAACTAAATATGAAGTAGAAAAAGAGTACTTCATAGGATTTTCAAAATTTCTCACTCTGGATGAAGAGAGGATGTTTCTCCTTGCTGAAAATTATTCAAGTGGATAGTCTCTAGTGGTATCCACATGATCTACCTCAATAGATGAGTTCTCCCTTACTTTTGGCCTCAAGAAACCTTCTAGATCCAAGCTTAACCATGGGAGATCACCTTATAGAAGAGAGAGGAGGAAGAGAGGCTGATTAGTTGTGCTCTAGCCCTATGGCTTGTTAAGGTTTGGCTTTATAAGCCATTTAATTATAGAAGATAGAATTTTTCACAAAAACTCAAAACTTCTATAAAATTATGCACATGCCCTTATCTTATTGATTAGATCTAATGTGTATGACCTACTAGGCCCCATAGTCAATTTGGTTGAAGTCTTAATTAATTTAACAAAATAGTTTCTTTAAATTAAATAAAAACCATTATCCGATAATAGTTTTATGGCTTTCTGATCATAAAGGGTACAAGTCACATCCTATAATCCCAAATGACTTTGGAGAGTTAAATAACATCCATTAAACCTTTTCATCATCAATTATCACATAGATTTAAATTCTCATTCATACAATGTCCTAGTCGGTCAGGGATTCGGCATTGACTATCAACACCTAATTTGTCCAACTCTGTGAGATCATGTACTTGGGTTCAGATCAATTGAAAAATTCCTTTTCCAATTATCCTAAATACCTTGACCAAGAATTTTGAGTACTATCCCATGGGACATTCTCTCCCTCCAATTGAGAGTGAATGATTCCTTGTTGTCCACTCAATTACCTCCACCAATTTTTTCTTGCACATAATACATCAACTATATTGGACCATCAATATGGTGATCTATAATTCAATTATCAAAGTGCAAGATATATCTGGTGAGACATCTTTGGCGACTTAGGTCAAAGATTTAACCGTGTTATTGAGATGTAAGAATAATCTGATAAATAGTTTAATAAGATACCGATCAGGTTTCTCTAAATTGGTCAGTTCAGTGAACTTATTCCACTAATGAGCATCTATATATGCATCTTAATGTCCCCACATTAATGACCAATAAGATCAGTCATCCTCATCACATAAGAAGGCATCACACACGTTAGTCTTTCTGAATTATTGATGTCACATCTCAAGGATCCTATGACTAAAATATTTAGATCATATACCTCTAGATGATTGATCTCATTATCATAATCTCATCATGATTCAATCATCATTGCATGTGATTAAGGACTTCATTATGATATTCGCATCTAATAAGAGCTAGTAATAAAATTTTGCTTAATTAATTGAATGAGACATTTTTAGAAATGTCAAATCATATCATATATGTTTGACTTATAAAGCGTATATTTCTATGAATCTCCCACTTGCACTAAAGTCAATCACCAATCTAGTTGATCTCTATCAGCTCAATGTGAAGCTCAAACACTTTTTGAGTAACTACTTCAATTAGTGGATTTGTAATGTTATTAGTGGAAGACACTTTATCTTTAATTATATCTCTATGTACTGCAATCTCTATGATTTTACGGTGTTACCAGAGAAGTTTTGAACTTTTGATGAGACTTTGGTTCTACCCCATTATTTTCCCAAAATAATGGTACTTTTTTAGATAAGATTGGGACAATCCCACATTTAGATGAACATTTTCATCTAGAATGCTTCTAAAGTAGTATACAATCATTATGTAATCTACTTTAGATTAGTTGTAGAATTAGTAATGTGCTATTGTATGAAACTCTTCCAGCTTACTGCACCACCATTGTTTAAAGTTATTTGACTAGAAGCTTGTTGTTCATAAAACTACAAGACTTCAAGTCTTATCCTTTATACTTTAAATATACATTCTTAGTGCTTCTAAAGTACTCAAGGATACATCTTTTAATTATCCAGTGACTCTTACATAGATCTACCTGATGAATACTCACAACACTTAGTATTAATTAGGTTATGTACATAGCATCACAAATATGAAAGATCCTATTGCATTAGCATAAAGGCTCTACTCTTGCTCTTTTTATTTCTCAAGAAATCTACAAAAACATCTCTTTAAAGAGATCAACTCCACAGTACATAGGTAAGAAGCTTGTCTTGGAGTTTACCATGTCAAACCCTTTGACTGTGGTAACTATGTACATGAACTAGGTAAGGTCAAGCAACCTTTTAGATCTATCTCTATAGAACTTAAAACCCAAAGTTAGTTTGGATAATGAATTTAATAGCTAGACTCACTAATGATAACATAACTACTTCATTATTAATGAGTAGTATGTCATCCACATATAATGTCAAGAAGATAATAGCACTCTCACTTATCTTATTTGAATACACAAGGCACCTTTTTGTTCACAACAAAGTCATAAGAATTAATCTTATTAAACCTTATCTAGTAGCTATGGAAAGTTTTACTTTAGTCCATAAATGAATCTTATACACACACACACTATTTGGATGTTTAGGAACTTGATTCCTAAAGGTTGTATCATATTCATGTGTTTCTCAATATACCATAGAGAAACATTATCTTAAAATCCAATTGACATATCTTATAGTCATAGTGTGTAACAATTAAAATTTGAATGGATTAATCCATAGCATAGGTAAAAGGTATCATCATAGTCAACTAATTGACTTAGATAATATCTCTTTTAACTATCCTTACTTTGAAGGTTTCTACCTTCCAATCCACTTCGATCTATTCTTTAGTGACCCAGTTATATCTTATGGAAACCATATCCTTAGGCGGATCAATCAAGGTCTAAACTTGATTAAATTAGATAGATTTTATATCATATTTTATTGTCTCTTCCTATTTTAGAATCAATATCTCATATTGCTTCTATATAGATCTTATGATCATTATATTTTTATCTTATGCATCATTTCTTCTATCAAAGATATGTATTATATTCTCTTAGGTTGATTGGATATAAGAAAAGATCTATGATTTGCCCTTGTGTAATTATTAACTAGTACCTAAATAAAAATGTCCTTAGGTTGTGGGACTGGAACACCTTCCATATATACCTTGCATCCACTATCTTTTCTAAGAAAGAACTCTTCCTCTAAAAATACAGTGAGCTGAGCAACATATACCCTTCTCTATAAGGGTGGTATATTTAATATTTATAAGTTTCCTTAGGATATCCCACAAGCCAACACTTCAAAATCTTATATTCTAACTAGTTAGGGTTATACTTTATCACTAGGCCAGACATTTCAAAACCTTAACTTGCTTAAGGTTAAGACCCATTTTCATATCATATATAGAATAATCAAAATAAACTTAGAAGTTACCAATTTAAGATCAAGTGCCTATATTGAGTACCAACCCCTACATAGATAAAGAATCATTTTTGCAAAGGTTGTCATTGCCCATATTATGTCCTACACAATATGACTTCTCCTTTTAGCTACTCAATTATGCTAAAATGTGTAAAAGGTGTCCATTAAAATTATTCTAGTATTCTTCAATTATGTGTGAATTATGTACTTAAGTATTTTTCTCCTTGATCTCATTAAAGAGTTCTAATACTCTTTCTATTAGTATCTCTACTTCATTATTAATCTCAAATAATTTCTCAAATGTCTTGAATTTATACTTCATAAGGTACATGTACCAATACCTAGAGGCATCATTTTTGAAATAACGAAGTAGAAATATTATTCTCTAATTTTAATAATTATGGGCTAACATGCATCTAGGTGCATGAATTCTATAAACTCAATAGCCCTTTCTCCATGTCTAACAAATAGAGAGTTGGTCATTTTACTTAATAAGATAAGTCTTACATATAGTTAATGATTTTAAGCAATTTACTTATATGCCATTCGAATGGTAGTCCATATCTATATACTACTATGGGATAGATTGATCAATATCAATATATTTCATCTAAAGAGTATTATTCACACATTATAAGAACATACTTATCCAATATGAATACACTCTTTATCAAGCTCCCACTGGTAAACACTTTAGCAATTATTATAGGATTATTATCATTTCCATGCCATAGAATAAATCACTATTTATTCAACTAGGAAATGAAAACAATGTTTTATTAGAAGGATAATTAAGATATCTCTAGGAGGCTATAGAAATTTGTATCTTCTACTAGCATCATTTTGCACCATTTCATATGTATGCCAAAAATCTCTTTTAAGCCTTCATTTACTTGCTATTATCTACATCCCATTATAGATTTATGATGCATATTTGGTATCTCATACTATTATATACATCCTTGGTATCATATACTATGA
This sequence comes from Cryptocoryne crispatula var. balansae, assembly GCA_036172225.1. Taxonomy (NCBI): domain Eukaryota; kingdom Viridiplantae; phylum Streptophyta; class Magnoliopsida; order Alismatales; family Araceae; genus Cryptocoryne; species Cryptocoryne crispatula. Next base: position 27,961,138 of record CM069927.1, read on the forward strand.
TATACACAATATCTAATACTATTGAGTGTGTATTTAAGACAAGTAAATTTCAATGACTTAGGAACATGAAGCTTCTCAAGCTCCACCTTTGCATTATTTACAATATATTTTGCACTTCCTCTTCCACTTACCATCATCATGATAGTAGAAAAATGTTATGTCTTATTTAGATTTTAATATCTTGACTTACTTCTTTGACTTTTAACTATCTCCTTCTATTTCGATCTAATGAGCTTACCTTCTTTCTATTGGTCTCACCAACAGGAAGTATTTAATATGTATTGTTGATCTAACCCACCATTAATTAGCTCATCGTTATAAGACATGATAGATCACATATTCATCTTTTCATGTTGCCACTACGATTTTTATCTCATAAAGGTAAACATCTAGTATAAGGCAAACAATACATCTTTTTCTATACTATTAGATAGTTTAGAAGACATCTACTTCTCAAGTAGGATAGTTAATTGGTTGACTATGAGAATAATTCTTTTAGTTCTAAACCAGTCTAAGAAGTGTGAGTCATTAAACTATTTAACATCTAGCATGCTACTCTAATGGTGGTTTATCATTATATTATACTACTAAGATATAATTTTATCAATATTACAGATGTTCATTAAAATTAATATATAGTTTTTCATCTTAATTTATGCTCCAACTAATTTTTGAGAAATTTGCATAACTCTCATTATGCAAAGATGGGATATCATGATGAAATCCTAGTGGGGACTAAGACCCTACTAACTTTATTGTGATGACCTTGTGATAACACAATAAATCACCCCATACTTAATACGTAGGCAACTATTGCTAGTTGTAACTTCAGCAACTCTTAGTCATTTAGTCTCTAGAGTTATGATCTTGTGGTAGCACAACAAACTATATACTTTAGTTAAGTCAAAACACACATGTTACATTATGAGAATAGACTCTTCACACTAGGGGTGTAAATGGAATCTGATATTCCGATATTCCGATTCGATTTCGATAAAAATTAACGGATTTGGAACTTGTTTTTGTATCCTATAAGCTATCGAAATCGGAATCGGATATTCCGGTAGCTTATCGGAATCGAAATCGGAATCAGTTGGTTCCGTTTCCATTAATCCGATTTTGATAAAAAAATAATTATATATAAATAAAATAAAATAAAATAAAGTTAAATAAATTATAAAATATAATATATAAATTGATAAAATAATAAAAATAAAATTTTAAGAAGATTATATCAAATTTTAATAATTATATGTAAATTATTGACTCACTTTTGAATAAAAATTAATATTTAATATGCATTTCAGATTTTATCGGATTCGGTTCCGATTTCGATAACGGAATCGGAATCGGATCGAAATCGGAACATAGTGATTCCGAAATTATCGGAATCAAAATTGGAACCCCTTAACCCTTATCGGAATCGGAATCGGATTCTGGTGAATCCACTACCGAATCCGACCCGTTTACAGCCCTACTTCACACCACCCTTGTGGTAGCACAACAAAGCCATGCAAATGGTTTACCCCAAAGTTTGTCTAATGCCTTGGACCTGATCTCTAATCCCTTGTTGAATGGGCCTTGTAGTAGCACAACAAACCCATTCAATCTAAGATTGGCTCATCAAGACCATAACAACAGAAGGCTATGTGAGTTATTCTTAATGTCTCACGTTTTATCGACCTAATTAAAATGAGAAATTTTATTTTAGTCTCATTAATATAGGTGCTACATATTGTAGGCACCCGGATGAGCCAGTGGTTTGCGTGTGTGTATGTGTGTAGGTGTGTGTGGTTGTGTTGTGGTCGCCAGGAGCCGAAGACTCCAAAATGTGATTAAATGTAAAGCAAATAAAATGAAAACAAGCTTGACCATCGTACCTTTGGGAATGGGAAAGGGGGAGATTGTTAGGTTCTAACTTCTCCTCTTTCGTCGGCCGAAAGAGGAGAGCTTGAGTGAGCTCTTTCACTTCCAATCGGGTTGAAGCTTCATCTCGATCGGGTTCACCTAGGAATGTCCTACGGAAAAACACGAAAACAAGTGAAGATCATTAGCTCTGGCGTGAGTATAGTACCATGCTTGGTATAGACTCTGAATCATGCAAAAGGGGATGAACTAACTGGATCGGGACGGAATCCCAACCCCTTTTTTTGGTAGGTTTTTAAATATATATGAGATGCACAATGATCTAATGCATGCCAAATAAGATGATGAAAAGTTCTAAGATGAAAACGAAGACAAAAACTCGATCAGATGGGTGATTGGGCTCCGAAAAGTGCAAAACCGGCTTCTGCTCCTGCTGGTGCCCTATATATAGGGCGCTAGCTGCAGGTGCCCCCCTTATAGGGCGTATTGACCAAGGTCAAAGCGCCCTGTATATGGGGCACTAAGTCTGGCTCGGGCAGATTTTCTTCCCCTCTTCGCGATGCCGCTCCGGAGTGCTGAACGGCCTCCGGGACGAAGTAAGGGCTACTCCTTGTAGCCAATATGCAAATGAAGCTAGTGGTGGGTGGTTTGGATGCTGGATGAAAGAGGAGAGATGGGTGGAGGCTCTCAAAGTAGAGAACAATCATGTTTCTGGATGACAGAAACAGCAGTTTTTGGGGTTTTTGGTGGGTGATCTTGGATCAGTTTGAAGGCTTTTTGGAGGTGTGGATGGCTTAGAAACGTGATATTGGATGAACTCTAGGGTGGTACGGAGTTGGAATCTCTTCCCAGCTCCTAATGGGGGTCTATTTATAGCCCAAAAGAGGGTACTTTGGCCATTTCCGAAAAGCAGTTCCACGCGGCAAAGCACCCTATATGTAGGGCGCCAGCATCATGAGACATGTCAAATCGATAAGACGAGTCACTACGAGGGGTCAAATCGGCTGGTCAAGTCGATTTGATTTGCTGCCAGGTGCCCTATATATAGGGTGCCTGGTGCCCTATAAGTAGGGCGCCTGGTGCCCTGTATATAGGGCGCCAGGTGCCCTATATACAGTGTGCCAGGTGCCCTATATACAAGGTGCTTTGACCCCGGTCAACGTCTTATCGATCTTCTACGGAACACGCCAAAAAGCTTGATTCTTCCGGAAAACACGGTTCTCTTCAAATATTCTTCATGAAAACAATAATTTAAGCTCTCCAATTAGGCCAAAATTGCGTGTCTACAGCTTGCCTCGCCTTGGCGTCGGCTTTGTAGGGGAATGACACGAATGTAGTGCAGGCGAATGTAGTGAAATGTAGTGAGGTGTAGCGGAAGGAAGTGGTAATGGACTGGAAAGGTGACGCCAAGGTGTAGATTTAGACACGCCTTCCTTGGCCTAGTTGAGTGAAATGAAACTTTACCGGACTCCGAGATTGCCTTTTGTCTTATCGGAACCTTCCCTTTGGTTGATTGATTGGGCAGAAGAACTATAACTAAAAATCCCACGTGGGGGAGAATTGTTACCGGCCAGGACCTGAACTGCATGGTGTGCTGGACTCGGTAGAAAGTAAATTGCGAAAAAGTAAAGATGAAACTGGCAATCAACCAAGGTTGGGTTCTTCAAATTCATCGGGTTTACTCAGAAATACCGGTGTAGTTCGGAATGGAATATCTTCTTGTTTTGATGAAATCATCGTTGAAACCCAGTTAAAATCGGATCTTCCGGATAGGCCAAAGCCCCCTCTAAGAGCTATAGAAAGACCGGTAGGGTTGGCATGAAAGATGAGTATGATGATGCATGAGGTGATGCGTAAAGATGCATGATGCATGCTAGGTTTAAAGAAATGCAAATAAGTATAAGAAAATAGTTAAAGATATAGGTCAAACGCAACGGGTCAGGACATCCGTGAAGACACCGTCATCCCCGTTCATTTGACTTTGGCTTATCCGCAGGCCTAAAAAGTGGTTGAATCCTTCATCGATTTTGTTGAAGGGGTTCTCCGACTCAGCCCTCTTAGACCCGAGGTCTTCAACGATATATATGCGAGACTATGCTAGATAAATGGCCCGTGTAAGGCTCCAGGCACCCTGTTTATAGGGCGCCTGGTGCCCTATTTGTACGGTGCCTGGTGCCCTGATTACAGGGCGCCTGGTGCCCTGTTTATAGGGTGCCTGGTGCCCTGTTTATAGGGTGCCAGGTGCCTTATAAGCGGGGCACTTGCACGGAATTTGTTCCTGCTCCTTCCCAAGGTGTCCTTTTGGGGTCTATAAGAAGAGGGGACCCCTTCTTCTTCTCCCCTACACCAGCTACAATGCTCTCTTTCTTCCATTGTTCTGATGGCTTCCTCCTCCTCCCGTCCGACTTGTCCAATTGAGATGAAAAGTTTTTCCGAGGTCCGGTGCCATATCCATAACCGAGTGTCCATGGGAGTGGTAGTGACCTTATTAGGCACCCTTTTTGTTTTGTTCCGAAGCTCTCTTTTCTGATCACGTGGTTATTCTATAGGACCTTCCAAACTTCCCCGGCGCTCGTCATTATGGACAGGTGCTGTGGATAGCTCGATTGATGGACGCCATCAACATCCACGTGCAGTCTATTCTGAGCGGGTGGGGCTTTTCTGGCATTCTGGTCCATGCCAACCATCTTCTCAAGTATTTCTGGGATTTCTCTCTGGCGGGTGCGCTTCTCGAGATGTGGCATCCCGATACACACACCTTCATTTTCGACACCTTCGAGTGTTCCATCCTCTTAGAAGAGGTGGAACTATTCCTGGGGCTCCGTGCTATGCCTGGTTATGGCCAGGCCATGTTTATTCCTGTTGGACCGGTTACCGGTTTGGACTTCCTTCGCAGCTTCATGACCACTGGAGAGGCTCGGTCCATTATGGTAGGTGAGCGTATTTACACCAAGGCACTGGTTGATTGGTCTATTGGCGTGATTCAGGGTGCCGGTGACAATGAAGATCTACTGTTGCCCGGTGCCAAAGGTGTTGCCACTTGCCTTGCCTCAGTACTCCTCTACCCGTGTGAGGATGGGTGGCTTGGTCCCACTTGCCTTCCTTGCATTCAGGGCATCTGGTCTAACGAGTGCATAGCCCACTCGGTGTTGGGCTATCTCTATGATGGTATGACCTCCGCTAGTGTTGGTAGGCCCATGTTTGGCAGTATTCTTCTGTTCATGTGCTGGGTTGACCGGCACTACAAGCTCGATGTGTGCTACGGACCGGCTACGGCTTCCTGGCTTTTTGCGCGAAGCCCACTCTAGCCTCTCACTAGCCGTCTCTGCATGGAATACAAAGTGATCAACAAGTGTCCTTCGGTGAAGACCCACGCTGACTGGCGTGCGTACTTTTCGGCCATGAGCTGCGCCGAATTTGTCTGTCCTACTGAGACTGTTATGCGCCAGAATGTTTGTGCCCCTACCACTCCTGGGGTGAATCTTCGATTGATCACTGGTTCCTCCTTCATCATCTACAACCCACATCGGTGCCTTCTGCAATTGGGCCAACCACGGCTCAAGATTCCTCGTCTCTCCCACATTCCGTCTGTCAAGGATCGCCAAACGGGCACGGAGGCTGACGATGAAGAATGCCAGAGTATTCTCACCATTTGGGGGATTTGCAAGAGTTTCTCTCCGAGCGCCTACATGGAAGAAGACGAGGTCTGGAAGAGTCGGTACGTGGCGAGACTGAGGAAGCTCCGCGGCTAATGACTTGTATTTGCTTTTAGTTGTGTCTAGTTGTATGTTGTCTACTTTTGTTGTGTCTAGGACTTAATCAGTATAGGTCTAGGACTTGCTTAATGTAGCTCTTTTCGTTCCAATTGTGTCCGAGTCCTATCAATGTTAGCAACCAGCAAAATATGCAAAAAGGAATGAATCATCAATGTTTGCTGACAAATTTGTGTTTTTCTATGAAGAATATAGTTTGTAAACATGTTTTATGGAATTTCAGAAATTTTGAAAATTTTGGCCATGACACTTTATATTTTCACCCCTGCACCTTTTCTTCATTTTAACATCAACTTTTCAAACTTTTCTACTGAGCGGGGTCTTTCCGGAGCGTGCAGTGTAGATTCCAGAGTAAGCTTCTTCCAACTGTAAACTTGTAGTTTATTTCGTTATCTTCATTTTTGTAGAAGAGACCGAATCTATCCGGAGTCTTTCCGGATCGGAACAGGGAGAGCGAAGGGGGCCCCAGCCCCCTAGCACCCCCTTGATGGGGCACTAGGCTCTGCCTGGTGCCCCATCAAGGGGACGCCAGGTGTCCTATCAAGGGGGCGCCTGGTCCAGGCACCCCATAAATGGGGCACCTGGTCACCAGGCCCCCGTCTTCCTCATTCTTCTATTTCTAACCCGTTCTGACACTTTGAAATGATGCAGATGACGAAGAGGTCCCGTATTGAGCGTGGCGGAGCCTCCAGCTCCGCCAAAGCTTTTACTTCTACCGGTGCTTCTAGTTCGGCCGACCCTGGCCCATAGGAGCTGCCTTCCCTTCATCCTCCTCCGGCCATCACGGTAACCGAATTTTGACTTTCCCTTTTGAGTTATTCATCCACTGTTGTTTCTAACATGATTGTTTGTTTGTGCAGGGGAAGATTAAATCCCGGATATCCTGGGAGATGGTCTTCCACGCTTACAAGGGGTTGCAGGATTTCCAGAAGGCACGACTGGATGTGATGGACTTCAGCCCGTTGCTTCGTTGTTCCGCCTTCTGGGAAGACCTCCCCCTGATCCAGGCTCTGAGGGAGAGATGGGATTCTTTCACTCATTCCTTCTTCTTTCCTTGGGAGCACATGGTGCCTACCCTGGAGGACGTCTCCCGGATCATGGGACTCCGCGTTCACGGTCATGCCGTTATCGGCAAGACCTACCACGACTACTCTGCCATGGTCCGAGATTTTCTGGGTCATCCGATCCCACATTGCCCCAGCGGACTGCGCGTTATGAAGCGCACGGACGTAGGGAACTTGCTCGGTCTGGGCAATGCGAGTGTGGGGAAGGTGACCTAGTAGCGGATGTCCTTCACGCATTGATGGAATGCATGAAGCATTACCTGGTGGCCGAGGAGGGTACTGTCCAGGCCGATTTCGATCTCCGCCAGCTCCTCCTCTTCTTCTTGACCTGCCTTCTGCTAGCCTCGAAGACGGATAGGGTGCATCTGCGGTTTCTCCCATTCCTTGCTGACCTGTCGAAGGTTGGTGAGTATGCTTAGGGGGGCTGCTATGCTGGCACACTTGCTCTCCTCGTTGGCAATGGAGAGTGGCCCGGTCTCAGTAGCCGATTTTACTCCATTCCTTCAGGTATGCCTTGTCTCTTTTGTCCATTATCAATTCTTCTTTGTTTTTGTTGACTAATTGAGCTTTATTGGCAGCTATGGAGTTATTATCATATCCCTTTGGGTCGTGCCTTGCTGAAGGATGACCCCGAGTATCCTCTCATCGGCAGCTGGGTTGCCAGCCGATCCGCCTCCTCCCACCCTTACCAGGTGGAGAACCTGAGGAGGCAGCTGCTCTGCTTCCCCCACCATGAGGTATCCTGTCACTTTTCTTCTTCAACCTTTTGGTTCTTTTATTCACTGTCCTGCCTTGCTTTTTTAGGTGGTGTGGCACCCGTATTCAGACATTCACCTGGATCAGCAGCCGTGGGTGTCAGAGGGTCGTCCGGTCTTTGGCTGTGACATCTTTCTTATTTTTCTGAACGAGATGGAGCCGCTGTGGGTGCGTCTCACGATGCGTTCATTGGGGCTTCACCAGGAGTGGGTGGACCTTCCTCCCTACCCGCGCCTGGGTCGTTCTACCCGCGGCCTGATCTAGGAGATTGACTGGAAAAAGGAGGGCCAGTTCACTGTCCGGATCTGGAAGAGGGGTGGCACCCCAGTGACTTCTAGTGCTCCCGACAGCAGTGACTATCTGCGTCTCTACACGGCGACTTTTGCCCACCTTTTCACTGAGGGTGGAGAGGTATGCATTTGTTGTTCCCGACACTGCTCTTTCTTTGCTTGGTATCCGATTGTTTGTTGCTTGCAGAGTATACAGGAGGAGCTGTCTCGCTTGAGAGCAGGGACATCATCTTTGGAGGCCGAGCTGGAGCGACAGGTATTTTCTTTGCTTTGTACCTTTCCCATTGCCTGTTAACTGATCCTTCTTTCTTTCTTTCAGTGACGTCGCTACCGAGGTGCACGCCGACAGCTGTGTGGGCGTGAGATGTGGTAATGTTTCTTGCCCTCATTTAATATCTTGAATGAATGTTTCTGACTATTTTCCTTGCTTCTTTTCTAGATTTCACGGCTTCGTGAGCGTGTAGCCGAGCTGGAGTTGGGTTCCCACCCAACTGACCCTGAGCCGGCGGTTTTTGATGGGCCTTCAGAAGCCCCTTTCGAGCCATTCGACTTCGGCCAGCCTATGGGTCTTGAGATCCCTCCTCACCATCTGCCGGCTGATCCACCCCCTTTATTCCCACCGACCCAGGGAGCAGTTCTTCTGAGACTGGTCTTCTCCTCGAGGTGATCATCATTTCTTTCTTATGTTGTTTTTCTTCCTTTATTTACCTTGCTAATCTTCCTTTCTTTCTCATAGATTGCCCAGCTGAAGGAGCGGGTGCAGGCCCTTACCACCGAGGTGAATCTCTGTGACTTGCTTTTGTTTCATTTTGCTTGATTCTGGCATTCTTTTTTCTTGTAGAACAAAGATATTTGGGCGAGGATCTCTGATCTTTCCGCGGGGGGTGTTCCGCCTACTGACAGCGAACCCTCGGATCTTCAGGATAAGGTACATGTTCTTCTACTTTGTTTGTCATTTTTTCTTTCTTTCCTGACACTTTTCCAGTAGGTGATAGAGCTACAGAGGGAGCTCGAGCTCGAGCCCCTCGTAGGTGTTCTAGATCCTGGTCCTTCTTCTTCTGAGGTGTAGAGCCTTTATTCAGATTTTGAACTTGGAACTCATGGACTGATGCTTCTTCTTTTGTTTTTCAGACTGCTCAGAGGAAAGAGGAGCTGACACAGGAGGTACAAGTTTGATTCTTATCCTTAACTGCTTCTTCTATAGCTGATACATCTCTATGTCATCTAATAGGTTAGGAGGCTAGAGGCTCGTGTGGTTGAGCTATCACGATCCGAGTCCGAGCAGATCCTTCATCTTCGCCTCGAGCACTCCAGAGAGCTCCTCCGACTGGAGGTGGAGCATCGTCAGATGATGATGATGCAGATGCTCCAGACTCGATCTCGGAGCCATTTTCACCATTCTAACTCCTGCGGGACCACGCTGAGGGGACCTACTCACTCGGGTTCCTCTCATACTAGTAGCCATAGGAGGAGAGGTGAGGAGAGACAAGCCATGCCACCTCCTGGTGATCAGGCTCCAGCGGAGGAGGCGGCGATTTGTGATGTGCCGGCCCCTTCCTTATCTTTGATGTATCTTTCTTTTATATAGTGACAGTTGTTTGTTTCCCTTTTTGACTCCCTGCGTTCACTCAAAAAGCGATTAGAACTTTATTTAAGCTTAGTCCCTTGCGAGAAGAGGGCAAAACTGCCTTGATCTTTTGTCAAGGGACATAGGACTTATCAAGGTAGCATAACAGAAAAATATAAGTATGCACAAAAGGAAACATGCAAGACTAAAATTAAATATGAATGCAAAGGCAACCATCAATTAGAAAGCAATTTTTTAGGTGTTTTGAAATTTTTGATTTGTTTAGGTTTTTGATGGTTTTATACTGTTTTTGGTGTTTTGAGAACTTTTATGATTCTTTTGGTGTTTTGGATATTTACTTTTTAAGAATTTTGATTTTATGAATTTGTTTGGTGTTTTTGAAGTATTCGATTTTTTTTGGTTTGGTGTAAAAAAAACGACCATCTCATCCTTTGCCTTGCTTGCCATAGGTGCCCCTCATCATTACCTAAGGGTTAAGAGTAGACATCACATGTAAGATAGTGACTAGTCCGAGATCTTCTGACCTTCTGTCTTTGATAGGCTATGACTTTTCTTGGATCCAGTCGATCAACCCTGCTTGCAAGGTTAAAGAGGGAAGAGGATTGATGGTAAGTCCTTAATAAGATTCGGGGTGTCGAATTTGTTTCTCTACTAGTGCCCGCGTTGCCCATTTGGGATTTGACATCCTTGGGTCCTTCCTTCTAGCCCTTTTCTTTGATGGCCCACATTCAGACAGGTCTTTTTTTCTTTTGCTTGATTTTGACCTGAGGGGTTCTTTGCCCATCTTTTAGAGCCTTTTTCTTTTGGGCTTTTGTTGGTACACATTCAGACAGGTCTATTCTTTTGCCGACCTGAGAGGTCATTGCCCATCTTTTGGCACCTTTTCTTTTCTTTTTTTAAGAAGTCAGACCTTCAGAGGCATCTTCCTACTAAGACAATGGGCACTTTTGATACTCCTCATTCTAACCCCTTTCATCCCTTCTGGACCGAAATAAGAAGAGAATGGGACAGGGTTGACCTTCTTTTGCCAAGTGTTGCCTAGCTTTCTCTCTGACTTCTAATCATCGGATTCTGAAACCTAGGTGGGTAGTGTGTGCAGTATGATGCCTATCCTTATTTCCCTAAGTGACAAGTTGGCGCACCGAACAAGCAAGCGTTAGATGTTACCGTCATTCTTCACACCTTTGGATTTTATAGATTTTTGTAATTTTTGTTTTAAGGGAAATATTTTTTGAGGTATACACCATTCCAGGGATGAGCTAGTTCTTCTCCTTCTGCATTAATTAACTTATATGAATTACAAGGATAAATAGCCGAAATTACATACGGACCCTCCCAATTAGGTTGAAGTTTGGAGCGGGGACCGCCCGGCTTAATGAATATTCTTTTAATCACAACCTCACCGATTTCAAATTTTCTCTCCACCACCCTCTTCTGATAAAATCTTTTAAGTCTATTCTGATAAGATCTAGCATGTTCGGCAACGGCCAGCCTCCTTTCGTCCAAGAGTTCGATTTGCGCGAGAAGGGAATCTCAGCATTCATCCATTGGGATGTCTCGATCGATCTGGACTCGGAGGGAAGGGATGATCACTTCGTATGGTACTACCGCCTCCATCCCAAATGCCAAGGCATGGGGGTCTGACCTGTTGGGGTTCGAATAGAAGTGCGGTAGGCCCATAAAGCATCAACTAACTTATCTGGCCAGTCCGCGAACTTGCTAGACTTACAAGTTTTCTTAATGATTTTTATCAGAGTTTTATTGGTGGCTTCTGCTTGACCGTTGCCTTAAGAGTAATATGGACATGAATGATGCAATCTGATGCAATACCTGTTGCAAAGGTCACGCAGCTCCTGGGAGATGAATTGTGGTCCATTGTCGGTGATGATGTCGCCTGGGATCCCGAACCTGGCAATGATGTTGCGTTTGATGAAGGTGCAGACTGTTGATGCCTTGATTTCCACGTATGCTTCCGCTTCCGCCCATTTGGTGAAGTACTCCATTGCCGTTAGGATGAAGGATTTGGTTTTGTTTGTGGAGTTTGAGTCACCAAGGGGTTCGATAACATCAAAAGCCCACATAGCGAAGGGCCATGGGGCATGAATCGGGTGAAGGGAAGATGCGGGGGAGTGAATCTTGTCGGCATGAAGTTGACATTGATGACAGTGTCGGACAAAGATCAAGTAATCTTCTTCCAGAGTAGGCCAATAATACCCTTGCCTGACGATTTTCTTGGCGAGGGCTTGAGCATTTACATGGCCTCCACATACTCCAGAGTGTGCTTCTTTAAGCACCAATTCAGCCTCTTATTCATCTACGCATCTTAGTAGAATGCCGGCCAGACTCCTTTTATAAAGTACTCCACCTAAGATGGTGTATCTCTGGGAGACTCTTCTTATGGCTCTTTTCTTTTCGGCAGTTGATCCCGGTGGGTATGTCTGATCCTGACAGTAATTTGCAATCTCATGATACCATGGTTTCTCACCCTCTTCTAGTTTCTCCAATTCGACCAAAGATACTTCCTCCTTTTGCTCAATGTATTCTTTCCTTTCTAACTCTTCTTTAACCTTCAAGAATCATGCGTCTTCTATTGCCGGAATGGTACTTCGGCTGACATAGATCGTCCTAACATGTCTGCCTAGCGAGACAGATAGTGAAGATGCCAGAGAAGCGAGAGCATCGGCAAGAATATTTTGAGCATGAGGAACATAAATGAACTCGAGTTTGGAGAATAGCTTGATGTAATAGGCGGTGAGTTCTTGGTATGGTCTGAGCCCGGGATGAGATGTGTAATATTTGGCAAGCACTTAGCGGAGAATCAACTAACTATCACCGATCACCCTTAGTTTAGTGACACCGTAGAAGTGAGCGGCCTCCAGTCCGGCCAATAAGGCTTCATACTCAGCTATATTGTTTGTTGCTGGAAAATGGAGCTGAAAAGCCTGTGGAATGGTGACACCTTCGGGTGACAGAAGAACAATCCCTGGGAGTTTAATGCCCCGTCAAAATATAAAGTCCATAGATTGGAAGATCGAATGGACATCAATTCTTTGTCGGGGAATTCTGATTGGATAGGGTCAAAGATTGGGATAGGATGATGGGCAAGGTGTTTAGCAATTGCATAGCCCTTGATTGCCTTCTGTTGAATGTAGGTGATGTCAAATTGAGAAAGAAAGCTTTGCCAGCATGCCAACCGGTCAGTCAGGGCAAATTTTTCTAGGAGAAACTTGATGGGATTCATGCGAGCAATGAGATTAACCTCGTGAGCCAGAAAGTAGTGTTTAAGCTTCTGGACCACCCAAACCAGGGCGGCACAGGTTTTTTCCATGGTTGTATACTTCTACTCACATGAATCAAAGATTTTGGACAAATAGTACATTGCTCGCTCTTTCCCTTCATCATCTAATTGTGCCAATACTGCTCCAAGAGATCCTTCCAAAACCGAGATGTATAAGATCAAGGGTTTGTCGGGAACCGGAGGTTTGAGCACGGGTGCGCTTGACAAATATTTCTTTAAACCATCGAATGCCTCTTGACATCTCGAATCCCATCTAAATTCGGCCTTCACCTTGGTTAACTCATAGAAAGGCTTACACCTTTGGGAGTGTTGTGAGATAAACCAGTGAACAAATTGTAGCCTACCAATCAACCCTCTCAGCTCTTTTAAGTTCTTTGGTGGAGGCATATCAATGATGGCATGGCCATGTTGGGATCGATTTTGATGCCTCTTTTGCTGACAATGAACCCAAGTAACTTTCCAGATGATACTCCAAACACACACTGCTTGGGGTTCATTTTAAGCTTATATTCCTTGGCTCGTTGCAAAACCCTTTTTAACACCTCAACATGCTCATCTCGAGTCCTAGATTTGACCACTAGATCATCCACATACACCTCTACAAATTTATGCATCATATCATGAAATATCGTCACCATGGCCCTTTGATAAGTTGCTCCGGCATTCTTTAATCCGAAGGGCATGACGACATAAAAATAAGTTCCCCACGGTGTAGTGAATGAGGTCTTCTCTTGATCCTCTTCTGCTAACCGGATTTGATTATACCCTGAATATCCATCCATGAACGATAGGGTTTCATATCCAGCTGTGTTATCAACAAGAACATCGATATAAGGAAGGGGGAAATCATCTTTCGGACACGCCCGGTTTAAGTCCCTAAAGTCAATGCAAATTCAAACCTTTCCATCCTTCTTCATGACTGGGACTATATTTGCCACTCATTGTGGATAGAGGACAACTCTAATGAATTTTGCTTGATGTAGCTTATCGACCTCTTCCTTCATCTTCAATGCCATGTCTGGGTGGAACCTCCTTAACTTTTGCTTGACCGGGGTAGCTTCAGGTTTTAGAGTCAATCGATGCTCTGCCAATGACTTGTCCAACCCCGGCATATCTTCATATGTCCAAGCGAACGTGTCCTTATACTCTTGTAACACCCCCATTAGATTATGTTCTTCTAAAGGGGCGAGGTTAGCATTAATGAGGATATTCTTAGGATCTTCGGTTGGTTCATCCACCGTGGCTGATGGTTCTTCGAATCTTCTTAAACCAGATGCATAAGCATTAGCCAAATCCTCTTCTTCATCCTCAGTATCAGGATCTTTTTCCGATACAACCTCATAGACCCTTAAAGTTTGATCAATGTTGTCCTTCTCCTCATATCGTATTTCATCCAACTGGATTGCATTTTCTAGATACTCCGGTAGCTTGGCACATTCTAGGCTTTTTTGAGCTAACCGATGCAGGTATCTTTCTGGAACTCTCATACCTTTGATTTTTGTTTTGTTTTTATTGGAAACTAAACCTAAAGAAGAAGAAGGTGAATACGGAGAGGAAGAGGAGGTTGAGGGAGTGGAATTTATTGATGAAGGGCAAAGGAGATTGATCAGAGACCGGGCGGCCTCCCAGTTTGGATCATCCTTTGAAGCGAGTTGGGATGTTTCTTCAATCAAAACTTGGGTTGAGAACAGGACGTTTTTTTTTGATCTTTTTGAGAAGTACTAAACATAAAGACAGAAGGAGTTTGGTTGGTTGTGGTTTCTGGTGCGGGCTGGGATATTGATAGGGAAGGGAACAAATCGAGCAAAGATGGGTAAAGAGAGCATCCATCCTTGCTGCCTAGTGAATCTGATGGTGGACTTGTTGGGAACGAGTCTGTTAGATCCGTGGAGACGGCAAGAGGTGAACACCCCTGATTTTGATTGCCAGAAGGCTTGTTGTGGAATGATTCGTCACTTGACCCTTCTTCAGAGAATAACCATGATATGTCGAGATACGGCTCATCCTCTAGGCTGTCAATCTTGTTCCTCTTTGCGTGTTCTTGTGGTTCTTGTTCTTTAATCATCTGTATTGTCTCCCTCTTGTCGAAGAACTTGTGTAGACACCCCTTGAAGTATTTTTTACTGATCTTTTGGCCATTATCACATGTCCCATCGTATCCTATCCCATTTCTTGATGTTGTCTTTACTAGATGGATGGGCTCTACAATGCCCTACAGTTCTCTTCCCAGTCCTCGACCTTCTTGATATCACAGATTTTCCATCATATGCCACCCGAGGGTCTTGGTATCATCCTTCTTTCTTTTCCAAACTTGCCTGGGCTACCTTCCATCCTTTGACAGATCGAGGATTGTGAAGACCGGTTGATTTGGCAAGCCAGGAGGGAGAGCAACCAGGCAATCCACAGGCATACTTACCACCTTAACGACTTGGCCCTTGAAAGGAAATTTGATGCACTGGTGATTGGTTGAAGCCACGGCCTCTAATGCCTCAAGGTAAGGCCTTCCCAAGATAGCTTTGTAAGTTGGGTCCATGTCCAGGATGTGGAAGTCGACAGTAACGACTCGGGGTCTGAGTTTGACTTCGAGTGTAACCATGCCATGGGCAGACCTCTTGGAATTGTCATATGCTGTTACGATGATTTGTGATGGCCGAACATCCTCTTCTGGGATTCCACACAATTGTAGCATTTCTTATGGCAAGACATTGATGGATGCACCGGTATCAACTAGACAAGACTTGACATCTGTTTCGTCAATGCTGACAGTGATACAAAGTGCATATTTCCTTGCTTCTGGTTCGGCCAACTCTTCTTTGGTGAAAGTGAGGGCGGGGTGTTCACTTCTCGGGGTCAAGACTGATGCAATCTTCTCAGGGGGGAGGGTTTCATTGACCATTACTCGTTGTAGATACTGTTGAAGAACTTCATGATGAACCTTGGACCTTTTGATCAGCTCTAAAATGGAAATCCGTGCAGGGGTTTTGTCGAGGTGTTTCAGCAAATCATAAGATGTCCCTGGTGCTGGTTCTTCTGGGTGTTCTTCTTCTTCTTCTTGTGATCGCCCTGGTTGACCGATCTGGGGAAAAATCCTTTGAAACATGCACCCGTTTCTAAGCACCGTGGCGAGCTAAAGGGCTATGGTTGGTGTAATAGAGGTGGGTGGAGGGTTAGGTCGGATGATGGGAGGCCTAGGTAGGGGCATAGTGATGATGGTTCGGGTCGTAGGGATGTGGGTAGGTTGTGGTGGCATGGTTGTACGAGGTGGTATAATGATGGGTCCTAATGGTGACAGTGTTTGTGGTGGCTCAACCGGGCGGATCAAGGTCCTACCCGGTTGGAGTTGTATGGCTGGTGGCATTACGGTTGGTCATGACAAAGTGCGGATGATTGGTGGTTGGCTTCTTCTTGTGGGTATAGCTCATGGTATGGAGTGAATGGTTCGGTTAACGTGGTTTGGAGGGTTAATGTTCATGAAAGGAAGCCGGTCCCTCGATTTGCCAATTTTGGCCTCTGTCGCGAGGTTCATCGGTGAGGTTAGAATGGGATTAACCCTCTGATTTTCTGGTGCTATCGCGGGTGCATGCGCAGGTAGCGGGTTCTGAATGATCCCCAGACCAGATTCCTGTTGTTGTTGTTGGATTGGTGCCTGCTGCTGCTACTGAGGCTGGTTCTTTACCGCCTTGATAAATTCGCCCATTTGACCCCAGTCAATACTCCCCTGCTCATGGAGGTCATGAATATAATCCTTAAACTGAAAGCAATTCTCCACTGTGTGCCCCGGGTATCTGTGGTACAAGCAGTATCTATCTGTATTAGCATTTTGTGGCCACTCCAGCTTTTCTCTTGGCAATGAAATCTGCCCTGCCGCCATAAGAGCATTGAAAATGTCTGTGAGAGAGTACGGTAATGGCGGGTAATGGTTTCTTCTAGGCCCTGTTCTTCGTGGCGCATAGGCAGCGGCGGGAGGTGCCTGGTTATAGGTGGTTGGTTGGCGGGGTGGTTGAGGTGCAAAGGTTTGCATGGCCAATTGTCGGGGTTGCTGGGGGACTGGTGTCTGCGTTGGCTGTTGGGGATACTGGTTTGGTGTTTTGTGACGGAAAGGTTGGGGTTGAATTTGAGGGCGAGGTGCCGGTTGGGTTTGGCAGGGGTTTCTGTATTGGGGATTTCTGTACTGCTGTTGGTGGTTGTTGGGAGGGTTTCCTATGATGTTGACGTGTTCATTGGTTACCACGCCCTCGGTTATGGGCCCAGTGGTGGTGGTGGTTGTCTTTTTGGTGACTCGGGGCCTAGGGTCAAAGAGGTTCATGATGGGAGAGTCTCGGAGTTGGGTTTGGATGTATCGTGCTCTCTCATAGAGTTCGCTAATGGTGACAGGGTGATGCAATGTCAATACATTCTTCAGAGTTTGAGTGGCGTTAGTGATGATCATCTTGACTTATTCCGATTCTGATAATACATTTGTCAGCCTTTCTGCCATTGCCCTCCATCTGTCAGCATACCTTATGAAATCCTCATCATTTCTCATTTTCTCGGCCATAATATCCGTGATTGAATACATAGGGCCGACTCGATCTTGGTATCTTTGCAAGAATTTTGTTTTGACGGTATCAAAGTTGCTGGCTTCCAAAGGGTCAAGTGAATAGAACCATTCTAATGCAGAGCCTTCTAATGATCTTCTAAATAGGTATGCAAGGGCCTTCGGATCGTTTTGCCACATGACAGACTCATAAAGGAAATCTTTGATGTGAATAAAAGTATTCTCATTTCCGTTATATCGGCGGTTAATGGGCATTTCAGAAGGAGGGAGATAGAACATGGGGAGAGAGGGAAAAGATATCTCAGGGAGAGCTCTTGTGTCCATCAACCGCTTGAGCTCCCGATATTGTTCATCCATTCTATTGATTTTGTTAAGCACAGTTTGATCAACAGAGGATTCTCGGATGAGAGGAGGGGGAAGGACAGATGTGTGATTTGATGGCATGGCCATTGGATAGGCTGAGGCAGCCGGGCAAGGAGGGTGTATTGGGTAGTGCATTTACGGGCGGGTTTGATTAAAATGTGCAGAGGAGTGGACCGGTGGCCTAAGTGGTGTGGTGTTATTTGGGTCCAGGTGGTTCAATATGGCCACCGGATGAGGTGAGTTCGGAATCAAGGGTCCGTTATGAGAATGGCCCGGTACTGGTGCACCGGGTTGGTCAGTTGCTAATTGGGCGGTAGAAGTGTGGTGGCCACCTTCGGCATGGGTGTGATGGACAGGAGATTTTCTCTTCAAGATGGCCTCAATGGCTTGTAGTTGAGTTGGGTCGGCATGAGCGAATGCCTCCCACAGAGAATCCGGGTGGAGTCGAGGTGAACTGGTTTCAGGGAGGATTTCGGGTTCGTTAACGGCACATACGGCATCCGGGTGGAGGTAGGATTGATCATACTCCAACTGCAGCAGCTCGTATCCTTGGTCCGTCATACCGACGACTCACCCTGATCTTAAGTTCATAAACACAAAGGAAAAATGACGAATAAAAGCACAAGAATCCTTCTTTTTTTTGTTTTAATCTTTTCTCTCCTTCTCTTTTTGGTTTTGATTTTTGTTTGAACAAACAAGTTATCAAGCAAATTAACCTCAAGCAAAGATTTCTTTTGGTTTTTGTTAAGTGTTTTCAATTTTTTGTTTTGGTTTTCAATTTTGATTTGCAAACAAGTAATGGCATAGACTTAAAATGATTACCGCAATTTTTTGTGTTTCAACCTTAAATTAGTGACTTGTTAAGAGAAATAATGTCCACTCAAATAAATGGGTAGGATCCTATGCTCTCACAACGCCGAGCAACCTAAGGTTGTCACTCTTTTCACAACGATAGGTGATAGGTACTCCGGGTTTTGGGGTAAAATGGTACAACCAGCCCGATCAGTGAAGAGGGAATCCTTCACGTCTGGGGACTTACGGAGGTCTTGATGGAAGCTACCCGATCCTTCTGAGAGGGAATCCCCGGAGGAGGAGTTGGCAACCACTAAGAGGGGTGTTTGGGTGTGTAGGGCTTTGGGAGGAGAGAGCCTCCCTTCTCAGATGACCTAAAGGAGACGGACGAGCCCGAAACTCCAATGCAAACTAAATGCAAGTAAAATATCAAGGAGTGAGAAGCAAACAAGAAGAAAGTAAAAGCATGCAACGATCAATAGAGTGTTGGAAAACAAGCAAACAAGACAATGATATAAAGTCAAATGATGATGAAAGCAAGTACTAATTCAACTAAAGATGCTTTAGAAAAGAAATTAGACTTTTTAAAGAAAATAGGCAAAGATACTTAGCAAGATAACCCTTAAGATTCAAAGTCGAAGCAAGTTGATAAAGCAAGTCTAAAAAAAAATTTAGATTGTGCTTCTCTTTTAAAAGAGAAGGACCAACGGAAAGCAAGTAAACTGGAAGAAACCAAATGATGCTTAAGGGAAGCAAGTAAACAAGCAAGTAAGCAAATGAGAACGCTAAGAAGATGTAATAACTCAAGAAAGAGCCAAAGTAAGGATAAGCATGTTGGACATTCTTTTAAAGAGATGAGAAGAGTTCACTAAAGCAAGAGTTGTCCCACCATGGTCGCCAAAAGATGTAGGCACCCGGATGAGCTGGTGGTTTGCTTGTGCGTATGTGTGTAGGTGTGTGTGTGGTTGTGTTGTGGTCACCATGAGCTGAAGACTCCAAAATGTGATTAAACGTAAAGCAAATAGAATGAAAACAAGCTTGACCATCGTACCTTTGGGAATGGGAAAGGGGGAGATTGTTAGGTTCTAACTTCTCCTCTCTCGGCCGGCCGAAAGAGGAGAGCTTGAGTGAGCTCTTTCACTTCCAATCGGGTTGAAGCTTCACCTTGATCGGGTTCACCTAGGAATGTCCTGTGGAAAAACACGAAAACAAGTGAAGATCATTAGCCCTGGCGTGAGTATAGTACCATGCTTGGTATAGACTCTGAATCATGCAAAAGGGGATGAACTAATTGGATCGGGATGGAATACCAACCCCTATTTTTGGTAGGTTTTTAAATATATATGAGGTGCAAAATGATCTAATGCATGCCAAATAATATGATGAAAAGTTCTAAGATGAAAACGGAAGACAAAAACTCGATCAGACGGGCGATCGGGCTCCGAAAAGTGCAAAACCGGCTTCTTCCCCTGCTGGTGCCCTATATATAGGGCACTAGCTACAGGTGCCCCCCTTATAGGGTGCGTTGACCAAGGTCAAAGTGCCCTGTATATGGGGCACTAAGTCTAGCTCGGGCAGATTTTCTTCCCCTCTTCGCGATGCTACTCCAGAGTGCTGGACGGCCTCCGGGACGAAGTAAGGGCTCCTCCTTGTAGCCAATATGAAAATGAAGCTAGTGGTGAGAGGTTTGGATGCTGGATGAAAGAGGAGAGATGGGTAGAGGCTCTCAAAGTGGAAAAAAATCATGTTTCTGGATGACAGAAACACCAGTTTTTGGGGTTTTTGGTGGGTGATCTTGGATCGGTTTGATGGCTTATGGGAGGTGTGGATGGCTTAGAAACGTGGTATTGGATGAACTCTAGGGTGGTACGGAGTTGGAACCTCCTCCCAACTCCAAATGGGGGTCTATTTATAGCCCAAAAGAGGGTAATTTGGCCATTTCCGAAAAGTAGTTCCACGCGGCAAAGCGCCCTATATGTAGGGCGCCAGCATCATGAGACATGTCAAATCGATAAGACGAGTCACTGCGAGGGGTCAAATCGGCTGGTCAAGTCGATTTGATTTGGTGCTAGGCACCCTAGTGCCCTATATATAGGGCGTCAGGTGCCCTATAAGTAGGGTGCCTGGTGCCCTATATACAGGGCGCCAGGTGCCCTATATATAGGGCGCTTTGACCCCGGTCAACATCTTATCGATCTTCTACGGAACGTGCCAAAAAGCCTGATTCTTCCGGAAAACACGGTTCCCTTCAAATATTCTTCATGAAAACAATAATTTAAGCTCTCCAATTAGGCCAAAATTGCGTGTCTGCACATATAAATATTAATATGCCTTTGTAATATCATATATTAAAGGTATAACCTATATCACACAATCACATATCAAATATGCATTAAAACACATGTGATCATGGACTTAACCTTAATCATACACCTAAGGCACCCCTATAGGTGAAATTCTTTGCTTCAGAAGCTTAAGTTGGCATGCTTCAACTTCAAAAGGTGCTTCTCCAAGTAGTCCCGCTCTTCATTCCTACACGAATTGGCTTCTAACTATTATAAGTGACATAAGGGTACACAGACCCATAAATGTACATAACTTTATAAGAAACATTGGTTTTAACCAAGGGGAGTACACAAATGGAGGAGGTAAAATGTACAATAGGTTTGTATAGAGAGAGGAGGCACACATAGGCCCTATTTAATAATGTAAGTAACAGAATTAACCAAGCAATCACAAGCCAAGCATAATAAAGTCCATGATCACCTCTATACACACACTAACATTCATCACATAAACATAGAGCTTATACATAATAATTATATGAGATATATCATATATACTAACATAAAATTATATACTATAATTTTTGAAATTCCCAATTTTATGCATTACAATTTTTCATGAAATAAATAATATGAAATACACATGTAAACAATTTACAAGCATAAGATAAGTAATATAAAACATTTAAATGATTCATACTTTTCCAATGTTGAACAGAGTATTAAATTAATTTCCAAATCTTAATTATTCAAAATCACATTTTGAAGAAAGGATATTCCTCATTGCCGAAAACAGTTCAAGTGGATGGTATATAAAGGTATCTACACCATCTACCTCAATAAACGAGTTCTTTCTTCCTTCTGGCCTCAAGAAATCTTCCAAATCTAAGCTTGACCATGGGAGATCATCTTATAGAGAAGAAAGGAGGAAGAGATGCTACTTGGGTCATGCTACAGCTCTATGGCTTGTTAGGGTTTGCCTTCATAAGCCATTTATTTATAAAAGATAGAACTTCTTACAAAAACCCAAAACTTCTATAAAATTATGCTCATGCCCTCATTTTATTGATTAGATCTAATGTGTGTGACTTATTGGCCCAATAATCAATTTGTTTGAAGCCTTAATTAATTTAACAGAATATTTTTTTAATTAAATCAAAGCTTTTATCTAATAATAGTTTTATAACCTTCTAATCATAAATGATACAAGCCACATCCTATGATCTCAAATGACATTAGGTAGTTGAATAACATCCATTGAGCCTTTCCATTATCAATTAGCACATAGATTTAAATCCTCACTCATGCAATGTCCTAGTCGGTCAAGGGTTAGGCACTAACTGTCAACCCCTAATTAGTCCAACTCTATGGGATCCTGTACTCGGGTTCAGATCAACTGAAAAGATATTTTTTCAATTATCATAAGTACTTTGGCAAAAGATTTAGAGTACATTCCTATGGGGACATTCTCTCTCTCTTATCGAGAGTGAGCAATCTCTTGTCCGCTCAATTGCCTCCATTGGGTTTCTCTTGCACCCAATACATCAACTATATTAGACCATTAAGATGGTGATTCATAAGTCAATAATCAAAGTACAAGATATATCCAATGAAGCATCTTTGAAGACTTAGGTCAAAGATCCAACCTTGATATTGAGATGTGAGAATAACTTAATAGACAATTCGATAAGCTACTGATAAAGTTTTTCTAAATTGGTTAGTTCGGTGAACTCATTCTACTAATGAGCACCTATAGGTGTATCTCAATATTTCCACACCAATGACCAATAAGATCGGTCATCCTCATCACACAAGAAGATATCACACACTAGTCTATCTTGATCATTGATGTTCCATCTCAAGATTCTTATGACTAAGAATATTTATATCACATAGCTTTAGATGATCGATCTCATTATTATGATCTCATCATGATTCAATCATCATTACATATGATCAAGAACTTCATTACGATATCCTCATAAAATAAGAGCTAGTAATGAATTTTTGCCTAATTAATTGAATGAGATATTCTTTAAAATGTCAAATCATATCATATATGATTGACTTATAGGACATACATTTCTATCAGTGGTGGAATATCATTGATCGTTGGTGGGAATGTACCTTACATCAACTCATACATGTAGCAGGTATATTTCCTTAGTTTGTGTATATTTCACATACATTTAAGTTATTTACTAACATCATTTCCTTGATAGGTTACCTTTTCAACCCACAGTATTGTTATAGCCAACATTTCAAGGCAATGAATGAGCTACTTGATGACATTAAGTGCATCATACGATGGATGCTTAGTGATGATGACTGATCTATTATCGCCTGCAACAAGATGTACAATTATAGAATGGTGACATTTTATTTCGAAATGAGCATAATGGAACAAACTGTGATGCTACTAACTATGGGTACGTAGCATTTACATCTATCACTTGGTTAGTTAATCAAGCTATAAATATAATTATTTATTAACACATTGAATTTATGTAGTTGATTGATGGATAGACCATGGTAAAGCACTAGGTTATGAAGACTTGGCGGATGTGGCCATTAGGGACCTAAGTTAAACCATTTCAGCTTCGAGCTATGAGAGAAACTAGTCAATATTCAGCTTGATATACACAAAGTAAAGAAATAGGTTGACATCACTACAACATGAGACTAAAGTTAAAAATAATTAGAGAGAAAGAAGCAAAACCAGATAGAATAAAAAAGGTAGATATCACAAGCTTCTAGATGATAGATCAAGGAGTTAACCAAATATTTTATGATAAAAATTCATTGGATGCTTGGGTCAACAATTGAGAAGGGATAGGATAACCAGAGTTCAACCTGGAAGACCGACAATGGGATAAAGAGTGCTCAGCGATGTCCCCTCTTGCTGAAAAATTTTAGATTCCTCCTTCCCTAGCAAAGTGACAGGGAACTGGAGAAGAATTTAGTCGCGAACATTCAAGTTTAGTATCAAACTTCAGAGGATTCTTCTTCGAAGAGCAGCAGTGATGATGGAGTTGGACACGAGGGAAACACCACTTCACAAAGACAAAGGTTCCCAGATGTGGGGAGAGCTCCTACAACAATTGAACATTTCATCAGCGAAGATTAATACACCCATGCGACTCAAGACATAGATCATGGTGCAAAGCCACAAGGTGAAGGAGCTGAACACACTCAGCAAGCCGGAGGTCAATACCACGATGCCTCCTGATACAAATGTATGTCCTATAAGCCAATCATATATGATATGATTCAATATATCTAGGAATATCTCATTCAATTAAATAGGCAAAACTTCGTTACTAACTTTTATTAGAAGCGTATATCGTAATGAAGTCCTTGATCACATGCAATGATGATTGAATCATGATGAGATCATGATAATGAGATCGATCATCTAGAGGTATGTGATCTAAATGTTCCTAGTCATAGGATCTTTAAAACGGGACATCAAGAATTCGGATAGACTAGTGTGTGTGATGTCTTCTCATGTGATGAGAATGATTGATCTCATTGGTCATCAGTGTGGAGACACTAAGATACACATATAGGTGCTCATTAGTGGAATGAGTTCACTGAACTGACCAATTTAAGAAAACCTGATCGGTATCTTACCAAACTGTCTATCATATTATTCATACATCTCAATAGCACGGTTAGATCTTTGACCTGAGTCACCAAAGTTGTCTTATCAGATATATCTTGTACTTTTATTATTGACTTATGGATCACCATCTTGATGGTCTAGTATAGTTGATGTATTGGGTGCAAGAGAAACTCGGTGAAGACAATTGAGTGGACAATAAGGGATCGTTCACTCTAGGTAGGAGAGAGAGAATGTCCAATGGGATAGCACTCTAAATCTTTGGCCAAGGTACTTAAGATAATTGGGAAAGGAGTTTTCCAATTGATCCGAACCTGAGTACAGGATCTCATAGAGTTGGAATATTTAAGAGTTGGCAGTCAATGCTGAACCCCTGATCGACTGGGACATTGTATGAACGGGAATTTAAATCCGTGTGGTAATTGATGATGGAAAAGCTCAATAGATGTTATTTAACTCCCTAAAGTCATTTGGGATTATATGATGTGGCTTGTACCTTTTGTGATCAGAAAGTTGTAAAAACTGTCATCAGATAACGATTTTGATTTAATTTAAATAAATTGTTCTTTTAAATTAATTAAGGCTTCAACCAAATTGACTATTGGGCCTAATGGGTCACACACATTAGATCTAGTCAATAAGATGAGGGCATGGATGTAATTTTATAGAAGTTTTGGGTTTTTGTGAAAAATTATATTTTCTATATATAAATGGCTTATGAAGCCAAACCCTAACAATCCATAGAACTGGAGCATATCCCAAGCATCCTCTCTTCCTCCTCTCTCCTCAAGAAGGTGATCACCCATGGTCAAACTTGGATCTGGAAGATTTCTGGAGGTCCGAAGGAAGGGAGAACTCGTCTATTGAAGCATATCGTGTGGATACCGCTAGAGACTGGACACTTGAATGGTTTTTAGCAAGGAGGAATGTCCTCTCTTCATCTATGATGAGGGATTTTAGAAATCCCATGAGGTACTCTCATTCAACTTCATATTCGGTTCCCAGTTTTACTCGTTCGGCATCGACCAAGGCAAAGATCATGGTTTTATGGAATCAAATTTTTTCTACTATCATGTATTTATTCCTTACACCTCCTACTCTGGATTTAATTCATCACATGGCTCTTGATTACCTACATATAGTCAAGAGTATTATGAAATGAATTATGTAGATTCATCAGACACTTTGATCCAATACACTTATGACTATAATAGTTATGGTGATTTTTTATGATCTAGTATTAGGATGATTGTCCAAGAGAGTGACGAGTACAATCGTCATATATATTCGTACCATACTACATACTCAGCTCGAATGACATAGAAGAGTATATAAATTATATAGAAAATGTAAATAATGCAAGATTGGAATAAAATCAATGAATTATTTTTTTTCAAATCATATTACTTATTGTTCCAAATTATTTTGTAATTTTTGGTAAACTTTTTATAATATTTTGATTATTTTTGAAAAAAAATAATACAATATTAGGTCACGACCTGGTCAGACCAGGGCCCGACCGACCTGGTCTTGATGCCAGACCTGCCAACCTTGTCCTACACCATAGTCATGACTTGACAATATGTGTTAGCATAGACTAAAAATGATGGCATTAAAGGTAATAAGCTTTCTCTTTGAATTCTTAAAAGAGGCGAGAAGTTGCCTAAATGTTGACAACAACTATGATGGTACTTGATCGAGTAGTAGTAGGGGTGCAAACGAGCCAATACACTCGACGAGTAGTTCGATACTCGGCTCATTAAAAGTTTGACTCGGATTGTTTATTAAGTTAAATAAACGAGTTTGAACAGAAAAAAAAGCTCGACTTATAAACGAGTCGAGTCTGAACAGAGACCTGCTCAACTCGATAAGTTCACGAGCAGCTCGTTTAAGTGTTCGATAAAATACTCAATTAAGTATTTTATTAATTACTCGATTAACTATTTATTTAAATAATTAAATTAAAATTTATTATATTTATTATATTGTTCAACTCAAAATATATTATATATATTATATTTTTATGTTTAAATAGTAGTTTAAAATATTTTTTTAATATTTTAATTTTAATTTTAAGTAAACGAGCTCAATCTCGAGTTCAAAAACGAGTTCGAATCAAGTTCGAGTTAAGTTGACCCGTTTACATAAACGAGCGGCTCGACGAGTCGAATTCGAACTCGTCAAACTTAAATCGAGCCGAGTTCAAACAAGACTTTTGAAAGCTCGTGGAGTATCGAGCCGAGTTCGAACAGCTAAATAATCGAACGAGCCAAACTCAGAGCTGTGTCCTACCCGGCTCGGCTCGGCTCGATTGCACCCCAAGTAGCAGGCCTTTCGCTTTCACTAGTTAGCGGGTATCTCACTTCTTCTCTGACAACAAAAGCATCTCTCCCTGTGAAATAGGCCTTTAGGTCCTACAACTGACTTTCCGCTACCTAGGTGGTCATCTAATCAACCGATAGAAGTCTGGGGAAGGCAACGGAAGGCGTATGCTAGATGTAATGTCACGACCCGAAATTTAAATAACATAATCTCAAAATATGCAGCGGAAATACATAACGCCGTGACAGTGGGATGAAACCCAATACTTAGACAATTATTTTCATAAGATCCATCATACTAGAGAATAGAACCATACTTCTAAGTCCAACCACACTCTTGTTCAAAAATAACCAAGAACATCTACCTAAATAGAGAATACCAAGAATCTCCAAATGCAAATGGCTCTGATTCCATTGGCTCCACCTGAACTTCATCTTCAAGCTCTTAAATCTTCAAAACCTGTTGAAAAATTTATCCCACAACGGGGTGAGTCCGGGGACTCCGTAGGATTTACACCCGTTTCTTGCCAATCGGATAACTAACATATAATCAGGCAATGATAGATAACATATCTAGATTAAGATGTAATACAAATGATAATAGCATGTCTTCTATATTTATCCATAACTCATAACCAAATCATGATTATCTATTAAGGAAAAGGATTATGCCAATGCTACTCAATTCTAGACCAATGCACACAAGACCAGACAAGCTAAACAAATATCATCTGAATGACCTCAAGACTTAACTTAACATGACCAAATTAAAACAGACAAATCTGATTTTTCTAACATGACATGGTTTAACATCCATACATGACACATAAGTAACATATTTCATATCATTTCCAAAACACATAGCCAAAGAGCAAGGAATTGGTCATCTTGCTTCACATGTACAAATACTTTCACCAGCTCTAATATATATAGAAGTAGTATATACTAAGCTAGCCCAAAGTGCACCTAGGCAAATGGTGACACTAAGGGAAAACCGCGGAAATCCGGGATCCGTGGGAGGGAGGTGATTCATCTAAGTTTCCCGTCTGCCCACGGGCAATTGATTAACATAGGTCAGGTGAAGCCTTCATAGCACGTCATATCAAGAGTTCATAACATAATTTCAAATCATGACATACTTGACCATACCATGCATACATGGCATAACCATCCAATTTCATAGCCCTTCATGCAAGACATAACATCCATAACGAACTTGACAAG
Source organism: Cryptocoryne crispatula var. balansae (assembly GCA_036172225.1). NCBI lineage: Eukaryota > Viridiplantae > Streptophyta > Magnoliopsida > Alismatales > Araceae > Cryptocoryne > Cryptocoryne crispatula. Next base: position 27,988,917 of record CM069927.1, read on the forward strand.
ACATATGATAACCCGACATAATTGAACTTGTTCTCAATGACAACTCTTACTAATCATGACCAAATTTACATGACTAACTATGCATAGCATAGCCCATGATCTAAAACCAAATTAAACATATTTTACCATAACTAGACAAGACTTGTACTAACCAACTTGGTGGACATATTCTAAATCAAACATACACCAAACTTGACCATATGAACATAATCATATCATGCATGACATAATACATAATCAAACCGTACTAATCAAAATTTACATGATCCTAACACATGCAATGACAAACCGAACTAGGCATACTTAATTACATATACAAGACAGTTAACTTAAATCAAGCTTGGCATAACTAAACAAATTAAATTCTGATGTACTCAGCCATAATCTGACCTAAATAGGTCCTAAAAGGTATAATTTGATGACCCATGAGTTTTTCCAAATCTTCACATAATTATATTTCAATTCTAGGTCCATTCTAGCACATAATCATATACATAAATAACATATGGTCAAATCTCATGAAAAATATTTCTACCCATCCATAATCATGCTAAACATGTTTCATAATATTCAAAATATCAATTTCAAGGTTCTAGTTTCAAGAATTTTTGAGAAAAATCACTAGTCTTAAGTCCAAATTTTAAACTAGTCAAATCAAGGTCCATAGGTTAAATCATGCATATTTCCTTATCCAAATGAGGTCAAATATATAGACAAGCTTGAGAAACCTACCTGGAAGCTTCTGTAAATTTTTTGGAATTTTCTGGATTTTCTGTTGATTTCTATGGCCTTAACTCTAATTTCCGAATTTAATAATTCTGAAAATCAGAAAATGTTGAACCGGCGCCGAACCGGGCGGTTCGACCGGCAGGACCAGGCGGCTCAAAGACGCTGGACCGGGGTGTTGGGCTGGCTCGACCGGTGGCTCGCGACATTCGCGGCGGCGACGTTCGCAGCGGCGACGGCAACGACACTTGCCAGCGACGACACTCGCCGGCGACGGCGATCGGAGCTGCAGGGGCACGACGGCGGCGGCAGCGTTCGAAGGCAACCAGGGGGGTAGAAGAAGGTTGCAGGCACTCGGCAGCGGTGAGATAGGGCGGAGGCCGGCAACGGTGAGGGAGACTCGCGGCGGTTCCAACCGGAACAGGGGAGGTCCGGAGAGGCGATCGACGGCGACGGAGGGGCTCACGTCGATGGCGGCGGCGGCTGGACAGTGGCCGAATAGCGATGGCGAGGGTGAGGAGGAAGGAGGGGGGGTACCGACGGCTAAGGGGAAGGAGGCACAGCGGTGGTTGGTCGCGCGGACACACGGGAAGATAGGGCACGACGCTGGCGCACAAGGTCGGCTGACCGGCGGTGGGTCACGCAGACAAGACGGCAGCAGGGAGGCGGCGGCCGCGGTGTGCACCGTGTCAACGCGCGGGGGGGGGGGGGGGGGTTGCAACAACGGCGGCGGCGGCGGCGGGTCCGCACCGCGGCTGGCCACGAAGGCAGAGGCGGCCGGGCGGCGCTTCACGCGGCGTGCCCCCACGCACTCGCGCGCGTAGGCGAAGAGCGGGGGGGAGTCCATGCGCGGGAGGAAGATGGCGCGTCGACAACAAGAAGAGAGGGAGAGAGAGCCTCGACGGGGGGGGGGGGTTCACGCGGTGGCGCTTCAGCGGAATAGGGGAAGGGGCGGAGGCCGGCGATGGCAATGAGCGGCGTTTGGCCAAGGCCGGCTGCGCGCGGGCCGTGTGCGCGCGGCGGATGGTGACATCGTGGGGCAGACGGCGGTTGGCCAGGTGACTGGGGGAGGGAAGAAGAAGAAGGCGGCTGGAAAAGAAGAAGAAAGAGACCGAGACGGGGGGAGGGGCGATTTCGTAGCCGGGAGGGAGACGGGAGCGAGAGTCCCGACGGGAGGGGGTGACTGCGCAGGGGAGAGAGAGAGAGAGAGAAAGAGAGCGAGAAAGAGGGAGATCTAGGCGGAGAAGAAATCGGAAGAAGAGGGGGAGCGGGCCTATGTAACCGGTGGCGAGGGAGATGGGCGTAACCAGCTGGGGCGGGGATGAGGGTGAACGCGACGGCAAGGACGGGGAGGGGGCGTTACACAAGAAAAAAAATAATTAACCCCTCTTTTTTTTTTAAATCGTTACATGTAAGGACCAGAGGAGACGAGGATGACAGGCTACTTGTAGGCTCAGAGGTGTGGAGTACAAATGCCAAAAATGAGCATGCGATGTGCTCAATATGCACATCCATAGTTTTTTTTAACAAAAGAAGATATCTTTTCCAACAAATGCGCACTATAACATGGATCTCCATAGGCGAAGGTATCCAACATGAAACGATCTCCACAGACGACCGCACAATGCCTTCGTTTAAAGCACTCACCATGGAGAGTCATTCAACTTTAAGTGTATATGTGGGGTTTAGGGTTTAAGATATAGGGTTTCAACTTAACGATTCAAAGGATAAAGTGTCGATTTTTCCTCTCTTCAGATCTGATCGCTATTGATGCATCAAACGATCTAAAGATGATGAAATATGATTGAATCGAACTTCGGTGTCTAATAATCCCAATCAAACAGGCCCTTCGTGGCTCTATATTTGCCAATGTAGATTCATTAAATTTCATAAAAAAATTCATCCCTAACTATGGGTGAATTGTGAAGAGAATATTGAACATGATTCCATGAAAATCATGCTTATCTTGTTTTCAAAAGATAAGTAAAAACAAGGCCATCAATAGAAGTGCTCTATTTGGTTCCCCAATCGGGAGAAGTTTTTAACACGAAACAGAATGGATCAGTTCAAGCAATCTGAACCAAACTGATCATTCTATTTCAGTTTGACTAACCTTAAAACAATAATTAAATAACTATTAGTTTAAATAAATTGTATAGGCAAAATATCAATTTAAAAATTAAAATTTTTAAAAGATATATTCTGATAATAAACATATATAATAACTTTTATCAATAAAACTTATTTTTAATATATTTTAACCGTTTCATTCACTTTCACTGGTTTTGGAAACCAAACCAAACAAATGGTTGGTTCAACTCAAAGCACCGAATAATGAACACCACCAGTCATCAAACGTATAGCTTAATTAGTGGGCCACCACAACAGTTATAAAGGAATTTTTAAGACCGGTAATATGTTTAAATATTTCTATCACTATCAATTTTAAAATTGATATCGATAATAATCACTTAAAAATGCTTAATTAATAATATAAATTTTGAAATCCGTAATGCAAACAAAATGTGTAAATAAAACATGTAATATAATAGAAGTGTTTACTTGAATCAATTTTGATATTGATACTCTAACTTCTAAAAATACCAATATTAATATTAATATTTAACATTTTTGTTACTCAAACCAAACAGACCGTAAGGTGGCATCTCAAGAACATTGAATTTGTATTTATCTTGAAGCTTTCACCTATGCATGTGAGTTTTTAAAAAGTACTTTATTTTTATTAAGAAATAAGAAATACTTCTTTATAAAATAACTTTAAAAAATAGTCATATTCAATTTCCAAACGAATCCTTGATTCAAAATACTAAGCATAACTACTCGCCTTAACGGCTTAACCCCAAGAACAAGGATCCCTGATTCCCTACCGACTTCTGTGTTGGCCCCTTTACCTACTCTCTCTCTCTCTCTTTAATTTTCAGGATCACGTGACAGCACGAGGAGCACACCGGATCTATCATCTATTGACCCCTCCAATCTCCTTCGCTGCGTACGAGCAAAAAAAATAAATGTGTCCCAGGCAGTCAGAAATTTAAATCGGATCCAACTGTCCCCTACCGCCTACCCCCGTCTTTTAAATCAGACAGGACAAAAGGAAAGAGACAGCAGCCACGCAACGGCTCCGTTTCTTGGGTTTGCCGCCCCGGACACCAATTTAGTCCGCATCACAACGAACGACGAGATTTACTTCCATCTGGGTCAACGACCTTCAGGGTGAGATGCTGATCGGCCGGTTTCTCCAGATAAGAAAGACGAAATCCGCAGCACAGCAGGGAAGGGCAATGCATATCGCCTTCATTTCATCTCAATCTCTCCTCCCGGTGGCTACTTACGCCTGCGCCGGCAACAAAGTACAGCTTCTGTAGCACACAACATGCTCACATGCCAACGACGACCCAAATGGCATTTTTTTAAAGGAATATGGCAGCAGTCGCGGCATCATGCGCGATTCTGGGTTAGAACCCCGCCGGAGGAAAGACCACAGGGGTGTCCACAGCAGCACGGCCTTGAAACCAAGTGCATCACATGGCATTACCCATGGGCTGCAGTAGACCCAGAAAATTTCAGTCGAGCAATATTTCAAAAGGGAATAGGTTTTGTAGGTAGAATATATCTTTTGTGGATCCATTTGCAGATGTGTTTTGAAGATTAACAGGTTTACAGCAGTTAAAGAATAATTCAAAAGCACATGACCAGTTTTACAACAGTCGCAGAAAAAAAAATGAAATGAAGAAAGATTCAAGGGTGGGTCCTTAAAAGAAGAAAGTTGACACGCGGAACTGGACCACCAGGTTTGGAGCAGGTGATGAATGAGGCAACAAGTTCACCATTTTTCTCAAGATCAGGTTATCATCACATTATTCCAGAACCAGAAAAATGCTCTGTACAGTACAGGGCGGAGGAATATGATAAGGAATCTTGGCTGGGTAGGAGGACAAGGCAACAAACTTACGAGGTCCAAGAAAAGGTTACATCACATTTCATAAAAAGACAAAATATCCCAGAAGGTAAGCAAGAGAGGCCTCACACGTTCAAACGAAACGATTAGCAGTTTATTCTTTCTGATATATCATCTCCACCTTGAGTGGTGACGACAACTGTCACCACTCGTTTCACCTTCATTCATGTCATATCGCCCAAATGTGCGCTTAGAATGATCATGGTGGTGAGATCCAGGTCCTTCACGGATACCAGTCCGATCCTGCATAGCATGCATATTGAAACTCATAAGTCCAGTAGACAAAAATATCGAAGGACATGAAGATCTGTGTAAGTAGCTCAAAAGTAGACTAAAAAATGATCAAACATACATCATGCGGTATTGATTCATCCATTTCTAGCATGTGAATAACACGTCCCATCTTCGGTCGCTTTTGCGCATCTGGATCAACACAGCGTAGGGCCACAAGGAGTGTACGTTTCAGTACCTTTGATGAAGGTTTCTCTAGCATCTTAGGATCCACTACTTGTTCAGCCTTCCGCTCACCAACCATTGTTTTCAACCATTCAACCAGGTTAACCTTTGGACAAGACAATTCAATTTAATTCAGAATAAATATGGGTATTCTAAAAAAATTAAAGAGTTCAGTCATGGACAAGTTTCAGAACCTCGCCAGGTGGTCGAGTATAGTCCACGGGTACTCGACCAGATATGATCTCCATGATAAGCACTCCAAAACTATAGATATCGCTCCTTTCGTTCAACATTCCAGTGCTAGCATATTCAGGTGCCACATAACTGCATATATACATATCAATTAAAAGCAACAACCATTTCACATTTCAGTGCTAGCATATTCAGGTGTGGCATAGCTGCAGACATGTGAATAAAAAACAACAATCATTTTAGCACTAGCATAATCAAGTGTGATATAGCTGCATTACATATGAAATTTGAATGTCAAAAGATTAATTGATTATATTCACAGTATATGGAACAGGAACAGGAACATAAGGAAAACTGAAAACTGTTCATCAATGTTAAGAAAGAAGGCACTCACCCAAATGTACCCATTACCCGGGTAGTAACATAATTCCTTTCAGAGCATAACAGCTTGGCCAGCCCAAAGTCAGACACTTTAGGGTTCCATTGCCGGTTGAGAAGAATGTTGCTAGATTTCACATCTCGATGAACAACCTTTGGCTCAAGGCCATCATGTAGATAGGCCAACCTACAAAAGAATTCATCCCCTTAATTTCAGTAAATAGCATAATTAGAATGTGTCTGTGGAAGTATGCCAGTCCTAACAGGAAAGAGAAGCAAAGCAAGCAATAAGAAAAATGTTCCACACCCTTTTGCCGTTCCAAGAATGATATTCATTCTAATGTCCCAAGTCAGTTGGCTGACTTCACCTACGTCTCCATGAAGCCACTGATCAAGATTGCCATTGTCTACATATTCATAGACGAGCATCCTAGTGAATGTAATAGTACAAAATGATCAATGAAGAATCGATAAGTACTTGTCAATCAGATATTTAACATATCCTCGATCCAAAGGAACCATCCAGTAAGAAAATGTAATTTACCTATATGCACCCTCTACACAATAACCGAGCAGTCTGACCAGGTTCTTATGCCTGACACGCCCAATGGCCTCTACCTCCTTGCGGAACTCCTTCTCTGCTTGGCCCCTGCTCATAAATTCATAATTCCCACATATGTCAGTTAGCCAACAGGCACGAGCCCTCCAGTTTCTCTTTCTGAATAATGCTCAACAACCGGACTGTTCCAGTGTTGAAGTGCAGACACAAGAAAGGAATCATCTTTAAACAGAAAAAAGGTGAATCAATGCAGCAGGACAATAAAAAAGGCGGGCCTCACAGCACTAGAAAATAGGACAATTTACCCTTTCGAGGCACAAAATTGATCCATCAAGCATGAACAACCAAGCAGAAGAGTGTTCTTGTCATAAAGTATGGCAAAAAAGGCAGTGGAAATTTTGTAATCCAAGGTAGAAAAGAAACCCCAGCTCAAAATAGGCATAAATGCAAAGAAGATGAATGGTAACTTGTTTCTGACCCGCATTTCACATGGTAGGGCATAGAAAGAACCAGGATGGCGGAAGCAGACCAGACCTGTTGTTGAGAAGGTTCTTGACGGCGACCATGGTGCCGTCCGCAAGGACGCCCTTGTAGACGATACCATAGCCTCCCTCCCCGATCACGTTTTCCTCCGCCAGCCCGCCTGTAGCCTCCTCAAGCTCTCTTAGGGTGTACCAATGCCCCCATCCCAAGTGCGATACCTCCGGCGGCCCTCGACCCACAGACCCCGACAACGAAGCAGCCTCCGATCGCCCGCTCTCCCCGCTGGTGAGGGAGGACCGCCCTGAAGGAACCACCCGGTGTTCGGACTTCCCACCGATCTCGACAACAACCTCCGCAGCGGCCGGAGTGGCCGACGCTGAGGCCACGGTGGCGGGATGGCGGTCAGGAGGTGGGGGTACAACTTCGAGGATTTCCTTTGACACAACAGGAGTGACGTCTCGCCTTCGGTGGCGCTTGACGGGTGAGGAAGAATGGCGGCGGCGCCCCGCCCTCCGGTAACTAAGGCAGCAGAGGGAGACGAGGAAGAGGAAGAGGACAATGAACACGCCCACACAGATGCCGATTACCATCCAGAGGCGCAGCCCAAATATGAACGTCTGCTTAGATAACTCACTGTTCGGGAATCCTCCCCCGAGGAACGACATGGCGACGGGAAACCTCTTCCTCGGCGCCCAAGCTGCTGCTGCAGTCGCCAACTACTACTAACAGCTTTCTTCGGGGAAGGTGCCCCCTTCTTCCAGAAGAGGGGTCGCTTCCGGAAAGAATCGATCTTTGCTTCCACCAATCTTCAGAAGTTAGAAGAACCTTCAACGGCGAGACCACTTAAATGGTGGAAATTGAGGGATTGGAAAGAAGAAAACGAGGAACCAGATAAAAGGCGGAGGAGAGGGGGGAGAGGGAGAGATGGAGGGGGAGGGGTCGAATTTGCTTCCTCCGTCAGGTTGGAATTGGAAGAAAAGAGGATGAGTCGAAGGGAAGAAAGAAGAGGAGGAAGAGCACCATGGGATGCAGTCCGGGCGAGAGAGGGAGGTAGAGTAAGAGGAGCGGTCCTTCGCGTTGGCGTCGCATCGGTATCCTTTTCGTCGGACGCGGCCGTAGATGATGGTGGAGGGTGGCGTGCTGCGGCAACGTGCGAGCAGGGCGAGGCAAGTGCGCTACTAGTTTAAGAGCCGATTCCCTCGAAAAATTTGGAGATTTTCTCGATCTCTTCGTATAAATAAAAATTTATAATTTTTAAATTATCATTAATTGAAATATCAAATTATTTTTATATTTTGATTTATGTGAGAAGATTGAAAACATAAATTCAGAAAATTTTTTGAAGATATTCATTATCTATTAAAATTTTAATAAGTAATAAATAAATAAATAAATCTTAAATCTTAAATCTTAAATCTTAAAGAAATATTAATTTATTTTTAATTCCAAGGTTAATCCTCTTTATCAATCAATCTTTAGTTTTTCTTTCGTCCTTTAAACCATCTTCATTTTGCCTCACCCAAAATACTCACTAGAGGGACTATCGTTCAACTCCCTCCCTGTATTTCTCTCTTTCACGCTCTCCCCCTCTCCCCGATGTCACTGAAGTAGAGTTTCGACGGTGCTGCTTTCTGGAATGGGAGTGTTCTCTAGATTTCGATGACGACGTGGACCGAGTTTCAATAGTGGCGTTCTATGTCCGTCGACCGTGGCGTTCTCTGGGTTTCGATGATGGTGCTAACCTTGTTTTCACAATGGCGTTCTCTCCCTCAATGACGGGATTCTCTTCCTCGACGGCGGTGTTCTTTGGGTTTCAATGACGGCGCTGACCTGGTTTCCACGACCGCGCTCTCTGTCTCGACCGCATGACTCTCTACTTAGAGTCCGGATCATCTTAGATCTCCGGTGGAGGGAATATTCTTAATTTCCAATAAAATCCACTACGATCTCAGGTCACTTAAGTGAAAGTTCAAATAACAATTTTGATGAACTATTACCGAAAAGGGTTGAATCTTTACGGACACTTTACTAACTCATTATCCATCGGTAGCAAATTATATTAAGCTCGATAGTGAGTTTGTAAGATGTTAGTAGCAGTTCAATAACAGTTCACTGACTTATTAATTCACTATCGATGGAGCTGAATCATTACCGACGTCTTACTAACTCACTACTCATCACTTAAGTAACTGGTATCGTGACCACTTTTCATTAAGAGCTGAGGATACTTCTTTCACTTGAGAACTAAGATGATCTACTTTCTCTTCTTACTAATGGGGTGTTTGGTTGCATGATAATTTTTTGTACACTTTCATGATAAAAAATTGTATTAAAATAAAAAGTGAACCAACTCATGACATAAAATTATCATGTTTGGAGGGATGTGATTACAAAAAAGAGTAACCACCCCACATGACCAAACAAAGTGGGGGACCACAAGAAAAAAGAAAGAGGTGAGACCCTCTTTTTTTGTTTAAGAAGAAAATCACTTTCAAAACATAAAATTGTCATGATTACCAAACACCTCTTTTAACAAATTTTCTTGCAATTTTTAAAAATTAAAACAAAAACTCTTATTATCATGTAACCAAACACCCCATAAGGTCTTTTGGTTCCGGGGTTCTGGCAAAAGGCGCTTCCCTTTATCTCTAGCTACAATGCTTTATCTCGATTTCTTGGGTATATAGCCTTCGAATCATGCAAGTTTTCTCTCTTTCGACAGTGCTCCCCCCGATCCAAAGTTTCACTGTTTGATTGCTATTCTGGATAGGGCAGAGGAGCAGATGATTCGCTTGACAATTTTTCTGGCAGTTCAATAGTCCTACTTGGGCCCATACGTAATGCTCGTTAACCATAGCCCTATGAGGTGTTTGTGTTTATGCGTAAGAGAGAATCGTGCTAGATATGAGATGTTTGTCTGAGATTCTCTCAGTCATGCTCTCAGACGTCATGGTCTCGATTTAAAAAACATTTTTCTTCATCTTGCTCTTATGTGATGGAGATTTTCGTAAGGGGGAAGTGGAATTTTGTTTCCATTAGTGACGACTTGACCGTGTTTGGATCTGATTGGGGCGAAAATTTCACAAATCTGAAAAACGGGACTAACAAATGAAGTGGATATATAGACTATAAAATAAAACAAGTAGCTGGGATAGGAGCGGGAGTTGATTTCGTCATAAATAAATAATATTGCAATATTAACGGAATTGCAATCAAATTTATTAGTTTCAAAAATAAAATTAATAGAAGAAAAGTATTTTGTGCAAATAAATAATTGAATAATGTTATTCTCGGTTGTCAATGACAACTAATTATTTGATTATTCTAGTCATTTTCTTAAACTAACAAATAGTTATACGATAGCAAGATAATTTTTCTATAATTTAACAAGTTAACTTATAATTCACTAAGTTAATGGATATGAATAAAGATACATCTTAAAATCAAAATTGATATTTGATATACATATCGGTTGATTAATATAATGATGTAAACGTTCTATAAATGTGCAATCAAATTTATTAGTGTTTAAAGATAAAATTCACACAAGGAAAACAATTTTGTGCAAATCATTCATTGGCATGTCAGGCTCTATGTCAAAGGATGTCAAGAACAACTAATTATTAAATTATTCTAGTCATTCCTTAATGGCCCGTTTGGTTAGAGTTTCAAATTTGATACTATATCAATATTGATATTGATAATTTTAGAGGTTGGAGTATCAATATTAAAATTGATACAAGTTGACACTTGTATTATATAATGTGTTTTGTTTTCACTACCAATTTCAAAATTGATACTATTAACCAAACACTTCTCAATGATTATTAAGAATATCAATTTTAAAATTGATAGTGATAGAAGTGTCAAATAGTGTTACCAAACATGGCATAAACTAACAAATAACAATACGATAGTCAAATGTTGTTTCAATAACGTGGCGAGATAATATTGGATAATCTATTAAATTAAAAGATAGGAATGCAGAGACATCTAAAATGTAACTCGATATTTGACATACATATATGTATATATATGTTAATTAATATGATGATAAGTTGGTTCTAATTTTTAGACAAGAAATACATCACATAAAACTAACATATTCCCCATTCATGAAAACTACATGCGGTAGTGTTATTGTATCTGTATTTTTAGGTGAACGTGATGCTACTCCTCTTTTTGTTCACAACCTAATTCAACTAACCTCTCGTCCGTGCAGTATTTTCAAGCATTCCTTCCAACGGTAGTTTTAACTTTTAACTTCTTTATTTGTCAGCTCTAGCCTTCTCATCCTAACAAGTCTAGTGCTCTCATTTTAGATTAGTTCGAATTTTTAGTTCCATGTGATATGATAGCATTACATTCATATATATTATCTTCTCTTACCATTAATAGTCTCTTTTATCAATCTGGATGAAATTGAACTAAAGTTAAATTAATATACAATATAGTGAGTTTAATTAATTGAAATTAAATTAAGAATCTAAATATCAAAATTTTATATATTACTTACCACATTGAGTTCAAATTCATAGAAAATCAATTTCACTAAAAACTTCACAATAGATATAAAGTTATAATAAACATAATAATACATTATTAATATATTTGACAAAACACTATAGTGAATCAAATATTCAAGTAAAAAAAATCTAACTATCCAGATCTCATAAAGATGTCTATTTTGTATTATCATAGAAATATGTTGTAAAACTAAATTGTATATTTACTAGTCAAAGCACCTGCTTTGCACTTGTGTGAGTGGTATGTTATATGTATGTATGTATATATATATATATATATATTATAAAAATATTTTAATTTTAATTTATAGTAGCATTAATATAAGATAGAAAAGTTAAATTTGATATTAGAAATGTAAACATAGCATTGTTGTCTATTAACAAGACAAAATATATTAAAGTGTCATATGTATTGACACTATTGAATTAAATTATCTACATATGTTGGAAACTAGATATGTATTTTAAAAATATTTCACCACATTTTTCAAATGGTATACTAGATGGGACAGGTCCAATACAGTGATGTGATAGAAACATTTAGATGTTGAGAATGCTACAAGTTTATTTCATTCGCTAAATTGGTGAAATCTTAATCAGACATTAAAAAGAGGATTAAATGGATGCCAACCTTGCTGGTTGGTTAGCAACACCAAGATTAATGTCAACATCAAACAAAAAAGACTTTTGTGTTGTATAAATAAGGTAGAGTAAAAATTTTATAATGTGTCTAAAATTTGAAATGTTTCGTAAAAAATATAAGATCAAAGTCAAAAACATTAAACTGATTTTTTTTTATTTTTTCTTAATATTGTTGTATACTTGCATCAGTATGCGCAAGTTTGAAACTACAATTTCATCAATGTCAAGAATTTGCTTGACGTGTACTTGTATAATTAATAAGTTTATTATTTCCTCTTTTGACTTATTTGATAGTCAACATATATCTTCTATTAATCAAACTCTCTAATATGTTCAACTATGTTGAAAGTTCTTTGTTCTACATGATAATATATAACATTATGTGTATTATATAAAAATAAAAAAAGTTTAAAAATTTAGAATTTTTATACCTTATTTTCTTTCAGAGTATACATAAGTACACCAAATATATATTCAACTTAACAATTGAAGAATATTAAAGACATATTTATTATATTGTTAACAATATTCAAATGCAAATAATATTTATATAAAAGATATCAAGGTAATGTATGTACATGTGTAAAATATCATTATAACATATTATTGCAATCATATTGAGATATGAATATTTGTTTTCAACAGTTCTCTAACCTTTTTGTTGGACACATATCTTCTTTAGAATATTTTACACAATTTTAAATGTTATTTTATTCTTTGACAAGTAGTGCAAAAAAGAGAGAGAGAGAAACAGTGTACCATAGATCCTTACTTGTTATCGTATCTTGTATTTGTGCATTGACATCATATCATATATTATGATGTCGAAAATGGTAATCATTAATTTTAAGATGAAATATTATTCAAAGTAATATACAAAATATAGATAAAATATATTGAAAACAACACGAACCATCAATAAGATATTCAAGAAGAAAGAGCATATCAATAATGTGAAAGAAGACATTCAACAATTAATGACTTTATCTTTTTATTTTTATTTTTTTGAGAAAGATGAAAGTTAGATCGGTTTCATCATCTATAAATGGTAGGTAATAAGGATGGTCAAAAGACTTAGTTTAATACTAATATCTCTTACTTGTGCTTAGAGAACTGTAGATTGATGGATAAAGTTAATGATGTTGATGTTTAAATTGATAAATTTTAGAAGAATTTCAAAATCCAAACAACATCCCACCTATTAAAAAATGTGATAATTATAATGCATGTATATATGTATAAGAGATACTGGGCTATCAAGTGTTTTTGACAACATGAAAATGTAGACAAAAATGTCATGCTTATTGTTTGCTATAAGTCTTTTCACATAACATGTCAACTTCAGTTATCCATTACCTATGACGCACTAGAAAGATATACTCGACAATGAGATCCTACCACATGCCATGATATACCTTAGTTCATTCACCAAGGTATACCATATACATATAATTCATATCTTAATCTACAGTATACTATGGTATACATTGATTGTATGTAGTATACAAAATAGACACATTATGATTATATACAAAAAGAAAACAATATAGATGTGTTTACACTATCATACACAATATAGATAAATATACAATAACACGATATATTGATTTAATAAGTGTTTGTCGAATAACAAATTTTGTAGCCTCTTTATCTAGTTTGAACAAATTCAAATTCATTTGCGAGTACATGAACAAATATGGAATTGAAGTTTGATACTTCATCAAATAGGACATATGGTTGAAGGCAACAACCTAGTTCATGGTATACATGGAGATGGCAACAAAACTTACTTGATATCCTATCCTATATCAATTTATCAATGCTTGGAAACATACTAAATATCAAACATACTTCTTTTAATCTCTTGGATTTTACTTCGTGAATAAAAATTTTCAAATTTTTAAAATTTACGATTTTAGATTTCACACTTTTAGAATGTCATCACCATTAGGGATGTCAATGGTAGCGGATTATCCGATTATCCGACCCGTTCGTTAACTTAATGGATTGTTAAAGGATCATCGAAAATTTCCGAATAGGATATCCTTAGCCGTTTACCGATTATCCGTCTTTTTAGCGGATACGGTCACGGATACAATATAAACAGAACCCGATAAACCGTTTCCGAATCCGTTAAGTAAAATTTGATCCAACGGCTGAAAATATATCAACATCTAACGGTCAAGAAATTGTAAGGGTTCCGTGACGTTGGAGCATGCTTTACATTTTCTCTAAATATTCTATTGGTAATGTTTACTTTGTTTAGGAGATGACCTTGGAGCATTCTCATGAAGTTGACAGACGTGGACAATTGTATGCAATCGTGTATGCTACTTAATTATCTTGGATCATGGGTCAAGTTCATTCCCTACTTTTGTTGCAAATGTATATTATTTGGCAAATATTTACTTCATAGTGCTAGTATGCATGATATCTATGTGTTATCTTGCTACGATATTTAAGTATACGTGTTAGAAGGAAGTTAACATTTTTTGTGTATATTAGGTGCCTTCTAGTAATGCTTATGTATCCGTTAAATGACCGTTAACCGACCGTAAATCATTTTTAAGTGGATATTACAATGCGGTTCGCAGATACACCCATTACCGATAGTTAACGAACAGTAAATGGATACAAATTTTTTTATAGGATACGAATACGGATAATACTATTATTCGACCCGCATCCGACCCGTTGACATCCCTAATCACCATATTACACTTTTAGATTTCAAATTGTTATGATGTGATTTTTTATGTTTTTATTTTTATTTTCAATTGTCATATTTTTTTGTCCATGTGCATTATAAGGATGTGCATCTTTCATCCTCCTCCATTAAAAAAATATGAAATTATGAAAATCTAAAGAACACAAAGTCCACAAAAACCAATGAACCGAAAGTTGAAAAAAATAGAAAATATGAAGCAATGAACTAGAATCCACAAAAGGTTGCATAATCTGAAATTGAGGAATTGCATAAAATCGAACAACCTGCAACACAAAAAAAATTTCTTCTGACAATTTAAAATACAAATTAGAAATACATGTCCACAAAATTTGCACCCATTATCTACAAGTACCATGCTTAAAAAATAATAAATCTAAAGATGTTTTGGTTCATCCTTACTATGTGAAAGCACAAAAGTTAGCACGTGTTCGCACGAAGGACATTGAAGAAGAAGACATTGATGACTCTAGAGAGCGTAACAAGATGACACCGACACTCCACATGTTCACCATCTCTATGTAATCCCTCCCAAAAAGCACGTTAGGTGCGATGTAATATGGTGTGCCACTCGAAATGGTTGACTGTCACCGAACCAATAACTTGACTCAATGTTGGCAAGAGGAAGGCTACCACAGTCATTGAAAAGCACATTATTAGGCTTGACATCACAGTGCATGATGCCCTACCTGGCTTTTGCCTCTGAGAAAGGCCCCCCATGAGTGATGATATGGTAAAAGATGTTCGATTATAATGATATGTAATCACAATTGGAGAAGGGGAGATTTGAAAAGGCACAACAACATCAAGAGGAATGATCGAAAATGGGGAGATGAAGAGCTTGATAGAAACATATGCCCTAGAAGCCAATTATATATAATACAATTTGATATTTTTAGAAATATCTCATTCAATTAAAGGCAAATCTTCATTACTAGCTCTTATTCGATGTGAACATCGTAATAAAGCTCTTATTCACATACGGCGATTGAATCATGATAAGATCAAATAATGAGATCAATTATCTAGAGGTATGTGATCTAAATGTTCATAATCATAGGATCCTTGAGATGGGACATTAAGGATCCTGATAGACTAATACGTGTTATTTCTTCTTATATGATGATAATGACTGATCTTGTTGGTCATCAGTGTGGTGACACTGAGATGCACATATAGGTGCTCATTAGTGGAATGAGTTCATTGAACTGATTAATTAATAAAACCTAATCGGTATTTTATCAAACTGTCTATCAGGTTATTCTAACATCACAGTAGCATGGTTGGATCCTTGACATAAGTCATAAAAGATGTCATATCGGATATACCTTGTACCTTAACTATTGACTTATGGATCGCCATATTGATGATTCAGTATAGCTAATGTATCGGATGCAAGAGAAACCCAGTGGAGGCAATTGAGCAGATAACAAGGGATAGTTCACTCTTGGTAGGAGAGAGAGAGAGAGAGAACTCTGCACAACAAGGCAATTCTCACCACTTCCCTCCCTTGAGGATTCTTACTAGGAGGTGTCATCATCACCTCTACCTCAACTTTTCCGAAGAACTTTTTACAAGATTTCAACAAGGCGATGCTCGCCACTTCCCTCCCCTGAGGATTTTTAGGAGGAGGTGTCATCATGACCTCGACCTCAACTTTGCCGAGGAACTTTTGCTTTGTGTCCTTATCTGGGCACGTGAACCCTTTTAAGAGAATATGTGTCATCACATCATAAACTCACCATTGTCATTTCTTCTCTTAGCGTATATTAGGTGCATTACTATTTATTTATGCATTGATATTGAAGATCGTGAGTGAGAAGAAGACCAAACCTGAGATCCCCTTCATCAAAATTCACGACAGTCAGGTCATTCTTCGTGCTCACGGATAAGCCAAAATTAAATATCGCGGGATGATGGTTCCCAGTTGGGTATCCTGACCTCTAATGTTCAATCTATATCTTCAATTATCTTTTAGATAATTTTTGACTTTTTAAAGCCTAGCATGCATATATAGTTTTGCATTAGTTCCATTGCATTCTTGCTTGTCATCTCTGCATCCATCCGTGATCATCACCGCACTCTCTGGATCCCACTAGGTGCCTTCTTACCAACATTCATTTCGTAATTCTTATCTTCTCAATCCCACCGTGTCCTTTGTCCCACCACATCTGTTATTCTACCATAATCACCTTGTGTCCCACAAACATCTTTCATCTCTATCCCACCATGGACTCCTACAACACTTTCTTGCTACTAATCCCACCGTGGCAGTCCCCATTTTCTATCCCACCATGGGCACCCATTTTGATCATCATTCTTGTGCCACCATTATTCTCACGATCTAATGATTGAGCTTAAACATTTGCCTTTTGGAATATGAGATCATTACATTCCAAATCAAAGTATGTCTTTTGGAAAACTTAAAAAAATCTGAGAGCCTGAATATACTCGATTGGTATTCTTTTATTTTACAAAACAAATCTCTTTTTAAACTTTAGCCCATCACAGTACAGGAACACTGCAAAGATCAAGTTACTGGCTGATGATTAACCTATGAATCCATGATTTGGGGACTCCCCATCATGTTGGGGTTGGCTATTCTTCTCTCGTGCCCATGGCACATCCCTTACCAATCGGACATAATAACATTTGACGAAATGTGGCAGTGATCCAAGGAACATGAGAAGATTCACTTTGCTGAATTTGGTCAATGAGCATGTCTTTATCTACACCTTGATGTCACTTTTCAATCCATCGCTATTTTGCTCCACTACATTCCATTACAATCCACTTCGCTTCGCTACATTTTATTTGCATTTCACTTTGTTGTGCTACATACCATTCCCTTGCAAAGCTAACATTAAGGCGAGGCAAGCTATATACACGCCAATTTATCCTTATTTGGAGCTTAAACTCTTATTTTATTGGCGATATCTCTTTTAAATCATTAAAATCAAGTTGAACCATCCTTTTGGACAAGCTGAGGAGCTTACTAGAAATTTGAGGATGAGTTGTTGATCCTTGGTCGAATTCGGGTTTGTCGAACGAAGACCATTGTGTCGTGTCCTTTCATCAAGTCATTGTACATTTTTTGGCTTACCGTTAGGGTTTCCCGGATGCCATCAGGTCATTCTGATCAATAACGGGATGGCATAGAGCATACTGGATTTGTCCCATTATTTTTATCGTCAACCCGAGTTATGCGGGTTGCCACCAGCTTTTCCGTTCATTCCAAGTTCATCAGGTCATCCATCGCTCTTCTGGGTATCTTTCCAAGTTTTCCAGGTTCCTCCCATCATTTTCAATCGTCAACTTGAGTTGTACGGTTGTTGCCAACTTTCTTGGTCATTATAAGTTCTTCGGGTCATGCCCGGCCCTTCTGAGCACCTCTCTGAGTTTTCCGAGCTCCTCCCGTTGTTTCCGGTTGTCAACCTGAGTTGTATGGGTTACCACTGATTTTCTAGGTCATTCTGAAGTTTTCTACATTATCATCGGCTTTCTGAGTTTCAAGTCACCGTTCCAACCTTCGGCACCACTGGGAGGATAAATCGGAAGTTACAGTAATATACAAAAGTCTCGAGATGTGTGCCAGATGGTTTATCAATTTAAGGAGCTACATTTGCGAGTCCTCTTTCCTACGCAACAAATGGAAGTCGAAACGGACATCGTGTTTATGAATTACGGCTTCCGAACCATACGTGCCCTCTACCCGAGGGCGCGTATGCGCGCCCTCAAGTCGAGGGTGCATCTAGGGGTGTTCATGGTTTGGTTTAGTTTGGTTTTTGAGTATTTTTTCTCAAACCAAACCAAACAAAACTATCTCCCAAACCAAACCAAACCAAACCAAATTAATTCGATTTGGTTTGGTTTGGTTCGGTTCAAACCATATTTTATTAAGGTATAGAAGATATATCAATATAAAATTTTATTTTGTTCATTTTAAATTACATTCTATTAAAATCTTGTATATATGTTATAGATTACATTAATTTTACCTTAAAAACACTTCAAATAAATTTATTTTTATAAGAAAAGATACATAAATACTATCTTATATATAACTTAAACTAAAATTTTTAATATAATTTGGGTTATTCGGTTTACCGGTCTAGTTTGGTTTGAAGGGTCCTAGAAACCAAATCAAACCGATCGGTAGTTCAAACCAAACCGAACCAAAGTATTGGTTTCGTTTGGTTTTTTGGGTTGAACCGAACAATGAACAGCCCTAGGCACATCCAGTTCGGAAATCCAATTTCTTGCCTTGGTTTCCAACTTTCTAAATTGATTTTGGATGTTTTCCTTTTTCAAAAATGCTTATTTTGAACACGCCCTCAACCCGGGGGTGCATTCATTTTAAAAAATCCTAGTTTAGAAACTTTCCGAATCGATTCAAGCGGATTTCAGCAAGTCGTGATGAACGCACCCTCGGGTGAGGGCGGTATGCGCGCCCTTGACTCGAAGACGTGTTCGGTTTCCTTCTATATTTTGCGCTGGGTCTATTTCTCCTATAAATTGAGGGTCATTCTCAATGACCCAGGGTTACCATGCATGCTCTAGCACATCCAGAGGTCGTCTAAGCTCTTCCCTAAGCTCTCTTTCACATTCTACTCTGACCTATTGGTGAGAGATCGACCCCGACATGAGAAAGGAGGCCCGATTCGTGCTCTCAACATCGACAATTTTCATTGGTCTCTACATATTTCTCAAGACACGTGCTGCAATAGTGGTCAACAGGTTAAAGCTTCCTCTCTTCGTCCTCTTTCGTTTTCAACAATTGGCACTCGATTCTGACATGTCTTTTTTCTGTGGCGATTGTTGCACTAAGGGTGCATAATCAGGTTTTATTTTTCATATTCATCCCCTTCCCAAAATTCTACATGTCTGTATGGGCATATTCCAGAGAAATCATAAACAGAAGAACTCCTCATCTCCAAGTCCTTTGTCCATTGTATCAAACATCACTCAATTCTGACATCGAAACTGTCCATGGCAAGCTCTACATCAATGTCGCGCTAGATAGAGATCAATGCACCCCCAGACCAACGGCATGCCCACCACGCCCTCAAACTCAGGACATGCCCACCGTGCCCTTAAGTCAAGGGCGAGTCCACACCTATGTGTTGTTCGGCCAGATCAGTGATATCTTTTTGTTTTAGCTCCGATTTGAGCCGTTCAAGTTTCTACTTCTTCGTCATTCATTCAACATCATTTATACATCATTTTTATTTAGTTTTTACATCATATCATATATCATAAAAAACCAAAAAAAGGGTTTAGGTCTAACCCCAAAATCGGTGAGTTTCTTTCTGATTGCCATTTTTCATGCCACTTTCTTTATGATTACTACACTTCACTCAGTTCTAATCTTTATTTCACTTGTTTTCTTATTTTCTTATCTTCTAGTTGCACAAGTACATCAAGCAAGCAATCGTTGAGGACTCTCCCTCATCGGCCAGCCGATGAGGAAGAAGGTTGAACCCGAATATCAATTTCCCGTGCTAAAGGTACACACGGTCATCTTTTCTTAATCTACACTTCGTTCAATTCAAAGTGGAGCCCACGACTCCAAGAAACCACCTATTTTCATTCCTTTATACATTAAGTATCTTTCGACTTCATTCTCCTCCCACACGACCCGAACCGTCTCTTTGATGCTCGAGCAACGCCAAGAGATGAAAGTTCGGGGATCAATGTGAGTGTGGGACCAAGGTGAGAGTTTTTCTACATTTTCCTTCATATTTTTCTCATCCCCTCTTGAGGTGGCAATCCGGATAACGACAAACCTGTTTTCAAAGTCGACAATATCAATCCCATGAAGTTTCTCCTTGAAAAGACAGTTCTAACTGATCGATTAAGTCAATGACAGAGTTTCCTCTCACAGTTTGACATCACTTGTGTCTCATAGAAGGCAGTCAAGGGCTATGCCATTGGTAAACACCTTTTCCATCACCCTATACTCACCTTTGATCCAGTCCAGTCAGAGCTCCCAGATGATGAACTAATGCCTATCCGATCTTCCAATATTTGAACAGTACATTTTGATGAGGCTCTGAATTCACACAGTTGACATGCTTGTCTATTTTGTTAAGCGTGTTTATCATTGTTTAATCAATGCACAACTCTTGAGTGATAGGAGGAGGGGGAGTCGGTGCTCAAGGCATCAAAACCATAATTTGATAGGCCAAGATGGCCAGATAAGAAGGGTGCATCAAAGGACACATTAAATGGTGAGTAGGAGAAAGACTACCAAGGTCAAGATGCAAAATTAAGATCTAAGTGGTTTAAAATCATCACCATACAAAGAAAATTTGGGGCCATAGGCCCAATGCAGCAATGGCCAAGTGGAACCACATTGGCATGTCAAGCTGCCAACTAAGGGGTTAAAATATGATGACCATCTTTAAGGGAAGTGTGGTCAAGGGGAGAATTTTCCTTAGGAAAGGCTTGGATGGCTCGATGTTAATTTAGGATCAGTATGAAAATGGGCCTCTTGAAATGAGTATAGTCAATTGGGGGACGAACTTGGATGACCTCTTACTGTGCATCTAGCTTGTTGATGGCATAAACTTGGTTGAACCCTACCTCATGGTAAACCAACTGGGCATGGACATACTCCATTGGCTTGTAATAGTTGTTTGCTATCATGACAATGTGTCCCAATGTTAACAATATAGATATGATATTTCAATGTTTCACTTAAAGTTTTTAAATTTTATTTTATTTTAAGATTTTATTGTTTTGATTTCTATAGACAAACAAGTTTTTACCTCACATAATATTCTCTTTTGGTTATTTTTGTCTTTTGAGAATTTTTGTATCATTTTTGTTGATAAATAGGTTTTATCATAAACATTGATTAAAAAGGTGTTTCGATTTTTGTTGACAAACAATGGTAACAAAAAATCATAAATAATTAATGTAAATTTTTTTGTTCGAATCTTAAATTTAATAGATTGTAAAATGTTGTTCACTCAAAATTGGGTACAAGTCCTATGCTTCACCAATTTCGAACAACCTAAGGTTCATAATTCTCTCCATGAATAGGTAATAGGATAACTATAGGTATTGGAATGAATTAGTGCAACCAACGCAATCAATGAAAAGAGAATTCTTCATGTTTGAGGACCTATAGATGCCTTGGATAAAGAAAACCTAGTGAACTGAGAGGGAACCCTTTTCACCATGATGTTTTGAATAGTTTTGGCTTTGGGGAAGGGTTGAGCTCCCCCCCCCCCCACTCAATGCAATCTATTGCTAAGAATATAATGCTAAAAATGATGAACAATCAACCATGCAGGCAATGAAATATGAAAGTAAACAAGCATGATAGACAATACTATAAAATGAAGATAACAAGACAAAACAGGAGCACAACTTGCTAGAATGAAAGAAAAGCAGTAAATGAAAAATGAAGTAAACAACACAGAGGTAACCAAAAAACAAGGTGCTGCCAAGAGGCAGAATAGAAGTGCCTAGATAGGGAGCACTTCTAAGATAGGGAGCTGAAGGTGGGGTGGTTCAGGCTAGGATTGAAATAGAATCAAAAAATGATAGAAAACAAGCTCAGAATTGCGCTAAGGTTCCCGCAAGAACTAGAGATGATGTTGTCAACAAGGGGAAGGGAGTAACATCGAAAAATGATGGAATGTAAGCTTAGAACAAGCCAGGGTTCATGTGGGAACTGGAATGAAATCGTCCACATTGGGATGAAAGTGTACAAATCTAGCGGGCACTAAAATGAGGTCATTCACACGAGGACCAAAAGGTATGTCAATCCATGTGGGGATCAGAGATGTCGGAAAACACTTGAAAAGTAAATTGCAAGGGTTTACGTGGAAACCAAGATGTAAAAATAATGAAATAACAATGCAAGGATAGTACATTGAACTAGAGATGCAACTAATTCATGCAGGAATAGAACTTAAATGAAGTACAAGTTTTTAACTAGAAATGTCTTGTCGACTAGGCACTTCTAAGTAGAAGTGTCCAGTTGATTTGACACACGTGTCAACTGGGTAGGATGTGTCTATCAACTAAATAGAAAGTAGCATAAGCATGCAAAGAATCAGAGAGTAATCTTTGAGCCACAAGTAGTCACCATGTGGCCACCAAAAGATGTAGGCACAAATTCAAAGTTACCTCGAACTTTGAAAGACCCCCATGCGCCACTCATGCACCAGATAGCCAACTCGGGGATGAAGAGATGATCCAAGATCAGATCAAAAATAAATAAGAAGCGGTTGCCAAAAACTGAGTTTTAAAAGTAAATAAAGTAGAAACTGAATGCATTGAAGCATCAAAATCTGCAAAAATAATAAGGAATCCCTTTTCTTTACAACATCGATGAAAAATTTAGATGCACAGAGTTTGGTTCAACTCAAACACAAAACAAACCAAACTAAATTTATAACGAACTTAACACATTTCAAGCCATATGACTTATTTAATAAACCAATTCAATTTGGTTTCTAACGCAGTTGAGTGTGGTGGTGTTCACTATGTGATTCAGCTCAAAAAACCTAAACTAAACTAAATTAACTCAGATTGGTTTGATTTGAAATAATACTTGAATTGATTTTAACGGTCGCTTTTTCAAACTGATAAAAAGAATAACTCAAATTAGTCAAACAACATAAATAATTAACATTGACTTTGATCCAATTTAGTTTAGTTTGAAAAATAAATAAAAAACAAACTAAACCAAATCAGAAACGTCTTACAGCAACTGAGTGTTCAAAGCTCCTTCAAAAGTCATCTTATCCCTGTTAATCTTTAAAATAGTCTCTTCATCTTCCGAGAGAGAGAGAGAGTACTAAATTATGGTATACGCAATTCGTCTAGTTAACATAGAGTAAAGCATTCAAACGATAACCATGAGCAAATATGAACAACCAAACGCGACCTTATCAACGATCTTGTCTGAAGAACTTCGAAATACAAGCGCTGATTAGCACTCCGACGTTTGCACAAGCGTTCATCAACTTCCGCTCGCTTGTACACAAAATTGCACTTGCTCCGTAGAACCACTAACAACTTCTGGACAACGATAGACAACTGATAAGACAGACTGAAATTTACAAGAATGACGGATTCGTCTCACTGAATTCTGTCATTCTACACGATCAAACCTGACTCTGAAGGACGGACGTACAGCTCGAACAATTTGGTGCTGGGGTTTGGGTCGAATTGCATAATATCTGCGGCACGCTCAAACTCCTCCCTCAGAATTTTGATGGTGTACTTGTCCACGACTCGACCAAGATCGTGGGACAATTCGAACGGGTCCTCTATGCAAATCAAATGACGGTCATTTCCAACCCTCCGCGTCCAGTTCTTTGATTCCTTACTGAAAGGAGAAACGAGTTAAACACATGGAAAAACAAAACATGTACGTCAGCTCAAGTGAGACATGAATCGCTCAATTATCTATAACATATCAGATAACAAGAAAGAAAAATGCACGCGTGTTTTTTTCTCTCTGCTTAAAGGGGGCAAGGGAAACAATTCAGACAGGATTCGTGCATGTGAGCTTCGAACAACATGGAAGACGCATGGTCAAATGTAGTTAAATTATGGCATGGAAGAGTTGTCAGCATTAAAAAATGGTAAAATGAAGGCTAGACGACACCAGGATTCTAAATTTCTACGTTTCTCAAATTGAAGATTGCTCTCCGGGTTGATGCTGCAAGTATAACACTGTCTAAAGACCAAAGGGTCAGTTCCGGAAGTACATTTTTATTTCTTCAGACAAAATTATTTTTGTGGAACTTGTAATCATTTCAATTCTTTTTTCTCCTCGTGAAAAGAAAAAAAAAACGTATTTCTATGAGAAGCAGAAATTTTCTACATCGAACAGGAAGAAACACCCAACATTTTTCAGCAAAAAACTAATCTTTCCATGGCATAATCCTAGTTTTGTTTCATTCTTTACCTTACACATCTTATAGGAAATACAAGTCACATTTCTCAATGTATTGCACAAAGAAATAATACTTTGCAATAATATATGATATTTATACTATTTAATATTGATATATAATATGTTAACATGTCATAATAATAATTATTATATTATGATATAATAATACATAATAATAAGTATATAAATAATAATTTAAAAAAATATTTAAATAATATAAAATATATTTTACCAAAAAATCAAATTTTATGTATTAAATTGAACATGAAATACAAAATTAAATAAAAATTATATAAATATAAAAATTATGTAGTACGACGTAATGACATATTAATAAAATATTCATATATTAATATATATTATATTAATAATTATATTAAAGTATACACAATCATACAATAATATGAATAATATAATAAATTAAAATAATAAGTATTTATATGTCGTAAACTAATAATTATATAATATTAAATAACATAATAATATTAGATATTTTATATGTAATATAAAAACTGGTTATTATATAATTTAAACATAATTATGGTATGATTTTTGTCATATATTATATAATATTTAAGTGAATGTTACTTTTGTGAGATAAATACTTCTACTTTTATTTAAATTTGATACCGAACCACTTTCATTTCTTTGGTAGAGTACTTCTATCTATATTGACTTCTATTTGATGCTAATTCAAAAAGTACTTTCCTATTTGCAAATGGACCCCAAGTATTTTCAATCAGCTTCAGTCCACGACTCGGCAGCAAAACAGCATGAAGCACACAACCTCGTGAATGATCAGGAACGGCTAACCAAGCACAAACTTAGCTGTTCAGCACTCATAGGATGATGCAGTGTGCACTCATGGTTGGTAAAACCCCTCCCGATCAGAGGATCTGCCAAAGAACAACAATTCCAGGACAACTCCATGCAATGCAGTCTCCCCAGAACCACTTGAGATATACCCTGCCCGATTACTGTTGACATCAGCCTGATTCTGCTTGGCTCATCCAGAACTGGCCTGAGATTGGCTAATCTGGCAGCACGGGCTCAGCTGGCATCAGCATGAGATCAGTTGATCCTGGCCAATTCTCAATTTCTGCTAGATTGGAGGATCAGCAGACTCAGTCCTTGTTCAATAAATATCCAACACCTATATGAGGTAGTAGACTAGAGATCATGACTAATGCAGAATTTCTGGAGGTTTTGATTCTGGACTAGAAATTACTTCCTATAACCATATAGTAGCAAATATTCTACTTGTGAAAATGGAATAACATTTAGTAACATTTAAAAGTGGACCAAAAAACAAGTTTATTTTATCTTTGCAGGGAAGATGGAAAATTTTATCTTTGCAAGGAAGATGAATCATGCTCTTCAGATCTGAACATCACGGGTGAGGTTTAACAAGTTTAATAAGTTGGGGGACTTGAGGTATTGAAGGATAGGTATTAAAGGAGGTAGACAAACCATAATTACCAATTATTCCATTTCCAAAGATTTCGTAAAAAGGTTAAATCAACATTAAACCAGTTCACTGATCAGCACATGCTCAGCTGGCATGACAACCTATAGAACGAGATCTGGTGCAGTGACTGGAACAAGGCAAAGGCACTTCCCGACCCAATTCTAAACCTGGCATCCAGTTCCCATGATGAGGGGGTAAACCTGTGTTCTAGCTTCCAGATAAGACACAACTACGGAGCAGACATATTTAGAAGAAAAGAAAATGTCTGCAGAAACAAAATGATAGGGGTTAAAAGTTAAAACAGATGAATTAAATGGCATTTAAAAATGAAACTCAAGATAAAATATTCAAGATTAGAAATACAAGTCAACACTGTAGAGTGAAGCTAGAGAAGTGTTCAAGTGACCCACCTACAAAGTAAATGTGGTATTGGAAAGAAATATAAAAAATTGTGAATGGTAAAAAAACAATAGTAACTGCCAAAATGCAATGACAACGAGACATGTCAATAAAATGAAATAGCTAAACAAAGCTCGAAAAAACTGTCATAAAAGCAAGAGAAAAGGCTTTTGAAAATATTACAAAAACCTGGAATCAAAAAAAAGAAGGATATTGGGATCAACGAGGACAACAGATATCTGAACCTTAACCATATAGATGCATTAAAGATAGGTTTAGGAAGCCATTTAATGAACGATGATGAAATTAGTTATTGGTGATCATTTTGATGACCTTTTTCAATCATAGATAGAGATATCATAAGCATATAGAACAGGCAATAGAGACATGGAATTCCATCACAGCAAGATCTCGCAAAATTCTTGGTCTCAGTGGGTTGCCAACATCCAAGGGAGGTGAGTTGTCTCTGCTGGAACAGGCTGCAACCTGCAGATGAAGCCAGAGTGCAGCGGCACCATCAGGCACCATCTTCCCCACACCAGACTATTGGGTGGGAAAGACAGCCACGGTGGTTTGATTATCAGACCCACACAGGCCTGTTAAGTTGGGATCCCGTTAATGGTTGCATGGTGGCTGCTGGATTTGCAACTTCCGACCATCATTATGCCGTTCATCTTGACTGATCGTGCAAAAGTCTTGCAAGATCTCAGCGAGATCTTGTCTCTCCAAACTATATGAGAGGAGACCAAGAGGCAAGATGGCATTCCTTGGTTAAAGTGTACTGGGAATCATGGTTGGCAATCTTTTTAATATCTTGCAACATTCTCAATCTTGCAGGTTGCCAAGAGCGGAAAGATCCAAGGCATTGCCAGAGTGGTGAAAAAAGTGCCACAAAGGGCAGCACCACCATCTTCCCCGCACAGGATCTCGCCGGTCCGGGATATCAGACCCAACAGAAACCTGATATAGCAAGTGGACCCAGAACTGCTGAATCCACAACTTACATGTGTCCCAGGCCATCGTCAGGTTCGAGAATTCAGATCGGCAGTCCATATTATTGCAGGGAAGATAGTGCCTCTGCATGAAGCAGCCTCGCTTTGCATCATCACCCTTGGACAATCACTTGCTTGAAGTCATCACAGTTGGAATTTTTGGAGCCTTTGGGCATGAGTAGGAGGTGCTGCCCCATAGGATCTTCTTCTTCACCCCCTCAGCTGGGAGGTCTTTTTCATCACCTCCAAAAGATGGCCAGCTGTTCTCCTTCACCACCTTATCGGCCATCTGGTCTTCCCAATCTTTACCTTCCAGCTGGGTAGCCTTCTTCACCACTCTCACCTCCGGCCTCCTCCAAGCCTTCATCCCTCTTTCCCCCTTCTACAGGTTGACAGACCCTCAGTTATCTTCACTCCAATCTGGTTAGGGACAGAAATGATTGCAGTTTTGCCTCCTCACAATCCATCAATGTCATCAACTCCGAGATCTGATTGATTATGTCCAGCAATCAGCAATCACTTCAGTACCTGCAGGTTCCTCCGGTGACCCCCAGAGTGACCCCAGTTTGTGGTTAGTGGTTACTGCCATGGAAGGCCGGGTTGTGATCTGGTCGGCTGGGTTGCCCGACCCGGCCAGTTTTCGGACCGACCAGCCCGGGTGACTCTGCAGTGGTCCTATGTGGGGTCGCCTGAGTCATCAATGAATCGCCCGACCCGGTGACCCGGTCGGCCAGGTTGCCCGACCCCAGGGCGACTCCTAAGTCAATTTTTCTCTTATATATATCACTTATACTATTATATACTTTTTTTTTTCTTTCGGGAGGTTTCGCCCCCTGACAACCCCCCCACAAGGGCAATGCCCCCTTGACTAATGGGGACAATTTTTGAGCATCTTTTAAATTGAGTCCTTAAATGGACTAGTCTGTAAATAGTCTTCTTAGGGAGTCCTTTTCTTTAAATTTTCTCCTCTCTTTCTATATAAGGAGGAGCCATGTACATACGAACAGTAATCGATTGGAATTTTTGGAGCCTCATCGGCCTGGTTCTCCCGAGCAGGGGGCTCTGCCCCGTCTTCTTCCTCTCCACCCCCCTTATGGCGATATCCCCTTGCTGCTTCCTCAACCCTCCGGCAGGTGGCCGTTCCTTTCCTCCTCCAAATCCTCTAGCCTCCGTGCCGTTCATCCCTCTTCCCCCTTCTCGGTTTTACATCGGCAGTCCCCACAGTCCGAGGTGGACTTCCCGGCGATCCTCGGGTCTTCCTCCGCCGGAAAACTTCTCCCGCCGAACCCCAGGCGGCCATCGCTGACGTCTTCCGGTCACTCCCTCCACGGCGGACAGATACCCGGCCTCGGCTTCCTCCCCGTCCGCCATCGGGGTCGTCGAGAAAGAACTGTGAAGGAGAAGAAGAAGAAGCGGAAGAAGAAGACGGCGAAGGAGGGAGAGGGTCCGGCGATCCCCGGATCCCCCTTCCTCCGCGGCTCCTTCCCCTGCGGTCCTCCCGGCGCCGTCCCCTTCTCTGTCGTCCGCGAGGTTGACGGCCGGACATCGCCGGAGGAGCTGAAGCCGTCGCCTCCCCTGCTCCGCCACCTGCGCACTGCCCCGTCCGATGACGCCGCGAGCGTGGGCGAGTCCGGACAGCGAAGACAACGCGGGCGCCGCCCGCCCTCGTCCGCCTGCCTCGGCCATTTTGTCGCGGCCCGCGGCCTGGCGGGACCGCCGCGATGCCGCCACAGCGACAGTGGTCGACGGTCGCTGGAATGGCCACGCGACCACCGCGAGCACCCGTGGAATGCGCCACGACCCCCCTTCCCCTCCGTCCCATGCACGAGCGAGCGGGCGCAGCCGCGACCGGCCGGTTCGCGGCCCAAACCGGCCACCAGACCGGTCCAACCGAGTTCAAGGCCGGTTCACGCCGGTTCGGTCCGGTTCAACACCTGAACTGGCCGGTTCAGGCCGGTTCAAGGCAATTTGAGCCGGTTTGGACCGGTTCAGATCGTTTTGAGCCTCGTTCGACCCGTTTCGGGTCTGTTTTGACCGGTTCGAGGCCGGTTTGCTCTATTTTGGGTTTGTTTAGGTCGTTTAGCGGCAATTAGCGCCGGTTCATCTTGTTTTCGGTCTGTTTAGCCCGGTCTAGCCGATTTGTCCCGCATCATTGACCCCCGCGACTTGACCGCACAGGTCGATCTGTGACTACTTTGCACCCCCCGTTTAATAATATTATAACAATATTTCACTATCACTTATATTATTGCACATATATAAATTTTATAATCATAAATATGTTATATACTTAAATTTTATAAAAATCTATTTTAACTCTCTTCTCTTTCACACACATCATATTGACTTATATACATAGATAAAACACTCAAATTCAATTATAACATAAAAATATAATAATATTTATGTATATTTTTATGTATACATAAATATATATAATATAAAAAATATTGTTTCTATTTTTTCTTATTTTTATGTAAGTTTGTATATTTTTTACTATTTTTTATAATAAAATAAATAAAATCTAACCCCGTAGGACTCCATCCGACCCGGGGTCGCGACCTGGTCCAACTAGGTCAGTTTTGGGGCAACCGACCCTGGCCTTCCTTGGTTACTGCATCATCTGTCAATCATGAACGTGTGCTCTCTGGCCTCTTGCACCATCAGCTGTTGTCATAACAGCTAGGGTTCATCTGAGATACAGATCAAAAGTTGCAGTCTCCAGAATTTCATCCAGATCCCATGCTGGTCTTCAGCACTCAACATGGCAGATCTGGCAGAGCTCCGAGATGTCTTCTCTGCTTGCCACCAGAAGCCTCAAATCACTTCCAGTCTTTTATGTGGTTCCTCTTCTTCAACCCCACACACTTGAGATAGGAGCCTCTCGATGTTCCCTCTGCACAACCACCTTCCTCCCCATTCAACGCATCCATCACCCCCGCTCTATGCTCCTTGTCACTTTTCCCCCTCTTTGGACCACTGCAGATGCTTTCCCCTTTTCTCCCACTCCTTTTGTCTTATCCGGATTCCACTGGAGCATCGACATCACCAGCTCCCTTGCACACATCCATATTTCCTCTGCAACCATCACCATGCTCTATTTTTTCCCTGCACAACGTAGGTGCTACAGTCTGCTACATAGAACCTTTACAAGGTGGTTCATTGCAGCTACAATGCTGCTACAGTTCCAAGAAGCCCTCTGTCATCAAGCACTGCTGACGCAACTGGAGCTGAGCCCACTCCCACAAGCCATCCTGCTCATCTGACCAAGCACAGCAAGCCCCGAAGCCATCGGGATGTCAGCAGACTCAGCACCAATCAGCCGACCCCAGTCCGGCTCCACGCAATGTGGCCACAGCTCCCATGGCTGGGTTCCCAAAGGTTGCCAGTCTAGAACTGGCCAAGACAGGTTTCAACCAGTTCAACTTGGCTCAGGTCGGTTTTCAATCAGGTCAGCCTGGTTTAGCTTGGTTCAGGCTGGTCCGGTACATTCAAAGGCTGGTTCAGCCCAGTTCATCCCGGTTTAGCTTGGTTCATGCTGGTCCAGTGCATTCAAAAGGCCATTTCAGCCTAGCTAAGGCAAGTTCAGTGGGATTTAAACCGGTTTCATCCAGTTCACTTTAGTTTGGTTTTACTTCAGTTTGTTTTGCAGCATTCTATCCCAGCCCCTACCATGTTGTCCCACATCGATATCACTTTAAAAGACTATGGGTTTAATGCTAGACAAAACTAGGATATATGTATATATGTATGTATGTATGTATATCTAGTGTAGCCAACATCAAGGACACAAAGGAAGACTTAGCTTGGATAGAATAGTATTACATCAAAATACTTCGTATAAATATCATGATCTAATCACCTTAAAAAAAGACATGATGAAAATTTTAACCATAAGACAAAAATAAGATAACAACGTGGAGATTAGTAACAGAAATCCTATGTAATCATGAGACTACTGTCATTGGCGTGAGGTGCCTGGGGAAGGCCTAGGCTACCACCTTAGGCACTAGAGGCAAACAGAGGAAAGAGAGAAAAGTTGAGGTTCCTCACTTCCTATAACAGTTGGAAGAGAGTATTCAGAGGCCACTGGGTGGGGCCAGAGGCACTGCCCAAGGGCTGCACCTATCACAGCCCCCTTTATGGGCTGAGGAGACAAAACAATTCACAGGTCCCATGATTCACCATCGCACCTGATAGTTGTTCAACAATGTGAAGCATGGGACCCACGAAGGCTCCCACCTTGCCCAACTGACAAGAGGGCTGCCACAGGTCCAACCCTCTGGCTGTGCCTCCTGGCCCCTAGCCTCCAAAGACCTTCAGAGTTTTGTGACCCCAACAATCCTTCCTAGGAGGTCCCTAAGGCATCTAAGGTGCTTGAAATGCTGATGTGAGTAGTGGAGATGGGGTGGCAATAGCGTAGGCAACTTGCCGGGCAGGAGCCACCTTCTCTCCCTTTGTCGCTTAGGAGACTGCCTTGACTGACTTATAGTAAATGATTACACAAAAATTAGAAAAAAAATCATGTGAAAAATAAGACCAACAATGTTTTAAACTAGTGGGCATAAGCAATAAAAAAACATTATTCCTAAGAGCTAATAATTGAGACCAACAAAATGAGCATGCAACTATATTAAGATTAAGTAACATACACAATGAATATATTAAAAAAGAATTAAGAAGTAGAGTTAGGTGTAGACGATTGAAAGAAAACAAATTGAAATGATTTGGATATAGTAGACAGCTAGAGAAACTCCAATTAGAAAAGTAGAGAATATTAGGATAGTGGAAGTATTTTGATGACGGGAGGATGAGTGGCCGGCAAGGATTCCGGAATCGGAATCGGACCGATTCCGATTCCGATTCCCAGAATCGGCCGGAATCGGCCGATTCCTGGGAAGGGAATCGATTCCGGATCGGTCCGGAATCGTTTTTTTTTTTTGATTTTTTTTTCGTCAAAAAAATTCAAAAAATTCAGAAAAAAATCTAAAAAAATAGGAAATGAGTTAGAAACATTTTAAAAAATAACCATTGCATGATATCCACAAGAACACATCATACAAATACTAATGAACACCAATTGAAGACTTGAAGACTTGAAGTTAAGTACATATTCCAATTCCATTTATTCAAATATCAAAGAGTTGATACATCATCAAAAAAAAAAAATTACATCATATCAATCTACTTCTACTACCAATATCTAGGATAAAGATATGGGTTTTCCTCCTCTCCCTGCTGCGCTTCACGCTCCTCCCTCGTGCTCAATCTTGTATACTGTCCGGGACCCACTCCATATGAAAATAATGCCGATGCCATGCCATCAAGGTCAAATGGATCGGACTGCGGGACGACCGGGACGTAAGCAGAGGATGGTGGAGCTGGTGGTGTAATCCACTGCTGGTCAACCTGGCCAAATGCTGGATACTGTGGCTCCATAATATAAGACTGCGGTGTCTGCTCATCCAGCGTGTAATACGGCTTTGGAAGCCATGAATCAGGAGACTCAGCTGCTGCTGATGGCTGCGTCGCTGGTATGCACTCCTCGTCATCATCACCTGAGGAGTGAGAAGGAGCCCGCGTCTTTGTCATCTGGGCTGATAGGACGCCTGACCTCTAACTTCCTTCTCTTTACCTCTTCAGCCATCTCTACTATACCAGAAGGTCCGGAACCCAAAGTTTTTTTCAACTTTGCAAATCCTCCCATTTTCCGTGCAGTCACCTTTGTTTTCGTTCTCCCCGGACTGCGAATGGGCTGGGTAGCGGCTGCTGGGACTGGAGCAGGAGCTGGAGCTGGGGCTAAAGCTGCAGCCATAGCTGCTGGGGCAGAAGAAGGCCCTGCCTGAGCCTGAGAAGTAGATGGAGGTGGAGCTGGAGCATCCTCCTCGGCTTCAACACCATCCAACTCTCCTTCTGCCCATGCACGGTCATCGGGATCAAACTCACCGTACGATCCCCGGCTTCCCTCTCCTCTATCCGGGAGGCAAGTGCATGCTCCTCCCGGAAAATCGGTCCACGTCCACCTCCTCGGGTGGTGGTGTGGCGGAGGACCGCCTCTGCTCGTACGGGCCACCCGCGAACCGTGCAAATCGCTCCTCGCCGATCTTCTCGCCGATCCTTGATGTTCTTTATGCGCGGCCTCGTATTTATAATGACGAGAAGACCGGCTTCTCCGGCCGGTACGAGGTCAACTTTGTTCCTCCTTTTGGTATGTATCAGGTTGAATGTACTCCAGTTCCTCTCACAGTGGGAGGAACTGGTGCTCTGGCTCAGTATCCTGATACCAATGGCCGCAAGTGGATTCCATCCACTCCTGGTGTTCACCTGAACCCACCACTCAGCTGCAAGAAAAACACAAAACGAGAAAAGAAAAACAATTAGCCCATCATCACCATAACTTATATGAAAAGAAAAGAAATTCCATGTCAAACTATTACTATACCAGGTGACACTTTGTCAACTGAATATTTCAGGTCAGCATCTGAGTATACGCCGACCCTCAACTTGTACTTCTGCATCTGAAAAATTTTAAAAAAAAAAAATTAGTTGTCTGGTAATGCTAGTCCAAGGTATTATGAGAACTCTAACTTACTTCTATCTCAGCCTCTATCATGTCCTGCTGAGATCGGCACAGCCGCTGGATAACTGCAAGTGTACCCCGCATCACCTCGTTGTCGTTCACCACCTGTCCTCCATATTGGATGCGGGGGTTCAAAAAGTATCCTGCAAGATTTTATTAGTTAACACTGTGCCATTTAAGACAATTAAATACAGCAAAAATAATTTAATAACCAAGTTACCTGCAACATGGACATCGTGGTGCAAGGTCTTGTCCCATCGGTCATCAATGATCTTCCACCACTTTTTGTAACCTCTGGGATTTTTTTCTTTAATTTTCAGCTTTGCCCGGTCCATAGCATCATACAATGTGCCCATCTGGTCCCTGTCATCTGAGTCTACCAACCTCAAGACAACTACCAGTGGCTCAATGATTGCCAAGTAGTAGGCAATCCTCTCCCAAAACCTCTTGTCAGTGATCTGCTTCTCAGACCTGACAAGAATCTCCAACTGCTCTTTCTTGTCATACAGGTTGTCCACCATATAGTTGTAATACTCCTCGGACTGTGTGAACCTAACCAATGCATGCCTGTGCCGGTGTAAACTCTCCAGAGCAATGAAGTTCGTAGCAAATCGTGTCGGACCGGGCCCTACAAGATCGTGCCCTCTGTGTGTGATCTCATGATATGTAGCAGGCAGGGATGCGAATAAATAAAAGATGTGATCGTCTGCGCCTGCTTGACAAGTGTGGATACACCCTCCTCCTTGCCTATATCCTCTAATATGAGATCTATGGAATGTGCTGCACAGGGCACCCAGAAGATGTGCTTCCTCTTCTCCATCAACTTCCTCCCAGCCGCCTTATATGATGGTTCGTTGTCAGTGACAACCTGAACCACATTCTCCTCCCCCACTCCATCCATCAGAGAAAAAATGAAGTCGGCATTTTTTATCTTCCTGTAGCATCTACCGACTTCAAGAATGTAGTCCCCTCAGAACAGTACACCAAGAACTTTATCATACTCCTCTTGGTGATACCTGGCCACCCATCGCACATGATTGAGCAACCCCTCTCCTTCCACACCACCTTTGACCCGTCCTTCCACTCCCTCAACTCCCTGTCCTCCTCATCCAGGCCACCGCCGTATATGTGTCTGTCCCGGGCCTTGTAAACCCGGTCCAGCCTCACCCACGGCATCCACCATCGTCTGGAAGTAGGGGCTGGTGGCTGCATGTGCTGGGATGCCTACATCAAGTTAAAAAAATTTGGATCAGGGTAAAATTAAATTTAAGTAAATAAAACACACATAATGTCAATTTTAATTTAAAAAGTGATACTGCGTACGTAAAAACCACTTCACAATGTGTCGAACGGCTCTCTTTGCGGCCGTTCTGTTGCCTTCACCCCTTTCATTGCCTCGCTTTATCCCCATCCGCCAAAGACTCCGTTTCCTAAATAAATACTCGTCACTCGGTGTAAATCGAGTGCTGGTAGAAGTAGAACGGCGGTATGGCTCCTGTCTCCTGGGGTCAGGCTCTCGGTCCCGGGTAGGACGAGCCGATGCTGATCGGCCCAAAGCTGGGTCAACTCTGGACCCAGACCCTCCTGCTCCCCTCCTCCTCAACAAAGGCACGCTTGCTATCGTGCCTAGCACGTCTAAGCTCGGAGTCCGAGGACTCGTCCTCGCTCTGTGGCTCCGGCTCAGCTGGTGCCTTCCCTTTGCCTTTCCCTTTCGAGGTAGGCAAATCGCGGTCCCTCCTCCTCTCGAGTAGCTCGTCGTGCAACTCCTCCCTCGCTCGATCCTAACGGCCCGTTGAGAGGCTCTACCGTCGTGTATCCTCTCGATCTCCTCACTCTTCTCCCTGGGCACCTTGTCACATTTTTTTACATTCCCACCGTTCCGCGATATGTTGTTTCGGCGGAACACCCCCCCGTTCATCTCCTTCCCACACCACTTGCACTGTACCCTCTTCCTGACTATGTCTACCATATGCCCGTGCTCCCAACCCACGTCGGAAGCACGTGCTGGTGCTGCGTCACCTTGATCGGCCATTGCTTAAATCTGCAAAAATTGTAAACAATGCACTAAAAATGATTAGATAACATAAAAATTGTTTTAGACGCTGTTCGGGAAGCAGACAACCCAAGAAACACACCATTCGGTATGTTTAAAGGGTTACGTATTTGCCGGAAATGGTCGTAAATTAACGTACGGGATATCCGGAATTTTTCCCGTGCAAAATGGACATATCCGGATAGTTCAAAACTTAAACGGACTTGTTCGGACAGAAATCGTAAAGTTTAACGACACTCAAACTCGTCGTAAACGCGTAAGAATGGACGTACGAAGTTTTTGGCGAAGAAATCTTACCAAAAACCTTACAAAGATCGAAGAAGAGGTTGATTCGATGCCGATCCGAGCTTGAATCGGCGGAATCCTTTGAAGAACAGGCTTGGAATCGCCGGAATCGCCTGAATCGCCCCTGGAATCACCGGAATCGGTGGAATCGGTCCGGAATCGACCCTGGATCGACGGAATCGGCCGGAATCGACGGTGGATCGACGGAATCCAGGCCGGAATCGCGCCGGAATCGCCTGCGCCCTCTCCTTCCGCCGCGGGATCGACCGAGGGCAGCTCTGCGGGTCGATTCCGGCCCTAAAAGGGCCGGAATCGGTTCGATTCCCGGTCCAGAGTCGAACCGGGAATCGAACCGGGCCGGGTTAAACCGGCCTTCCAAAGAATCGGTCGGATCGACCGATACCACATGAAATCGGTCGGAATCGGATCGATTCCGACCGATTCCAGGCGATTCAGACCGATTCCGCGGAATTCTTCCCGGAATCGGTCCTTCCGCCAGGAATCGGATCGGAATCAACCGATCCGATTCCGGAATCGGTCGGAATCGGTCCGATTCCACCGATTCCGTAATCCATGGTGGCCGGTGTTGCCGGCGTTGGCTGCCAACCGGTGGGAAAGACAAACTATCAGATCCTGTGGATGCAATATCTATGGAATCTGCAACTTAAAGTTGGGGAAATTTCAGTTATTGGATATTGCAAATTCGGACACGGATTGCAGAATCAGCCGATCCGGATTAAGATCAGTCGATTCCTAGAACGGATCAATCATGGATGATTCGATTTCCTCTGAAACAAGGATTCTGGAATCGGAATCAGAATCGGAATCGGTTGAAACCGATCCGATTCCTTGGAATCGGAATCCGCCGGACCTAGGAAGGAAACCGATTTCGGAATCAGCCAAAATCAGTTTTTTTATTTGACTTTTTCCTTTAATGGTTGAGAAGACTAATGCATTGCGTTCAACTTATAAACAATATTGGAAAGTATATGGTTGTACCATCATGTACCATCATGTGTGATGGTTGGACTAACAAAAGACATCAAAAATTGGTCAACTTCTTGGTCATTTGTCCAAAGGGGACCTATTTTTTAGAGTCCATAGATGTCTCCGACCGCAAAGAAGATGCCATCCTTCTTTATGAGCTTTTAGACAAAATGGTTGACAAAGTTGGTGAACAATATGTTGTTCAGATTGTGACAGACAATACGGTATACAATGTTGCAGCTGGAAGATTGTTAATGGACAAAAGAAAACACTTATATTGGACACCTTGTGCAACTCTGTCTAGATTTAATGTTGGAGGATATTGGTAAGATGAAAGTTTATGCAACTACTATCTCAAAAGCAAAGAAGATAACTAACCACATGTATAATCAGTCATGTTTGTTGGATTTCATGAGAAAGGAAACACAAGGAAAAGAACTTGTAAGATGTGAGATAACTCGATTTGCTACATCTTTCCTCACTTTGGAGAGATTACATGATGATGATGTTAAAAGGGGACTTAAGAGATTATTCTCCTCCGATGCTTAGCATAAAAGTGTGTGGGCCAAAACAAATATGGGCCAAGACAAATAAGTGCATGGAGTAAAAGAAATTTTAAGAGCATGTCAGCCTATTCTACAAGTTCTAAGGATAGTGGATGGGGATGAAAAACCAGCAATGGGCTATTTGTATGCTGCAATGAAAAGTGCAAAGTAAAAAATTGTTGAAAACTTTGCAGGAAAGGAAACAGAATATACTACCATCTTAAAAATTGTAGATCGTCGATGGGAGGTACAAATGTAGCGTCCCTTACATTTGGCTAGTTATTTTCTAAATCCAAAGTTTTACTTTGATGCTAAAGTTGGAAATGCAGGTGCAGCTGGAAAGATGGAAAGTTCTTTTTACACTTGTTTGCAAAGAATGGTGGCAAATCTTGATTTACAAGAAAAGATTGATGATCAGCTTCTTACATATTTGGAACCAAGAGGCACATTTGGCTTCTCCTTTGCTATAAAGTCACACCACAAAAAGCTTCCAAGTAAAAAGATATCTTTCATTCTTATTTTTATGTTTCTTATTTGTTTAACTTGTAAGATATTAACTCCATATTATGTTTTTAAGCCAACATAGCTGATCGGTGGACACAGTATAGTGGAGAGGCTCCGGACTTGAAGAGTTTTGCATTAAGGATTTTAGGCCTTTGTTGTAGCTCATCCGGTTGTGAAAGGAATTAGAGTACATTTGAATTTGTAAGGTTTCTAAAGTTGTATTGTGAATTACATGATCAACATTTAATAATTTGCTTTTCAATTAACAATCTTGTGTTTATATTTTTTTTCAATTTCATTCTAATAAGAGAAACCGCTTAGAACACAAGCGGTTGAATAATTTTGTATATGTTCAATACAATCATCGTCTTCATGAAAGATTCATAGCACGAAGAAAAGATCCTGAAAGATATGATCCTATTTGTTTTGATGACTTAGATTGGGGAAATGAGTGGATGGTAAGGGAAGATACAGATGTGGTTCATGAAGGGGAAGATCTGACATGGAAAGATGTAGATGATACTACAGGTGCTTCAGAGAGAAGGCCTCAAAGAGTAATTAGACAATCAAGTGCATCACGTTCGATAAGAGAGGAAGATAAGGACAGTGATGAAGAGCTTCCAAAAGATGCAGATGATGATAATGATGATGAAGGCGCATTATGGGAGGAGACACATGAGGAAGACAATACAAATGAAGAGGCTAATCCAAAAGATATTGAGAACCTTGAAAATTTTATGTTTGGATTTAAACTTTGAGTTGGTGAAGCTAGATTACTTTTGAACCTTTTGTCATTTAAAATTTATGTGATGTAGTTAAGTTTACTTTGTGACGCTAATGTTACATTTTAGTTGTTTGTTTTGATGTACGCTTAGTCTTTTTATGTTATTTTGTGTTTTATTTATTTTTATGCCTCACTACCTTAGTGCATTGTGTTGTGGTAACTTGGATTACTTAGTGTTTGTATTTTGCATATATTTTGAATAATACTTTGTAGATTTTTATAGAAGAAAAGAAGTTCAAAAAATATTTATATTAATTGGTAAGTCCATTTACTCTACTGTCTGAATTTATTCAAAATTTGTTATCAATCCATGTCATTTTTGCAATTAATATATGCCAATGTCATTAGATTTTATACATGTTGTGGTCATACAAATTTACTTTGCCTTCATACCCCGCCTTACCGCCTAGGCAAACGCCTTGTCGCCTAAGCAGAATTGGTACTCTGCAACGCCTTGGGTGCCTTGTCACCTTGACAACTATGATTTCAAGAAGAACATCCACTCTCAACATGGATAGAATACAAAGACGCTAAGGGGGAGTAGAGTTCAACCCGAATGACAGATCATGGGCCGAAGATGAGTT
This sequence comes from Cryptocoryne crispatula var. balansae, assembly GCA_036172225.1. Taxonomy (NCBI): domain Eukaryota; kingdom Viridiplantae; phylum Streptophyta; class Magnoliopsida; order Alismatales; family Araceae; genus Cryptocoryne; species Cryptocoryne crispatula. The sequence goes on from CM069927.1 coordinate 28,028,686, forward strand.
TGATAGCGTTATAGGTGAGAAGGAAAAAATTGCAAGACCAAAACACCTATGGGGTGTTTGGTTGCATGATAATGAATGTTTTTATTTTAATTTTTAAAAATTATAAGAAAACTTGTTAAAAGAGGTGTTTGGTAACCATGACAATTTTATGTTTTAAAAGTGATTTTCTTCTTAAACAAAAAAGAGGGTCTCACCTCTTTCTTTTTTCTTGTGGTCCCCCACTTTGTTTAGTCACGTGTGGTAGTTACTCTTTTTTGTAATCACATCCCTCCAAACATGATAATTTTATGTCATGAGTTGGTTCACTTTTTATTTTAATACAATTTTTTATCATGAAAGTGTATAAAAAATTATCATGCAACCAAACACCCCAATAGGTTCCTAGCACAACTCCAATTCTTGATCCATCCCAAACTACAACTACCTTTGAGCCATATATTGCTTCATCCACAACTCCAGCTCGACTTCCAGAACATTCTACCACCAAGAAGAGTCTTTCATTATTCAAGTATTGAAGAAAGCATACACATTAGGGTGCCAAAACACACAAGAATAAGAAACTAGCAAGAGAAAAAAAATTAAGTATAAAATGCCGACATCTTCTTGATACAAAGATTACTCAAGCCACTATTATAATATGATAATAAGGAAGAGTTTATTACACCTACACAACAACAAAGTGTGGGAGGTTCAAATGGAGGTTGAGATGGAGGCGTAGGTGAGGATGTCTCTAGCCACTCTACTAGTACTGCACCCACAAGTGTAGCAAATTTAAATGATTTGATTGATAAGAGGCATTCAAGCAGGCATTGGTATAAGATGAATGTCTTCGATGAGTATACAACAACATATTCAGAGCTTGTTTCAAACTGAGTTTTATTATCCATCCTCTCCACCTCCAACTAATGGTGGAGTACATGAATTTGGTTAGATGGTCCAATCATTATTTTCTTATGGTTATGGGTCAATCATAAATGATCAATCTCAATGAGAAATTCAGAAAGATGATGAGCAGGAGAAAGATTAAAAGGGGCAATTCCACAGTTGATGATGATTACACTGAAAGGGGTAATTTTCAATCCATTCCAAAATGACTTGCAATGTTGTACCATCTCCTTTTATTTCATAGAATGTATTGATGTTAGTTTGTATCCGGTTGTCTTTATGATAGACTCTCGTAGTTACATACCAATTTATTTTATTAATGTTAGTTTGTATGACATTATATGATAGATGGTTCAATTTATTATTTTCATTTTTTTTAAATTTTTCCTCATTTCTTTGATTATTTTACCAATTTTTCCTTACTTTTACGATTTTTTATGAACTAAAAATTTTGGTTAATCCAGACCGATTCTAGATCACCATTTGTTCTAGCAAATTGATCCAAATCAGACTAATTCAATTCGATCTATATCGGACTGGTGGGCACCAATTCCAATGCTGATTTCGATCCCGCAATCCTTTGACCCAAATGCAGATCCTATATTGTTTGGACCATGTGTCCAAGTAGAACCTGTAGACCATTGTCTTCCTTATCATCTTCCCCTCCGCCTTCATCAATAATGATTGTGAGATCGAGGTCAGATCAGTCCAGAATTAGCTGATCCAGCCCAGTTTAACATGATCCTGATGGACGTGTCTTCCTGGAGCTGGTATCCAAAAACTCTGACCAGTCAACCAGATCAAGGAGCCACCAATCCATACAGTCCTGCAAACCACACTGCTAAATTAGTAAATAGACGATAGAAGATGCGTAGACAACTTCATAGATGACCGTGTAATATCTAACAAGAGTCCTGTTAGGCAACACTTCCAAACAAGATTAAAGCAATTGCTCAGGCACTTCTAAAACAGGTTGTGGCAGTCAGATTAACTTCTGGGGCTCCTAACCTTAAGGATTGTCAACACACTTGTAAACCAAGGTCAATTTTTTCATAATCTTAATTTTTAAATGGTTATGTGCTAATATACTAATGACATTACAAAGCATGGCTTTATGCCTTGGTTATTGTAGCTACGCACATAAATGCCATTTATACATTATTAAACTTAAGAGACCCTCAATTACAAAAACGGTGAAGCGATGTAATTGTGAGACACTTAACAACAGGGGTAGCAGCATGGTCAAGGATGACAGCTGAACATCTATTTTTTTATTGTGGGAGCTCACTTTAGTCTGCTCTGTTGAAAGGGTGGAAGCTCCAATGGATGGAATCAGAGAATGCAATTTCAATCCTCCTCATTCGGCCAACTTTAAACCCTTGGAATTCGGAAACAAAACTCTGGGAACTCATAATGCTAGCAATGCTTTGGGCTATCTGGAGGACAAGAAAAAAAGGATTTTAGAAGACCATTTTGACCACCCAAAATCAATTCTCTTCTTGATGACTACCTCTGTCAAAGACTGCACGTTTGCTTGCCCTGGAAAGTACATGGAAGGGATGATTTTTAAAGATAATCTTTTACCATTTCAAAATTCCTTTTTGTAATTCCATTCGGCTTATATCACCTTGGTAGATGCAGCTGTCTCTTCTAGCTTCGTGTTTTATTCTGTTGCTGTAATTTAGTTGCAAATTAATAAGAAATTATGACCCATGGGTCATCATCAAAAAAAGCTGCATGGTCAAGGACTGAAAGACTGCATGAAGGTATCAAAATGGTAACGCAATCCATAATAAAATAGACTTAGCAGATCAAACTTGTACGCTCACTGTAGTCAAAATGTGCAACATGCTTTTCTAGAAAGAAAATGTGTAACAGAGCTATATCAGTAAGGAAGGCTGACTAGTTACAGAGAAAAAAAAAGGATCGGTCATCTAGATAATTACCTGATAATACCACCAGTCCGTACCGATATAACATCATACGCATAATCATGATGATATGCCCAGTAACTAAAGAACGCCCAGAGTAACTCAGCAACATTTTCTTTGTTTGCAGAACCAAAGTCACGAAGCTTTTCAACTTGGTCAAAGAACGTACATTTAATATCATCAATGGTCGCAAAATATGTTGCTTCCATTACCTGACAAAGAAACAGTGTGTTAGGGGGGTAAAATTGTAAAAGGAATCCAAAAACAAAGACAAAAAATAAGTACATACGAAATTTCTGATAAGAATGTAATCAGACATTTCCAGAAATCAAATTGCAACCAATTCTCCTCATGGATTGTCTGAGATATATTTTCATAATGATTTAAGGATCTAGCTCAGAATATGAGAAGTCAATTTCATGGTTGTCAAGACTGGAGAGTCAGAAAATGTCTGCATTTGACTGCCCCATAGGAAGAGTAATGAATATAGAGAAAGCGAGAGAAGTGGAATGGTAGCATGTTCAGGCAAAGCATTAGAAGGGTGAAGATAACTGGAGGGCTGTTGAGAAAAGGCTGGCTAGTGGTAGGTGGTGAACAAAGCTTTGCATGATAAACAGCTCGAGCTCGATGATTATTACCTATAGAGGCCACAAGATGGCATCACACTGAAACGTAGTGAGATGTTGAAAGCACATAGGAATAGGCCACAAAAGTTGGAGATGTATATCTCTGGAAAGATTAGATGGAGCTATCTAATCCTGAGCATGCTTGAAAGCAACATTGGATTAGATGGAGCCGAGTGACCAAAGTTCCATGATCACCTTTGTGTCTAGTCCAGAGAAGGTTGACAGGCTTCGTAGTTGTGCTATGTCATCTAAGAAAACTGGACAAGAGAAATGAAGAAAAGAAGCTACTCTCTATGAAGCAGTGTGCTTTTCTTTTCTTTTCTTATGAAGTGAACAATGACTAACACCACAATTCATTAAAGAGTGAAAAGAAAAAATGGCGTACAAAAGACAAACCTAAAAAAAACAAAACTGAAAGAAAAGAAAACAAACAGAAATACAACTAAAAAAACATAGTCGAAAACGTTCCCAAGCAGGAAAAGAGAAGAGACAATCAAATTCTCTTCTTTGCATGTTACAAGATAATGCCGAATGTATCCAATAGAGCTTCAGCAAATATCCACAATTGGCAAAAATCAAGCCAAAAAAATTGCTTATTCCTGGCCAACCAAATGTTCCACAGAAGAACTGGTAGCACCACATTCCAGATCAGAATTTTTTTGCTAAAACGTATTTAAGCTCTGCTATTGCGAAATAAAAGTTGTCGTATCTCTGAACATGGGCAAAAAGAAAACCAAGTTTCTGCAAACCACAACCCATGCTACATTAATAATGCCACATCTTAAAAATAAGCGATCATGATTGCAACAATTCTTATTGATGGAACTCTACAGCCAGATTAAATTAGCAATGTGGCCAATATGATCCAATGCAATTCCCAGTGACAGGTGCTTACTTCAAAATTGCTTATACCATTTAGTAGTCATTCCACCTTCATTTAAACATGCTTCAGACCAATCGGACAGACTGATGGGAACCGATTTAGAGTTTTAATTTTATTTACTGTTCAGTCCTTAGGATATGATTGTAAAAAGTTTTTTTAGTGGTCCTTTTGTAATTGAGTCTCTCTATAACGAAGAGTATGTTCTGTTGAAATCATTAGAGAATAAAGACTTGATTTTGGAATTTTTGGCACACTTTCATGTTGCCCGTCTATAAGAGGGACTCGGCCCCATTTCCCTTCCCTTTTCCTCCTTTTCTTGCAGCCTAAGGCATGGCCCGTTCTTCCTTCCCCTGTTCTTCTAAGTTCTAACCTCAGCCAAGAGGGCCACATCATCTTCTTCCTCCTCTCGTTCTTCTTCCTTTCCTCTTCTTCCTTCCCCTCACTGGCAGCTCCACGGCATCGGCACCCTCTTTGTCGTCATCATTGGCGATCAAACGAGCCGACGTGTCAACTGCATCATAGTGACTTCAGAAGCATTTGGCAATCCCGGACGTCTACGGAGTTGTGTAACTGGTTTTGTCATCTTCTTCCCCTATTCTAATCAAGTAGACGACGCTTGGACGATGACAACTGGCCTCAAAAGCTTCCAGCACTCTTCCAGAGTTTTCACGTAGCTTCCTATGAACAAAGAAAAAGTTCCGGCGATCCTCAGATCTGTGTTTGCACCACGACATCGTCATTGTTGTCTCGGCACTTAGCCTCTTCTGCTGCATCATCATTCTTCTCCATTTCCAGTTTCCCTGTTTCACCTCTTCATTCTTCATCACCAGCCTCAATTCCAGATCCTGCTGGCGTTGCCAATGCCTCTTTATGGTTCTGCAGATCTCTGTGGGATGGTCTCCTACAAAGACAAAGTCCAGCTCACTCCAGCCTTTTTTGAGAACTGTAGGCTTGCCGCTTAGGGAAGCACTATGGGCCATCCACAAATCCCCAGCCAGGGCCCTGCTTGCACATGCCGTCAGGTGTTTCTACAAGTTGTCATGAACCCGTTTGGAGGGGGCAACCACAGTCCACAATCACACAAGGGTGTCCATAAGCTACAAATCCCCAGCCAGGGCCCACTTACACATGCCATTAGGCATTTCTACAGGTCACCATGAACCCCATTCAGAGGTACTTTGGGTGCGCATGCCGACCATGCTCCACAATCATGCATGAATGTCTAGAAGTTTCCCACTGGGTCTCCTCACGCGTGCGCAGATGACAGTCGGGCAGCTACACATGACACATCTATCTGAAGCTGATGGGATTGTGCCACGCATCCTCCCGCTGGATTAAGAAGGGGTGGATATTGCTGAATAAATCAGTCTTTAGTCATTTTAAATTTCATTTTAGTTTTTCAGTCCAAAGTCACACAAAGGGTCACATTCTCTCACAACCATCTTTTGTGAAGGTGGCCATAAATAAGCAACATTTTATTGATAACTCAAATGAAAGAATACAAAGTAATCCAGAGCTGAAGAAAAAAAGAATGCAAAGTAGAGAAGGCCGTGGTGTGCCGGGTCGCCCATGGGCCAGACCGGGTCGAGCTACCCGGTCAGAATCTGAGCCAATTGGTCCAGCACCGAGCCGGTCATTGGCACTCCATGCTACCAACGACTGGGTCGTTGGCAGCAATGGGGGGCTCCTTGCTCCCCACTCCCCTTAAGGGCTATAAATAGCCCCTAGGGGGGAGCATTCTCACTCACCACCTTTAATTTATGTACTCTCCCTATGTCATTCGAGTTGAGTACATAGTATGGTACAAATATATATGATGATTATACTCGTCACTCTCTCAAACAATCATCTTAATAGGTTGATTGGATCGAAGTGTCCAATAATCCACATAACTCATTCCATGATGCTCTTGACCATATATAGGGAACCAAGAGTCTTGGAATGAATCATATCCATAATTGAAGACATCGTGAAATTGATTCTAGATTCCTCTCTAGCAAAGTGATAGAGAACTGGAGAAGGATCTAGTCGAGGTATGCAAAGTAGAAGAAAAGGTAAACAAATTATGACTGATCTTCTTGACATTGCAGATGTTGATACACTTAAAGAGGATGTTGAAGCCAAACATCCGAATGTAGTACCAAACTTTAGAGGATTCTTTTTTGAAGAGTAGTAGCGACGATGAAGTTGGACATGTGGGTGGCACCGTTTCACAAATTGAATAATATCCATAATTGAAGACATCGTGATATTGTCCTTCAGCTCGTTGGGTATGTTGAGCTCCTCCACATTGCGGCCTACACCATGATCCATATATTAGGTTGCATAGGAGTATTACTTTTCACCAATAAAGCATTCAGCCATTGTAAGAGCTCTCCCCATATCCTGAGACCTTTGTCTTCGTGAAACGGTGCCACCCACATGTCCAACTTCATCGTCGCTACTACTCTTCAAAAAAGGATCCTCTAAAGTTTGGTACTACATTCGGATGTTTGGCTCCAACATCCTTCTTTAAGTGTATCAACATCTGCAATGTCAAGAAGATGAGTCATAACCTGTTTACTTTTTCTTCTACTTTGCATACCTCGAATAGATCCTTCTCCAGTCCTCTATCACTTTGCTAGAGAGGAATCTAGAATTTTTCGACGAGAGGGACATCGTCAAGCACTCCTTTAACCCATTGTCAGTCTTCCGAGTTGAACTCTGGTTCTCCCATGCCTTCTCGATCGTTGACCCAAGCTTCCAACAAATTCTTCTCGTAGAATATTTCGTTCAAGTAGATGTCCTCTTCTGCAATTGTTAGCTCGATCTGTCATCATGAAGCTTGTGATATCCAACTTCTTTGTTCATCTAATTCTGCTTCATTATTTCCAAATTCTTCAACTTTAGCCTAATGTTATAGTGACACTACATGAGGTCTTCAAGTCTTCGAGATGTCAACATGTTCCTTTGCTTCATGTGAATCAAGTTGAATGTTGACCAATTTCTTTCACAGCCCAAAGTCAAAGTGGTTTGGCTTATAACCCTGATGGTTACATCCGCTAAATTTTCAATCATAGCCTGGTGCTTTACCATGGTCTATCCACTAATCAACTGTATAAATTCAATGTGTTAAATAATTATCGACTCAATTTAATTCACTACATGATAAATGTAAATACTATGTATTCAAACTTAGTAGCATCATTAGCTCATTCCACTCTATTAATTCTGAAGTGAAATACCTGCATTCTATAATCAAACATCTTATTGTATGCAATAATAGACATGTCGTCATCACTGAGCATTCGTCGAATGACACATTTTACATCATCAAGCAGCTCGTTCGTTGTCTTAAAATGTGAGTCATAGCAATACTGTGAGATAAGAAAGTAACTTATCTAGGAAATGATGTTAGTAAACAACTTATATATATATGTGAAATATACAAAAACTAAGTAAATAACTAAAGAAATATACATGTTGCATGTATCGATTGATGTAAGGTACGTTCCCACTAATGATTAATGATGTTCCACCACTTAGCGAAGTTGGACACCATCTTTGAGATTTCTTCCTTCACTCTCTCAATTGCATCGTTCAAGTATCACATGTCTACTTTCCTATCTCCATCAACTATCCCAAGTACCTTGACTATAGGTTAGACGATGTTTAAGATCTTCTTTACAACCTTCTAAGAGTCTCCACCTTTTATTGTCTCTTCTACTTTTCTCCATTTTCTCTTATTTAAAGGGCTACATCTAGCTATCTAACTAGCCCATCACGATGAGATTATCATCTAGGTTAGAGGTCTCCTCTGACTCAACAAGCTTTCTAACGAAATGTAGTGGGGGCGAACGGGTTACACCAGGCCGTAGTAACTCTCGGCCCTTGATATGTTCCCTCATTATGTTAAGGACAAAGTTATGGTCGTAAATAAAAGAGAAAATAAATAGGGCTAGCATAACTACCTTATTGATTTGAGGATCCTTTCATTCTCCAACATCAAGTCTAAAGAGTAGGTGGAACAAAGTGTTCAATACAACTTCGGTCTTTTGACCATCAACATCTGATTGGCCGATTTATATGCGGCCACGTTGTCTATAATTACCTGGACTACCCGGTCCTCTATTATCTCTTCAATAACTTCATCTATCAAATGGTAATGATACTCGGCATTCTTTACCTATCCCGATACATTGACTTACTTCCAAAAGACCGTACCAACTTGACAATATACTAGAAAATTGATCGTCGTCTTCTTAGTTATACTGTTAAGAATAAGACATCAAGTAATAACAAAAACATTTAAAAATGTGTTCCTACAAACAATTTTACTTACCAGTCCATCCATCAGTCATTAATGTGCAACCTTTTTCCTCCCAAATTCTTTCAAATGAACTCACATTTTTTTATATCTTGCACCTCCATAGAAAGATATACGTTGTAAATCTCTTTCGGGTTTGATCCGGGCACTCCGCTCCCAACGTGTGCGATTGTGTCAATCATGTTCTTGTAGTATGGTGCTCTCACAACATTTGCCGGTATATTGTGGTGGAAGAACCATCTTAACGTTGCTCAGCTAATTTTCTCCTTGCACAACTTAAGAGTATTCATTGTTGTTGTGATGGTGCTTTGATGTTGTTATGGTCTAGCGATAATGGGATCCACGGGACCCACTGTCAGTTCGTTGTATTGAAATGAGATCATGAATCTCATCCTCCGTTTGGTTGTTAAATCCTCTTCCACTTTCTTGTCCACTCTCACTTCCTGACTCTTGACCTATCGTTCGACCAGTGCGTCAATATAGGTCTTCGTCGGTAAAAGATCTTCAATTTGCTTCCATTGCTCGAAAGAAGTCATCTATTTAAAAAATATTTAAAAAATCAATGAACAGTAAAAAAGGTAACATACTATTTTTATGAGTAATACAATAGTACCATCATCGAAGTCCTGGTCTTGACGAATACTCGGGTGATCTTATCTAGTCCTGTAAATATATGTGGAATGTCACGCCAGTTGTGACAGTTCTTCCCGAACGGTCTCCTGATGTTGTTTGAAATTTTTCTTTACTTGTTTCATCGCTTATAGGTGTCTACAAAATTGAACTCTTACCTCTGATGGAATATGTGCAACGTGCAACATTGTCCTTTATCCCTACAAGATAAAATTTCAATCGATAAAATCACTAAATATAATTTTGTCACAATATTTACATTATACTTTTCTCTCCGCCATAGAAGAGTATATTGCAATGTGCCTAAGCCTGATCATTCTAGGTCGCACCAGAAGTTTGGGTGGTGTGGCTTGGAGAAGACCTTTTGAATTAAACTACATAAGTATGTAATTAAAACTAATTAGGATATTAATGAAGTAATTAATAAACTAATTAAGTAACTAATGAACTACTTAGTAAATTAATTATATAACTAATCAACTAACTAAGTATTAACTAATTAACTAAGTAAAACTAATGAAATAATAAAATAACTAATGAAGTAATTAACTAAGTAAACAAGAGAGCACAAAATTGAGAGCACAAAAATTAGAGCAAGAGAGCAATGAGTGAACAAGAGTGAAGTGAGAAAGAAGAGAGCCCTTTAGGGCGTTTTTGGGTTCCCCGAAGCCCCAAATAGATTTAATCATTTCTGCCAACAAAATGAACACTAAGCCTAATCGGGTCGCAGTTGGGAGGCAAACTGACCAAGTCGCAATCGGGCCGGTCAGGAGGCAAACCGACCAGGTCAACCCAATTTACCATGCCTGAAACAGCTCCTCATGCACATTTTTAACAAATTGAACATTCAGATAAGGAACCACAATGCCCAGAGAAATGACTCAATAATGCCATCATGCCTCACGGCCATCTGAAAACAAATTAGAAAAATATATGACCTTCAGCCACTTGGCGACAATCAAAGAGGTCGTACATGTACATCTATATATAGATTTCATCTCCAACTTCAGCAAATAAGACTTGGCCTTCCCTTATTTCAATCTAAAACCTGGTATCACCAAAGTAGTTACTTTTTAAAACAGTAATCCATTTTTGGATTCCAGCATCCACAACCATTTAAGGAGTTCATAATTCATCACCTCGTAGGGTATTAAATCTAATTATTCCTCTCTATTGTTACACACTTTCCATATTCCTAGGGTAATCCTTCCTTTCCTATGAACGCCTGCCACACCAAAAGAAAAAGGACCTCAAAGCCTCTATCTCAAACACAAAGTTTTAGGAACTTTGAAATGAACAGAAAATAAAGTCAAGGTGGACACAATAGTCTTGCATAGAATCCACCTTGCTCAGATGAAAGCAATTTACTCTTCCTACCATGATGCCTGGGTTACACTTTTGCTAATAGTGGGCTTCCAATCTAAGCATCTCCCTTTGCCGCCCGTTAGTGGCAAACAGAGGTAAGAGAGAGATTCCAATCAGCACCAAAATATCTGAGGAAAGATCAGTCTCTATATTTTCTAGGTTACCACCAAGGCACCAATTGGATCAAACGCCCTAGGCACCCGAGGTATTTTGAATATTTTAATATTATTTATTTTTAATAATGATATATGTGATACTAAATAATTAAGATAAATAAATAAAAAACATGTAAAAATAAAATAAAAACAATAATTTAACAATAATTTAATAATAAAAATCTAAGAACAAAAGAGGACTAATATGGATAACAAATATGACATCATTAAGTAACAAAAGTGACAATTAAACATAGCATAAACTACATAATGCATAAGCAAGTCAATTTCGAACACAACCATACTGGCATCATTCACTATGAATAACTATCAAAATCAAGATTGGTGAGAATCTCTTGATCATCATTACTGGTATCGTCCGAATCTTCATTAGAAAGACGAAATCTTTTGTAAGAAGACCTAGAAATTTGATGCGAATATGTTAAAACATAACATCAAAATTAGAACAAAAAAAAAACTCAACAACTTGAACCAAGGCATGTATTGTTTAAAATATGACCTTGTAACTGGACCCTCCTCTTTATCCATTCCTGCAGCAACTTCCACATCTCTCCATCTCAAATCTTCACCTTCATGGACAAGATATTAGTCTTCACTTGCAATCCACTCAATTGATTCATCAATGTCATCTAAGAATATTGGGTCTAGACCTGATTTCTCCAACCTTAGATGTTTTTCCCTAAGCTTTTGGTTGTATTGAACGAATACCAAATCATTCAACTTCTTTTGTAACTTCTTTTGTTCTAATCTATCTCTTTTTTGTATGAATCTGTATAACAATAAATAAAAATGAATATATTATTCTATAAATCAAACAAATGATATTAGATAAGTTTAAATGTCTTTGAATTAGAAAAGAATACTACATGTTCAAATGTGCTCCAATTACGTTCACAACTAGAGGCACTACATGTTAAGCTTAATATACGTATTGTCAACTTTTATAATTGGGGAGTTGTGCTTCCCCAATCTACTCACCAATTTGCTACAAAAGAACAAATGGCTATTAGACAACACTAGAATGATTTATTCAAGTTTAATAATAAATAACAAATCATCATACCCGAAGTTGATGTCTTTCGTAGCCTAATAGCCATGTCCCTGTCAAACATGCCTTGTGCCTCTCTATACAATGTCAATTGCCTGAAAATTTTTTCTTGGTTTTTATACAAAGGCACCAACTTCTCAATACAATCATACAACTCTCGATTAATTTCATTGTCACTCACAATATCAGGATTAGCATAGTGAAACTGGGAATTTAGATAATACCCGGCAACATGCAACGGACGATGTAGTTAAAAATCCCATCTTTTGTCAATGATATCCTAGATTGGGCCATTTTTATCTATTTTATCATCCAGTGCCTTTTTTATTCCTTCCTTAGCACGGTCCATGGATTCATACATATATCTCATTGCAAGCTTTTCACTATCAACTAGCCGCAACACAAGGACAAATGATTTGAATATCTTCAAAGCATAAGTCACTCATTTCCAAAATGTAGTCTTCAATACAATTTCACAACTATTCTTTCCTTCAACATTTTTTATTCCATCAAATGTTGTTACTTGTCCAATCCTGCGAGATGAACATACATCGCAAATCATCCTTGCATATGTTTAAACTATTCAAACTCAAATAGTTAGTTGTAAATCTAGTTATAGCAACACAAACAAGATTCTTATTATTTGTGTATTTCCTCATAAGTGTTAGAACCTTAGTGTGTCCATAAATAAAATTTGTGACGCATTTTGCATGTCGAAATGTGCATTTTATTAATGACAACTTCAAAATATCTTCAAGCATTAAATCAAGACAATGAGTAGCACACAATGTCCAAAACAAATGGCGGTGTGTGTCCATCAAATGCAACCAACAACCACATAGCTTACCTCATTGTCTGTAACAATCTGCAGGATATTTGAAGGACCAACTTCTTCCACAACCTTAATAAGAAGACCTGCTAATAGCCTGGCATCTTTTACCCCTGATGAAGCATCAACTGATCTCAGAAAAATTGTTCCAGTAGGAGTGTTCACTAAAAAGTTGATCAGTGATCTACCCCTTCTATCTGTCCATGCACAACCAAATCTCACCCAACTGCCTTTCTTCTTCTCCACCAACTAGTGGGTGGTCTCAATCTCCTTAGACAAAAGAGTCTCTCTGATTTCATGATAACTAAGTCCCTTCAAGCCCGGACCAAACTGATCAACTACCTATAGCATTGTTTGAAAGCTATTAAGACGGACAATGTTGAAAGAAATGCCCACTTGGTACATCCATCTAGCGATGTACTGAACACATCACTCTCTCTCCTCTTTCAAATGTTTATTGTCTTTTATTGATTTCCCCTTTGACTCCTTAGGAGGTGCGCAAAATTGATCCATGGGTCCTTTTATCCATGGAGAAAGAAATTGGAGTAAAGGGTCATCTATACTTTGTGAGACATCTATTGTTTTCCTTGCCCAAAGAGGTCCCTCCCTTTCATCTCTCTAATGTTCATTGCCTTCTCAACTCTCGTTCGTTTTGCTTGTCACATTCATCCCCAAGCCTGCAATGTGTTGCTTCAAACGATAAATGCCTCCTTTACAATTTTTTTGGCAACATTGACACCTCACAAGATCCCAATTCCGAGGATCTACTAAAATGCCATATTTCCATCTAACATCTTTAGATTTATGAGGCGCTCTTGCTATAGAACTAGAGGCTTCACTAGTATGGGAATAGGAGGTGGACTAATAGAACATGACCTTGATCCACGGTCTTCACGTGATTGAGACATGGTAAAATATAACCTAAAATGAATCAAATTATTAAAACAAAAGAATAAGGCAAAATGTTAAATATAGACTTCAAGAAATAAAAATGCTGTTAACAAAAATAAACACCTAACCAGATATGGACATGCTTAAAATAACCAAAAAATAAACAAAAAAATTAGCAATACCAATATATACTTGTTGTTTGAAGGTTGATAACTTTTGATTTCAATTTTGACCGTATGGTTCTTCATGAAAGAACAAGCTTGATATAAACATGAAACGAACAAAGCCAAATATTGGAACATATTTATAAATAATTAAATCAAAAAAATAAGAAAAAAACCAAGGCTAACTCACCTCTACATGGAGCCGCAGACAGCATCGACAGCAGGGACAGACGGCAGCAGTGTTGGCATCGTCAACAATGGCAGCAGTGGCGGATGGTGACATTGGCAGTGGTAGATGGTGGCGACGGCATCAGCCTTGGCGTCAAGAGCTTCAGACCGCAGCGTTGGGAGCTACAAACAGCGGTGTCGAGAGCAACGTCGGCAGTGGCAAGTAGCATCGATGGCAGCAACAGATGGTGTCGACAGTGTTGGCAGTGGCATCCGCTGGTGGCGGCGGCAGCGCCGGTGGGGGCGAACGGAACAGCCAAGGGTTCCATTCGTTGGGAGGGCTCAAGCGAGAGGAGGGAGGGAATGGAACGGGGGAGGGGGGTTTAAGTGAATAAGATCCCTTATCGGATCCTGGTAATCGAGACCGAGGCAGGTGAGGTACACCAAGTGCCCGAGGTACCGGAGGCATCCGCCTCAGGCAAAAACCGGCAGAGCGAGGCAGTTTTCAACCTCCTCGCCTCACCTCGCCTCACTGCCTACGCGGTTGAGGCGCTCACCTCTAACAACATAGTTACCAAGAGAAACACGTAGTCAGCATACTGGATAGTGAGTTTCAGCCATACAGATCTGGTCTTCTCCCATATTACGCTAAAAGTTTGACAAAATAATAAAAAAAAGCTAAAAGACAAAGAATGTCCTTGGCACAGATCTTTGAGATACAGAAAAAAAAACTTCATCATCAGTTTTGAACTGCTGATAGAAAAATATGCCTATGTAGCAGCATCTGACCTATCTGCATTTGTCATCAAAAGCCAACAGATAAAAAACCCCAATATAAACAATTCCCCAGTTATCCCAGTCTGTAAGTTTTTCCAAATTCAATTTTGTAGACTACATAGTTCCTTCTATTCCTCCTGTCAAAGAATGCTCTCAGACACTCGTGATTATCTAACATTAGTTTCTGTTTATGAAAACAGATTAGTTAGGGAGACAAATCTTGTTCGTAACAGTTTTGAGGATCACCATCAGTTTCAAAGTCCTTATAAATTATATTAAAACTGAATGATTGCCCCCTCTTTTTATAGGAACAAGAGTTAGGCAGAGTAGAGCCCAACATCTTGATGGATCCAGGGTTATCCTATAACACTTCAGTAACAGGCATGGTTTGTTGGATCAGCAAATCCCAATCAGGATAAACCATTCCTGGATTATAATTGGCACAAGCCAGTTGCCGATCTCGTAGTGTATGGCCAATGGCACGGTGAACTTAACCCACGGTGGACCTGGATCTGGTCGGATCAGCCAGAACCAGACAGGACCGGACAGGATTGGCTGATTATAATGGAACAACCAACATTGAGCTGATCCTAGCTTGGAATCAGCCCGAGTCAGAAATGTTCAACCTGACTCATATCTAGCCAGGCCAGGATTGGCCAAATCTTGGCTGATCCTTGGATTTTGCCGGATCACCCAACCAGTAGATTCCATGCAAACTTCTCCTCTCAAGTCTTCCGCACCAACTTAACATTACACAATAGAGAGAAAGCACTTTGCCTCTTCCCGTGGGGAACTCCCTTAACAGCACCCATTCACTGCTTACCAGTAATTCCAGAACCATCTCCATCCACCTCCAGCTATCCTTGGAGTTGATGTCCCAACTGAAGCCCCCACCCTGCTAGCTCTCCCACTTCTACTTTCTCACAATCTTTCTTGCTCCATTCAAGCCTTGCAACACACAGCTGTAACATCTCCCTTGCATGCTACCGTCAACTTTAGTTCCAGTGTAAGTGAGCCAGTTCACTGACACTGACTACTGGCCCCCTTCCATGACCCATCAATACCTGAGGAAGCCACCAGTCTCCTCCGCCACTCCCTTAAGATTACTAACCACCTTACACCACAGCACCCCAAACAACACTGCCACCACATATGCTCTGGTTGCCTGTGGATAATCACCATTTCCACTAACAACTTTCTACAAGCCCCACTGGCACTCCCCAAGGGCTAGTTCATTGATCTCTCATGTCCAATTCCCCCTCCCTCCCCCATTTCCATCAGCTGTCCACCGAGCAGCCCTCCAGACCACATACCAGAGCCACAAGATTCTTTTCCAAGCTGTCATAATAATTGTGTCTTCTCCACCTTCAGTAGAATCCCTTCTGCTACTGACGTAGCGTCCCCTCCTTCCATGGCCCTCCATCATAGCAGCCACAGAATGGGCCACATTATCTCCTCACCTCCCTCTGATCTAGCTTGACGCCATCCATCATCTGATTCTACCCAACCCTCATAGAAACACTGGAGAACACAACCATTTTGTCTTCAGCCAAGAATAGAGCACACCAGCAGTGCCAGATGAGCAGACACAGTCTGGATCCCATCTTTTTTGACTATGAAACCATCAGATGTCCCTCAACCAGCGGGGAAGACGCAGGGGTGGCGGCAGCGGTTGTTAGTGCTGAATTGATCCCAAAGGGGTCAGAACGGACTGGAATCACGTGATTATTGTGCTTGTGCTATTTGTTTTACATTTTTATATTTTCCAATTTTTTGAAGAACTGATCTGGATCACTTTTCCCCCTTGAATTAACTGATTTGCCCAATCCAATCCGGATCAAATCAGGAATGGCATTAACCGATCCCAGTCACAATTCCAATCTGGCCTTCCTCAGTTGATATTAAGTCAAAATCAGGATTGTCTCATTTTAAATTAAGCCACTATTCATGTTGCGTGGCTAGATAAATTAAATAATTTCAAGCAGGAAAAAGTGATTTAAGATATGATTCTGCAGTTATTCTTTGGACTAACTGGGTGAAAAGGAACAAGAGTAACTTCAATCAAAAGTTTCGCTCCTTTCATGACAAGTATGATACAAAGCTGGCTGAGGGCATCATATGGGGAGGACTTCAGCATTGTTGAATCAGTTTTTCATCTTCTTTCTCCTTATTGTCAACTGTCATCAAGTGTTTTTTGAATTTGGACATTGTCACTTTAGTTGGTCTCTTATCTCCAAGATAAAAATTGCTCTGTAACCCTTTATTTCAAGTAATACATAAACTGTAGACATTTCACGTTACCCTTAAGAAATATGCCTCACAAGAGATAGGCTTTTAAGCAGATGTACAAGAAACTTGGAACTAAAAAAAACAAAAAATATATTTATAAAATAGAATTGATGAGAGAGAAAATATCTCGAGAAATTAACCAAGTCAGTTGCATCAAAGATAAAAAGAAAAAAAAATTGGTCAAAAAATATGATATTAAGAATATTAAAATTTTATTTTTAGGCTCATTTTAATGACAACTTTGCTAAAAACAAATAAAATAGAAAAGGTAACAAATTTTAATTCAAATTATATTAGGAGAATTAAAGTTTCAAAAATTAAAGAAGTAATGAAGATCATGAAAACAAATAAAACGTGGTCAAAAAAATATTCTTATTAAAGTTTTTTTTATTTTGAAAATGGCTGATGCCAAAATTCTAGTAATGTATAAGAACTACAAAGAAAGAAAAAAATGGGGAAAACTCATCTACCAATATGGCAGACAAGTGATACAATTAAGAGAAAAAGTTTATGCACTAAATAAACTTGTCCTTGAATAATGCCTCTGAGAGGTCAGAGGTGTTGTCCAAAATAAGCCCATGACCAATCTTTCACAAGGTAACATCATGCTAAGAATCAATCTCAGATTGTCAAACTGATCTTCAAAGATTATCCTATTTCTAGAGCGCCAAATAGACCAAAGCATAGTGGATAGAGTAAGCTGCGGTAAGATAGGTTATGATGGCCAAGGATTCAATTGGGACCAAGCGAACAAAAAAGACATGGTACTAGCAAGTAGGGGTGGCAATGGACCGGGCCGGCCCATGGGTTCATGGACTAAACCAGCCGTGGGCCATTATACAGGCCAAAGGTTTTGGCCAGTGGACTTTAACCGGGCCGATATACAGGCCAAAGCGGGCCGAACCTTTTATCATAACTTAATTAAAAATATTACTTTTACTTATTGAAATATATTTTAATTAAGTTATTATCAATTTCATAATGTTATCTAAAATAATTAAATTTATTATATTTGATAATTATATATTTATAAAATAAAAAGTTGGGCCCAGCCTGGCTAAGATGGCCAGATACAATTTGAACTAGGTCACAAGTGGGCCGACTTCGAGCTGGGCTGGGCCCGACCAATTGACACCCTTGCTAGCAAGCTCCATCCATAAAATCTCCATGCATTTAAACATAACTCTTCATATGAAATTGATCAATCCATAGTAATTGAATAGACAATCCAAAGTTTCTGCCTTACAACCACAAAAAACACAAGTCGTAGAGGCTAGGGGAAAGATCATTTGAAGATGACACATAGTCGAAAGCCTCTGCTTACCAATCTTCTAAAGATAGAGTTTAATCTTGAAAGGATACAAAAAGAACTAGACAGCCTTGTGCTATGAAACCTCCATACCATCTGAAGTCAATCTTCTCAAAGCAAAATCAACTTCTTTCAGGGTAACCAAACAATTTTGTCTTCCTTATCCTCATTGTGTATGTGATCTTCAAGAAGCTCTAGTAAAGAAGATAGGTCAACAATTTCCTATTCCTTCAAATTTCTCCTAAAAGATAAGCATCATTTCAAACTAGCATCCCAGTGGTGTCAGACCAAGCCATGAAGATTTTTACTTAAACTAATAAGAGTGGGGAACATAGTGGCCAATGGGACATGCCCAATCTAGTGATTCTCCCAAAAAAAAGTTATCTTGTCATCTCCCACTTCAAAAAATGAAAAATGAAAAAAATACCAATTAAAAAGAATACCTATCCAGATGCTAGAAATTCTGCCCATGTTTATGAAATCTCTGATCCACAGATCATTATCCCCCAAGCCATATTTAGAGAAAACAATTTTGACCCAGAAAGCACTTCTATTATTATTTAATTTACAAAGTAATTTAGAAAGAAGAGCTTTGTTAATAGCCTCCAAGGGTGCCAGACCCGCACCACCTTCTACAATCGGCCTGTAGACATGATCCCATTTGATAAGGTGCAAATCCTTCCTTCCCATTGTTGCTACCATGTCAGAAGAATCTAGCACTGATACTGTCCAACTTGATACCAATCCCCTTCAGAATTTTAAGGATAGATAAGAAATACAAAGGGATACTATGCAACATGGTTTTAGGTAACACTCATCTCTCACCAGCAGAGAGCATTCTACTCCAACTTTGAAGCTTTATTTCCATCTTCTAAATGACACATTGTCAATCCCTGCCTTTAGTCACCCTATCCAACAAAGGGTAAACCAAGATATTTTATGGGTAACAAGAACCATGGCATATCAAAAATATCATGCAAGTAGCTCTGATGTTCTTCTCTCATGCTGATGCCAATGAGTTCACATTTTTCCTTATTAATTTTCAACCCAGTAACTACTGTAACAGAAATAACGTAATCCTTAAGTGAATACATTTCCCATTGCTCCCTGAAGAGAATAGCAGTGTCAATGCCAAACAGAAGGTGAGTAATGTGTTCCCCATTGTTCCCGTCTTTAATGCCTTCAGTCAAACCAACATGCTCTGCATTAACCCACATAATACTAAGGATTTGACCAACCAGAACAAAAAGTAGAGAAGAAATCGGATCCCCTTGTCTGAGCCCACACAAAGCAGAAAAGAGGCCATAATTTTTCCAATTAATGTCAACTGAAAACCTGGCAGCGCTGACACACTTTAATTCATTTAATCTACTTATCTTTAAAGCCTAATAGCTGCATTATTCTAAATAAGTGAAACCGCCTTACTTTGTCATAAAGTTTTTCAAAATCCAATTTCAAAAGAATACACTGTGTCTAAGTCTCTGATCATGTATACATTCATGGGACACCATATAAATGTTCAGAATAAAGCTCCCATAGATAAAAACATACTCAGAAGAATTGGTCAACCTATCAATGTATTTGCGAAGTCTGGATGCTAGGACTTTAGTAATAATTTTGTAACTTCAGTTGAGAAGATTAATAGACCTCAGGTCATTTATGTTTTCAACAAGCTCCTTCGGCAGAAAGACTAAGATGGTCAAATTGACCAATTTGATGCATCCAAGGTCAACTTCAAATTCTCTGACGAAGGCCATAAAATCCTCTTTAAAAATGTTTAAGTAATGAATATAGAAACCAACAGAAAACCCATCTAGACTAGAAGCTTTAAATGGGTCCATAGTCTTGATGACATCAAATATCTCCTGAACAGAAATATCACAAACTAAAGCCTCAATTTTTTCTGCAGCAAGGGTCCCAGAAAAAAATCATCTCTAAAGAGATTTTTTTATAAAACTCAGCTGCATACATTCCTATCTGGTCAGCCCCATCACAATCAATGGCATTGACTTTCAAATTCCGTAAAATATTCCCTCTCTTTATGAATGAAACCCAAGCATGAAAGAACCTGGTGTTTTTGTCACCCTCTTACAGCCATGTCTCCTTCAATCTCTATTTCTACTTGATATCTTCCATGTAGCATCATTCTTTGTAGTTCCTCTTGACTAAAATTCCACTCCTCTTTTTGATTGTCCTTAATCATTCCTTTGTCATTCAAAAGTTCAAAATGGTCAATTTTAGATATCCAGTCCTCTCGAGTTTTGGATGAAGGCTTGAAAGAAGTCATCTCTCATTTCTTCAGACAGACCTTAACCATTTCAACTTACAAACAAGTGATTGTGTAGCTGAAGATGATGTCGTCCTCTGATCATTCCACCATTCCTTGATCAAGATACGAAGTTTCAAATCTCTACAACAAGCAAGCTTAAAACGGAATTTCATGCTTCAAAGATAGACATTTCCTGTGTCCAACTGCTCTACCCTAGCCTCTCCCCAAGCTTTAGGACTACACTGAAGTCATCACAAATACACCAAGCTTCAACGATGGAATTGCAACTAACACCCTTCATATCGGAAAAAAAAATAAGGCCATACATTTTGCATAAGAACAAGTATTTGTTCTCTCCTATACTGAATTTAAGGACATGAATATGTTTGTCTTTAAAATTACCAATTGCAATGTAAATGTTCTCATCTCACATGACAGCCAAACCACCACTTTTTCCAATAGCAGGCACAAAAGAGAACCAGGACAATCTACCAACTTTCATTACATTCAAGTCTCAATTATCAAAACCAGATTTCGACTCCTGCAAAAGAATAATGTCCAATTTCCATAGAGCAATAATACTATGAAGTTCTCTCATCTCCTCCTTCCCATAATCCCTCTAGAATTCCACAATATAAGACTGATCATTAATATCAAGGATTGCCATCTCAAATCACAACTTCATCTTGGAAGGGTGAAAAGGAAGAGATCTCATAAGGTTTTCCAAAAAAATGTTGGGACATTGAATCTCAGATTTTAATTACATAGGGTACACATAGTCTAACAATATAAATAAAAAAACTAAAAATAAGCCCACAGATTGATTTTTATGAAGTTTACGGTCCGATTCGACCTATTTTGGGTCTACTTGGTGCCATAATCCAATGACAAAGTGGTGCCACCGCCACGACAACTTTGTCTGCATCTTCCCTAACCCTATCTGACGAGTAAGGAGTTGGACTCGGTACAAGTAATTGAAATCACCCAATCCTGTGATATTGGGTACCAGGGCCTGATATTGCAAGTGACTGGATCAAGCTCGTATTGTGTCTTGGACCCAGTACGATCAGGTGCGGAAGAGATGCGGCAGAGCCACTCGGTGCAATTTACATGCTTGAAGATTTTGTGGGGAGGGATTCAAGTGCCTAGGTGGAAATCTCTTTGGTTTGTTGTCCTACCTCTCAAAATCCAATTGGTCATGTAGAAGATTTGTAGAGGAAAACTTCCAAGTTCCAACCAAAGCCTACTTACATCATATCCTCAAGAATAGCTCGGTGGAGTGTGTCACATGTGGGGTCCATACTAAAGATATTGATTCATGCGATGTAGTATCATTAATTATGTTTGTTCGGTGTGCTTCAAAAGTTAGAAACTACACTGTAGAACCTTGCTTCAACCATTTATCTTATTCAATAATGAAATTTCAACAGTCCTTCCTGGAGTAGCCATCCTTCATTGTAGAGACTTTCATTACCTGCTAGCATTGGTCCATCTAGTTTGTGCAGAACCAAATAATTCTTGGAGATCAATTCCTTAGCCCTTCTCCATTCCCTTGCATGCCACCGCTTTGGTCAAGGACTAGTGTTTTGCCTACTCTGGAGCACCGCCAGATCCAACTTTTTTTATGATAAGTGGTGGGCTTGGAAGAGATTATGTTTGTAGCCTTCAAATTGTATGAGTTGCTTGGACTGCATCCCACATCTGCTACCAGCTTGGTAGCTTGGGGGGCAAATGAGTGGTGCCTTGGTTTATGTTGTTTTTTCTTCCCTTCTTGTACTCATTTTCATCAATATTAACAAATTCTGACTTTGTCACATTCAAAAAAAAATCCATAAAATTTTCTATGAAGAACTTATTATTCTAAGAATTTATTCTCATTCTTCTTTCAATCTTTTCCTTATTAAATTGCTTCTTATAATAATGTCTATTTGACTTTAAATTTGTCTTAAAATGTCTTGCTCCACTTTATAAACTAGCTTCTTTACTCGTACTCATCTTCGATGTGAGAACCATTTTGCTTATTTAACCTCACATTTGGGTGTTAACATGGCGCATCACATGGGGAATAACTTTCACCATCGTTGTTTCTAATTACAGTAGAATTTAGGTACAACACATCATGAGAAGATAATGTTCCAAAAGTTTATATCATTTAATCCTTATGATGAGATGTAACAATATTTTTATGTTAACAGAGGGTGTTCTATAGAGAAAGTAGATCTCAAGCGGAGATAGGAAATCATAAAAACAGATGTCTCCAGTTATATAGATCCTGGGATAGACCAAGGGACACTGTCTTCCGGAATTCAGAGGGGGCAATCACACTGTCATCTTGGACACCAAACTTTGCATATAGTCATCAAAGTCTGCAATATGTGTAGCAATAGGTCAATTTCTCAGGGTGAGATTTTTCCACAATCAACAAGATGTTGGCGGCAGGTTGACTTCGCTTTCATCTCATCCCAATTTTGAATCAACTATTGGGAGGCAACAACGTATGTAGCATACATCTAATTGACCTAATTCAATGAGGATTCGATACACTCCACACCAAGGATTGCCATTTGCATCTAAATTTTATCTCGAGAAAACTGAAGAGAAGAGATCTTAGAGAGATCTCAAAAAAGTCTCAGAAAATTGGAACTTGAAAATGTCAATCAAAGTGCATGTTTAAGTGTAAAATGTCACGTAATGTCTTCAAAAATTGAACTCATATTAAACATCAAAATAAATTGACAAAAAATTAAACGCAAAATACAAAGATAGTAAACTATTGTTGGCCGGAGACATATACAGGATTTCATGTTTGACATAAGTTTCATCTTAAATAGTATGGAGCAAGGAAGGCAGGGTCGGGGGTCGGCCCGGGGTCGGTCGGCCCCAAAACCGACCTAGTCGGACGGGGTCGCGACCCCGGGTCGGACAGGGTCGGATGGGGTCGGATTTTAAATATTTTATTATAAAAAATTATATAAAAATAAGAAACAAATAGAAATAATAATTTTATGTCATATATTTATGTATACATAAATATAATTATATTTTTTATATTATAAATGAATATGAGTGTTTATCTATGTATACAAGTAGATATGACTTTTTTGTGATTATGTTGTATTAATATATGTTGGGAAAGAGTTAATCTTAAGTGAGAAGATAAAGATACTTAACAAATAAATTTATAATTTTTAAGATGTATCATATATTTATAATTATAAATTTTAAACATACATAATAATATAAATACTAGTAAAATATTATTGTACAATTAATAAATGGGACACTCAAAAAATAAGTGTTCTTGACAAATTTGATGATGTGTGTGAAAGAGAAGAGAGTTAAAATAGATCTTTATAAAATTTGAGTATATAACACGTATTTTATGATTAAAATTCTTATATACATGTGATGGTATAAGTGATAGTGAAGTATTGTTATACTATTATTAAATGCGGTGCAGAGTAGTCGCGGATCGCAGTTATAAATACTATTTATTAAATGCGGTGCAGTTATAATAAATTCTATTATTTTTTTAATAGTGGTAATGGGGAGGGGGAAGAAAAAAATTTAAGTATATAATAATAGTAAAAAAAATTGAAGTAAGCCGGGTCGCCCCGAGGTCCGACCGGGTCGCCGGGTCGCGCGACCCCCTGTCGGGCCGACCCGACGAACCATGGTATGGAGAGAAGATTGGTAACATATCAAGTCCATTGTACATATATAGTTATAGAAATATTAAGTTATAACATTTCATTAAACAATAATGTCTAGATGTATTGTTGGATGGATTCCATAAAAAAAAAATTAATATATGATGCAAACTTAACAAGGTCATCTCAATAAAATAATAATAGAAAATATAATGAGAGAGAATATATATGACATCGGTAGTTTATCCAATATGGAGACAAGAAGTTAGGATAGTAATAGGTGGAGAACATTAAGGGACTAGAGATACTATATAGATATTCTTCAACAATCTCATTTCTTAGATGCATGGAAAGAAACAAATTATTGGGAGACCTCGAAAAATTCTTGGGAGATCACGCTCCATGATTATTATATAACAATATCCTTACCTACCTTCCCCCCCTCTTATCAGGCACAATCTCATTGCCATAAAGATAATTTCTTTCTCTAATACCAACTTTCTAGTTCCTGCCTTCTTACTTTGAATAATAGCCTCAGGACCCGAAATGTCTTGTTCAAGTTTAAAAAAAATTTCTTTGACCACTTACTCACATCCCAAAAAGCTCAAACCTACTATATTACCCACAAAGAAGATTGTCTCATCTGAGATAAGCCAAGCTCCTCAACTTCTTCAGCCCAAGATGTATGTATACCATTCATCATGACCTGTTACAAAAATATTACCTGGGTCACATCCATAGCATTAGGCATGTTAGAAGTAACAACACCAAAACTAGAGACAAGAACATCCTTGGTCAATGGTTGAACCACATGGACGATCCCACTGGGAGCACCCTACCACATCACCTATTTTTTGGGGTGGAATGGTTAAGTTGCCTTTTTAACAAAATCTTAATATAAAAACGATGCAAAATGAACGGAGGAAGAGTATCATCATACATATTTTTAAAAAATTGAGATAAAAAAGATTATGCAAATTACAAAGGGATAAACTCATGAGTGATAATATGAAATTATATGAGAGAGTTATTGAGTAAAGATTACGAAATTGTACAGATATTTCAGTTAATCAATTTGGATTTATGCCTAGTTGATCTTCAATTGAAGATATTCTTCTTATTCAAAGTTTGACAGAGAAATATCAAGGTAAGAAAAATTATTTACACATAGTGTTTAATAACTTGTAAAAGGCCTATGATAGAGGACCAATAAAGATTTTATGGTAAATGTTAAAGCAAAAAATGATATCAATAAAGTATATACAAGTGATAAAAGATATGTATGGTGAAACAACCACTAATATATGTACAATTAAAAAATAAACAAAAGATTTTTCAATTTAAATTGGCTTACATCAAAAGTCTTCAATAAATCTTTATCTTTTTGCATTAGTTATAAATTAACAAAAACTATACAAGATGACATATCTTGATGTATAATGTTTGCTAACAATATCGTATTGATAGATGAGACACAAAGAGTGAATAAGAAATTAAAACTATGAAAGAATACTTTAAAGACTAAAGGTTTCAAGATAACTAGAATTAAAAAAAATATATGCATTGTAAATTTAATAAAAAAACAAAGATAAGAATGTGAGGGTATTAGTTTGGATGGGATAATATTATTTCAAAGAACTCATTTCAAGTAACTTAGATTAATTATTCAAAAAGATGAAGAATGTGATGAAAATTGTAATCATATAATTAAAATAAAGTGAAGATTACCCATAAGCGTACAATGAAATCCTAAAATTTCATTAAAGTTGAAAGAAAAATTTTATCATACAACAATAAGACTCACAATGTTGTGTGGTAGCGAATGTTACACAATAAAAGAAAAACATGTTTTTAAAATAAGTGTTGTTGAAATAAAAATGTTAAGATAAATAAGTGGTCATATTAGATTAGATAGAATAAAAAATAAATATATTAGAGAAAACGTAAGAGTAACGACAATTATAGACAAATTGAAAAATAAGAGATTAGAATAGTTCGGACATATTAAATATAAAACTAAGAAGGCTCAAGATAAAAAGTAGAAGATATTTAAGTAACAAAGACAAAAAATGATGTGATGGACCTAAGTTAACTTAGAAGAGAGTAATTCACTATGATTTCAATGATTTAAAAATCTCTTAAGAAGTAACTACCGAGACTGACAGGAATGGAGAAAGAGAATCTGACCCCAAAAAATTTAGAGCTAAACACTAGGGTTGAGTTGAGTTGAGATTCTTTACCTGTAAAAGTACACAAACCATGAATTACAAAATAGGCCGATTCGCATTGGAATTGGTCAATTCTCATAACAGATCAAACCCCTCTGATCCGAATTTTGTCCTAGAGTACCAATCCAACCTGATCTCCACCAAAATCAATAGAATTTTATCGAATCGTATCGTCTAGGATCGGGAATAGAATTGGAAAGGACTGCCAAGCTACTTATCACCGCTGCGGCATCCCCCCAAGTAAGTTATACTCACAGATTGGCCATATCAGGTCCAAGGGGACCCAATATGGCCGGATGCAAGGATTTCCGAATCGGAATCGGAATCGGAATCGGTTGGGACCGATTCCGATTCCGATTCCCAGAATCGGCCGGAATCGGCCGATTCCTGGGAAGGGAATCGATTCCGGAATCGGTCGGAATCGGTTTTTTTTTTTGGATTTATTTTTTCGTCAAAAAAATTCAAAAAATTCAGAAAAAATTCTAAAAAAATAGGAAATGAGTTAGAAAAATTTTAAAAAATCACCAATGCATGATATCCATAAAACCACATCATACAAATACTAATGAACACCAATCAAGACTTAAGACTCGAAAGTTAAGTACATATTCCAATTCCATTTATTCAAATATCAAAGAGTCGATACATCATCAAAAAAAAAAAATTACATCATATCAATCTACTACCAATATCTAGGATAAAGATGTGGGTCGTCCTCCTCTCCCTGCCGCCGCGACGCTCCTCCCTCGCGCTCGCCCGATCGTCCCGGGACCATATCCATATGAAAATAATGCCGATGCCATGCCATCAAGGTCGACGTGGATCGGACCGCGGGACGACCGGGACGTAAGCAGAGGACGGTGGAGTCGCGGTGTAATCCACCGCCGGTCAACCTCGGCCAAATGTCGGATACTATGGCTCCATAATATAAGACCGCGGTGTTCCGTCATCCGGGGCCGTGTAATACGCGCTTTCGAAACCGCGAATCGGGGGTGACCAAACCGTCGCCGATGGTCGCGCGCCGGTATACACTCGTCATCATCACCGAGAGCGAGAAGGAGCTCGCGCATCGTCATCTCGGCCGACAGACGCCCGACCTCTAACTTCCTTCTCTTTACCTCTTCAGCCCATCTCTCGAACTACCGTAAAGTCCTAACCCAAAGTTTTTTTCAACTTTTGCAAATCCTCCCATTCTCCGGTGCGTCACCTTTGTTTTCGTTCTCCCGACCGCGAACGGGCCGGGTACGCCGCCGGGACGCAGACCAGAGTCTGAGCTTAGCCGGGGCGACAGGTGGTCTGCCCCATAGCCGCTGTGCGAAGAAGGCCCGCTCGAGTCGCGGTAGTAGACGGAGGGTGGAGCCGAGCATCCTCTCGCTTCAACACCATCCAACTCTCCTTCGCCTACGCACGGTCATCGGGATCAAACCCGCGCGATCCCCCGGCTTCCTCTCTCTATCCAGAGGCAAGTGCACGCTCCTCCCGGAAAACTGTCCACGTCCACCTCCTCGGTGGTGGTGTGGCGAGGAATGACTCGCTCGTACGGGCCACCTCGCGAACCGTGCAAATCGCTCCTCGCCGATCTTCTCGCCGATCTCGATGTTCTTTACGCGCTGTACCTCACGTTGCCATAACGACGGTACACTCGCTTCTCCAGCCCGTCGAGGTCAACCTCGTTCCTCCTTTCGTACGTATCGGTCAATGCACCAGCCTCTCACAAAGGGGGAGGAACCGGGTGCTCCGGCTCGAATCCCGATACCAATGGCCGCAAGTGGATTCCATCCACTCCGGTGTTCACCCGAGTCCACCACTCACCGCAAGAAAAACACAAGAGAAAAAGGAAAACACCAAATTTCCATCATCAAGAATAACTTGTATTTAAAAAGAAAAGAAATCAAGCCATCAAACTATTACTATACCAGGTGACGACACTTTGTCAACCGAATATTTCAGTGTCAAAGATCCGAGTATACACCACCTCATCCCGTACTTCAGATCCGAAACATTTAAATAAAAAATTTACCGCCTGCACGCTAAATGCTAGTCCAAGGTATTTAATGAACTCTAACTTACTTTATCTCGCCCTCTATCTCGTCTCGCCGAGATCGGCATTGTACTGCCGATAATCGCATGTACCCCGCATCACCTCGTTGTCGTTCACCACCGTCCTCCATATTGGATGCGGGGGTTCAAAAAGTATCCCGCAAGATTTTATTAATTAACATCGCATATAAGATAATTATACATCAAAAATAATTTAAGAACCAGTTACTGCAACACGGACATCGCGTGCAAGGTCTGTCCCATCGGTCATCAATGATTTTCCACCACTTTTTCAGAACCTTCCTGGATTTTTTCTTTAATTTTCAGCTTTGCCCCCCATAAGATCATACAAAGGCGCTTCATCCGGTCCCCCGTCATTCGAGTCTACCAACCTCAAGACAACTACCGTTATCAATGATCGCCAAATAGTAGGCAATCCTCTCCCAAAACCTCTTCGTCGGATTCCGCTTCTCGACGACAAGAATTTCCAATCGCTTCTTACGCAGTTTGTCCACCATATAGTTGTAATACTCCTCGCATCAGCGCGAACCTAACCAATGCAAATCCGGTGTAAACTCTCCAAGCAATGAAGTTCGGCGCAAATCGTGCTCGGACCGGGACCGACAAGATCGCGCCCTCCCCGCGCGAGATCTCACGATACGTAGTGAGGCGGGGATGCGAATAAATAAAGGAACCGATGGTCTCCGCGCCGCCCGACAAGTGTAGATACACCCTCCTCCTTGCCTATATCCTCTAAAATGAGATCTATGGAACGCGTCGCACAGGCACCCGTAAGACGCGTCTCCTCTTCTCCATCAACTTCCTCCCGCCCGCCTTATACGATGGTTCGTTGTCAGCGACAACCTCGAACCACATTCTCCTCCCCCATCTCCTCCACCACTCCATCCATCGTAGAAAAATGAAGTCGGCATTTTTAATCTTCCCACATCTACCGACTTCAAGAATGTAGTCCCTCGGTAATGCGCACACCAAGAAGTTTATCATACTCTTCGGTGATACCGTCCACCCATCACACGTACGTGCAACCCCTCTCCTTACACACCAACTTCGAACCCGTCCATCCACTCCCCTCAACTCCCTGACTCCTCCTCATCCGTGCCGCCGTATACGTGTCCGTCGCCCGGCTCAAACCCGGCCCGCCTCACCCACGCATCCACCATCGTCCGGAAGTAGGGGCTGGTGGCCGCACGTGTCAGATGCCTACATCAAGTTAAAAACACGGGATCGGGGGTAAATTTAAGTTTTAGTAAACGAAACAGCATAATGTCAAATTTAATTTAAAAAGTGATACACGTACGTAAAAACCACTTGACAATGTGGCGAACGGCTCTCTTTGGCAGCTGCCTCGTAGCCTTCACCCCTTTCATCGCTCGCTTTATCCCCATCTCGCCCAAAGACTCGTTTCCCAAATAAATACCGTCACTGCGTGTAAATCGAGCGGCCTGGGGAAGGAACGGCGGGCAGGCCCCGTCTCGGGTCGCTCTCGGTCCCGAGTAGGGCGAGCCGATGCCGATCGGCCCAAAGCCGGGTCAACCTCCCCGACCCGCACCCTCCTCGCTCCCCCTCCTCCCCGTCCTCCTCCTCCCTCGCCCGATGCACGCTTGCTGGGCCGCGGCAAGACGTCCCCGCCCCGAGTCCGTGGACTCGTCCTCGCTCTCCGGCTCCGCCGAGCCGCCGCCTTCCCTCGCCTTCCTTTCGGGAGGTAGGCAAATCGCGGCCCCTCCTCCTCTCGAGTAGCTCGTCCCGCAACTCCTCCCTCTCGCTCGATCCGAATGCCCCGTCGAGAGGCTCTACCACCGTCATGTATCCTCTCATCTCCTCACTCTTCTCCCCGGCACCTGTCGCTTTCTTTACATTCCCACCCGTTCCCGCAATATGTTGTTTCACCGAACACCCCCCCCCCCGTTCATCTCCTTCCCGCACCACTCGCACCGCACCCTCTTTCCCGACTAGGTCTACCATACGCCCGTGTTCCCAACCCACGTCTAAGCACGCCGCTTGATCGGCCATTGCTTATATCTCGCAAAAATTGTAAACAATGCACTAAAATTGATTAGATAACATAAAAATGATTTTACGCTGTTCGTGCTGCAGACAACCCAAGTAACACACCATTCGGTATGTTTAAAGTGGTTACGTAGTTGCCTCGGAAATCGTCGCAAAATAACGCACGGGATATCCGGAATTTTTCCCGTGCAAAATGAACTTAAACGGATAGTTTAAAACTTGGACGGACTAATTCGGTCGGAATCACAAGGTTTAACGACGCCGACTCGTTCGAAACGCGTAAGAATGGACGTACGAAGTGTTCGCGAAGAAATCTTACCAAAAACCGGTCAAAGATCGAAGAAGACGTCGATTCAAGGCGGATCGGAGCTTCTGGGATCGGCTGGAATCGGTCAAGGAATCGGTCCGAATCGCCGAATCGCCGAATCGCCCAGCAATCGCCGAATCGCCGGACGTCGAATCGCTCCCGATCGACGGATCGCCGAATCGCTCGATCGACGCCTCGGATCGCCGGATCGATGCCGAATCGCCGAGGAATCGCCGCGAATCGCCGAATGAGCCCTACCGCCGGCGGGATCGAAGGAATCGATCACAGCAGCCGATTCCGGCCCTTTTAGGGCCGGAATCGGTTCGATTCCCGGTCCAGAATCGAACCGGGAATCGAACCGGGGCCGGTTCAACCGGTCTTCCATCGGAATCGGTCGGATCGACCGATTCCACAACGAATCGGTCGGAATCGGATCGATTCCGACCGATTCCAGTCGATTCTTACCGATTCCGCGGAATTATTCCCGGAATCGGTCCTTCCGCCAGGAATCGGATCGGTATCCTCCGGAATCGGTCGGAATCGGTCCGATTCCGACGATTCCGTAATCTATGGCCGGATGTCACCAGATCCCAGGGTCATGGGTCCTGAGCAGGAAGATACCGCAGTGGCATGACAGTCTTATATGACAATCAGATTTAAAGTCATATTTTGTGTAAGGTTTTTTAAGGAACTGATCCAGATTAATTTAGGATCAATTTTTCTCCCAAAAAAAAGTCAAGTATCCAATATGGTCCGATTTAGATCATAATTGGAACCCACTGATCTAGATCCTGATTCTAATCCCGCGATCCTTGACACAAATATTGACAAGGAGAATAAAAGGTAAAACCTCAGGAGCCCACCCAGAGGCTAAAGGGAGCAAACTGCAAAAGAAAGACATAATGTAAATCTGGTTCACAAGTTTAGGGTTTTGTTTTGATAGCTGTGAACCCCAAAAGAAATGCTGGAAAAAAAGGTGTGCAAAAAGGGATAGGGTCATGAGTAAGGTGTCAATGATTTTTTAGTCAAATTCATCATTACCTCATAAAGCTAGAATTCTAGATCAAAAAAATACACAAAGAAATTCTAGACAACTTAACTACATGTCAGCTAGCTCTTGTATCAGCATAGCAAAAAGCTTTTACAACTAACAACAATATTTAGCTAACCAAAACTATATTAAGACACATATTGAACATATATGGTAAATTTTCAACTAAACGGGTAACATACTTCCAGCCTTTAACCAACTTAAAACTAGAAACAAGCACCTTTATTGATTTTCCAGAAGAACCAAGTCATGACTTGTTTATGTTAACACTAACAGCATCAATACTTGGTACCAAGAAATCAATTGAATACATAAAATTGTACAAGTAAGATGACAACAGGAATGCTGATAAAATGTGACAATGTAAAGGAAAGAGCTAAGCTACCTGTAAACAAGGAAGAATAGGAGGTTTACGCAGTTGCAAAAAATGGATGCACATCAGCACATACCTGAAGAAAAAACAGATCATAAGCAAAATGAAGAAGTTGCCGGAATTGGCTGATTTGCAAGCATGCAATAAATAAAAGAAAGAAATTACAAAACTCACGCATAGCTAGAAAGAGTCCCTTGATACGTATCATTTACTCCCCGTCTCTTTGCCCAATTCTTGACAAGAAATGCAAGCTGCTGTAATCTATCATCTATTTGAGCATAATCCCTCAAGAGCTTTGTATTTACAACAGCCAGTGTATTATTAATGCAAATGTCACAGGAAATTCCAGTAACAGGCTCCCTGAGTTTCACTATCGGTACCCTTGCACGAGTTAGTGCCTGCATCCATTGAGCAAAAAACAAAAAACAGAAGAATATGAGATAGTAGATGAAATTTACAGCCCACAATGTATCAAAAGATTTTTTTTCTGCAGTAAGATGCATTTCATAGCAAATCCACTTTGGGTTATTTAATGTTTACCCTTCTAAACTTGTCTGCTCATATTGATATAACTACAAGCAGTCCACGTGTGTGCCCATTAGCTCCTAAACATGCTGTATATATATATGTGAATAGTAAACATTCTTTTAACTAAACTGTGGTAGAGATAATTATGAACTTGAAAAAAGTAATCCTTTTCCCTAACAGGCTAAGGATTGGTCTAACTGCCATTGTGCGGGGAAGGATTATATGACACATTAAGGGTCCCATCTTCCTGCCCAAGAAGGGGTCGTGGTAGATGCACCATGCAGCCTCCAGCAGTTCCTCTGGCCCTTGGCAGCGTCCAGAGACTTCCTCCAGCCTTTAGTGACCCCTCTCCACCCTTCCTAAGAGACAATAAACCCGCTGATGTATCTTCATTTGTTTGCCTCTACTCACTGAGGTGAGGCAACTTCTTCCTCGTCTCAAGTGCCTGATGCCTATGACAGTACAGACAGCATCAACTCACTGCGGTGAGGCAACTTCTTCCTCGTCTCAAGTGCCTCATGCCTATGACAGTACAGACAGCATCATTATTTAAATATAATCTCCAAGCTACTCCTACAGCTATGACTGACTTTGCACCTGTCTGATATACGCTGGTGAAAGTTATTGCAGGTAGTCAAATTTAGGTACCCACACACTTGTGTAGCCATCCTCTAGGTAACCTGGTTAACCTCAAAATTGTTCTCCCATTGTTGCATCCTTCATATGGTATTCACAAGAAGAAATAAAACAAAACCCAAGCTTTGAGATGATCCATAGTTTGAAGCAAGTACATAATATTTCCAAAGAAAATGCTCAAACCACTCTTGACAACTTGCTTCCATAAAGGACAAGCAAATGATATGAAATCTCAAAAGAGGTAATAATACATTTTTCCCCTTGTTTGAAGATGGAATGAAAATTCACTAAAGAGAAGAATCACATGCTTATGGTGTAGTAAAAAAAGGATCGCCCAAATAGACCATACAAGAGGGGAGATTGAGACTAAAGAGCATACACCAAGAAGGCGAAAACAATCCATGTTAGTATCAAAAAGAAAAGTTCACTGAAAATGTAGAAAGACAGGTAACAACCAAACATAGTAAGCCTGGGTTACCTGCACATTTTGCAGATTATCAGACTGAAAAATTTCTGCTAATTTGAGAATAATATCAGATTTGTTAGAACCATTTTCATCTAACACAAGGCAAACATCAATGTCACTATTGGAGACACCAAAAGAATTTGCACATGAACCGTAAAGATAAAGCTGAGCATTCGGCCACTCTTTGTTAACCAACTTTTCTAATGACTGCAACAGTTGCCTCTGTTTCGCCTTTTCTTCTTCAGATGGTTTAAGAGATTCATAAATAGCAAGAAGGGAAGGTGCGAAACGTGCTAAGTTGTGAGGACATCGCAACTCTCTTCTACGAATTCTCATTCTTTGGCTGAGTACATGATGTCCTCTGAAGAAATCTGACCTATAATCCTGAACACAATATTCAAGTCCAACTGTCAATATGCAATAAGTATACAAAGCAAATTTGCAGTTCACATCAGATCAACAATGAGAATTTACATAAAATAAGTCTGAATTAGCAAGAGAAATGTATAGTAACAAAGAAGAACTATTTTAAACATGCAAATATTCCACACTACTCAAACATGATGTTTTATTCAAATTCCCCACCTTGCAGGTTTGTTCACATACATGCTTGCTTAATAAACGTTGGCCACAATGGACATTTTTCTCTATCAATTTTCAAAGAATCAACTCCTGCATTAAACAAAATGAGGAGGGCCAAAGGCTACCAGACAGATTTGAGGGCTCGCTAGGAAGCCCACAACTGATTGCTAAATTGACATAGATACCACCGTCCAACTTGCCCTGTAAACACCCCACTAAGTAGCTAACTTGTCAGTTGAAGGATTAGAGAGGCAAATCAGTGGGCTTCTCCTTAATGGTTTAGAACACCAGCTGCCACATAGGCACCAGTAAAATTTCACATAATCAGCATGAGCCATTTTCAAAGAAGATATTCCTCAAGTAAAAAGCTCTGCAATGGAGTTTAAACCAAATAGATGATCTGCTTTAGGAACAACCAAATGACCAGTTTTAACGTTCAAATTGGCCTCTCACAGGTTACCATGTAGGAAGATTAAAGGCCACAGTGATACACTAACAACCTACAAGTGACTCAGTGTAAATGCCTTGTGGTCCCCACCAGTTTCCATGCAGCCAAAACAATGGAAATGCACCTTAAGCATCCTCCAATCATCTAGACAATAAAGACAACAAAGGCCAGTTAAATACCAATTACCTCTCAGCATTAAGGTGTGGTTGATTCCAAAATTTAGAAAGATGAAGGCACGCCTATTCTAACCTCCCACTGACTGCTGCATGGTCAGTCCAAGCACCTTTGACCGATTGAGATCTGAATGTGACTTTATCATGATTTAGGAAAAAAGCCATGTTGTGAGTGATCAAAATTCATATGCTTCCATCTAAGATAACAGAAAAGATTTTATTTATCCTATCTTATGTTGCAAGACGCATGAGGAATCACCTCCCTTCAACCGTAATATGATTGAGGCAATCCAAATGTTCAATGAATAACAGTTTTTTTTCAAAAGGTTATTCCATTGCACAGACTCCCTTTTCCATTGATTTTAAAAATATCCATTGATTTTATTCCAATCTTATATGATCTACATTTTTTGTATAATTTATGTACTCCCCCATGTCATTCGAGTTGAGTACATAGTATGGTACAAATACATATGACGATTATATTCATCACTCCCTCAAACAATTATCCTAATACTAAATCTCAAAGAATCACCATAGCTATCATAACTATAGGCTGATTGAATCAAAGTATATGATGAATCCACATAATTCATTTCAGAATGCTCTTGGCCATATACAAGGAACCAAGAGCCCTAAAATGAATCAAATGAATAATTGGAGACATCGTAGTATTGACCTCCAACTCGTCGGGAGTGTTCAGCTCCTCCACATTGCGGCCTTACACCTTGATTCATGTCTTAGGTCACATGAGTGTATCGGTCTTCACCAGTAAAGCATTCAGTAGTTGTAAGAGCTCTCCCCACATCCGGGGACCCTTGTCTTCATGAAGCAATGCCGCCCACGTGTCCAGCTATATTGTCGTTGTTGCTCTTCGAAGAATAATCCTTTGAAGTTTGGTACTGGACTCGGATGTTTAGCTCTAGCATGTCTTGTCGATCCTCTTCAATTGTATCGGAATCTACAATGTCAAGGGAATCAATCAAAACTTGTAAACTTTTTCTTCTACTTTGCGTATCATGACTAACTCTGCTATGGCCGGTCTCAAGCCCGGATGAGAAAGGAGGAGGGTTGCAGTAGGTGACAACCAGCGTAAAAATAAAGTCATATCTCATTATATAAATTCAAATGATATAAACGTTGGGACGTACTCACTAAATGACGCGTTACACCGGAGCTCGGGTGTGACGAAAAATACAGCAAGGGTGAGGGCGTTCCCCACATGCGACGCGCCACATAAGCACCCTACTGTGGTGTTAAATAACCAAGGGTTCCCACATCAAGGACAGGTGTGGGTAAAGAAGTTAGCCCATAATAAAGAGCAAGATATGAGTTCTAGAATAAACTCAAATTCAAATAGACAATATTATAAAAAGAAATGTATGAAAGAAAATATTGAAAGAAAGATAAGAATAGGCACTTGGAATATTGGATCTCTTATAAGAAAACTTATGGAACTTGTTGATAGTATGGAGAGGAAAAATATTAATATTATGTGTATCCAAGAAACAAAATGAATAGGAGAAAAAGGTAAAGAAGTAGGAAATATAGGATATAAACTATGGTATACGAGAAAAGAGAGAAATAAAAATAAGGTAAATATCATTGTTGATAAAACATTAAGAATACAATAGTTTCAATACAAAGAGTATGAGATAAAATTATTAAAGTAAAAATGATTATAGAAAGAGAAATAATTAATGTAATTTGTGCATATGCTCCACAAATTAGATTAAGTAACGAGATTGGAACTTGTTGATAGTATGGAGAGGAAAAATATTAATATTATGTGTATCCAAGAAACAAAATGAATAGGAGAAAAAGGTAAAGAAGTAGAAAATATAGGATATAAACTATGGTATACGAGAAAAGAGAGAAATAAAAATAAGGTAAATATCATTGTTGATAAAACATTAAAGAATACAATAGTTTCAATACAAAGAGTATGAGATAAAATTATTAAAGTAAAAATGATTATAGAAAGAGAAATAATTAATGTAATTTGTGCATATGCTCCACAAATTAGATTAAGTAACGAGATTAAATAAAAAATTTAGAAGGATATAGATGATCTTATGCAAAGTATACTAAATGAAGAAAATATATTTATTGGACAAGATCCCAATAGACATGATGGTAACAAATGTCATGAATATAAAATGTTCATGGACGTTTTGGATATGAAAATTTAAATGAAGAGGGAAAAAATATTTTAGATTTTGCTATGGCTTATGATCTTATTCTCACAAATACTCATTTTATTAAAAGAGAATCTCATCTAATAACATTTAAAAGTGAACAAAATAAAGGTCAAATTGATTTCATTCTCATTAGAAAATCCAATCGTGCTATTTGCAAAGATTGTAAAGTAATTCCGAGTGAAACTTTAGTAAGCCAACATAAGTTTGTGATTTTAGATGTTAAGATTAAAACCCTAACAAACACATAAAAGAAAGCCTTCTCCTAAAATAAAATAGTGGGAGTTAAAAGGAATGAAACAACAAATATTTAAGACCGAACTTTTAAAGATAAATGATTGGAAGTTAGACAGACGTTAATGATAAGTAGATGAATACAACTAGGAAAATTAGAAAAATAGCTAAAAATGAATACTGAATGAATGGAGAAAGAGTATCATTATACCTATTTTTAAAAAAAAATGAGATATACAAGATTGTGCAAATTATAGAGGGATCAAACTCATGAGTCATACTATAAAATTATGGGAAAGAGTTATTGAGCGACGATTACGAAGCTGTACAAATATTTCAGCTAATCAATTTGGATTTATGCCTGGTCGATCTACAATTGAAGCTATTTTCTTATTAGAAGTTTGATAAAAAAATATCGAGATATAAAGAAAGATTTACATATTGTGTTCATTGGTTTAGAAAAGGCTTATGATAGAGTACCAAAAGAGGTTCTATAGTAGGTGTTGGAACGAAGGATGGTGTCTGTTGAGTATATACAAATGATAAAAGACATGTATGATGATGCAATTACTAGCGTATGCACAATTGGTGGAGAAACAAGAGATTTTCCTATTTCAATTGGTTTACATCAAAGATCTGCAATAAGTCCTTACCTTTTTGCATTAGTTATAAATGAATTAACGAAGTCTATATAAGATGATATACCTTGGTGTATGATATTTGCAGACGATATCGTATTGATAGATGAAACACAAGAATAAGACCCACAATATTGTATGGTAGTGAATATTAAACAATAAAATAAAAACATACTTCTAAAATAAGCGTTGCCGAAATGAGAATGTTAAGATGGATGAGTGGTCATACTATGTTAGATAAAATAAGGAATGAATATATTAGAGAAAATGTAGGAGTAACAAGAATTATAGACAAATTAAAAAAAAGGAGATTGAGATGGTTTGGACATATTAAACATAGACCTAAAAAGACTCTAGTTAGAAAAATAGAAATAAAAAAGGGGTGTGGTCATTGATTGCAAAATCGCCGGAATCGGATCGGAATCGGTCGATTCCGGAATCGGATCGGAGGATTCCATGCAGAAGGACCAATTACAGTAGGAATTCCGTGGAATCGGTCAAAATCGATCCAATTCCGGCGATTCTATCTAGAATCAGTCGATCCCGACCGATTCCACGGAAGACCAGTCTGGCCGGTCCGGTTCGATTCCCGGTTCGATTCTGGACCGGGAATCGAACCGATTCCAGCCCTTTTAGGGCTAGATTCAACCGCTGCAGTCAATTCCGGCGAACCAGCAGGCGGCGAGGCGCTCCTTCCGGCAATTCTAGGTGATTTCAACCCTCGAAATCGAGGATTCCGGCGATTCCAAGGTCGATCCCAGCTCCCTGCGCCGATTCCGGTGCGATTCCAGCGATTCGGCGATTCCAGGCTATTTCTTCAAGGGATTCCGCCGATCCAAAATCCGATCGGCCTCGATTCAACCTCTTCTTCGATCCTTAGAAGGTTATTGGTAAGATTTCTTCGCCGAAAACTTCGTACGCCCATTCTTACGCATTTCTGACGACTCCGAGCGTGGTTAAACTTGGTGATTTCCGACCAAATAACTCCGTTTAAGTTCTAAACTATTCGATTGGATGTTCTTTGCACGGGAAAATTCCGGATATCCCGTACGCCTATTTTTACGCGTTTCCGACAATTCCGAGCATGGTTAAACTGGGTGATTTTTAATCGAACAACTCCATTCAAGTTGTAAGAACATCGATTAGATGTTCTTTGTACGGGAAAAATTCCGGATATCCCGTATGTTGATTTACGACCATTTCTGGCAAATACGTAACCCTTTAAACATACCAAATAGTATGTTTGATGGGCTGTCTGCTTCCCGAACGGCTCCTAAAGCAATTTTTATGTTGTCTAATAATTTCTAATGCATTGTTTACAATTTTTGCAGGATTAAACAATGGCCGATCAAGGTGATGCAGCACCAACACGTCCTTCTGACGTGGGTTGGGAACACGGGCATATGGTAGACCCG
Organism: Cryptocoryne crispatula var. balansae; assembly: GCA_036172225.1. Taxonomy (NCBI): domain Eukaryota; kingdom Viridiplantae; phylum Streptophyta; class Magnoliopsida; order Alismatales; family Araceae; genus Cryptocoryne; species Cryptocoryne crispatula. Next base: position 28,068,227 of record CM069927.1, read on the forward strand.
GTCAGAAAGAGAGTGCAATGCAAATGGTGTGGGAAGGAGATAAACAGGGGGGAGGGGTGTTCCAGCTGAAACAACATATTGCCGGAACAGGTGGAAATGTAAAAAAATGTGATAAGGTGCCGAGGGAGAAGAGTGAGAAGATGAGAGGCTACATGACAGGTAGAGCCTCTCAACGGGCTGTTAGGATTGAGCAGAGAGAGGAGTTGCACGACGAGCTACTCCAGAGGAGGAGGGACTAAGATTTGCCTACCTGGAAAGGGAAAGGCAAGGGGAAGGCACCAGCCGAACCGGAGCCAGAGAGTGAGGAGGAGTCCACGGACTCCGAACTTAGACATGCTAGGCATGCTAGCAAGCGTGCATTTGCCGAGGACGAGGACAGGAGGAAAGGAGTAGGAGGGTCAGGGTCCAGAGCTGACCCAACTCTTGGCCGATCAGCATCGACTCGCCCTACCCGGGACCGGGAGACGGAGGGATGGAGACAGGAGCCACACCGCCATTCTGCCAATACTCAGTTTACACCGAGTGATGAGTACTTATTTAGGAAATAGAGTCCTGGGCAGACGGGGATTAAATAAGCTATGAAAGAGGTGAAGGCAACAAGAATGGCTGCAAAGAGAGCCGTTCACCACATTGTGAAGTGGTTTTTTCATACAGGTATCACCTTTAAAATGGCATTTATGTGTGTTTTATTTACTTAAACTTAATTTTTGCCTAATCCAAATTTTTTTTAACTTGATGTAGGCATCCCAACACCTGCAGCCACCAGCCCCTACTTCCAGACGATTTTGGATGCCGTAGGTGAGGCTGGACCAAGTCTGCAAGCCCCGGGCAGCAGGCATATATACGGCGCTGGGCTGGATGAGGAGGTCCAAGAGTTGAAGGAGTGGATAGATGGATTCAAATTGGTGTGGAAGGAGAGGGGTTGCACAATTATGTGTGACAAGTGGACAGGTATCACCAAAAAGAGTATGATAAACTTCTTGGTGTATTGTTCTGAAGGAACCACGTTCTTGAAGTCGGTGGACGTTTCTGAGAAGATTAAAAATGTCGACTTCATTTTTTCTTTGATGGATGCAGTGGTGGAGGAGATCGGGGAGGATAATGTGGTTCAGGTTGTCACTGATAACGAACCTTTATATAAGGCAGCTGGGAAAAAGCTGATGGAGAAGAGGAAACACATGTTTTGGGTGCCCTGTGCGGCACATTCTATTGATCTCATATTAGAGGATATAGGCAAGGAGGAGAGTGTATCCACCCTTGTGAGGCAGGCGCAGACGATCACGTCATTTATTTATTCGCATCCCCGTCTGCTACATATTATGAGATCACACACAGGAGGGCATGATCTTGTTAGGCCTGGTCCGACTCGTTTCGCCACGAATTTTATTGCATTGGAGAGTTTACACCGACACAGGCATGCATTGGTTAGGTTCACACAGTCCGAGAAATATTATAATTATATGGTGGACCACCTGCACGACAAAAAAGATCAGCTAGAAATTCTTGTCAGGTCTGAGAAACAGATCACTAACAAGAGATTTTGGGAAAGGATTGCCTACTACTTGGCAATCATTGAGCCACTGGTAGTTGTCTTGAAGTTGGTTAACCCAGATGACAGGAACCATATGGGCATGTTATACGATGCCATGGACCGGACAAAGTTGAAAATAAAAGAAAAAAATCCCAGAGGTTACAAAAAGTGGTGGAAGATCATATATGACCGATAGGACAAGACTTTGCACCACGATGTCCATGCTACGAGTTAGTAAGTTAAAAAAATATTTGTGCTTACCTACTTTTAGTTTATTCAATAATTGTCTTATTCATAATGTTAACTATTAAATTCTTGTAGGATATTTTTTGAACCCCCGCATCCAATATAGAGGACAGGTGAACGACAATGAGGTAATGTGGGGTACACCAGCTGTTATTCAGCGTCTCTGCCGATCTCAGCAGGATAGGATAGAGACTGAGATAGAAGTAAGTTGGAGTTTATTCAATACTTTGAAGTAGCTAATTATTAGACAACTAATGTTTTTTTTAAATTTTTTCAGATGCAAAAATATAAGATGAGGGTCGACGTATACTTAGATGTTGATCTGAGATATTCGTGCGACAAAGTGTCACCTGGTATATTAATTTATGATAAATATTTTATTTTATTTTCATATAAGTTATTGAAGATGATGGACTAATTGTTTACCTTTTCTTTTCTTTTCTTTTTTTTTTGCAGCTGAGTGGTGGGTTCAGGTGAATACCAGGAGTGGATAAAATCCACTTGCTGCCATCGGTATCAGGATACTCAACCAGAGCACTGGAGTACATTCAACCTGATACATACAAAAAGGAGAAACAGGTTGACCTCAGACCGGCTGGAAAAGCTGATCTTCTGTCATTATAATATGAGGCTGCGCATCAAGAATATCAAGGATCGACAGAAGATCAGTGAGGAGTGATTTGCACGGTTCGCAGGTGGTCCATACGAGCAGAGACATACCTCCGCCACACCACCACCTGAGAAGGTGGACATGGATCAGATATTCCAGAAAGAACATGCACTTGCCTCTTGGATAGAGGAGACGGCAGCCAGGGATTATCCAACTAAGTTTGATCTCGATGACCATGCATGGGCTGAAGGAGAGTTGGATGGTGTTGAAGCCGAGGAGGATGCTCCAGCTCCACCTCCACCTACTTCTCAGGCTCATGTAGGGTCTTCTCCTGCCCCGGTAGCTATGGAGTAGCCACCTCCAGCATTAGCCCCAGCTCCAATCCCAGCCGCCACTACCTAGCCTATTCGTAGTCTAGGGAAAACGAAAACAAAAGTGACTACACGAAAAATGGGCAGATTTGCAAAGCTAAAAAAATCTTTGGGTTCTGGAACTTAAGAGATGGCTGAAGAGAAGGAAGCTGGAGATCAGGCGTCCTGTGAGCCCAGATGACGGCACGCAGGCTCCTTCTCACTCCTCAATTGATGATGACGAGGAGTGCATACCAGCGACGCAGCCATCAGCAGTAGCCCAGTCACCTGATTCACGACGGCCAAAGCCGTATTCCACACTGGATGAGTAGATATCACAGCATCATTTTATAGAGCCACAATATCCAGCATTTGGCGACGCTCAACAGTAGCGGATTCCTCCACCACCACTACTAGCTTCACCAGAGTCTGTCTACGTCCCGGTCGTCCCGCAGTCCGATCCCTACGACCTTGATAGCATGGCATCGGCATTATTTTCATATGGATATGGTCCCGGACATTATACAATACTGAGCACAACTTAGGAGCGTTGACAGTAGCAGGAAGAGGAGGAAAGCCAATATCTATATCCTAGATATTGGTATTAGATTGATATCATGTAAATTCCTATTTTTTATATTTTCATGATGTATCAATTAATTGGTTTTTGAATCAATGAAATATGTAATTGACTTCAGTTCATGTTCATTAGTAATTATTCGATGTGATCCTGTGGATAAATGCTAATCTTTTTTTTTAGAATTTTTTCTAACTCATTTCCTATTTTTAGGAATTTTTTCTAATTTTTTTGAATTTTTTGTGAAAAAAATCAAAAAAAATTTGATCCAGGCCGATTCCTGGATCGATTCTCTTCCCAGGAATCGGCTGATTCCGATCAATTCCTGGGAATCAGAATCGGATCGATCCCAACCGATTCTGATTCTGATTCCGATTCTGCGATCCTTGGGCGTGGTAGACCTAAGTTAACTTGAAGGAGGGTAATTCAATATGATTTAGATAGTTTAAATATCTCTGAAGAAATAACATAAAATCGACATGAATGGAGAAAGAGAATTCATATGGCTGACCCCAAGTAATTTGGGATAAAGGCCTTAGTTGAGTTGAGTTGCGTATAACGACTACATCCTTCTCTGGCTATCTGTCACTTTGTTAAAGAGGAAAAAATCTAGATTTCTTTAACAAAAGGGACATTGTCGAGCACTCCTTCAGTCTATTATTTGTCTTTCGAGTTGAACTCCGGTTCTCTCATCTCTTCTCGATCGTTGACCAAAACTTCCAATGAATTCTTCTCGTAAATTATTTAGTTTAAGTCGATATTCTCTTCTTCAAGTGTTGGCTCCTCGATCTGTCGTCACAAAGATTGTGATATCTAACTTTTTTGTTCTATCTGGTTCTACTTCATTCTCTCAAATTCTTCAACTTTAATCTCATGTTGTAGTAACAATACATGAGGTCTTAAAGTCTTCGTAATGTCAACATATTCTTTTGCTTCGTATAGATCAAGCTAAATGTTGACAAGTTACTCTCACAACCCATAGCTGAAATGGTTTGGCTTAAGACTCTGATGACTACAATCGTCAAGTCTTCATAGCCTGCTACTTTAACACGGTCCATCCATCAAATATATAAATTCAATGTGTTAAAAAAATAATTATCGACATGCAGCTTGATTAACTAAGTGATAGACATAAATGCTATGTACCTGGACTTAGTAACATCACAGCTCAATCCACTCTGCTCATTCTTAAATGAAATGTTCATATTCTATAATCATACATCATGTTAAAGGCAATAATAGACTGGCCATTATCACCGAGTATCCGTCGGATGACACACTTGACGTCATCAAACAGTTCGTTTATTATCTTAAAATGCTGGCTATAACAATATTGTGGGATGAAAAAGTAACCTATCAAAAAAATGATGTTAGTAAACAACTTATATGTACGTGAAATGTACACAAATTAAATAAACGACTAAGAAAATATATTTACTGCATGTATCGGTTGATGAAAGGTACGTTCTCATCGACGATTAATGATGTCCCACCATTTGGCAAAGACTAAGTACCACATGTCGGCTTTTCTATCTCCAACAACTATCCTACGTATCTTGACTATACGTTAGACTATGTTTAAAGTCTTTACAAATTTCCAAAAATTCTCACTCTCTATTGTCTCTTCTACTTTTCTCCATATTCTCTCATATGAAGGGCTACATATAAGCCATCCAACTACCGCATCTCGGTGAGATTATCATTTGGGTTAGAGATCTCCTCTGACTTAACAAACTCTCTAACGAAATGTAGTGGAGGATGAATTGGGTTGCACCGGGCTGAAGCAACTCTCGGCCCTTAGTATGTTCCCACATTAGGTTAAGGACGTAATTATGGTTGTAAATAAAAGAAGAAATAAATTGGGCTGTCTTAACTACCCTATCTATTTGAAGATCCTTATATATATTCTCCAATATTAAGTTTAAGGAGTGAGCGAAACAAGCTGTCCAATACAACTTCGGTCTTTTGACCATCAGTATCTGTCCGACCGACTTATATGCGGCAACATTGTCTGTTACTACTTAGACTATCTGGTCCTCTCCTATCTCTTTGATAACTCCATCTATCAAATGGAAACGGTACTCAACACTTTCACTTGTCTCGATACATCGGCCGACTTCCAAAAGACTGTCAAAATTGACCGTACACTAAAAAATTAATCATTGTCATCCTATTTATACATGTTAAAAATAAGACATTAAGAAATGTATACTAACAAAAACATTTATAAATATACTGCAAACAATTTTACTTACCACTCCATATGTTGATCATTAATGTGTAACCTCTTTCTTCTCAAATTCTTTCAAATGATCTCACATATTTCTTTATATCTTGCACTTTCATAGAAAGATATACGTTATATGTCTCTTTTGGGTTTGGCCCAGACACTCCTCTCCCAAATGATTATGTCAATCATATTCTCATAGTACGGTCCTCCCGCGGTGTTTGTCGATATGTTGTGGTGAAAAAACCATCTTGACGTTGTTCGTTCAATTTTATCCTTACACAACTTTAGATTCTTCATTGTCATTTTGATAGTGCTTTGACATTGTCATGGTCTGATGATAGCTGGATCCACAGGACCCACTGTCGGGTCGTCAACTTGAGTGAGATCATGAATCTCATCCTTCGGTTGGTTGTTGAATCCTCTTTCACTTCCTCGTCCACTCTCACTTCCCAACCTTTGACCCACCAGTCGGCCGGTACGTCGATAAAAGTTTTCGTCAGTGAAGGATCTTCGACTTACCTCTATTGCTTAAAAGAGGTCATCTATTTAAAAAATATTTAAGCAATTAATGATAAGTAAAAGAAAAATAATGAACTACTTTTATAAGTAATACAAACATGTCATTGTTGAAGGCTTGGTCTCAACAAATATCCAAGCGGTCTTGTCCAATCCTATACATATGTACGGAATGTCTCACCAATTATGATAGTTTTTTTCCGAACGATCTCCTTATACCATTTGAAAGTTCCATTCACTTGTTCCATCACTTGTTGGTGCCTATAAAATTGGGTTCTTACCTCCGGTGGAGTCTGTATGCAAGGTGTAACATTACTCTTTATCCTTGTAAGATGAAATTTCAATCAATAAATACCACCGAATATAACTTTGTCACAATATTTACATTGCACTTTTCTCTTTGCCATGAAGAGCAAATTACAATGTACCCAAGCCAGATCATTCTAAGTCGCACCGAAAGACTTCAAAAGACATCTTTAATTAAACTAAATAAGTATGTAATTAAGACCTCAAACTTAATAAAATTTAACACTTTCGCTAATGAACAAAGTTATTAAATAACTAATAAACTAATAAAATTACTAATGAATTAATTAACTAAGTATTAAACTACAATGAACTAATTAAATGATTTATAAACTAATTAACTAACCTTTCAAGTTTAAATAATGAAATAATGAACTAACTGATAAAGTTATTAATTAAATAAAGAAGAAAGCAAAAAGAATAAGAGCAAGGAGTGAGGTGAGATAAAAGAGAGTCCATTGGGGGCCTCAAAGGGGCTAGAAGAGGAGGCTTAAGCCCCCCCCCCCCTTTACACTGGCAACGGTATTGTTGCCAGCGCCGTAATGGTCATAGGCCCAGGTTGTGCAACCCGACCAAGTCTCGCAATCCAGTCATGCTACCCGACAGCAACCCGATTGGAGGGTCAGCTTGACCGGGTTGTGGTCAGGCCGGTTGGCACCCAAACTGACCGGGTCGAACTCAGGTCCCGACCTAGTTTTCTATGCTACTTGTTATGCAGGTGGCCCACCATATACTGATAATACTTCTTGGACTGAGTGAACTTAACCAGTGCATGTCTATGCCAATACAAACTCTTCAATGAAATGAAGTTCGTGACAAACCTAGTAGGGTCAGACCTCACAAGATCATGCCCTGCAGTATACTCTCTCATGATGTATAGTAGATGAGGATGCACATAAATGAAAAAAGTAATAATCTACGCTTGCCTCACAAGTGTAGAAAATGCAACATCCCTGCCTATATCCACTAACATACCTTCTTGCCTATATCTTCTAACGTGAGATCAATAGAGCACACTGCACATGGTACCCAAAAGAGATGTTGTCTCTTATCAATCGATTTCCTCTATGCCACCTTGTAGTAAGGTTCATTGTCAATCACGAACTGAACAACATTGTTTTCCTCAATCTCCTCCACTACATCATCCATCAATAAAAAAATATAGTCGATATTATTAATTTGACCTGAAGCATCAACCGACTTTAAAAAAGTGGTACTCTCTGAACAATACATCAAGAAGTTGATCATACTCCTCTTAGTGATGCATGCCCACCCATCATACATAATTGTGCAGCTCCTCTCCTTCCAAACCAACTTGAAACCTTCTATCCATGCCCTCACTCCTATACTACCTCATCTACCCCACCAGCAAAAAGATGCCTGCTAATAAGGACTTGCGTGCCCGGTCCAGCTTCAGCAACAGCACCAATCATAGTCTGAAAATAGAGGCTAATGGCTGCATGTGCTGAGATGCCTATATTAAGGTAAAGAACTTTATCAGCCATAAACAATGTTAATGAAATAAAACATACATACATACATATTAAGATTTATACCTACATATAAAACCACTTCACAATGTGTTTCATTGTTCTCTTGGCAACTCTTCCCGTTGCTTTCACCATATTCATTGCATGTTTAATATTTCTCTGTAAAATACTCTACTTTCTAAATAAATACTCATTTGTCGGTGTATGTCATGTATGACTCATACTCCCACACTAATGAAATGGCTCCTCTCTTACTCTCACACCAAAACCCTCAGTGTGGTTAGATCGGGCCGTTGTTGATTAGCTAAAAATAGGGTCAACTTCAAACCCTCCAGCCCCCCTCCTCTCTTCCTCCACTGCATATGCATGCTTTTTTGTATGCCTAGTCTTCCTTAGTTCGAAGTTTGGTATAGTTTCTCTTGAGACTATGAATGATGTTTTACTATAAATAGTTATAGAAATTGAACCAAAACATAGACATGCTCTGGTCAGAATTGTCAATTCAAAATACGATATTAGAGAAAATGGATCTGGGATCAGAAATTTTAGAAACAATGCCAAAGTCTTGAGTATTTAGAAAGCTATTCTTCACAATTGGGTTTTTTTCTACTCATCCATTGATTTGAATAACAGGAGAACTTATTTTTGGAGGATCAGAGGATTGATCATGTTCCCTTAGCCAAAATATTTCCCACTTTATTCAGCTTGTGGCACAATCCTAGTGCTAGGATCATAAAGTATTGGGATTCGTCTTCTAAATGGAACATGTCATGTAGAAGAAATCTCAAGGATGATGAGAGTGGAAAGCTTGCGGGATTGCTTCCACTTATTGATGATTGTATGTGCATCAATAACAAAAAGAATAAATTTATTTGGTTACCGGGAAGCAAACACCACTTTACTGTGAGCACTGATCTGCACAGACTGATGAGAGGTGGGATTGAAGTCCCATGGCACCATATTGTATGGAGTCAACCAATACACATTAAAATCAAACTTTTCTTTTAGAAGAGTTGGAAAGGAAGCCTTCCCACTAAAAGGCATTTGCACAACATTTTTCCTACTATCCCAACTAGATGTGTTTTCTGCGGTACCAAGGAAGAGGATATTGATCATCTTTTCATTAAATGTGGAGCTGTTAATTTCCTTTGGCAGATCATATTCAAGAGTTGGAATACTATTTGCGCGGAGCCCGCAAACACTATGTTGCTTCTAAATAACTATATGAGTTTCAACATGTGGCCTTCTCAAGTTACTCTTTGGAAATTCATTCTACCAACCATGCTATGGTCCATCTGACACATAAGGAAAGGAACTCCAGGATATTTGAAGATTGGTTTAAGAACCCGAATGTGATCCTCTTTCTCTTACCTACCTTTGTAAAAGATTGGTCAATGGCTCACCTTGGGAGTGTGGAAAGGGTGGCAAAGCTGAAAGATTTTTAAGTATTTATTCTCTCGGTTTAGATCTTTTCTGGTGTAATTAGGTTATCTTCTACTGTCTTAGTAGATGAGTTATTCTTTATTTGTTTTTCCTTCTTTTCTTATGTTGCAATCCTTTTCAGTTTAATAGAAAATCTGGTCTTTGAACATTAAAAAAAAACATAGGCAGCCGGCCATGCAGGCACAAAAGTAGTACAGGTGGCACTATGTAGTCCTGCCCTCTACATTGATAAAAAAAAATCATCTGGGGGCACTTTCCCTTTATATCCCTCTATAGGGGATGGTGCCCCTCTGATCCCTTCAACCTGACTGTGCAGGTTGATGTAAGTCAAGGGCTCTAAAATGGAAAGATATTAAATTTTTTTTCTTGTCAATTGTATTACTAATCATATGTTCAATACTAATTATTGAATAGATATTTATGTATAACACAGGCTCTCCCTATTGTCAACTATCTCAGCTTTTTCATGGCACAGAAATAAGGTCACAATCTAATAAAAAAGCAAAAACAAAGAAAAATGCATCGTACACAAGGCCTCTACAAAAAGGTAGAAAGAAAAAAAAATACAACTTTTGTTTCATTTTGGCATTAAAAGTGTGGATTACGATGGAGTCCTTGCAAATACATGTAAAAGACAAACCATCCCTAATCTCACTTTCCTCTGCATTTGGAAGTTTAAATTTAGCGCTCTTAGCTTCAAACAAAAAGCAGGCCTAGAAATACAGAGAGTTTCCTAAGCCTTGCCCTTCTCATCTAAATTAACACAAGTCGTTCAGAGATAAAAGCCTAACAGGTAATTATGTATAATTGCCAAAAAAACGAGGCAAAGAAGAAAAAACTCGAATTCACACCTTCCCACGAGAAGCATTTAGATACACCTCAACAGTCTTTTCACTAATTTGATCACTGAGTACCAAAGAACCAAAAAGCTGTTCAGACAATTGACTGTCTCTCTTGGTAGAGTCACTTGAGCAGAAAGGAGCCTCTGATTCATCATCACTAATCCGCGTTGCTTTCTGCATCCTGGAGATATTCGTAGAGTGCAAATGTTCCATGCATTCTCCGTCATCTGAAGCTGGAACTCGTATCTCTCTTTGCGAAGATGAACTAGAGCTAGAGTGATCGACCAGCATGGCAGGTTCAAGATGTCTAGACAGCTTAGGTTCGGTGTGGCATGAAAGATTCCTGGGCCCTCCTCTTTGACGCTCTGCATGTTCCTCACATGCATCTTCTCCACTTCTGCCATTGCTCAAAACAGGCACACGTTTCCTTGCGTCCTGCGGTTTTTTCTGCGGAGACAGCGGCTTCCCAGGTTCTGCCTTTCCAAACCTCTGCCGGGACGAACAATCCTGCCCTTTCTTCAGGCTGTCTCCACTTTGATAAGGACGTGAACAACGTTGCTGCATATTCAGTTGAGAAGTCCAAATAGAATCGTTGAAACCGCGGCCGACAAGAGAGGGTCTACTATCTGGCACCTGCTCTCTCTTAGTGTTGGGGGCAATGTGTTGTCTGTCTAAGACGCCGGAACGGATGTGGCCATCTCGAAAGGAGGTCTCAACCTTCTTGAGCAAAACAGAGTCACACTGAGGCAGATCACCGCTGCTCGACGCAAAAGATCCGAAAAGAAGCGGCAGACGCTCCATGGAAGAACTATCTCGTTGCGAAGCCTGTTGGTGTTGATGATAATTAAAATGTGGAGGATGCTGGCCGCGCCCAGGATTCCATTTAAGATCTCTAGCATCCAAAGGACCACCAAGAAACCCCAAAGGCGGGGAAAAGGCAGTGATAATCCCTGCTTGCTTCGAAACACTATTTTGGTTGTGGTACTGAGTATAGCGCCGCTGATTCTGAACACCAGTCGGTGGCGGCTGCGACCTCTGCAGTCCAAATTCCGTCGGCGGCGACGTCCCCCACTGAACCTGGTGAAGTCTAGGATAGCACGGTTCGGTCCACGGCGGCGGACCATAGGGATTCGCATCCACGGTGGTCGATGGAGGAAAACCACCGGGGAGAGACGGACAGAGCGGAACGCTGGGGCCGACCACAGCGACTGCCGGGTCTCCGTGACCTCCTCCGGCATCGCCGTGTGCCGAAAACATCGGAGGAGGAGCATCCCCGCCACATTGAGGACTCCTCTTGAGGAGGTGGAGTAGGAACTCACCTCCCGTCAGAGAAGGAGAGGACGATGACACAGTCAAGCAGTCCCCGGCAGGGAGTGCAGCCCCTGCCGGCCTTGATGACGCTGCTTCCAGGGCGGACCGCGAAGGCCGCGGAGAACAGGAGGAGGAAGGCGCTCCTGCATCTCCCATGGAGAGGAGCAAGGCTGCAGAGATGAGCACGGGTGTTCGGCCTGATGCCCTCGGGAGAGGAGACGGCGGCCTCTCTTGCGGCGATGGGCAGGGGGACGGTTTCGCATCTCAGAACGTACGCCGTGCGTTTATGACCAGCAGCGCCGTAGCAGTTCGCTCCAGTTCGACTGGGCCCACGGAAAGCCTCTCCTATTCCGAGTCTGAAACGTAGCAGGTAGCTGCTCGCCCCGTCCTGCCGGCTTTTCGTCTTTCCGCAACAATGATTAATTTCTAGTTATTTTTTTACAAAAAAATTCTAATTACGCCCCTAACATTATTTTATTTAAAAAATTATTTACAAAATTGAAAACGGACTTTTCTAAATACCCATCTTTTGCGCATGTTCAAGGTAACTCCGCTCCGATCGGATCGTTCCAACAAAACTTGACTACGTCGGACCAAGGTTGCGATGGGGATCTGTTTCGATCCCATGGAAATAGATAAAATAAAAAATAGAAAATAGAAAATCTTAAAAAACCTTAAAATTTAGATAAAATAACACTAAAAAGTTTGAATCATTTGTGTTGAAATTGTGCAACCCTCGCCAAAACCCGACTGGTCCGACTGGTCCATCCATGCTCGTATGTCAACGTATTTGCAATATATGTGTTATATTTGGCTATACTAGATATCCTTAAATTAGTAAATGTCAAAATCTACCTAGAAAACAATACTGGCCGACAAATGGGATCAAGGTCAGCCTCAACTGTGGTCGATTTTATCATTCCCAGAGTCGGACGTTGTAGTAAAAAGTAAAAATAACGAAAATTAAAATAATCACGTTAAGGTCAATCAAAATTCAAGGTGATATTGAACAAAAAAAATTTAAAAAGATAGTAAAGTTGGAATGAAACACTGATCCGAGTTCATGAATCGTGGGTCAAGAATCCAAGATCAAATATGTAAAATATAATTAGATCAATTTGACAGAGACAATGTTGCCCTCCTGGCCTCACCGACCAAAACCATCATATAAAACAGTTTAGGTCACCTTAGATGCCCTGAGGAGAAAATTTCCTTGGTATCCAATCCTTGTGGCCATGTCAACGAAGCTCCACTGCACTAGATTGAGAAAACAGACGGTGAGGGAACTAATGGTGAAGTCGACGGTGAAATGACATCAACAAGATCGTACCCCACCTATTACGTCCTTCATTAGCTTAAAGCGGCTAAGATGGAATTGATAGTAGTGACACAGTGAAAATTCAAAAGCATGGATCATCATCTTTGCGCCCTCAACTTCACTGGGTTATCATCTTCACTCCCATACCTAAGCAGCATGAACACAACTACTAAGAGAAGGAAGTTCTAGAGGCGACGAGTAGATGATGCTACAAAGAGAAGGGAGCTCTAGAGATAATGAGAAGGTGAAGTTGCACAGAGAAGAGAGATTTGGAGGTGTTGTGAAGACCGAGTTACAGAGAGAAGATAGCTTTGGAGGCTACGTGAACACGAAGCACCATAGGTATGTGAAAGCTAATGCAACTCCACAAGAGTATGAGGCGGCTACAATAAGGGTCCATTTGGTTCCATGTAAAACTAAAATTTTTGAATATGTTTTCTGTGGAGTGACTTTTCCACCGAATCCAAAATCATGTTTATTATTTGGTTAGACGTATGCACGTTTCCAGATTTTGGTTTTAATTGGTTAGTTGGTTCTTAGAAAAAATGTTTTTCTAATTTTTTTCAAGTTTATCATTTGTAATCTGGTATGATATTATTTGTTATTGCATCATCAATAAGTAAATAATATTATATTCATCAAAATAGGCCTGCTTAAATTTTAAATAAATTCTGATAAATAAATAAACTTTTTTTAACATATTAAATGGTTTAAATAATTTTTTTATAGAATTAGCACTTTAACTTTGATAAATTATTTTAAATAAAAATTTATTTAATAAAATACGTTTCTTTACTACTAAGATTAACATTTTATTGTAATTATTCTTTTTTTAACTTAGACTCATCCTAATCGTACTTTAAACATTATTTTTATTTAAAAATTAAAATTCTACATTTATATATAATTTTTATTAAGACTATGATGAAAAATACTTAAAAACAACCTCCCGGAAAATGGCCTCCGCTCTTTTTTTACGGATGCCAAAATCCTTGGTTTTGGCCACGTCCAGGAAAAGTGTAGTACGCCACGTCATCAATGCATGCAACCAAATGGTTAAAAAAATTTCATTTTCCTGAAAACCTCCGCATGAATCTAGTTTTACAGGGAAACAAATGGACCCTAAGACTTTGTGCACATCCATTTGAAGACACCACTGTAACTAACATAGAAAATATGCTACCCAGAAGACATCAACATCTGGTAAGGTGAAGAGAAGACCACCTTAGGAGTCGACGCCAAAGCACAAATATTAGATTATAAATATACTTATTATCTTCTTCTCAAACGCAGATATCTTCAGTTGACCATACGAGCAAAACTTCTTTCTAGTTATATGCAACACTCCTCAGTAACTATATGCACTTTTCAAAAAACTATATGCACCATTTAATAACTATATACACTCCTTAGAAAGTATATGTAATCTCAGTAACTGTATTCACCATTTAGTAACTATATGCACTACTTAGTATGTATACGCACTCAATAACTATATACACCATTTAGTAACTATATGTGCTCCTTAGTAAGTATATGCACTCCTAAGTAACTATATGCATCATTTAGTAAATATATGTGGTCCTCAGTAACTATATGCACCATTTATTAACTATATGCATCCCTTGGTATTATATGCAATATTCAGTAACTGTAAGCACTCCTCAGTTATATGCACCATTTAAGTATATGCACTCCTAAGTAACTATATGCATCATTTAGTAAATATATGTAGTCCTCAGTAACTATATGCATCATTTAGTAACTATATGCACCAAAGAGATTGATCCCCATAACCCCAACCACTTATTTTTAAGTTACTAATATGCACATATTCTTACTAAGTGGGGCATACGGTTACTAAATCCACCATATATTGGTGATTGAGGGGATTCAGTCCTATGTAAAACTAAGCTCAAAAGTGTTTGTAATATTTTGGATGGTTTAGTAATATAGTTGTTTCTAGGTTAACTATGGATATCGAACTTATTGAAAGTTTTGTTGAACATGAAGTTAATGAAGTCATTGAATGTCATGTTGAAAAATATCACCAAAACAACATCAACTCATGAATCTCCAAAGTGTTTACAGCTGTTCAAAATGCATATGTAGCATTCACTAAACATGCCAAGGTGTCAGATTTAGTGTTAGAAAAGATTTTATCAAAGGACAAACAAGGTATCGTTAGGAGAATGAGGTTTGTATGCTCTAAACATGGTTAGATGAAGAAAGATCCAAGATATCCTCACATTGCTGTCTAAGGAGTGAAAACTCAATCAAGTTATTTGGCAAATATTACCATTGTCCTTAATGTCCATGAACTATACAAACTCAAGCAATTCAGGAATTAGAAAGTCTATCAAAGGCACATATGTTTATATCACATTGGAAATTTATAGAAATTGAAGCATCTATTGTAGACATTGGGGAGAGTAGTGGCATAAAGCAACACCAGTTGTTTCATCTGATGTCCAACCAAGTAGGTGGAAGAACAAATCTTCTTTCATGAAGAATGACATGAAGAATTATTTATGAAGCAAACGACAAAAATAGATGTCAAAATTTGACATCGAATGATTGCTTGAATATTTCCACCATCAATAAACTGAAGATCCTTCGTTTACCTACTCTCAGTAAGTTGATAAGGATGATCTCATTACCAACGTGTTTTGGGAGGATCTAAGAATGATATTAGATTATGAAAGGTTTGGTGATGTATTATGTTTTGACACTAATATAAGACCAACAAATATGGGAGACCCTTTGCTCATTTTGTTGGGATAAACCATCACAAGCAAACTATTATTTTTGGTGCAACTTTATTGTATGATGAGATGATTGACACTTTTAAATGGTTTTTCAACACCTTTGTATGTATCATTCATGGTAAAAAGTCAAGGATTATCTCAATCAATGATGACAAGGCAATGAGCAATGTAATAGTCCAAGAGCCGTAGAAAACTTATCATAGAAAATGTGTATGGTATATGTACTAAATGCATGTAAATATTTAAGTCATGTCTTTAACGCCACAATTACCTTCAAGAAATATTTACAAAAATGTATATATGTTTACGAAGAAAAAGAATTATTCTTGCAATCACGACAGGAAATGCTAAAAAAATATGAACTTAATGACAATTAATGGCGTAAAGGCTTGTTTGAAGAGAGGAATAAGTGAACCCTAGTGTATGAGAGAAATACATTTACCGCAGATATGGTGGGCACACAAATATGTGAAAGCATCAACAAAGTCCTCAAGGGTTATTTAGAAATAAGGCAAACAATATATTTATTCTTTGAGAACTTTGAAAAACGTTTTGAGCATCGGAGATATGTGCAATATGTCGTAGACCATAAAATGAGACATACCTTCAAAAGAACGATACTAGAACAAGCCATCTATTTGTATACTACAGAGTTCGAAAATTTTATGACCAATACTTGATAGCTATTGATTACTGGTGTAGCCATCTGGTGTAACCACATATATCGTATTCAACAATGAGAAGCACTGGCATCAGGTACAAATTTCCAAAAGGTAAGCTATTGAGGTTTGCTATTCATGTAAGAAGTTTGAATTAAGTAGCATATTATGCATACATATTATACATGCATTCTTACATAAGCAAATTAAAACTATACCGTAAAAATATATCATGAGTAGATGGACAAGGAATGTACACAAAGTCAATCTTAATAGTATACTCTTATGTAGATGGATCAAATATCATTGATAAAAAAAGATTAACATCAATGAGATACATGCATCTTTTGAGAAATGTTGTAGAGGTATGTGCAACAGCAACAAAAGCCAAACAAGTTAAGAACTCATGTTGAGAATTTGCACACATGCACATGAGGAGTTCTCAACTATGAATAACAACACTCCTCAAGTTGAAACCATCTCACTACATCAATCATGTCATCCTCTAGCATAGGTCTATTATCTTATGCATACAAACCTTCAAATTAAGTGTTTTTCTTGTTGAGATATCTCATTTATTGTAACAAGCAAATGTTGAAGATGAAGGCAGACAATACCAAGGCCCTTTTGTCCTAAAGGCATACCTAAAAAAAGTCGAAAGCTTAGCATCAAGTTTGGATTGGAGAAACTGAAAATAAAAACACATGTAGATATTACTGGTTTTCTTAGAAATATCCAAAATGTTAGCCAAGATATTTTACCTCCTGTGATGTTGTCAAAAGACCCCTTTTCCTTCTCAGGAGTCTGTTCACACTTCACAAAATTCTGTCAGCCATATAGACATGCTTATGTATAGGAGTGGACAAAATATGCATCAATGACATTACAAAGTGGAGACTTGGGTAAAATATGTAAATTGATTTTACCCCTTGCTTTATATTAGTTGGAGTCATTTTCCCAGTTTTTTTCTCAATAAATACAATTTTTATTCATCTGTGCAGACACGCCTATTTTGCATAATCATAGAGCATAAAATTCATGTGATTAGTAAGCATGCGCGCGAGTTAGTAACTATGTGCACGCATTAGTATGTGCACGAGTTAGTATGAAAGTAGTGCACAACCACCTTGCGAATCTAGAAAGTTTGTAACTATGTGCAGAAGTTAGTAAGTACTTTACTCAAGTGATTAGTAAGTATGTGTGCGTGTTAGTAAGTATGTGAACATGTTAGTAAGTCTGTAAGTAGCGTGCAACTACCTTGTGAATCTGATTAGTAACTATGTGATAAGGTTAGTAACTTTGCACGCAAGTTAGTAACAGCTTTACTCAAGTGATTAGTAACTATGTGCACATGTAAGTAAGTATGTGTGCAAGTTAGTAAGTCTGTAAGTAGCGCAACCACCTTGCAAATCTAGGAGGTTACTACCTATGTGCTCTAGTTAGTAAGTATGCATGCGAGTTAGTAAGCTCTTTACTGTGGTTAGTAGTAACTATGTGCACTTATTAGTAAGTATATGTGTGGGTTAGTAAGTTTGTAAGTAGCACACAACTATCTTGTAAGTTTGAGAGGTCAGTAACTATGTACTTAGCTAAGTAACTATGCATGTGATTTAGTAATAGCTTTACTTAGGTGGTTAGTAACTATGTGCACATGTTAGTAAGTATGTGCATGAATTAATAAGTCTAAAAGTAGAGCACTACTGCCTTGCAAATCTAGGAGGTTAGTAACTATGTGCTAGGGTTGATTCAAGTGCTTCTTGAGCATTGGGACCCTACTACTTGCTCCTTTTTGTTTCCCTAGGGACATGTGTGCATGCATTCTAGGGGGCGTGAATGTGTGTGGTGTGTGTGAGGTCTCCAGTAACCGATAAGTTCCAAATGAGAGATGGAGAGGAAGATAGGGAAAAAATTGCTTACAAAAAAAACTAGAAGAAAACCTAACCTACATGTTGTAAGAAAAGGAAGATTGTGGTTGGGTTCATAGATTCTTCCTCGCCGGCCGATTGAAGGAGAAAATTTCTTCTTTGAATTCATAAGAGAAATGTTCATAAAGTAAATGGAGCGTGACAAACTAGATTAGGGCTAGTTTCCTAATGCCTTTTTTGGTATTTTTGGAGTATATGTATGATGAGTATGATATGCTATATGTGACGAATGAAAGTAAATGCTTAAATGAAGCTAAGATAAACTTCCTGCCAGGTACAACCTGCGTAGGAATGACTCCACACCTCTTGGATGAGGAAGAGAGGAGTTTGGACTACTAGGTGGTCTCAAAGATATCGCCCCAACACCTCTTCAATGCGTAATTGGCTGATTGATTGACGACCCACCGGAAGACCAAGGTGTAATGCCTTTCAGCTCCAAGGTCGGTAATGTTAGACTGTTTGATTACTAAAATGCTAAGCCTTGGAGAGGGAGTGGTTAGGGTTGTCAAATTTCGTTTAACAATCCTCTATTTATAGGGGACTGAGAGAGTGTAGGGTCAATTAATGATCCCACTTATTGTGTTTCAAACATGTCTGCGTCATCTAAATGCATAAAAGAGACATCTACCAAGTTGACACATACAACGAAGAATTTTGATTTTTCTTTACGCACTATGAGAGATCAACGGTGATTGATCGGCAATTGATTCTGCACGTTCTGGTTGACAAGACATGACATTCTAATGACAACATGAAGAATTTAAATGATGTGGTAGGCCCATGAGTCAAAATTAGTAGGCCCTTCCTTAAAATGGACACGTCTTGGTTGACTAGATATGTTTAATCAAAGGAAATCATTAATTACCCAAAAAGCCAACTAGTGAGAGATTCGAATTTCAAATCTCTTTCCTTCAATACGATGTGTCCCTTCAACCGGATGCATTGAATCAAAGGAAATGCTTAACTACCTTCCCTAAATAGGAAGCATCCATGTTGACTGGAAGCGTCTGACTTAGGATTCGTGCTCAATTAGAAGGCAGGAAAATCAAAATACCCAGCATTCTTGCCACTTAGACATGTCCAGTGGGATGGACATGCGGATGGGCATGCACATCAATTCGGGTTGGACATGTTATCCTTTTTTATTGGATGCACCAATAGACTTGGTCTTTGTGGTTTCAAGTGGCAGTGGTCAGTGTCTATGCAGCGAATTCTCAAATGTTGTACTAAAAAACACGAGTTTTGTGCTCCACAAATAAGCAAAATCGGCATGTCTACAATATGGTCCTCTTTCTTGAGAACATTGCACACATCATGGGTCTACATGTTTATAGGTGCCCAGTCATCATCACCACTTATGGTGTGGCCATGACAATGGAGCTATTATCCTTTACTTCTCCTCGTTCTAATGAGAATTACATGCTGACCCTCACCCGATGCTAGTGTAGAGACTTGGTTGGCTTGAGCGAGGCCATTAGATGTGTAGAGAGAACACTGATGACTTTCAAGGTTACTTGGTTCAACAGCCAGCTACTTGTAACTTTTACTGGCAGTCCCGACACACTAGAGGCAGATCGTGACCTACACTGGTTCTTAGTTTTCTTCTTCGGCCACTTGTTGTTGGGCAACAAGACCGAGAGCATTCACTTTTGGTTTCTGCCACCTCTTGTAGATTTAGAGACAATTGGCGATTATGCATGAGGTTTGACAATTTTGGCTCATCTATTTGCCAGCCTCTCCCCTGACTGCAAGATGTGTAGGTGGCTTCACTACCTTTCTTTAGGTATTCTTTCTAAATCCCTGGCCGGATAAAGAGGATAATTGTTCAATTGATCCAAATTCGAGTATATGATTATATAGAATCGGTATACTAAGGAGTTTATAGTCAATACCGTACTTTTTTTCCAAATTGGACATTGAATAGACGAGAGTTATATCTAGTAATGAAAATGCTTAACAGAGATGAGATTATCTCCATAACTATTTGAGATTATAAGATGTGGTTTGTACCCTTTATGATTGGCTCGCCAATTAATCCGTTATCAGATAATGAGTTTAACTTAATTAAATAGAATTATTCTATTTTATTTAGTTCTCAATTAAATAGACTATTGAGTTTCATAAATCACACACATAAGAACTTATACATAAGTACAGGGGCAAGGATGTAATTTATAAAGATTTTAGATTTTTTAAAAAATTCTAAATTCTTTATAAATACCAATGGTTCCATCCAAACATCATCAAGACAAGGATGAGAACCATGACCTCAACATTTTCCCTACCTTCTTCTTTTTATAGAAGGCATCCATGGGTGATAGAGCTCATTTTGGGAAGAGTTTTAGAACCCGGTACGAAGGAAAAACCAACTATGGATGAAGTTTATGTAAATACTTCTAGAGGTTAGATGTTTGAATGGTTTGAAAAGCTTAAGAAATTTTTATTCTTCCTCTCGAAAAGATTAGATGAATCTTTATCTGGTATGTTCAAATTTGTTTTTTTATCAGCTTTTGGTTTTTGTTGTTCGATTCCGATTGAGAAAAGATTAACATGAACTCATAAGAATTGTCGCTTTTGCTATGCCATATTTGGTAGGATGATTCCTTACAGTCTTGGTTGAAATTGACATCAAATCATTATTATTATGTGTTCTCAAATTTGTGTAAATGTTTGTATTGTCGAGGCCACCATCATTCTTGTGTGATGAAAATTAGAGATTGGTTGAAACTAGTAGAATCTTGTGACATAGGTCTTTCTAATGCTACAATATGTTTGAATTTTGAACCTTTGTATAGTCTAAGAGAATTGAAACCCTGTGAATGCTTTTGAAGATGGATAATAAGATTACTTAATGTTTCCCATAATCTCTTCCTTCAAAGGGCGGTAGAGAAAGAAGAATTTGGATATTTCCAGTTGTGGGAGCCCAAGTAGTGGCACTTTCCTCGTATGAATACCATCTTTTGGCAAAAATTTAAAAGATAAGGCTACATGATTTGGAATCCCTGTTGGACAACGATTCTTAATTGTATTTTTATAGAATTTTTGATGATCAGGATAAGGAGTTATTCCCCCTAAAATACTATGGTTCTTATTTACCAGTCTGACAATGCCACCCTCTCTTCTTTCCATTTTTACAGTCTGTTGTGATTTTTCCTAGAGTAAGGCTGACCTTTTTGGAATTTTCATTCGATGAGGATTCAAACACATTTTTTTTTTATTGTTTGGAGCCCCAAATAAGAAGATATCTAGTCCAAAATTTGGGACATGAAAAACACCCCACTGCATCGCCCTTATCCAGTGAGAAAGAAGGATCCACATCTGATTTAGACTTGGACTCGTTTCCACCCATAGCAAATCCATAAGTACTGCATGTGCGGGTGCATAGGGTGGTGGTGTAGGCGAGGTTGGAGTTCGGCACATGCGGGGGCGCACACTAGAGCGGTGTTGTGCATCAACGCACATAGCACAATGTGCCCATCACATTTTTCATTGATTTTAAATAGTTAAAAATCATAGAAAATCTAAAAATTTCCCATAAAATTTTATAAAATATTTTAAAAAAATTAAAATAAGTTTTGATAAGTTTAAAAGTATTTAATGGACTGTTAGATAATATCAAACCTTATTAACATAAATTCATTCATAATTAAAGTTAAAACTTATTTTAAACGTTGAACTTAATTAATTAATGTTTTAATTAATTCTATAAAATAATTTTTTTAGAAAATAAATTAGGACATTAATTTTTGACTTTTGCACAATATTGGAAATGCATAAATTTCCTAAATAGTTTATATGTGCTTTTTTATTTTATATAAATTGGTTATATGTTATTTTCATGTTTCTTATTTCCTGAAAAAATATATAAGCTTAATATTTAAATTTTAAAAATTATAAATTATTTTTTTATTGTTTAAATGTTAAATCATATTAATATAATATATTCACATTATGTACATGTGATGTTTGATTGTGTGAATGCATGGGGATCATGGACTTATTATTTAATTATCATATGGTGGTAGCTAGTTATGTGGATGTGTTTTTGTTGGGGCTTGCATGTTGTCGACTCGGCGTTCTGTTGGAGGGCTTTTGTGTGTGTTTGCCCTAGGTCCATAGGAGAAAGAGAGGTAAGTTGGTTACGTGTAGAAGAAGAATGTGGATCGGCTCCGAATGAGTGATGGAGAGAGGAGTAGAGAGCAAGAGAGTAGAATGCTATGAAATGAATTAAAAGACACTACCATGCATGCTCTAATGAAAGGGAGCTCGTGGTTGGATTCATTGGCTTCTTTCTCCCCTGGCCAGCCAGAGAAAGAAGAGTTCTTCTCTAAGCTTCTTCTCTTCTTGACACGTCCGGTGCTCAAACACGTTATACCACAATTCCTAAAAAATCAAGAGAAAATGACACAAAGAGAACCAATGGTGGGTGTAGTACCCTAAGAGCAATGTACATAAAGCAAAAGGAGCATGACAAACCGAATTAGAGCTAGTTTCCTAACCCCTTTATTTGATATTTTCGGAGTATATATATGATGAAAATGCTATGCTATATGCAAGGAATGAAAGAAAATGATTGAATGAAACTAAGGTAGACTCCCTAGTATGTACCACCTATGTAGGAATGGCTCCTTCTTGTCTCTTAAATGGGAGGGTAAGAGTTTGGACTGCTAGGAGGCCATGAAGGGATCACCTCAACACTTTGAGATGATGTAGAACCTCGTGGACAAGTCGTTGAAGGGACATCTCTAAGATGGTAATATGATCTCCTGACTGACTAGCCGATCGAGAATGACCCTCAATTCATCCATCAATCCTCTATTTATAGAGAATTAAGGGAGCATAGGGTCAATTAATGATCTACTGATTACGCTTTTAGATGAGTCTAGGTCATCCAGATGCATCTAAGAGGTGTCCGCCAAGTGGATGCGTACAATGAAGAATTTAGAATTTTTATTGCAAGCTACTAGGGATCAACAACAATTGACCCGCTGTTGATTTCATGCATTCTGGTTAATCGGATGCGATAGTCTAGAGATAGCGTAGGGGATTTAAATGGTGCTACAGGCCTGTAGGTATAAATTAGTAGGCCCTTCCTTAAAATGGACACATCCAAGTTGACTAGATACGTTCAATCGAAGAAAATCATTAATTACCCATAAAGCTAGTTGGTGGGAGATTCAAATTTTAAATCCCTTTCCTTTAATAGGATGCATCTAGATGACTAGACACATTCAATCAAAGGAAATGCTTGGCCACCTGCCCTAAATAGGATGCGTCCATGTTGACTAGACACGTCTAACTTAGGGTTCGCACTGAATCAGAAGGTAGGAAAATCAAAACACCCAACATTCCCTCTACATGGACGTGTCCAATAGGATGGACACACGCGTCCATTAAAACTAGATGTGTCATCTTCCCTTATTGGACGTGCCAAAAGACTTAGTCTCATGGTTTCAAGTGGCTACGATCAAGGTCCATGTAGTGAATTATTAGATATCGTACTATAAAACACGAGTTTTGTGCTTTACAACTAAGCAAAATTGGTGTATACATAGTTTACCTTGCCTTGATGTCAGCTTTGCAAGGTAACAACATAGAGTGGAGCAAAGACATGCATGAGTGGCATAGAGGAGATAGAATAGTGGCGTACTAAAAAGGTGTGCCAAGGTATAGATTTAGACACCTGAATTCATCCTCAGCTGGGTAATGAGCAAGCGCTATTGGTGTTCCTAAATAATTTCACATGTTTTATCGAGACTACTCTAGTTGGTAGGCTGGAAAAGGGGGAAGTGTTGTGAACATGAGAGAGAATAAAAAGTCATCCCACTTGTTGGGGGATTCATCACAGATTGTGGACCCATCTGTGTGGTGTGTGCTTACCTAGAAGGGCTGAACAACAATGGAGTTATGATAAAAGATGTAATTTCTAGCTGACCAAAAGGAGTAGTCCTTCAATCCCATAGGAGACCCTATTGGGGGTACCAACTTAACTTGAAGTGGAATAACCTTGTGAGTATAGACAACACTTGCAAAAACATTGTGGAGGTCCGTGATCTAGCTGGGGGAACTAGGGTACGAAAGTGGTGTGGCAGTAATGACGTAGAACATGGCAAAGAACATGCAAGGCGATATGATAATGATAGTCTACTACAGGAATACAAGTGAGGTGGTGTGGGAGAGAAGGAGACAAATGCATCCTAATGCATGGGATGCGGTTGATGTAAGACACATGCTTGAAGTAAAAATGATGCATGTTGGTTTCAAAGAAGAACCAATGTAGGTATTTATAAACATATTTGAAGATATAGGTTGACTGATGGGTCAAGACACCCTTATGGAACCATCGTCTCATCATGCAAGTTAGGCTTATCCATGAGTCCCAGAGTACCTTCCAATCTGTCATTATTTTATTGCAGGGGTTCTCAAGTTTGGATGTCCTTCTTGAACAGGTACTCTTCAACATCGTTGATGATAATATAAGTAATATATGCATTTTTTATGTATATATCGATATTGAGCGGTGCATAAATTCTTGATGTTGCAACTAATGGAGTAGTGTATCTATTTTGTGTGAAGTGGGATGCTTTGCATCACCTTAGATCTTTACAAGCCAATACTGCCAAGGGGCTCTGGGATGTGGTCATGATCAAATAATCACTCAACCTCACCGAGAATGACAAATCATTTTTAAAAACAATGCCTTGAAGACTTTCAGCTCGAAAAAGTATTTATTTAATCATTTGTGATTCATTCATAGAGGTGGCTCTCCTTTTCTCGAGAAAACTTAGAAAGGGATCTTATTCCTTAGTGATCAACTCAACTCTTGCAATAAGCTTCCTGAAAATATGACGTTGGATTTTGCTCTCTAATTTCAAATGTTGGTATATGCATGCTCCAAAACTTTCCAACATCATGCATTTATTACCCCGAAGTCTCTCATGAAATGAAGGTGACAAACGTGTTCGATACATTAGACATGTGTGTCCGTTCCACCCAGATGTGTCGTTGTATGTGTCTAGTCGACTAGACACATTGGCTGATGGTCAAAAATGGCATGACACGTCCTTGTTGGCTGGACACATGCGTCCACTAGTATGTACATGTTTAGAGTTTCCAAAAAATGACAGTTGTGCTTTTGGGCCATCAAATTGGTTTAATGCTTGCAGTTAATAGGGACAACAGTTATACGTCCTCTCTTCCCCTTTCCCTAAAGTTTGAAAGATTTTCTTCCTTCCTTCTTCTTCGAGCCTTTCCTTTCACTCTTCTTCTTTAGTGTTCTTCTTTCATGGCAGCTAGATTCCCTAGCATTTTTTCGGCATCCACAGTCACATACGGAATGTAGTCTCAACTAGGCATGTGAGTATAGAGATTGTTCCTTTCTTCTTCCTTTTTCCTTTACTTTCCATTTCTTGCCTTTTTTGCACCATTCTTAGGCATTTCTTTGTTCTTTTCCCACCCTTTCTTCTTTGTTCTTTGGTGCATAACACGTCCATTCAGTTCATCTTTTTATATAGTATGCATCCACCTCAAAGATGCATCCATTATTAAAATGCATTATGTTCTAAGTACCGACATGTCATGTAATAGAAGCTAGTTCTGACTATCTTTCCTCTAAAATTTTATACGAGCCTTATGAGTTCTCAGACTCTGGTTGGCATGACGAGGTAACATGGGTGTTCAGATTCTTCGGGCTATCACTACGACTAGTGGCAATATCCTGGGCTAGTGGGGCTTCCTCGGGGTGCTTATCCATGCTCATAAAATATCACGCTACAACTAAGACTTTGCTTTGTTGGGTGCTCTTCTAGAGCTATGGCATCTAAATACTCACACATTCATCTTTGCCTCCTTTGAGTGCACTATATTGCTGGAAGAGGCTAAGCAGTTGCTAGGCTCTTTGCACCCTTGCCACCAAGTTTATGTAAGAAGTTCCTTTACAAACTCATGTCTCCTGTTGAGGCCCATCTCATGATGTGGGGTGATCAGGTGATGACCTAGAGTTTGGTAGAGTGGTCTACCATTGTCCTTGAGTGCACCATAGATCAAGAGGATGCACTAACACTAAGCCTAAAAGGCTTGATTAATTGTATTTCTTCTATGCTTCTTTTCCCTGTGAAGGCTGGTTATAGCAACAATACACAATTGTATTTTACCTAGTTCTTTTGGAGACAGGAGTGGGTGGCAACGACTATCTTCGGTTTCCTCCATAGTGGCTTGAAAGTTGATGCTTTGGCAGGCCTCCATTCAGTAGTGTTTTGCTCTTCTCTTCCTCGGCTGATTGGCACTTGAAGTATGATCCAATTGGACATTGCCTGTGCACTAAAAATTAGTTCGAACATAGTTCGCTTTTCACCATTGCAGCTCGCCTTGGAATGGGTGCTCACATGGGGTGTAGGGGCCTTGGTTTGGATGAGCATACAATGTCACAATGCATAGACATAGACCCAAGTTCTCAGGAGGTGTTCCCAGTGTAGGCTAGATGGCGAGTCCTTTCTATGATGTTGGTTTTTGCGATTTTCAGGTTTTAGTCCTCGTACAGAGGGCCCTCTAGATATACTGAATACTTGGAGCCTTTATTCACCTGATCACTTCAATCTCCTTTGTGATGTATAATGCCCACCACTGCTATCCTCAACTTAGGCTTTCTTCTACAGGCTACGTGAAGCTATCGCATCTTGCTACAATTCGTGATCATCACGCCAACACTTAGAGGATGAGGATTGTGCTAGCATGGTGACTCTCTAGAGTTCTAGTTGCATGCTCCCCTTTGTTGGTTTTACTGAGGTGGATGAGGGTCATCATGCCCATTATGTAGCGGCTTTGGCTGTCATTCATGATTGAGGCCACATTTGAAGTGTCTTCAGTGTTGCAGTATGTAAACGTTTCTTTCTAAATCAATATAGAAGCTTTTTTTATGTCAAGTGCCTTGTGTGAACGTGTTCTTTATATTCTTGAAAAGAGAAGGGATGGGAAATTCAATTTTTTGAAATGGATAAAATGTATCTTAACAAAATGCATAATTGAAATTGTCCCCTTTTAGGCCTTTTTGTGCATGACGCGCCCAATATAGTGGACACATTTTTTTAAGATGTGCACTCAATGTTCATAGCATGACGCATCCACTTGTTGGTACTTGAGGGTGGACATGTGTGTCTAGATGATCGGATGTGTTGTAGCCTTGGTTGACAATAGTAGGCTTCCCTCCTTTAGTCATCTTGATGGTCCTATAAGAGAGGGGCCTAAGGTAGATCCCTAGCCCACCTCCTTCTTCTTTTTCCACCATTCTCACCATGTTTTCCCCATAGAGAAACTAGAAAATCTTGTTGAGGTCCTTTCCAAGAAATCCTTGGTCATGTCCAAGGTCTTGCCGTTGGTGGTATGTGTAGACACACAATTTTGGCCTAGTTGGAGAGCTTAAATTCTTGTCTTCATGAAGAAGATTTGAGTAACCCTTCAAGGGAACCATGTTTTCCAGAAGAATCAGGCTTTTTGGCACGTTCCGAAGAAGATCGAAAGGACGTTGACCGGGGTCAAAGCGTCCTGTATATAGGGCACCTGGCGCCCTATTTATAGGGCACGGCGCCTGGCACCAGGTCAAATCGACTCGACCGGACGATTTGACCACTCACAGGGACTCATCTTATTGATTTGACATACCTAATGATGCTGGTGCCCTATATATAGGGCACTTTGCCGCGTGGAACTACTTTTCGGAAATGGCCAAAGTACCCTTTTTTGGGCTATAAATAGACCCCATTTGGAGCTGGAAGGAGGTTCCAACTCTGTACCACCCAAGAGTTCATCCAATACCACGTTTCTAAGACATTTGCACCTCTCATAAGCCTTCAAACCGATCCAAGATCACCCCCCAAAAATCCCAAAAACCTGCTGTTTCTGTCATCCAGAAACATGGTTTTTTCTCCACTTTGAGAGCCTCTATCCATCTCTCCTCTTTCATCCAGCATCCAAACCACTCAACACTAGCTTCATTTACATATTAGCTACAAGGAGGAGTCCCTACTTCGTCCCGGAAGCCGCCCAGCACTCCGGAGCAGTATCGCAAAGAGGGGAAGAAAATCTGCCCGAGCCAGACTTAGTGCCCCATATACAAGGCGCTTTCACCTTGGTCAACGTGCCCTATAAGTGGGGCACCTGCAGCTAGCGCCCTATATATAGGGCACCAGCAGGGGCAGAAGCCGATTTTGCACTTTTCGGAGTTCGATCGACTGTCCGATCGAATCTTTGTTCTCTACTTTCATCTTAAAACCTATTGTCACTTCATTTAGCATGCATTTAGTCATTTTTCATCTTCCATATACCTAAAAACATACCAAAAATAAGGGTTGGGATTTCTTCCCAATCCGGTCAGTTCATTTTCTTTTGTATGTTTAAGATTCATACCGAGAATGATACTATACTCACGCCAGAGCTAATGATCTTCACTTGTTTTCGTGTTTCTCCGCAGGACAATCTTGGGTGAACCCGATCGAGGTGAAGCTTAAGCCCGATCGGAAGTGGAAGAGCTCACTAAAGCTCTCTTCCTTCGGCCGGCCGAGAGAGGAGAAGTTAGAACCTAGCAATCTCCCCATTTCAAGAGGTACGACGGTCAAACTTACTTTTTCATTTCGTTTAATTTACACTTAATCATATTTTGGAGCCTTTGGCTCCTGGTGACCACACACACAAACACCACCATCTCTTCTTCTCCCAAAGAGGAAAAGGAGAGGAGAAAGGAAGAGGGCGAACCACCACGTGGGCCGTTTCCGGGTGCCTATAGTATGGTGAGTCAATTGCTAGCTTTAGCTGATGGCACATCCAGGGCATGCACATCCGACTGGGTTAGACATGTTGTTCTCCAAAATCTGAAATTTCCTTTCTTCGTTATTATAGGACTACCCTCTCTTCCCTAGTCTGAGAAGATATTGCCCCCTGCCATGGTTGGCCACTCTTGTGACTTCCGTTCAATTGGCTCCATTAGTGGTTACCTCTCGCTAGTGCATTCGAGGTTTGCTCTTCCATGTGGTTCAATATTCAAGCTATTTATTTGATTTCCCTTTGCTAAGTGCCTTGATAGAGCTATGGCATCTAGATACTCATACTTTTATGTTTGATACTTTTGAGGGTACCATTCTATTGGAGGAAGTAGAGATTCTCCTTGGTTTACGTCCTCTGGTGCAAGGTGGTGAAGATAAGCTTTTTGTTCAATATGAGCCAATTTCTTGCCTTGCTTTCTTTAGTGAGTTGATGACAGATGATGAAGCCATGTCTATGCTTTTGGGGGGATAGCATTGTTCTTTCAAGTTGCATAATGGTCCACATCCACCACGAAGAACAAGAATGACGACCAACTTCTAGAGTCTAGTCTAAAGGGAGCAGTGACATGCCTATTGACTTCGAAAATGGGATTTGTCCGAGTCAGCACCTTAGGAAACTAAAAGAGGGACTCTCACCTCGGCCTACACTCACCTTGATACTTAAACATTCGGCCCTCAGTGTCACTCGAGTGCTAGAGAGAGGGTTTAGGTCGTGTGGAAAGAAGACTAGAAAGGAAGATTAATAAAAATAAAGCATGAAGGAAAGAGATAAAGGTAAGGAAAGGAATGTGATCATTAGGAACCGTGGGCTCCAAAATTAAGTGAATGAAGTACATATTACTTGAGAGATGATTGTGCATACCTTAATGTTGAGAGATGTGTATGTGAGTTCAACTTTCTTTTTCTTCGTCTGGCTGATGAAGAAGAGTCTTTAACCACCGTTTGCTTGATAGTACTTATGCAACTAGAGACAAGAAAACAAGTGAAAGAAACAATTATAACTAAAATAAGTCTAGTAGATGTAAATAAAAGAACATGAAAGGTGCAATCAGGTGAGAACTGACCGACTTTAAGGTTAGCTCAAACCCCTTTTCTTGTCATTTTTTGGGTTTAACTAAGATGAAGAAAATTAAATAGCAATTATTTTGAAAATGATTCTAAATTATATAAAAATAATAAGTTATGAAAACAAATATGATTGAAGATAACATGACTTGGGCAAGGCGATAACTAGGTCGGATAGTTTTAGGGTCTACTGGTGTGACTTTGATGTAGAAGCCATCACGAGCAGCCCAAAAGTCAGAATGGACTCTTCTTTATTCTAAAAGAAAGATAACTCACCAAGGGTGATTTTATATGAAGAAAAGCTGATCTATATCCTATGAGAAAATACCAATAATTATCTAAGAACTTAAGTAACAAAAAATGCAAATCTTGGGGTTGCCATCATAATGTTGATGTAGATTGTGATATGAGCACCACAGAAGTCAAAATTAACTTTTGCTTGTTGAAAACAAAAGATAGCTTACCAATGAATACTTTACCTAAAGAGTGTCTCAATTAAATCCACTAGGAAGAGGATGATAATTGACTACGAATATAGTGGTGGAAAAATGTAGAATCTGGATCTGCTTGCGCAACATCGGTGCAAAAACCACCACGAGTTGAGGAGACGTCGGAATCAAGCCTTTTTTTGGGAGATGGACGAAAACTTTACAAGGAAGAATTCTTATGAAGGAGGCCTATCTTGAATATGCCATTGAAGTCTATGGAAAACAAGCAGCATGATGGAGAGTAGATTGGACTTCTCTCTTTCTCTTTGGACTAACTTCTTGTACCAGGAGAAGATGATTGGAGAAGCTTGGGATGAGCCTAAAGTTTATAGGCTTCTTCTTCACCGGCCGTCTGGAGAAGAAGAGTTCTTCTCTTAGCTTCTTCTTCTCCTAAAGCGTCCAGTGCTTGGACGCGTTATACCATAGTTCTTGAAAAATTAAGAGAAATTGACACAATGAGAACTAACGGTGTGTGTAGTACACATAAAGGAAATGTTCATAAAGCAAAAGAAGCATGACAAATAGGATTAGGGCTAGTTTCCTAACCCCTTTTTTGTATTTTTGGAGTATATGTATGATGAAAATGTTATCCTATATAAAGAATGAAATAAAATGCTTGAATAAAACTAAGGTAGACTACCTAGCAGGTACAACCTGCGTAGGAATGACTCCAACTCTTCACATGAATGGGAAGATAAGAGTTTGGACTACTAGGAGGCCATGAAGAGATCACCCCAACACTTAGGAGACACGATGATGTAGAGCCTCATGGACAAGCTGCTGAATGAACATCTCTAGAATAGTAATATGATCTCTTGACTGACTAGCCGACCAAGAAGGACCATCAATTCATCCATCAATCCTTTATTTATATGGGACTGAGGGAGTGCAAGGTCAATTAATGATCCATTGATTGCGCTTTTAGACACATCTAGGTCATCTAGATGCGTCTAGGAGATGTCTACCAAGGGGACGCGTACAATGAAGAATTTTAAAATTTCATTGTGCACTACAAGGGATCAACGGAGATTGACCTGTCGTTAGTTTTGCATGTCCGAGTTGACCGATGTGACAGTCTGGCAACAACATGAGAGATTTAAATGATGCGGTAGGCCCACAAGTCTAAATTAGTTGACCCTTCCTTAAAATGGACATGTCAAGTTGACTGGACGCATTCAATCAATGGAAATGTTTGGCTACCTACCCTAAATAGGATGTGTCCAGGTTGACTAGACACATTTGATTTAGGGTTCACGCTCAATTAAAAGGTGGGAAAAATCAAAACACCTAGCATTCCCACCACACGGATGCGACTAGTAGGATGGACACGTGCGTCCATTGGAACTGGACGCGCCATCCTCCCTTATTGGATGTGCCAAAAGACTTGGCAGCATGGTTTCAAGTGGCAGTGATCAAGGTCCATATTGTGAATTCTTAGATATTGTACTACAAAACACAAGTTTTGTGCACCACAACTATGCAAACTCGACGTGTCTACACATTCCTCCTTCCCTCTCTTTTCAATTCTGATTATACATTCTACCTCCCTCCATTAATGTACTCCCTTTGGTTAAAACAAATGTTTGTTATCAAATTATGTACATTTGCGGGTCTGCATACCTTAAGCCGCTTGTAATGACATGTAGCTAGTTCATGAAGGAGGAGAGACCACATGGAGAAGCATTTTTCTAGAAGTGGGGACACACCTACATCGGCATTAGATGCTAACTCATTTAGTTGCACACCATTCTAGCTCCAATATTGCATGTTTAGGGTTAAGTTCATGATCATTCTTTCTTTCTTTTGCATATGTGATGTGTGGTTATGTGCTATGCGATATACCTTAGATATATGATATTCCAAAAGTATTATATATAGCACATATTATTTATGAGATTAAAATAAATATCTCCTTATCTAATTAGGTTGATAAACATGAGACATTAAGAATGACTAATGTAGTCTTCCATTGTTATAGTCTTGATGTGCCAACTTTATAGTGGATGGGGGTGTTTCTCACAAGGCCCATTCAATAAGGGATTGGTGATCATGATCAAGATATTTGCCAAGCTTTGAGGTGGACCATTGGCATACCTTGTTGTGTTTTCCATAAGGGTTATGTCAAGAATTCATTCTCATAAATATGACCTAACTAGACTAGATAGCTTGTTGTGTTTCCCGCAAGGTTATAACTCTAGAGACTAAATGACTAAAAGTTGCATATGTTGCAATTGGTAAAAGTTACCTACCTACTAAGTATGAGATGGCTTATTGTGTTTCCCACAAGGTCATCGTCATAATGTTAATATGGTTGTAGTCCTCACTAGGATTTCATCATAATATCTCATCTTTGCATAATGAGAGCTATGCAATTCATTGAAAAATAGTTGAAGCATAAATTAGGATGAAATACCATATCTTAATTTTAAATGAAATACCCATATGGAACCCTTTTTTTGGTTGGTTAGCACAACATTTGCGTAGGAGAACCCATATGGAATTGGAAAGGAAAAAGCAGCTTGCATAGCTTAGGGTGGAGCATCTTGTCATAAGGGCATTTCTAGGTGGCTAGGCAGGGAATAAAAATAGGTCCACATAGGATCACACATTGCGGAGAAAAGGGAAAAAGGAACAGAAAATTTTTGAAAAAAGATAATATTTTAAAAGGAATGAATATTTTTAAAGAAAGGAGAGGAGTAACCAAGTAGACGAGGAGACGGGGAGGAGCTCGCAAAACTCAAATAGAAACATCTCCTCTCGAAGACTTTTCTAGGTTCAGGAATGAAAGCAGGCTTGTCCTATAGGGAGTAGAAGAAGGAAATGTACCATTAGAAAAGTAGGAGACAAGTGTAAAAATGTGAAGAGTTTTAAAACATGGGAGCTTTCTTTAAAAAAGATGATGGGAAAGTAAAACAAGGGGTGGTGGAGCTTGTAGAGCTCCTAAGAAGGGAAGAAGCATCCGATCACTATGGTGCTCCAAACTACAGAAAAGGTGCTTAAAGAAATTTACTTCAAGCAAAGTCAATGTCCCACCATGGTCGCCACAAAGGTTATGGGTGGTAGTAGGAGGAATAGTCAGTGGCGGTGTCAATGGTGTGGTGTGTGTGGTCACCATGAACCATGAGTTCCAATTATAATTATAAGAAGTTTAGAATACTGACCTGTTTGATGCCTCATTGTGGGGTATGTGTGGATTTTGACTTTCACTTCCTCGATCGGCCAGGGAAGAGGAGCTTGAAACTTTGCGTTTAGTGCTATTTTATTAGTTGAAGCAGACGTAAGTGCTAATAATGAAAGATGTTGTCTACTCCCTAGGGGCGAAGACATCCTTCACAGTCAGCATGTGCGTCACTTTCTAGAAGGCACTTCTCCTTTAGGCAACAGTGGGAATGTCGGCATTCTGGTTGCAACGGTGGTGTAATAAGGGCTCTAGACTAGCTCATAGGTGGGGTGCAATGTGTCGGTGGCGAAGGCCACTATGGAGTTTTAGAAGGGGATCTCTCCTTCCTTACAGATGATGGGGGATGGATGTGAGGGATGGCTTGAGGGTGTGTGAGAGAGATCATTAATCTAAGCCTTCTAGCAACCTTTGAACCTTTTCAATTCATCTAACACCATGCTAACCTCTTCAAATGTTAGGGGCCTCTTCTTTTTATAAAGGAAACCTCAAGATTTGGCCTATACTTCATAAAATCTAGGTTTGACTTCCATGATGTTAAAGCACCTTTGCAGTCGCACACATCTTGGATAAAGCATCTTCAACTTGGGACACATCCGTGCTAGCCATAAATGAGAACATGCTATGCTATGGATGTCATACTAATGATGTGTTAATCGTTGAATGGTCTTATCAGAAGCTTTTGAGAGGCAAGATGTTTCCAACTAATGACAACATTAAATGTGATTCAAGTCATTTACTGTGCACATAAGACCATTAAACGCTAAGCATGATGCCATTGATGGCAACCTTACTTTTAAAAGTACATTGTTAGCTCAACAATTCTAATTAGATCATATCAATAAGTTCGCATGGGCGACGATAACATCAATGTCAGGAGATTTGCTATCGTTGACTTTTTTATGTCAGGTATGTACATCTCCCATCGAGAGGGCACATTGACAATTGGGTAAATGACAAGAAGTTTGAAAATATGTGCAAGAATCTCCCACCAACTAGATGTGCGTTGTTGAGCAACCACACATGGGCTAACGATGAGACACGTCAGTCCTGAAGTTGCACCAGCTTCTGCCAAAGACAAATCAATTCACTCATAAAAAACAAGTACTATCGATAGAGATAAGAGGTATATGCTATGCAATTAGGCCAATTTGGCGTGTATACACTAGAGCCTCAGATTGTCTTATCAAAATAAAAATTCATAAAGAAAGTCTTTGATGTGAATAAAAGAATTGTAAATACAATTATAACAATGGTAAATCGACATTTTAGATGGATGTAAATGAATGACAAGGAGATGGGGAAGGGAGAACTCAGGAGTAACCTGAGTGTCAAGTCAATGATTGAGTTATTTATATTGTTCACCCATTCAGTACAACTTGTTTAATATTGCCTGGTCTGCAAAAATCACCTAAGCAATGGAGGAAGGAGGGATTGGTGCTTGGAGCACCAAAATGGAGATTGGGTATGCTAAGGCAGCCTGATGAGAGGGGTGCATTGAAGGGGGTGCACCAAAGGATTAGCGGGTTAATTAGAAGAATATATACGGGGTCTAGAGGGACTCACGAGGTTGATATCAAAATAATTTAAAATCGCCATTTTTTGTTGGGGGTAAAGGGTCGAGGGCTTGGCATGAGAGTGACCAGGTGGAGTTGTGTAATGCATCACATATATAGGGGTAGAAGAATTATGGCCTATTCAAGAAGCGTAGGGTTGGCTAGTGCCTTCCCTTTTAAGAGGCCTTGAATAGCTCTGAAAAAGATCTCTAGGTCGAAATAAGATAAAGTCCCTAGAAAGGAGGATCGGAAGAAGGGAGAGGAAGAGTTTGGGTAGCCTCTCAAGGTACTTTGGGACTACTTACAACTTAGACTAGATTGGCCATTACTTCGAGATAAATTATTTGTGATTCCAATAGCTCATGGCTAGTTTGGTTGTATTTTGTTAACTTGTTGCTATCTCAATAATGCATCCCAATCTCAATGTCATCAACACGGATGTTTAAGTGAATGTTTTCTTCCTTTCCCTATGTTAATGGGGTGTTTGGTTGCATGATAATTTTTTGTACACTTTCGTGATAAAAATTTATATTAAAATAAAAAAGTGAACCAACTCATGACATAAAATTATCATGTTTGGAGGGATGTGATAACAAAAAAAGTAACAACCATCCATGACCAAACAAAGTGGGAGACCACAAGAAAAAAGAAAGAGGTGAGACTTTTTTTTTTGTTTAAGAAGAAAATCACTTTTAAAACATAAATTTGTCATGGTTGCCAAACACCTCTTTTAACAAGTTTCCATATAATTTTTAAAAATTAAAATAAAAGCTCCATTATCATGCAACCAAACACCCCATAAGCTTTTTAGCTCATTTTTGTTTTAGGAATTTTTTTGTTTTGGTTTTGGTTTGCAAACAAATATTACCTAAAAAACAAAGTTTTTCTTTGATGAGGTTTTATTGTTTTGATTTTTTTGGTATTCCAGGTATTGTGAACAAACAGATGTTACCTTAGACAAAGTTTTATTTTTTTGAATTATTTTGGTTTCAAGATTTTTTAGTTTTCAAATTTTGTGAACAGACAATTGATTACAAAGACATGAAAACGATTGTAAATTTTTTATTTAACCTTAGATTAATCAAAATTTTAAAAAATATTATCCTCTCAACAAAAAGATCAAACTTTATGCTCTCCCAATGTCGATTTTTTTTAAAAGAAAAGGTTGTCCTCGCGCGTAGCTGGCCATCGAGACTGGGCAGCGCGGTAAAACGGAAGTACGAGTCACGTTGCTCTTCCATTCCACGTAGGAGCAGTTGGAAAAGAGAAATAGGGAGAACGACCGAGTCACCGGAACCGCGCATGACCCAGTCGGAAACGACGCATACGCGGCCCACGGATAACTATATTTTATCACCCCAACGAACTGGTTCTCGAGATAAATCATTGTCGCCCCCGATTCCTCTCCTCCTCTTCCTTCCGTTGAAGGCGCCGGACCGGAGCCGCGCGCCATTGCATCTGCAGCGACAACCGGCTGGCCGTTGCCTGAAGCGAAAATGTGGGCGCAAAGGCAGCGCGGCGGCTCGTCTTCCGCCGTCTACACGTCCCTCTCCTTCGCCGTGCGCGCCCGGTCAGCCCTCAGCGCTCGCCGGAACAACCAGGTGGCCGCCACGGACGGTAGCCAGCTCAACGGGGAGGACCTCCGCGAGCTGCAGCAATTCCAGGCCCACGTCGCCGACCATTTACGCCGGCTGGGCCACACCGCGAAGGCGGATGCTCCGCAGCAAGGACCACAGCACGAGCGGCGCGACGCGCCACCGGTCAGCCTGTGCTTCCTGAGGAAGATGCTGGACGCCTTCGTCAGCATCGAGGAAGAGTTCAAGGCGCTTCTGCTACCGGCCCTCGCCGGCGAGCCCGCGCACGCCACCGACCACCCGCTCGATCGCCTCGTAGCCGACCTCCTCGAGCGCGTGGTCAAGTGTCTCGACGTTCTCAACGCCGTCACGGGGGCCCTCGACTCGCTTCGGTTCGCACAAAAGCACGTCGAGATAGCCGCCGCCGCGCTCGGCCCCCTTTCATCCGACGAGGACGTGGGCGAAGCCCAGTTCCAGCGCGCCAGGAGGGCTGCGGCAAAGCTTCTCGCCTTTCTCGCTCCAGAGCAGTACGCCGGCGTCGCCGCCGCGGAGAGGGTCCGATCTTCCAGCCGAAGTGGGGACGGCAGCTTGGCGCTATCCACGAGCAGTCGCCGGTGCCTTGTCCTCGACGTTTCCCCAACCTGGTCCGCCGTCAAGCAGTTGCGGGCTATGTGCTCCAGCCTGGTCACGCCGCGCGGCGCCGACCCCGCAACGCTTTCCATGGCCGTGCACACGATGAGCTCCGTGATCACATTCATGGTGTGGATCCTGCTCCTAGCATTCCCCGGAAAGGACCGTGGTGGCCACTGCTCTACCGCCGTCGCCGCCACGAGCATCCCCTCGCCGCCGAGGCAGCTACCCTGGGCAGAACCGATGACAACGCTGCAAGAAAGGATCGCCGAGGACGCGAGGAGGAGGGACAGGATGGGACCGTCAGGCGCGGCAACTCCGCCGCCGGTAGGGCTGTTGGCGGAGCTGCAATCGATGGAAACTTGCGCGCGAGCGCTAGTGAGACTGGGTGGCGGCGCCCCCGAGCTTCCCCTCTCTGAACGGCAGCGGGAGGAGGTGGAAGTTACCAGCTTGGAGCTGGCGGCTACGTCACGAAGCATGGAGGAGGAGCTCGAAGGGATTCAGCAGCGCGTGAGGAAGATCTTCCATCGGATGCTGATCAGCCGAGCCGAGGTGCTAGACCGCGTAAGGCGTACAGAGGTGCAGACGGCGGCTGGAAATACGCCGCGTCCGGCTACCGTACACGCGGCGTTCTAGAGAGTCCCCTCACGCGTTTGCCCAGTCTCATTCATTTTTACGAAGTTACCGATGTATTTTTTGTTCTCGGAAGAGAGAATTCTGTTTGTATCGAAGTCACCGATTAACCCTCTTGACGCCGATCGACCATAGGTCGATTGGCACCCGCCTGTCCATGGGGACAGGCATGGACAGGCCGTCGACGGTTCGAGCGGCCGCTCGATCGTCTCGAGCAGGCGCTCGGCCGGCTGCCCACAGGTGAGGCGGCGACGTTCAACCGCGTGCTTGCAGGTCACTGAGTCACCGTGTCCAAAAAAAACTCTCTTGACAGGATGAAAAAATAATAATTTCGTACATGACTTTATGTTAGATTTTATGTTTATGGGGATCTACAAATGAATATTTGCACCGAATATAGACTATTTTCAGATCTCAAACTTAAAGCGCCCAATTAAAGCAGCAATTTTTGCTGTGCTACAGTATTAGGAGCAAGATTAGATGTCTGTCCAGTAAAATATGAGAAATAAACTTAGAAGAGAGTAGAGAAAAGTGGCCGGAAGCTCTTTTTTTTTTCAGTTTTCTTAGATTTTTGCCTGGTTTAGGAGTTTCAAGCCTCGTCACGGAACTCAGCCTTGTAACAAAGGAACATTTGTAAAACGGTCTTGTGTCTACAAAACTGTTGATAATGGATTTGACAAATTTTATCATGTTAAAAATATAAATTAAGGCTATCAGCTTAATTCATTCATAACTCACACACATACACCCCACAGGAATTTAATAAAATAATCCAAGATAATGCAATTGCAACCAATACTGCACGCCTCTAAAACGAGTTAGTCCAAAACAACTTTTTTAGTGATTTAAACATAGGTTATATAATTTCAAGCCTACAAGAGGTCCGTTTGCAAGATCCTTTTAATACCTCAGTGATTTCCTCAAAGGGACCTATAATTAAAACAAGAAAAGACCTACCAAAGTGATATGGTAGCAGCATCTTGGGCACATCAAAATCAAGAAAAGGAAAACACATTTTGGTTCCCTCTGAATTATGCTCTCTGTAAATTTTAATACAGGGTGAATATGTTATGTCCTTGTCATTTGCACATCAAATTCCTCGATTGAATTATTACATTCCACTATTTTCAATGCAAAATCAATTGACAAAGGTCCTTTATGGTGCCATTCGATGGGCGGCTCCTTAGCTCATGCAATTTGATCTCGTAAAGTTTTGGCCACAGCTTTCCAGTTACTGCCATCAAAGACAAAAAAAAAGAGCGTACAATAGGACTCTTGTAAAGACCTATAGACTTCAAAGTTTCCATAAACTACTCTTCTTTATGTCAGAAGTGCGAGTGAATGAAAAGTTTATGAACTCACCAAAAATTCGGTTACGCGCCTTGTCCCAAGCAATTCCATTTAGAACATCAACCCCCTGACGTCATCCAAAAGTTAGGAGATGGTGACGAGATAATCACACATTTACTGAACTATATGTGCGCTTGTAGATTCACAGAATGTTGCTCTGTTGCGATCATATAGCACACATTATCAAGCATCAACAGGAAGCGAAGGTAAAGAACACGATATTATACTTCCGAGGGGTTAGCATCAGAGAAGCATGTATTTAAGTAGGAAACACCAGGAAAATGGAGAGAAAATAATGCCCAGGTAAGACCTTCTGTCACATCAATAAAGGATCCTTATACAAGAAAAGAAACTTACTTGATTTCCGGACTTTATTAACTGTTGCCTGCAAAAGTGCAGATTAATTCTGTAAATCTTAAACAGCTTATAGGCAAATAATATGGGGCTTTAGATTTTCCTTGTAGAAAAGCCCATAAACTGACCTTAATTTGTGGAGAAGTATCCAACCATGAACCTCTCCATCTTCAACTGATATTCTGGCTATGCAATCGCTCTAAAAAAATTAAACGAATTATTTCCAAATGTAAAAGGTGATGAAAGACGGCTACATTGCTAAACATGGCATGCATTCAGTTGGTTGGTACAATTGAAATCTGCCTTTTTTGTTTCTAACGTTGTAGCCATCCACGGAAGATTAAGAAATCTTCCACGCCTAAATGAAGCATAAGGACAAATATGGCAACCAGAAGGCCACTTGCATGATAACTGCTACTTATTCCTTCAGACAAATGACAAAAGCTAATCTAGTTGGACAAAGGTCTGTATATCCACAGCATCAGCTAAGGATGTGTTTGGTTTCATGTAAATGATAACTCAGGTAAATCATTTTCAATGAAGTTTTCAAGAAAATGGAGAACGTAATTTACCATTTGGTTTCCTGTAAATTATTTTCCTTGAAAGCAAGATCTATTCCTTAATTATTTGTAAATTATTTTCTTGAAAACATTTCCATCCATTTGGAAGTTGTAAGTTACTTTCATAAAAATATGTAAACTAAACTGATTACAGCCTCATTTATTATTGATTTTGTATAAAGAATGACTAATTATCAAGTTTATATTTAATCAACTATACTATAAAATATTTTCATGAACTAAATTTTCATAAAAGTTTTGTGAAATTATGTATATTATAAACCTGCAATATACCAACATCTAAATTGTCATAAATATGTACGCTGGATTATGAAAGAGTACTGCATTTTGAAAAATTATGATCACCTTTCTAAATCTGCAGTGGCTATTATTAAGACATCATGTCCATCTTTTGGGCTCCCATCGACTCAATTGCCTGACATGCTAAGCTTATGAAAAATGGCATCCTAGTATCGAGGGATGCCAAAATCGGGACTTACGAGAGGTCAATGCAACACAATTTTCGTCGACTGGCTTTCTTCATGTAACCAAATAAACATTTTGATCTAGTTTTCAGGAAAAGTTGTAGCATGTAGTTGGTTCTACATACATCCAGACAGACCCTAAGCTACAAAAGGAGCCGGAATGACTGATAACCATGTAAAAGTGAAATCCTCTTCTACATTACTTTCTTCCTAAGTTATTACCAACAATCATAGGTGAGAGGGTGATTACCTAATCTCAGATGCCGCAGGCAAGCACCTATGCATTAGTGCTATTGATTTATTTTATTTACTCATTTTATAGTTGTGGATGCCTTGCCTGAGAGATGATAGGGAGGCAAATAAGTCACTGGAGGCCTTGCCATTAGGGCTTAACAGGTTGTGGGATCTGGTTACAGATCTGCAACCGCCCATCTTCTCTGCCGCAATAGACAATGCTGGAGACCTGTGAGAAGTGCCATGGGCCTCCAGCAGCTCCTCCAGCCTCCCAGTACCACTGGCAACCTCTCAGAGGCAGCAGCAAAAGCAGTGGTCCAGCTAGGTCCTAGGCAAATTTGTCCAAGTCTTGCTATCTAATCCCACCTTTTCACCTAGGCAGTTGACTGCTTTTGATGATGTAAGTAAAAATAAACAAAGGAAGAAGCATTAGCAAGAAAAATGTAAACGGCTTAAATTAACAATTTTCTTCAAAAGCGGCCCAAAAAGGACATAATTCACTGAAAACTAAATAGTACATAAAACATAAAAAATAAAGAAAGAATGACCGGTCACAATAACAGGAAAAAGAAAGAAAAAAAAGAAGATCCTTAAATGGACTGGGCAGAACCCAAACTGAAGGGCATAGGCCTTCAACCATCTTTAAATATCTATGACAGAAGCTCAAGTTAAGGTTTTCACCTAAACTGAAACATCTATTAGCTCCAGATTATGTAGTCATCAAACATTTGTACTTTGTAATCCTAAAAGAACTTGAAACATAATTGTGGGCCCCAACTCAATTTCTTCCATAGAAACTAATAGACTTTAATGGACTCTCAATCCTTACATATGACCTGATTAGTAGGATAAAGAAATAACAAAATGAACTAGCCTTTACTTGAAAGAGAATAAGTTAAAGGTAGAAAGTCAGGCATCTTTGCATACAAATGGCAAAAGAAAAAATTGTGTAATGTCCATTACAAAATCTTAATTGAGGTTAATAACCATCCATAAAAAATTACAAGGAAAAATAATCAGTACCTGCCAGACATTAGCCCACACTTCACCATTAATATATTCAAGTTCATTAAGGTATTGGACACCGTGACCATCAAATCTGACAGTTGATATCTTAATGGCTGCACAAAAGCACTTGAGACCAGTAAAATACAAACAGAAGCTAGTATGTCAATCAACTAAGCAAGTCAAGAACGTCAAAACCTTTGAAGCTGTGGGTATCCAGTTGATATAATGATGAAGTACCATCGCTACCAAAGATGACCTTTCCATCTGTTGCTAATCCCCAACCATCTCGCATGTCATGAGTGAATTTCTGGATCTGCATCAAGCATATAAAAACCTTCAGGTGCAAGTTTGTGTTTCTTAAACTAAGTTTGTTTGACTATCTAAAAGACCAGCAAATTGAAATGCCAAGAGAAGCAAGTTATTGGTTCAAAGAAATTCCCTGTTCTTCAGAATATCCTTCAATCAATTTTTGAGCACCTTAGACTTTAAATATTCATCAATACACCACCAAACATATAACTTATATTTCTAGTTTTACATAAAAATACATCGATACTCATGGGTGCATATCCAACAAAACTTTGATAAATGAATGCGCTGATCTTCACACTTGAGTAATGGATTTGAAATATTTTACTGATCTATTCATTTTTATTCTACCTCCCAAGTAGAAGATCTTCTCCTCCCAAAAGAGGTCTTGAGCCTTGAGGTTGATACCTACCAACTTGTCCTCCCTTGACCCCTGGAGGTACTTAGAGGGAGTGAACTGATTAACTGGTTGAAAGATCAACATGATGTTTTTTGTTGTTTACCCTTTTTCTGACCTTCCTTGAAAGTAGAAATAGCTAAATACATATATATATACCTACAGTTAGGTCAAAAACGGTTGAATATTCTGTGAAAATAATTAAGCCACATACACTTTTCCCTTGTTTTTGGATCTTTTCTTTTCGTTTTCTACTGCTGGAAAAATGCGACAATCGCGCATGTTGTGATTAGCCTTATCTTGAAATAGCAGAAGCTCTTGGTCCACACTCTCCCAAACCACATGCACGAGCTTGAGGGATGGGGTATGTGGGGCCTTGTGTGCACACCTATTAGCCATAGGAAAACTTGTTGAGGCATGTTGATCAAGGATTTCTGTCTCCTGATTTGGATAGGGCTCAGATTGGCTGATCTGAGGAAAGAAAAGCCAATTTGGGATCAGCCTAGAGAGGCTCCAAAAACAGAAGACATAAAAAACATACAAACTTACTTGGCATGGATGATCAGTTGATTCCAATCTGATTCAATCTTAATCATATTCAGATCAATGCCGGGAGATGGTGCAGGGGTGGTGCCGCCCCTGCCCCTAATAGATCAGATATCCCTGGATCCGGAATCCTACTTGTATTAGGTGAAATGAACCACATATAGAAAGATGTTGGGATGGCAGTGCACCACTGAGTGGCCACTCCCAGAGGCTCAGCCCAGGATCAGCCGATTGAAGCCAATCTAGCCCTGATCCAACTGATTCAGACAAATCCCAACAGGTTATCTAGGGTTGGTTCGAGCTTCCTCCTTGGGATTGGATCAGCCAATACTGCAAACCATGCTGCCGATGCAAGACAAGCAGCAAAACCCATCATTCATCTGACTAAGCCAACCTCATGCCAACCACTCTGGATTGGACTTGACTAGCAGCAATGACTGAGCTGGGTAAACTGGTTGGACCAGTCTAAACGATTTAAAGTGACGCAAACTGGGGTGAACTGGTCTAAATCGGCTCAAATCAGGTTGAACTGGCAAAAACTGGAAGTGAACCAGCCTACTCTATCTGAACCAGCTAGCAGCTCACAAGGATGGGTTTGACTGCCTTCAACTTGGTGTCGACAACTTCACACTAAAGGGGAAGGGGTATGATTTTGTGCAGGATGTAGATAGGATGCTGCAAGGGGCATGGCCTGTAAGGAAGGATATGACGTGAGTTTCAACCAAGGATTGCCGTCTTGGATCTCAGTTTCATCTCGGAAAGGTGAAAGAGAAGAGATCTCGTGAGATTCTCGGAAAAATCTCGAGAGATCCGATCTCGGATTTCATTTATGTAGGGCATACCTTACTCAATAATTGCCATCTCGCATCTAGATTTTATCTCATGCAGACTGAACATAAGAGATATCAAAATAATCTTGAGAGACTAGATCTCGGAAATACCAATCAGTGTGCATGTTTAAGTGTAAAATACCATGTCATCTCTTCAAAAAGGACAAGGGAACTCATATTAAACATCACAATAAACTATAAGAGAATTAAAAGCATAATAGAAAGAGGGTGAACTATTGTTAACAAGAGACATGCAAGAGATTTTATGTGTTAGACTAAAGCTTCATCTTGAATAATATGGATAGGTGATTGATGGCATCTTCGGTCAATTGTACATATATAGTCATAAAAAATATTAAGTTATAAAATTTTATTAAACAATAATGTCTAGATGAATATTTAGATAGATTCCATAACAAATTTGAAAATATATGAAGCAACGTTAACAAGGCCATCTAACAAGTTAGGGATAATAATA
Organism: Cryptocoryne crispatula var. balansae; assembly: GCA_036172225.1. NCBI lineage: Eukaryota > Viridiplantae > Streptophyta > Magnoliopsida > Alismatales > Araceae > Cryptocoryne > Cryptocoryne crispatula. The sequence continues at coordinate 28,112,838 of CM069927.1, forward strand.
GGCAGACGAGATCAATGTATCAAAAGTATTATAAAGATAATCTCGTTTCGGCAATCTTGTTTCTCGGACGCGTGAAGAGAAAGAGATTCTTGGGAGATCTCGAAAGATTCTCGGGAGATCGCATTCCATGGTTTCAACACTGGGATACTAGTGTATGGCAGCTGCAGAAGGGCTGTAAAGAGGGTAGTTGAGCAACTGCAGGGATCCAACTGATTTGGTGTGGTGTTAAAGAGAAAGCCGAAGCCAAAATGAAGAAAGCAATGGAGGGAATGGCCGGGAAAAAGAGACGGAAAGGCCCATGGAAGGAAGACTAGACAATGAGACAGGCACAGAGTGGCAGGTGTTGAGGGTGCAGGGTGGCAGGTGGAAGGTGAGCATTGCGCTACAGCAGGACAAGCCCGGTGGGAGAGGTTCTACACCATCGGCAGGGGAATGCAATATTGGAGATGGACCAGCAAGAGGGCAGGGTAAGCCATGCAGGCAGCTGGAGACAGCAGAAGTTGCATGGACACTGCCTGGTTTGTGTAGATGGAGAGGGGTGAGGAGGTCAGCAGCTGTGGGGCTCTGGGAGTTGGAAGGAGTGATTGCACTACTTTCCACTTTCCAGTGATATGGAAAGACATGGAAGGACTGCGTGAGGGTGGCCTCAGAGAAGAAGAAGCCCTATAGTGTGTAACCGGTGGACTTGAAGTCTGGGGCAGAAGCAAAACAAAATGGGTGGGTTGTTGTGGGGTGGAGAAAGAAGAGGAGTCAGGGCAACGGGAGGCTGAAAGAGAGGGGTGGCAACCTATTCTGAGTGCAATGAGGTGGAGGAAGAAGGGGAACTGGGGCATTGCCACATTGGGAGGTTGTCAGAAGGAGGAAGGTGGCAGGAGCTGCTACAGCAGGAAGGGGAGAAGTGAGATTTACCAGCTTGGTTTGTAGGTCCACACAAGGTAGGAAGTGGGACCTGCAGCAGACAGAAATGCGAGGTTACGGGTGCTCACAGTTTAGTTTGGTTCAGTTTCAGACCAAATTTTCTTAAACTGAAACCAATAATAATTTAAAGATTTGGTTTGGTTCAAGAAACAGAACAGGCAAAGACTTTAAATATAAATTTAAATATAAATATATATAAATTATACTTGTATGCTATAATTGAATGTGTAAGTTTATGTGTGCATTCATGTAAATGTGACTTTGTTTATGCCATTATGAATGTTTGGATACACATTTTTAGAAAATAGTTAATTTTGATAAACTAATTGAGCTTGAGAAAGAGAGAAAAAAAAGAAAGAAAGTTAAAAGAGATATTTATAAATTCTAAGTAGAAACATATATTTATAATTACAAATCTTAAATACATGTGAATATGTTTACACTATCATAAATAAGACTCTTGAAAAAAAAATTGTAATTGTGTATAAATGACTAAGATGCATAACCCAGGAGCCTTGGGAGCCTTTTGGGTTTTTCCAAAAGGTCCCACGGAAGGCATCGACGGAACAGTGCCTTTATGCCTAGGTGCTGCCAAGGTAGCCATCTTGACAACAATGTTGAAACCTTAAAAATCCTTTGCTCCTTTTTGAAAAAGAAAATATTTTTTTAAAATTTTGAATACTATGAAAATAGATGGCAATTCATAGAAGTATTAACTAGTCTGGTGTGGTATGTATATAGAGGAATTAGCGAAGTGGGTTCCATAGACATTCCAAGTATTGACATAGAGATTACCAATCACTTAAACAATTTGAACCACGCTTTTTTATCTTTATTGAGGTTATTTGAATTCTTCGAAAATTTGACTTGTCCTCACTAAACTTTCATTATTTCGATGTTAACAACATTGAGCAAACACTCAAATACTCTTGATTAACTGTTATAACAAATCATGTACAAAAGCCATTCATCCACAAAACACATGGAAGATATAGCCCTATAGTTTTGTCAGAAGGCAAACTTTAGTGTTTTGAGTTCAGTTTGGGTTTCTTTTGGAGTTGTTTTGATTGATTGTTTGTGTTGTTTTTTCATTAAAGACTTGATGTCATTTGTCTTTGACATTTTTTTTAAGTTTTGTTTTTTATGTTTAACTCCGCCATAGCCGATCCAAAGTCCAGATGAGAAAGGCGGTGATAGCCAACATAAAATGAAGTCAGATCTCATGATATGAATTCAACTAATACAAAAGTTGGGGTGTACTCCCCCGTTGAAACCTCGTTTTTTCATCCTCTCTTGTTAAAGAGAAAAAGAAAATTTTGTTGGATTAGAATTCCTTTTTGAAATTCTTTTCCTTCTTTTGGACTAGCATTGACTACTATGAAAATATGTGGTATTCATAGAAGTATTAGCTAATTTGATGTGGTATTCTCTTATAGGAACACCGATGGTTCCATAGATTTGCTAAGTGTCGACGTAAGTATCACCCACCACTTAGATGATCTGAACCACAAATTTGATTTGTGAGGTTTTATGAGTTCTTTGAAAATAAAATTTGACCTCTCTCCACCGGACTTGCGATATTCCGGTGTTAATTACATCGAGCAAACACTCGAAAACCCTTGATTAACCGTCACAGCAACTTGTTGAACTGAAGTCATTCATCCACATAAACATAAAGCTGGAAGACATATCCCCATGGCCTCATGAGATGGAATTTGGTTGAACTTATTCAAACTTTTTGTTTGGATTCATTGATCTTCTTCTTGGTTTAGGATTTGATTTGATTTGTTTTGTTTATGTCTTTGGTCATTTGTTGACTTAGACAATTTTGAGTTGATCTGCTTTTTTTATTTGTTTGTTGGAATTGATTTCCATTTTTTTGTGTTTGTTAACATTTTTTGCTTGATTTAAGTGAATTTCTTATTATTATTAAGATTTGTTCTTAATAATATTGGTCACTTTAATTTTTCATGATTGATTTTAATCCAACATAATTTGTTTTTGTGGTCATTGGTTGACATTTTTATGCATTATTTAATGACATAATTTTGGTTGGAGTATGTTAACATTTTATTAACGTTTTGATCACTTATTTGATTTGGATTTTGTTATGCATACTTATTTAATTAAGTAGCATTATCCATTTGGTTTGATTTAATTTTTTGTGGTTAAGTTGGATTCAAACTTAACATGTTTTGTAACCTTTTGTGGTCATTTTTTTATGTATGATTTTGTGACACGGATTTAATTTGATTGTGATGGCATTTTTGTTAATAAATAAGTCATTATTTGATTTTTATTTAAACAAATTTGATTATTTGATCAAGTTTAGAAATTATTATTTCAATGACTTATTTAATTTTCATCCACCTCTCAAAGTCTACGGGGATTAGATGTCATCTTTGGATGACATATCGGGTCAATCGAACTTGAATTTATTTCATGTCGATTTGAGTACATCGAAGTACAATAAATGAGGGGGCATTCGAGCCTTTATTCCTCAACACATGTCAAAGTTTGTTCGATTTGGCCAGCACTTCGGCTTTACCGATTTGGGTTTCGGCTTTGCCGGTATTTCAATTTTACTAAACCAAATTTTCTTCATATATCCAAGAATAACTTGATTGCATTTGATATGCAGCATTTCTGGAGCTTCTTCGATTTTGCTGACATTTCGGCTTTACCGATCTGGGTTTCGGCTTTTCCGATATTTCGGCCTTACCGAACCAGATTGTCTTCATATATCCAAGAATGGCATGATTGCATTTGATATGCGGCATTTCTGGAGCTTGTTCGGGTTTGCCGACATTTCGGCTATACCAATCTAGGTTTCGGCCTTGAATTCCCATTCGGTTTGACCAACATTTCGGTTTTACCGACTTGGGTTTTCACCTTGATTTCCCGTTCGGTTTGACCGGCATTTCGGCTTTACCGATTTGGGTTTTGATCTTAATTTCCCATTTAGTTTGACCGGCTTTTCGATTTTACCAATTTGGGTTTTCATCTTGATTTCCCGTTCGGTTTGACCGGCATTCCGGTTTTACCGACTTGGGTTTTCACCTTGATTTCCCGTTTGGTTTGGCCGGCATTTCAGCTTTACCGATTTGGGTTTTCACCTTGATTTCCTGTTCGGTTTGACCGGCATTTCGGCTTTACCAACTTGGGTTTTCACCTTGATTTCCCGTTCGGTTTGACTGGCATTTCGGCTTTATCGATTTGGGTTTTCACCTTGATTTCCCGTTCAGTTTGACCGGCATTTCGGCTTTACCAACTTGGGTTTTCACTTTGATTTCCCGTTCGGTTTGACCGGCATTTCGGTTTGACCGATTTGGGTTTTCTATTTTCATTCGGTTTGACCGATTTGGGTTTTCTATTTGAATTCCCGTTCGGTTTGACCCATAGATTACGGAATCGGTATGAATCGACTGGAATCGGTCGGAATCGATCCGATTCCGACCGATTCGTTGTGGAATCGGTCGATCCGACCGATTCCGATGGAAGACCGGTTGAACCGGCCCCGGTTCGATTCCCGGTTCGATTCTGGACCGGGAATCGCCCGCCGCGGTCGATTCCTTCGATCCCGCGGCGGTAGGCTCGCTTTCGCGATTCCGCGCGATTCTCGCCGATTCCGCATCGATCCGGCGATCCAGCGTCGATCCGAGCGATTCGTGTGCCGATCCGTCGATCCGGAGCGATTCCAAGACCGATTCCGGCGATTTCACGATTCCCTCGGGCGATTCCGCGATTCCAAGCGATTCCTTCGCCGATTCCGCCGATCCAAGCTCCGATCCGCCTTCGAATCAACGTCTTCTTCGATTCGACTCGCTGCAAGATTTCTTCGCCGAAAACTTCGTACGTCCATTCTTACGCGTTTCCGACGAGTCCGAGAGTCGTTAAACGTTGCGATTTCCGACCGAATAAGTCCGTCCAAGTTTTAAACTATCCGTTTAAGTTCATTTTGCAGATGGAAAATTCCGGATATCCCGTACGCACTCGACGATTTCCGGCAACTACGTAACCCTTTAAACATACCGAATGGTGCGTTAACTCGTTGTCTCGCTTTCCCGAACAGCGTCTAAATCATTTTTTATGTTATCTAATCATTTTTAAGGCATTGTTTACAATTTTTGCAGATACAAGCAATGGCCGATCAAGGTGGCGCAAAGACCAAGACGTGCTTCCGACGCGTGGTCGGGAACACTACGGGCATACGGTAGACCTAGTCGTGAAGAGGGTGCAGGCAAGTGGTGCGGGAAGGAGATGAACGGGGAGTGTTCCTACCGAAACAACATATCATCAACAAAGTGGGAATGTAAAGAAATGCGACAAGGTGCCCAGTGGAGAAGAGTGAGGAGACGAGAGGATACACGACAGAGCCTCTCAACGGGCTGTTCGGATCGAGCAGAGGGAGGAGCCGTGGACGAGCTACTCGAGAGGAGGAGGGACCGCGATTTCGCCTACCTCCAAAGGAAAGGAAAGGTGGAAGGCGAAATGCCTCGAGCCGCAGAGCGAGGACGAGTCCACTCGACTCCGAGCCGAGACGTACAGGCACGCTGAAGCAAGCGCGTGTCACCGCCGAGGAGGAGGACAGGAGGAGGGGAGCAGGAGGGTCCGGGTCCGTAGCCGACCCGCCTGGGGTCGATCGAAGATCGGCTCGCTCCGACCTCGGCCGCGGGACCGAGAGCCCGACCCCAGAGACATGAGCCGTACCGCCGTTCCACCCCTACCAAGACTCGATTTCGACACCGAGTGACGAGTTTTTATTTTCAGAAACAAAGTGCCGGGCGTACGTGGGATAAAAGCAGTAATGAAAGGGGCGAAGGCTACAGAACGGCCGCAAAGAGAGCCATTCGCCACATCGTCAAATAATTTTTACACGCAGTATCACTTTTTAAATTAAAATCGACATTATGCCCGTTTTATTTTCTAAAACTTAATTTTACCCCGATCCCATTTTTTTAACTTCGATGTAGGCATCCCGAAGACACGTGCACCACCAGCCCCTACTTCCGTACGACGGTGGATGCCGCGAGGGCCGGGTCGTGTGCAAGCCCCGGCAGTTGCACACATATACGGCGCCGGGCTCGACGAGGAGGTCCAGGAGTCGAGGGAGTGGACGGACGGGTTCAAGTTGGTGCGAAGGAGAGGGTTGCACAATCACGCGCGACGGTGGATTGTGTATCACTGTAGAGGAGTACGATAAACTTCGGTGCACCGTTCGAGGACTACATTCTCAAGTCGGTAGATGCTTCCGGGAAGATTAAAAATGCCGACTTCATTTTTTCTCCGATTTCGATGGAGTGGCGAGGAGACTGGGAGGAGAATGTGGTTCAAAGTTGTCACCGACAACGAACCATCATATAAGGCGGGCGGGAGGAAGTTGATTGAGAAGAGGAAGCACATCTTTCCGGTGCCCCGTGTTAAAGACATTCCATAGATCTCATTTGCAGGATATAGTAAGGAGTGAGGGTGTATCTACACTTGTCGTGTGCGCAGACGATCACATCTTTTATTTATTCGCATCCCCGCCTCCTACATATCACGAGATCTCACACAGAGGGCACGATCTGTCGTGCCCGGTCCGACACGATTCGCTACGAACTTCATCATACGAGAGTTTACACCGGCACGTACATGCATTGGTTAGTTCACACGTCGAGGAGTATTACAACTATAATGCGGTGGACAACCCGCATAACAAAAAAGAGCAAGAGATTCTTGTCGTCCGAGAAGCATCACCGACAAGAGGTTTCGGGAGAGGATTGCCTACTATTCGCAATCATCGAGCCACCTGTGAAGTTGTCTCGAGGTTGGTAGACCCGTACGACAGGACCGGGGCACACCGTACGATGCTGCTGACCGGGCAAAGCTGAAAATTAAAGAAAAAAATCCCGAGGTTACAAAAAGTGCGGTGGAAAATCATCGATGACCGATGGGACAAGACCTTGCACCACGATGTCCACGTGCTGCAGTAACTTCGTTCTAAAATTATTTTCGATGTATAATTATCTATATGCACAAGGTTAACTAATAAAATCTTCGCAGATACTAACCCCGCATCCACATGAGGATGTGGTGAACGACAACGAGGTGACGCGGGGTACACTTGTAGCTATCCAAATACGCGCCGATCTCAAAGCAGACGTAATGCAGGCCGAGATAAGTGTTAGAAGTTCATTAAATACCTGACTAAAGCATTACCAGGCAACTAATTTTTTTTTTAAATTTTTCGTATGCATAAGGCTGTGACGAGGGTCGGCGTATACCGCATGCCGACTCGAAATATTCAACACAAAGTGTCACCTCGTACGACGGGCTAATTGTTTTCCTTTTCTCGTCTTCGTGTTTTCTCGTACCGAGTGCGGGGGCCGTAACACTGAGCGATGGAATCCACTGCGCCATCGTATCGTGATTCCGAGTTGGAAAGCACCGCTTCCTCCCACCGCGAGAGGAACCCAGTACATTCAACTCGATACATACCAAAGCGAGGAACAAGCTGACCTCGCACCGGGCCGAGAAGCCGGTCTTCGTCATTATAAATACGAGGCCGCGCATAAAGAACATCAAGGATCGGCGAAGATCGCCGAGGAGCGATTTCGCACGGCTCGCAGTGGCCCGTACGAGTGGCAGGCATTCCTCCGCCACACCACCACCCGAGAGGGACACGGACCGCATTTTCCAGATGGAGAGCACGCACTCGTCTCCCGGATGCAGGAGTAGGGAAGCTGTGGATCACGCAATTGAGTTTCGATCCCGATGACCGCGTACGGGCAGAAGGAGAGTCGATGGTGTCAAGCCGAGAGGATGCTCCGCCCACCTCCATCTACTTCTCGTGCTCGGGGCAGGCCTTCTTCTCGCCCCCAAGAAAGATAAGTTTTTACCACCTAGCCCTCTCCAGCCCCCCCAGCCCGGGCCCCTAGCTCGCTACTCACCTGCAGTCCGGGGAGAACGAAAACAAAGGCGATCGCACGGAGAATGGGAGGATTTGCAAAGTTGAAAAAACTTTGGGTTCCGACTTTCGGTAGTTCGTAGATGGTCAAGAGGTAAAGAGAAGGAAGTTGAGGTCGCGTCCGTCAGCCCAGATGACAAAGACGTTAAAGCTCCTTCCTCACTCCTCGGTGTGACGACGACGAGGAGTGTATACTCGGGGCCGACGCCAGCCCATCGCCAGCAATGAGTCACCCGATTCACTGATTCCAAAGCCGTACACGCCGGATGAGCGTACACCGCATTCTTATATTACGCTGAGCCACAATATCCAAAGATTCGCCAAAGCCGACCAAAGAAAGGATTACACCACCAGCTCCACCATCCTCTCGCTTACGTCCCGGCTGTCCGCGTCCGATCCATACGACCACGGCATGGCATCGGCATTATTTTCATACGGATACGGTCCCGACAAGATTCAAGACCGAGCACGATGAGGAGCGTCACGAGCAGTGGAGAGGAGGACGACCCACATCTTTATCCCAGATATCGGTAGTAGATTTCGATACGATGTAATTTTTTTTCGATGACGCATCAACTTCGATATTCGAATAAATGAATTGAATACGTACTTAACTTTCAAGTCTTCAAGTCTTCAATCGGTGTTCATTAGTATCAGACATGCGGTTTTTGGATATCATGCATTTGGTGATTTTTTAAAATTTTTCTAACTCATTTCCTATTTTTTTAGAATTTTTCTGAATTTTTTGAATTTTTTTGACGAAAAAAAATTCCAAAAAAAAAACTGATTCCGACCGATTCCGGAATCGATTCCCTTCCCAGGAATCGGCCGATTCCGGCCGATTCTGGGAATCGGAATCGGAATCGGTCCCAACCGATTCCGATTCCGATTCTGGGAATCAGAATCGGAATCGGTCCCAACCGATTCCGATTCCGATTCCGATTCCGGAATCCTTGGTTTGACCGGCATTTCGGTTTGACCGATTTGGGTTTTCTATTTGATCCCGAGTAGCTTAAGTTCGCATTTTTTAAATGCAGGCTACTCGATCCCTCTCGCGAAACGAGATAAGATCGGGATCGATTGGACTTTGGAGGTCGGGCGAAACCCTTACTCCATTCTCGAATGGCCAAAAGCCGATTCGAGGCGGTTGGAATTTTCTTTGGAAGTTGGGCAAAACCCTTCCTTCCTTTTGGAGAAAAAGAGACTCACTTGGAAGATCAGAGCTTCTCTCTCCTCTAAAATCTCTTTTTCTCACCAATACAACCTCTTTCCAACACTCTCCAACATTTTCCACGTATGGCCATGTTGGGGTATTTATAGAGATTTTTGGAGGGGTAAAAGGGTCATTTGGAAGACCCCCACTAAACCCATTTTCGAGTTAGTGGGGTGGGTGACCTGATTCAGGGTGAGTTTAACCACTTTTCCCCTTCTTTAAGACTTCTGTTTGACCGGTGGTCAAACTGTGTGGTAACTCCACTAAGGGTGACCGGATCCAGGGAGGTGGACGCACCTTCCTGCCTTGTGGGCATTGTAGGGGTCATGGGGGCCCGGTTGATCGGGTCTCCCCTTCTTTTTGCATTTTTTTATTTTTTTGTTTGACTGGGCAAACCCAGTTGACCAGGGAGGGCGTCCGCGCTCGCCCGCCCGCTGGCTGCTGGCCAGCGTGGCAATTCTTTCTTCTTTTTTTTTACTTTCCCGGTCAACCAGGAAGGACCCGGTTTGACCGGGTCATGCGTAGCGGCCGCGGCCGTTGCGCGCGCTCGCGCGGCCCACCGGCCCGTGCGGCGTGCGCAATTGTTTTTAAAGAAATCCCCCGGTTTGACCGGGGGTTTGACCATGCGCACGGCTGCGTCGTGCGCAACAACGGCGGCCGCCGTCGCACGTGCTTGCCTGGCCGGCCATGCACGCGGCCAGCCCGTTTTTTTTTTTTTTTTTTTGGTTCAACATCCCCTAACGATGCATTACACCAAAACATGAGTGTGACGAAAAATACAATGGTGAGGACATTTCCCACATGTTATGCGTGACATAAATGTCTTAATGTGATGATAAATAAGAAAGGGTTCCCACATTAAGGACTAGGGTGGGTAAATAAGTTAATCCACGGCGAAGATCCCCCCCTGACCCCCCGACCAAGAAGCTTGCACACTCGGGGAGTGAAGACACCCTCCCTGGGGGTAGACAGCGCGCGGTGGATGTGCCACAACACCCCCCCGGGGGATGAAACTTCGGCTGCCACGACCCCCAGGGGGGCTAAGTCACTCTGGCCCAAGCCAGCACCTGTTCAGCAGGCCCTGGTTGGCCTGCCCTCCCAGCCGAGTTTCAAGCCCAGTTCACACCGGTTCGCACCAGTTCAAGGCCAGTTCGGTCAGCTTGAGGCTAGTTCAGTGTCTAAACCGGCTAGTTCACCCCGGTTCAGAGTGTTTTGGCAGGTCTGAGCTAGGTTCAGCAGCATTTGAACCGGTTCAGCATGGTTCAAGGCCGGTTCGGGCCTGTTTTCACCGGTCTAAATCTGGTTCACTTTAATTTCATCATGTTTTAGTTATTTTGAGTTTCCTAACGCCGTTTTGCAGCATTTAGCCACCGGTCCACACGTCGTGCCGCATCACTTTGTCTTCCAACTTGTTTGACTTGTCTTTCAGATTTGAGATGCCTTGATGGATTTCAATTTTGAATTGAGACTTAGGCAGTTTTGAATTTGTGTTTCGGTTAGAAAACTTTCCGGCATGAGATTTTTTTTCCTTTTGGTTTCAGTTTTCAGGATTCGGAGTTTGCAATGTGGATTGACAATTTTCATATTACTGACTTCTGAGAATTCAGATTTTTATCCTTTTAGATCTTAGTTTTTGGGATTCAAGAATTTCAGAATTCATGGATTCCTGAACTTCACAGGTTCTCAGTATTAGATAGTTTTCAAATTTTACTGATTTTGACAACTTTCAGATTTCAGATTTCCTGAGTTTTATAGTTTTCAGGTTTCTTTTTCTTTTCAGATTTTTATGGTTTCCTGGGATTTTCTGTTCGCTGAACTTCAGGACTTTACAGGTTTCTGAGTTTTCAGGTTGATGCGGTTTTCAAGAATTCCAGATCTTTGCAAATTTTGGTTTCTGGATTTTACAAGATTTTCTGACTGTTGGATTTTCAGAGTTTTCAGATGTTCTGACTAGTAGAAATTTTCAGATTTCAGGGAGTTTTCAGATTTAGTTTTTTTTCCTCATTTTGGGATTTCGAAGGTTTCTGATGTTTTTGGTATTCCCAGATTTCAGGTTTTAGGGATCTTCAGATTCCGGACCTTTAGGATTTCCAAAATTTTATAAATTTTCAGATTTATGATTTTCTCGCGATTCTCAGATTTCCGACTTCTAAGATTCCTCGGATTTCTGATTATTGTTTCAGATTTCTGAGTTATTTTGAATTTCCAAACTAAAGTTTTCAGGTTTTCCAGACTTGTGGCATTTTCAGATTTTTGGCATTAGGAAACGTTCAGATTTTTTAGTTTTCTAAAATATTCAAATATATATATATTTGATTCTGATTCTTTTGTACTTTCAAACTTCCTGAGTTTTTTGTTTTGAATTTTCAGGCCTACAGAATTTCTGAACTTTTGAGTATTTCAGAATTGGTTTTCTTTTTCTGAATCTTCTGATTATGGGATTATCTGTTTCCCTGGAATTTTCAGATTCTGCCAGTTTTCGGATTTATGAAATTTTCAGAATTCCCAGTTTTTCTGATTTTCTGACTTTTCTAGATTTCAGAACTTCCTGATTTTTTCCATTTATTTGAATTTTCAGGTTTGAGTCTTTCCTTGTGGTTTCCAAACTTCCGCATTTACCCGGATTCATGGAATTGTTGAATTTTGTGTGTTCTCTTCTCTTTCTTCTTTTTCTTTTGTTGCACGTTTCTGTTTTGTTGTTTATTTTTATTTTAGTTTTATTGTTTCCTGTTCTCCTTCTTTGTCTTATCTTGAGTTACGAAATGAATGCATTTCTATCTTTGAGTGTTTTTTTTGGTTTGCCTTGGGTTTATTCATTTATTTTAATCTTTTTGGCCAATTTTAGTTAGTTTGGGGTATTTTCAGTTTAATTGGTATACTTTATAATTTATTTAGTTTTTTTATTTGTTTTAATTAATCGTTAATTAAGTTTTAGGCTTAAAATTTTCATATTAATGGTTTTAATCATCTGAAAATTATGTTCTAAGTCATTCTAAGTTTGAAAACTTTTCTGGCTGACCATTTGACCAAAATTATTTATTTTAAAAATTAATTGATTAATTTATTTTATCTCCTTTTTTGTATTCCTTTATGTTTATGCTTGGAAGCTCCCTTTCACACCAGAATTGCACATAAACAAAAGTTCTCATTTCTTTGGAATTTTGAAACAAAATATGTGTGGGAGGCATGAAAAGTCATATCCCCATTCAAGGATTTAGGAGAGGGTCAATTTGACCTTTAACAGGTATTTGGGGCTCCTTCCCACATGATTGACCTCATTAGTTAGGTTTAGGCTTGTTAGCATAAGACATCATGCATGGACTTAACTTAATGGGCAACCTTTCTTAGCACATAGAGTTTTATACTCCATGCATATGGGGGCTGATTTGAGCAGTATGAGAGCCAATTTTGAGAGGGGTTCCTCCTCATAGCTTGCTCATCTTTTCTATTTCTGCTATGGAGGATGGGATGACATAGGATCTCTCCTTTTTGGATTGACTCCCTTTTATTGCCATCCATATAAGGTGTAGAGCCTGTCCAGTACCGACCCTCAATTAGCTTTGTTTATTTTTATTTATTTATTTATATTTCTAAGACATGGAGTCAGTCTGGAACCAACCCCAATTAGCCTTGGTGTGGATTGTTATTTAAATTAGCTTAAGGTGTAAAGCCAGTCTAGGACCAACCCCCAATTAGCCTTAAAAATTGGTTGTTTGTTTTAAATTAAACATTCATGGCCTCAAGGGCTTGTTTTGAGCTTCATATATGCCTTGATAGGCCTGCCTAGGGCTTGCACTTGTTGTCATTTGAAGTGCCTTTAGCTTCCCATGCTACTTTGGACTGGTTTCTGCGCTGTTTCTGGTTTCTGGCTTAATTCCAGGTCCATGAGACAGATTCTGGAATGAATCTGAAGTCCACTGGATTAATTTCAGATCTGAAATCAGGTTCTAAACTAGTATTTAAGGCCCTGTTTGGTAGGGGGATAAAGAGGGATAAACTTGGTTTATCCCTAATCCTCTGTTTGTCAGGCAAATAAATTTCATCTTAACCTGGTTTTATTTAATCCAGTTTATCCTTGAAAATGAGGTTAAAGTCACGGATAAACTATCCCCTCTTCTAAGTGGGATAGGGTATGCTTTCGGGGATACGATTCTCGCGCGATGCTGGGCTCTCGCGGTGGCTGGGCTCCGATGAGGACGGCAGCGGACTCTCGTGCGGCGGTGGGCTCTCATGGCGGCTGGGCTTCGACGAGGACGGTAGCGGACTCTCGCGTGGCGGCTGGGCTTCGACGAGGACGGTAGCGGACTCTCGCGTGGCGGCTGGGCTCCGATGAATCTGGCAGCAGACTCTCGCACGGCGGTTGGGGCTCCGACGAAGGAACCCTCCGGCGCTTTCTCCCGTGGAGACTCCATCAAAGCCCCAATCTCCTTCGGCCAACAATTGCATCCAGCGATCTCTCTCATCTTCTTCTTAGACGGTAAGATGGCTCCATCATCATCCCTGCTCCTCCATCTGCGCTCGCCAAGGGAGAGGGTCTCCGTGGCGAAGTCTCCGACGGTATAGGCCGTCGTCTTCAACGGGGGGAACCAGATCCGCCCTCTTCACCCTGTGAATGGCGAGTTGTAGGCGGGCGCTAATGGCATAGACCCGGGCATCGTCGCAGGCGAGGTGTGCGAGGATGAGGAACCGGTAGTCGACGTGGGCGGGCTGGTGGACGGCGTCCCGCGGGTGGAGCTACAATGTATGGCCACGCTGGACCCGGGCCTGGTGGAGTTGCGATGGCGGCAAAGGGGGCAGTAGGGAAGCTCCGTCCAGGGGCTCTGCTCGCTGCCATGTCTGGGCTGCGCAGGAGGGTGAGTTTGGAGGAGACCGGACATCGAACAGAAGTTGATGTCTACAATTTTAAGCAAGTAAAATTCTCAATTTTTTAAAACATCATTATGCAATTGTTAGCAGGGGCATTGGTAGACCGAGTAGCTGATGGGTCTGGTGTGTTTTGTTCTTTTCTTTCAGACAGAAGTTGGGTCTTTCTTAGGATGACAAGGATGCCATAATTTTCTATCGTCTTTGGTGTATGCAAAGTCAGTGTATTGCTATTGACCCAAGGTATACATATCTATTAATATATATACAAGAATCAATATGAAGGCTATGTACAAAAATTGATCATTTGGAATCAATTAAGTAGAATGGTGAAAGGTTGGATGAGAGAAACAATTTTTGATTTTTGGAAGAGATAATGCTCTCTCTCATTTAATTTTTTTTGAGTTACGTTCAATTATACTCTTGAAGGTGGTCAGGCTGTGCACATATTTGAAATTAGTCATGCTGCTAATTTCGTTTAACTAGTATATATACAACAGATGGGCATCGAGCCAAGTTAGAAGCTCAAAGTAAGGTTGTCAAAAGACGTATTGTAAGAGCTATTTGGTGTAGTTAGTTGTGTCAAAATATCTAAACGGTTTGATTGTGACATGGGTTTACTTTTCTTATGAACTGTTTTTCCAGTGCATGTCCAGAAAGAATTCTTTTCTGTACTGCCAACCATGGTATGCCGGGTCGCGACCCGGGTCGCGACCCGGCCCCGACCCGGTCGGGTTTAGGCCCGACCGGCTCGGTCGCGACCCGGTCGGGGCGACTCCCCCGGCCGGGTCGCGGAGTCGTGGCCGGTCGCGCGAGTCGCGCGATTCCGCCGACCGGGTCGCGCGACCCGGCCGGGTCGCGCGATTTTGCCCGGTCCGGCAACGGTCATTGCGATTGACGCGACCGCGGCACGGTCATACGACCGTTGCTGTTGTCTGGGGCGCAGCCCCCCCATTCAGCCCCTCGGGGGCTATTTAAAGCCCCTGCGGGGCTCTCCTTACTCCCACCCCCCCACTCTCACTCTCAACCTCTCATTCGTGCTCTCATTGCTCTCATTGCTCAAATTTTTGTCTCATTTACTTAATTATTTCATCAAGCATTGGATTACCATTTAGTATATTTATTTAATATTGGGTTATCGATTAAATGGGTTAAGTAGTTTATTCTTTTTAATACTTATTTCGTTTACTTGCATACTTAGTTACTAGAAGATTAGTTAGATATTTAGTTTAGTAGTTACTTAACACATCATTAGTCGAAGGTATAGTTAATTACTTATTTAATTATATAATTAATAGTCATTTATTTTACATAATTAAAAGTTTACTTAGATTAGTAGTGACTAATTAACGTCATTAGTTTTTAAATAGTTAATTACTTACTTAAGTAATTATTTAGTTAAAAAATGTCTTCTCCAAGCCAAACAACCCAAACTACCACGCGCGACCCGGAGTGATCCGGCTGTTGCATTGCAATTTGATCTCCATGCAGAAAAGTGCAATGTAAATATCATGACAAAGTAATATTCGGCGGTATTTATCGTTTAAAATTTCATCTTCGTACGAAGGGAAATGTTCTTCCTCGCACACGACCCGCCGGAGGTCGTAGCTCAATTTCGTAGGCACCTACAAGCGATGGAGCAAACGAAGGGAATCCAAGAAAAGACATAAAGAGACCGTCCGAGAAGAAATCCAACAACCGGGGAGACGATCCGTACACATTTACGGTACCGGACAAGAGAGGCCGGATATTTTTGAGACGAAGAGTACGAAGGTACGGAGGTGTTACTCATAAACGTTGTTCATTATTCTATTTTAAAGGATAATTAAGTAGCCTCGATACTTAAATGTTTTTTAAAAAGACGAACTCTCACGAGGGATGGAAGCAAGTCGAAGATCATTCGCCGAGGAAGAGTTCTATGTACATACCGGCCGAATGACGGGTCGATGGTCCTGGAAGCTGGAGTGGTCGAGGTAGCGGAAGAGGATCCAACAACCAACCGCAAGATCGTGTTCATGATCTCACACAAGACGACGACCCGGCAAGAGGGTCCCGCGGATCCCGTAATCACTGTACCACGTCAACGTCAAACAACAATCACGACGGCGATGAAGAACCTCAAATTATGTAAGGATAGGATCGGGCCGGGCAACGCTGCGTGGTTCTTTCACCACGCATTCCGGCAAATGCCGCGAAGGGACCATACTACGAGAACACGATCGACACGATCGCGTACGTCGGGAGGGAGTGCTCGGTCCAAACCCAAAGGAGATATACAATGTATATCTTCCTACGGAGGTGCAAGAAACAAAGAAGTACGTGCAAAATATTTCAACGCATCTCGAGGAACGAGGTTGCACGATAACGACCGACGGATGGACCGTAATTAAATTTTCGTTTACTCATTCATATTAGATGTATTAACATTCTTTTTCGTATAACTTATTTATCATCTTATACTTAACAGTATTACTAGAAGACTATGATCAATTTCCTAGTGTACGCTCAAGCCGGCACGGTCTGAAGTCGGTCGACGCATCGTAGTGTAAAGAATGCAGTATCTTTACCAATCGTATACGGAGCGATAGAAGAAAATAGGAGAGAGCCGGGTAGTTCAAGTAGTCACAGACAACGCGGCGGCATACAAGTGCGGCGGTCAGGATGCTTATGGGTCAAAAGACCAAAGTTGTATCGACACCCCGTTCCGCACACTCTTGCATTTGATGTTCGGGAGGATATATGCAAGATCCTCAAATGCAGTGTGGTAGTTAAGCTAGCCCAGTTTATTTCTTCTATTTATTTATAACCACAACTTTGTCCCCGCACTTGGCGAGGGAACACACTGGGGCGGCGAGAGTTGTTACGGCCCGGCAACCCGGTTCGCCTCCCACTATATTTCTGTAAAGTTTATCGAGTCAAAGAAGAGCTCTAACTCAAATGGTCATTTCACCGGGTCAGTGGGGCTGATGGCTAGATGTAACCCATCTGAGCAAGAGAAAGGGGAGAAAAGTAGAAGAGACAATAGAAAGTGGAGATTTTCGAAAGTCAGGAAAGAAGACGTTAGACATCGTCCAACCCATAGCAAGGTACCAAGGATAGTTGACGGAGATAGAAAAGGTTATATACGGGGTATTTATACGATGCGATTGAGAGAGCCAAAGAAGAAATCTCCAAGACCGTGTCCGACTTCGCTGTGGTGGGATATTATAGATCGTCGCCGGGAGCGTACATTACATCAACCGATACATGCAACAGTATATTTTCTTAAACATTTACTAATCTTTTTATTATTCAAAGTCGCGTATAACTTGTTTACTAATACTATTTGTTTCGTAGGTTACTTTTTCAACCCAAGATATCGCTATAGTCCACATTTCAAGGCGACGAACGAGCTATTGGGGATGACGTGGCGAAGAAGCGTCATCCGACGGTTGCTCGGGTGACGACGACCGGGCTATTATCGCTCGCAACAAGATGTACGATTACGTAATCGCGGAGTTATCACTTTGGAACGAGCAAGAGTTGAACGAGTCATGGACGATACTAAGTCCGGGTACGTAGAAATGTTTTTCATCACTTAATTAATTAAAGCTTACTTAGATAATAACGCACGACATTCAATTTATGCAAACTGATCGTTGACGGGACTACGGTAAAGTACCAGTGGTACGAGGACTCGGCATGACGTAGCCATCGTGGTCCTAAGTCAAACCACATCGGCTTTGATGCGAGCGAAATTGGTCTACATTCCGCCGATTCACACAAAGCAGAGACAGTGACATCAAGGAGGCTTCGAAGACCTCGTGGTATCATTACCACAAATACGAGGTTAAAGTCGAGGAATTCGGATAGAATGAAGGGCAACCGTATGGAACAAAAGAGTTGGATAGCACAGCAAGCCGGGACGTTCGGTCGACGAGCCGCCAATCAAGAGGAGGATATCGATTCGATCAAATCTTCTACGAGAAGAACTCCAAGCACGGGTAAACGACCGAGAAGGGTCGGAGAACCGAGTTCAACCCCCAAGACCGACAACGGGCCGAAGGAGTGCTCGACGATGTCCCTTAGCCGAAGAATTCCAGATCCCTCCCTCACTAAAGAAAGCGCCGCAGGACCGAGAAGGAACTAGCCAAGGTACGCAAAGTAGGCGAAAAGCGTAAACAAGTTACGATCGATCCTTTTGGATCATAGAGTGCCGATACTTCGGCCGAAGACGATCGAGAAGATACGCGAGTCGAACATCCGAGTGCGCACTGTGACGTCCGAGGATTCGTCGTCAAAGAGTAGCAACGATGACGGTGCTCGATATGGGGCACGGACACTTTACAAGTACAAGTGGACCTCGCATCCTCCCATATCTCCTACCACGTCGCTACGTTTTACCTACGAGGAGCAATATACTCACGCGACCCAAGATACCGATCACGGTAGAAGGCCGCCACAAGGTGCAGAGGAGGTCATCGTAGCTACGGAGTTGAGCAGATCACCACGATGCCTCCGACTATGTGCACGATTCATCCCAAGGCTCTTGTTCCCTACATACGATCAAGAGTATTGTGGAATGAATTACGCGTGAGTCATCGGATACTTCGATCCAATCGACCTATATGCTTACGGTGACTCGTTTCGATCAAGTCTTAGGATAGTTTCCCGAGGACGTACGAATACGATCGTCTACGCGCATACGTATCGTTTCGTACTCAACCCAAATGACATTGGGAGAGTACATCAACTACCTACAAACTGTACAACACATCATGTTGGAATAAAATTGATGCATTATTTGTTTAAATCATGTCATTTAATTTATCCAATTTTTATGTATTTTTTCAGATTTTTTTCCGCATTTTTCTAATTTTTTTGAATTTTTCAAAAAAAAATTTATTAAAATAAGGGGGTCGCGACCGGGTCGGCCTGGGGGTCCCGCGACCCGGTCGCGACCCCCGACCCAACCCTCCTTGCTGCCAACTTCACTTAGATCATTGAATGAACTGCTCTTTTCTTCCTGTTCATCTATGATGGGCCGATGGCTTTTTTGTTAACTGCAAGATTGAAGAGATGCGGGAAGAGCTGCCGCCTGTGCTGGCTGAAATACCTCCTAAGTGAAGTGATGTGTATGATTATAAAATTGACATTTAGTGTGATATGTCGTTCTTGCTTTCTGGATCCTCCAACCTGAGGGATCATATCTCAGATTTTCAATATATTTCTGATCAATGTCAGTTGCTAGCTTCCTTTTCTCCTTCCAACCTGGAAAGCATGGGATCAAATCTCATCAACATATTAATTGCTAATCAAGTTAATTGATTACAGATGCTTTCTTCCATCTTAGGCATTATGTAGGTGCTTTTCAATTACTTATTTGGTCTACTTCCTTTCCGTCTAGAAGTGGAGTTGCTGGAGTCCTAAGAACTACTTTGACCTGAGTACTGGTTAGATGGATGGAAAAAAATGATTATGTGAGAGGAAGATAGGTGATGTGGTACAGGACAAGAAAGAAAATGGCATCTATATATGTAAAAAATAACTGGATATACCAAATTGACTGGCTGACATGACTGAAGCGCATTGTGCTGGATGTGCAGCTGACTGCGAAAACCTGAATGAACTGGATTTTGCCGTCTACACTATGCTGAAGAAGATTGGTTTAGGTGATTGATTCATGCCAGGTCAGGCCAGTCAACTGGCCCTGTTGCTTAACCAAACCAAGGTTACTAATCGGGTGGCTTGACGGTGCTGACATGGCTTGGTCGCAGATGGTCCTGGGTCACCTAGCCTGTTCAGGCTTCAGAGGGAGTGGGTCAGGGCTCCAGTTTAACTGGCAACCAGCGTGCAGAACTGTCTTGGTTTGGCTCAAGAGGGACACGAGTGTTCGACAAGGGCATTTATGTAATCCTGGGTATTTGCAGTAATAATATAACCCTTTTAAGTGTATATTTGCATGATGTATTTGCAGCAATATGTATATACACGATATATTTTGTATAATATATTGATTTTTATCTCCTTTTGTATCTTCAAGGCATCTGGTGTATGTTAATTAGTCGTATCTTGTGATGTGGTGACTCAATTTTTCCTTTTCATGTAGGCCACTTTCGATTTCTCAAGAAGACAGGTTCCTCATCCCTGATAACTTTTCCTTTTCATATAGGTGTCTAGCTAATTTTAAATTATTTCATGTTCTATTGTCTTTTTGTTGAAAAATTTGAAAATATTTTAATCAAAGCTACAGGTTGTATATGATTGGGATTAAATTTGAAGTACCAGATGTAGATCGATTTGAAGAGTATTTAGTTGCAATGTTTCTAATTTAATTAGATTTTAAAAATGAAATTCAAATTTCATTTTAACTGTCATATTTTTAAAATCATATTTTTATATCTTCAAATTTATATTTATATTTATATTTATATTTTATATTTATTATATAAATATATAAGTTGGTTAAGATTTTTATAAATATGTTATGGGTAATAAAATAAGATAATATAAACAAGGTAAAAATATAAAAATATAGGGTTATCCTCGAATTTATTGTTAACATACCAAACATAGGATAGGGTTATCCCTAAACTTATCCTAAGTTAAACCAAACATGATGAGGATAGGGTTAACCATAAGGACTGGTTTATCCCTATCCCAGTTAAGTTTATCCTGATACCAAACGACGCCTAAGGGTTTTCAGGTATCTGGGTTGTTCTGGACTGGTTCCAGGTTGGGATTTTTCAGTTTTGGGGATTTTCTGGATTGGTTCCATGTGGGGTTTTTTTAGGTTTCCAGGATATTCTAGAGAGATTTCAGGTCCGGATTTTCAGGTTTCTGGATTCTTTGGCTTTCGTATAGAGAGCTGTAATATGGGATTTCATATTTACACGAGGCTTAAGTCTGTGTATGAAGGTAAGTGTAGGCCCAAAGTTGGGGAACTTTGGATCTGATATGGCTAGCAAGTTTAGTACCTGTTTGGGGCATACCAGGAGCCTGAATGGGGTGGCTGAAACCTGGTATTTATGGAGTTTCAAGGAGCTGTACATGAACTACAGGGGCTGACATATGAGGGATGTTGGTGACCTGCATATTGGGTTTATAGACCAGAAAGCAAGGGGTTTGCACTTACCACGCTGGGCATGTTGGTGACCTGCACATGGAGTTTATAAACCAAAAAGCAAGAGGTTTCCATTTCCAGACTGGGCATGTGGCTGATATCGGTCTTGAGATATGTGAAATTTTGGGGACCTCCAACATGGGGCTTCAATGGTCTGAAAATGGAGATTTTCAGACCTGGTATGTGGTATTTGGGACCTGAGGTATGGGGATTCCAGGGTCTATTAGAGCTCATAGGTCTGGACATCTGGGATTTTTGGACCTGGTGAGTGGTGTTTGCGTTGTGGGACTGATGTATACTGGCAGGGGACATATGGCACCTGGTATTAAGGGCACTTGCATGGCATTTGATGGACCTTTTCAGGTCTGAAATAAAGCACCTCAGGTACTCAGTATAGAACTGAAATCAACAGTTTTGGGATCACTTTTAAGACTGATCCAGGGGGGTTCCATACAGGACCTGTGTAGGAGTATTTACAGAGTATTTAGTGGACCTTTAGGTGCTGTTTGGTACAGAGATAACTTGGGGATAAACCCGGGTTATCCTCAAATTTTAGGGGATAACCTGGGTTTATCCCCAAAATTTTATGGTACCAAACAGCCCCTTAGGGTCTAAGATAGGTTATGCCCACTCTTAGATATCCAGAGTTATTGCGACCTGGACCTGGATAAAGTGGCGTGTGGATATCGGAACAGGATCTTCAGACCTTGAACTTGCAGGTATAGGGGGTTCGTGTGTAGAGTATTGATGTCACCTAACTTGCAGGTATAGGTGACATCCCACAAGAGTACTAGCTAGGTCAATGATATATATAAAAACATATTAAGGTTGTTAGGTTCTTTAAAAATTTATTTTGACCTCTCCCCATCGGACTTACGAAGTACCAATGTTAATGATGTAACCTCAGATTTAAAGATTTATTCTTTTTGTTTTGGAAATTCATTTTCCTTTTGAATTTGGATTTGATTAGACCTTAGCATTGACTTTATAAGAAAATAGATGATATTTCATAAAAGTACTAACTAGGGTCAAATTATATGTTGAGGTTGTTAGGTTCTTTGAAAATTTGTTTTGACCTCTCCCCGTCGGGTGGTGCGAAGATCCGACGTTAATCACATCGAGATTACTCGAAAACCCTTGATTAAGCGTCATAGCAATCCATGAAAGTAGAAGACATACATCCACAAAAGTAAAGAACTCAAAAGGGCAGCGGCCTTCTGGGTCCGATGAGATGCAAACCGATTTGTTCGGGTTGATTTTATTTGTTTGTTGGTTGATTTTGGATCGACTAGAAAGTCGGTTTGAAGGTTTGAGTTGAATCAATTTGTTTGATTGATTTGGTTTTGTTGTTTTGGTTTAGTTTTGATTTGTTTGATTTTGGACTTGATTGGTTCAAGTCTTTGTTTTGATTTCAGTTTTGATGTGCCTAAAGTTTTAAGCATGTTTGGATTTTTTTATTTGGTTGATTTTGATTTTTCTGATTTCTGAATTTTCTGATTTTTGAGTTGATTTTAATCCATTTTGGGTGTTTGAAGTTGTTTGATTGGTTTCTTTTGAAAAAGGTTGATTTATGTCATTTATTTGAGCAAGGTTCGGTGGATTTTAAATTAATTTTCAAATTGCTAAAACCAGATTTTTTTTGAAGTCGGCCAGAATCTGTTTTGGTTGATTGTTCAAATCTGGATTTTGGTTTGCAGATTTAATTGAAATCTGATTTTTTTGATGGTTGACAGATTTAATTTGACTCTGAATTTTCTGTTTTAGCGGATTTTTGTTTGAAATCTGATTTCGGTTTGGTTTGTTTTAAAACCGGTTCAATCTTGTTGAAGATCGGTTGCTCGTTGAACTGGGATGAGTTGAATTTCAGATTTTGTTTAGTTCTGATTTGATGACTTTCAGATTTGATTTTCTGTTTTAATTTTCTATTTGAATTTCCAGATTGATTTTGAAATGGTTTTATTTTAGTTTGGCGATTTGCATCGCCTCCGACCCATCGGGCCTCTTTGAATGCCCGGTTTCGTGCATCGATATGAACATCAAAGTTTCATTCATTGAAAGATAGGATGAAGTACATCGGTGTACAATATGATTGATCCTTCCCCCAATATAGGTTTATCTCCACTACTTTGGAAAAAAAAATTGGCATTACGACGGCATGCCGACTATTTTCCCAACTTAGTGAAAATTTACCCATCCAAAATAGCCAGCCTTAGCTTAGCCATATTGGGGGAAGGATCGACGGCTACGGGATTCATGCCCGCGCCCCCGTCCGGGTCGTAAGCTACGGGATGCATGCCCGCGCCTCCGCCCAAGGTGGAGTTCCCCCGCTAGGGGTGAAGTCCTTAATTTAATGTAGCTTTCGCATTTCTGATTTTTTATTTGTTAATTTTCTGAAGGCCAGTTTGGGCCGGTCCCTTCCTTCGGCGTTCAAAGCCGGGCTTCAATCTTTATAGGTTCAACGGGCCTGTTTTGAACTGCTTCGGGCCGGAAGGGCCTGCTGGAAATTCTGCTGTCTTGCTGGAGCTTCTTGATGGAACCGGCTTGGAAGGCCACCCGGCTATGCCCTTGGCCCGTCGTGCGGTTTCCAAGGGGTGCCGGGCCGTCACCTTCAAGCCGGTCTGCTGCCTTGCTGGAGTACGGCTTCTGCAGAACCTGTTTTGGAGCACTTCCCCTTTTGCTGTGGCGGCAGAACCATGGGCCAAGGATGGGCTGAGAATGGCCTGCTTTGAAGGGCCTGTTTGGGGCTGTACAAAGGACAGCTTGGAGGCCTGACTTTGGGCTGCGCAAAGGGCTATTGGATGGCCTGATTATGGGCCTGTTTAGGGGGTGCGCAGAGTGCATGAAAACAAGGGGCTTGAGGATCCGCCCGGAGTAGACTTGGGCCGTCGTGCGGTCTCCAAGAATCCCCGGGTCATCCACCCTCACCTAGGGCTCTAATAGGTGCCACAAAGGGGCTGTTTTAGGACCTGTTTTGGGGGTCCGGATGTGGGCTGTTGGATGGCCTGTTTGGGGTCTGGTTTGGAGATCGGCTGGGGGGCCTGATATGGGCTGTATGTGGACCTGTTTGGGGTCTGGTTTGGAGATCGGCTGGGGGGCCTGATATGGGCTGTATGTGGACCTGTTTGGGGTCTGGTTTGGAGACCTGCAGCAGGGGCTGTTCGGGCTGTTTGGGGGGCCTGGACATGGGCCTGGATTGGGGCTTTGGTTGGGCCGAGACAGGCCTGTTTTTCTTGATGGTTGTAGGTGGTTTCAGGTGGGCTGGAACCTGGTCACAAGGGCCTGTTTGGGTGACTGGATAGGACTTTATTTTGGGCCTGCCGTGGAGACCAATTGGGGTCTAATTGGGTGCCTCCAAGTGGGCCGAGACAGGCCTGTATGGGGGGGTGATATGAGCAGGCTGAAAGAGGGCTACATTGGGACCTATTTGGGTTTCCCTAATGTGCTGACCGGAGTCCCCAGCAGTGGGGGGTTTTGGGCTTGTTCAATGAAGTGCACAAGGGGCCAGAACAAGGACTGTTTAGGGGATGTTCTGGCTGGCCAAGGGTTGGCCGAGAGGGCTGTTCAGGGATGGCCTTGGGTCGGTCAATCCATTGGAGGGAGATGGAGTAGAGAAAGAAAATGGGGGAGACTACATATTTAGATAATATTCACCCACCTGTTGCTTCTTCCCCTTCGCTTCTTCTCCTTCTCTTCTCCTGGCCGCAAGTGGCCTCCTGCAGCAGGCACACAGCAGAGGGCAGCAGAGGGGGCAGCAGAGGGGCCAGCAGCAGGTGCAAAATGGCAGCCTGATGGTGCCTTCAGCGGCCTCTCCCTTGGGCGCAGGCAGCAGGAGGGGCAGCAGGATGGAGCAGCAGCCTGTCGGCGTCCAGAAGGCTCTCCCAAATGCTGGTGCGAATCCCTCTTTTTATAGAGGTTGGAGGGGAGGTGAAGGGCCAGCAGAGGGGCTGAATGGGCCTGGGTTGGTGCGCAGGTGGCAGGTGGGCCAGCTTTGCAGCAGGTGGCAGGTGCCCAGCTTTTTTCTCCCCCCCATGCAGGGCTGGATTGGCTGCATGGGGCGGCTGGGGGCTGGGGTGACAAGTGGCAGGTTGGGTGCGCAGGTGGTCTGCTAAATGGCAGGGGGCTTTTTAGGTGCTGTTCACACCTGGCCGCAGGTGGCAGCAGGGCGGTTGTGGGCCTGCAAGTGGGCCGCGGCCCAGTCCCCTTCCCACTGTTGTGGGCTGCGCAAAAAGGCCTTTTCATGGGCTGTATTTATCTGGTTATGGGCTGGCCGACCAGGGCTGGAGATGGGCTGCCAATTGGGCCCAAATATTGGCTGAATTGTGGGCTGTGCACCTTACACTTAAGCCCATTTTTTCTTTGGCCCAATTTTCTTCTCTTTTTTTTTGAAAAAAAAAACAGACGCCAACAGTTAATTACATCGAGAATGCTCGAATATCCTTGATTATCCACCATAGTAATCCGTGAGATAGAAAACATGCATCCACACAAAAATAAACATACAAACATAGGAACAACATCCCCATGAACTTGATGGAATGCAAACACTTATTGTGTTTTAGTTTGGTTTGATTTGAATTTACACTTGTTTGGTTTGAGCTTATTTGGGTTCATGTTTAGTTTAATTTGAATTGAATTTGTTTGGAATGGATTTGAGTTAATTTAAGTTTGATTTGCTTATTGGTTTAAGTTTAATTTTAATTTGAGTGGAATCTGTTGGTTAAAATCAGGTTGAATTTGGTTCGAACAGGATTCATTTGATTAAATGGATCTGAGTTTGACTTGGAATGGATTGATGAAAATTGGACTTGGCAATTGAGTTTAATTAGAGAGATTTGATTTGGTTATAAATTAAAGATTTTTATTTGCTCCAAATTAATTATATTTATTTTAGACCTTGGTTAAAATTTGGTTTTAGATGCATGTTTCTGTGAATTTGGCTTGATTTTAATTGGTTTGGATTTGTTGTAAACATCTATTTTGAAGTGAAATTAATGTGGTTTATGAATTGATTTGGAAATTTGATTTGCATTTGTTTACCTCATCCAGATTTGGAATTCTTCTTTGTGATTATTTGCTTAGTTAAAATCGATTCAGATTTTTTATTTGTGAATTTGATTGTGCTTATGATTTATTTAAGGGTGTTCTGGTTCGGAGATGAAGGGGTATCTCCTGTTCATGAGGATGAATGTTGTTTAACCTTGATTTATTCATTGTTTAGCTGAGATCCTGGTTTCTGCCGCATTAGGCTTGTCTTGACAGATTTTCTTTGGTAGGAGCTTGTTCGATTTCTTTGAATCTTATAATTTTGTTTAAGTTGCAGATTCATTTGATTTTGTTTAGTTTGTGTTTGATTGATTCAAGAGGAACTTGATTTAAATGTTTTGGGATTGGGTTTGGTTTGATTTGATTGAAAAACTTAAATTGCAGGTTTAGTTTTGATTGAAGTCCTATTTCAGATGTGGCCCATTGAATATTGATTTCGCTGGTTGGATTTGATCTGATCTTTGATGCATTTTCAGATCTGTGACCTGTTGGATTTCAGCCTTGTTTGACTTGATACGGATTGATGAGCTCCTCTAGTTGTCTGGCTAGCTGGGTTACTGATGGGAACCGAATCGGGACACAAGAACCGATTCATGTTATTAATTGAATTGGGATGCCAGAAACGATTATTGATTTTTAAATCTCATGTAATTTTGATTTTTAGGTCAATAATGGGTCCATTTAGGTATTTTCCTAATTTTTAGGATTTTTAGTTGAATTGTTTGAGCATTTTTCAATTTTCTTAACATTTTCGGACTTTTTCCGATTTTTTTTATCCTATAAATAGGACCCACACCCTTATGTACAGATGATGATACAATGAAATGAACTCCCTTGAATTTTCTTTCTCCCGGTTTTACCCCCCCTGTGCGCAGGATCTTAAACCCGCGAGGGTTTGTCTCTCTCTCCCGTCTTCACTCGCGACGGCTGGCCGCGATTGTCTCTCGGCGGCGGGTCTTCGTCTTCCTCCCGGCGGCGGATCTTCGTCTCCCTCCCGACGGTGGATGGCTGGTCTACGCGGGGTCCCCCTCTCTCTCTCATTCGGCAGCGGCTGGCTGTGCATCTCGAGCTCCTCCGGTGGCGAGCCCTAGCGCGGTCTTCGTCCCCTCCGTTCTCCTTCCTCCGATGGAGTTTTCAGCAAGAGCCTTTGGAGAGTTCGACTTCTCTCCCTCGGATCTATCGGTTTGTCTTCAGTTCCATCTCCAGAGGATCATTCTATCGTCTTCTATGGATCTCCCGTCTTCTTCTTCCTCTTGAGGATAGCTCGTCCTCCCGTCTTCTTCTTCCTCTTGAGGATAGCTCGTCCTCCCGTCTTCTTCTTCCTCTTGAGGATAGCTCGTCTTCCCCTCTTCTTCTACCTCTTGAAGGAAGTTCGTCTTCTTATTAACTTCTCCTGAATACGAATCTGGCGTTTCTTCTCCATTCGTCTGGACTCTCTCTTTTTGGTTCTGCTGTGAGCTGTTTTCGATGCTAGCATTATTGGCAGCCGGGGTTCCTTTTTCCTTGGTGGATATCGAACCAACGCTGTTGCCTCTTGTTGGCTGAAGGAAGCTTGATTTTCCGTCAACGGATATTGACGGATCTAGCTCATCTGAGGCTAATAGCCAATGACGAAGGGATCGTGGCTTGAAGATGATGGTTAGTCTTCTTGATCCTTTAATGTGCCAATGGAAGGTACGTTGCCATTTTTGTGAGATCGTCCTCCCATTCACTGCTGCTTCGGATCTAAGGATCTGTGCCTTGATGATACTACTGAGTTCGAACAGATAATACATTGATCTTCGATCCGGTTGGAGTATATTGGTTGTCTTCCGGTTTTCTCTTCTACCTGGTCGAAGTTTCTCATTGAGCTCCGTTCGTGGAAGATTCCGAATCTTCCTACTCAGAGGCACCTAGCCAAAGAAAATGGGATCTACGGCTTAAGATGGGGTAGACCTACTTGATCCCTTGGATGAGTATATGGTAAATGAGGGTACTATCTCTGTGAAGTCTCATCCTCCCTCACCTGCTGGTCTACGGAACTGTGTTGCTGGTTATTGTTTTGAACGGATATTTCGCTTGGTCTTCAGATCAAAACGCTTATCAGCAGTTGGTAGACGGATCTGAGATAGTGGTACATAATCTTGGTTTCTAGTTTGGAAATAGTGGCTATGACGTTATTCAGAAGCTGAACTCCGTTTAACCACGGTTTACTTTTTATTCCGAGATTGTTTCACCTTCTGAGAATTTTTCATTGATCCTGTGAGTTCGTCTGTTTCCCTCTGCATTACTACATTACAGTTTCGGTCATCCTTTGATGATCGGTCCTCTTCCAGTCACACCCTGAATATTATTTGAAGATATAGAATTGACTGCGACTGGTCCACTTCCAGTCACATTAGCTGATCTTCTGGTTTTCGGGAGTTCGATTCCTGCTACTGTTATTTCCAGTTCAACTTGTCTATAGCAGTTTTGGTTTTCATAATGATTACTCAGCTTCTAGCAATAGTACATAGCTAAAGAGAATGGCAGCCAAGTGTGATTCTGCCTACATTTTCTAAATGGAAAATGATGAGGACCATTAATATATCTACACCTTGGTAGCTACACAACAGTTGCCGGTGTTAGTATTTGTTGAAGGCTAAATTGATAGTGCCGAGAATGGTCATCTGATTCCTAGGCTGTGATGAAAATTTTCTGAGCCAACTTCATTGATACATCCATCTGTTCCTGTTGATATTATTCTGATGATAAATTGCATATGCTGTTGGATTATGTTTTGAGCGTAATACTGTTGGAAATCTGTTCATATTTGGTCTGTTACCTGCTGGTTCATATCAGATTGCTGGTTCCTGGTTATATTCACTGATTTCAGTCTGCTGGTCCCTGTTAGTTTTCTGTTTGGCATTTTATCTCCTGAGTAATAATTCTGGTTTATTTGATATCCATGGGATCCCCGGTCCCGTCCCGCATCAGTTACAAGATGGCCTTCGGTCTTTCTTTTCTAAGTTTGATGAAATTCTGATTTGATTGGATTACAAGTTACAACTCCAATTCAGTGATTACACTTCCATTAGAACTTGACTTGGACTTTATGATTTAGAGACGCCTGTTCCTATTGATTCAGATTTTTTTAGATTTTTGGTGCTTAAACTCCTAACTTCATGGTGTATGTTTTGAATGTAAACATTTGTTTAATCTCATTTCAGATTCACACATTTGGAGGTCTCGGATCAATGGTCAAATTAAATTTATCAAACTGGTTTGAGACCTCCAGCTCAAACCTGAAACTTCAGATTTCTTTTTCTTTAAAATTTCAGATCTCTGAATTTTCTGGTTTTCCACTCGACTCGATTCTTCAGGTTCTGAAGGTTAAGGAAAGATCAACATCTGGTTTCATGGTCTTCCCAGATCCTTGGCTTAGTTGATTCTCTTTCCTGCTTGCAGATTTCTGCTCCAATCGAGTTTCAAAATTGTGCCTTCAGGTTTAGACCAAGGGCTGTTTATTTTCAGTCTATGCTGTGCATGTCTAGGTTGATTTGTCTCTTCTTTCAAGTTTGCATTTCCCTCAATTTCATGGAGTTGCCGATCCTCCATTCAATACCAATTGTGCACAGAACATGAATTCTTCCTTATTTGCTCAATCTGAAACATATGGCTTTACAACTTGGATTGAGATGACATCTATCTAGATCCTTGATGGACATGCCTTAATTGATTTAAAATGGAAAAATACCCAGCATATGGGCATTCCTCCCACTGTTTTATTTTTTTGAATTTCATTAGCACATGGACAGCATGTCGGCATATTAAATATGCTCAAGCCTTGCATAGCTTAATGAAAATGGTAAGATATTAGGGTCTTTTTAATAGACCTTTATATGTCTATCTTAAAAGGGTCAATGGGCATGCTTGAAACCAGCCCATTGGTTTCCTATTTATTTTAAAATTCCTTTATGTTTAGTCAAGACCATGGGGCGGACTCGAAAGTTGGCCCAATGCTCGCCTTGGTTCATGTATTTAATTGATAAATTCTTATTTAATTTCTGTTTGCTGCTTGTTTTATTATTTCTTATTAATTACGGGTCAAGAGACATGCTTAAAGCCGGCCCATTAGTTTCTCATTTATTTTAGACTATGGGGTGGGTTTTTAGCCGGCCCAATGTTCGCCTCGGTTTGTTTAAATTAAATTAATGAGTTTTTATTTAAGTTTTTAGTTGAGTGCTTGTTTTAAAATAACTTTTTTTCTTCTTCCCTTGGCCATCAAGCTTGAGCGCCCGGCCTAATTCCTTTGTCATTACGGGGCAGTCATGTTTAATGGGCCAAGGTCCATAGCTTTTTCTTTTTGCCGGCCCACTGTCCCAACGACACCTCCTTTTTTTAACACCTTTTAGAAGGTGGGCCCCACTTGCTGTTGACCCCAAGCTCAATGAACCCCGCGGCGAACCACGGTTACTCTATCGCGACACCCGGACTCCGTTGCTCAAACCTGACGCCCCCTTAAGTGTGAAGGTCTGCGGGAGAAGATGCTATGATGGAAGTGGCTCTTACCGGCTGCGGGAGGCTTGCAACGGCCAGCATGAAAAGACGGCTCAGCCGAATCCTTCCAGTGACAGCAACAACGACGGCAACTAGACCCGTGGACCTCAACGATGATTAGAAAGACTCTAGAGAGAAATCCCTGCTAGGCATCGACTGAGGGGCTTCGTTGGCAACTGAGGTATCCTTCGCCAGTGACTCCTAAATAGGTAGCCAAGGCTGGCGGAGGAAGGGGCTTTGGCAACTAAGGTATCCCCCTTGATCTCGGCCTCCTCTTCAGCTATCTCCCCTCGATCTTGACCTTAACCAGGTTTATATAAACTTCCCCTTCCCTTCCATCATTGAAGAGTCTTTCGGTAAAAAGGCATCTGGCTTCGAGACAAAGCCGGAGAGGTCTGGGATACGCGGACTCGATTCCCCTTCCATCACGACTTTGATGGGCTTGTTGGCTCATTTAGGCAACCCTCCTGCTTTTGCGAGATTTCCTACCCCTAGATGAAGTCGACCACCCGGTGTGGGAACCAATCAAAATCGATTCTGCCACTGAGACTCCCATTTTTTGTTCTCCCAGTCTCGTTTCCTTTTTCGAAACCTACTCTCCTTTTTTAGCCAACTCGGTGTACATTGTTGGATATCCTGGGGCCAATCCATGAACACATTTTCTTCCCAACATCCCTTGGAGAGTCTTCATTTTTTATGAAGTGTTTGAACAGCCTGGCCCTCCTACCTTATGAAGGGCATTAGCTGGCTTTTGTTACTGCCTCTTCTATCTCTTTCAAGTGTTGTAAACCTCCTAGCTCTTGTGACCACTCCTCGGACCTTGCTGGACAGATGATCTCCCTTTCACTTACCTAATGATTGCCGTCTCAGATCTCAACTTTGTCTCGGAAGGATGAAAGAGAAGAGATCTTGTAAGATTCTCAAAAAAATGTCAGGAGATCAAATATTGGATTTCATTTATATAGGATATACCTTATCCAAGGATTGCCATC
Organism: Cryptocoryne crispatula var. balansae; assembly: GCA_036172225.1. Classification (NCBI taxonomy): domain Eukaryota; kingdom Viridiplantae; phylum Streptophyta; class Magnoliopsida; order Alismatales; family Araceae; genus Cryptocoryne; species Cryptocoryne crispatula. The sequence goes on from CM069927.1 coordinate 28,144,436, forward strand.
TTGTATCTATATTTTATCTCATGGATACTAAAAAGAACAGATCTCGAAAAAATCTCGAGAGATTGGATCTCATAAATACCAATCAATGTGCATATTTAAGTGTAAAATGTCATGTTATCTCTTTAAAAAGTACAAGGGAACTCATTTTAAACATCAAAATAAGCTGAGAGAGAATTCAAAGCTTAATACAGAGAGAATGAACTATTGTTAACAGAAGACATACCAGGAATCTTATGTTAGACCAAGGCTTCATTTTGAATAATATGGATAAGTGATTGGTGACATTTTGGGTCAATTGTACACAAATAGTCATAAAATTATTAAGTTATAAAATTTTATCAAATAATAATTGTCTAGATTAATATTTGGATGAATTTCATAATAAAATTGACAATATATGAAACAAACTTAATAAGGCCATCTAACAAGTTAGGGATAGTTATAGGCAGAGTATATCAAAGTACAAGAGGTACTAATATAGATATTCTCGTTTCGGCAATCTCGTTTCTTGGACGTGTGGAGAGAGAGAGATTCTCGGGAGATCTCAAGAGATTCTCGAGAGATTGCATTCCATGCACTTACCCAATTATCGGCTCATTGCCCTTCCAGCACAGGCACACAGCTAGCTGTATCTAATGGGGCACCGTTTAATTTTTATACAGTGTTTTACTTGCACCGATTATATGCCATTTGTGTGACACTATAGGCAGCTAATGCATTGATCAAATTGTGGCTCCCAATGAATGCTGCTCCAGCACCCCTGCATATATACTTATACTTTTTGTGAACATTTTCATTCATGTCTCATATTCTGGACAACCATGTACATCCGGCCAATTCTGCCTTGTCCACCCAATATTTACGAACATTTATGGTTGCAACAAGTATTTTAGGGAGAAAATGTCTATCCCATGGGTTCCCAAACCAGGCATTGATAGGTATATATGGTGCGCCAGGGCAGGTTTAGGTGACTGTTAGCAGGGATTTTGGTGGGCTTTTCATGGCCTATATGAGGGCTATAAAATCTGGTTTTATTCAGGTTTAAGCATGGTTTATGAAATCAGTCAACTTGGATCAGAATCGGCTGATTTCGGAATTAGATCAGCATGTCTCAATACGATTGCCTGGAAGACTGATCCAGAACTGATTCCTGGTTCTGGATCGGTAGAAACAGTTGAGAATCAGCCAGATTCACAGAAGTCACTCAGGAATCAGTCAATTCCGCAGATCCTGAGGGAGAATTTTAGTCCTAAGCCTGGATCAATTTCAGGTCTGATTCAGACCCGATATCAATTTAATATTAGGCTGACTCCCTTAAAAAGACTAATGGAATGAAATTACCAACACAGCCGCTCACTACACTTAAATACCTTTTACTACCTGGCTTTGCCAACACTCAATAGATTTATGACATAAAGACTGCTCATTTTAGGTATCAGTGTTGCTTCTTCCATCGCAGGTTTCACATTAGGCAGTGTAAACCTCATTTCCTTCTTTGAAGAAAAGATTAGTAAAATCAGATATGAAGGGAGGTGCCTTGAATGTTGCTACAAGGAAGACACAAATCAAGGATGGTGTAGCTTTGAAGGAGAAAGAAAAGAACTGATCCATATGCCTGTCACCTCTAAGATGCCTGCAGAAGCCTCATAAAACTCCAATGAGCCGCTACAATACTTATATCCTTTATAGGCAGTCTCGTTCAACTGGATCACCCTTACCCAATGAGATGAGCAGGTGAGTAGCACACTTGGGTCCCACGTCAATACCAAGTTGGAAAGTCCATCTGAGATTCTGAGACGCCCACTTTCACCTTGGATCTCGTGCTTATCTTAACTTGCTGGAAAGACTGAATGAAAGCCACCTGATGGGCCACATAAGCAGCTAAACCCCGAACTTTAAAAAAAAAAACTGAGGAACCAAAACCAAAAGGTATTAATACACACTGAAAAAATGAATTTCTCCCTTCATAAAAAAAAAGAAAACAAACTGTCTAGCCCATTTAACCACCAGTCACAACTGAGATTGCTGGCAATGCTAACAGATGAAGATCTGGGAGGGTAAAAGCAAACAAAGCACCTCCCGTCCTCTTCAGATGTATAAAAAAGGTAAAAGAGAAAAGAAAAATAAGCATCCTAACCAACTAACAGTGCACAAAGAACAAGGTCCCAAAGCATCCACTATACTAAAAGGATGATATGCTTGACACAATCAACTAAAGAAAACTTAATTGAAAGAATCCTTCCAAAAAGCTGGCAATATGTTTCTTGCTTCTTTATAAGTGCTCAGAATCCACATTATTGTTGACAATCATACACTTCAAAGAACACATTAATAACGTATAGGTGCAAATGCCAGAACAAACCTCTGTTAGATTGTGCCGGTCATAAACAAAACCAGTTCTTGTCAACCATGTAACTTGGAGAAGCCTGTATGCCAATAATACAAATATTGAGGCCTATCTAGAAGGTTGTTGCTCAACGCAAAAGCAGTGATAAAAAGGAAACATTAGTGTGATACATTCACTATGCTTTTGAAATTGTCAGGTAAATTTATCTTTCACAATGTGAAATCTCGTGAAAAGAATTTTCATCATCTTTGGCTAACATATTACTATGAAAATACAACATATCTCATAAGAGTATCAGCCAAAACACGTGACACACATACAAATATAAACATATCAAGGTTTTGGATTCACAAAAATGTCTTTGAACCTCTCTCCATCGGAAGGTACAAATTTCATATGTTATTTACATCAAGATAATCGAATACCTTTGAGTACTCATAATAATGGAAAACATACATTCACAAAACACAGACACATGTGGGTGCTATAACCCCATAAACTCACTAGAATGTAAACCTGGTCTTTTAAGTATGGTTTGAGTGTGATTATAATTTAACGAACATGTATTTTAAGAATCCACCATCTTAAGGTTAATATGCCTTTGTGAATTTTTAACATACTTGACATGTGAGATTCAGCCATATTGGACACAGATTTAACTCTTTTAATTCAATACTTTAACATTAAGACAGTTTAATTTATTAGAGTTAATTTGGATCCGAGGTCAAAAAGACATGTCTCGGATCAAGTTTCATTACATTTTAATTCAATTTTTTTATCTAAGTGTTATCATTTTAAACAAAGTGGAATGATATCGGATCATCATCTTTTGTCTTAACATTTTAGACTTGGTGGAATCAGGTTTAGATTATCATGGATTTAACTCTTTTAATTAAAAGTATTATTAACAGTAGACATTGCTTGAATGGTAGAGTTCATTAATTTCAAGGTTTATTAAAAGCATGCTTCGGATTTAATTTATGTTAGAGTCATGATCTTTATATTATTTCAATTTCAATTTTTTATCTAAGTCTTGACATTTTAGACTTAGGAACATTTGCTTAAATCTGATTGGAACTTGGTTATTATTATTTCATTTATTATGTTCCAAGTATCTCCATTATGCACATTATATTTAGGATTCATTTTTTGTATTCATGTTAAGTCTTAGCATTGTGGATCTTATTCTCGAAGTTTAGAGGATTAAAAATAATCATGTCAAAATATGATTTGACGTATATAGATCCAGTGGCTCTCTTCCCATTCTTGATATGAGAAGGACCTAGGACTTAAAATATGAAGCCCCTATCTTGGCTCCTAACATATGAACTACATTACCATTAAACAAAATTACTCATGGACTAAGATTTGACATCTTTCTAGACGTTTGGATATTCAAATCTAAAGTTATCATCTTTGTCCTTCTATGTTTCAAATCTTCATGACCTTAGGTTGAACATAAACCTAAGAGACCTGGTCCCAAGACATATAAAAGAAATCTAATTGTTACACCATAATTTATACATCAAACCGTCAGATCTCAAAATCTTTCTATTTCAAGATTGAAATCCTTATCTCTATTCTCTTTTTACAGACAACCATAAGTCTATAGTTTGGAAACTGATATATCTATTCAAATCTGGAATTGACATGTATATTTCGGATCTATTTGACTAAGATCTTATCATGTTACAGATTTATGATTTTCATATTTGAATATAATCTGATTTTTTTGACATCTTTTAAATCTAAAACTTAGTTGATTATTTCAGCTTCATGGGATCTTATAGATTTCAAAAGTTAATCTTTATATTTGCATTCCATATAAGCTATGATACACTCTACTGACTACTATAGATAATGCACATTGACATATAAATGACATCCACATATAATGGGGTATATTAGACTGCATTTATATGTCTAAAGCTCACATATACATAATATCATAAATATGACATGCATGACGATGATATATCCTTTCCACATATCCTCGTTTAATCTAAGGTTAGATCTAGCATGGAGACATGCATGACCACCTCTTAAATTAGTGGCATTATCCTCCCTTACTAGATGGAGTTTGATATTCCCTACATAGGGGGAAATGATTGATTATCCATCTGTCTAGGATCAGTACACACTGAAGACTTGCACGAGTGACTTTCCGCCATTATGAGGAGATCTAAGTTAATAGGTTGGACTCTTAATCATCTTATTTTAATTTCACTATGATTATGATGTATTTGTCTAAGGCCATTATAGGCCGGTTGTCATCATTGTTTTCAAGCCCCAATGGGCTACCTTGCATCATGTTGGCCTGGGTGGCTTATTTTCTTCGTGTCATCAAAGCCCAATGAAATAATTTGCATCATCTTGGCCCGGATGGTGTGCAGTTGTAAATATTAAACCTTAAAGGCCTGTTGTCCGGCATCTCCTTGAACATGTAGTCCACTACCCCCATCACCTCCAGACCTTAGACCCACAATCATAGGACTTAATCCATGAAGGGGCTGTATAAGATGGAAAAACAGAAGGTTTTGGGACCATTGTTGGGGTCAAAACTAGGAAGTAGGAGTTATCTTGTGAATTAAAACAAATCCTATTAGAGAGTATATGTGTAGGCCTATGGTTGGTGATGGATATAGGCGTGATGTAAACCATAGAGTCTATGAGATATAGGCATGTAAAACTATGTAGTATGTAGGATTTAAGTATGGTATGCAAGTGGACCGGGTATCTTTAAGCCCAATGGGCACTAAGAGAGCTGAATCCACCTTGCCCTATAGATCTAGGTATATGTCTTAAATGCTGATCATGGGGTTATGAGATATAGGTTAAGCCATGGGATATGGATGGGCTAGTGGGTATGAGTGGATAGACAAGTGTAGAAGAATTTTTATCCTCCTATTGCGCAGCAGCATGGGCAACAATCTTGGAGGGGATCGCACCAACATTTAGGTGTCTTAACTCCATCTTCCTACATGGGTGCAAGTAGCAGCAACCGTAGGAAGCTTCATCGGAAACCCCCTCCTCCATTGAATTATCCTTCTTCCATGTATGCAACCATCAACGAGAGCTAAGGAAGAAGTGGCAGAAGCAAAGGCATCTCCTCCAAGCAAAGACAATAACAGGACATGGCTGTGGCCCTTCCTCCCCTTCTTTTCCTAGTTCAAAATGCAAACAGCAACAACACCAAGAAGAAGTGTTGGCTTCTCCTCCATCCTCTCCTAGCATCGGAAGGACCACCCGCAGCAGGAGTTGGCGTGGTTGCATCTCCCTCCATCGTTATCTGCAACAGAAGCATGATCAGGGGGAAGCATTGGCTTCTCCTTCCTTTCCTGGCTTTGATAGGTGTAGTAGCAGTATTAGGAGAAGCTGCCAGCTCCTTTTATTCCATCTTCCATACAGCAAACCGGGGCTTGGAGGAGCATCTCCTGTCATTGGCAGCAGCAGACAGATCCATTGGCAGAAACATGAGGAAAGCATGAGAAGGGTTTCGGCCCATCTTCTTTCCCTCCTTCATCTCCTTTTCTCCTCCTTGGTGCACAACATAAACAGCAAGTAGAAAGATTTTTTTTTCTCTCCATGGGCGCCAGGACCATTTCAGCAGCAGGAACAGCATCAGCATGAGGAGCCCGCTGAGTGTCTTCAACAGCAGCATCATTGTAGGCGGTGGAGCATCTGCAGTAACATCTTCCTCTCCTCCATCTTGTGCAGCATCACAAGCAGCAGCAGAAGGCTTCAGCCTCTCCCTCTTCATCCTCCATATGCGCCAGAGCCAAGATGGGCAAGAAGGTGGCAGCAACTACTACATCAGGGGGTGAGCCAAAATAGATAGGAGGCGTTGGTGGTGAGTATAGAATCTCTGCAGGGTTCCCAACCTCCTGGCTGGTGCGGCTGAGGGTCTTTTTATAAAGAAAAGAGTGGCAGCATCTTGATCTTGGCACTGTGGGACATCTTCCAGTCATATGTGGGTACGCGGGTGCTTCTCCTTTCATTTTAGGAAGCCCACAATAGGCGGTGGAAGACTTGGTCCAATGGGCATAGTGAGGAGTGGAACCAGCCCCAGTTTCCCTGAGTTTTAGCCCTTCTCCGGTAGGTGCTTTTGACATGGTCTTGGCAACTGTGGGAAGAGGATCGCAACATTCTCTTTTGACCTAAGATCTCATAATTGTTGCACAATCCAAGGGCTAATATTAATTATAACTTAAGTAGGATCCAAATCCTCTTAAGAAAGTAAGATCCGAAACCTAAGTGATTGGAAGATCTCAACCATTGATCTTATATCTATCATCCAATCAAAACCATCCATTACTTAAGTAGGATCCGGTTCCCATTAAGGACCCAATAACCAGAGGATCCATAACTTATGTAATCAAATAATATTGGCCATTAGATCTTGAGTAAATCTCACCATCTCATCTCCTCTCTTTCACTTAATTATGACCAATCATAATAAAGGAGGATTCAATATCTTTTTAAGGATTCAATAGGGGTAGGATCCACAACTTAAATAATTAAAGCTCTCAACCAACGGATGTCGCGCAAATTTGAGGGTGAACATGGTAGATTGATGAACATCGAATTATCTTTAATTGAACAACATGAATGATGAAAATTGTCGGTGCCTAAAAACACCCTCCACGGGTAATTTCTTAGAAATGACAATCATCAGAGAATTACCCATGCCCTAGTTGATAACGACATTATCTCCTCCATTCTGCATAGGCTGTTGATGAGCGGCAAAGCCTTGTCTATTATGCCTACGCCATTAGTAAGTGGCAAAGTCATCTCCCTGCTCATCCGTCATGGATATCATCTTCAAGGAATTTATCTGCAGAGGTAGTGTTTGTGCGAACTCCTGCTCAGCGTTTGCTTAATGCGTTAATTGCTAGTGAACTTCAATTCATGAGGGTTATGTTGCACTTTGGCTGCCTAGAATTCATGCGTCACCCGAACTAGATTTTAGGGAGTCCAGCTTGAGTTTTCAAGTCTACTAGATCATCTCCCTAGCTGCATTGTGTAAGATGCACATCTCACTGTTGCCTTAGGACCAGAGATATCTTCAATATTCATCATTGTTCATTTTTTCATTTTCCTTTTTTACTCGCTTCTTTTACTAGTATGACTGCCCTTACCGGTTTTCACCCGGACCATGACTCTTTGTTTTTTTTTGTACATGCCTCGATAAAGGTTTTCATCTAGCAGTGTTTCCTTATTTTGCCTAAAGAACCCTTTTAGGTTTTTCACTCTAGCCAGACATTTTGAAAATCTTTCTCTTAACATAGCACTTGTAGGTAATCTAAGACTGTTGGCCATCTTAATTTTTATCCTATTTTTTCATTTTTTTATTGGTCTGACTGCCTTTTCAAGTATTCACCCAGACCAGCCCCCTTTGCTTTTTACCCACACGCCTCGATAAAGAGTTTCATACAGTGGGATTTCCTCATTTTACTTAGAATGTCTTTTTAGGATTTCAATCTAACAAAGCATTTTTGACATTTTTTTTCTCTTAACAGACCGCTTGTAGGCAATCAACTAAGACCATCAAGCATCTCTATCCTTATCCCAATTTTGTATTCCTTTTGTAAGGAATCAAGACTTCTCTCAAACCACGAGATTGTTTGGATGGTAAAGAGTTTTATGCTTCTTTCAAACCATTGGATTATTTGGGTGGTGAAAAATGTAGGCCTCCCCTGAGCCAAGGGTGCTTATAGACAGTGAGGAATTAGAGCTTCCCATGGGTAATAGGTATGAAGGCTTTATGTTGATGGGACATTATGAGGCTATCATTTTGTGGGGGCTAGTGTTTTAACTGACCTGGATATGGTATGGGGAGAAGGGTTTGAGCAATGGTGCCCGTGGAATATTGGTCCTAAAACCATGAGGCGAGTTTAAAAGCTCCAGAGACACATCTAGTTCATTTCGCCAGTGGGACTTGTGAGATATGAGAAATATGAAGGTTTCTGTGCTTGATTCAAAGGGCATATATCTTTTGACAACTAAATTGACCTTAAGGGCCATGATGAAATAAAAGAATATCAGCAAAAGAATTGGGAAGGTTATGCTTTAAGGCTATGTGGGTCGTGAGGATCAAGATAACATGAGAAAGAGACCATATAGGCTATGAAGGACACGATGGTATAATATTTCAAAGCTATGCTGGTTGTGAGAGCCATGATAGCATAAGATATATCATAAAAATCACATAAACAAAGAAGGTCACGTTGGCATAATTGTTCAAAGTTATGCAAGCCATGAGGGCAATGATAGCATGAGATGTGATATGAAAATATATATATATATTTATAAACCAAGAAAGCCACAATTATATAAGCATTTCAAAGCTATGTAGGTAGGGAGGGCATGGTAGCATGAGATATGTCATAAAAAACCATATAGATTGTGAAAGTCATGATGGTACAAATATTCTAAAGCTATGTAGGCTGTGAGGGTCACAATAGCATAAGATAAGACATGTGAACTATATAGATTGAGAAGGTCATTATGGTATAAACATTCAAAGATTATTAAGGTTCGGAGTGCCGTGGTATGGCATGGACATGCTGAGAAGGCTGAAAGGGCCATGTCAATGTAGACAAGAAAATTGGTAAGGCTAAGAGGGCCTTAATGATATGAATATGAAAAATGATGAGACCAAGAGGTCTATGACAATATAGGCACATAAATCAACAAGGCCAAGACGACCATGATGGTATGAATGCGAAACCAATAAGAAAGAAATAGCCATGGTGGGATGGATATAAAAACAATATGGCCAAAAGGGCTACAAAGGTTGAAATATGAACTGCTAAGGTCAAAAGAACCATGACCGTATGAATATAAAATTTCTAAGGCTGGGAAGGCCATAGTGATATAAATATGAAACTAATAGCGGTATAAATATATAACCAGTGAGCATATAAATATGAAACTGACAACAGTATAAATATGAAACTAGCTCTTTAAGCCCCATCATACTATGCTAGCAGCCGACTATGCCCTGTGGGACTTGGTGGAAGAAAAGAGGATGAGATAAGGATCGCGGGATCGGAATCAAGATCGCGATCAGTGGGTACCAATCTGATCTAGATTGGATCGGATCGGACCGATTCTGACCAATCTAATGAAAAAAATTCGATCCAAAATCGGTAAAGAAAAAAAACCAATTCCGATTCCGGACCGATTATGGCCGATCTCGGACGATCCGACTAAAATAGAAAAAAAATGATCTGATTCCGATTCTGATCTAATCCCGATTGATCCAACCGATCTGATTCCGACTCTGATCCAGCCGATCCAGACCGATTCTGCCAAAACTTTTTTTGGATTGGTTCTTCGACCAAGAATCGGATTGGCAATGGCCGATCCAATCCAAGAATCAACCGATTCCAATCCGGATCAGCCGATTGGATGAGGGGTGTGCAGCCATGGGGCTAACCTTTCACCTTCTATTCTTTCTTTTCTCCTCTTCTTCTCCTTCTGGAGCAGGAGCAAAGAAGGGCTGATGAGAGCTCTTTCCCCTGGCTTCTGAAGGCGAGGGGAGGGCTGGAAGCAGCCTTTCTCTTCTTCTTCCTGTCTCTTTCTCCCCTCTTTCCTTACTCTTGAGGCTAGGGCTTCTGTTGGAGGTCTGGAAGGGGCACTCAAGGCTAAAGATGTGTTTCTAAAGAATAAATGAAGAGGGCTAGTGGCAAAAAGGGCTGGAGGGTGTTCTTATCCTCCACGGCAGAGGATAGGAATAGTTGGAAAGAAAATAGGACTATTTCCCTTTTTCAGAATTTTATGTCCAAATCATTTTTGCTAGTTTTTAGATGGTAGGACCTACCTTAACTCCCTGCAGCCTAGGACGAGGTGTCCACAAGCATTTTAATATTTTTAAAATCTTTTATTAATTTTCAGATAATTTTAAAGATTTATTCCATATATATTTATTTTTAAAATTAAAATGCCAAACATGCCATAAAAAATTTTGAATTCCTAATATTATAAATGTTTACTAAACTTTCTGAGGTTGATGAAAATAATTTTAATCACATTGGATGATTTATAAAAATTTATTTTTATTTTTAATATTTAAAAAAATAACAATTTTCCATAAATTTTCATAAATTAATTTTTGAAATTTCAGATATAAATTTTGATAATTTTTTCATGAATTTTAGTGAGAAGAGTTTGTGTGCACGAAAACTCCTCACTTTTAAAGTTAATTATCCTATATTTTATAAAATTTAGAAGAGTTTGAGCGTATAAAAACTCCTTAATTTTATCCTTTAAATGACCGTGTAAGAGAGATGGAGGACGTGAAATTGGGCTAAAACAAAACCTAAAAATTGACAATTAAATGTGCTTGACATTGGGCCGTACTAGATCATAAAACAGGCCTGGTAATGAACTAAAATGAGCTACGAAATTGGTCACAAAATGGTTTGTTCAGAAGGTCTTTTCAAGGTGATGAGGGACGACCGGGCACCAAAGTATACTAATATCAAACAGCTATAACAAAAGCAACAAGATGCTGAAATAGAGTTAAGTAAATCCAAGTAGTGACTGCACACTAACAGAAGCATGTCCAACAAACGATCCCTCGAAGTGGGAGAGCTTACACATGCGAAGATGCAACCAAGTTAGGATGCTCGATAGTCAATAAAAACAATCTAAGAAGTCCAATAAGGATAACTCAAATAACCAGCAATGTAAGTAAATGAGCTAGATATCTTACTCCCCAAACGACACAGCAAATGATATATAAAAGATATGTAAGAAAACTAGCAGAGCGAAGGGTGTTACTCCACACCTTGGCTTAGGATGCCGACTCCTCAAATCATCCTTGTAGACAGGTGACCTACAAACCGTCCTGTGTACTGTAGGAAGGAGAACTGAATCTTGCCAATGTCAAGACACTGGGAAAATCTTGTACTTGCAAGCTTCCGCAACTACACCCCAACGAGGGGGCAATAGGCAACTAGTGAGTATCCATCATATTAGGGGCACATGGACGTCTCCAGGTGCTGCGCCTGGTGGGGCTATGTGAAAGATGTGGATGTAGAACCTGCTGCCAACAGATGGTTCGCGGGTGCATAAGAAGGCTAGCACACAACGAAGTCAATCGTGGCAGTTGGTGATTGGATTGTAAGGCTCGCAGCAATGTGTCGACTTGGCAGCATTGTAGCTTCATCACCCACATGAGAAAATCTTCTTTATGCAGTACTGCAGCATCATGAAAGGCAGAAACAGGGGAGGGGATGAGCCAGGGCTAGTGAGGGAAAAAACTGGGAGAGTTTTGGTTGAGCAAAGTTGGGGGTGCTCTGAAGGTGGATAGGGGGACCTACCGAGGAGGGTACCTGGTGCAAGGTGTTGTGGGAAGGTGAAACAAGGGAGGCGGCTTCCGTAAGATCTAGAATAGGATGGAAGGGAGCTTGGTGGGGTTTTAGAGGGCCACCCGGGAGGGTCCGATGGTGTTGGGTTTGCTTGCGACTAGTGGGATGTGCCGTGGACAGGTTCTGGCAGGGGCAGAGAGGAGATCGTGGTGTGGTCAGGGTGAAATGTGAGGCCTGGACAAGAGGGGCCAGTGAGTGTCGAGTGGAACTAAAAGGAGTGCCTTTAAGCGAATGCGGCAATCGGGGCTTACAATGCATAGGTGGGTGAGGCACAATTGCAGAGGGGCTGTTAGGATATATAGCTGATATGTAGAATGGGGTGGTTGGACGGGGCTTAGGAATTGCTGGATTTATGCGGGGTTAGCACCAGTGTTGAATTATAGAACTAAGGTATAGCTTGTTTCTCTTTCGATGCCAAGGTTGTAATTGAGAAGAGGAACAAGGAGAGGATGGTGCGGAGGTCCATGGTAGGAGAGAGGAGAGGTGTTAGAGCCAGCCCTTGCAGGTGGTGAAGGAGAGCCGGCCTTTGCCGGGGCTGGAGTGGGGAGCCTCCCTCTGAACGGGGTGGGGAGCAATCTGATCTACCATCGGGGGTCGGGGTGAACACCATGATGAGTCCAATTGCCTGCTGACCTAGTAGCCATCAGTCTTCTAGAAAAGAGTGACCTAGCAGATGAGACAAGAAACGAGAAGGGGCTTTTTATTCCATCAATAATTAAAATATGTACATAGTGAGACATGTCATTGGATGACACCAATGTCAATAAATGTAAGTTGGATCGAATCGGACACGTATGCGGGTGTCCTTATCAATCCTCCCCAACTAAGGGGGACTCGGCCCCATTGAGTAAAGGTTGTAGTTGCTCTGGTAGTGCACCACGAGATCTGGTTCTATTACTGCAACTCTGCTCATAATCTAGGAGTCCTCCTAGGATGGTCGTCCTCTCTAGCGCACAAGGAAGTGTTGTACGCTCTTGCTCGTGTTGTCACAACCTACTCATTCATTATACACTCAATTTGCTCATGTCGTGAAGAGGCAAGGGCTGGAGTTGGAAGCTTAGGGGTGGGCTCACTCGAAAAGAGGGGGTGAGAGTCAGTAATCTCACATGGAATCGCTGCCAGGTCTCGATAAACTATCAGATTGGAAATGTTGAAGGTTGAGCTAATCTCATACTCGGTAGACAAATATACAATATAAGCATTGGCCCCAATCCGTTTTACCACTCGGAATGGACCGGCTCCTTGGATTTGAAGCTTCTTTAATGACCCCCGATGGGAATCACTCAGGTTTAACCCTAACCATAATGTAGTCACCGACTTGGAATTCCTGAGCTCGCCTATACAAGCAAATCAACATATTGTTCGTTGCTAGCTTCTATGTGGTGCCTAATGTGATCATACAAACTATGAATGTGCTCGACAAGGGACTCAACAGAGGCTGACACACGGGTGACGGGTGGCAAAGGAGTAAGATCTACGGGTTGCCTAGGTCTCTAATCAGTGACTATCTCAAATGGGCTCAAGCATTAGACTTATTGACCAAATTATTATATGCAACGTAAGAGGTCATGCAAACTCCTATTTACAACCTTGGTATGACCATCGGTCTGAGGTTGATAGGCTGTAGAGAACTTGAGCTTGGTCCCTATAAGATGTCAGAGGATTTTTCAAAAGTAGCCGGTTAATCAAACATCACAATCGGAGACAATCGTCATAAGTAGCCCATATAAGGAACAATCTCAGAAAGTAGATGCATGCCGTCTGGGAGCAGGGAAGGAAATGAGCCATATTGGAGAACTAGTCTACTACTACAAAAATAAAGTCATGAAGGGGTAAAGTGCGCAGTAAACCAAAGATAAAATCCATACTGACATCCTGTCATGGTGACTCTGATACAAAGAGTGACGTGTATAGACAAGTGTTTTGCTTTCTCTGCTTAGATGAAGCACAAGTGCTACATTTGGCAACAATGCTGGCCACATCGCGCTTCAAACTATGCCAGTAGAATTGTTGCTCCAAAAGTTCAATCGTCTTATTATGACAAAAATGTCCAGTTGACCTGCCAGCATGAAACTCCCAAATTAAAAAGTCTCAAATAAAGGTCTGAGGAATGCAAAACTAGGGGCCTAGGAAGAGGTACCCATCCTAAAATAGGTAATCATTCAAATCACTAGATGGACTAAATTAGAGGGTCGAGAAGATGAGATCAAAGTCGAGGCAATTAGGGTACTCATCCCTAATCCTCTTGAACCCAGTGACCACAACACTGATTGCAGCGATTAGGAGTACTCGCCGACTCAAGGCGTCAGCCACCTGATTCTTGACTCTAGTTCGATACTTAAGAACGAAAGTGAAAGATTGAAGATACTCAACCCAATGGCTATGTCAAGGGTTGAGCCTCTTTTGAGAGTGAAGGAAGCGAAGTGCCTTATGATTAGATAAGAGAACAAACTCTTGAGGGCAAGGAGCATGGGATCGGGATCGGGATCAATGATACCAATCTGACCAGGATCAAATCGGATCAGTCTGGATCGACCGATCCTCCGGACGAAAGGGCGATCCCGAATCATTTCAGATAGATCAAATTTTTTATTTTTTAAATCATAAATATTCTCAAAAAATTTAAAAAAATCATAGGAATGAGTAAAAAATTTAAAAAAAATGAAAAACAATGTGGATGACATTCTATCAAACAATTCCATACAAAGTACGTTCATTTTAAAAAACTGTCATATTAGTACAAACTATCATATAAGAGAGAAGAGAGTTAAAATAGATCTTTATAAAATTTAAGCATATAACATATTTTATGATTATTAATCTTATATAAATATGCGATAGTATAAATGATAGTAAAATATGTTAATCATGTTTACATTATCATAAACAAGCGCTTGGGAATCGTATATCAACCGGTGTGGTCAAGTCACAGGGGTCAAGGGGCAGCGCCCCTTGTGGGGGGCATCAAGGGGGCAATGCCCCCTGAAGAAATTTTTTTTTACGGTGGTATTAGGGGAGTTGGAAGGGCCCAAAGCAAGGATTGGGGGGGGACCGAAAGCCACCTGTATTAGGGGGGATCGCCACCGCAAAGGAGGGGATCAATGATCATCAAGAAGGATTGTCGAAGGGGGGGGATCGCAAGGGCAAGAAGGAGAGGGGGAGAGGCGAAAGATGAGAATTGGGGAGGGGGGAATGGGGTCAATCACCCCCTTATTGGGGAAATCGATCCAGGAATCAGTTTAGAATCAGGTATCGGATCGACCCGATTTTGGACGTTTCGAGTGATCTACGGTCCGATACAGCTGGATCAAACCGTTCCTAGGCGATCCTGTCGATTTTGACCTATCCGGCCTGAAATCAAGTGTGGTGTGGATTACTAGTTCTACCCGAAATCGGATTGGCTCGGTCGATCCAATCCAAGAATCGGCCCATCCTGATCCGGATCGGCTGATTCTACAATCCATGCCTAAGAGAGGAGGTAGTGTCGCAAATGCCTCAAGGCCCGCACCACTGCATAGAAATCATTATCATAAGTGGAGTACCTACGCTTGGCATCCGACAATTTCTTGCTAAAGTAGGTCATGGGGTGACCCTCTTGTGAAAGAACTCCACCTATGTCAACCCCAAAAGCATAACAAGCAACCTTGAACACCTTAAAGACATCTAGTAATCGAAGAACAAGTGCTCAGGTCATCATTTCCTTTAGGTTACTAAAAGCTAAAGCAACGACATTAGACCAAGAAAAGACACCCTTACGAAGACAATTCGAAAAAGGGATAGCGACAGTGCTAAACCCCTTAACGAACTTGTGATATAAGGTAGTTAATTGAGGAAGCTTCGGACATCATGGATGTTCTATGGCTCAGGCCACTTAACGATCACCCGGATATTTTTAGGTTTGACGGAGACACCATCCACAGAAATGATGAAACCAAAAAGATAATCGTGGAAGTTGAGAAAGCACATTTCTTGAGATTCCCATATAGCTACTCTTGACGAAGGGTGAGACACACTTATTGGAGATAGCCTAAGTGGTCATCACGCAAGCGACTATAAATGAGAATGTCATCAAAATAAACTACCACAAACTGTCTAATAAAAAGCCGAAGAACTTGTTCATTAGCCTCATGAATGTGCTAGAGGTGTTGGATAGTACAAATAGTATCACCAACAACTTGTACAACACATCCTTCATCTTGAAGGTCGTCTTCCACTCATCACCTAGTCGAACACGGACATGGTGATAGCCACTCTTCAGGTTAATCTTCAAAAATATAGTGGCGCCGCAAGTATGTCATCCAAGCAGAAAATGGAAAACCATTACTTGATAGTAATCCGGTTAATGACCTAGCTATCAACACACACATATCATAAGCCATCTTTTTTCGGTGCCAAGAGGGTTGGCACTACACAAGGGCTCAAACTCTCCCAAACAAATGCCCGGCTCAGCAACTCCTCAACCTACCTTCTCAATTCCTTGTGAGATGAGGTGTCCATATGGTAATAAGGTAGGTTCGGAAGCGTGGACCCCGGTACAAGATCGAAAGCATGCTAGATATCCATCATCGAAGATAACTCAATAGAAAGATCCTCATAAAATACATGACTAAAATCCAACAGGAGAGTATCAACCTAAGGCTGATGTGGGGTATTGAGCTCGTAAGGAGCCTCCCGGGCAACCACAACAAACGTGGGTGTCTTCTGAATGCAATAGTCAAACTTATGCTGATTGACCATGAGGATGAGTCAAGTAAGAGGAGAGTTAGGAGGATCTTTGGAAGGGGTGACAAGCTACAATGTACCCCTAACAAAATAAGGGGTGGGGTTGGTCGGAACAATACTAGAGATAGGAGTTGCAGTCACAGAAGGGGTTAAAGAAGAAGACTTGGCTACCGAAGGGAGAGAAAGCGGCAAGTTACTGATAAATCTCAGAACTAGAAGGGAAGATAGGAAAGAATGATACGTTGACCTAGGTGCTCAAAAGCGCATGTGTTAGATTGACTGTAGATGGTCATGTCTACATTGAAGAGTCAAGGTCGACCGAGGATAATGCTTTCGACTTCCATGAGTAGATTATCGCACCAAATCTCCCTATATGATAGAAATAAATTGATGGGAACCAAACATCAGGTATAAACGGGAATGGAAATGAAGTCATACTCGGTAGGAGTTAGGGTGGTTCGCCGAAGTGAGCCCAAGGCACGAAACCATGCAAGCAGAAATGACATTGATGCAACTTCTAATGTCAATAATGATGTTACATGCCTTTTCCCCGAGTTGGAAGTAAGTGTGAAAGAGGGTTGTACGATGCCAGTTTAGGGTGTAAATAGAATCCGATATTCTGATTCAATTCCGATAAAAATTAATGGATTTGAAACTTGTTTTTGTATCCTAAAACCTATCAAAATCAAAATCGAATATTTCGATAGTTTATCGGAATTAGAATAGGAATTAGTAGATTCTATTTCCGTTAATCTAATTTTGATAAAAAATAAGTATATTTAAATAAAATAAAATAAAATAAAGTTAAATAAATGACAAAATAATAAAAATAAAATTTAAAGAGATTATATCAAATTTTAATAATTATATATGAATTATTAACTCATTTTTGAATAAAAATTAATATCTAATATGTATTTCAAAAATTATCATATTCAATTCTGATTCCATTATCAAAATTAGAATACAATCGAAATCGAAACATGGTGATTCTGAAAGTATCGGAATCAAAATTGGAACCCTTTAACCCTTATCGGAATCGGAATTGGATTCTAGTGATTCTGCTACCATTTGACCCGTTTACAGCCCTAATGCCAGTCATCGCTCAGGACTAGCTATGTGAAGACACAGTGAACTACCCCAAGTGAACTCTCCTCTAACTCTAGCTAGGAAATAATAGAAGGTGCCTCGGCCAGAATCTCATCCTCCACCTAAAACTCAGTAGACAAGCAAGAATCGGCCACATAGGTGATCTCCTAAGTCTGAGGAGGGATCAAGGGTTGGTTGTCTAGAAAGAGAGTAGGGGCACTGAGCATGCATATGCCAAGGTTGCCCACACCCGAAATAGCTCCCGTGAGGTACAAGGTGGGAGGGCTCGCCAGCATAAGGGCTTTACCCTTGTCTCTGGGTTTAGGAGGAGGAGAGGTAGCCACTTGGGACCGAGCAGGAAGAGGAAGAAGGAGGGGAGGGTTGCAAGCCAGTAGTCTTGTAACCTTGGCAAGGTAGGTAGGGGATGGCAAGGTGGGAATTCCTGAAGTTGAGTAGGGGAAGCACGGGCAAGTGGGGCAAAGGTGGCCCAAGTGTCACCCTGGATATGAGGAAGCCATGCACAGGCAAGGTGTTCAAAGAGAGCCTTAAATTGTTCATACTCTGTGGCAACGTCATAGGCATACTTAATGGCCGCAACAGCCTAACGGAACAACTTGCATTGATACTCAGGTTGAAGCCCTCTTTTGAATCGGGTGAGTGTCATTACACTCTCCTCTCCTCACATACATCACATCCAAGTATCCATCAAATTCAACGATGTACATGTGATAGACCGGTTGCCCTGGACAAGAGTTTGCCGATGATCAATAAGATGTTGGCGATACGATGAAGGCATATACTTCTCACAGAGTTTTGCCTTCATCTCAACCCAGGCCTGCTTGGGCTCCTGCTGGCACCATGGATTGCAGAATCGGCGGAATCGGTCCGATTCCGACCGATTCCGGAATCGGATCGGAGGATCCGATCCCTGGCGGAAGGACCGATTCCGGCAAGAATTCCACGGAATCGGTATGAATCGCCTGGAATCGGTCGGAATCGATCCGATTCCGACCGATTCCTTGTGGAATCGGTCGATCCCTTCGGAAGACCGGGTCAACCGGCCCGGTTCGATTCCCAGTTCTATTCTGGACCGGGAATCGAACCGATTCCGGCCCTTTTAGGGCCGGAATCGACCGCCGCGGTCAATTCCGTCAATCCCGCGGCGGAAGGGTTCGATTCCGGCACTTTTGCTGCGATTCCAGCATCGATCCGGCGATCCAGGCGTCGATCCGAGCTGCCAGCTCCGATTCCAGAAGGATTCCAGCGATTCGAGCACCGATTCCGGCGATTCCAGCGATTCCGGCGGCGATTCCGGCGATTCCAGCGATTCCAGCGATTCCAAGCGATTCCAAGCGATTCCTTCAGCCGATTCCGCCGATCCAAGCTCTGATCGGCCTTGAATCAACGTCTTCTTCGATCTTTAACCGGTTTTTGGTAAGATTTCTTCGCCGAAAACTTCGTACGTCCATTCTTACGCATTTCCGACGAGTCCAAGCGTCGTTAAACGTTGTGATTTCTGACCGAACAAGCTCCGTCCAAGTTTTGAACTATCCGTTTAAGTTCATTTTGCACGGGAAAAATTCCAGATATCCCGTACGTTAATTTACAACCATTTCCGGCAAATACGCAACCCTTTAAACATACCGAATGGTGTGTTACTTGGGTTGTCTGCTTCCCGAACAGCGTCTAAATCAATTTTTATGTTATCTAATCATTTTTAGTGCATTGTTTACAATTTTTGCAGATATAAGCAATGGCCGATCAAGGTGATGCAGCACCAGCACGTGCTTCCGACGTGGGTTGGGAACACGGGCAGATGGTAGACCCAGTCAGTAAGAGGGTACAGTGCAAATGGTGTGGGAAGGAGATGAACGGGGGTGTTCCGCCGAAACAACATATTGCGGAACGGTGGGAATGTCAAGAAATGTGACAAGGTGCCCGGGGAGAAGAGTGAGGAGACGAGAGGCTACGTGACGGGTAGATCCTCTCAACGGGCGATTAGGATCGAGCGAGAGGGAGGAGTTGCACGACGAGCTACTCCGCAGGAGGAGGGACCGCGATTTGCCTACCTCGAAAGGGAAAGGCAAGGGGAAGGCACCACCGAGCTCGAGCCAGAGAGCGAGGACGAGTCCTCGGACTCCGAGCTTAGACGTGCTAGGCACGATAGCAAGCGTGCATTTGCTGAGGAGGAGGACAGGAGGAGGGGAGCAGGAGGGTCTGGGTCCAGAGTTGACCCAGCTTTGGGCCGATCAGCATCGGCTCGCCCGACCTCGGGCTGGGACCGAGAGACTGACCCCAGGAGGCAGGAGCCACACCGCCGTTCTACTTCTAATAGCACTCGATTTACACCGAGTGACGAGTTTTTATTTAGGAAACAGTGCTGGGCAGATGGGGATTAAACAGACAATGAAAGGGGTGAAGGCAATAGGAACGGCTGCAAAGAGAGCCGTTCGCCACATTGTGAAATGGTTTTTACGTACGCAGTATCACTTTTTAAATTAAAATTTACATTATGTGTGTTTTATTTACTTAAACTTAATTTTACCCCGATCCCATTTTTTTTAACTTCGATGTAGGCATCCCGGCACGTACGGCCACCGGCCCTACTTCCGGACGATGGTGGATGCCGCGGGTGAGGGCCGGGACCGGGTTTCAAACCCCGGGCAGACACATATACGGCGCTGGCCTGGATGAGGAGGTCCAGGAGTTGAAAGAGTGGATGGATGGATTTAAGTTGGTGTGGAAGGAGAGAGGTTGCAGAATTATGTGCGATGGGTGGACAGGTATCACCAAAAGGAGTATGATAAACTTCTTGGTGTACTGTTCTGAGGGGACAACATTCTTGAAGTCGGTAGATGCTTCTGGGAAGATAAAAAATGCCGACTTCATTTTTTCTCTGATGGATGGGGTGGTGGAAGAGATCGGGGAGGACAATGTGGTTCAGGTTGTCACTGACAACGAACCATGATATAAGGCGGCTATGAGGAAGTTGATGGAGAAGAGGAAGCACATCTTCTGGGTGCCCTGCGCAGCACATTACATAGATCTCATATTAGAGGATATAGGCAAGGAGGAGGGTGTATCCACACTTGTCAGGCAGGCGCAGACGATCACATCTTTTATTTATTCGCATCCCCGACTTCTACATATCATGAGATGACACACAGGACGGCACGATCTTCTTAGGGCCGGTCCGAGTCGATTTGCCACGAATTTCATTGCGTTGGAGAGTTTACACCGACACAGCATGCATTGGTTAGGTTCACACGGTCCGAGGAGTATTACAACTATATGGTGGACAACTGCGTACGACAAGAAAGATCAGTTGGAGATTATTGTCATGTCTGAGAAGCAGATCACTGACAAGAGGTTTTGGGAGAGGATTGCCTACCACTTGGCAATCATTGAGCCACTGGTAGTTGTCTTGAGGTTGGTAGACTCAGATGACAGGGACCAGATGGGCACGTTGTATGATGCCATGGACCGGGCAAAGCTAAAAATAAAAGAAAAAAATCCCAGAGGTTACAAAAAGTGGTGGAAGATCATAGATGAACGATGGGACAAGACATTGCACCACGATGTCCACGCCGAGTAACTTGGTTAAAAAATTATTTTTGCTGAATAATTGTCTTATATGCACAATGTTAACTAATAAAATCTTGCAGGATATTTTTTGAACCCCCGCATCCAATATAGAGGACAGGTGGTGAACGACAACGAGATGATGCGGGGTACACTTGTTGTTATTCAGCGTCTGGGCCGATCTCAGCAGGACATGATAGAGGCTGAGATAGAAGTAAGTTAGAGTTCATTCAATACCTTGGAGTAGCCTTACCAGGCAACTAATATTTTTTTTATAAAATTTTCAGATGCAGAAGTATAAGATGAGGGTCGGCGTATACTCAGATGCTGATCTGAAATATTCAGTTGACAAAGTGTCACCTGGTATAGTAATAGCTTGATGAATATTTTATTTTCTTTTCATATAAGTTATGGTAGATGATGGGCTAATTGTTTACCTTTTCTCTTCTTGTTTTTTTTCTTGCAGCTGAGTGGTGGGTTCAGGTGAACACCAGGAGTGGATGGAATCCACTTGCTGCCATCGGTATCAGGATACTCAGCACCAGTTCCTCCCATTGTGAGAGGAACTGGAGTACATTCAACCTGATACATACGAAAAGGAGGAACAAGTTGACCTCAGACCGGCTGGAGAAGCTGGTCTTCTGTCATTACAATATGAGGCTGTGCATAAAGAACATCAAGGATCGACAGAAGATCAGCGAGGAGCGATTTGCACGATTCGCAGGTGGTCCATACGAGCAGAGGCATTCCTCCGCCACACCACCACCCGAGGAGGTGGACATGGATCGATATTCCAGGAGGAGCACGCACTTGCCTCCTGGATAGAGGAGAGCGAAACCAGGGATCATGCAGTTGAGTTTGAGCCCGATGACCGGGCATGGGCTGAAGGAGAGTTGGATGGGGTTGAGGCCGAGGAGGATGCTCCAGCCTCCACCTCCATCTACTTCTCGTGCTTAGGCATGGCCTTCTTCGCCCGGCGGCTATGGAGCGACCACTGCGGCTTTGGCCCGGCTCAGCTCCGGTCCCGGCGGTTACCCGGCCCATTCGCGGTCCGGGAAAACGAAAATAAAAGTGACCGCACGGAAAATGGGAGGATTTGCAAAGTTGAAAAAACTTTGGGTTCCGGACCTTCCGTACTTCAGAGATGGTTGAAGAGGTGAAGAGAAGGAAGCTAGAGGTCAGGCGTCCTGTCAGCCCAGATGACAGCACGCAGGCTCCTTCTCACTCCTCAGGTGATGATGACGAGGAGTGCATACCAGCGACGCAGCCATCAGCAGCAGCTGAGTCTCCTGATTCACGGCTTCCAAAGCCGTATTACACGCTGGATTCGGATACACACGATTCTTATATACAGGAGCCACAGTATCCAGCATTTGGCCAGGTTGACCGGCGGTGTATTACACCACCGGCTCCACCATCCTCTCGCTTACGTCCCGGTCGTCCCGCGGTCCGATCCATACGACCTTGATGGCATGGCATCGGCATTATTTTCATACGGATATGGTCCCGGACGGTATACAAGACCGAGCACGAGGGAGGAGTGTGAAGCGCAGCAGGGAGAGAAGGAAGACCCATATTTATATCCTAGATTTTGGTAGTAGATTGATATGATGTAATTTTTTTTTCATGATGTATCATCTCTTTGATTTTGAATCAATGGAATTGGAATATGTACTTAACTTCAAGTCTTCAATTGGAGTTCATTAGTATTTATTCGATGTGGTCCTGTGGATGAATGCATTGGTTATTTTTAAAAAAATTTCTAACTCATTTCCTATTTTTTTAGAATTTTTTCTGAATTTTTTGAATTTTTTTGACGAAAAAAAAATCAAAAAAAAAATGATTCCGTACCGATCCGGAATCGATTCTCTTCCCAGGAATCGGCCGATTCCTGGAATCGGAATCGGAATCGGTCCCAACCGATTCCGATTCCGATTCCGATTCCGGAATCCTTGGCTGGCACTGTCTAAGAAGGGCATCAATGTTTAACTAGTGCATCTTGGCCTAGCCAGTAAGCTTCATCTTGGCAAACCACACTCATCGAGCATTAGACATGTCATACCAATCAAAATAATGGTCCATGCCAACTTTCCAATTCAAATAGACACTCAAATCAAGTGATCCACCAAAGGTAGAGGCATTAACTCTAATGTTGTGGATGATCCAATCATTGGCATCTGCCTGATCATGAAAAGGTTGATGTCACTGATCATGCTCATCAAACCCAACATGTGGATCACGCCAGTCTAGGCCACCTATACGAAGAGTAAGAGGGGGGCATGGGGACAAGGATCACGGAATCAGAATCGGAATCGGGATCAGTGGGTACCGATCCGATCCAGATCGGATCAAACCGATTTTGACCGATCCAATGGAAGAAAAATCGATCCAGAATCGGCAAGCAAAAAAAGCAAAAAAAACCGATCCGATTCCGATTCTGAACCAATTCTGGCCAATTCGGATCGATTCTGGCCGATCCTGGTCAATCCGACTGGAATAGCAAAAAAAAATGATCCGATTCCGATTCCGATTCCGATTCCGATTCTGATCCCGACCGATTTGGCCGATCTGATTCTGACCGATCCAGTCGATCCCCACCGATTCTGCCAGAATTTTTTTCCGGATTGGTCCTTCGGCCAAGAATCAGATCAACAATGGCCGATCCGATCCAGGAAT
The DNA here is from genome assembly GCA_036172225.1 of Cryptocoryne crispatula var. balansae. NCBI lineage: Eukaryota > Viridiplantae > Streptophyta > Magnoliopsida > Alismatales > Araceae > Cryptocoryne > Cryptocoryne crispatula. The sequence continues at coordinate 28,168,229 of CM069927.1, forward strand.
CAGCCGATTCCGATCCGGATCGGCCAATTCCGCGATCTATGCATGGAGATGACCCTAGAAGATGGGCAACCTATGGCCAGCTGCCATAAAGACTGGCTTAGGAGGCCTAACCATATTTGGAGTAAGTGGGTGTCTTTGAAGAGCTACAAACTGATAAGAGATGTCACGCAAGATTTGCTCGAAGTAGGTGAATTAGTCATCCAAGTGAGTGACATGATCACTAAGATCCCTAACCAAGACCTCTGAAGTGTCAACCCTATGGGATAACAATATTGTGTGGGTCCATAGGTATAACAAGTAAAGTAAGGGATTAGACATAGGGTGGTCTGGGAAAGAGTGAACACCGCTACAAGTGTGCATAAAAGTAAGACCTAGACCACTAATGCAATCAAGTAGAATGTCCTAACGCGACCTGCTTTGTTACTAAATTGATGTGGGACTGATTGGGTATAAAACTATATCAGCATCAAACAATTATAACAATGCAACAAGATGCTGAAATAGGGCTAAGTAGATCCAAATAGCGACTACACACTAACAGAAGCATGCTTGACAAATAGTCCCATGAAGTGGGAGGGCTAACACATGTGAGGATGCTACCAAGTTAGAAAGCTCGATAGTCAATGAAAACAATCTAAGTAGTTTGATAAGAATAACTCAAATAACCAACAACATAATAAAACGAGCTATATATATTACTCCCCAGACGATGCGGCAATTGATGTATAATAGATAAACAAGTGAACTAGCAAAGCAAAGGGTGTACCTTCACGCCTTGGCATAGGATGCCAACTCCTTGAATCATTATTGTAGACAGGTGACCTATGGACCATCCCATGTATTGGGGGGGCAACCAATGGGTATCTATCAGATGAGGGGCATGTGGACGTCTCTAGGTGTTGCAACAGGCAGGGGTACATGGAAGATGCAGACGTAGAACCTGCTGCCATCTGGTTCGCGGGCCCATGAGGAGGACAGCACACGGCGAAGTTGACTGCAGCAGTTGGTGTTTGGACCACAGGGCTTGTGGCTGTCTAGCGGCATCCGAGCTAGGTGGGGGGGGGTCATGGCAGCGTGTCAACCTTGGACTTTGCACCCCTATAACTCTGTCACCCGCACAAGGAAATCGTCTTCATGTAGTACTGATGCTTCGTTGAAGGCAATAACAGGGGGGATTAGCATGGACTGGTGAGGGGGGAAACTGGGAGAGTTAAGGTTGAGCAGAAGTGGGGGTGCTCTGAAGGTGGACAGGGGGCTTATGGAAGAGGGTACTTAGTGTTAGGTGCTGTAGAAAGGGGAAACAAAGGCAGTGGCTTTAGTAAGGTCCCAAATAGGGGAGATGGCGAGTGAGCTCAGTGGAGTTTTGGAGGGCCACACAGGAGGGTCCAATGGTGTTAGGTTTGCTTGTGACCGGTGGGATGTGTCGTGGTAGGGTTCTAGTAGGGGTGGAGGGGAGATTGCAGTGTGGTCAGGGTGGAATGTGAGGCCCAGTCAAGAGGGGCCGGTGGGTGTCGGGTGGAGCCGAAATGGGTGCCTTTGAGTGAATGCGGCGGCGATCAGGGTTTACGATGCCCAAGTGGGTGAGGCACGGTTGTAGATGGGATATTAGGAAATATGATCGATCTATTGAAGGAGGTTGTACTAGGCTCGGGAATTGGTGGTCATCGGATTTTTGCGGGGTTAGCACCGACACTAGTTCACGGAGCTAGGTGTGGCTTGTTTCTCTTCCGACACTGAGGTTGTAACCGAGAAGGGGAATAGGAGGGGACAGTGCAGAGGTCGATAGGAAGAGAGAGGAGAGGCATTGGAGCCGGTCCTAGCTGGAGGGGTAAAGGAGAGCTGGCCCTTACTAGGGGTGGAGTGGGACGCCTCCCTCCAGAGGAAGTGGGGAGCAATGCAACCTATTATTGGGGGTGGAGGTGACCACCGTGATGAGTCCAATTGCCTGCTGACTTGGGAGTCACTGAGACACCTTCACTGTCCAAGGCTCCAGAGTGCACTGCCATCAGTCTTCTCCGGAGAAGTGACCTAGCAGATGAGACAAGAAACGAGAAGGGGAGAGGCATCCACAATGCTAAATTCTTTTTATTCCATCATTAATTAAAATATGTACATAGTGGAGGCCTTATATAAGCCTATGACAAAAACTCAAATAAATCCCAAAAGACCATGTATATCTTCATGTGCCCAAATTCTATGTGTATAATATATCAACAAGTGTGTGGTGAGTATATATGCCCAATCCATTCACAAAATAAATCAAAAGACTACCCAAAATGAGTCATATACTAAAATAAAATAAAATAATCCACTCACTACCCATTTATTCAAAGAGATGTCACCGGGCAATGTCGACGTTGGTAAACACAAGCTGGATCAAATCGGACAAGCGTGCAAGTGTCCTCACTCCTCACCACAAGGCCTTATCATATAGTAACAACCATAGAGATGGGCCTTAGAATACCTTTTTAATGGACTGGATATGGGTATTTTAGGGTTGCTGGCCAGTAGGGGTGGCAATGGGCCGGGCCGGCCCACGGGTTCGCGGGCCGGCCCGGCTGCGGGTCATTTGACGGGCCAAAGAATTTGGCCCACGAGCTTTAGTCGGGCCGACACACGGGCCGAAGCGGGCCGACGCGTGCTAAAACGGGCCAAATAACTTTTAATTTTTTACGTCAAAAACATCATTTTTACTTATTAAAAATATATTTTAATTAAATTATTATTAATTTTATAATGTTATCTTAAATAATTAAATTTATTAAATTTAATAAATATTTATTTATAAAACATATAGTTGGGCCGGGCCGGGCCGGGTCGGGCCAAGTCAATAATTTTTGCGGGCCGGGCCAACAATGTAGTGCGGGCCGGGTTGGGCCGGGTCAATATATTTTGGACCGGGCCCTAAGCGGGCCAACCTCGGGCCGGGCCGGGCCCGGCCCATTGACACCCCTACTGGCCAGGTCTCAAAGCAGGCCTCAGAATTGGTCCTTAACAGACTGAGAACCAGCCTTAAGCAAGCCCCAGGCCAGGAGTTGAGCTAAAATTGGGTTAGCATTGGGCCATGAAAAATAAACCTGATATTGGGCCAAAATGGGCCTTAATCTGTCCCGAAAATAGGCCTTGACAATGCTGTAAATGATCCATAACTAAGTATAAGGATGTCCCAATAGAGGGCCCAAAAATGAGCCCTCATTGGCCCTTGAGGCGGCTGGATAAAGGCCCAAAATAAACTATTAATTTGCCCAAAATAGAATTGATCGTAGACTAGAAAGAAACTGTTAAATAGCCATGGAAAGAGGCCTTCATTGGGGCAGAGATGGGCCATAAAATTGGTCTTGAAGCAGACTTGAGATTACGCTTATGATGGGCCTATGGATAGTCCTCGAGCCCATAACCGGGCTGGGATTTGGACTGAAGCAACCCTCAAACTAGCCAGATAAGAGACATAAAGTATGCCATTTAATGAACTAATATGGCCTCAAAAAAGGCTGGTTCATAGCCTTTTTATTGGCCGATCATGCACCTTGGCAGGATTTGAATTGGGCATGTAAATGACTCATTTTTCCTTGATTGTCATTCTTTTTGCTGTGATTGAAAATTTTAGGTGCCAACACCTTCATGCTGTTTTCATAACCCCTTTTTAATTATGTTTATGTGTATGTTTCCTCTTGCAATTATGACATAGAAAAATCCCTGATTATTCAATCTAGCAGCTACACTTCAAATGGTCACCCCAAGAATCTGAAGTTAAGAAAGATGCAAGCCATGGTAACCGGCGAGTTCTCACTGACAGAGAACATTCCTGTTCTTAGTGGCCTGTTAACATAAGCATTCTCCCATACTGCAAGAAGATATTCCGGTCCTAAGTGGACCACAAACGTTAAATCATTTTAAGACTTCATACAAGCATAGACATAACTGGGCCACATAATTGTTATAAGATTATTCCCAACCTTTCACCAAAAAGAGTAAGTCCTTCACCAAAAAAATTGGAATTCATGTGATGTATAGCCTTCACCTGCAATCAGATAAAAACATTAAAAACGAAAGCATACCTATTTGGCTCAACAGAAGAAACATTAAAACAGAAGAACCATATTTGGCTCAACGAAAGCATACCTATTTGGCTCAACAATCAGATAAAAACATTAAAAACATTATTCCCATCCTTTAGACGTCAAGTAGTGATGTTCACTATTTGGCTCAACAGAAGAACCATATAGTACCATTGACTTCAGTTTAGACAAAGCATACCATATTAATTTGGCCTATTTTGAGAGGTGGATTAAGTTTGTTTTGTTAACTGCCCTCAAACTGAACAAAAGCAAATAATTAACACAACTTAAGACAAGCACAAAACGAAACAGCTCCACAAAACATGCATATAAAAAATCAACCACCCAATGTTACATAATGAACCTTCCAACTAGAAAAAATTAAATGTTTACAACATTAACACTTCATCAAGCCTAAATTAGCAACCATGGCTAGCATAAAAAAGAAAGAAAAATAAGAAAAATAAGTAAAGCAATAATAAAAGAGAGAGAGAGGCAAATAAGATAAGGATGTATCTCAAAGGTCTCATTTACCCAGGACTTGAAGACATCTTTTGAGATTCTGTGAGATTCTTGGAGATGGTATTCCTTGGAAATTATTAATAAACAATCAGTAGACTACTGAAATGTCCAGGTTGAAATAACAATTGCAAAAATGCTAAAATGCTTTTGCATGTTCCCTTTTGATACGAAGTATTACTGCTAAAATGCACCAATTTGATATTATGCTAAAATATCATAACAAAATGCTTTACTGCTTTTGAATGTTACCTTTTGATAAGTGGCATTACTGTTCCCTTTTGCATGGTCTTAGGACCCTCAAAAAATTGCTAAAATGCTCCCTTTTGATATGAGGCATTACTTTGTGTGTGTTCATATTTTTACTTATAGTTATCTTTACTACCTCATTTGAGATCAACTTAGTAATTCATAGGTTGCGAGGACTGAGGTCTAGCCTCCATGTTATATTTTTACTGGTAGATGATAGAAACAGTTCATGTTTTGATGGGCACAATTGCACTTGAAAATTGTACACAAGGAAGGCACTTGCCTTGCTCTTCAAGCACTAACAAGGGTAGATCAAAAAAAGTGGAATCGGAATTGATCAGCCACTGGATCGGCTAGAACCACAAAATCGGTGCCCAAATTGGATTCCAATCTGATCCGACCAAGGATTACGGAATCAAAATCGAAATCGGTTAGAATCGGCGGATTCCTTAAAAGGGAGTAGATTCTGGAATTGTTTTTTTATTTTTTTTTCAATAAAATCATAAAAAATCTAAAAAAAGGAAATGGCCTAGACAAATTTGTAAAAAAGGAAATGTAACATTTCTAGCGAAGAAATCTTATCAACAACTTTCAAATGATGAAAGAACAGCTTGAACGGAGCTGAAATAGAGCTTGAATTGCTAGAATCGGCTAAAGGAATTGCTGAAGGATCACCAGAATCGGTGAAGGATCGCCAGAATCGGTGATGGAATCGACCGATTTTGTTTGGATCAGGCTGCAGGGGGTTGGATCAAGCGATTCTAGCAAGAATTGCTGCCGGAACAAAGGGAATCGCCTTCAGCCAAGAGCCCTTGCGGGTTCAGGCCGTGAAGGGGCCAATTCCAGCCTTTTGGGGCCAAAATTGGATCAATACCGGATCCTAATCGGACCCGGTATTAAACAGTTACTGGAAGTCCTATCCTTCTGGTGGAATCGGTCAGATTGACTGATTCTAGTCGGAATCGGATTGATTCCGACCGATTCAACCAATTCGGACCGATTCCTCCAAAATTCCCAGGGGAATTGGTCCTTCAGCCAATAATCAGATCAGAATCGACCAATCTGATTCTGGTGATTCTGCAATCTATGGTTCCGACCCTTTTTGGACCAAAATCTGCCCCGAAATGAAGCTTGAGGCTATGGTGTCTTTGGGAGGGAAAGACAGATAATACCAGATCCAGGACTCGTATGAGCAGGATTAAGTCACCAGATTGGACTGTATTTGCTTGGCTCAAGTCGGTCCCAATCCAGGCTGTTTTGGGTTATTCCAGCCGATTATGGCAGGAAACAGGTTGGCTTATGCCAATTCAATCCCAAATTCAGCCAATTCTGGGAACCAAGGGATAGAGCGGTAAAGAAAGTGGATTCCACATCTTCCCTGTTTTGCTGTCCGGATAATCAATATTCACCAAGTGTTGCTTGAACACAGAGTAGATGCACAATTTCAGGTATTGAAGAGAAAAAAAGTGGATAAGCACATTCATCCTCTTCAAAATAAGGGTATCATTGAACCCAGCAGGGGAGGCACATGCAGAGGGAACTCAGGGAAGCAAGCGATTGCAAGAGAAACATGGTTAGAGCATATGCAAATAAATACTGATGACTAAAGTTCAGGATGGTTCAGAATACGGAGAAATATGAGGCAAGAAATTCCAGTGGTGGAAGAGCAAAAAGGAGACATCTAAGCAGTAGCAAGGTCCAACAAAGGGCGATCCTGCACAACACACCACAGAAAATAAGGCAGCAGCCAAGTCACAGCAACTCAAGAGCAAGGATTTAAGGTTCATAATTGGCAAAAGAGTCAACTATTTATGACTCTGGTTTACAACGACCAATCCAAGCTTGGAATTGAAACAAATGAAAGCCACAACCAGCTGGATGAACAGATGCCAATTGCAATCCTGAACCATGCTTGAGTACCAGACAGTGAGCCACTGGCTTTCTTAGCACAAGCAGTAGCAAGCAAGGGTGTCTGGATGAGATGGTAGAATGTCAGGTCCAGAATGCAATTTGAGAACAAGGGTTTGTCTTTCAGATCAGGTGCATCAGCAGGAGCTCCATAGATTTGTGCCATTTAGGGTTTTATGATCTTTCTATTATGTGATTTATGTGCACAACTGGACCTGAGGATCAAACTGTAGGGATACATCTTTGCAGCAGAGTAGATTGCTTGTCTGCTCAATTTAAGATCTAGCAACATTTACCAGAATGGGAAACAAAAATGAAAAACAAGGCAAGAAAATAAACAAGAAATGGGGCTTAAGCCTTAGAGCTTAAGTTTTAGAGAAAGCAAAAATGCCAGAAATAAAGTGAGAACAAAAAGGGATAGGAGAGTCATCCTGCAACTATTACCCAGCTATTACTCACATCCAGTTTTCTGCCCATCAGATACTGCATAATGAGAATTTACATCATATCAATCTACTACCAATATCTAGGATATAGATATTGGTCTTCCTCCTCTCCTGCTGCTGTCGACGCTCCTCCCTTGTGGTTAGTCTTGTATATTGTCCGGGACCATATCCATATGAAAATAATGCCGATGCCATGCTATCAAGGTCGTATGGATCGGACTGCAGGACGACCGGGACGTAAGTAGACTCTGGTGGAGCTAGTGGTGGTGGTGGAGGAATCCACTGCTGGTAAGTGTTGCCAAATGCTGGATACTTTCGCTCTATAAAAATATGTTGTGGTGCCTGCTCATCCAGCGTGTAATACGACTTTGGATGCCGTGAATCAGGTGACTGAAATCGGCGCACACAGCTAGGATCGACGCCGGAATCGCCGGAATCCTCGATTCTGAGGTTCAGATCGCCATGGAATCGCCGGAATCGCGCTCGCCGCCACCTGGATTGTCGGAATCGACCGCGGCGGTCGATTTCGGCCCTAAAAAGGCCAGAATCGGTTCGATTCCCGGTCCAGAATCGAACCGGGAATCGAACCGGACCGGCAGACCGGTCTTCCATGGAATCGGTCGGGTCGACCAATTCCAGACGAAATCGCTGGAATCGGATCGATTCGGACCAATTCCGACCGATTCTGCGGAATTTCTGTTGGAATCGGTCCTTCCGCATGGAATCCACCGATCCGATTCGATTCCGGAATCAGCCGATTCCGGCGATTCTGCAATCCATGGGGTCAGTCCAGCCAGAAATTGACCTGGACCTATTCTTTTGTTTTTTTTTCTGCTGTGCTACCCCTTTTTTATGAAAAATATGACACCAACAGGTTCTTATATTTGAATGTGTTTTAGTTTTAATGATCTGAGCTTTGTTCAATTTTATGATCTGATTTTTTGCTTTAAAGACTATTTTTGGTGTCTTTTTAGTGTCTTGAAGGTTGTTTATTTAATTTGTCTTGAAGTTATTTAGGTATTCCTCAATTAAGAATTTAATTTTATTAAATTAAGTGGGCTTTATTGAATTTTCATATTGCTGAATTTGATTTTTAAATATCAATGAATTTGTTTGGAATTCATTTTATCTTATTAATTTTTGATCGGCTTTGCATCTCATCTAATCCGTCGGGCTATTGTTCCGTGCCCGAACTCAATCATTCACATTGGTGTTCACATCGGTGTTTGAATGTTCTTCACCAAATAATATGTCACATGGAATACATTAACTCCGCTTTATGAAGTGAAATCTGAAGTGTTTTCTTTCCCTGAGAGATTTTTCTTAGGATTGAAGGAAAAAGTCGGAATTACGATGGCATGACTGACATATCCTTGATCGAATAAAATTTACCTCTAATATAGCTAAGACTTTTGATTTGCCGCATCGAGTGAAGGATCTATTTGCAGTAAGAGTTTGACTCACGTCTACACCCAAGATCGACATATTAGGACATACTTGGAGTAGCCGTCCAATGGAGTGCCCAGTGGTAATCTAACTTCTTAATTTAATTTTCATTTCGTGTTCCGAATTTGATTAAAGTTAATTTTTTGTCCAAGGCTCATTGGGCCAGTTCTTGTCCTCTCGGGCTGGTTGGCCGGCTTCATGTCTTCTCAGGCCCCGATAGCCTATTATGTACTTATTGGACCCCGATGACCTGTTATGGGCGTCAAACCTTGCATCAAATCTCCTGTTTTGCATGGAACTTGAGGGCCCACCTGGTCGAATCTTGGCCCATTGCATGGATTCCAAGAATGCCAAACGTCGACCCCCACCTAAACTCAAAGGGGAGGTAAAAGAGGGATTTCAATTCTAGTTTTGGGGTCCGAAACAGGTGAGAGTTTTGGGCTGTTTTGGGGTCTGATTTAGGAGACCAAACAGGTGATTCTTTGGACTGGTTTGGGGTCTGCGGATGGCTGTTTTAAGAGGCATCAAAGTAGCAGGTTAGGGGTCTGTTCAAGTGCTGCTGCAGGAAGACCAGATTGGGGCCTGTTTTGGGGTCCGAACAAGAGGCTGTCTCAAGGAGGTTTCGACCGGGCTGTGTAGGGGACCGGTTGAAGGGTATAAAGGGGTGAAAACCGGGCTGTTTAGGGGCTGGTTGGTGATCTGTTTTGGAGGGGTCTGATTGGCACTGTGTAGGGGACAAACAGTGGGTGTTTAAAGGCTGTTGAGGGGCAAGCTTAAAGAGACAGAACAGGGGTCTGCGTAGGGGTGCGCAAAGGCTGTGCAGATGGCCTGTTTTAAGGGCTTGGAAGGGCAGCTCAAGTGGCCGAAAGGGCGAACAGGAGGGGCAGGCCGATGGAATGAAAAGAGGACAGAGAGAGGGGGAAGGAGGAGAAGAGAGAACTTTGAAGGGCTACATGGTGAAGACCTTCTCCTTACCTCCTCCTCTTCCTCCTCCTTCCTCCCCCTCCTTTGATAGCCGCTGTTGAAGAACATGGGAGCCTTTTCTCTTTCCTTTTTTGGGGGGAAGGAGGAGAAGAGAGAACTTTGAAGGGCTACATGGTGAAGACCTTCTCCTTACCTCCTCTTCCTCCTTCATCCCCCTCCTTTGATAGCCGCTGTTGAAGAACATGGGAGCCTTTTCTCTTTCTTTTTTTGTTCTTTCCTCTGCAGGTGGCAGCAGGTGGTGGAGAACATGGAGATGGAAGAGGAGAGGCGGGTGGAGGAAGAGGGAGGCACAGCAGCCTCTTCTTCTTCTTCTTCTCCTTTTTCTACTGTAGGTGCTAGCAGAAGCTGGAAGAACTGTGGGAAGCCAACCGCTCTTTCTTGCCTTGGCAGGTGCGGCAGCATGATGTTCAACATGGGAGAAGATGGTCAGAAGGCTTTGTAGGGAGATGGCAGCATGGGTGCCAACGTGGGAAGCCAACCTCCTTCTAGCCTTCTTGCCTCCCTTTTATAGCAGATGGGAGGAGCAGGATGAAGGCGGATGTTTCTTTGTGGGAGAGAGAGGTTCAGAATTGCAGGGCTGGCAGGAGATCTGATTGCAGCCAGTTCCTATTCCAGCTTTCCTTTCTCTCTCTTTTTTAATTAAGATAATGAAAAGATAAATCCTCTCCTTCCTTGTATCTATTCATTCCTCAATTGTCAGATGTCTATCCAGGCAATGATCAAGCTTGAAGTAATTCGGCTAGATGTTCACGACAGCTGGAGATTAGGTCAAGTAATTTGACTTAATTCTCATCAAGATGCCACCGATTGGGGGTGCAAACAAACCAATACACTCGACAAGTAGCTCGAAGCTCAGCTTGATAAAAACTCGATTCAACTCGTTTATTATGTTAAATGAACAAGCTTAAACAAAAAATAAAACTCGAGTCATTAAATGAGCTGAGCTTGAATAAATTCCTACTCGGCTCGATAAACTCGCGAGTAGCTCAATTAAATATTTTATTGAATATTTATTTTTTAAAATTAAATTATGAGTATTAATAACTACATATTGTCACTTAAATATATTAAATAATTCAAAATTTTAGTTTGAACTTAAGTTTCATAAATGAGTTAAATCTAAAGTTTCACAAATAATTTTTGATTGATTTTGAGTTTTATAAACGAGTTTGCATATATAACTTAAGTTTGAATGTGAATTAAATTTTAGTCCAACTACTACTTGAGTTCGAGCTCGACCCGGCTCGATTAATAAATGAACTAAGCTTGAACAAGAGTTTAACATACTCGTTAAAACTTGAGCTCGAATTCGAACTCGCATAAAATATACGAGCCGAGCTTGAACACCATACTACTCAACTCGTCTCGGCTCGTTTGCACCCCTACCACCGATCTGACAGTAGAAAATATTTCTCATCTGAAATTTCTTAATTTCATCAAATTCGACCAAATAATGCTTAGAATATGCTCTGATCGCCGTAAATTGTGTTCCATCAAATCAACGGCTGAGGGTTTCCGATTTACATTGAGATCGTGATCTCAACGATTTTCCCGATCGATATGGTCTTAGCCCTTGATAACCACAAAAATTGTATGTAAAATGCAATTAAATAATAATGCAGCCCAACTATGATCATCTCACATAAATAGACATGCCCGAGGGCTATTTAGACCATTTTGCCCTTGATAGGACTAGGGTAGGAGTCTCATCCAAATTCCATTTTCGATCAAAATTTTTTGATTGAGTTAGATTTCCGATCTGACTCTGGAGTTGTTCGACATTAAGGCCCAATAAAGCCGTTCAGAAACCAGTTTTTAGTCTTTTGCCCGTAACTTACCAAATATGAGTGGATTCCTGATCTGACTCAGCCATTACTCAAAATTGAGTTGAGTGGACTAGATGATGGTGTCAATCTGTTATTAGATCGACATTCAGTTGGCACCAACAGTATCATAATATAATTTAAAATATTTCATAAGTACAAAACAATATGTTCTTAAAAATAGGATATTTGAATAAAAATTAAGTTGTAGGCAATTAAGAGCATGAGAAAAAAAACACTAGTTTTATTTTAGAATGTAAGTGATGGAGAGATCCAAAAAAGGCATAGAAAATTAAGAAGTTAGATATATATCGAAAGACAGGTCAGGCCAATTCAAGGCCCATTCTGCATCTGCACAGGCAACTCCAAAGTCCTATTGGTGAAGTTATTTTTGTAGATTATAATATATAATATTGATTCAGATTCTAGTGCTTTCTTTTAGAATAGAGAAGTAAAAAAGAGGTCTCCTTGAATTTCTGTTTCTTTGGTGAAAGAGAGAGATGTGAAAAGATGTCATCTCCTAGAAGGAAAGCAGAGAAAGAGTGAAATAGTGTGTAGCCTGTCTATGAGAACCGGAGAGAGAGAGAGAGAGAGAGAGAGAGATGGCGGTGGAATAGAGCAACCTACAACCTATCACTCCTTCCTGGCCTTACGGGATCCTGGTCCAGCTCCAGCCATATCTAGATGCTCGCCAACTGCAGCCCCAACCCCACAGAAGAATCTACAGCAAGACCAGCAACTGCGGCCATCATTTCACCTGTGGGTGGCTCTAGGCATCATCCCAGCCACCATGGTGCAGCTTCCCCTCCATGGTGAAGGCTACATCAGAAAGGCCTCCTACAGTGTCAATCTCACCAATGGATGCAGGCAGTCCATCACTCAGCTTTAAATGTGCAGTAATGGAGGCTCATGTTCATGATCTAGTCAATAACCTCACTGCAGCAGCACAATCACTTGCCATGCCGCATTGGCATTGCTCCAACTGAGCCAGCCGCCATCACACCCATTTGATCGGGCCACCCTGCTGTCACACTTGTCCAATGCTGGCAACCCACCTCCCTCCTTCACCCAAAGGCTCCTATGGGGGTATTTGGTAGAGCCACAGGATCACTGTAGCATGAACACTGATCTTGGACTCATTAGGGACTCAAAGCTACAGTGTCCATTGTCATGCATTAATAGTACATGCTACTGTAGCAGCACATAGTAACAGAGAGTCCATCGCGGATCCCATCTGCTGGACCCCGGTCAGTCCGTTGGACCTGCCCCTCCATGTCCAGACCTTTGCCAGCCTTGCACCGGACGATGCAGATTCCAAAAGTCAGCAGTGTTCAGGGGATTTGATGTCTGAGATCGTGCAGATCATTTCACATGTAAATTGCATGTACGTGTCATTGGCAAACGATAGGTCATTTCGACTCGTTGCTAGTGAGCCCATCAACTTTCCATCTTCTGACCGTATTTGACTTATGTGTAACATGTTACCACCCTGCGAGGTGTGGGCTTAAATTTGGAATAAATGTAATTGTCAGTCAAAAAGGTGGAATAGGCAGGCGATCATTGCCCATGCCTCAGTATGACTCCCCCCCCCCGCGTATGTCATTTATTTTGTGTTTATTATGTGTTTGACTGTCATGTGGCATGGGTGAATAGGCGACTAGCTCGATCTAAAATCACTGTCAGCTAACAAAAGAGATTATATCTCGAACTACAGATCAAATTTTCTGATTGCAAGCATCCTAGACTCAGATAATGTATCAACTGCTATATCCCACCCATTTGAAAGCTACTATTTTGGGTCTGCTTCTGTATGACTTAGTCATTCACCAAAAATTTGTAAACAACATAACTTCGACACTTGATTTATATCACTTTGTCAATATCCGAATCTGACTTTTAGAGGCAATCCCGCAACCCTTAATAAGATGCTTTTTCTTCATAATGCTCCCCAAATAGGAAGCATTTTATAAAAACAGAATTAGACAAGATACAACCAAATCATGCAAAAGGACTTAAGAAGAGAATAGATTAAAGACGGGCAGAAAACACAAGGAAACACAGCCAGAAGAAACCAAAAGTGCCCTTCAGAAATAAACCAGTGAGACACAAAATCAAACAGACGTCTAACAAAATGTTACAACAAAAAGTCATCACATTCCTTTAACAAGACATGAAAATGTAGCATTAGAAGTCCAATTGCCAGCCTCAAGCACAGAAGTGCAGCATTAGAAGTCCAAGTGCCGGACACTGCTCAATCATGAGTGAAAACAATCAAATGTCTGAATATGAATCCCTGCTGTTGATAAGAATCCTTAAAACACTTTTTTTACAATCAGATGATAACATCGTGTAACTATTTATAATTTTTATTAAACCAGTAAGAATCTACATAAATGTTAACCTATGAATTAATGTGATTTTAAGAGTCAAGAGCAAGGTGTGAACCATACACAATCCATAGTAGCAAGCTTGTGTTGCATGTTGACTTGTTAAGCCAAGTGACTGGATCATTGGCATTGCTTGGTGATGGGGAGCTAGATGTAGAGCTCAGGGGAAAAAGGTTAGAGGGGCTGAAAGTCCCATCGGAGGATATGTATTATTTAAATTTGGAAAATGCATAAAATTGGAAGGACATGAAAGTCCAAAGTTGCACTTCATTGATGAGTTGAAACCACTGAATTGGAAGAAGGGATTGCACCCTCTGTGCAGTACAAGTAATCTTCTAAATGACTGACTTCTAAAACAGTCTAAGATGCAAGTAAACAAACTGCCTCTAACTACTCACATACATTAAAGATATATGTGAAAAAAAACTGAAATATAGTACCTTCCCAGAATGCAGAAGCACCTCTCGTACAGATGACTGTAACAGAGAAATGGCACTCGAGTTAGCAAAGGGCCAGCATAAATTGGCACAAAATTTGAAACATAATATTAGCCTATGAAATACATTTAAATATAACTGAGGAAAGAAGATATTGTTGTCAAGCAAGTGTACAGAAATTTTTCCTGAAATGCAGACAGGACAAATAGAAAATGGCTTTCAGTAATGGGGATAACAGCATAATACCAAACAAGAACACCTTTATTTAAAATTAAAATAACTGGCATAATCACAGAAATGATTATTAAATATCAACTGAAAATTTATAAAATATTTAAATACTCATAGATTATAACTTTTTTCCTTAAATTGAGGCCTACACCTCATAAGGCTTTGCCAAAATGCCTCAAGACTTTGGCAGACAAGGAATGACCAATGAGGGTTGAGAGTTTTGCAGTGAGATGTTGGTGGATCTCAGATATTTCTTTAACCTTAATTGAAGATCGAGCTTTTGTTCATGTGGGGCCTCACAAGTTTCTTTTAGTCTCACTGACATTAAAGCTTCCGGAAGGTATATGCATGGGAATTTTTGTATCAGCCATATGATGTATATCCATAAGGACAAAGTTTCGAAATGAAAGACAGCTTGTTATTATTCCTATGTCACACTGTGATGTTGTATGAAGCCTGATCTATGTTACACGCCACCATTCTATGCCACAACATTATCAATGACAAATCAAAAAATAAATGTTGATTCATACTACCTTGATCGAGGGTGCCAAACTCATCCCTTTCTTCCCATTAGCTCCCTCCACCCTTACCCTCTTCCTCCCTTAACAAAAAGGCAGCACTCCCATGGCCTACCACTACCACCACCACCCAGCCTCTAAGCCCATTGGACGCCTTCGCCAAAGGAATACAGGGTTGAGATCAGCCAATGTTCAATATTCCAACATCGGCCATGTCTAGCCGATTAATAGGAGTGTTAACTATTCGGTTCAACCCAAAAAATCAAGCATAAGCAATAACTTCGTTTGGTTTGGGTTGAAAAAACGATGGGTTTGGTATGGTGGCAAAAGTTCTTCAAACCACCAAACCAGTAAATTAAACAACCAGAATTAGATTGAATATTTAACTTAATTTGCATGCAAGAATATGTGAAGCTTTTGCATGTGAAAATAAATAGTTTAAGAATTATTAATGCAAAATAATCATACATAGACATATACACTATAATTTTTATAAAATAAATTAAACCAAATAAAATAAAACCATACATAGACATATACACTATATCTTGATAAAATATGATATAAACCAAATTAGTCCAATTTGGTTTGATCTGGTTTGGAAAGCATGTTTGGCTTGGTATGAAAAAAATAACAAATCCACCAC
Source organism: Cryptocoryne crispatula var. balansae (assembly GCA_036172225.1). Taxonomy (NCBI): domain Eukaryota; kingdom Viridiplantae; phylum Streptophyta; class Magnoliopsida; order Alismatales; family Araceae; genus Cryptocoryne; species Cryptocoryne crispatula. Next base: position 28,183,884 of record CM069927.1, read on the forward strand.
ATGTTATCAGAAGAGCGAAGAACCAAGATTAAGAGGGCCTTACTTCACCTTAGGTGCTTGAAGTGGGCATTCATGTCTATGAGAAAGTATAATTTTTAATATATATTTATATTTAATTATTTTATTCATGCACAAAATATAAAATGATTGAAATCTAAAAATATAGCTAACTTCTAAAACAAAAAATAGAAAAAATAGCAATTAAATAAAATAAATAAAAAACAATAGAATCATCAACATCATTTCAAATTTTAAAAAATAGAAAGTTACTAGCATCGCAGTGCAACTTAGTAACATCAGCCTAGTAGAGACAATTTAAATAAAAAATAAAAACAATTAAACATCTATGAGTGACAAAATAGCATCAATAAATTGAAAAAAAAATGCAATAACTAAATATCATTGGTAAAAATATAAGAACTACAGCAAAATGCAACGTAAAAAGATTATATCAAATCAAACACGAAAAAAAACATCCAAAATATTGTGGCCAATATGATTACATCAACAAAATCTTTAGTCCAGGACACCATGCCAAATATATTAAAAGCATCATTACACATTGTCTAAAATCATCATTTAGTTGAATTTATAAATCTTCCGTGGATGTTTAATTGAAGCCGATAATATGTTCATCAAGCACTTCTAACCATTTTTCCTTATCAATCCAAGCATTTTTATAGAAGACATTGTTCTTGGATCATCATCTTCATTAAGTTCCAAAACAATTTTCACATCTCTCTATGTTTGTTCTTCATTTTAATGCACAAATTTGTGTCTTCATAGGTAATCCACTCATCAACCACATCAATATCATATAAAGAGATTGAATCAAAAATACATTTTGCCATCCTTACATGATAATCTCTAATACGTTGATTGTATTGCACAAAAACAAGATCATTAAACATTTATCGCTACAACCTATTTCTTTTCTTTGTATGCACCTATAAAAGTAAGTCATAAATTTTAGTCTTAGTGACTAGAAAAAAAAGATATTATATACTTAATTTTAAAAGAATATTTTATATTCAAATACGCTCCGATTAAAGGTGTAAACGATACCAACTATATGATAATCCGCCATCCGCCAACCTTTTAGATAGCTCCTGATAACTTAACGGTATCATAAATGGATAAGGGAATTGAGGCGAAAGTATTTGATGATGCACAGGATGCAAAGGAGTTCCAAAACTTCATATTCGACATGGAGTAATACTTTCAAGCCATGCATCCCCTACTCGAAAGACAAAAAGCTCAATCTTGAGATTATGTCATTAAAAGGCAATGCCATGCAATGGTAGTTGACCAAGTATGAGGAAATGCTCATTGGGAAATGCAGCATAGCTTCATGGGAAGAAGAATAGAGAGCTAAAGGCCTAGTTACTTCCTAAGAATGTGGAGTTCTTAAGGCGGAGGAAGCAACAGACATCCAACATAACAAAGACATGTGGGAATACATGAAAAGATTCGTGGCACTCATGTTGGATGTCTTGGATGTTTGTAAATGATAGAAAAAGACAAACTTTTCCACTTACTTGAAGGGCTACATCCGTGGGCACGTGACGAACTACTTTGATGTGAAAGTAAAAGACAGGGCCAGCCCAAGCAATGGCGAAGCATCTAGAAAATTATTCATGTGAATGATAGACAAAGACAAACTTTTCTACTTGAAGGGTTATATCCGTGGGCATGTGACAAACTACTGTGACGTGAAGTAAAAAACATGGCCACAGCCCAAGCACTAGCAAAGCATCTAATTCTATACCGTTGATTGGATAGGTTAGAAAGTGCCCTTGGATTGGATAGGACAAAAACTGGAATTGGAATAATAATGGCACTTTTGTCCTTATCCAATCCATTACCGAATGGGTCAATGCTGATGGTTTCAGAGTGAGTTGGTTCCCAAGGGCTTGGTTAATGCAGTGCATGTCGAAGATCCAGATTTGCATGTAGAAAAACTCTGAAGGAGATGTTATACTACAGCAACACTAGCTAGATCGAAGCCTTGCAAGAAGTTATGCAAATTCTATTCCATCCCTGAAAGACCAGGATCACCTTTTTGTGACATGCAGTATTGTGGACATGTTATGAAAGGCTTATGCCACAGCTTCAGAATCAGATTGGACAGGGAGGTTGGCACCAAGGCCCATATCACCTATTGGGGAGAAAGGAAGCCAGTGGAGGTCAGTTTGCAGGTCTAGAAAGCAGTTTTGCAGCCATCCTTTAGACAATTTGTAATGAAAGGAATGGCATTCCAAGACGCCTACAGATGCTTAAGTAGAACTTTGAACCAAGCTAAAAAAATGTCTCCAGGAATGAGATGGCTGATGGTAATTGGTGTCAAGAGGAGGTGCATCATTCAGCAAGCTGTCTGCCTAAGGACGCAATATTGTCTAAGTAGTTACTTATCTCATTCTTTTTATAGAGAAAAGGCTGGGTTCTGTAGTTGGTGGATGTATTGATCTCAGCTAGAGCACCTCTGGTTTAGATTTTGTTATTCTTACCTTTCTAACTGAAGCAGTCTCCTTAACGATTGCAGGTTTTCTTGCATGTAACATTGTTTGTTTCAGTTTTATGGACTTGCCCTTTTGGGTAACTGCAAAAAAAGGTACTTGAACAAAGATACCACCTCAACAATGCATCATCACCTCTTTGTTGGCATAGCATGAATATCATAAGCTCACCTGCCCATAAAGACCAGTAGATTCAAACAGTACATCATTTTCAGTATAGATAAGGCCCTGAAATAAAAGACAATATTTATCAGCAACATCATAAGTGATTTTACAATCCATAGAAAAGTCAAGTATAACGTGAAGTCACTAGCATGGTACTTGAGTTTTCCTGTGTTTATATTCTAAGTCATAAAGGTTTTGGGTGGTCTAGTCTACAAAATTTCCCCCTCCCTCAATGTCTAGATAGCCGATGAGTCGATAAGTAAGACACATGTAATTGGACAATTAATAATTACAGAATTTAACTATATTGTTTACATGGACTCAGTAAAGAATCAAACTCTAATTATTAATCTTTCAATGAAATACAGGCAAAAGAAAGAGGCAGTTCAGACAATCAAAGGCTCACCAAGATTATTGCCCACAAGAATCACGAAATGGCCTTTTTGCACCGAACTGCCTGTTTTTTCCCATATAAATAGCAAGAATTGTCATCTCACATTTCGACTTCATCTCAAAAGGTAAAAAGAGAAGAGATCTCAGAAAAAATTTGAAAGACCAGACTTTGGAATTGTTTGTTGTGTATAAGTTTAAAATAGGATGATAATCTCCTTAAAAAGGGATGCAATTGGAGTCTAATATTGGGATGTGATTAAGGACTAACAAAAAAAGACTAAAATTGAAATACAAGAAAGGTGAGCATTGTCCACAAGGGATACGTCAAAATTTTAAAATCAATATTGGATCTAGGTTTCAATGTAACCAATATTAAGAAAAGATATCATAGAGAGATCTTTTAAAATTACTGAGATTGGTGTCACATCTTAGATCATATATAATTATATAAAATATTGCAAAAAATGAGAAAACAATACCTAGATAAACTTTTGGATGGATCCAATAATAGAGCTTTTTTATCAACGGTCAGAAGACCATAATTTCATTAATATGTAAATGAATACAACATAAAGGAAAACAAAAACTATAAAAAAACCCACAAATCAACAATCGAGATGGTAGAAGAGTTGGGGAGCTACTAAAAAATCAATGAAAAGAAGGAATTTGTCCCTAAAGAAAAAGTCATCCACCCGGTTGCCTTCGTAACAAAGATTGTTAACAATAATAGAGTTGTTAACATGAGATAAACTTAACACCGTCATCTAACTAAAATGACAATAAAAATTGAACAAGAGAGAATAGGAACAATAGATATAATTAGCATTAGCATAGAGTTGGGAAGTAGAAGTAGCAACAAGTGTTGAAATTTAAAGAATCAATATTGCTATTTCGATAGTCATAGAGGTGTGGAAATTTAGATATTCTCAGGAGATCTTGAGAGATTCACAAAAGATCTCATTTCATGATAAATAGCATACTTATAGTAGTAAATATGACAAAATAGTGTACAATGCAACATAAATATAAGTTATCAATAAATTTAAATTAAGAACCATAGGTGTCAAGACAACAAGAAATGATAAACCTAACCAAGACTTCCATCTCATAATATGATACAGGATGGGAGTAGAGGCGCCACCATATGTGCATGAAAATGGGCCCAAACAAATCACCAACTAGTTGTATACCTGACCAAAGCAAAATAGAGGCAAACCACACTTGAACCAAGCTGAAATCAACTGAACAGAGCTAAACCCCCGCTGAACCAGCCCAAAATTTCACCAAGGCAGACTGATCGGGATGAACGGCACGAACTAAGCTGAACCAGGCCTAAACTGCCCCAAACCGATCAGTTTGACCTTAAACTGGCATAAAGAGGCGATCTGGGCCTGAACCAGTACGAACCACGAGACCTTGCCAGTCTAGCTGGCTGAACCTGGTGGGCCAGTTGAGCAACATCGACCCCTGGAGGGGGCTCATGGCAGCAAATGGGGTCGTGGCAGGTGGAGGGCAGGTGGACATTGCATGAGGCCGCAATGACCGGCCTGACAAAGGCCCTTTCGTCTTCCTTGTCTCACTATGTCATCGTCATGCAGCTTCATCGCCATCCGGAGTACAGCAAGGCACAGCAGGGGTGCTGAATGGAAGTCAGGTGTCCAACTTCGCAGCTTCCATCCCCTCATCGACTTGTTGCTTCCTCTCCTTCTCCTTCATTGCCTTCGTCAATGTCGTCTGGTGGCACAAAGTAGGTGAGGAGATGGAGTGGTGGAGGAGGGGCATGAAGGTGAGGCAACCTAGAGTGGTTAGAGGTTGTTGAGAAGAAAAGGAGGTTCCGGCAGGGCATTGCTCTGATGGGGAGGAAGACCTGGCTGTTTTGTTGGGTACAGAAGAGAGAGACGATGTAGCGGAAGATGAAGAGATGTGAAGATGGAGGGGAGGATCGCAAAAAGGTGAGGCTTGTGCAATGGTGGCGATGGCTCAATGAAGCTCCGATTGTGAGGTGGGTATATGGGAGGGGGTGGCAACAAGACTAAGGTGGGGAAAGATGGCAGGGTGTTATTGGTGGGAAAGTGGCTGAAGACTCAGCAGGTTAGCTTCTCGTCGATGCCGAGAAGCGGGGATTGCAGACGAGGAAGAGGGGTTGGGGCCGCCGAAAGAGGATCTACGTCCAGGGATCACTGAACTAGATTGATGTGATGCATCGTCGTTGTGCCAGATGCCTCTCAACCAATGACATTGAAGAGGAACCAGGAAGCATTGACAATGATGATGTGTGATGATGCCGAACCAGAGGTTGTAACCAGACTAGAAGGGGGGAAGGGGAAGGTGAACAACTCAGAGGTCGGAAGGAAGAAGAGGATATGAAGGGACTGGCCTAAGGTGGGGGATGATTGGAGACTGGCCAGTGCTGGAGGTGGAGGGGAAGTCAGGCTCACCCGAGTGTGGAGGTACCTAAGGGGCCAACCCCTTACGCAACACACAAGACTGATGCTCTAAAAATTCTAAGTCATTCTCTAAGGTTTAATTGATCAAAGGCCTCCTTATAACAAAAAGCACAATTACAAAAATGAACAAGTAAAAATATTGTTTGCAAGCAAGTCCTTTAGGACTAAAATGTAAATAAAAGACTAAAAATAAAATCTAAATATTTATAAATAGGTCCCTTCAGACAAAAATGCAAAATAAACATAAAACTCCTCAACCAGATCCCTATCACATAAATCATTTTATAAAAATTTAAAATAAAGTTAAAATATCAAATAAAATTGACATATAGCCAAAACAAAATTTGTGGGGAGAGCATATATGTAAGGAAAAGATATGATGAAAAGCAAATTGACCAGAAGCTAAAAAAGATTCCACTATAAATGAGGGGGAAAAAGTCTACAAAGTATGACAAAATGAGCAAACAGAAACTTTATATCATGCAATGAGCAAACATAAACTTCAAACAGCAATCAGTAATATCCAATAATCAAACAGAAATAAGCAAACCCAAAAGCCTGGGTGCTGAGCTGGAGTGGACTGAATCAGCAGTGGGAGGCTGGAGCCAAGAGCCTAGAGGTGGCCAGAGGAGAGATGGGAGGTGGGTGGCAGAGGGACTTGGGAGCATGAGCGGCTGATGGGACCTGGAGTTGGGGGACTAGGTGGAGGAGGGAAGCTGGAACCTGGAAGCCTAGGCGGCAGACAGAAGCAAAGAGCCTGTGAGCGTGGGTAGCAGAGTAGACACTGAGCAGCAGCCTTGCAGTAAGCAAAGAGCACCTGTCCACAGGAGAAATAGAAAATGGCTGAAGGGGAAGAGGGACTGGCCGGAGAGGAATCATGAGCCAGAAAGAAGGAACCAGAGGCCCGAAAGAGAGGGAGAGGATAGTCAACCGGAGGAGGAGAAGGAAAATCACTGAAGAAATAGGAGTGTGAGGAGGGAGGAATAGCCAACAGTTGGTAGGAGAATGATAGCGACAGTGGCTTCTCCACATCAGGGAGCAGCTACGGCTGCTTCCATTGGGACTGGGAAGAAGCAATTGTCATGGAGAAAGGGGGCGAGTAAGGAGTTTAAATTTTTGAACCAGCCAGGTTCATTTGCTGGACCGGTCAGTCCAGCACCAAGATGCCCAGGTAAGTGCCTTGTGAGCCTAGGTGGCCCAGGCATCCATTTTTTCAGGCCCAATAAAGCACGGGCACAAGGCAGCCTGGATTTGGCACCTTCACCTAGGTAGTGCCTAGGTGCCCACTTCGACAACTTTGGAAAACTACAGTGACATACAACAGTTTCAGTTTTCTGAAGAGGTGTCACAAAGGACATGAAGCATCCACCTCAAGTAACTGAGGAAGGACACCTTCAAGTTGTCTCAGCACCAAAGCCATCAACCACCTCCGACCATATAGATATGTAATACATACAGAAGTGCAACAAAGACCCACGCTAGATTTTAGGACTTCAAGGATAAGGAGATTCAAGCTTTAGGTCTGAAGGACCATAGTTTTAACATAGTGACGGCTTCTCTTTCAAGACAAAAAGGTATATTCAAAAAGATGAATTCGGGGAATTGGGGAATGTGCGTTTGGATGGCTTATCTTTCAAGGCAGTGAAGAAGGTACAGCAGGGGATATTGTATTCATATGGAACAGAAGGTTGATGGAAACTGTCAAGGAAGATTCAGGTCCATGGTAGTGTTCATAGACATGAGAAAGTATGCTCAATGGTCTTTCAGCACCACTATTTATGACCTTAAAAAACTGTTTCTCAGAGAATTGGCTGAGATTGGTGCTAGTCATAATATTTCTTGTATCTTTTGGGGGAATTTTGTTATGGTAAGGAACTTAAGGACAGTCTAATCAGTAGAATTGGAGTCAGGAATTACACATGTTTAACTAATGGATTTCCTATTTCAATCAATTGAAGTTCGTTAGGCTAATAAAAATTTTAACTGAGCTAAAAAGCTGGGGCAGTCTAAAATTGATCAAATATTTATTTAGAAAAACTGGCATGGTTCTTTCTAGTAATGCTCAGCTAGGTGTCTTCCTATATCAGCGCCAACCACCACCTGATTGTCATCAGCACCAACTTGGACTGTGTTATATGTTACAGGATGTTAGGATATCAAAAGGGTCGGGACCAAAATTGAGGTATTCTCAGGTAACAGGTAGCAAAATGATAGATGGAGGCACCTAAGCAATCAAATCCAGCAGTTAACTTAAAGAAAGCTTAAATGACTGAGGACAAAATTGCGGAAATGGGAAGGGAAAAGAAACTCTCAGGAATCTAGGGAAAGAGAAACTTTATTGCACTCCTTCAGAGAATCTGAGATTAAGAATTAACAAGAAGGGCTACTTGAGAAAGAAAGTAATGACTAGAAGCAGGGTAAGAAGTAAGAACGAATTCAACCAATGTATGGATCAAGAGGAAATCAAGTGGCGGCAAAGGGTTAAACAACATTGGCACGAGGGTGACAAAAACACAGTATTTACACACTATGGCGAATGGCAGAACCAGTAGGAACCATATAGTCAGCAACAAGTCTAATGGCAAACGTCACAAGACGTAAGCCAAAACCTATTGAACCATGTGCCTAAATCTAAGACAAAATATGCAATTTAACATCTAAGAACATTTAAATAAAAAATCATGACCACTTGAATAAATAACCATTCCTTCCACGGACTAATGTGTAAAAAAAAACTACAACGAGAGAATTCAAAATAGATCGTTAATAATTGGCAATGTGTTGTAGCCTAGACACATTATATAATAATGGAGAGCAAAACAGAGAGCAATATATAAGTTCTTTAACAAAGTCAAAATAAAATAGACATTATTATATAAAGAAATCTAAGAAAGAAAAGATTGAAAGAAAGATAAAAATAGGTACTTGAAATATAAGATCTTTTACAAGAAAACCTATGAAACTTCTTGATAGTATGAAGAGATGAAAGATTAATACTGTGAATCCCAAAAACCAAGTGGATAGAAGAAAATTGTAAAAAAGCAAAAAAAATATAAATATAAACTATGGTATTTTTGTTGATAAAATATTAAAAGATACAATTGTCTCAATAAAAAGAGTAGGAGATAGGATTATTATGGTAACATTGATTATAGAAAAAAAGATAATTAATATAACTAGTACTTATGTTCCACAAATTAGATTAAGTAGCGAGATTAAAGAAAAATTTTGGGAAGATATAGATTACCTTATGCAAAGTATACAAAATGAAAAAACATATATTTATTAGAGGAGATCTCAATGGAAGTGATGGAAATGAATGTCATGAAAATAAAAAGTTCATGAAACTTTTGGATATGGAAATTTAAATGAAGAAGAGAAAAATATTCTACATTTTGCTATGACTTGTGATCTTATTCTAACTAATACTTATTTTATTAAAAGAGAATCTCATTTAATAACTATTAAAAATAGACAAAATAAAGTCAGATTAACTTTATTCTCACAAGAAAGTCTAATCAAGTTATTTGTACAAATTGTAAAGTTATTCTGAGTAAAGCTTTAACAAGTCAACATAGATTAGTGATATTAAATGTTAAGAATAAAATACAAACATATTTAAAAGAAAGGTTTCTCATAAAATAAAATGGTGGGAGTTAAAATGGATAAAACAACAAACATTTAAAAATGAACTTATTAAGATAAATGATTGGAAGTTAGACATAGACATCAATACTATGTTGATGACATGGCAACAACTATTAGAGACATTGCTAAAAAAAGTACATAGAGAGTCAAAAGGACATGGTTAACCTAAAAAGGAGACTTTGTGGTACACTGTAGACGTACAAAAAGCGATAAAGAATAAGAGAGATTAGTATAAAAAATGCCCAAAAGTGATAACAACGTAGCTTATGAACAGTACAAGATAGTGAAAAATGACAAAAATGACTATTAGACAAGTAAGAGGTGATACTTTTAAACATATGTTTTAGAAAGTTAGAATTAAAGAAAGCAAAAAAGATATTTATAGATTGGCAAGGATGAAAGAGAAAATATCTTAAAATCTTAACCAATTCAGAAGCATCAAGAGAAAGAAAAAAAAATATTAAAGATGATATCAATGAAGGATGGAAAATTTATTTTGATACTCTTTTTAGTAACAATTGTATCAAAAACATAGACAACACAGAGAATGTGACAATATTTAATTTGAATTATATTAGGAGAATTCAATTTTCAGAAGTTAAAGAAATATTGAAGATGATGAAAACAAGTAAAGTACGTGGTCCAGGTAATATTCCTATTGAAATGTATTTGGAAGATTAAAGGGTGAAATGGTTAATTCAACTTTTTAACAAAATTCTAATATCAAAAAGAATGCCAAATGAATGGAGGAGAAGCATCATTATACCTATTTTTTAAAAAAAAATGAAATATACAACATTATACAAATTATAAGGGATCAAATTTACAAGTCATATTATAAAATTATGGGAAAGAATTATTGAGCGGTGATTAAGACATTGTACAAATATTTCACCTAACCAATTTGGATTTATGTCTAGTCGATCTACAATTGAAGCTATTTTTCTTATTAGAAGTTTGATAGAGAAATTTCAAGTTACAAAGAAATATTTACATATGGTTTTTATTGATCTGGAAAAGACTTAGAGTCCCAAGAGAGGTTTTGTTGTGGGTATTGGAATAAAAGATGGTGCCGGTTAAATATGTACAAATGATAAATAATATGTATGATGAAGTGACCACTAGCATATATACATTTTGGAAGAAAAACAAAAAAATTTCTTATATTAATTGGCTTACATCAAGGGTCTAAAATAAGTTATTATCTAATTGCATTAGTCATGGATGAATTAACGAAGACTATATAAGATGATATACCTTGGTGTATGATATTTGCAAACGATATCATACTGATAGATGAGACACAAGGAGTGAATAGAAAATTAAAACTATGAAAAAATACTTTAAAGACTAAGAGTTTCAACATAAGTAGAATTAAAACAGAATAAATGTATTATACACTTAATAAAAATCAAAGAGAAGTAGGTGATGTGTTATTTTGGATGAGGTAATATTATATAAAAGAATTTAATTCAAGTATCTTGAATCAATTATACAAAAAGATTGAGAATGTGATGAAGAGGTTAATCATCGAATTAAAGCAAGTTGGATGAAGTGAAGATTGACTACAAGGGTTCTATGTGATTATAAGATTCCACTAAAGTTGAAAAAAAATTATCATACAAGTATGAGACTTACAATATTGTATGGTAGTGAATGTTGGACAATAAAAAAACATACTTTTAAAATAAGTGTTGTTGAAATGAGAATGCTAAGATGGATAGGTAATCATACTAGAGTGAAAATTCAAAAATGAATATATTATAGAAAATGTAGGAGTAGCAACAATTGTAGATAAATTAAAAGATTAGAGAATAAGATGGTTTGGATATCGTAATTGTAGGCCTAAGGAGGCTCCAGTAAAAAAAGTAGAAATTATTAAAATAAAAGAAACAAAAAATTACATGGTAGACCTAAGTTAACTTGGAGAAAGATAATTTAATATAATTTACATGATTTAAATATCTCCAAGGTAACTCAAAATCGACATGAGTGGAGAAAGAGAGTATATATGGCCGACCCCAAATAATTTGGGATTATGGCTTGAGTTGAGTTGTGTTGTAGCCATATGGTCCAAGTAACTGGGGACCTGGCCAACTGGGCCCTTGGTCCAGCCTTCTCCTTGTCTTCTTTCCTTTTATTTTATATGCTCTTTGCAAAAATGTGATGCCAACACCAACCTGCACAGAAAATCAATGTTTAAGAAAGGTCTCCGACCATCTTCTTCCTAAAAGGGTCCTTATAGAAAGACACTGCATTCTCCAATCTTCTGTGTGCCTATTTTTCTTCTACTCTCAACTAGAGCTGTTAAAAGGAATCAATTTCTTTCTCGCCAAAGCTTGAACATAAAAGAACTTAGGTGCCATTTGATTTGGCTTAATGAAATGTCTAAAATCTTGATTTCATCTCTAATCTCTTGTCTTGGACCACAAAATCTTCATTATTCATCTCTGAAAATAAAAATTATATTGAACCACTTAACATTAAGTGGTGTTTTAAGAGGTTACCAGTTACTGTTACATTCGGATATTTTATCAAACGGTATGAACCGTCTAATCTCTGACTAATTCAGTGTTTAGACATCAATTAAGACAAAAACAAACAGGGCCTTAGTGCTCTTGTCGCCTTCTTTTAGCTAAGCCTCATTGGTCCTTTGTTTCCACTTAATCTCATATCTTAGACACCAATCAATATATTCCTTCCTTGCCACTGTTCATTCATCTCTTTTGTTCTCTGAAAGAATTCCTTTGTCATTCAGAATATCAAAAGTTTCAATTTTTTCTAGCAAAATCTTCCTTTATCTAGCTGCTGCACCACAAATCATAGTTGCCCATGCTTTCATCTCTTGGAACATATACTAGAGCTTCTTAACAAATCAAAGCGTGGCGGAGCACTCACTGATCTCGGGCTTCCAAAATTTTTCTACATTGTCCTAGATACTAGGAAATTTTAACCAAGCCATCTCGAATCTAAACCTTCTTTTCACTGCAGCTCAACACAATTGGAAAATCAGCAGACATTGTCCTAGAGAGAAAAAGGTATCAACTGACCCAAATTTATCCAACCAACTTGTAGTAACAAAGAACCTATTAAGCCCTGATTTGGAAATGGAGTTTGACCATGTGAAGTCCAGACCATATAGTTCAACCTCGAACAGCTCATTTTTGTAGACCCAATCATTGAAATAGCTCTTTTCTAAAGTTAATACTTCCTGATTACACCTTTCACCCGAAGAACCCAACACCATTAACATCTCGACAGATGCACCCATTGTCATTCGGGTTATAAGAAAGCAAGTCATGTAAATCACTTGTTGACATCTAAAATTTACATGAGGTTTCTAAGATAGAGACTTCTGCAGGATCAACCATGTATATGGAATGAGTCAACAATTAAAATATCAAAAAATGCATAAGGTATTCAATAGAACCGATAGAAGGGATGGTGTTTATATAGATAGGGACATCTCAGATGAAAGCCATACACCTCGAACTGTTAAGCTAGCTAGTTTTCTTCAAATCCTAGGTCGGCCAGAGAATGTGATCGACAGTAAGACACATGATCTCAATTGGGAGATGAGGTGGCCTTGTATATCTAGCCATTCAGATGCCCCGGAGAACTCAGAGTATCTAGGCCTTTATAGACTCTGGAATTGCTAAGATGGCAGGGCAATTGATCCCCTCATAGCCCGAGGGATGTAAGCAAATCAGATCATATATGTACAGCTAGTAGACACATGCACATAAGCAAGGAAATCTGATGTTGTCCAACCCATGATTGACCAAACAGCCAGCCAATTTGTATCTCCTCATCATCTTTATGGGAAGGAGGTGTTTATGTGTGATCTGGACACAATTAGAGTGAATGAGATAACAAGGGGGCCAGATAGGCCCAACAGATGTTTGGAATAGGATAGAGTTTCTGCGGTTTTAGCATATGTTGGATGCCCAATTACATATTTAGGACATCGTAACAGGAAAAGAGAAATATACCAATAGCAGATGATGTCAGTGGAAGAAAGGAACAGTCCCTTTATCAACTCCTATCCAATTGATGGTCAATTGTATGCCGAAGGGGTTTGTCCTCTTGAAATTAGTCACAACAGACGCTTATGTGCCTAGAATGGCATGGCAATAAAAAATGCATGATAAATATCAAATACCATTAAGATGGTTCTGAATTTTGAATTGACAAGAGGGGGTATGCAGTTGACTAGTCTTAGAATACATCAAGCCTAAGATTTAAAAAAACATGCCAATTGAATAAAGAAAAAACTGTTATTTACAGGTTTTTCATAGCACTGATTGGCTGAGCAGATGAAGGAAAAAAAACATGATGGATGGTCTAGACCTTGATGAATCTGAAAATCATCAGAGCATTGAGAAAATTGGCAGTCCTATAGCCCCAGCGGGCATATGAGGATCCAAGCGGGAGCATGAGATATATTGAGAAATGAGTCAAATGGGGTCCAAGAAGGGCTGATAGATGTTTAAAATTGAGAAAGAGGCATACCCTCTTCAATTTCAACATGTTAAGGGTCTGACCACACATCTAGCACACCATAATGACAAAGAAAAGAAATAGAAAGGCATACTTGCTACTGATGATGGATGATTGAGCCCCCAGGATGAAGATGGCATAACACAGTAAACTCAAAAGGAGGTTAAGACAGAAGGGCAATGTACCCCTCCCAATTCAAGACTGGCCTATGATCAACTGCACATTGAAGTAGCAAAGAAAGAGATTCCAATAAACCTGTTAAGCCATTTGATGATTGTGGCTAAGAATAAAAGAAAAGATGGAATAAACGAAGAAGAAATTTCATGCCTCCTACTCCTGATAGAAGAGCTGGAAGAGGATGCCCTCTCCTCAATTCTACACTAACAGTTGTTGGGAGGGGCACCAATAGCAGCAAAACTCAGCCTTGGTAGAACCAGCAGTTGCGGATAACAATCATGATTGAGAGGAGTAAACAAGAAATATATATCCGCATACCTGATGATCCCAAGAGATGCAGGAGATTATCTCCTCCCTGGCTGGACTCTAGAGGATGGCCAATTGCCAAGCCAAATAACAGAAAATGGAGCCCAAGGCCTTCCTTGGCAGAGATAGGCAACTGCAACAGGAAGGAAGGAGAGAAAAAAAAAGAAAAAAAAGCTGAATGCTTCTTATGATGAAATCGCCAGGAAATATATTTATCTAAGTTAAGTGATGACTGAATTGTGATTAAGAGTCCAAGAGGAGTCCAACTTCTAGTCAAATTCTCTCAATTTTTGTGCCAATACTTGCTGACTTCATGTGGGATGGGTTCAAGCTTATTTAAATGATAAGCTGAGGGGATAAGAGAAGTGCATGATCCAAGGGCTAGGATTGTCTCAATCATTAAGTTATGGATCCTTTATGATTGGAGAATAGGGTAAATAAAGAAGATGATGGAATGAGGAAGGTGCATAATTCAAGGTATGTGATCTTTCACCACTTTAAGATTTGGATCTTATAATTACCAGGTCCCTAATGAATAATGGATCCTCCTTGACCATGATTGGTTGTGATTAAACTAAAATGAGATGTTGAGATTAAGGTGATTGTGCAAACTCCAAGGGTCAAGATATACTCATGGGCTAAGTAAATAGATTATTGGATCCTTAAGAGGAGTCGGAGCCTACTCAGGCTATGATTAATCATTATTGGTAAATGAATGGGATAAATTGCATATCAATCATGGAAATAATATAATTTACACATGATCCAAGAGTCAAGAGCTTTTACACTTAAGCAATAGATCCTATGGTCATCAGATCCTAACTGAGTAATGGAGCTTCCTTGGTTATGAATGAAGCATAAATAGAGAAGATGAAGGGATTATGAAGGAGTGATAATGCAAGATCGATGAGTTGATATTAAAGATGATGGTTATGGGAAATCATTTGCATAAGAAGAAAAAATTGATACCCTATGATTGGAATTAGATCCAACTACAATGAGCTGACTTACATTGATAAGTGGGCGATGACTATAAAGTCAGATCAGGCCTGATAACCATTATTCATTATGGAGTAATATCCCGATAAGAAAAATTAGCAGATGCTGTGAAAATGTAAGATCTTGTGTGGACATGTGACAGCCTGGGAAGCTCTACAAATCAGGATGTATTGATGTGTATATCAAGCTTGCACATGCAGCTCCGGAGATCCTAAAACCTAGGATTATCTCCCTTACTTGGCAGTTATCAAATATACTCGGGATATGCTTAAAATATAAAGGGAATATTCATGATCAGCATGGACACCTGGGCAGTTCTAGAAGCATGCTTGGAAGATAAGTCTTGGTGTCTACCTGGATGTCTTGGAAGAAGTCCACAAAATAGAGTGCAACAAAATTCTGTTTAAGAGGTAAATTTACCCCCCCCCCTGGATGTTCCATGAAAGACGGAGAAAGTGGGAAGCAATTTCGGAGCCATCTCCCCATAATTCTCAACTACCCAAAGACAAGACTAAGTCAAACCTATCCATGTAGGAAGCCTATTCCAATGAGAACTTTACAGGTGGATGCAAAAACTGGGTCTTCCTCTAACCATCCTAGTGGTGTACCGAATGAGAAGGAACCAAGGACAGTCATGCGGAAAAATATTTTCCTACCCCACCTCTCTATATATGAAGTCCCACTGGCAGCATAAAAAAGGTCTGAATTGTGGCGGGGCTAAGGTCAGTTCTTGAGAAATAAAGAGAAGGAGAGGCTCAAGAGAAAAGGAGAAGGGGCAGCGCTGCCGCAGCTTCTCCTGTTGTCATCTACACAGGAGGTCTAAGTCAAAGAGAAAGAAAGAAAAAGAGAATAGATGCTGCTGCAGATCCGGGTTGCTGTCTTCAATCAAGGAGAAGGTACTTCTGCCTTTTTGCCGCCATCCGCACAAGTGAAGGAGACCAAGAAGAAAAGGAGACAGAAGAGGTGAGATCTATGGTCCCCACAGCCCTGTTCAACCCTTTCTATTCATATTTCATTCTCTAGATATCAAAATTTCCCAACAGCCGTCTCCACTCACTTGAATGGCCGAGATCCCTCTAAGCAACCTATGTCATCCACTGACTGGTACCCCATCCCATGATCCTGCAGAAGCTGTTCTATGACATCATGTCCAGTCACATATCAGGCCATCCCATCACCCTTGTCCGGTCATATCTCCCATGCCCTTATGACACTTCAACAAATGATTTATCCCAGTCCTTTCTCACCCACACATAAAGCCTATGGGACAAGGAGCAATCGGCTCCCTTAAAGCTCATTGAGCTCAAGGATACCCAGTGCACTTGCTTACCAAACTCATGCCTTCCCTATCAAGATTAAAACATGTGTATATGTATAAACTTACTGCTACCCGGCCCTATTTGCATGTCTAGAAGACCCTATATTCAGTACCCCTCCCAGCTAGACCACCTTTCACCTGGTTCAAAACCTGCTCCCAGTATGAAACCAATCTAAAGGTCTGTGTCTAGCCCCTAAATAGGACATGTTGAAGCATGAATAGCCCTATGTTTGGACCCTCTTGCTCCTACCTTGCAGCCACTCTTAACCCACATAAATGGCAGTTTATAATATCAAGAGTGCAAGGGTCGAGGTCAGCATCCGATGATGTCAAAGACTCAAAGGCATGGCGGATTTCTATAAAATGAGAGAAACCAGGAGGGTTAGGCCACCAAGGCTGACGGTGATAAAAACAGGCCTCTCTTGGCCAGGTGATGACATAGAGATGAGCCCATGAGACTGTGACACAATCCACCTTTAAGTTATCGAAATCTATTATCTATTAGAAGTGGGAGTCCTTGTTTCATCAACAAGCATATAGCCTCCCTTGTTGTCTAGATACATCCTCTCTCCTCATAGTTTTGATTTATCGATATTCAATTGATTGGTGGTGTATACCATTTTATTATACCTCAGAAAAATAGTCTTTTATTGTCCATATTTACCATGGACTCGTCGTGATCTTTTTCTTTGAACGTAAATAGCATCTTAGGTTTGTGATAAATAACTATATAAATAGTTACAATTTTGTCATACAAAAGATACAAAATAAAAGTAAATATCAATGATAGTAAATTAGATGTAATAGTAATACATTCACGGTGAACTCGTGGTCAGTTAATAGTATCTTAAGTTTGTGATAAATAAATATATAAATAGTTACAATTTTGTTATATAAAGAATACAAAATAAAAATAAATACTAAAGATGCTAGATTAGATACAATAGTAATATGACATTTATTAATTTATTTTTGTATAGATTAATGTAAATTATATTTTCATAAATAAAATTATTTTTATTTTTATAAAAAACCAAAATTATAACAAAGTTTCAATTTATTCAAAATAACTTAACCCTTTTCATGATAATAGAAATATCTATTACCAAAATCCACTACCCTTGTCACATTTTAAAATGATATTTTATTATATTGATAACTAATAGAGTGTACATGAACTCTAAACTTAACATCTGACATCATTATTTTTCTTTATACGGTCTCATTTTGTTTGTGTGTAAAAAATGTAATTTTAATCACCATTTTTACAAACTTTGTTTTATAATAATTGTCAACATCACATCTTTAATAGTTGATATTATCTATTTTTTAAAATAAAACTAACATTGCATTCTATTATTTTATCGGTTGGTATTATAAATGTATTTTGTGTAAATATAAATGATATATCATTATTAAAGTATGACATAAATTTAAAATATCTAAATATGTATTTACTAGAAAATTAAATAAAGGTAAAAAAATGAAAGCATCTAAAAATGATAAGCTTATTGATAAATCTATTTATTGCTTGGTACTTATTGTTGTCAAATAAGATTCAACAATATAATATGACATCAGGATATTTTTTATAAATGTGAAATCAACAATGGTTGAATAGTTCTAGTACATAGTGATGATAAATTACAAAATATTTTACTAATAGATTCTCGGGTAACATGAAATTTTGAGGGCATCTTAATTATATGCATTCATAAAGTGTTTGGACTTGATTTTTTATTTGAGTAGTTTTATTTTTAAAATTTATAATCTACATTACGCTATTATAAAATTTAAAAATTTGTTTGGCATGTATTCATTCACGTCCTAGCTTTGCTCTTACATCACGTAGGGTGTTTGGTTGAACAATAATTTTGTGTACATTTTCATGATAAAAGATTGTATCAAAATAAAGTCTAAGCTAATCAATAAAATATATTTATCGAGGTTTGGGAAGATATGATGATAAAAAAATAGTGGATACCATATATGGTGAACAAGGTGGGAGATGACAAGATAAAAAAAGTATCACTTGCTTTTTTTTTTGTTCATAAAGTAAAACTCTTTAAAACCATAAAATTATAATGATTGTCAAACACCTCTTGTAAGAAGTTTTGTTATAAAAATATAAAATTGTAATAAAATCCCAATTTGTCATGCATACAAACATCCCATTATGATTAATGAATTCAATAATAAAAATGTATTGGTTGGGTTAGATTATAATTCTTTCTTTCACAATTTTTAAACTGTCAAGATTTAATGTATCTTTAGAATTTTACTTTTTACGGTTTAAGAATTTCAAACCTCTGGGATTTTTGAACTTTTCAAGTGTTTAATTAGTTGTCATATTTCTAATCTTTTCAAATTTCATTTTTCCAATCTTTTCAGATTTCCAAGTTTTTGGAGTTTCCATATTTTGAATCCCTACCCTTTCTAATTTTTTAGATTTCATAACTTTTGATGTTTCTATAATATATATTTTTTATATTTTTTACATTAATTAAAATTTTCTACTTTGCAAATTTCTCTATTTTCTATCTATTAATTAATCATTTTTATTCACTAAAGTAGGAGTTAGCTACTTTCTATTGGGCTACACAACAGTATCTTTGATATCCATTATAATGACCAAAGCATATTTGACTTATACCATTTCACTTCATGTAAATATACATGTTTGGTTTGCAATACAAAATGTTATCATTTGAGCAATTCTCTCTCTCTCTCTCTCTCAAATTTTGTTGAAGATGTTGGTAGTTGAAAGAGTCAAATAAATAAGAAAACTTTATATTGCAAACCAAGTCATCAAAGTAGTTACTTTAAATCTCATAATATTTTAATGATACATATTGTAAACTAAGTCATCAAAGTAGTTACTTTTAGACCTTTCACTAAATTTTCAAAGTCTCTCATATTCAATTAAAAACCTTTAAGTGCTTTCTAATTCAAACCTAGCTAATACATTTAAATAAATAATCATGAAATCCACAAACTATCTAAAATATTGCCTTCAAAATAAAATACATCATGTTATTTAAACTACGTGAACAGAGGTGTTGTCCCCTCGTCCAATCGTCCGATTTTCATCTGTGTTACAAGTGCCTACTGGCATCTCTAGCCGTTTTCATCTCCACCTCTCAGTGCCATCTCCGCCCCCATCTCCTCGCCGTTACTACCTCTCCCTCCTTGTCGTTTCTCTCTCTCTCTCTCCCTTTTTGGTTGGTTTGCTCGGGTGAATGTTGTTTGTTCATCCTGTCTCCCCCGATCGTCCGATCAACATTTAGCCACTCGATTCATCCTCCAATTCTTCCACCAACTTTCTTCCGTCAGCCATCCGTTCTTACAGAACACGTCGCATCCCACATAACACCATAGGCCCTGCATTATGGGCTTGGTGTATGCATCAGAGAATGACACCTCGTCCATGTAGAAAACACCGCTCTCCTCTCTATGTAAGGCTACGGTGTTGCCGTTCTGAGGAGATTTCTAGAGTGAAGTAAAGAGGATATCTACGGCCTATGAGACCCCTCCCCTACCTCTCGCCGGTTCGTATCGGTTTTTCACCTTCTCCGGACTATGATTGGCTTCGCGATTCTCCTCTTTCTGCCAAAGCAACGTCTTAACTTGACACGATAAGAGAAGTTGTCGCTAGACCCCTCGATGGTGACAATGGGCGGCCTTGGAGTGCGATCCGTGGAGTAGCTTTACCCCTTCCCCAAGCTCCTATGCTTTTTATTTTATATATGTGATTATATTTTTTTATCTACACTTCATCGTCCATTTTTTCGTGGAGCAACTTTCCTCTCTTTTCTTCTTATTCTTAATAGGTTGGTCGTCAACTTTTGTACTCTACATGAAAAAGAGTCTTGACACACTCAAATGCTACTTTTTAAGTATATAAGGAGACTTCACGGTAACGTTAAAAATGTTTTCTCATTCTGTATATTTTCTTTTTTTCTATATGCAGTTATCTTTTTTATGTTCTATTTGTTTTTCAATACCTTGTCTCTTTAAGTGTACATTTGGCAATTGAGATGTCTTTAATCACATATTACATTTCTCGTGTTTTTCTCTTTACATACGTTGTTAAATTTTTTCATCTTTACTTCTTCATTCCTTTTCCACCATAGGTTACTCTCTTTTCATATTCATATCCCGCATTTCTCATTATATATAAGAAAGAAGTCAAAGAGTGATGGGTGGGGAATCCCAATTTATTATTCTTTTACCTAGCAAGAAGTGTAATAGAATTAGAGGTTCTTAAATTAGAAATAAATGTCTAACAAATGTGACTTTATTTTTTATAAATGCCAATCCAAATGCCCCGATTATATACTATGATTTAAACTTAGTTTTGTACCATAAATGACCTAGATATTTTATTGAAAGTTTCACTCAAAAGAAGGTAGCCATTTCTTATAATTAGTTTTTTTTAAATAAATGAATATTTTTTATTTTTTTAGTGAATGTAAGATAAAGCAACTGTATTAATATAAATTATAAATTTTAAGGAAGGACTTGAGTTGATATGAAATTGGTTCAAAATATGATTAAATCAAATTCATCTAATCTAACTTGCCACTTCTTGATTATGACCAAGGTAATCATATCTGAAAATTGAAAAATGTCAGTTCACATAATAAACCTAAAATGTCAAAAGTAAAAATGAAATAAAGTAAGATGTAAACTCATAACTAATAAGAAATTTTCAAATTTAAAATTTCTATCTCTGAAGTTTAGCTGAAAATTTGAATTAGGCCTTGTAGACTCAGTTAGGATTTGGAGTAATTTCTGTAGGTCTCAGTAGCGGACCGATTCGGAGAATTAGGCTTTGTAAACCCAAATAAGATTTTGATTAATTGTTATACCTAATCCAATTGGGATCGGGTGATGTCGTCGTAAGATGAGTTTAGTTTAAGTGAAAATTAGACTAGATACGAATGTTCGTTCTCATTCAAGTTCTTTCGTGTGCGAAAACATTTGTGCATTGTTATTGTTGACGCAAGAGAATCCCACTTTCTTTCTTTTAGGATTTTTTTGTGAAGTGGAAAGTTTGTTGGTCGTGGGACACATTAATGTTGTCAATTCGGAATTTGACTTGCTATGAGAACAAAGTAAAATTTGAAAACATATTCCTCACTCACCTCTTTATATAACTTATTTGAGATGTATTAATACGTGGATGATAGCTTATCGTGACTCGGGTTTTTGATGACTAAGTAAAAATTTTGTATCAAAAGTATGAGTGGCCTTTTGTTACTCCGTGTCTAATTGACATAATATTTTTGTCCTACCTATTTTAGATTGATTTATGATAATTTATGTTGTAATATTTACTTCTTGCTAGGTTGTGGTGGATGTCTTCATTCTCCGCATCTTATTTTGCTTTCAAAATTATGTTCATTTTCATTTGGAATGTATAAGTCTAAAAATATAAAAATATATCATAACTAACTAGAATCAATCAATGTTTACATTGGTTGCAAATAAATAAATATGATAATAAAAATAAAAATAATAATATAAAAGGAGTGTTGTTTATAATATTATAATCAATCTTTATAAATGAAAGTTGTTAAATTCATATAAATGTCACTCAAATCAATGTCAGTTTGATTACCGGTTTATGTGTATATTTGAAGAGTAAACTATAACATTTATAATTTAACTAATTTTTTATAATGTACTTATCTATCATAAGAATTTATCTCAATTATCCTATAAATTTATATATAATCGGTATATAATATATCATTCGAACACGTGCGAAGCACGTGATTTGACTAGTTAAATCCAAAATATCTAAAAGGCCAACCTATTCACTTAGGCTCCCTCATAATTTTAGATAGACGCCCGAGCAAGCCCCGAGGTGTATCAATCCAGGACGGACACTTGAACAAATTCCATCGTGTGTCGATCCTTCTACATTATAGAGTGAATTTCCCACATGATTGAAGAAGATTATGCATAATCCTATGCCATAATTTTCTTTGGATCATTTAGAGGAATTTAGGGTACATACCTTATGCCCATACAATGGGTGAAAAGGTACCCCTACATCACGTCAATATCAAGTCACATAAACCATATCACACTGGTGTTACATGTACTCCCACATTATGTTAAGGATATTCATGCATCAATTTTATGTCTGTCTATGCCTAAAGAGTATCATATATCTTGCATAAACTATATGAGATGCAAACAAAATATATCAAATCTGAAAAGTTAATTGAAATTAAAAAGTAGGTCTGAATAATGGCTGAAACATATTTCTAACCTGAAATAATACAAAGTGTGATAATGATGGGGACAGAATTTCACATTTTAAGAGCCTTTCAAATTTGAGTCCTTAATGGACAAGTTTGTAAATAGATTTCTTAAGAGGTCTTTTTTTTAATTTTCTCCTCCCTCTATATAAGGAGGGCCAATGTACATATCAAAATAGTAGTGATTAAAATTTTTGGAACCTTCGGATTGGTGTCTCCCGTGCAGGGGCTTTGCCCCGTTCTTCCCTTCATCTCCCTCCCAAGGTGATATCCCATATCATCCTCCACCTTCCGGCGAGGCCAATCTACCCCTCCTCCTCTACCCTCCAACCTCTGCGCCATTCGTCTCCCCTTCCCTTTCTCGGTTCTTCCTCGACGGCAACGTCAACGATAGCATCAGTTTCCTCTCAAAAGGCGGCGACCACGACGACGACGACTACTCCACGGCAAACAAATCTACAGAAGCAAGCGTCAACATCATTGAGCTTGGAGAGCCTCGATTGGGTCAAAACTGGCAATCCCCCGTGCTACCATCGTCCTTGGCACCATCCCCTTCACGGGATCACTCCGACACCATCGTGACAGGCTTCCAACTATTTTCTCTAGCAAATATCATTGGTGTCAGATCCGGTGTTCCTGAGCTAGCAGATCGTGTCAGAAAGAACGGGATCCGGTGATCCCCGGGTCAGCCCTTCCCCGCCCGGCGTCCTCCTCAAGCAACGCCTCCCGCGGATGCTCCGAGCTCTCGCCGTGATCCCTCCCCCACCTTCCTTCCCTTCTCTAGGACGACTACAGAGTTAGAAGAAGAAAGAGGAGGGAGGAGCTTGAAGACGATTCCAGCGTTGGCAATGACCACCTCTGCCATGAGTCCATGACCGTTGGCAGCGTCAGGCCTCCCCTCTCCTGCCCCCTTGCTCCGCAGCCCTCGACTGAGCCAGCTGGACGACGCCGAGGCGCCATGACCATCGCTTGCCTCCCCTGCTCCACCTGCGCAATGCCTGTGAGAAGATGACGAAGCCCCGGACAAGCGCGAACGGTGTCATCCCTCCTACCCCCTTTGTCGTGTCTACTGACCGCAGCCCTCGCAGTGGCGCCACGTTGGCGATCGAGCAACGGCAGAGAGACAGCCACCTCGCGAGGCCAGCTGTGACGAAAGTGCCCCTGGACGGGGTACGCAGCGCTGGACGAGTGCGGCCACAATCCCGCCCATGCCGGCAACCCCACGCGCACCACGACCCACTTTGGGAAGTTCCCGCACAGCCACGCAAGCGCCGGCTAGCCGTGCCGACCGGACCGCGGCCCAGACTGGCCGCCAAACTCGGTTCGACCAGGTTCAAGCCGGTTTAGACCGGTTCTGGCCCGTTTCAACCGGTTTGAGCCCAGTCTGCTCCATTTTGGGTACGCTTAGGTCGTTTAGTGGCGGTTAGTGCCATTTTTAGCGGTTTGTCCCGCATCAGATAATTCCTTAAGTCTCAGGTTTAAAAGGTGTTTAGTTCAAATCAGATTATTGTGATCCTAAGGCTTACTCATTTTGGACATGGCTCAAACCCTGATCCAATAATGTTAACTCAAGGTTAAGTCTAGGTTATGAGGAAGTAGGCTGAATGGATGATTTCATAAAAGTAGTTGGATCCAAGGGGAAGATGTCTTGATACCAAAAAAATGGAATGCACAATCTACTTTCAGATCTAATGTGTTCAAATGGAAAGATTTGATATGTATATCGGTAACCGAAAAAACAAATCTGTTAAAGCTCTAATCATTAAGTTGAGGTGATTCAAATCGGAATGGGAATTATATAAGACAGTGAATCTGAAGTCAGGAGGTTTGAGGAGTAGAAATTCTGACCCTGTATGTCAATAAGTGTAGATGGTGGAAGTTTATCCCAAACATATGTTCTATCTCAAAGTTGGACATCTGAGTTTCCCTATGAGAGAAGCAAGATGGGTCAGTGGTTTAAATCTTAAGGATCAATCGTTAAAAGGGTATGGATGAAACCTAACTCTTTAGAAGCAAAATCTGAGCATAGTGAATGAATACTGCTTTTAATGACAACATACTAGTGAATGACGTCCAGATGATTAAGCCCATGATAACAGCCCATATGCTAGGAGGCATAAGGACAGACTAGGATATGATAATCCACGGTTCAGTCATGTCTAGATCCCAGGAATCGACTGGAGAGATCTGATCGTTCAGACAGAATGGCATGAAATATAGTCCTATTGTGCCATGCATTTGTAATAAACCTTTAAGATCAAAATGCCCAAGTGGTTCATATATTAAATGAAAGGAATCCAAATATGACTTCAAATCAACGAATTTCAGACACCCCACGCTTAAAATCAAAATAATTGAAATAAAAATGGAAGAGGGATGAAATGATTGAGATGTGACCAAATTGTCATAATGCTGACCCCAAGTCCTAAACATATTATATGCTTGATACCAAGATCAGAAAATGAAAAGTAGCATAATAAATTTTTTAGATCTAACATGTTTAGCGTTAAAGTTCAAATATGAAGTTTGATATTAAAATTATGATCCTAATTAGTTCTAAGCTGAATATATTAAAACTTAGAATAAGAATGCAATGAGCCTGCCCGTATTGCAAAATCAGTATGAAAAATACCTAGAATATGATAGATGCCATAAGAATTTGATTTCACTAGGTCTAAAATGATAAGACTTAGATATAAAAATAGAATTGGACCTTAGATCCAAACATAATTCAAACATGAATTTTGATCCAAATCATGTCATTTTAACTCCGAATCTAAATTAACTCTAAATATGTCTTAACAAATAAGAACTTGAATTAAAAGGGTTAAATTAATATCAAATATGTCAAAATGTTAAGAATCCATTAACAAACATGTATTTAAGAAGTTGGAATGTTAAAATAAACTTCATAAAACATAATTTTAGACACAAATCAAACTTAAAAAATTAAGCTAGCATTCCATTAAATTTATGGAATTATAACTACCATATGTGTTTGTGCTTTATGAATGTATGTTTTTACTTCACGAGTTGCTTATGACAGTTAATCAAAGGTATTTGAGCATCTCAATGTAATTAACATTAGAAATTCACACCTTCCGATGAAGAGAGGTCCAAAGTCATTTTTATGAATCCCAAACCTTGATATGTTTATATTTGTATGCATAACATGTATGTGGCTGATACTCCTATGAAATATCATGTGTTTTCATGTTAGCCAAAGATGATAAAAGTTCCTTTTCTCAAATAAATGTAAATAAAATAATTTTTCAAACAAATATATTTTTATATGTTTTATGTGTAAAAATGAAGTTGCACATCACTAAAACAAGAGTCCTTGTCACTGTCAATCACACTCCAAAGACTGATGCAAAGAATCACATAAAATTATCTACTTTTTCCCTCCTTTGTACTGCCAGAATATGCTTGTTGCTGAAAAAAATGATGCTTCATACTGTACATCATCCCAGATAATTGCATTTCCTTCAATCCTCCCTTCAGTTAGGACCAAACACCAACATTTTAGTTGACCTTTACAAAAGAGATTATTACTGCTGAGGGGTCAAGTAAGACTTTGTTTCCTGAATTGCAGAAATATCAATATTTTCCGGGTTAAAAATGTGACCAACTCCCTCCTTTTATCCCTTCCTAACAAGCCTCTGATACACCTAGCCAAAATCTTCATCAAGCAATGATTTTTTTTCCTTCCGTCCTTTCCTTAACCTGCCAGACTCTTCAATTGTGCCATTACCCACTCTACTGGCTCCTTTGCAAGATCTTTTCCTTGATAATTTTTCCAACTTTAGTTCTCTTAGTCTTTGAAGAAGCGTCAAATCAGATCCTTCTTTCCAAAGAAGCATAGACCAATTTTCTCTTCCACCAAGATGATAACCTCATCAGTTAGCAAGTCAAGATCCTTCTGCTCTAGGTGTTTATTGTCAAGTCCTATGAAACCATGTTGGGCTTCAACAATAATAGGAACAATAGCACCAAGATTATCGGTACCCACTTCGCCAACATCATGTAACATTGGATTGGAGAGCTCATATGGCTGCACAATAGACTTGACCCACTCAAATGAAGACCTGGCACTTTCAAGCAACAAGCCAGTCACTGTAAGCCCCTTAGATGACCCAGTCATCTCCGCATCCAGCTTAGCACATGCCTAGGGGTGCAAACGAACCAATACACTCGACAAGTAGCTCAAAGCTCGGCTCGACAAAAACTCGACTCAGCTCGTTTATTATGTTAAATGAACAAGTTAGAACAAAAAATAAAGCTCGACTCATTAAACGAGCCAAATTTGAACAGACTCCTACTCAGCTCAATAAGTTCGCGAGTAGCTTGATTAAATATTTTATTGTATATTTATTTTTAAATTTTAAATTAAGAGTATTAATAATTATATATTATCACTTAAATATATTAAATAATTCAAATTTTGAATTTAAACTTAGATCGAGTTTTATAAATGAGTTAAATCTAGAGTTTCACAAATGATTTTTCATTGATTTTAAGTTTTATAAATGATTTTGTATATAACTTAAGCTTAAATATGAATTGAATTTTAGTCCAACTACTACTTGAGTTCAAACTCGACTCGGCTTGATTAATAAACGAACCAAGTTTGAACAAGGGTTCAACATACTCATTAAAACTCGAGCTCGAGCTCGAACTCGAACTCGTGTAAAATAAACAAACCGAGCTTGAACATCACACTACTCGGCTCGGCTCGGCTCAGTTGCACCCCTACACATGCCACCATAATCACGTCAACCTCGTAGGTAGGGAGAGCTTCATGTCAAGAGAAAGAAGACAATGGCTCATCCGAGCCGGCACCAGACAACGGGTGGCCACGTGAAGAATCACCTTGTTCAAAGAGGGATCCAAACTGCTCAAGCAATGAAAAAACCGAGTAGACAACAACTGGTTTGCCCACCTGCACCTTCGACTCAACTGCCTGTTAGGCCTCAACCTTACCCCCCCCCCAATTCACATGACTTAACTATCAGATACTGCGCATAATGAGCCCACTAAGAACCAGACACTCAACAGTACCATCCCTCCAACCCAAAGGCAATCAACCCTTAACCCTCCAGAACCACCACCTTCCTTCCTTTGGATGCCGGATGCCACTCCATCTTGGCTTTGTCCACAATCCCCTAACCTGAAAAGAACCCCAAACCGAAACTGACTGTAAGGTTCCTGAAATTCCCGTTCCTTTATTGGATCCCAGGAATTCAAAATCACCAGCAGGCAGCAGCACACTTCATCTTCTCCAGCCCAATAATTTCATCTTACATGTGATTGATTCCAGGTCCAGCCAAAGCTGAATGAAACCTATTCCGGGCTGATTCTTGGCTTCCACTGGATCTGGCAGATTGGCTCTATGGGCTGATTCCAATTTCTCATTCTTTGTCTGCTGATTGGCAGGTCTAGTTATGTCAAGAACAAGCCAACTATGTGAAAAGAGCTTTAGTAATTACCCTGGGTTGCTTCTTAGTGCCCTACCCAACAGGTCAGTATTGTGTTTTCAGCCCATGCTTACTACTTGCGGTATTAGATCTAAATAATGAATGCCTACCCAAACCTGGTCCATCCAGATCTCAAAGAATAACAAGCTAGGTGGCCAACAGGCAAAGAAAGGGGGTGGACCAGCTCGTCGAGCCCTTGTCAGTACATTCTTCTTTCAAAGTGTTTTCCCAATAGCGCAAGGGAATTGGGGTAGGGGCATTTGCTTTCAAATTACAACATACAACCGCTTATATTTGTTGTTGGGGTGCTGCACTATATAGTCAGAGGCATGAGACAAATGAGGCAAGGGAGGCCTCACCTCGTCTCAAGCGCTTGAGACAGACGTTTGAAGCGACATTTTTTATTTGTTATTATTATATATTTTTATGATTTATACAATATTTGAAAGTAAAAAAAGCAAGACATACCTCTAAAAAGACTGGAAATACATGTAAAAAAGTATGAAATACTTCTAAAAAGTAAAAAAATATTTTTATAAAATACAAGAGGTACATGTAAAAAACAGCAAATATATCTAAAAATACAAGAAATATATCTAAGAAAACAAGAAATATATCAAAAAATATATAAAATACATCAAAAATGTAAGAAAGATGTACATTTTTCTATGTAACCGGAATTTAAAAAATAATTAAAGTGCATTAATATATCAAGTGACAACAATTGAATAATAATTCTAAAACATGCATGGAAGTACATTAATAATTCTAAAATAACATAGAAGTAACAATAATTGAACAATAATTCTTAAGTCTTTACCTTTTTATTTTATGTTTTTTTTGAATGTGACACAAGGTCACTATTTCATTGATTTAAAAAGAAAGGAAATACAATATATGAGATATGGTCTAAAGTTGAACTATACAACAAACCAAAAAATAAATCTAAAAATAAAAAATAGAAAAGCATTTTCGGTCGAGGTGGCTGAGGCAGAAAAGGCGACCACCTGAGGTGGTCGCGGGTTAGGCGAGGCATTGAGGCCTCACCTCGCTTCACCTCAATGCCTAAATGCCTGAGGCAATCGCCTCTAATAACATAGGTACTGCACGAAACCAAATCGTCCCCTACCCGATTAAGTACCACTTGCTTCGCTGGTAGGCCAACTTAGGTTAGGAGGGCATTGTCCTTCAGTTCTTACTTAAAAGGTCTTAACCCCAATCATCTTCACCTGCCAACACTCCATCACTTTTATTCTTTTCAACCTCTCTCTCTCTCTCTCTTCCCACACCTAAGATTCTGAATTATTGCCTCAACTATTGAGGTGACTACCAAAGACGCTTGAGGTGAACCAAACTTATGTTAGAGGGGCATTGTCCCTCAGTTCTTACTTAAAAGGTCTTCTGAACCCCTCTTATCTTCGCCCTCAACCACCTAACTCCGGACCTCCAACACTCATGCTTTGCAAGTGCTCTCACCTCATCCCCCATAAAATCCCCCCTCCCCTGTCTCTAAGTTTTGCTCTATCTATCCATCCCCTTGAGTCGCATGCTCTCTCTCTACCTTATAAGATTACCCCTAAAGTCCCCTCCTGAAATATCACCTCAACTGTTAGTGACTGCGAAGGACACTTGAGGTGAGTCGACCTTCGTGCACTCAAAGGTATCATTTCTACGACTACGAAATAGAGAAATTTTTGTGCAACTCCGTGAAACAACCAACAGAAGTTAAAATTCTGTATAAGATCTGTCTAGGCAAAATAACAAATTGTATAAAGATTCAGCAAAAAATTATTCAATAAAGTTAGTTAGTTCACTATCTTGTCGACGACTTTGACGTTAAAATTCAAAATATAACGAAAGATTTAAGATTAAGGTCTTCAATCAAGTTATTATCATCTAATGTCCCCTTATACGCCCGAAGGAACTCGTGCGGGCTCGGTATTGCTCTTAGACAGCAGAATTTCTCAGCAGGCCTGCCAGTTAATTATGCACTGTTAACGTACGAATTAACTGGACATTCCCGAAGGAAGTGGTGAGGAAAAAAAGAAAGATACAAATGACGGGAACAATAGGAGATAGCGGACCTGAGTGAAAGCGCGTGGATCGTGGTGGTATTCCTTGACCACCTCAATAGAATAAACCGGGATCGTGCCTTGACCAGATGCCTTGCCACGCAAAGATCCGTCGCCCTTGGAGGCGTCCTCCGTAAAAGGGAGGCCCGGAGCCACGGAGGACACTTCCTTCCAGGTAATGTAGGCAACGAGCGCGAGGCTGAAGACAAGCAGCGCCGAGGATAGCGGCATCACCCTCCTTCTACCACCGAGCCGCCCCATGAGACCGGAAGACTCCGGGGCAGAAGACTGAGGAGGAGCATATGAAGGCACCGAGGTCGTGGTCGTTGGCCTCTTCCTGTAATGATGACAAGACGATCTCATTCCCGATCAGGGGAGCGGAAGAGAAAGCATGGCCTAAGTCGCGGAGACTGCGGGCGAGCGAGCGGAAGAGTAGGAAGTGCAGCGTTGCCATTCGGACTTGCTTGTTTTCCCAGCGGAGATAACCTTCCAATTTGGCGGCGTGCCCGTCTGACCAAGGCAACGGTGTAATGGTTAAAATTTGTTATTTAATTATAAATAATTATTATATTTAATACGAAATTAATTATATTTAATGAATATTATCTCTTTCTCTTTCTCTCTTTCCGTTTTTCTCTCCCCCATCATTTTTTATTTTTCCTCCATTCGATGCCCAAAAACGTCGTCCGCCGTTTCTTTCTCTCCTTTCATTGTCCATTTTCCTCCTTCGATCACTCTCTTTCCCTCTCGGACGATCTAGCTTTTTGATTGCCGCTCGCTGCCTCGTCGTTCTCATGCGCGCCCGCGTGAGTACGCGATCACCGCCACCTCCACGGCCGCCCACCGAGTGGCCGCCCGCGGTGCTGTCCCGCCTTCAGCCGCGGCCAGCGCCGCATGGCCATCCCCGCCTCGTCAGCGCCAGCGCCCGCGCGCCTCGGCCGCGCGACTGCGCGCCGCCCGCCGCCTTCGGCAGCCACGCATCGCCGCCTCCTCCCGCCGTCTTGACCGTTGCCGCCCGCCCTCGCGCACGCCCGCGCACAAAACACGCGAACACCACCCCGTTGACCCGGCCCCCGTCGCCTCCCTCCATGCGACCGCGTGAGCCCCCGGCCGCCTCCTTGCGCCGTCGTCAACCGCTTTGGCCTCGCGCAACGCCGCCCCGTTGACCGCGCCTGAACCGCGTTGACAGTCGCCTGCGCCACCCTACGCCGGCCGCCGTCGCCCCACGGTGCGCCAGCACCCCCCTATTCTCTCTCTCTTCTCTCGTCCTTCGTGTTTTTTTTTGGACAACGTGACCCAATGACCAGACTGTGCGCGGGACAGCGCACCAGCGAGGGTTCGAACCCCACATGATACCACCCCCCGGGGGTGGTCCCGGCTGTTCGCCGCCGGGATTGAACCCCCGCCACCCCCCCCCCGCGGGGGTGGCGTCGTGCCAACCGAGCCAAGCTCGGTCGGCCGTCCTTCATGTTATGGTCTTTAATTCGTCCGTTTTATTCTATATTCTTCGTCATTCCAACAGATCGACCGGAGACCGTTTGATTCGATTTTTCATCGTCGTCGTGATCGCTACATATTCGTCATTTGGATCAATCTCTTTAGAATTTCGTACACCGTTTGTCGTCGTCATTAAAGTAGACGTCTCGACTATTCTTAGCATTTTTATATGATCGATTAAACTGTAAAAACATGTTTAAATGATCATGATTAATATGATATAATTAGTGAGTTATTTCTAACATATTGATATGATTAGATAGAGTTAGTTTAACTTGTTTAAACCATATATGTTTATATTAATTTAGTTGTTCATATATATTAGTCGACATGATAGGTTTTTATGTATTTAAATCTAGTTAGTTTAGCATATTTGCATTACGGTAATTTTAAATATGTATATCTTGATTTGTTAAAAAATCGATGTAAAGTTTAAGAATAGTGATGTTAGAGTTTAGTTTAGTTTCTTTTATGCAATAGATAGTACTGTCAAATTATCAGATTGGTGTGTTTAGTTTGGCATTTGTATGATTCAACTTCAATGCATCTTATGATTGAATGGTTTTGGTTTGTGATACATTATACATTATGGTGTGGTATGCAAATATGTGGTGCATAGAATCATGGTTGTCCTTTTATGTATTTCATGTTTGGATTGCCAATTTCATGTTCATGATTTGTTGTCTGAGTTATTTATATGCTTGCATTGTACAAGATGTGGTTAATGTAGTGAATTGCATTGTGATGAAATTTTACTTCACGACTATGTTAGTAGCTCATGGGCAGCAGAGATTAGTTGAATTCGGATCATCCTTCGATCCCGGATACCACGGTTTATCCTAAGTACACCTATGTCTAGGTGTACTATGGGATTTATGGTCCATTTGTTTGTCCAGAAAACAGGCCGCTGGAGCATCTTTTCCCGAAAACTTAGTTATGCGGTCTATTTGGTTGTCAGGAAATTGGCTGGTCAATGAAATGCCCCTCCGTTGACTCCAAAAATAATGGATTTTGGCATCCCCATTATTAATCCAGACGCCGTTTTCTGCACGGAACGGAGGCAAACGACTTTTTAACACTCAAAATTTTATTAATTAATATAATTTAAATTTAAAATAATAAAATTATAAAAATTTAATTTAAAAAATAATATAATATTTTAAAGTAATGAACATGATAAAAGTTATAAAAATTAATTCAGTAAAGTTATATATTACTTTACATATATCAAAATTTAAAACATAAAATTATCAAAAATAATTTTAAAAATAAAATAACCAAAAAAATTTAAAAATATATATTCAGGTAAAAAATTGTGATCTTAAACA
The DNA here is from genome assembly GCA_036172225.1 of Cryptocoryne crispatula var. balansae. Lineage (NCBI taxonomy): Eukaryota > Viridiplantae > Streptophyta > Magnoliopsida > Alismatales > Araceae > Cryptocoryne > Cryptocoryne crispatula. The sequence goes on from CM069927.1 coordinate 28,216,999, forward strand.
AATGATTTATGTATTACCAACTAATATATACTATTTTAATTTCTTCAGAAAGATTGTTCTGTAAAAATGACTTTCACTTAAATTTTATTTTACATGGATCAAACTAACTAACAAGTGCATTATAGTCATAAAAAATAGTAGATTAATATATATGTGTGTAAAATTTTCAATTTCAAATAAAATTTATTTTTGTACGTAGAAAAAATCTTATTGTTAAGAAAAGAATATTTTACCTTACCTGTTAATTATAATAGTAAAGAAAAATTATTTTATTAAATAAAATATTTTTATTTAAAATAATTTAGCCAAGTTAACACTCTTTTGTCATAAATAAAAAAATTTGTTTAAAAATAATTAATATCTCATAAAAATTATCTCTTTTTGTTATATTTACTTGTAGATGATACAGTAACCAACAAAGTCATAGAAAAGTAATTACGGACAACCAAATGTCGGCTTGACCTTTTCAATTTCCTTGAAAAGTGGATGCAACGAAAAACATTTTCTTTGAATTAAGTTTTACGTCAAACCAAACAGACCCTTAGTTACTATATATTACTTCATACTATATGGTAAATCTGGTGTTGGTTTTGTGACATGGCTACATTGTCCAAATGGAGCATGATATCCACTCAGACAAATGTTTAGTTGTGCATTTTAGCATGGTTATTAGTGGTCTAATTGAGTCATTGGTATTATGGTAAGTTTATGTGGTGTATGCATATCTAATTAGTTAAATGTGCAGGTTATGTCAGTTTCACTGCATATAAAATTATGTTAACCTATAGGATAGTTGAAAGGTATTGTAATCATTCTAATTAAAGATATATAATTAGATTAAACCTTATGTGTTATAATCTGAATTTTTACGCTTAATATATTTAATATCAATATAAATCATTATTATAGTAGGATAGTTCAGGTATAAGTTCTACTGAGTTTGTGGTGACTCACTCCTTGCGTTGTTAATATTTTTCAGGATTGCAGATTTAGCGCAGCATAAGCGTAGTGGTATTTTAGAATCCGTGGAGCTAGTGGATTAATTATTCAATGTTGGTATTCAATTTGTTTAAATAAATATTTATTGTACTCGTAGGTAGATGTTATTGTGATTCTGAATTGTGATTTTAGTCTAATTTAGTTCCAATTTGATATTCTTTCCTGTTACGTCGTTGGATTATCTTCCGTTGTGCTTGTTAAAAAGTCGGGTCGTGACAAACGGCATTGCAGAAGGTGACGAGAAGAATAGTCGGACAGCCACGTGTCGACTCGACCAAGGAATGTGCCAGTCCTGGTGTTTGGACTGGCATACGTTTGAACGCCCAGGCCGGTCCACGCGTGCGGAGACGGCAGTTTGAAACCCGCTGGTGCCGACTCTAGGCAGCGGGCGGCGGTTAACAGTACTCTGAACAGTAGGTGGGTCAAGTAGGTGGGTCAATTAAGATGGATGTCTTACTTTCAAAAACAAAAAAAGACAGATCTTTGAAAAGTGTGACTATTTATTTAATGCATATAAATAATCTTATTTACCTTTATATCTCCAAGAAACATTAGAATATGTAGGTGTACCTAATTTTGAAAATGTATCAATAATACTAGTACACCTAACAAGTGAACTAAGTCCGCACACTTAATAATCTTATTTTTTTGCTATAACATATACTATTCTAACAATGTGGGAGAGGGCATCAAGAAAGCTCAATCATTACGAAATCGGTCAAGTCATATTAAAATTATCTGATTCCAAAATCGAATTAATCAATCTTGATATAATTACCACCTGAAGGAGCAATCTAGAATTGATTCCTGGCAGAATCGATTTGGATCGGTAGAATCAACTTAGTCATAGAAACCAATTTAGAATCAATTGATGTCACCTGGGGGACTAAAGTCCTGGGTAGGAATTGATTTTGAGACCAATTCTGACTTAATATCTGGCCGATAAAGGAGGAATTGGCCCCCAATCAGTGGGGAATGCCATTTACACCCCAAAACCGCTATTTGGCATCGATTTGTTCAATTTGGAGTTGATATTCGGCAATTTCGGTGATTCTCTGCAGATTTCCAATGATCTTTGATATTTTTACAATGATCTTTAGCAATCTTCTTACAATTCATCTACCTACTCCCTCCCCTCTATTCCCCCTCCCGCCCTGCCCCCCTTTACCCAATCAAGGGTCACCCGAAGGTAACTATTTTAGTTGGAGCATAGCCTCTTAAGGGCCCACTTTTTCTTCCCGATGGTTGAAGTCGTTCTAATCCTCTCTTCTTTTAGCCTTCTTTAAATGGTTAAGATAACATCTTAATTTTTATTGATGATTAATGTTGTAGAACAAGGATAAGGAGAAGTATCCAAGCAAGGAGGTAGTGATGTTACATATGATATCGGATGGGAACATGGCTTGGCTTTTTGATTGATTTTGATAAGAAAATGGTACAAGGTAAGTGGTGCAGTAAACATATGAATGGGGGAGTATTCCGTCTAAAATAACACATTGTTGAGGTAAGTATAAATATCAATAGATATGACAAGGTACCTAGGAAAGCAGTGAGTCTATGAGGGTGTACCTCATAGAGATACTCACATAGGAAAATTCACATTGAACATAAAGAAAATTGCATAAGGAGTTGTTAGGAAGAAGGAATGATAGGCTTAGCTAAAAAGGTAATGGGAATGGATAAGCGTAGTAGATTGAGACATCAACCAAGTCTGATGAAGATGAAGAATTGAGAAAATCATTTTAGAAAAGTAAACAATTACAAAGAGAAGATGAGGAGAGGAGGAGGGGGGAGAAGGAGGCTCTAGAGTTAGGAAGCTATGATATCATCTATCTCACAAGACCCGACCCACACATCACACACCCACTAAGGATATGAGAGTAGGAGAGAGGCATTTCATAAATCAACTTCAACATGATCGGCACCCAATGAAGATGCTCACATGTTAAGAAGACATAATAGCTCATGAAGAACAATAAGACAAGTATGTAAAACAATCAAGATGACCGCTTTAGTTGCAAAGGGAGTGGTGAAAAATATTTGCAAGTGGTTCGTATATGCAAGTAGCAATATGGCATTGATCATCTTAGGCATTTGTAACATTCTTTTTTCTGCAATGGGTCGATAAAATTTATTTTTATTTGTGCTAGATGCAGATGTTCCAACACATGCAACCACTATTCTCTACTTTCATTTCATGATTAATGCAATTGAGGAGGTTGAAGTAAGATTAAAGGTCCAAACTAGCTAGTATATTTATGCTACTGGCCTAGATGATGAAGTAGATGAGGTTAAAGCATGGACAAATGGTTTCAAGATAGTTTGGAGGGAGAGGAGATGCACAATAATGTGTGATGGTTGAACATACATGACAAAGAGATCAATGATTTTTTTTTATTGTTTAGAGGGTACAACATTTCTAAAATCAATTGATGATTTTTGTCATATAAAGAAATGCAGACTACATCTTTAGAAAAAGGATTGTACAGTTCGTGACAAATAACGAGCCCTCATATAAGACAATAGGGAAAAAGTTGATGAAAAGAGGCCACATCTCTTATGGATTCCATATATTGCACACTATCGATCTAATGTTAAAGGACATAGGCAATGAGACATCAGTATCTTCAATTGTCAACCAAACATAGTTGATAATCTCATTTATCTATCCACAACCTCATTTGTTTTACATCATGAAGAATTATACTAATCACTTGTTCAGCCCATTGCATCAACTAAATATATTTTTTACATGGCTAACTTACACAATAGGATGGAGTAGAAATCATTGTAGAGATGAAGCATTTGATAATGGACAAGTATTTTTAGAGTGAATTTAATACTACTTGCCCATTATTGTGCCACTCTTACAAGTGAACTCAAATGACAGGAACTAGATGTGATACTTGTACGATGCCATAGACAAAACAAAGATGAAAATGAAGAAGCATCATATAGGTTATAAGAAGTGGTAGAACATAATATATGGGATGTGAGATAGGATACTACAATTCTTGTTATCTTTAATTTAATAATTACAAGCTATCATAATCGTATACTCATATGTCTTATCGTGTTGATGTAGGATATTTTTGTAACCCTCGGACACAATACAGAGAAGAAGCATGTAACGATCAATAAGCCATGAGGGAGACTTTATCTGCAATATAATGTCTTTCCATAACTTAGTAGAACAAAGAAGTTAAACTAGAAGTATGTGAGAATTGTTATTCTTTTTTATATATGTAAATACTAATTATTTATGTTATTTTTTTTTCAATTGTAATCATATTAAATGAGGGTTACAGTTTACTCATATTCATATATGAGATACTCATTTGACAAGATTTCTTGTATATGTTAGATTTCATTATATAATAAGGAGGGTTGGAGTTTACTCAGATTCTACCCATTTTCTTTTAAACATCGGTAATTATCACATATTACACATTTTTTCTCATTTTTACCTTTGTACTCAATAAAATAAAGTATTTTTTATGTCTTTTTAATTTAAAAATACACCAAAAATATAAATATTAAGAAAACTGACTTTTTAGTAAATAATAATATCAAAATAAATACCTACATTTCTATATCTTTTTGTACCGGTTGTGTCGTCTTGGTAAAATATAGATAAATACGTCACACTTAACACAGCTATGGCTATTTGACGCAAAGAAAATATGTTAAAAAAAACTAGATTAAAAACTTCCATCACTTCAACAAAATTGACTTCAATAAAAAATTTAGGTTAAAAATGAGTCAAAAAATTAGAGTAAAAATGTACTATATATACACACATATATCAACATCATCCATAAATGCTTCTTTCAAATTAGTTTAAATAAAGATTGCGAGTCGACACCAATATAAAGAGATGATGCAACCAAACAAGACAACCTATCCCCCGAATAGAGTTTAGATCAAACAAAAAAAATAAAGAACAACGGGATCGGCTTCAAGCCAAGAAGAAACCATAAAAAAGATGGTCTTCTCATATCAATCACTTTCTCAATCACTTAATTTTTTTAAAATTTATTAAAATGATACATTCTTTAATTAAAGTTGTAAATAAATAAAAACTGAAGTCACAACCACCCAATGAATGCATAGTACATATGAAACCAAATCTTTTCCTAAGATAGTTTTGGGGTGAGATATATAAAGAGAAAATTACAAAATACACATCCATGAAAACTTAAAAGAACACGACATTGGCTATTATTTGTTCACATGGAGCCTTGGAAGAGCCACAGAGATTTTGAACATTTACATGAGGCTTCTAGGTTCCACAAAGACCTTAATAGGAAACTGAGGGCAAAAATGGAACGCTGATGAGTTAGTGACGGAAAGGATCAAAGAATATTTAGATAATGATTGTAAGAATGAAAGATAATTTTAGTAGACGGTGGAACTAAAAAATAAATCAAGATATATTTTAAGATTAAAAATTGAAAACACTGTTTTTTTACATCATTTCCTTTCTTATAGGCGAAATCAACATCTACCCCCGTTTTAGCATTCCTCTTTATTTTTTAGTCCCATCTCTTCAGCCTTTATTTTCTAGTCCCAACTTTGAAAATATCACGACTCCCGCCCCTATTTTTGCACTGACACCGTCAAATCTAGGAGAGAGTGATTAAAATTTCCAATTTTATTCCCTCTCTGCTGCCGCTGTGAAAAATGAAGCCCTCAAGCACCGTGGTGAGAACCGAACCATCTCTGTCAGTAACTTCGCTGGAGCACTGGTGTCTTTTGAGTAAAAGTTGGTGACTGAGAACATAGATCGAGCAGCAAAAGTTGGTGGCTAAGAACATGGCGATTAAAAATATCAACTCACTCGTGTCTTACAAAGATCATATCAATCTTAAGAGGTGTTTGATTGTATGATAATAGAAATTTTTATTTTAATTTTTAAAAATTATGCGAAAATTTGTTAAAAGAGATGTTTGGCAACCATGTCAAATATATATTTTGAAAGTGATTTTCTTCTTAAACAAAAAAGAATGTCTCACTTTTTTCTTTTTTTGTGTGGTCCCTCACTTTGTTTGATCATGTATAATAGTTACTCTTTTTTGTTATCACATCCATCCAAACATTATAATATTATGTGACGAGTTTGTTCACTTTTTATTTTAATATAATTTTTTATCATGAAAGTGCACACAAAATTATTATGCAACTAAACACCCCATTAGCTCTAAACCTAAGATCTCAAAGGGGCTAACAAGTTAAAAACTTGTTCCTTCGAAATAGAAAAAGAAGAAGATAAACTTTGCATTTGTTGAAGGGCGAAGAAGATGAAGATCTTCGGAGCCTTCTGGTTGAAGGAGGGAACTTAGATTGGAGAAGAAAATAAGAGAAGTGCAGGCGTTGATCCAACCTAGTTTTGAAATAGGCAACTCGCGTCTCACCTTAGCTTAGCACCGTCAACAGAAACTCTTTGCTCAGCTTAGTGCCATCGTCGAAGACTTGCGCCATCATGGAAGTTGCTCAATTGTCCGTAATGTCATCAAAGGTCTCCACTCACGACTAGGGTGGTCCTCAAAGAGGAAAGCGAGCTGTTGAAGGCAGGTGCTGCTCACCAGCAAGGCATCTGACGAAGTGGTAAGATAGGAATGACAAAGTACTTTTGACGAAGATGATTAAAGATTTTAAAACTAACGAGAATAGAGTAAAAAAAATAAGTCTAAAAGGTAATTTTAAATTTTAAATAAATCTAAAATTATGACTAATCATAATTACGGAAGATTCACATTCACTACCCATTATAGATCTAATAACATCAAGATCTATAATTATGACCAATCAAAATTACGGAAGATTCACATTCACCAGCTTTTGCTGCTCGATCTATGTTCTCAGTCACCAACTTTTACTCAAAAGACACCAGTGCTTCAGCGAAGTTACTGACAGAGACGGTTCGGTTCTCACCACAGTGCTCGAGTGCTTCATTTTTCACAGCGGCAGCAGAGAGGGGATAAAATTATAAAATTTAATCACTCTCTCATAGATTTGACGGTGTCAGTGCAAAAATAGGGGCGGGAGTTGTGATATTTTCAAAGTTGGGACTAGAAAATAAAAGCGGAAGAGATGGGACTAAAAAATAAAGAGGAATGCTAAAACAGGAGTGGATGTTGATTTCGCCTATAAGAAAGGAAATGATGTAATCTTTTACGTCTAGTTTGATAACATTATCATATATCACTATTACTATCAAATTTAAAATTGATATTGAAAAAAATTAAATAAATATTTAATTAATTATATAAATTTAAAATTTTAAAATACAAATAAAATATATTACATAATATAAATATTAAATTATATTAAATTTAAATATTTGAAAAATATTAATATATACCAAAAATAAAACTCTAACTAAACTAAGAGGACATTAAGTAACAAGAGATCCCAATCTTTATGGGGTGTTTGGTTGCACGATAATAAAGGTTTTTGTTTTAATTTTTAAAACTTGTAAGAAAACTTGTCAAAAGAGGTGTTTGGTAACCATGATAATTTTATGTTTTAAAAGTGATTTTCTTCTCAAACAAAAAAAGAGGATCTCACCTCTTTTTTTTTTTTGTGGTCCCTCACTTTGTTTGGTCATGTGTGGTAGTTACTCTTTTTTGTAATCACATCCTTCCAAACATGATAATTTTATGTCATGAGTTGATCCACTTTTTATTTTAATACATTTTTTTTATCATGAAAGTGTACAAAAAATTATCATGCAACCAAACACCCCATTAGATCTTTGGTCTTGTTTCTACCTCATTTTCCATCTAATTTTTCGTTCTTTTATTACCACCAATCATAGCATAGGAAGATCCACTATCCATTATGGACCTAATAATCTCAAGATCCATAAGTTACACCCTGTTTGGTAACACTATCAAATACCTCTATCACTATAAATTTTAAAATTGATATTGATAAGAACCTTAAAGAGGTGTTTGGTTAATTGTATCAAATTTAAAATTTATAGTGCAAACAAAACATATTATGTAATACAAGTGTCAACTTGTATTAATTTTGATATTGATACTTTATGCCCTGTTTGGTTAGAGTTTCATTTTTGGTACTATATCAATATTGATATTAATATTTTCAAATGTTGGAGTATCAATATCAAAAGTAATACAAGTTGACACTTGTATTACATAATATGCTTTGTTTGTACTATAATTTTTAAAATTGATACACTTAGCCAAACACCTCTTAATAGTTCCTATCAATATCAATTTTAAAATTGATAATGATAGAGGTACTTAATAGTGTTACCAACCAGGGCGTTAACATTTGAAAATATTAATATCAATATCAGTATAGTACCAAAAATGAAACTCTGACCAAACAGGGCATTAAGTGGTGAGTGATCGATTCTTCAATTTCATCTTATCCTCGTTATCTTATTTAAATAATCTCAATTTCGACATGCACGAAACCCTTTTATGGCGGTGCAACGATGCGGGGTTTTGACCGGGACGGGGACTCTTCCTTGACGACTCCTCGTAGGTAAAGTGTTCATCGACCTATTTAAAGCTGTCCCTTGACAGGATCTGTGCAAAAGGGAGTCCCAAGAGAAGCTCCTTCTTGTCCTGTTTCTTTTACGCCGGGGCAACTCAATTGCGGAGATTCTGGTCGGGTTATTAGACAGTCAGACTCCATCCCTTCCTCTTTTTCCTTTTTTTCGTCATCGGGGCTATCCATCTTTTTCCAGAAGATCACTTCTTCTCAATTCTGCCCTCGTCGGGTGTTCCATAAGCCTAGGTAAGATCTGATTTCAGGAAGAACATTACCCGGCGGCACTGTTATCACTACGGACTACCAGATAGGTAATGCTTCATGTTTTCTGCCATCTTTCCTTGTCATGATCATCTTTCTTGTTAGCAGATTCCCTTGGGGTCTGATTTTGCTATCTCTGTCATGCAATCTTCCATTCTCTAGTCTTGGCTTGGAAAAGGGTATAATGCTTTGACAATTGCAGGGGTAAACAGGTATACATACTCTTTTGGTTCCCTTTTCGTTTTCCATTTATGTGTAGATCATGCAAGAATTTTATTATCTGATCAGGATTAGGGAGAGCTGTGGAATTTGACTGTTATAGGACCTACTCAGTGGTCTGTGGGGTGTTATGGCAAGGGGAACACCATCCTTCTACATGTATTAACAATTTCCAGTCTAGCTTCCCTCTCTTGAGATCTGATCTGCCTCTGCTATTATCAGAATATTCTGTCTTCATCCTTTGGGCACCGGCAGTGACAACTGACAAGTATGCACCATATGACTCTCTTGGTGTCCCGACATGTATCTTAGTTTCTGTATTATCTATCCTCCAAATGGTGTAAGCTCTCGACTAAGCAAGCTCAAGTGAAAGGATCTCCTATGCACCTCCTGTTAGCATCGGCAGTAGATAGGTATTCTTTACTCCCCTTGCCTTGACATTTAATTAAGTATCAAGTACATTCAGAATTGGAGCGAATGCATTGCCGGACCTTCCAACTTTGTTTTAACACTGTATTGTCGTCTGTATTCCTAGACTTGCATTATATATCTGATAATCTTGAATTGGCATTCGATCACCATCTTGAGCTTTTTCTCTTTGATCAGGCCTGCTCCTGGTAAGTCTCCGTGGTACCCAATTGGTTATGTATTCACTTTATTATCTCTGTTGAAAAGTCATAGGAATACAACAAAAATCGAGGAAGGTATGTTCTCTGTGATCACTGTCCAAGATATCTATCCTACCTTGGCTCAAAGAATTTAGTCCCACCTGACTGCGCATATCCACCTATGTAGGCATATCCATTTTCTGTTGTCAACCCCTACTGATCAATATATGTTTTTCTGTCATGGCTTAAATGTTTCCTGGTTCTGGCAAATCATGCATTCAAGCTTGCAGGCTCATCATCCAGATTTAATATATTTTAAATTTCTGTCTTGGGGGCTGAATTCCGGCTATTCAGTGACTTAGCAATCCCAAACTGCTATGTGCTTCCATTATGGTGGAGTTAAGGGAATTAACTCCCTATTCATCACCTTGTATCTTCTTGTTGTACATAAACTCGGAATATATGATCACCATTTTTACCATTACAAGATCCAATGTATGCTTGGTCTAGGATTAACTTTTATCTTTTCGGATTTCTGAAGGCTCTTTAATACGTGTATCTTGGTATCAAAGGTCATTGTCTTCTACAGATGGCCTACAATACAACTCTTAACATAGAGCAGCTAATTATTAATTGCTTTCTCTTCATCCATGCAAACTTTTGGTGTCAACATGGTGTTACTTTTCAAAACTAAAGACCTAAATATAACAAGCCATCATGTAACATGTTAAAAACAAACACCAAGCTAGATATCTACAAATTGAAAATAACTAAAAAAAATAAAACAACTCACCTCTACGGCTCTATAGCTTTACCGCTATACGACCCAAACTTGCCAGAAGAATGACAACTGTCGGTCGTATGGGTGGGGCTAACAAGAAACCTAAAACCAAGACTAATAACATTGCAACATGTTTAAAAAAAACAAACAAACAAGTGAACAACTCACATTTGACCACTAAGACCGGTCGGAGGGTGTATCAACTATGAACTAAGTGAAAAACCTAACGGGTAATGTAAGGTTCAAAATACATAAATATAAGTAAATCATGATTTTGCAAATATCTAACTATATATTTACGTGCTTAAAGACAAAACCTTAAACTTATCGTTGCACTGTTGCGCAGGAGAATAAGGCACATGAGGAGGATGACGGCAGCATTGGTGGCATTAATGCGATGGAATGGGTCAATCCGTTCCATCGTTAGTGTCACAACAAGAAGGTGAAGAGAGAAAAAAGGGAGTAGGAGGGTTTGTAGTTGGGGATTCAACATTTTGTTGGTCACAATCGATTCGACCCATTGATGATTTGGGCTAATGACAACATTTAAGTGGCCTAAGTCAATGTTGGGCACAAATGAGTTTTTTTGGCACAATGTTATCTGGAACCCATAAAAACATAAGATTTGCAACCATATATTCCATTATCTAGCACTAGACGGCCGGTATGATTTTAACAAGATGACTTAGCTGTTATTTTAGATATGAATATGGGCCAATCATGACTTCTTGACAACAATGGTATTCAGAGGGGACATATAATGAAGACACTTGTGATTGATATCATAGATATTGGTGACATATGGTATGATTTATGTTAAACATCATTTACATATGTGTATATATGGTTGAATGTTAGTTTTAAATTTTTAAAAATTTTCTACATGTCTTCCTAATTTATATGAATTTTCTTATTTTTTTGAATTATCATTTTTTTGTCGATTGCATTGATTCCATTTTGGTTTTGTTCTCGAAGATCCGGCCGATTTGGGAACTACCGATCTGGGTCCCGATTCCAATCTTGTGATCACTGATTGCATGTCTTATAATTGTACGAAAATTTTTTTCTTTCAATTTTTATAGAATTTTTTGAACATATAGAATCTTTATAACCAATCTTCATCTTTTTTGAATAATTAATTTAAGTTGCTTGAACTAAGTTCTTCGAGATAATATTACCCCTTTCATTCTAACATCCCCACATTCTTCTCATTAGTTTTCATTAAATTTAGAATACAAATATTCGATTGTAGCTCTACTTATTTTAAAACTCTTAATCTCTAAAGTATTTTTCTACACTTCTTTCTATTCAACCATTCTTGTGTTTCATTTATCAATACGATATCATTTGCAAATATCATACTGATGCGGGACTAAAATGGACCGAGAGTATAGGACATCAGTGAAAACACTCTTAAAGAAATTTTCAAACAAATCTTCAAAGTTTAGACAGTTTGCTTATTTCAAGTCAATGATATCTCTGTTAGCATTAGAAATTGGACCAGCGAACTTTTACCCACTTTAGAAAATATCCAGGATTTTAAACAATGAAATTTTCTTAATTCAACCAGTAGACCTAATCCGACAACCAGTTAACGAAACCGATTTTCTGATAGATTTCAATTGGACTCGATGATAAACTCGCAATATACGCCAACTACTTGATTGATTCGGGCTAGATTCCTATCCGCACATTGAGCATGGCGTTCGAGTCGAATAATAGGTAAGCAAGTAAACATACAAGGATTTATGAGTAAGAGAGTACCTCCACACAGTGGTGTGGGTGTCGGCCCGGCTGGATACAGTCACGATCCGTTATACAACTCCAACTCAAATAGGCATTACAACTTTCAGCTAAGACCCACACCTCGCAGGGTGGTAATAGGTCAAACAAGACAATAAGGGATCGTGACCGTTTCCAGGTTGACGAGCTACCAGAAGAACCAGAAATTTCCGCGAAGTTCGCTGAACGTGATTTTGTCAAACAACAACCATCACAGCTCAGTTGGAGAACGTTGAAGGGATCAGCTGCCACTAATTCGTTGTAATCAGATGGACTCAATCCGGATCAGTAGGCATCTCCGTAGAGTCACCGATACTTAAATCGGAATGAGACCATTCCACCGGACTATTCAGAAACAGAAGAGTCACAGCCTCCGACCAGAAGACCTAGTGAATAGCAGTTTACTGGATTCGGACCAGTGTAGTATCAAATGCTCAACCTTCCAAGACCGCAAGAAAACACAGCTATTCACTGGAGGAGGACCAGTGATGACATGAGACCAACTGTACTAATAATCCAGAATAAGGTCATAGTAAGACCGTGGCAATCATCATATTCCTTCAACGTCGATCCAAAAAAAATCATTGATCACACTTGATCTCAGTGAGCTGTTCAATGACATCATTGTTCGGTGAACTAGTCATTGCTATCTTCCTTCCGAAACCAGACACGCACACCAGAGAATCAAGGCATTTCGAAACAGCTACTGGACTAGTTCCGGATGCGTCTCCAGCTTGGGGCTGAGCCACCAAAGCGGACGTTCTCAGATCTAGAAGGACTCAACAAGTGACAAAATGAAAGAACGCAGCCAGGACCAGTTCTGTTTGCAGGACATCTTCGACATATGAAGTCGAGACGGGAGGTGCATCAGATCTGGAGGGGTTGTATCAACCTCAAGGAATGCAATCGAAGGCGGAACAACTGTAAACAGTCATTATACTTAGCTGACAGATCCGTCGCACTCAGGTATGCACAGTTAAGCATTCCACTAGCCGGCGGAATACCATTGGAGCAAGTTTCCGATAAGAAACTTAAACGTCGAGGTGGAGTAGAGGAAACAGATGCGCCAGTTGCAGAACCGCAGAGCTTCAGTCTTCAACATACGTCTTCAAGAACCATCGACGGAAACGATTTCCGCAGGAAGAAGAAGATCCAGCCGGAACCAAACAAACCAATGGTCGTCCAACTGGTATACAAGCTAAAACCTAATATCTACGGAATAAAGAAGGCATGGAAGGAAGCTAAACCCGCAAGCCACTCAGAAGCTACTGCTGGAAGAAGGAGCTACGTAAGAAAAACCCTATGAACAAGAGAGGCTGGATGCGCCAACGGGAAGAAAACGTGTTCTCTTTCTTCTATTCATCATCCGTCGAACAGTGTATCCCCTCCCTTATAAAGGAGCTGTACAAAAGACCAGGTAAAAGGGGCAGAGCGTAATGGGTCCGCGGAGCAATGTCTTCACGCGGCCCATTGCCCAAACGGCAAAGCGTAATGGGCCCGCGGGTGCATTGATGCCAGGCGGCCCATCTCTCCAGTGACAATGCAGAAAATCAAATAATGAAAATAATGGGCTAAGTTTATGACAATTAGTGGGCCCACTGAACAAAAAAAATGCTGAAATGGACCGGAAATTTAGGAGTATTTTAAATCCCTCTTATATCGATAACGTTGACGGCGGTAAAATTTCCCAAACCGATTTGTGCCAATGTCCCCATCACATACATCAAGATATATCATATCGTATAGTCTTTGTTAATTTGTTTATAATTAATGAAAAAAGGTAAGGATTTATTGCACACCTTTGATGTAAGGCAATTGAAAAAGGAAAATATCTTGTTTCTCCACCAAGTTTGTATACACTAGTGTATGCTTCATCATACATTTCTTTTGTCACATGTATACTTAACATGCATCATCTTTCGTTACAACACTCACCATAAAATCTCTCTTAAAACATTATCTATGTTTTTTTCTAAAATAAATACCATAGGTAAATCTTTCATCATATCTTGATAGTTTTCTATCAAACTTCTAATAAGAAAATATGTTTTGTTGTAAATCAATCAGACATAAATCTAAATTGGTTGGCTGAAATATTTTGCATATCTGTAATCGCCGCTCAATAACTCTTTTCCATTATTTTATAGTATCACTCTTGAGCTTGATCCCTCTATATTTACACAATCTTGTATATCCTTTTTGTAAAAACATATTACATATATAATGTTGCTATTTCTCCATTCATTTGTTTTTTTATATTAATATTTTATTAAAATGTTGAGTTAACTTTCTATTTCTAAGTCCTCAAGCATTTTCACACATCAATAGAAATATTAAATGGACCACATGCCTTAATTGTTTTTATCATCTTCAATATTTTTTTAACTTTTTAAAATCTATGTTATTAGAGGCGGTCGCCTCACCCGCCTAGGCAGTGAGGTGAGGCGAGGCGGTTTCAAACCGCCTCGCTTTGCCGTTTTCCGCCTGAGGCGAGCGCCTCCGGAGCCTCACCCACCGCATCGCGCGCCTTGGGCGCCCTACGCGCCTCGCCCGCCTCCCTCCTGCTGTCCGGTAAGAACCAAATCCGGTAAGACCAGACCCGAGTAACTTAAACACCCCGATTCTCTCTCTCCCTCCCTCCCGAACCCTCGTATGCCCAGGCCCTCGCCCCCGACGCTGCTCCTGCCTCCGGACGAAGCCGCCGCTTGCAGCTGCACCTGCCGCCGCCGCCGCTTTGGGAAGGCTCCGCCATTGCCGTCGCCACTGCCAGAAGCCTCCGCCGCTGCCGGAAGCTGCCTCCGCCTGCCGCAGAGCCACCATTGGAAGCCCCAGCCGCCGCCGCCGCTGCTGCTTCCGCTGCCGTCGGAAGCCCCAGCTGCCGCCGCCGCCTCTGCCAGCTGCAGCTTCACCTGCGGCCGCCACCGGAAGCTACCTTCGGCCTCCACCCCCGACGCCACTCCAGCCGGTGCACCACACCGCCTGCAGCGCCACCTCAAAATGCCTCAGGCGCCTGAGGCGAGGCACTGGGTCCTTCGCCTCAGGCGCCTCATGCCTCGGATAACATAGTTTAAAATTAAAATTTGCCAATATAATTTAAATTAAACTATCACACTTTCTATGTCTTCTATGTTTTTTGCAAAGTTGTCGGTAAAAGAGTATCAATATAGGTTTTCTATCTCTCTTTAATATTATCTTTGATCAAAATAGTTTCTTTTTTATCTTCGATGAATATGACTTGGTAAGATCTTGAGACTTTCTCTCATCTTTGCTAATTTATAAATTTTTTTTCGCCTTCCTTAGTTTTAAAATATATATATATATGTTTAAAAAGCTCATCTTTTATTCACTTAATAGTCTTTTTTTTTCATTTTTCACTATCTTGTAATGTTCACGAGTTTCGTTGTTATCACACTGAAGCAGTCTTTTATATCAATCTCTCTTATTCTTATCATCTTTTACACTCTTTCAGTCCACTATCGAGTTTCGATTTTAGGTGGATCATATCCTTTAAAATTTTCAAGTACTTTGTTAGCATTCTCTTTAATCTTTATAGTCATGTTCATCTACGTAACATTAATGTTTGTGTATGACTTCTAATCATATTTTTTAAGAAGTTCATTTTTGAATATTTATTGTTTTTTATTTTTAATTTTCACTATTCTATTATAGTAGAAATATTTTTTTTTATTGTGCTTGTTTGTCTGTTGATCTTAACATCTGTAACCACTAAGTTATGTTGTCTTGGAAAGTTCCACTTGAGATAATTTTACAACCCTTGCAAATAACACAATTAGATTTTTTGTAAAAATGAAATTATTTGACTTTTTTTTCTACTTTTAAATGTTATTTATTGTGATTCTTTTTTAATAAAATGCCTATTTGTTAGTATAACATTATAAGTCATGCCAAAATTCAAAATATTTTTTATTTCTTTATTTAAAATTATGTATCTAAAACTTTTGTGTACTTTCTCATATCTATGTCATTTGTTTCAAACATATCTATTGCGATCTCCAATAAGTGTATATTTCTTATTTGCTATATTTTGCATGAGGTCATTCATATTTTTCTAAATTTTTTTTGATCTCGCTACATAATCTAATTTGTGAAGCATACACACTAACTATATTAATTATCTTTATTTCTATGATCAATATCTCCTAATGATTCTATCTTTTATGCTTTTTACTTAAATTATTTCATCTTTTAATGTTTTATCAATAATGATACATACTCTATTTTTATTTCTATCTTTTCATGTATACCATAGTTAATATCTTGTAATTCTTACTTCTTTATATTTCTCAACTATCTACCTAGTTTCTTGAATGCATGGAATATTAATCTTTCTCATCTTTATATTATTAACAACTTTCATACTTTTTTCTGTAAGAGATCTAATATTTAAGTACCTATTTTGTTCTGCCTTTGATTCCTCATCTATTCTTAGATTCTTTTTTATAATAATGTATATTTGTTTTAAGTTTGTTATATAACTGATATCTTGTTGCCCACAACAGACTAACTTCTTTGCTCACACTCATCTTTGATATGAGAATCTTTATTTATTTAACACCACATTGAAGTACTTATATAGTGCATTGCATGAGAGGAACACTCTCACCATTGTTATATTTTTCGCCACACTTGAGATTTGGTGTAACTCATTGTAAGATGACTGCACTCCAACATTTATATCATTTTAATTTATATCATGAGATGTGATTTGTTTTACGTTAGCTATCACCTACTGCAACTCTCTTTTTTATCCAAGTTTGAGACTAGTCATGATGGAGTTACTTTTAATATTTTTATTATTTTATAAATATATATAAATGTGATATTGATAAATTATAAATTTAAAATTGAAGTATACAATGATAGAAATACAAAAATACAGCTGACTTAAAAAGCAACGACAATTTAGTAAGAATCAAGATAAAATAAAAATATCAACATCAATTTAAAACTGAAAAAATACAATAATTTAATAACATGAATTTTTAACAACTCAATAGCATATATTTAGGACAGATGATTCAAAACCAAAAGTAAATATAATATTTTTATTATTTTATAAATATATTTACAAGTGATATTAATAAATTATAAATTATAAATTGACATAAAATGATAGAAATACAAAAATACAGTCGAGTTAATAAGCAACAACAATTAAGCAAGAATCAAGTTAAAATAAAAATCAACATGAATTTAAAACTAAAAAAATACAATAATTTAATAACATGAATTTTTAACAACTCAATAGCACGAGTGTAGGATAGATGATTCAAAACCAAAATTAGCGATAATTTAACATTTATACATGACTAAGTAGGATCAATAAACTAAAAAGATTACATGAATGATGAACAACTTAACAACAACAATAAAAATGTCAAGATTGAAGTAATAAGCATCATAAAAAGATTGCAAAAAATTTAAAGCAAAAGAAAGTAATAACATCAATTTAAAACAAAACAAATGTAGGAATCAAATTAATTTATAATAAATTAATAACAACACTACAATTTTAACATGAAGAACTACATAACACCAACCAATAAGGTAATAAAATCTATAATTTTTGCAACCGGTATAATTACGTCAACCAAGTCCCAAGTTTAAAGCTCTCTAAGTCTAAGTCAAATACATAATAACTTTTTATCTATCAGATCTAGGCCGATAGCGGATCCATAACTGTTATGTGGTCTAGATCTTGTATGGTGAGTAGATGGGGGTAGATAGGGCAAGTGAGGAACTTGGGGGTGGTTGCCTAGGCGATAGAGGCACCTGAGATGAATTTGGCCAACGTGAGGTGGAAAATGCCTCGCTTTGCCTCATCCCCCATACAACCAAGGTGATAGCTTTGATAACAAAGAACTAAACGGCGGGTGAACGTGATTCTAGTTCCCTTAAATTTAACATTTATATGAAAAATATGTCTAACATGGTCGTATGGCAGAAGGAAAGCACTTGTAAAGACATTTTGAAGTGTGACTGTAATGTATCTTTCATTTAGCATGGGAATAACAGCATCACTACATGTACATTGTTAGATATACCGTTGTGCTGAAAAAATGTCCTCAAATACATATTTGCTACAGGCTTCAGCAATTGCAAGAGATAGGTTCTCCAACAAAACAGCATTAGGCAGTGAGTCAATTCCTTTGAGGAAGGGCCTGATTATGTCTTGGATGAATTTGTACATCCCAGGTGTGTTGTTTGATTGAATATTGAATTTTTATTTCACTTTCTCCTTCTCATGTAATTTTTTATCTTTTTTGAAACAATACGCATATTTGGCAATTGACTCTCTGTCTCTGGAGGCCTTTGACACCTATGAGATTGTTTGTAATTTGACTTCATAAAAATTTCTTTAAGTTTTATTTTTTATGTCCTATTTTCAGGTAGAGTTCAGAAGAATGATCTACTTAAAAATTTATTGTCTGTGATACGGCCTTTCAGTAATTATCGTAGCATCCGAAAGTTGGATCTTACCGACTTGACGTAAGTGGAGGTGACTCAAAGTTATCTTTACAACTCAGTTAATATCTTTCTCGTCATCACGATTAATGCCATGCCATTTGGTTGTTTAAAGCTTTCTTTTTCTTTTTGATTTCCCTTTTTGTCTCCCAAGAACTTACATAGAAAAACACAACTATTCTCAACATAGATGATGCAGGATGGCGCTGTGGAGGGGTGGCTAAAAGTTGTGAAAATGCATTATAAATGCTCAAAACGAACAAAATGGGATCTCAAAGAAGCAAACCAGCTTGAAACCTATCAAAACGGGCTCGAATCAGTCTTAAACCATGTTGAACCAGCCCAAAAGCTGCTGAACCGGGCTTATACCGGCACAAAACACCTTAAATCAGGGTGTCCCGGCGGGTTTGGGTGTTGAATTGGCCTCATGATGATTGAACCGGACCAAACCGGCCTTGAACCAGGACGAATGGGCTTGAACTCGATTGAACTGGGTTTGGACCTGGTTTGATCGGCTCTGCCGAGTGGTCAGGCCGACCGGGCCAGCTGAACTGGCGTGACTTAACCCCGAGGGGGGTGTGGCCTTCGCTGGTTTGACTTAGGGGGAGGGGGTGTTGTTGTCGCCTTGCCGGAAATTGTGAGCCTCGGCAGGAGGCATCTTCAGCCCCAACCGCGTGAGGGTTCAGTCGGGAGGGGAGGTCTTCGCAGCACCGCGGTGCCTTCACGCGGGGAAGGAGGAGCCGGAGGGCGGGGTGCTGTTGTCGCCCTCACCACAGTTGGAAGGGGAAGCCAGAGGGGTCGGCCGGTGTCTTCCGACGTCATCGCGGGAAGAGGGCCGGGAGGGCCCCTCGGCTTGCGTTGTCTTCGAGTGGAGAGGAGGAGCTGGTGGGTTGTCGTGGGGTGCTCCGATGTAGCTGTCGATGTCATGTGGGGAGGCTAGAGTCGCCAACGCCATGGGAAGTAGGAGCCGGGGATCTAGCTTTAGTGGTCGTCGACTTTGTGCGAAGAGGAGCCGACTAAGAGGGGTGCAAAAAGAGCTGTCGTTGCTGCGGGACCTCTTCTTCTTTGTCCTTCGTTTAAAAAGGGGGTGGGGTACTCTGGGGGTCGGAGATGTAGGTGGAGGAGGAGGGGACTAACGATGATGAAGACAAGGGTGACCGGAGGCATTGATGATGTTTAGAGGAATTGATGTGGACGAGATGTGGATGAATGAAGGCATTGACAAGGGGTTGAACTTAAACCGAGACTAGTGAAGGGGATGGTGAAGAGGAATGGCACGAAGGCTAATTGGAGGAAGGGTGAATGCCAGAACCTATCTCTTACTGGGGGTAGAAGGAGGAAAATTGGCCATTGTTGGAGGTGGAATGGAGTTGGGATTGCCCGATGTTGGAAGACAACGGGGCAGCACCTAGGGCTGTAAACGGGTCAAATTCGGTAACGATATTACCTGTTTCCGATTACAATTCCGATAAGCCGAAGTTGTTTCCGATTTCGATTTTGATAATATCGGAATAGTAATTTCCGATTTCGGTTCGATTCTGATTTCGATATCGAAATTGGAACCGATTACGATAACATTTCGGATTTATGAAATAATTTTAAAAATCTTTACAAATTAAAAATTGGCTGTGTATCCCTCATGACCTCATTCCGCCAAGAACTTTTATGTGATGTGCAAAAATTAACGTCTTCTGCTAAACAAGTTCCATGTCCCCTTTCTTATTATCGCCGAACATTAAAAAGCTTGAAAACCATAGAAACAGAAGCCAGACAGCTTTGCAATGCCAACTTCCTGGGGAGAAAGCATTTTTGGATTCCTCACGGACGTACCCATCTCTGAGAGCCAAATGTAGAAAAAAACATAGGCTGTCACTAGAATGGACAACCAATAACCTATTAATCTAGAGTAACTGGAAGAGCAACATTTGGTGGAGCAATGCATTGACAAGCAGCACCATACTTCTCAAGCTGTAGGACATGTTATTTCTATGAACATTGCACCATCTAGATATGCCAGCAAAGGGTGCAGAAAATAAAAATTACAAAATAAATGTGATAAAAGATGATTGACTTGATCTCACAGGTATGAAAATATGTCACATACAACATTTTCAAATGATCACCTGATCCAAATCCAAAGCTCAACTCACTTGCTGCCGCTGCCCGATAGTGAGTGATGTTCATACAAAAACTAAAGAAATGAGAGCAAATAAAACATAAAATGAGAGGTGTTCATTATCAAAAACATCCAGAAATAAGGTGTTTATACAAGAAAATCCATCATAACATACGATACTGAAAACAATTTCTTAGAACCTCAAATTTCAAGTACAATACAACATAACATTTTAACATAATCTTTTTAATGACTTCCATCTTCTATGTCCTCTTGAAGCTCAAGTGCCAAGAAAAGTAGATTCCCTACAATCAAAACAACATTAATCAAAAATTAAAAATGTTTAAACAATAATTAACAGTAGCAACAATAAAATACTTACAACGAAAATTTATTTTCTTCATCATCTTCTCTAGATGAGTAAGAAAGATCAAACAATACATCATCTTCATTTCTTTCTCCATCTACATTTGAAGCCAAGGGTATTATTGCAAGTCCACTTGATATGTTTGCTAAACCAAAACAAAAAAAATGATTTCGTCAAAATATGATAGAAAAAAGTTAACACAAATATTCTAAATATATGTAATTTACCTTTTGCTTCATTTCTTATCCAATCTTGACAACAAATTAAGCTTTCAACTGTATTTGGCTTCAAAGAATTTCTATAAGAATCTAAAATTCTTCCTCCTGTGCTAAAGACAGACTCAGATGCAACTGTTGAAATAGAATCTCAAGAATATCACAAGCTATTTTAGCAAGATTTGGATATTTACCTTCTTCCTGTCTCCACCACAATAAAATATCAAAACTCCCTCCATACTTTTGCATAATGATGTCATTAGTAAGAACTGGAGCTTCAAAATACAACTCTAAATCTGATTTGTGTGGTTGACTTGAAGAATTTTCTTTAAGCCAAAGATCAAGTCCAGCTAATTCATCAACAACCAAAGAACACGAAGAAAGCTCGTGAACACTACTATCATGTAAAGAAATTTGACTACTATCACTTGCAAATCCATCTCTATCTGCTAAACCTCTTCTTTGTTCATCTACATAAGCTTGATATACTTTAGAAAAGGATATGCGAATATCAACTCATGTACAGACCTCCCTTCCATATTTTTTTTCACAGAACTCAATTGACTACATTTTGTAACGTGGATCTAAAATATATCCAATTGATAAAATCAAACTCAAAGTACCCCAATACTTGTTGAACTTCTCGAACATTTTTGTAGCCATAGAAACAATGAAAACATGTTCATCTCTTAGCCAATTCTTTAATTGTTTGTGAATTAAGCAACATCATTGACATAGAGATTTGCCGTGTGGCATTTAGTACCTGAAAATCTATTTGTAACTTGATAGAATAACTATAAACAATCTTTAACCGCTTTCACATCCTCCCATTCTTTAAAATTTGGAGAACCTTTATACTCATTATCAAAAAATGATAAGCGGTCAAATACATCACAGAATTCATAAGCAACAGACAACATCATATAAGTAGAATTCTATCTTGTTTGAATATCCAAAATCAATTTTTTTTCTTGGTGCATTCACTTGTTTTGTAGCTTTTTTAAAATATTCTAACTGTACATGTGAACTTCTAACATGTCTTATACTGTCTCGAATTCTTGGTATGGTCATTTCCAAAGATTTTAAACCAACTTGTACAATTAAATTCAAAATATGACAACATCTAACTCGAAAAAGAGCACCTTTAAAAAAATTCGGCCACGAGGCTTCAAAATTTGACACAACTCTCTTGTAAGCATATTATTTGAGAAGGCATTGTCCAAAAAATGCTGCATATGTTTCTATCAATATTTTAATCAAATAACTTTGTTTTTATTACTTTTGCAACCTCCACACCACTATGTGACTTGACGTTGACAAAATTCAAAATCCGTTTTTGTAAGTTCCAATCTTTATCAATAAAATGACAAGTCAATGACATATAAGATGACATATTAATAGATATCCAAAGATCAACAGTGTTACTGACACGGGATGATGTCTCCTTGAGTATGTCAAACTTTTTGCCTATCCTTTTCATATAGTTTCGTACAATCTGATTTTTTTGTTACCCTACTTATATACTTGAATTGTGGTTGTAGAGAAGTACAAATTGATCGAAAGAATCCATGTTCAACAAAAGAGAATGGAACTTCATGCACAATTATCATTTTTGCTAACTCTTCTCGACTCTTTTCTTGTGTGAATTGAAAGTATTCCAATGAAGCACTCCCCTCATTACTCCCTTCACTTACTCTTAAGAGTAATTGATTGATAGGAGGAGCTTTGTTATTACTTCTTTTATAATAAATACAATGAGTCAAATGAGACTTTAGATGAGTTGTCCCTTGTTTGCTATTTCCTGACATATGTTCATGACAAAATTGACATTTTGCAATAAACTTTCCATCTTCTCGTTGAATTCTATCAAAATCATTCCAAACCGTTGATCTCAACTTTCTTTTCTTGACATGTTCATTAAGTTGAGTTGAATTTTGTGCAGGAGAAGTCTCTTGCACATTACTCTCAACTTCCACTTCGATATTTTCAAGTGTTCTGATAAAAGATATACATAAATTTCAGATTACAATGAAGAAACTAAGTCATAACTATAATAAATAAATTTCAGATTACCTATTATTTTGAGGTGCTGAAGTGGCATCCATTACTTCAAAAAAATACCGTTTTCCAAATTAATGATTTTTGCACACTTAAAATAATAAGACTTTAGATGATAGTTCTCTTATTGTCACCACCAATTATAGCATCACAAACGATTGGCCTACCCTTCAGATGACAAGAACTAAGAACAAACATTAAAACCACCATTAACAAAGGGTCTGAAATCAAAACTCATGATCTGAACAGTCAAGAGAGTATCCGATCTGAACGACAAAGAGAAATATATGATTAACCAGATGAGCACTGCCATTTCCAAATCTACCTGAAGCAGAAAAAATTGCATATGCCAAGCCAGACTTGATAATTGATCTTAAAATTCTAAAACTATTTAGAGTTTACAGCATCTGAATTCTGAACTGATTCTTTAACGTTCAATGAATATGAGGAAAAAAAGCCGCAACAATAAATCCACGGACATAAGCTTTGTGCTTCTGATAACAACACCCCAAATCAAAACAAAGAACAATGACAACCCACTGTAACAACGCCCAACAAAGCATAGAATATTTGTGTTTCTGATAAGTAAATATTCAAAAACTTACCTCAGGAACAGATCAAGACGCCTCTCCCAAAAACCCCCCGAACGAAGATTCCACACAATGCCTCAGAATCTTGATTGCCGCAAAAAGAATGACCTGAGAAATAAACTCAAGGCCAAGGAAGAATGGGTGGTCGACGGAGGATCAAGGGGGTTCAAATGGCACTTCGATCCATAGCAGAAATCAGCCGCAGCGATGGAGAGAACGGCTCAAGAAGAAGATATTTCCTGGAAGAGACACATAAGATCTCGCCTTGCTGCCCCTGCACCCGGACCGTCTTGAATCGCTTCGCCCCCTAATCGATCCCTGCTAGGAAGGAGGAGTTGGAGGAGCAAAACACCTGCGTCCTGGTCCTCCTAGACTGAAGGCCAGACTCACCGAATGCCGTAGAAGCCTGAAGGAGGAGCGAGAGAGCAAACCCAAACCACTTGGAAGCTAGAATCGTCAAAGACGACCGAAGCCCAAAGGAGCTCCGGCTGCAGGAGCAAGCAACCGAACGTTTACCCGCGTGTGTCGAAGAAGGAGTGACTGCGGGAGCACCTGTAGGCTGGAACCTAGAAATCTAAATTTGCCGAAGATCGCCGGCGCTGAATGTTTCCCCGCCTGTGCCGCAAATTGTAACAGAGGAAGGGGGATGGGGAGGTGCGGGATAAAATGAGATTTTAGGGCTCGCGGGTGGTTGCCTTGCCATTTACCAACGTGCTATCACCTTGAATCGACGGTCGATCGTATATTAACGGAATCAAAATATTAACGGTTCGGCATATGGTAGTTCCGATTTTGAATCCGATAACTTATCGGATTATCTGATTTCGACAATCTATCGGATTTAATATTGAACATCCTATTAGGGTTAAGCTAATCGAAATCGGGTCGAAATATCAGATAATCGGATACCGTTTACAGTCCTAGCAGCACCCCTGCTAGAAGACTCAAGCCCTAAGGCTACTCCAAAAAAATCCAAATCTTCTCTCTTCATTTCCAATGTATGAGTCTCCTTAAATAAAGGAACCAACTCTAAAAAAAGACTTTTAAGGTGACTATTCACAGACATGTCCTCCTGAGGACTTAAATATAAAGACAAGACTAAAAAATAAAATTTAAATATTTACAAATAATTTGAAAAGGACCTAAAATATAAAATAAACCCCAAAATAAATCGAACCGGATTCTCATTATTCTCCTTTACCAGGAGAAAACTCGTCCTCGAGTTTTGATACACTTTTCAAACATCTTCACATTTTATTTATCCACCGTGCACTAAAGTCATCAGAAGCATTCCAAGAGTTGGCTCATGAGAATGGGCCGATCCTGAACTTTAATACCAATTTAATGTGGGGTGGCACGATGTATCAGTGGCTAAAAGCTGCGAAATCATGTTATAAACGCTTAAAACGAACAAAAAGGGACTCCAAAGAAGCGAATTAGCCTGCAACTTGTCAAAACAAACCCGAACCGATCTTATACGATGTTGAATTGGCCCGAAAGCTACTGAGCCTGGCTCTGACCGGCCCAAAACACCCTAAACTAGGGTGAACCGACCGATTTAGGCGCTGAACCGGCCTCAGGCCGACTGAATTGGACTGAACTGGCCCTGGACCGGTGTGAATCGGGACGAACCGGGCTTGAACCCGATTGAATTGGGTCTAGACCCAGTTTGAGTGGCTCGGCCAGGAGGATGGGCCAACCGGGCCAGCTAAACCAGCGTCGGCTTGGGCTGGTGTGACTTAACCCCGAGGGGGATGTGACCTTTGTCGGTTCAACCCCCATGGCGGTGTCGTGGCTGCCTTGCCAAGTACTATGAGCCTTGGCGGGTGGTATCTTCACCCCAGACTGCACGAGGGTTCGGTTAGGACGATAGGTCTTTGCGGTGCGGTGGCACCGTTTCATGGGGAAGGAGGAGCCGGAGGGTAGGGTGTTGTTATCGCCATTACCACGATTGGAGGGGGAAGCCAGAGGGGTAGGCTGGCATCTGTCGACGTCATCGCGGGAGGAGGGTTGGGAGGGACCCTCGGCCAGCAATGTCTTCGTGTGGAGTGGAGGAGCTGGCTGGTTATTATGGGGTGCTTCGGCGTAGCTGTTGGCATTGTGTGAGGAGGCCGGAGTCACCAACGTTGTGGGAAGTAGGAGCCGGGGAACCAGTGATTGTTGACGTTGTGTGGGGAGGAGCCGACCAAGAGTGGGTGCGAACAGGGCTGTCGTTGCCGTGGGACCTCTTCTCCTTCGTCCTTCTTCTGACAGGGGGTGGGGTACTCTGGGGATTGTCGGAGATGGAAGCTGAGGAGGTGGGGGCTAACAATGGTGAATATGAAGGCGACATGAGGCGTTGATGATGTTCGGAGGTGTTGACGAGGACGAGACTTGGATGAACAAAGACTTCAACAAGGGGTTAAATTGTGACCGATGAACAAGATGGTGAAGAGGAATGGCACGGAGGTTGATTGGAGGAAGGGAGAATGCTGGGTCCGGTCTCTTACTGTGCATAGAAGGAGGGAAACTGGCCACTGTTGGAGGTGGAATGGAGTTGGGATTGCTCGGGGGTGGAAGATGACAGGACAACACCCCTTCTGGACGACCCAAGCACTAGGCTACTCCAAAAATTCCAATTCTTCTCTCTTCATTTCCAACGTATGGGCCTCCTTAAATAAAGGAGCCAATTTTACAAAAAGACCTCCAAGGTGACTATTTATACACATGTCCTCTTGAGGATTCAAATACAAAGAAAAGACTAAAAAATAAAATTTAAATATTTACATATAATTCCAAAAGGACATAAACAAAATAAACCACAAAATGGATTGGACCGAATCCTCATAATAGAACACTGTTTTCTGCATCAAGAAATGCATGAGGATTGAGGATATATATGTTATGTATCTATCTAAGGTTTAAGCAATACGATAACTCATGGCACTTAGCCATTAATGATGTCACATCCTCAGGAGAATTTACATCCTAGTACAATGTAGAAGAGTATGTCATTCTGACAGTTGACAAGTGTACCGAGTCCTTTTACCCCTGCGAGCTGGAAGGAAAGAAAGTTCCGTTGTTGCCTGGGATTGAGTAACTGGGATAAACCATATGACATGGGTACGTTTTACAGTGTTGACCAAGTCAGGTTCCTATTTAATTCTGACATTTGTTTCCTTGTGCCTTTTTTTTCATCTATCTCTTCACGTACTCTGTATCCCTGCCATCACATTTCCATCAAGACTATCATGATCCTTGTCTACCATGGTTTTACGTTAATTATACACAAAAGTGAAAATAGAACTCCAATTGTACTCTCAAGTTCAGTAATCATTTAACCTTAAATTATCATCTATAAAACATACAAGAGCATGGTCATATTCTACATGCTTCACGCACTACTACACTTCATTAATGATTGAATGCATGCCATAAAAATGATCTAATTTTTATGTATTAATTAAGGTTAGATAAGTAAACCTCTAGTTCGTGGATGAAATCCTAGATCTGTTACTAGGAAAGTTAAACTTAATAAATCATCAAAAATATTTATAGAAAAATGAAATTATTGAAATCCTAACTTAAAATCATGAGACAACCCTAGATCTTAACAAATCCTCGCCGATCTTTGAAAATCCTGATAATAATCAGTACTTTTCTATGTAAGCAACTAACTTCATGTATTTCCATCTAAAGAAGGAAGTTTATAGTCCTGTTGTTCAGATCAACTTAGTTCCATCACATTGCAGTTGATCCAGCCTGACTAGACTGATGCTGGTCCTTTCTTTTGCTGAAAATGCAGTCTAGTTCAGCCTGATTGCTTGGGATTCTCTTGTCCGAACTGCTGCAGCCTATCAACCCTATTGCCATTAGGGGGATTTACCTATTGCATTGGTTCTGCCCCTGCCAATACTGATCCTAATGATCAATTATGATCTGGCTTGACCAACTTTACCAATCATGTTTGAGTCTTGTTTCTTGCTTTACTTCAACTTTGCTTTCTGATATTGGTTTCTATGGACTTTGTTATGGATGGCTCAACTAAGGGATCGGGGGGATGATCACCACAGGGAATTTACTTCTGTTGGATCTTTGTATGGACATTGGATTTTTAGCTTTTATCTTTTTTTTTGATTGCCAAGGCCTGCGCAAAAAAAGCTCTAAAGGAAAGAAGGTGGTCCCTGAAGTTAAATGAATCCGTAGAATTTTTTAAATGAGCATAAGACCAGTATTTAACCAAGGTTGCCATCCGGTGCAAGATCAACTTCAGGTTCTGAAAATGCTCTTCAATTATTCATATGTTCCTAGCTCGCCAAATAGTCCACAACAGGAAAGGTAAGGCAAGATCCCATTTCTGTGCTTCAGAAGGCACGTGGTTTAGAAGTGACCACGTAAGTAATAGAGAAGAAACATTCTCCAGGTTTGACCACTGCAATGTCCAACTCTTGAACAAAGTTATTCATAGAGAATTGATGACTCCACGTTTGAAGAAGATATGATTCATGGCTTTGTCCCTAATCCCACAGAAAACACAAGCAGAGATATTATAGAATTTTTTTTGAGATGATATTTAGATGGCAGTCTCTGTTGACCAATTTTTCATAAAAACAACTTGATTTTGATGGGCAAGAAGGGTCTCCAAACAGCCCAGGACCATGAACCTTCTTGTCCACCCACCATCAATCTTCTCGAAGCAGACTAAGACAACTTTGGTACCAAGTAGGTAACCATATGAGATTGTCCTTAATGTTCTCGGTACACCTATAACCTTCAAGGTGAAGCAACAATTTGGAGAAATAATCAATTTCTTCATCTTCACGGTTTCTCCTGAAAGTGAGAGACCACTTCGCTTTGACATCCCAATTATTGTGCACATTGACTTGTGGATTGCAACACAACCTAAACAAAGTAGGAAACAATATTGCCAGAGGGATGTGACCTATCTACCTATCTCACTAGAAGGTCTTGTACCATCTCATAACACGATTGATGTGGATGAGCTGAAAAAGTCCCAATTGCTAAGAATAACTTTCTAGATATTGGATAGTCTGCCTCTGCTTTTGAAGTCTGAGATCCATGTCTCATTCCTCTCCACACCGCATTTGGAACATACAATTCTAGCCCAAGGAGCATCTTTATTGTGATTAAGCTCCTAGAACCATTTAGCTAGGAGAGCGGTATTGGTGGATTCCAATAGAACAAAACCACCCTCTTTGGTTGACCTGGATGAAGCCCCTTTATTTCGTTGGTGCCTTACTAAAAAATCTAGTACAAATGCTTTCCAATTTGCTGTAGATACTCTTACGAGCTTTGAGGATAGAAAAGAAGAATATGGAGTTGCTTTGTAGGACCGATTTGGGTAGAAACCATCTACCACTTGCTGAAAGCATCTTGTTTTTCCATCTTTGCAGTTTGCCTTCCATCTTTTGTAATCTGTACTACACATTACCAATCTCTACTATTAGTGCCTTTGTTAGAGAGAGGTAACTCCAAATACTTGTTGGGGAGAGAAAGACTTTGGTTCATATTGAATATACTTTGCAGCTGGCCCCTACGTCCCTCTTCTAAATTGAGGCTGATAAGTTCGCAATTTGACTTGTTGATATTTAACCCTCTGACTGCCTGTAGCAGAAAGAGAAGAATTCTTAATGTAAGCATTTTTCTATATTGCTTGAGGAGAATAGAAGAGTGTCATAAGCAAACTGAAGATGTGAGACCTGTTCTCTGTTGGCTTCTACCTCAATACCTTCAGTTCAATGAGACGCGCAGATTTGGCATTCTCCCACATAATACTAATTACTTGACCACTAAGAACAAAAAGGAGAGGAGTAAGCAAATCTCCCTGTCTCAGCCCTCTCGAAGAAGCGAAGAAACCAAAAGCTTTCCCATTAACATCCTCCGAGAACTTAGTTGCAATAATGCAACCCTTGATCCACGAAATCCATTTGCTCTTGAAACCCATCAGTTGCATGATTTGGCAAAGGTATCTATGTCTTAAACTTAAACTCCCATTTCAACATGATACATTGTTTTTACTTTATTCTTTGATCGTGCAAGCATTCATGAGTAGCCATAATGTTATCAAGAATAAATTTTCATGGAATGAAAGCAGATTGAGAGGAGTTAGTCAACTTATCAATAATTCTGGTGCATTTTTTTGTATGGACTTTAGTAAAAATTTGATACACATTGGGTCATAATTTGCAGAATCAACTGATCCAGATTGGAATTGGCCGATACTTGGATCGGATTGGATCAACATGGTCTGGATAGCCGATCCAATGCCAATTTTTGTAGGAATTGACTTGGATCATGCGGATCGGCTGATTCTTTAGAATTGGATTGAGAATCGGATTCAACCCTATTCTTTGGGAGTCTGTAAGTTATGGATCTTTTCGAAATCGTGTCGAATCGATTCTGGACCCGATTCTAATCCTAATTCTCCTCGGTAAGGGTAGAATCGGATCAATTCTCTCTCCCCACACCGATTTCCCTCCCCTTCCTGATTCCCATCACCTCCCCTACGGCGTCCTCGCTGGCAGTCCCCTCCAACATCCGCTTTGGCGAAGGTGAAGATCCCCCTTTGTAGGTATGTTTTTCCCCTTCCCCTTTTCTCCATCTCTCTAAGATGTCTCTGGTGAGGATGTTCTTTTCAGCATAGCCAATCTTTTGGGGGTACCCCATGCGATTCTATTTTGGCGGTACCCTCCTTGTCTATGCATTTCAAACCCATCTTAGGTGGGGAATCAATCACTGCTAGGGTGATTGTGTAGTCACCTGTTGGGTGACTGTTTGGGGTCCCCTTCAGGTGGAAGGACCACTAAAAGTCACCCAAAGGGGTGATTGTTGTGTAGTCACCCCGAGGGTGACTGCAAAGTTGGGGGGGGTGTGGGACCAGCACTGAAATGGGGCTGGCTGGTGATTTGTTCGTTCTCATTTTAGATGGTCCAATTGTCCGGACCGTTCAATTATCGGATATATATTTTAAATATGAACTAATATTTTAGGTATGTAGGAAAAATGTCGGACGATGAGCAACGTGCCCCTGCACATTGTGACATTGGGTGGCAACATAGACATATGTTGAATGTGGACAAGAAGAGAGTTAAATGTAAATAGTGTGGGAAGGAGATGAATAGAGGAGTCTATTATCTCAAACAACACTGTGGGGTGTGTGAGAATGTGAAGAAATGTGACAAGGTATCAATAGAGCTCAGAGAAAAAAAAGGGCATATTTAACTAGAAGAGCATCACAAGAGAAGATCCAAATTGAGTAAAGATAAGAATTGCACGTTGAGTTGATGGGGCCACGAGGCAAAATTCTCATGGAAGGAAATAAGAAAAAAGAAAAGTCGGCTACGTAGGTTGAGATGTCTTCACCAAGTTCTGATGATGAAGAGGTATAAATGAGAAGAGTGACACCCGTATGCTCCCAATTCGATTGTTCAGCTAGATTGTCTGTAAGGCGTCTGTTGAGACAATAGCTTTAGACGAAAATACCTCCTAAGGGTTGTTGATAACCATATCCTAACCATCTTGGAACTGCTTAGTCGGAGAATCTCGGAGGAATAGTTGGATCACCCCTTATGGGAAGGTGGAGACCTTGTAAAGCCAGATGTAGAATATACTAGATAGATGACCTTAGTGCGAAGCAATGCTATCCCTAGATCATTGGGAACCATCATTGCAAACCCTTGGGACAGCTTCACCAGAGATGACACTGGGACCGTAAGGTTGCAACCTATCATGAAGAGAGGCTCCGTCGGGCTTCAATGACCTTGAACCTCAGCTGAACTAGAAGATTGAAGACTTATTTTGTACGATGAAGGTCATCTTGGCCTTTGATTAGACCATCAATTTTTTGCTTGGTTGTCTTAATCAATGCATTTTCTATCTGTACCAAATTATTTTACCATCTGGTCCCATTTCTCACTTTTTCTTGGTTAAACACCGAATGAGTTTAAATTCCTACTCCATGGTGTAGATCATATGATGAGCTAATACACATTACAACTGATGGTAAACTTAAAGATGTAAATAGATTTATTTTTGTGACGTACATAAATACAACTCAACTCAACTCAAGTTTTAGTCTCTTTCTCCACTCATATCGATTTTGAGTTACTTCTTCGTAGATATTTATATAATACAAATAATTTTGAATTATCCTCGTGTAAGTTAATTTAGGTTTACCATGCTCTTTTTTGTTTATGTTGTTTTGATATTTTATATTTTTTTATCGGAGCCTCCTTTGGTCTATGTTGAATATGTTCAAACTATCTCAATCTACTTTTTTTTCAATTTATCTACAATTGTCACTTATCCTACCTTTTTTAAATATATTTATTTATAATTCTATCTAGATCCCATATATCTTAACATTCTCATTTCAGCGACGCTTGTTTTGGAAGTATGTTTTTTATTGCCCAACATTCACTACCATATAATATTGTTAGTCTTATACTTGTACGATAAATTTTCTTTAATTGAGATTCTATTTTAATAAAGTAAATATTTGTTAGAATAAGATCATAGGCCATAGAAAATTTCAGAATAGTTTCTCTTATTCATTTAAAATTCCATATCCAAAATATCCGTAATTTTTTTCATATTCATGGTATTTGTTTCCAACATGCCTATTGAGATTTTCTTCAATAAATATATTTTCTTCATTTGATATACTTTGCATAAGGCCATCTGTATTCTCCAAACATTTTTCTTTAATCTTGCTACTTAATCTAATTCGTGGAGTATACACATTAACTATATTAATCATCTCTTTTTTATAATTATTTTTACCGTAATAATCATATTTTTACTCTCTTTCTTGAAACAGTTACATCCTTTAATATTTTTTAACAATGATACTTATCCCATTTTTATTTCTCTCTTTTTCTATATACCATATTTTATAATCTGTAATTTTATTCTTTAATCGTAGTAACAATGTTCGCCAGTAAATGGGTGTAAGCAATCACTGAACTATCGGCACCACATAGTTTCATTAAGTTTATAATGTCAAATCCTCTTTCTTACTTGATGATCAAAGAATTGGCTTCTAACTTTTATTTTTTATTTGAAAATTTACATTTTTAATACATTTTGTGTGTCTCTACTCTGTCTGATATCTCAACTATTACGAAACACTGCCTCCGTTTCTTTGTTATCCTATTTTCATAATTTTCAATGTTTTTCCTTATTGTAGCCGCCCGCATACGTGGTATCCAAATGCTAGAAGGAAGAAACGCAAAGTATTTTTGCACATGGGCCCTACCAATAGTGGGAAAACATACAACGCATTAAAGAGATTAGAAGCTAGTACTTCAGGTCCTATGCACTTAAATTTTTTGGTTTGTTGTTGATGGCATCATCTATGGCATGGAAAGGACGTATGCTTTTGGGCTATTTCATTGGTTATCTTACTTCAGGCATATACTGTGGGCCTTTGAGACTTCTTGCATGGGAAGTTGCAAAGAGGTTAAATAAGGCAAATGTTCCTTGTGACCTTATCACTGGTCAAGAAAGAGAAGAAAAAGAAGGTGCAAAGCATAGATCAGTGACAGTTGAAATGGCTGATGTGAACACTGAATACCAGTGTGCTGTTATAGATGAAATTCAGGTAATCAAGTATTCATATTCTAGTGTATGATGTTGTAATGTGTTCTTCTGAGATTGCTTAATTCTTATCATATCTGTGTTGCTATTTTTTTTGAAGTTTTAGTTATTTATAAAAATGGATTCTCTTTGCCTATCTTTAACTTATTTTGAGCTACCTTCTTTTTATGTTGTCCTGCATGGGTATGTAATATGATAGAAGAGGTGCAACAGAGGAAAGATGTTCAAACCATCATAAATAGCAGTCCAGCAAGATAGTTGATGATATTCTTTTCTTATTTTTTTTCTTCGAAAGCAGGAAACCACAGTAGTGTTGACTGCTTACCCATTTGGAGCAATCTCCCGAAGTTTCCTGTTTTTGCACGTGAACTAGCAGATGTCAGGTGTATTGTGTATTTCTATTTGTTGTTTAGCCTTTCTTGTTATAATATTTTTTTTAATGTATTGTTCACGTAAAAGGCAAAAATTTAAACAGGATTTACATTTTTTATGACATGACATGTAAAGGCTGCCTCTGTGGACACTTTGAGAAGTTCTGGAATTCGTTCTTGTCTAAATTATACAATTCAGGGTGAAATTTATTAGCTGGTCATGAGTGACAATTTCTCTAATTCTCCAAGAAATTACGGAGTTATTTACAATTAAAATCATTGTTTTATAATTTTATTTGCATTGTTTTATATATGTTTTTTTAGATGATGAGTTGTAGGACAAGAGGGTTCTCCTTTACACGTGCGTTATTAGGGATTCCTTCAGAGGAGCTTCATGTTTGTGGGGACCCAGCTGCAGTTCCTCTTATTCAGGAAATTCTTGAAGTGACAGGAGACATTGTTCAGGTTCCAACATCAAATTCATCATCTTGTACCAGTTGGTTATCTTGATGAAATGATCGTTGCTTGTTTTGCTTTTAATTATTCCTTTCCTGTTTAATCCATGCTTTTATCCTTGTGTTTCCTGAATCAGCATTTTGAACTCTTTACTGGTTGGATAACAGTAACGAAAGGATCTCTGAGAATTTAATTGGGGCTCTACATGCAATGAAGCAAGATCAGAACTCGGTTAGTGATGATTTCAATTTGA
Source organism: Cryptocoryne crispatula var. balansae (assembly GCA_036172225.1). NCBI lineage: Eukaryota > Viridiplantae > Streptophyta > Magnoliopsida > Alismatales > Araceae > Cryptocoryne > Cryptocoryne crispatula. Next base: position 28,251,685 of record CM069927.1, read on the forward strand.
TCTAAATTGGATCATCATAATCGGCCAATTCAGAAAACTAATGTGGAATTGGCCTGGACGGTTCTTCAAAATACATAAGAAATAAAAAACATAAAATATGTATACATTCCTAAGGGGAATGTGGTTCGATCTGACTCTTTTAGGCCAGTCCCAAGGGCACCGCCGCAGAATCTATTGGGTGAGGAAGGAAGGTCATACTGGATCCAGCGACTTTAACATCAGATATTAGTTATCCATGTATCTGGTGACTTGAGTCATAGGATTTCGGTTCTAGCTGGCGGGGAAGATGCAGTGGTGTCCTGTGCCACTGCTGGCGACCGATTTGGCCCGATTTTTGGGGTTTGTTGTGTTGGATTGGAGTTTCCCCTAATTCATATTGTCTTATGTCAATTCCAGGTCCTGATTCCACCTTCCATGTTTACATATGAGTACTCTTCAGATCTCCATGGTGCTCAAAAAAATGTGGTAAAGGTTGTTGGCACCTAAAAAATGTCATGACATCCAGAAATTTTAAGTTTCAGGTAAAATGCATGAAAGAAAATCAAACAGGAAAGGTGGGACCCCCATTTCATTGCATTTAAGATCAACAGGCTGAATGGGCCCAATAAGCCTTATTGGGCCCGAATGACCGGACGACAGCCCGATAATGGTCAGACATCACCATCTTGTTTGCCCAGTCCAAACTTGAGCAACACCGAAGTGGGATCGAAAATCCGACTTGAATTGAACAAGTTACGTGCAAAACGATGAAAACGGGCTCCCGAATGGTCTTCGGTAAGCTTAATGGGCCCAAATAACAAAACAAGTGGGCTTACAGCACTGTACCAGTCAAGACATTTCCATCGGCGCCTCAAATGTCAAAATCTGACTTAGGACAGTAAAATGACCGTTTTGCCCTTGTGGGGTCCGGGCAATTTGGGAAAGGTCCAAAGAAAAGTGGCACCACCAGAAGGTCTACTTGACTTCCAGATAAACAATGACAGAGTCAGATCGGCAATCCGACCCATATTTGGAATGTTACGAGGAAAACATTGAAAGCCAATTTTCTAATGGCCTTAACAAGGGCATATCAGACCGAAAGACAAAATAAGTGGATCCATGGGATTGTACAAGTTGAGGGCTTCGCAACGGTACCTCGAATGTCAGAATCGGATTTTGGATGGTACCTAAACGATAAAATGACCTCTTTCGCCCTTGGTAGGTTTGGGCAATTCGGGACAGGTCCGATAATATCTGAGTGCATCATTAAGTCTGCTCAGCTCCATATTGAGCAACGTTGAAGTCAGATCGGAAATCTGACTTGTATTCGGCAAGATACGGGCAAAACAGTGAAAGTGGACTTCCGGACAGTCTTTGTAAGGCTTAATGGGCCCAAATGATCAAGCCAATGTGCCGACAGTATTGCCTCGATAGAGAGTTTCGCAACGGTGCCATGAATGTCAGAATCTGACTTCGGATGAATAAATGACCATTTTGTCCCTATTGGGCGGCTGGGACAGATCTAGGCTGGCCCATTAACATTCGACACCGCTAAAAAGTCCGTCCGACTTCCAGATGAACAACGTCGAACTTGGATCATCAATCCAATCTATATTTGGAAAGTTATGAATGAAATCCAAAAATTGCCAAGTCGGCACGCACTTTGAGATAAGGGTAAAATTGTCCAAAAAATCTGAACAGCTAGATCTATGTACGGAAATCAAGGTCTGGTGCATAGATATTTAATTGTATTTAAATACAATTTTCAGAATTTTCAAGGAGCCAAGATTGTGCAGATCGAACAAATTTGATGAATCGATGATCCATAGACAAGTTGTGAATTTTCAATCGCTGATACGATGGAGTACAAGATCTACGGCCATCGAAATATTTTTTTGGATTATTTCAGTCAATTTCAGTGTCAATTAAATTAATTTCATCTGAAATTAATACTGGCCTTTGGATCAGAGCCATTTTTGAAGGAGATTGAGTTTAGAAGGTCAGCCACCCCATTTAATATGCGCACAGCCCAAGGGAGAAACTGCCATGCCCACATCTCCTCCCCCCTTTCACGTAACCCACCTACCTAAATTCACTCCACGTAAATCTCTCCTCTTGATTTCCTTCCGCGTAACAGTTCCTTCCGTTTGATTATCTCCCACGTAACAGTAGCCTGTAGTCGTATATTCAAAAAAAGAAAAAAAAAAATGTGCCACGCACGTTGCCAACAAGGCAGCAGATAAACAAATCATATAAAAGAAAAAATCAAAGGGGGGAGGGGGCCCAACTTTTCAACACCCCGACGGTTCGGCACCCTGGGTTTTCTTCTTCTTCTTCCTCCCTCGGTAGATCTCTCTAGGGAGAGGGCTCCGAACGCACAGCTTCCCCGGGCTCTAGCTTCCTCCTCCAACAATATCTCCTGCTCCATCTACTGCTTCCAGGGATTCCCCCTTTCAACAGTAGCGACCTCGAGTGGCAGGAGCTCCTGTGCGTGGCTTCCTCCCTCTCTCCAGAAGCTCTCCTAGGCGGCTCCCTCTGGTGGTTCTCTCCTCCAGCAACCAAGGCGGCCCTCTCCTCCAGCAGCTTCATCAACAACAGGACCCCCTTGCGGTCTCCCCTCCTTCAACAGCAACAACAACCGCAGGGTCTTCATCTCCCTCCAGTAGGAGCCTGAGCATCTAGAGGAGGAGGAGGCCACTTCTTCTAACAGGAGCTATAGTGCAAGAAAAAAAAAAGAAAAAGAAGAAGAATGGGTAAGGGAAAGAGAAACCCCATCGGTGCACTTCTTCTCCCTTTAGTTTCTCTTTGTATTTCCCTTCATTTCCCTTTGAGGATTCCATCTTAAATCCCCCTGTTCTGAGCCTTGTTCGACCCCTCCTGGCCAACCTTTTTTGATCATCCGACCAGACCATTGTCAGGCCTGGTTCGATCCCCAAGGAGACCCCCCCTTGCTTGGTCCTTCACGCAGGCCAGTCAATGGCCTGATTACACCCCTCCTGGTGGCCCTCGAGCAAAGCATAAAAACCTACTTTCGGTCCCTCATTTGGCCTCTGTTTTGCCCTTTGTTCGAATTCCTAAACAGGCCTGAAATCAGATCACCTTAAAACTCCCTTTGAAAGGCCGGCAGCATGTCAAGTTGCAGAAACAAGGAACATAGAAGTATATAAAAATCAGGCCGCCGGGGCCTCTTGATAGGAGATGGAGAATTGGGTCGCCAAGGTACATTGAAGACAATCTGGGCCAGATTTCACAGAATGTTTTTTTAAGGCCGACAGAGCCCATTTCATCAAGAAGTTCCAAGGCTGTCAGGGTCAGATTCTGCAAGAAATTCCAAGGCCGTTAAGGCCATATTCTGCAAGAAGTTCCATGGCCACCGGGGCGAGATTCTGCAATAAAATTCCAAGGCCTCCAAGGCCATATTCTGCAGGAAGTTCCAAGGCCGCTTGGGCCTCATTGAAGCTCAAACAAGCCTCCAAGACACAATGGAAGCAAATATGGCTGAGTCAAAGTTTAACATTACATTATGTATAAATCAAATAAAACTCACAATCAACTCGATTTGAGACTAATTGGGGGCCGGTCCAATCGGGCACGCTCTACGTCTCAAGTTTAAATTTAAATAATAAATCGATCCAAGACTAATTGGGGGCCGGTCCAATCGGGCACGCTCTACGTCTTTGGAAAAATAATCAAACAATCGAGGCTAATGGGGGCCGGTCCAATCGGGCACGCTCTACGCTTCGGCATAACTTAAAAGAATAAAAAAATAATATTTGGTTAGCATATAAAGGTCAAAAATGACCCCAATGCTATACTTTTTTTCCCATCAAGGGATGATTATATCGATTTATATAATGGCTAAATGTATACATATATGCATGCATGCCAAAATATAAAATCGATATGATAAGTGATTGTATCGATAGGTAGCATCCACAAACCTTAGCCAAAGGTCGGTGTGCTATGTTTAATATCGATGTAATCAATTCCATAATGCCTATCAAAGGCTCAATGGACTCAAATAAAAATTCGATTCAATTCATTGTGATCATAATTTTTATGTCCTTCATATTTGTAATTTGTACAAACTTTTCAATTAATGGGAATTGCATGTTGTATATATCTTTAATGTTGTTGAGAGCTAAAAATAGCTCCATAAATTCAAATGGAATGCAAATAAAAAAATAATTTAAAACATATCAAAATAATAATAAAAAAGAAAGAAAATAAATTAATTAAATAATCTGAAAACACTAAAATTAATCAAAATTGTTAAGCACAATTTTTTATGACTTAAAATTAATTTAAGATAAATTTTAAACTTCAAGAATAAGTTTTTTAACTTATTAAAGAATAAAAAAATCAAATAAATTCTATAAAAAATAATTATAAAATCAATTTGAAAACCATTCAAAATATACTTAACCAAGTAAAAAAATGAGTATACAATCTTAAGTTAATTCTTTAGATAATAAAAAAAAATGATGAAATCTTTTAAGTCAAAAGATCTATTAATCAATCAATAAATTTAATAAAAAATAACACAAAAAAATCAGTTTAAAGAAAAAAATAAACAAACAGTAAATAAACATTGTCATCTCATAAAATAATGTTCAAACTTCTAAATCAAATCTCTTCAACCAATTAAATAACATTTAGAATAAATAAATCTAACAAACTTAAAATCAATCAAACATTCAAAGAATAAAAAATGATAAAGACTGAATCCAAATCAATTTAAATACAAACCCTTAATCAAATTTGAAATAAACACTAAAAGATATTAAGTAACAAATCAATTGAATCAAAGTTTTAAAACCAAACTCAAATCAAATTCAATTTTAAACATAAAAAGTTTGCATTCCATCAAATTTATGGAGTCGTTGCTCCTATTGTGTTCATTTCGATCATGGATGTATGTGATGTAACCTCAAAATCTAACAAAAAGATTTATTCTCTTTGTTTTGGAAATTCATTTTCCTTTTGAATTTGAATTTGATTTGATTAGACCGTAGCATTGACTTTGTAATAAAATAGATGATATTTCATAAAAGTACTAACTAGGGTCAAAATTATGTTGAGGTTGTTAGGTTCTTTGAAAATTTATTTTGACCTCTTCCCGTCGGATGGTGCGAAGATCCGACGTTAATTACATCGAGATAACTCGAATACCCTTGATTAAGCGTCATAGCAATCCATGAAAATAGAAAACATGTATCCACAAAATAAACACGCATTCACACACATATGGACATAGGAGAAAACAATCCCATGAAACTTGATGGAATGCAAGCACTCAATTTTAGTTTGGATTTGATTTGAATTGATTTGAGTTGAATTAAATTTGTTGGTTTGATTTTGATTTTAGTTGAATTTGTTTTGGGTGAATTAAATTGGTTGATTTAAATTTGATTGAATTGAATTTAGTTTTGAGTTGAATTTAATTGGTTGAATTGCTTTATTGGTTTTAAGTTTGGTTCAATTTGAATTTTATTGATTGATTTTAAGTTTGATTTGGGTTAAGGACAGTTTGTTTATGGGTTTAATTTGAGAAATTTTGAGTTATGTTGAATTTGGTTTAATTTGAGTTTGTTTCATTAAATTTCTTAGAATTCAGTTGGATTTTTGTTTGATGTGGGGGATTCAATTTGAATTTGTTTGGAATTTGAATTTGGTTTAAGTTTGAGACAGCTTGTTTATGGATTTAAGTTTGGATTTGGTTTATTTTGAATTCGTTGATTTAAAGTTAATCATTTTGGATGAAGTTGATTTAACCTGGGAAATTTGGTTTGGATTTTGATTTAGCTTCAGTGAGTTGGTTAAAGTTTCATTTGTTAACTTCTGATTTGTTCAGATTACAGATTCGAACCTCAACTTGCTTGTTGGTTTTTGGTTTGATTTGTTTTAAGGTTTATTGGATTTTACAGTTTTGGATTTGCCTGAATTTCAGATTTTTTTGACCTCCACAGATCTCAATCTCCCTGCGAAGTTCAGATTTTTGATCTAGACTTTAGATTTTGCAGATTCTGCATTTCAGATTGCAGGGTTTAATTTTCAGGATTTTTAATTACAGATTTTTTCAGTCCAGATTCCCTGCAGATTTCAGATTCTGCTGCGGATTCTGCACCTTGCATCTTCAAATTTCAGATTTTTAGATGGGTTAAGTTCAGATTTTTAATCTCTGGATTTTAGATGTGATTTTCAGATTTCAGAAAATTTAGTTCTGATTTTCGGTTTGTGATTTTACAGGTTGACAGATTTATGTTTTCAGATTTTTTTTTGTTGTCTTGCCTTCCAAAACTTCGTATGGTGCAGTCCTCTCCTCTTTGTGACATCAATCTATGCACCGAATCATGAAGTTCGCTTGTTCTCTTAAACATGAGACATGATTACAATTTGAATGACCAGAAATCAGGTCCTTTCGAGTCCTTGATGAACATGGAACTTGTCTGATCAATTTGAGATGGAAAAACACATGGTCTTTGATAGACTTGTGGGCATTCCTCTCACTGATTTGAGATTGAGCATGTCCTGGCCTTTGATAGGCTTGTGGGGACTCATCTCACTGTTTTGAAACTGAGCATATCCCGGTCTTTGATAGACTTGTGGAAAATTAACTCATATCTATCTTCATGGCTCCTTCATGAGTTGATGAACTTGTCATTTCGTGAGCGGCATGTACCCGGTCTTTGATAGACTTATGGGCATCTCCCACTGTTTTGAGATTGACTACACCCGGCTTTTGATAAGCTTGTGGGCAATCAACTCACTGATTTGAGATTGAGCGCACCCGGCTTTTGATAAGCTTGTGGGCACTCATCCCATGGTTGGTCATCCTCATTAGCCTATGGTTTGGGCATGTTGACATGTTGATCGTACCTGACCTCTCCATGGCATAATGGGCAAAATAACTCCCTCGTGAGGGATGGTAAGACATTGGGGTCTTTTAAGCCCAGACCTTTGTACTTACCCGCATAAAAAGAGGGTCGGGGAGGTGGGTTTAGAACCGGCCTCCTGGTTTCCCTTTGTTTTGAATTCTTTTAAGTTGAGCCGAGGCCATGAGGTGGGTTTAGAACCGGCCTTATGCTTGCCTCGGTTTGTTTGAATTAGATGAATTTTTATTTAATTTAAATTGATTGTTTATTTTATTTTATTTTTTTGAATTAATCGTAGGTCGGGGAGGTGGGTTTAGAACCGACCTGCGCTGATTGAATTCTTTTAGGTTATCACAGAAGCACGTGAGGTGGGTTTAGAACCGGCCTTATGCTTGCCTCGGTTTGTTTAAATTAAATTGATTTGAAGATTTAATTTTTTGTGTCGGAACACTGTTCATCGGGAGCTGATGGGCTTCATGGGCCCGACCCTGCACTTTTGGCCATGCACGGATCCTCTCCTCCTCTTCTTCTTCTTTTTTTTCCCTCTTTTTTTTAACATCTTTTCCTCTGTGGACCCCACCCTTTAGTTGACCGCGGGTCAACTCCCCCGGTGCGGCCACCTGCGCGACTCCTCTTCTTTTCCTTCTTCTTCTTTTTTTTTTTTAACACCTTTGGAGGTGGGCCCCACCCCTGGTTGACCGGCCGGTCAATGGGGCTTACACGCGCGGCCGCCCGTGCGCCGGCTGCGCGGCTTCTCTCGCGCGGGCCATGCGGGCCCTCCCCGCAGCGCGGTGATGTGTCCTTCGTGGACGTAAGTCGGGGGAAAAATCCCCACCGCTTCTCCTCTCTTCTTTCCGGGCACGGCGACGGCGGACTACTCCGGCTTCTCCTCCCGACGGCGATCGCGGAGGCTTTGGGGGATCGCGACGGCTACAGCGGGCAACTCCGGCCCTCCCGACGGCGATTGCGGTGGCTCCGGGGGGGATTGCGACGGCAGCGCTGCACGAAGGGGGGAGGCTAAGGGCCTTACGTCTGCACCGGGACAGACTCAGGGGCTTGACGGCGGTGTCCGGTGGAGCTGGAACTCTCGCCGGCTGCGCAGGAAGAAGGGGAAGAGGCCGACGACGCGTCCGGAAGAGGTAGCCCTCCACCCGGCCCGCTCAACCTCTTGCGGTCTCTCTCTCCTTCTCTGTTGATTTCACGGCAGTTCCTCTCTTCTTGCACTTCCTCTTCTTCTGCTTTCTCTCTCTATCTCCGCCCGACGATGGCCTCCGAGGGGTTTTATAGGCACTGGACCTTCCCTTTTCCCTTAGGAGTCTTGCCGCACGAGGCTATCCTAGTCCGTGAAGGACTTGGAGGGGATCTACCGTGCGCGGGATTTGCTTTCGTTTCCTTCTCCAACTCTTACCGCGTTGGAAGATTGCGCTCCCCCCTTTCCTCCGTAGAAGACTCCTTTGTAACGGGGCTCTCTGGTCCGTGTGACGGACTCACAAACGGTTTGAGACCGAGGAGATGACTCCCCAGGTTCGTTTAGGCGGTTTCCCCCGCCCGTAGGACTTCTTTCCCGGGTGGGCGGAACGTAGCGCGGGAGATTTCTTCTCCCCGGTGAATTTCTCCCTCTCTCTCTTTTTCCTCTTTTTTTTATCGACCTGCCATAGACATTTTATCTCTCCCAAATCTTCAATATGAACAAAAATGGGTGTCAACAAATGCCCCCCACGGGTGATTTTCCAGAGACGAGAGTCGTCGGAGAATTGCTCGTGCAAGAATTTAGTCGCATCTTCTTCCTTTCTTTAATCACTACTTGTACTGATTGAAAATTGTGGAATTGTCTGTGTATGATTTCCTTTCTGCCACTTGCTTCTTCCTTGTTGGAATTTTTTTGAATTGTTCGTCGCGTATATTTGTGTTATTCCTTTTACATTTGCTTATTGCTTGTTGAAAATTCTTTAATTGCTTGTTGCGAATATATTTTGAACTACTTTCTTTGTTAAATCTTGTATTTGTCGTGATTTAATCAATCGAAATTTGTCGGGCTGTCGTTCTTTCTTGCCTATTTTGCCTTGGTGTCGGGACATATTGCTCTTTTGCATTGTTGTTTTCTTGATTGTGCATCTTTAGGTAGAAGGGCTTATTTTTTTGTTAGCTTTTAGATGTGACGGCCCGAGAGTTTTTTCTTTTGCACCTTTCTTTCGGTGCATTTTACACACCGAGGCTTGCGTACCATTCTGGTGCTTATGAGGGAGCTCGGCTTGTGAGTCGTCCTTTGATACATTTATACAAGACTCCCGGTCGGCGACTGCAGTCCGATCGAACTTCACCTTTCTGTTTCTCTCCTTAACTTTCTTTCTTTTTTTCTTTTCTTTTGTTTTGTTTTGCTTTCTTACTTTTTTTTTTTTTTTTCTTTTTTTTTGTTTTTCTTACGATCATTGCCCTTTTAGGTTTTCACCGGATCGGCTCATACCTTTTTGCCTACATGCCTCGAAGGTTTTCGTAGCGGGGTTACTGATTTTGCCTGGCGCCCTTTGGGTTTTCACTCTATCCGGGCTTTCTTTTGACATTCTTACCCTCGACAATCGAATGAGATTAGATCGGCTAAGTCCGTCGGGCATCTCTATTTTTAGCCCACACTTTTTTTCTTTCTTTCTTTTTTTTGTAGGGAATTAAGGCTTCTCGAGCCGTAGAAGGTATTTTGGGGCGGTGAGGAATTAAGGCTTCCCCTGGGCCATAAAATTTTGGACGGTGAGGAATTAAGGCTTCCCTGGACCATGGGGTTTGGTGGCTTTGTGCGGTGGAACCCGTAGACTTGTGAGTATGAAGAAGTCATACTCGGTCTATAGAGTATGGAGTTTGGGTACGTGGACACTATTTTAGGCTATGAGATGTTCTTTGAGGTGGCGTGATGCCGGCTGCCCGTAGACTTATGAATGCGGAGAAGTTGCATTCGGTCCGTATGCTTATGGTATTGGGGTGGCTTTGTGCTGTAGGAATCCGTGGGACATTTGAGCATGAAGTGATCACACTTGGCCCATAGGGTTTGAGTTTGGGGTGGCTTGATGCCGAAAGAGCCCGTCAGACATGCGAGTATGGAAAGATCATACTCAGTCTCTTGGGTATGAGAATGGTGGCCTATAGGACATATGAGCATAACGAAGTCATACTCGACCCATGGAGTGTAAGTTTGGGATGACTTGATGCCAAGAAACCCATAAGACATGTGAGTATGGCGAGGCCACACTCGTCTTGTTGGGCAAAGTATGATGGCTTCATGCCGAAAAAGATATGGTGGTTTGATACCAAAATGAATTGTTGGACATATGAGAATGAAGGAATCACACTTGGTCCGTATGAGCATCGGGGTATCAATTTTGGGGTGGCTTTGTGCCGTAAGAACTCGCAGACTTGTGAGTATGTAGAGATCACACTCGGTCTATGGAGCATAAAATATTGGGTGGCTTGATGCCAAAATGACCTGTAGGACATGTGAGCGTGAAGAAATCACACTCGGCCTACTAGGTAGAATTTGGTGACTTGATGTCAAAGAGGACCCGTAGGACATATGAGCATGAAGAGGAGATCATACTCGGCCTATCGGGTAGAATTTGGTGACTTGATGTCAAAGAGAACCCGTAGGACATATGAGCATGAAGAAGTCATGCTCGGCCTATTTTTATGAGTTTTGTGGCTTGATGCGGAAACAAATATTGTGGCTTGATGCCATGATGAACCGTAGGACATGTGAGTGTGAAGAAATCATACTCGGCTTTGTTGGGCATGAATTTGTGGCTTGATGCGAAAAGATGATGGCTTGATGCCGAAGGAATATGTTGGCTTGATGCCAAGAGAATATGGTTTGTGGTGGCTTAATGCTGAATGTGGTGTGGTGGCTTGATGCCGAAAAGTGAGATGATGGCTTGATACCAGTTTGGTTATGGTGGCTTAATGCCAGATAATAGGGTGCCGTGGCTTGATGCCCAAGGAGTTAACAGCTTGATGCCGTGACGGGGTATTGTGGCTTTATGTCAAAATGATTTGGTGGCTTGATGCCGAAAAAAGAGGTTGTGGCTTAACGCCAAAATGATTTGGTGGCTTGAAGCCAAAAAGATATGAATATGAGGGTGGCTTGATGCCGAAAGATATAGCTTATTGTCAAAAGTAGTATCATGGCTTGATGCCAAAAGGACATGACGGCTTGATGTCGAATGTAGTCGCTTGGTGCCAAAAGATGTATGATGGTTTAGTGCCAAAAAGAATGTTGTGGCTTGATGCTAAAGAGGAGGTGATGGCTTAATGCCGAATGTGGTGGCTTGATGCCGAAAAGTGACATGATGGTTTAATGCCACTGAATTTAAAGACTTATGAATGCGAAGGAGTCGCATTCAGTCAAAAGATGAAATATGGGATGAAACTGCGCATTTGTAGAGTTGTGGGACATGCGAGTATGAAATGATCATACTCGGCCCGTGAAGTATGAATTTAGGGTAAAACCCAAGCTTAAAGGCTCGAGGCTCGAATGTTGCCGATGGGATTTGGGGACGTGAGAATGGTTCCGTGTCCGGCCTTGGTGGCGTAGGATCCCGAACAACATTTAGACCAAAAGGCCATGGTGGTATGGGATTTATGAAAACCATATAGACCGGGAGGGTCATACTGGTATGAATTTATGAAAGCCATGCGGACATGAGAGTCATAATGGCATGAATGGGTGAAGCCATGTAGACTTAGAAGTCATGATGGCATGAAATTTGACATGTTTAGAGGAGAGGTGAGTCCCCTCTTTCTTGAACTTTGAATTTCCAGAGTTTCCTCTTTTTTTCTTTTTTTTTCTTTTTTTTCTCTTTTTTTTTCAAACTAACTTGACCGTCTTACGAAAGGTTTTCACCCGAAGCTAGTCCCCTTTTTCTTTTGCTGTACGCCCTTTGCGGTGTTTTCGTACGGCGAGGGTGATCCAATTTTGCACGAGGTGCCCTCGTCGGGTCATCGCCTCGGTAGATTTTTTTCTCTCTTTTTTTTGTTTGACGTATTTTTGCCCTTGGTCAATTAATGGTGTAACTAACCAAGTCTGTCGAGGTATTTCATTTTTCTTTCTTTTTCTTTTTTTTTCTTCTTTTTCTTTTTTTTTCGCGAAATTCAAGCTTTCCTCGAGCCGTATGAACTTCGGTCGTACTCTGTTGAGAGTGACACGAGGTGGACACCTCGAAGCTCCCGACCTTGAGTTGCACGAGATTGCATGTCGGCTGATTTAGAGATTTCTTTTCTCCTGAGAGCTGTGTAGTGTCAATTTGAGAATTCATTTCTCTCATTGCTTGAGTTGAGAGTATCTCCTCCATTCAACCTGTTTTCTCCTCTTCTTTTTTTTTTTTTTTTTTTGAACTTCCTTTGGAGTCCGCGCGAGCCGTGTAGGGGCGATCGTGAGGAATATTGGGGGCACTTGGGGATGGGCTTGTGTGTAGACATAGGGCATGTATCGAAGCGTTAGAGTGAGTTGGGATTCGGGCATGTCGGAGGCCGTGGAGGTTTTGTACGTGGGCATGTCGGAGGCCGTGAAAAGGCTGTTCTTTTGTGGTATGTGAGGGCATATAGGAGATTGCTTTGAGGATATTTGAGGGCATGTTGATGACTTGTTTTGTATTTGATACGAGAGGTCCGTGGAGGAGGCATCCTATGGACTCTTCATTCATTTGGCTCGATTTTGTGGCGGATGTTGGATTTCTTCCTTGCCCGGGTTTTATGCTTTGTAGTGGACTAATGGCGGCACTAGCGTCTTGGCAATGTTTGTCGAAAGGCATAATTAGGTCGAGTTGTTGGCCAAGTGGGCGGATTTGAAATGTTGAGTTGAGGTTGGTCCCCGGCTGGTGTAGCCTCGGGGGCCATTGTCGGCCCGGATATGCTAACTTGAAGGGTGGGGGGTTGCTCCCTCATCCTGATAACATGACTGACTTCAATTAGTCCCCTGGCGAGACAATGATTTCTTCCTTGTCCCTCTTGTAGTTAGTCATCTTGGTGATTTTACGGGGCTTTATTGGTAGAGGGTTGGTCCTCTTGCCCCTTTGTTACCTTTTTAGGTGGGGAGTTCCCCCTCACTTGTTTGATATGACGTGGCTTAGGGGCATGCCCAGGCCCGGATGAGTAGCTCCGGAATCAAGAAACTACCCGATTTTTTGATGCGTAATGGGTCGTTAAATTGCCTTCTCTCCCGGCGAGAATCTTATCGGGTGATGTCATATAGGCATCATTCGATGAGGGCACTAGATTTGTTAGAGCCCAATTGACACATGACTCTGGCTATTATCATGTGTTGCATCCATTAAGCCGGATAGAGGATTGATTCCTCGCTGCAAGGTAAAGTGAGCGGAATTTGGACCATTGGTTGGTCATATTAGTTGAGAGAAATGGCAAAAGGCCGATCTCTTTGTAGCATCATACGCCGTTGATCGGCTGGCTTCTTTTAACTGAAGAATGTAGGGTTGATCCCTTGCTTCACCGAAAGCCATGCTTTCGACCATTGATTGGCCAGACTTTGTTAAAATATGGAGGATTGCTTCCTCACTTAGTGGCCAGAGGACCGGTCACTTTGGTTGAATGTATTCCTTTCGTACGCAAAGGATTTCTTCCTTGCTCTTTACCAGTATGACGGGCGTCTGGTTGATCCTTAGGTATGCGGAGTATCTTGGAGGCACATGAGTTAGATGGATGACATTGTGGGTTGACCGACGAAACCAACCGATATCGATGCATGCGGGTGACGGATTGATTCCGAACCCGAGCGTAGAAAAGATGCCGCATCTGGGTCATTTTGCTGTGGTCATAGGATTTCTTCTAGGACCAAGGAGTACTTTGAAGTTGCACCGATAAGCGGGCAGCATTCTTGCAATCTGGTGAGCATAGGATTGATTCCTAGCTTGTTGAGTTGTCTTGGTGGACAGAACCGTGGATCAGTTGTCCAGCCTGAACTGACGAGTCGTGGGTTAATCCCTCACTTGGAAGATAATGTCCAGGGATGAAACCGTTGATCGGTTACCCCTAGTTAAAGTTACGGGCCAAGGGCTGGTCCCTTACCCGAGAAATAGCATGGCTAGCCGTTGATCGGCTGGATTTGTTGATTTTCAGACAAGAGGACTGATCTCTCTCTCCATTAGCAGTTGGGACCATTATTGGTCAGGAATGAATTGACGGGTGAAAGATTTCTTCTTTCCCCGTGCGGCTGCAGCAATGCTGGCAAACGGCTGGGCAGCATCCCTATTCTTTTCATCCAATCAGGCCGGAGTGGCGAAACGATTGGCTAATTGTTGGATGGTGAGCTTCAACTTCATCTGCCTCAGCATAGTAGAAAGAAGCCACATCCGGGCAAGTTTTGATTTGATCATCGGATTTGTTCCAAGACCAAAGGATATTTTGCAGTTGTACCGATAACCGGGCATCGCTTTCAATTGGTGAGCCTAGGATTGATTCCTAGCCCATCAAGCATCATTGGGGGATAGGACCGTTGATCGGTCATCCCTGGTGAACTGACAAGTCGAAGGTTGACCCTTCATTTGAAGATAGCATGTGGGGATGAAACCGTTGATCGGTTACCCCTGTTTGAATTATGGGCCGAGGGTTGCTCCCTCACCCGAACCATAACTTGGTGGGCCGTTGATCGGCCACAATTGTTAATTTTTAGGGAAAGAGCTTGCTCCATTTCTCCAGTAGCAATTGAGACCACTGACTGGCCATGCATAACTTGATGGGCGAAAGATTTCTTCTTTCCCCGGATGGGCCTTGCAGCAGTGTTGGTGGAAGGTTTGGGAGTAGCCTTGTCCTTTTTCTCCAGTAGGGCCGAGTGGCGCCAGCGGTTAGTAATAAGAAATGTTGGAACTTGTACTGGCTCTCCCTTTGAGGTAGAGGATTGCTTCCTCCCTGATCGTTTACTAACATATCGGGCATGTGGTTTATCCTTGGCCACGTCTTGTTGTGGTGCGGTTAGGCGATTGCCACCCTTAGCGAATATAAAACTCGATTTTTTTTTTTGAGTTTGGTGAGCCTTCCCATCAAGTTGGCTGCCAGGCGTGGGCACACGATTTTGCTTTGCCCCAGGAATTTTTACGGACTCGGCGAGAAATGGTTGACCTTTTGACATATATGCGGACAGAGGATTGATTCCTTGTACGAGGGCAAGCATAAATTAACGAGCCGTTGGTGGGCACGACTTGTTGAGGTGTCGAAGTGAGCTTAACCCCTTAGTTGATCGAGAACTTCACGGACCGTTGATCGGCTGCCATCCTTGGAACGAGGAGCGAGAGGGCTGCCCCTAAATCTTGGTGGTAGTGGTTTAAGTTGACTTGTTGTCGAATTAACATGGCGTGTATAAATGAGCATCTTGCCTCTGTTGGATAGATGACATGAAGATACTAACCGACGGATCGAGGAACGGCTGCTTGTATAGTGGGTGGTGGATTGATTCCATACCCAGTAGAGTGTGATGATGCCCTGCGTATGCGAACTTTAATGTGAGCCTCGGATTTATTCTAGCTCGAGTGATACCTCGGAGTTGTGCCCATGGCCCAGAATAGCCGAGTATGAGGGGCAAGTATGGGATTATTTCCCGGCTGGTTGATTAGGCTTGGTTGAGATTGTGAGTTGAGGGATGGTCCCTCACCCTGGCGACAACGTGGTGGGCCGTAAGCTTGGCCCCGAGTTGTCGAATTTTACAGTTAGAGGGCTGATCCCTCGCATAACTTTGATCTTGTTTGTCGGTGGGCGGCCACGATGCATAGTATCTCGATGCGAGCCCGCGGATTGATAGCCCTCGTCATTTCGAAGTAGAAGATTGACTCCACTTACTTGGATTGTGACCGTAAAGACGTCGTGTCATGACATGAGGATTGATTCCCCGTGGAAATGACATTCGTGTGGCATACATGCCGTTGTCGAGGTTCTCCGTTACATGTTGTGGACGAAGGTGGCAATGGCGGCATCGTGGTTGAGGGTTGCTCCCTTGACGACTTTTGGCATGGGCCATTGACCAAGAACCATGGTAATCCCCTGGATTTGAGGGTTAATCCCTCCTTGGAACAACTTTGGCATATGCTGTTGACTGGGCAGCCATGCTCTGATGATTTTTGTTTTCTTGAGCATAGAATTTGTTCCTTACCCAAAGTGGCATTTGTGGCTGAAATGAAGCCACATTTTTTTCTTTGAGTCGAGGGTTAATCCTACCTGGGTTGAAATACCTCGTGATTTGAGCCCAACCGCTAGTGAATTGAGAGATGGCACCTCGATGAAATGCGGGCCACCAATCGATCTCAACATCTTCCACTCGGGTGATGGATTTGTTGCTTACCCAATGTAGTATTTGTTTGGAGCCAAATCGATATTCGGTTGGCCAAAGTGTGTTTCCTTGTCCTTGAATATGCTTAGCCTCTGGTAGGTCAGCCATGGTAGGTTCATGCATTGAGAATTGATTCCTTCTTGATTTGTCATTTGGCATGGTCATTGCTTGACCAGATATGACTTTTGGGTGAAGGATTTGTTCCTTGCCCCCATTTGATTGATGAAGTTCATCCTAATTTAGAGATTTATTCCCTGCCGAATGAAGACATCACCAGCTTGAGTTTGAGAGATTTCTCTACCAATTGGCCAGCAATGGTGATCTCACGAATTGAGAATGTCTTTGGGGTGGCCATTGCTTGACCAGATATGACTTTTTGGGTGAAGGATTCGTTCCTTGCCCCCATTTGGTTGATAGAGTTCTTTTGGACTTTGCTGAGCGACATCTTGCCAGCTGGAGTCCGAGAGCTTTCTTTGCCGATTGGCCAGCAGCCCATTTTCTTTATTTGTGGTCAACCTTTTCTTGTTGTAGTTGCCCCGGTGCTTTGCACTTGTTGGAGATGGAGGAGTTGGACTTTGCCTTGTCATTGTCCTCCCATTACCTTGGTCGGTTATGAAAGACCGACCCTGGTATATAGTTGATGGGTCTTGAGACGGCATGTTTGGTGCCTTTTTGACTTCTTTGAGGGTTAGTGGTGACAAAATCCATAACCATGTGCCCCCGGAGTTGTTTGTTGGAAAGCTTCTTTGGTAAGCTCTTTGGAAAAAGGACCAAGTTGTTTGACCCTTGAAATATTCTCGGTGTTGGATGAACTCCGAGAGTGGCTTCTTGAGATGTTTGCAACATCTGGATGACGTCTTTATGGCGGGATCATTGGACCCCACCGAGTCTCATCCTTTGACATTTTTCGCCTCCTCCTCGCACAAAAAGGAAAGAAGCATGTGTTAGATATATATGAAATTTGGGATGTATGTCTTCTTGAATTGCTATGACGGAGAGATGAAGGGAAGGGGAGCTCCCACTGGGCGTGCCAATTGATGTAACCTCAAAATCTAACAAAATGATTTATTCTCTTTGTTTTGGAAATTCATTTTTCTTTTGAATTTGAATTTGATTTGATTAGACCGACTTTGTAATAAAATAGATGATATTTCATAAAAGTACTAACTAGGGTCAAAATTATGTTGAGGTTGTTAGGTTCTTTGAAAATTTATTTTGACCTCTCCCCGTCGGATGGTGCGAAGATCCGACGTTAATTACATCGAGATAACTCGAATACCCTTGATTAAGCGTCATAGCAATCCATGAAAATAGAAAACATGCATCCACAAAATAAACACGCATTCACACACATGGACATAGGAGAAAACAATCCCATGAAACTTGATGGAATGCAAGCACTCAATTTTAGTTTGGATTTGATTTGAATTGATTTGAGTTGAATTAAATTTGTTGGTTTGATTTTGATTTTAGTTGAATTTGTTTTGGGTGAATTAAATTGGTTGATTTAAATTTGATTGAATTGAATTTAGTTTTTGAGTTGAATTTAATTGGTTGAATTGCTTTATTGGTTTTAAGTTTGGTTCAATTTGAATTTTATTGATTGATTTTAAGTTTGATTTGGGTTAAGGACAGTTTGTTTATGGGTTTAATTTGAGAAATTTTGAGTTATGTTGAATTTGGTTTAATTTGAGTTTGTTTCATTAAATTTGTTAGAATTCAGTTGGATTTTTGTTTGATGTGGGGGATTCAATTTGAATTTGTTTGGAATTTGAATTTTGTTTAAGTTTGAGACAGCTTGTTTAGGGATTTAAGTTTGGATTTGGTTTATTTTGAATTCGTTGATTTAAAGTTAATCATTTTGGATGAAGTTGATTTAACCTGGGAAATTTGGTTTGGATTTTGATTTAGCTTCAGTGAGTTGGTTAAAGTTTCATTTGTTAACTTCTGATTTGTTCAGATTACAGATTCGAACCTCAACTTGCTTGTTGGTTTTAGTTTGATTTGTTTTAAGGTTTATTGGATTTTACAGTTTTGGATTTGCCTGAATTTCAGATTTTTTGACCTCCACAGATCTCAATCTCCCTGCGAAGTTCAGATTTTTGATCTAGACTTCAGATTTTGCAGATTCTGCATTTCAGATTGCAGGGTTTAATTTTCAGGATTTTTAATTACAGATTTTTTCAGTCCAGATTCCCTGCAGATTTCAGATTCTGCTGCGGATTCTGCACTTTGCATCTTGAAATTTCATATTTTTAGATGGGTTAAGTTCAGATTTTTAATCTCTGGATTTTAGATGTGATTTTCAGATTTCAGAAAATTTAGTTCTGATTTTCGGTTTGTGATTTTACAGGTTGACAGATTTATGTTTTCAGATTTTTTTTTTGTTGTCTTGCCTTCCAAAACTTCATGGTGCAGTCCTCTCCTCTTTGTGACATCAATCTATGCACCGAATCATGAAGTTCGCTTGTTCTCTTAAACATGAGACATGATTACAATTTGAATGACCAGAAATCAGGTCCTTTCGAGTCCTTGATGAACATGGAACTTGTCTGATCAATTTGAGATGGAAAAACACCTGGTCTTTGATAGACTCGTGGGCATTCCTCTCACTGATTTGAGATTGAGCATGTCCTGGCATTTGATAGGCTTGTGGGGACTCATCTCACTGTTTTGAAACTGAGCATATCCCGGTCTTTGATAGACTTGCGGAAAATTAACTCATATCTATCTTCATGGCTCCTTCATGAGTTGATGAACTTGTCATTTCGTGGGCGGCATGTACCCGGTCTTTGATAGACTTATGGGCATCCCCCACTGTTTTGAGATTGACTACACCCGGCTTTTGATAAGCTTGTGGGCAATCAACTCAACTGATTTGAGATTGAGCGCGCCGGCTTTTGATAAGCTTGTGGGCACTCGTCACGTGGTTGGTCATCCTCGTTAGCTTTATGGTTTGGGCATGTTGACATGTTGATCGTACCGCGACCTCTCCATGGCATAATGGGCGAAATAACTCCTCGTGAGGGATGGTAAGACATTGGGGTCTTTTAACTAGACCTTTGTATGCCCACCTTAAAAGAGGGTCGGGGAGGTGGGTTTAGAAGCCGGCCTCCTGGTTTCCCTGTTTTGAATTCTTTTAAGTTGAGCCGAGGCCATGAGGTGGGTTTAGAACCGGCCTTATGCTTGCCTCGGTTTGTTTGAATTAGATGAATTTTTATTTAATTTAAATTGATTGTTTATTTTATTTTATTTTTTTGAATTAATCATGGGTCAGGAGGTGAGTTCGAACAGAGCCTGCCACACGATTGAATTCTTTTAGGTTATCACAGAAACCGTGAGGTGGGTTTAGAACCGGCCTTATGCTTACCTCGGTTTTGTTTAAATTAAATTGATTTGAAGATTTAATTTTTTGTGTCGGAATTCTTGTTCGGGGAGCCGATGGGCTTAAATGGGCCCGACCACCGCCGCCATGTGCGGATCCTCTCCTCCTCTTCTTCTTCTTTTTTTTTCCTCTTTTTTTTTAACATCTTTTCCTCTATGGACCCCACCCTTTAGTTGACCGCGGGTCAACTCCCCCGGTGCGGCCACCTGCGCGACTCCTCTTCTTTTCCTTCTTCTTCTTCTTCTTTTTTTTTTAACACCTTTGGAGGTGGGCCCCACCCCTGGTTGACCGGCCGGGCAATGGGGCTTGCACGCGCGCGGCCGCCGTGCGCCGGCTGCGCGGCTTCTCTCGCACGGGCCATGTGGGCCCTCCCCTTGGCACTGTTGATGTGTCCTCCGTGGACATAAGTCGGGGGAAAAATCCCCCTTGCTTCTCCTCTCTTCTTTCCGGGCACGGCGACGGCGGACTACTCCGGCTTCTCCTCCCGACGGCGATCGCGGAGGCTTTGGGGGATCGCGACGGCTACAGCGGGCAACTCCGGCCCTCCCGACGGCGATTGCGGCGGCTCCGGGGGCTTGCGACGGCAGCGCTGCACGAAGGGGGGAGGCTAAGGGCCTTACGTCTGCACCGGGAGAGACTCAGGGGCTCGACGGCGGTGTCCGGTGGAGCTGGAACTCTCGCCGGCTGCGCAGGAAGAAGGGGAAGAGGCCGACGACGCGTCCGGAAGAGGTAGCCCTCCACCCGGCCCGCTCAACCTCTTGCGGTCTCTCTCTTCCTCTCTGTTGATTTCACGACAGTTCCTCTCTTCTTGCACTTCCTCTTCTTCTGCTTTCTCTCTTTATCTCCGCCCGACGACGGCCTCCGAGGGGTTTTATAGGCACTGGACCTTCCCTTTTCCCTTAGGAGACTTGCCGCACGAGGCTATCCTAGTCCGTGAAGGACTTGGAGGGGATCTACCGTGCGCGGGATTTGCTTTCGTTTCCTTCTCCAACTCTTACCGCGTTGGAAGATTGCGCTCCCCCTTTCCTCCGTGAAGACTGCTAACGACGGGGCTCTCCTGGTCCGTGACGGACTCTACAACGGTTTGAGACCGGGAGATGACTCCACTTAGGTTCGTTTAGGCGGTTCCCCCGCCCGTAGGACTTCTTTCCCCGGAGTGAGCGGCAGTAGCGGAGATTTCTTCTCCCCGGTGAATTTCTCCCTCTCTCTCTTTTTCCTCTTTTTTTTATCGACCTGCCATAGACATTTTATCTCTCCCAAATCTTCAATATGAACAAAAATGGGTGTCAACAAATGCCCCCCACGGGTGATTTTCCAGAGACGAGAGTCGTCGGAGAATTGCTCGTGCAAGAATTTAGTCGCATCTTCTTCCTTTCTTTAATCACTACTTGTACTGATTGAAAATTGTGGAATTGTCTGTGTATGATTTCCTTTCTGCCACTTGCTTGCTGCTTGACTGGAATTTTTTTTGAATTGTTCATCCACATATATTTGTGTTATTCCTTTTCTGTCATTTGCTTATTGCTTCATGACTGAAAATTCTTTGAATTGCTTGTTGCAAATATATTTGAACTACTTTCTTTGTTCCATCTTGTATTTGTCATAAATTTAGTCAATCAAAATTTGTCAGGCCTGTCATTCTTTGCACTGCCCTATTTTGCCTTGGTGTCGGGACATATTGCTCTTTTGCATTGTTGTTTTCTTGATTGTGCATCTTTGGGGCTGAGAAGGGCTTGGGCCCTTTTTGTTAGCTTTTAGATGTGACGGCCCACGAGAGTTTTTTTCTTTTGCCTGCTCTTTCAGTGCATTTTACACACCAGGCTTGCATGCCATTCTGGTGCTTATGAGGGAGCTCAACTGTGAGTCATCCTTTGATACATTTATACAAGACTCCCAGTCAGGCGACTCTCGGAGTCTGATCAGAACTTCACCTTCTTTCTGTTTTCTCCTTCTTCTTTCTTTTTTTTTCTTTTCTTTTGTTTTGCTCTTCTTTTTTTTTCTTTTTTTTTCTTTTTTTCTTTTTTTGTTTTTGTTGTTGTTTTTTTTTTGTTTTCTTAGATCCATTGCCCTTTTCGGGTTTTCACCCGGATCGGCCCTCTTCACCTTTTTTGCCTACATGCCTCGAGAGGTTTTCGTATGAGGGTTGCAAATTTTACTGAGCGCCCTTTCAGGTTTTCACTCTATCCAGGCTTTCTTTTGACATTCTTACCCTCAACCAATCAATGAGATTAGATCGGCTAAGTCCGTCGGGCATCTCTATTTTTAGCCCACCTTTTTTCTTTCTTTCTTTTTTTTGTAGGGAATTAAGGCTTCCCTCGAGCCATGAAGGTATTTTGGGGCGGTGAGGAATTAAGGCTTCCCCTGGGCCATAAAATTTTGGACGGTGAGGAATTAAGGCTTCCCCTGGACCATAGGGTTTGGTGGCTTTGTGCCGGTGGAACCCGTAGACTTGTGAGTATGAAGAAGTCATACTCAGTCTATAGAGTATGGAGTTTGGGTACATGAACACTATTTTAGGCTATGAGATGTTCTTTGAGGTGGCATGATGCCGCTTGGCCCGTAGACTTATGAATGCGGAGAAGTTGCATTCGGTCCATATGCTATGGTATTGGGGTGGCTTTGTGCTGTAGGAATCTGTGGGACATTTGAGCATGAAGTGATCACACTTGGCCCATAGGGTTTGAGTTTGGGGTGGCTTGATGCCGAAAGAGCCCGTCAGACATGCGAGTATGGAAAGATCATACTCAGTCTCTTGGGTATGAGAATGGTGGGCTATAGGACTTTTCGAAATAATCAATTTTAAAAATCAAAAAATAAATTTCAAACTTTTTGAAATAATCAATTTTAAAAATCAATTTCTAATTTTTCATGCACAAATTTTCGAAATTCAATTTTCAAAATTCAAATTCAACAAAAAAAACTTTTCAAATCAAATTCATTCATTAAGGAATTTTCGAGGTTTCACATGGTTGCAATCAAATGGTCAAGATGACGTATGTAGAAATCTCTAACAGCTCAAGATTGTTAGAATAGCTATGCTAATTAAAATTAAGAGAGATCCATCTCGCAACTTTATATCATTTGCTTTGCAAAGTGTCATTGAATGGAGGTTTTTGGTTTTGGCTGCAGAGGAAAGTTAAACCCAACGTACATTGGGCTCTTCTAAGTTGAAGATGAATGTACACGAAACCTCATTTTTCATCATATAAAAATATATATTTGAACATTTATTTGATTTCTAGGAAAATGAATTTTTATTATTTTTGGCTAACATATTCTTCTATGAAAACAAATAATTTCTCATAGAATATTAGCTAAAAATACATGGTTTGCATGAAAAAAATACATATATTGAGGTTTAGAGTTCATTAAAAATATCTTTGGACTTCTCTCCATAGGAAGATGTGAATTTTTGATGTTAATTACATCGAGACACTCAAATACCCTTGATTAACCATTGTAACAACTCACATATATGAAAAAATATATTCACAAAGAATGAACATATGTGAGAGGTATAACCTCATAAATTCATGGAATGCAAACTTAGTATGCTAAGTTTGGTTTGAGTTTTATTTATGTTTTAATGATGGTGTATTTTAAGATTCCAACGTCTTAAGGTTATATACCTTAGTGGATTCTTAACATATTTGTCATGGTTTTTTAACTCTTTTTAATTTAAGTTCTTGACATTAAGGCATGTTTTGAATTATTAGAGTTAATTTGGATCTGAGGTCAAAAGGGCATAATTCAGACCAAGTTTTATGTTTGAATTATGTTTGAATTTAAGTTCCAATTCCATTTTTTGTTAACCTAGTCTTGACATTTTAGACTTATCTTTTCGTTATTTAAAGCCTAGATCTAACATAATGAAAATTAGATTTTTATAATATTTGATCAGAGTAAATTCATTATCATTTCATTTATTATGTTCTTAGACTTTTCATTAGGTGCGTTAAACTTAGGATTTATTATGTTTTCATTTAAGTCTTAGCATCATGTGTTTTAGACTCGGGGGTTTTAATGGATCCAAAATCAAGATATTAGGATCTGATCATACGGTATTCTTGGTATGAAAATCTGGTTCTGAGACCCATTATCATGTATTTTTAGATCTGCATTGATTCACATGAATCCTCTAAGCATAAGATCATTCTTGATTCATATCTAACGTCTCTTTGGGTTCAGTCATATTAAGATACATATAATCCATTCCACTAACCATTCTTAACATCTTTGGGCTTGCATGTTCATGTTTAGATCTAAAGAATAGCTTCTTTGTGGGCTTGACCTAATTATGCTTCTTCATATCCTGAACTTGGGAGTTCAACACAATGTTCTTTCAGTGTAGGCTCTTCCTGTTAAATTTGAGATTTATATTCATAATTATAAGTCTTTCAATGATCTTGGACCTGGTATGACCGACTGAGATCAATTTTAAGGACTTTATAATTAAAAATCCAGGTTTGATTATCCTGATCTATTCCCCATTCATCATTATTTGTTCATCTCAACTATCATCAATCATTTATCATGCCAAGAGAAGATTAATATGAGATTCATCTCAACTGATCCGGCTAGAATAATAAAAAAACCGATTTAGCCGATTCCATTTGATTCCCGGGGAATTCCCCCTGGAATCGGGCCTTCTGTAGGGAATCGTATCGAAATCGACTGATCCATTCCCGGAATCGGCCGATTCCGATCCGATCCAGCCAATTCCTCTATCTATGTGTCAATGGCTTACATGTCACCGCTGTTGTATGGAACCGCTGGAGGAGTCGCTGCGAGGATCGAGGGTAGATCATACATGCTGCCATGCTCGATCTTTTTCTTAAATCTTATGAAGATATATATGGGAGAAGGAACTCCATCACCATGCCTGTTAGGACCAACATCATCATCTTCATGTCAATGGCTTACATGACGCCGCTGCTATAAGAAAATGTCGGAGGAGTCGTGAGGAGCAGCTGCTGGAAGGGAGCCTCCACGGGCTCCTTGTTGCGTCAGGCTGAAGAGTGAGAGAAATAGGGGGATAGGAGGAGGAGCCCCCAAGATCGCTGCCGCCTCCTTAGGCCTTTGCCACCATTGCCTTGGACCCTCCACAAGTTGTCGCCAAAAGCCATGGGGAAGAGGGACTCATGAAGGCCCCATTGCGGGGGTTTCTGTAGCTATCGGGGGAGAGAGAAATCGAGGCCAGGTCAACAAAAAAAGAATGAAAATGAAAAAACAAAAGAAAAAGAGCACTGCCTGAGTGGGCCGTCGTGGCCCACGTGGGCCTACAGGTGGGCAGCCGCTCGGCTAGGACACAATCAAAGAGTGGTCCAGTCAGGGGGGGTGAACTTACCCCCTGTTTGAATTTTGGTCAACAGAAGGCCAAATAATTGAGAAAAAAAGAGAAAAGTGAGATAAAAAAGAGGTAACTTCACTTTCAACCCCCCACCACCCCCACTTACATGAAAAAGAGATAGTGGTGATGATTTTTAATGATGAAAATGTTCTCGAAATCCTCTGTAAAAGGCTTCAACATGCTCTACATAGAGAAGTTGACTCATTTGACAAGAAAGAGAGTAGAAGGTGAGTAAAGCTCTAGAAGCTCCAGTTTCTTTTAGGCTCTTCAGCTAACTAAAAGAAGGTAAGAATGGCTCGAAGTTAAAGTTGGCTCTAGTTTTACCCTACCTTTCCATAAAAAGGGGTGTGTTGGCATCAATTTTTTCCCGTTCAGCTCACTTAACTCTGATTTAAGCAATGCCAACGTTCGACCCAAATTCATTAAAACATGGACCAGATAGTATAAACTAACTTTGGAAATGCCTTGGCATGGCTTATAGCCCCGGATAGCCAAGACAACAAGCCTGCTGTGTTGCATAGCCTAAGTCACAAGTTTCGCAACGGTGGCCAAAACATGAAAAACAAACACTGGAAGGCTAAAATGTCTGTTTGGCCCTAGCACTTTGGGACATCAGGATTCTATCAGAAAAAAAGCCAACTTCACCACATTATCCGTTTAAGAAAGAGTTGGTCAATGCTCAAAACGGATCAAAAATCTGATTGTCGATCGGAGAGTTATTCAAAAAAGATCGAATTTGGATGATTAGCTTCCAGATCGGCCCTCACCCTCACTTGTGCGCACACACTTCCCGTAACCAGCCTTGTGTTCACACCTACTTGGTAACTCCCTTTCTGGTAGGACTCCTCTTTGGATAGATTTTTTCTTTGGCACATACTTCTTCCTAGAATAGGGCTCTTAGCCGTATCTCTCATTAGATCTGATCCCTTAGACTCTCCATTGGAAAGGAGACTTGGAAGCCAAAAAAGGGTGGGGGGTGGGTCGGCCAGCTCTTTCTCCTCACCTGCATTGTGCGCACCCTCACCTGGCTGAACATCTCCTCTCTTACCTGATGTGCGACAGCATCTTCTGTTCTATCTCCTGCGCGCAACAGCACCCCAACAGGAAGGAGATCACCCTAGTAGGAAGAAGAAGTGGCAATTTATCCTTCTCCAGCAGCAACTTATCAGGCCCCTGTGCGGCCTCCCATCTTCAACTTCAAGAGGATCACCCTCCTCTTCCAACGACAGCACCATCACCAGCAGTTTCTCCTCCAGTAGCTCCCCTGTGCAGCCAGACCTTCATCCTCCAGCAGCCTTTGCGCCAAAAGAAGGAGAAGGAGAACC
Organism: Cryptocoryne crispatula var. balansae; assembly: GCA_036172225.1. Classification (NCBI taxonomy): domain Eukaryota; kingdom Viridiplantae; phylum Streptophyta; class Magnoliopsida; order Alismatales; family Araceae; genus Cryptocoryne; species Cryptocoryne crispatula. Next base: position 28,277,909 of record CM069927.1, read on the forward strand.
AGGTGCACCTTTCATCTCCAGCAGCAGCCATGCCGAAGACAGCACAAGGAGAAGAAGATGAGCCCGGTTTCTTCTTCCAACAGCATCTCCAACAAAGGAAGAAACAAAACAAGAATAAGAAGGTAGGGAAAACAAGTCCGATGTAGCCTTCTGTTTATCTTCTTCTCTTTTTCTCTCCTCTTCTCCACCCTTCTCTATGACTGAACCTGCCTTTGTGTGCCCCATTTAGGCCATCCCTACTTAGGCCCCCTGTGCGTCCTCCTGTATGTCCTGCAAAAAACCTTCCCTAGTCAGGCCTGAAATGGCACCTAAACCAGGTTCCCTTTCTGGTCCAAATCTGCCCCTTCGGCCTCCCTCAACAGGTCCGAAATGGCAGCCAAGCATCCCTCATTCAGGCCACCTATACAGCCTATGCGCACAACCTTTACACATCTGAGGACTGCCCTTTGGCCACCTATTCCGATCCTCAAGACAGCAGCAGCAGTGGCCGAATTCGACCCCCTTGTTGGTTCCTCAATCAGTCCTAATTCGGTCCCCTATACAGTCCATAAACAACCCTTCTTCTGGTCTACATTCTGCCCTCTGTGCACACCCTTGAACAGCCCCCTGTTCGGCCATTGTTGGACTACCTAATCAGGTCCTTAACCTGCCATCAATCAGCTCTTGTCTGATCCTCTTGTTAGCCATCCAATCAGGCCTGAAATGGCACCCAAATCAGGCCCCTTTGTTGGTCCAAGTCCGTCCTTGTTCGACCCCTCTGCTGGCCACCTGAACAGGTCCCAAACAGTTCGTAAATCAGGTCCCTACACAGTCTGCTATCACCATGTTGGACATTCATACGGCAGCCAATCAGTCCCATTTCTGTCTATACACAGCCCCTTATCCATTGAGAAGGAAGGAGTGATGTCCCGTGCTTTCTTGGAATCTGTACGACGGGTCAAGTCTCCCCCAGACAGGCTCTCAATCCCTCGTTTTAAATGGAGGAGAGGGTGATGATTTGGACATTCTCGGATCTACAAGATGGGTTAAGTTTCTCTTAGGCGGACTCTCAAATCCACCAAAACATCCCCCCTTTGTGTGGCATTGTCCATTTCAACCCAAAAACAGTCCCTTTGAGGCCATAAAATCCTCACCTTTATGCCCTTTGCGCAACATCTATTCAGTCCTTTAAAATCTATCCTAAATCTGCCCTTTGCACAGTCCTCTTACCAGCCCATCCGAATAGTACCTCCATAGGTCCATTATAGCCCCTCTGAGGCTCCATTTGCTCACTGCTACAACAAGGAAGCAACTGCAAAAAGGCATGTTCTGCAGGTTGCAAAAACAGGCTATGCTGCCCTTTAAGTGTTTTGCCCTTTCTACCCTTTGACTTGATGATTGACCCATTGTGCCATTGAAACTTGAAGACTAGCCCATTGTGCCAATGACATGAAGTTGGCCCATTGGGCCTTGAACATTTAAAAATCAACTTTAATCAAATTTGAATGCGAAATGCATAACTAAATAAGAAGATTCACACCACTTTGTGGACTCTCCACAATTGGGCGGCTAATTCGGCTATGCCTTTGGAACATTGACCCAGACGTAGGCGCGGGGCAACTCCTATTGCAAACGAGGATTCCCATGATGTGATGAGTCAAGTACTTGTTGTACTTGATGGGTAAATTCCACACCGATCAGAAAATAAGGTGGCATGCTGTCAAAATTTTCCCGATCTTGTGAGACTTTACATCATGGGAAGGATATGCATACATTCACACATTGGACATTATGGACATGACATATGAACTGTCAAATCATGTGTACACCGACACAAACAAGTGCAATTTAATGATGATTCAAGTGCCAACTCGACTTGGTGTGACCGGGCAATCGATGCTAGCCCGATGGACCAGATGTGATGCGAACCGAATTGAAATGAACAAGAGTTAATCAAACCTGAGGGTTCAATTAAACTAACCTGAAAATATACTCAAAACACGTCAAAAACAGGTCATTGCATCTGAAATTGATCTAAAATCTACCTTAAAACATGAAAACCAAAGTTTGAAAACATTTAAAACATATCGAACGCACTTAAATCGGTATCAAAACTCAAACAACTAAAATAAAAAACAACCAAAATCAAACAAATTCAAATCAAATCAAAACCAAACAATGCAAAATCAAAACCAAACTCAAATATGAAATGTACATTTCAAACTAAACTTAAAATAAAACTCAAAATATGTTTGTATTTCATCGGACCCGAAAGGCTTTAGCATTTTGTGTTTCTTTTATGTTATGGATGTACATGTTTTCAACAAATAGATTGCTTTGGCAGTTAATAAAGAGTATTCGAGTAATTACTCAGTGTAAATAATCGTCAAATATTCACACCATTCGACGGAGAGGGGTCAAAACAAAATTTTCATATAACCTGAATTTTGGTTCTATATTTTTACAATATCATCCGGACTATCTGGTATTTTTTATGGGTTATCACATATTTTGCTAGAAAACTCAGATACAAATATTTCAAACATTTAAAACAAATCTTTTTCCAAAATGAAAAATGTTTTAACGAGATTCCCACAGGGTGGTTTTGCCCTACATTTCTGCAAAAAGGGGGTGTTTTTGTTCTACATTTTTGTGAAAGGGGGACCAAAATAGTTTGTTATTTTGGATGATTTTGCTTTATTTTTCTATAGAAAGAAGACCAAAATAACTTGCTCCCGATTCTAAATTCGGTTTAGCTAAAATCTAAATTCGGTTTAGCTAAAATGTTGCTGAAATTTCATGATTTTGCTCTACCTTTCCATCAAAATGGGATAAAAATAACTTTTTAAAACAACAAACTAGACTTGGTCATGTGGAAGTGTTGCCGCAATTTCCAAAAAAAGAAGAAGATAAAAGTAATTCATAGCGTATGCGTGAATACTCTATGACATTTTATGGTGTAAATCAATTCCAATTTCAAGGAAGAAGGGTTTCGTGTCCCCTCATGTATTGTACTCTCATGTACTATGCACTCAAGTTCAAGGATTACCGTCTTGGATCTCGACTTCATCTCAGAAAGGTGAAAGAGAATAGATCTCATGAGATTCTCGAAAAAATCTCGAGATATTCGATCTCGAATTTCATTTATGTAGGGTATACCTTACTCATGAATTGTCATCTCGTATTTAGATTTTATCTCATGCAGATTGAACAAAAGAGATCAAAAAAATCTTAAGAGACTAGATCTCGGAAGTACCAATCAGTGTGCATGTTTAAGTGTAAAATACCATGTCATCTCTTCAGAAAGGACAAGGGAACTCATATTAAACACCACAATAAACTATGAGAGAATTAAAAGCATAATATAAAGAGGGTGAACTATTGTTAACAAGAGACATGCAAGAGATTTTATGTGTTAGACTAAAGCTTCATCTTGAACAATATGGATAGGTGATTGATAGCATCTTTGGTCAATTGTACATATATAGTCATAAAAATTGTAAGTTATAAAATTTTATTAAACAATAATGTCTAGATGAATATTTAGATAGATTTCATAACAAAATTGAAAACATACGAAGCAACCTTAACAAGTCCATCTAACAAGTTAGTGATAATAATAGGCAGAGGAGATCAAGGTACTAAAAGTACTATATAGATAATCCTGTTTCGGTAATCTCGTTTGTCGGACGTGTGAAGAGAGATTCTCGGGAGATCTCGAGAGATTCTCGGGAGATCGCATTCTATGCTCAAGTTAAAATGAAACATATTCAAGTTCCTTTGACATGTTGTTCTAGAAGGTTCCCATGGACTTGAATAAAATAGTCACATAAATGACTTAAAACTTAAATAAATAAACATAATTAAACTCAAACTAAATTACAACTTAATCATTAATAAAATGTTAAGATAATTAAATCAACTCCTCTCCATAAAATAGTGCACAAAAATTGTTATGTTACAAAATGTGTTTAGTTAAATTTAACTTAACCATGAAATTAAGTGGGTACTGCTACTTAATTAAACATACATAATAAAATCTAAATCAAATAACATCTTAAACAATAATACAATATGAACATAACCAACCTGAAATTATTTCATAAAATAGTACATAAAAAATGACTACCAAAAATTCCTGAACATGTTAAGTTGGATTAAGGTCAAACATAAAATTAAGTGTTTAACATTAATAAGAACAAATCTTGATAAAAAATTCACATAAATTACATCAAAGCTCACAAAAGGGGAATTTATTTTTTACAAAAATGCAAAAAAATACATAAAGCAAAAAATATTTATTAACTTGTAAGAAGTTAACAAAAATTGATAATAAAACATCAAATAATCACAAAAATCTTAATTCAAATTGTCTAATTCAAATTATTGACAAAAGAGACAAAAAAGCAAAAAAAATTGAAATCAAATAAAAAAATCAAACACAACTTCAGAAATCAAACATTCTCTTGACATCTTAGGATTTCGATTAAGATGATCTTCAAACTTGCATAACGATTCAAATCACAAAATTAGATCTATGAACTTACATGAAATTAAACCAAAATGAAATCCAATCTGATAAGGCCATGGGAATATGTCTTGCAGTTTTATGTTTTATGTGAATAAATGACTTTCTGTTAAGCTGTTGCTGCGACAATTACTCAAGATTATTCGAATAGTTGCTTGATGTAATTAACAATAGAATATTGTGAGTCCGGTGGGAAAATGTTAAAATTTATTTTCAAAGAACTTAATTAACCTCATTATATAAAAATGTGATTCAGATCATCTAAGTGATGGGCGATCCCTATGTCAATACTTATAAATTCTGCATAACCGTTAGTGTTGCTATATTTAAATAGCACACATAAAATTATTTAATACTTCTATGTTTGCTATGTATTTTTATGGTCGTCAATGCTAAAAGTCAAAACTAGGGAACTTTTTTTTTCCTATTACATAAGGAGTTTTCTTTAAAAAGAAAAAAATGAGGTTTCAACACCATTGTTTTCTGAGGTGCTAGTTGAGCATCTGCTGTAGTTGAAAAGAGGATACATCTTCTGTCTGTTCTGAGCACCTTCCGGACCTACCAGGTCCCTTTTTTATTTTATCTTGTCTTCCAATTATGTCTAGATTGTGTACAGACATACTCTTCATTGGAGCTGTGAGAAGATTAATTGGACTATCTGGGCATCTGTGGACCGAAAAGGGCCTGAATTCTTTTTTTTGCAACCGATTGACCTCTGTTGTATAGGAACCTGGGAGAGTGGTCCGTTTTCTCTTAATTCTTCCTTCGACAGCAACAGGTAATCTTTATTTTTTTTGTCGTGCTATTTCTGGATATTTTAGGATTTGAATTGTCCAGTTCTAGGTCCCCTGCAAGCTCTCAGCTGAGCAGGATTCAAATGGGCTTTCTATCCCCACCTTCATTCTTAATTACAGAGGTATGCATCCTTTTTATATCTTGTTCACTGAGTGTTCCTTTCTTATCAAGACTCAAACTTCCAATTGGTGATAATCTGAGCATAAATATAAGCCCTTTGACCACTGTTCGGACTCTTTTCTCTTTATTTTCTTGCATTTATATTTTTAATTGATGGTCCTTTAACTATCAATTCGAGCATCCATGATAATTGGGTCTTGATCCTCATAGTTAGTTGTCCCTCCTTTCATATTTATCAATCCTCCACACGTGCCTGAATGGAGACTTGTAGTGCTTCTTGATTATGCAAGATGTTGATGCTAGTCGGCTGTCATTATACCTATTGATTCATAGGACTTTGCTGACTTTGGCTGGTCCCCTTTTGATATCATCCTTTGATAGGATTTAGTAGCTGTCAACTGACCAATTGCAATTTTCATGAATTTGTCTCTCAATCTTTATCTGTCTCAGGCCTGCCAGCACTTGCAGAGATTTGAAACCACCTAATATTTTGTACATCATGCATTGTGCATGGACAATCTTTTGAATTGCCCGCTTCCCCTCGTTGGTTGCCTGCAGAATTTGAGAAACATTATTGCATGTTATCACAGGCTTGATTGTTGATAACCTTGGAGATTGAACTACCGGGTCTGTCCCCTGGACCTTTTTAAACTTGATCTAGGATTCTTTGTACAACAAAGTAAGCATATACTGGTAAAGCATAAGATTAAAGCATGATAGATGGAGATTGTGATGTAGATTAATTACATGGGTCTTATAATTATCTCAGCATACTCAATTTAAATATCTTGGCTCACTTAGCATCATTCATAGTTTGATTGATTATTGTGAGTTGAACTCTGCCTTCTTAAGAGATAATCATCTATTGGTCAAGTATATTGCAAACGTTTAAATATAGAGCCACCAACTTATGAATGACTTGGTTGAGCTGTTGAGATGCCTCTTCAAAATAACAACATTGAATAGAGGTTAGAGTGGTAAGGTCATGTATCCTTCACAAATTGCTACCTATTTAACTTTCATTATTGACATATTTAGAGCATAAATGATAGGTTGTTTATATTAACTAAGAGGTTAACATTTTAATGTGGTCCATTTGGTGCATGAGGAACATCCACATTTGTTAGGAACATTTTTGAGAATCCAAAGCTCATTCTCTCCCTGATTTCTTACGTGAAGGATTGGTTGATGGCATATTTTGGGAACTCTTGTGAGATGGCTAAACACAGGGATGTATTGTCACTTTTTGATCATTTCTTCTTGTAATTTTGTTTCTTTTTACCTACCATCTTGGTAGATAAGCCTTTTATTTTGGTGTTACCCTACTCTATTGTTACTTCCATCCATTAATAGAAATTAGGTCTTTGGACCTTCCTCAAAAAAGAAAAAAACACCGTAAATTTTATATCTTAACTTTTTGCATGACATGATTTTAGCCAAAGAGCATTGTCTTAAGGCTTGATCCTTGGCTTTGCTTTCTTCATGCCTTTAAGCACTTTTCTTCTTCTTTCTTCTTGGACTTGGGATTTGCGCTTGTAGTATCTCTCTCCTCCTTGTTTAGGCTTCTTATTGGTTGAAATGAGCCCCTTAAGGGGATATGGGGTATTTATAGAGTTGGATGGATTGAAATATTAGTGGGGGTCCAACCCTACCAATGGTCTGCTTCTATTCTTTAGAAGAGCTCTCCATCTGACTAGAAAAATGCATCCTTTCTCATTTGGCGTTTGTGAGAGATTAGTCATGGGCACCTCAATGGAACTATCTTAGACGGTGTGTTATCATGAAACTTATTAACCATTAATCCATGAAACCAAACTTGGAACATAATTTTTTTTGTAGCAATCGTTTTCTAGCTAAAAACAAATATAAGTTACTTGAAAACAATCATGCAAATCAAAACATCCCTAAAGCATAGTAATACTATACATATTTGTAGTTACAGCACTCATGACTCTCAGAAGATGGTTGGATCATCTAGATTTTGTCCTGACTCCTGACAACTAGATAATCAAATAAGCTTCTAGGTGTACGTTCTCCAAGTTGAGCACCTCATTGCATCAAATATCTTCAATTTGTTTTCCAATCAGAAAGCACCACATCAGTGTCACTCTTTCAGAGGCTTCACTTTTTGCTCTGGGAACCTAGAAAAGAGGTGGTTTTGTCTCATATCTAGGGTATGTCCTCCTAGCCGACTGACTTGTACTTAACCTCAGTTGTGTCATATCTGTTAGTTTAGGAGTCTCTCACTTAAATTTTTTTTATGTCGTATATTGTTAATGTCAAAACAAACTCACCAAATGATTAGTGCTATTATTGTGGCTGATTAATTTTGTGGTTTCTAATATTATGTCTTTTCTTTTTACAGGTTCAATATTATGATCGGCTTTCTCCTCTTATTCCTTTAAAAATGCCTCTTGGATCTTTCACCAACATCCAAACTGGAGATTGCATTGTGACCTTCTCCCGCCCAGAAATATACAAGTTGAAGGTCAGCAATTGAATTCTCATTTAGCAAGTGTTCTTTTTGTGAGTTAGTTTTGAAATGTTCATGAATTTCCAAAGCATGGTTCATGATTTTTCTGGGATACAAACAACCCACCCATACCATTTCACTGTTGCCTTCCTCACCTTGGAACATGCTTTCATCAGCGCCGTCCTTATCTTGAAATTTAGTTTCTCTGAGAAGTGTCCATTTTGGGCAACAGTATTCCATTTCTTGATTCTTCTCTCTCATTTCCTGGTTACCGGTTGACTTTATACTGATGAAGAAAGGAATTTAGAAATCTACGTTCTTTCCTACTGCTGCCATCATAATAAATAAATGCTCAGTTTTTTATTCATTGAATATCATTGGGTATAGAGAGTAAATGCCTGATAAATTCATAGAATATTGGTTTGGCAGAGACTAATTTATGTAATGATCTGCTAATAATGAGGAATGGAGACCATTGGTTAACGCTGCTCTGCTGCTTTTGGTAGAATTGCCATGGAAGAGATTAGGATGTTGTCCAAATGTTTTTTTTTTTGAATTTGAGATTTCTGATGCCATTGGATAATTGATCCATCAAGGCCCCAATTCCTGGTGTTTTTTTAAGTTATTGTGAAACCTCAAGGAAATAAATATAAAAATATGGATAAGTGTGGAATGGCATAATTTTAAAATTCATTTTGACTTCCTTTTATTTGGGAAATGAATCCTCATTATCTTATCTTTGGCTACTATGAAAGTATATGATATTTCATAGAAAATATTAGTCAAAATATGTGGTATGCATATATATATGTATATCGAGGTTAGGGTTCATGAAGTTTGTCTTTGAACCTCTCTCCATCGGAAGTTGCGAATTTTCGATGTTAATTACATCGAGACTCTCGAACACCCTTGATTAACTGTCGTAGCAACTCGTATACAAAGAAGACATTCATCTACAAAATGTCAACATATGGGAGTTATAACCCATAAAATAAATGGAATGCAAACTTGATATTTAAGTTTGATGTATGAAATATGGGTAAGGATCAACATACTTTGCATGAGATTAGCTATTTCAACATATGTTGGATTATTAGAGCTAATCTAGATCTGAGCATATCCAGCTCAAATTTTATATTGACTTCATATAAGTAGACATATATCGAACACAATGAAATCTGACCACGCAGACCAATTTAAGTCTATTATCTTAGACTTAGTGATGAAAACAGAATTTTATTTAAGTCTTTATGCCTTGACTTAGCAAGATACAACCTTACTCATAAATTTCGGAGACTCCAAGAATGACATATACTTGGATTTGGGAAGAGACCATGGTCTTCTCCTATGTTTGTCTAGCCATGGGGCTCTTGGGGCTATCCTAGGCTTAGGTAGCTAGACATCCTCAAATTTCAAGTCTTAAAATCTTGGACTTGGTGAAATGGCATATGCGCCCTCTTATTATCAAGCTCTGAGTCCTTTTATTATTGAAAGGCTCTTTCTTATGATTATGTCAAAGTATGACCTAAGATACCCATTGCCATGACTGAGATCTGAGACTTGATTCCTGCTAAAGCCCTCACACCTCATATTCTGCACAGTTAGGTCCGGACCTACCATGTCAAAGAGAAAATCAACCTATGGACTAAATTGTTACATGGCTCTCACTGCTGGGATTCTCATGGGACCGGTCCCAAAACTTGGGATGTTATGAGGCTGGACTATCTAAACTCTTAAGTGAAGAGGTTTCTAGGCCGATCATAGGCATGCCTAGTTTTTATAGGGTGTTTAAGAAATGATAACCAGACCATACCCTATTGCAAATGGCACATATGATACTCTGAAACCAGGTAACTGGATCTCGGAATCTCAGGCTTGGTCGGATTTACTTAAATCTGATTTCCTTTTATGCTATTGGATCACCATTCAGAATTTAAGTTTTGGGTTTAGATTCATAACTCATTTCCCCCTTAGACTTAGCACCCGGACTTTATCAGAATTTTGTTTAATTTAGGCCCTGCTTATTCATGAGCTCTAGACCTTGACTATTATCCTGAATAGACAAGGATGAGGATCCTGTTTGACTCAGGATTATGTTCCTCCTATCGGAACAGATCTGAACATTTATAAATATGTTCCTAGATCCCTTTCCCCTAAGCTTAGGATCCATCAAGATCAAAGTACTTAGGACCTTATTGTGCTTTCCTGCCTCTCTAACATTCAAGATTTGGTTTAGGCCCGGCCTCACCCATATATGGGTCCGGAGTCTCTCCTCTTATCTTTATGGATAAGGATCTCTTAAGATCCATGCAATCATATGATTGATGTGAATATCAATCTAAGCCTAGCTATCTAGCCTCTGAGTATTGCTGGAATCTAAGCCTATGATTGACCATGAACTTGATCCTAAAGTGATCAGCATTTTACACCGAACCAAGTATAAAGATCTGATTGGGTAAAGCCTGAAATGCCACGCAAAATGAGGCTTGTATAAGCCTGAAATATGTATCACCTGAATCACCCATATTGGAACCTGCCTTAGGTGCTAGATGAAGCCCGAAATGTATGAAAAAAAAACTGGCTTATATGAGCCTGAAATACATGTTACTTACGCATCCTGAGAGACCCTTGTTCATGCCAAGGGGTATTTACGTTGACCTCCTGCACAAGTTCCTGCCATGGTCCGGTTATACCCAGCTCTATGTCCTACTACATTCTTTTTATCTGCTCCTTGGACTAGCTGAAACCAGGGTTGGGATGAAGGAAATCTTGAGGCCCCTTACTGACAGTTGGCCATGGGCATAGATATATGGGAGCCGATGGTAGGCTCGAAGTCAAGAGATTATGATAAGTGTTCTATAGCCAAGGGGATCATACTAAATGGATTACCAAGGCTGTGATACCAGAAAATCATTTTTGTAAATCCAAGGTCAACATTGGAACCCCCTGAGAATACAAATCTCCGATGGGGGGGGTCTCTAAGTTTGGAATCCTGTACTTAACCATGCCTTAGGCTCTGTCCGCTGATGGAGGTTATATCTACCCTTTACGGAGCCTGAAATATGCCCATATTCAGACCTTTATAGTCCATGGAGTATTTATTTTAGCCTCCTGTAGGTCCCCAATGGTCTGATTTCATTCAGACCTAAGGACAACCAAAATTTCATCCTTATCTGCCTCTCAGGCAGGTTGCTCCTAGGACCGATATTCATGGAGCTATGTCTATGTTTTGCATAGCATGAATTTTTAAATATCAGAATCTTTGGAATAATTGAAATTCCAGGGCCTGATAAACCTCTATATGATATGATTGGGACCTCCTGATACACTGATTTCTAAGTATTAGAAATCTCTGCCAGGACCTCAGGGCCTAAAATGCCTAGGGTAAAATCCTATGGAGTTCTCTTCATACTCTGGTCGAGACTACAAAAACATGAACTTCTGGATATGAAATCCCACAATATTTATGCCAATACTGATTTTGATCTCTCATCAAATTTGAGAGCAACTTCTTAAAAGTTTTTAAGTCCTTGGAACCAGGTTTAGGATACGCCTGAAGCTCAATGGGTAATGTTCATTTCATCAAGCTGTATACACTTCTCACTTCCTCATGTTCGGAATTGGCTTCCTCAATTGGCCTCTGCATTATACATGGTCCTCTCGGATCGTACATGATGATCCTTGATCACGAATATATATATAAGTATCATCATATATGCTTCTATTCATGCCACATAGTATCCCTATATGGTGGGATATAGACATAACCACAGTCCCCTCATATTGAGGCTATGTTATCCCTCTAGAGAGTACATCTGAAGATGAATCACTTATGTCATAGGGGTCTGCCCCGCAATTGGTCTTCTTCATTATAAGATGTACCAAAAGGACTACATATATAATTACAGTCCTGTCCGGGGCAAGCGTACTGAACTAGGCCCAATATCAGGTCTCAATCATGTCATGCATGAGCATGAATCAATTCCTTGGCATCCTTGACCTTCTGATTTTATGATCAGAGGGTAATTCATCATAACTTGTGCATTTCTTTGGTCGGATAACATGACCTCTTCAAGGCCTGTTTGGCCATCTTCTTCCCATGTGTTTTGCTTTATCTAAGGCTACCCGGGGGATCTTTGGTCCATCATGTGGGTTCCAAAGAGGCCGGGTATAACCTTTCTTCATCTTGGGACTATCAATTCCCCTTCAACTTCTGCTGTACTGACCAGATTCTGAAGTTCCATCTTCCAGAATTCCAAGGCCGAGGAAGGCTTTAGAGAGGGGGTCAAGGAGAGGGTCAAAACCGTCCATGTATATGTCAAAACAGGCTTCATATATGGTATTATAGAACTATACCCCCCGGGGGGCGAGGACAAAGGTTCAGATATGGTTTATATCATATCTGAAATGAGGCCTGTATCATGAAATTGATGACTAAATGAAGTGACCCAAAGGGCCTACCCCTGGACTGATTTCATTGAAGCCCGAGGAATGAGGGATTTCTATAAACTTAACCTCTTGATATAGGCTATTGAAATGCATGGGAATATGATGATGGATTCTAGGCCAAATGAACCTGAGGGATTCTAATAACCTGTCTACAAATCTTTGGCCTAGCAAGGTGGTATGTGCCAATATTAGGGAAGATCTGTGGATATTGAGCAGTCAAAAGACATATTTTTTGGAGGGGGACGGATGAGGTGATAGCATTTGGTCAATTGATGGTCATGGGGGTTTGGAGGAGGGACGGATGATGGACACAATATCTCACCTTGTAGTCTTCAAATTCTGCCCCTTGATCCTTTGATGCTCCGATGACCACTTGCTACTGAGCTCACCTTGACAACAATCTCCTTCTTTCCCTCTGCAGAAATGGCTCCGGCAGAATCTTCTTCCCTTGCTTCCTGCCCCCCTCCTTTTCATAGGCCGCGGGCTGGCTTTTATAGGACATGAAATCCCTCCCTTGCTCCGGTAGTGGGGTAGAGTTGTGTGTGCATGATTGGAAGTGGGGAGAGTGGGAGATCATGGGGGGACAGGTGGCAGTCCCCATCTCCTATATTCCCTCTTGCGAGGGAGCATTCAATGAGACATATCCCATTGACTCCCGGCCCTCCATTTGATGGGCATCCTTGATCGACCGGTGCTCTATTTGATCATGGCCCTTCATCCCCTAATTGGACATTAATCCCATTAAGGATCCGGTTGAACCATCATGCTGTACCGCTGACTATCCAAGAGAATTATGATCCATTTGACTTGTTCAACACTTGATCCCGGCCCTTGAGCATGTACCTCTCCATTTAATCCAAGCCCTTGATCCCTTATTGGATATTAATCCTATTAAGGGTCCGGGAAGGCCTTGACACCCGATAAATTAGCCTTGCTTATGATCTGGCCATCGGATATCCTATTATAGTGGATCTATTGGATATTATCCCATTAAGGATCCGGTAGACCCATTTGTGCTATGCGCTGAGGATCCATAAGGATCATGGTCTATTTGAATTATACACTGGCCAATCTTGGCCATTGGATGACCTCGGCCTCCTGATTAGATCTCATTTGAATCCCATGAGCTGTTTCCGCCCGCGGATCCTCCTCCTTGAAGGCTTCTGTTTAGTCTCCTAGCTGGAGACTAACTCTTCCCCCCGCGAGCCATCTTATAGCTGGCCCTTCCTCCTCATCCAGCCGCATCTTCTCTTCTTGACAGGTGCTGCTGCAGCTTGTCCTTGCCAAAGGGAGCCGTGGGATCTGCTGTTTGAAGACCTTAGGTGCTTCCTTCTTCTACTTGGGGTCATGCCGAGGAGGTGAACATCCTCCTAGTTATATCCGGGTGAGTAGAGTATATGCATTTATCTCTTCAACACCATATATAGTTATTTTTCTTCTTTTCTCCCCACCGGTGCATCATGTATGCTAGCTTCTTCTTCTATTTACTGTCGGCAGCACCCCAATTGGTCCATACCATGCTTGCATTTTGCATATAGATGAGTGGCCGGCTATGTTGGGATGTCCCTATATGTCCATCTCCCTGATTTATATGCAAGGTCCGGCTCTTTCATGTATCATTCTTAGTCGGGGCCTTCATCAATTTTCCCTCTTGGGTGGGCATAATGGCTGCACCTATGTCCAGTGCTCATCCCCACCTGGCTATCATCAACCGCATATGCTCATAATTTGTTTTGTACCATGGGTATGCCAATAGATCTAGCTCCCTTCTTCATCCTTCTGTCGACAGCATACTGATTGTCCCATACATGTGTGGCCGGTTGTATTGGGAGGTCCTGGCTCTCAATCTCTTATCTGTTTGTATTAATCTGAATATATATGTGAAGACCCGGCTTCCTTATGTGTTGATTGGGTCTTCCTCCAATTCTCGTGCCTAATGGCTGCCCTCTACACATGTCTAGCTTTAGACAATCTATCGACAACATGTTATTTAAGTGATCATAACCGGACCTATTAAACAGGAGTCAATTTGGCTTCTGTTTATTATTTCCGGCCCTCCCTCTTCCAAATGTCCATTGGCAGTATGCCTCTGATCTTATGCTATGCCTTAAATATATATGAAGCCGTATGTAATGAGGTATCCTCATTGGAACAGCACATTCACTTCCCTTTTTTTTCTTTTGATCTATATGCAAGGTCCTAGCCTCTTCATGGGCTACATTGACCGGGCCTTTTACTGCTTGGACAGGAGTCTATGAGCTCCCGGATGTCTAAACCCCTCTGAATTTATATTAAGAATTCAAGGGGGCAGGACATGTTTCATTCTCGGCCTTCTTGTCTTCCTCTCTTTTGTACCGGGGGGGAGGCAGCTGCTGGTCTCACTTTGGCCAGGATAGGCCTTAAGTTCCCCTTGTATATTCACACCTAATTATACATATCCGGCCTTAGATACATGAACTGGACCCCCTCTTTAATTCATATACCGATGGTCTGCTATAGGGAATTGAGTATTTTATTCCCTATTGCTTCACTTCACTTTCTTCCATCCTCTTATCTCATGGTGTCTAGGTGCTTGTAATTGGTGTTAGTCGTGGGCCTCCTTTGTGCTCCTTATCCTCTGCCCTTGCCTTGGGCCTATGTGTGCCAAATCTGACCGGGCATGTAGTCTTATTCTCCTCATAATTTTCTATTTTCTAGATTCCTCCCAATTCCTTCGGCATTGCCCCATCTTATCTTGATTTCTTTGAATAGCCGGCCAATGCCTATGTGTGGCATTTATTTTATTTCCTCCATAAACCCTTTCTTGGTCGGTGGAGGTAAAACTTGATCTTGGATATATGTGCTGTATCAGCTGATCTTCTATGCATCTATATGCTGCCACCGATTAGGGACTTGATGTCCTTAATCATATATGTTTGAGCCCATCCTTCACTGGTCTCCTTTACTCATTTCGTTTCATATAATGGTGTTGGGGGTGAAGGGAATTAAGCATTTCTAACTCCCCTTTTTCATATGTCTATGTTTCATATAAAAAAAAAATTCAAAGTGCCAACAGTTATCTATCAAATTTTTTTTGAAATGTCAAGAAGGAAGCTTTTTTTGGGCAATGGTCAAATAATTTGATGCATATCCAGAAAATATCAAATTTATGAGTGATACTTAATATTGTTTCGATTGCTAAAAGGATGCCTCAGATATCAAAGATTGCGGCCTTATTAATCTGTTCGATTGTAAATACATCTTTACAAGACCTTCAGCTAATAGATTGAAGAGGACAAGTGGATACCTCGTAACCAATCAACTTTCACAAAGGCCAGGTTGTTGTGGGTTAATTACATGGCAACTTTTGAGTGCATCCATGACCTGATCATAAGAAGGATCAGATCGTTGTCAATATTGATTTTGAAAAGGTGCGTGGTAGCATCAGTTTGCAACGTAGCTTCAAGGTTCTTAACATCATGGGTTTGCCGCACCTGAAATTTTAACAATGCTGTAAAAAAACAAGAAAAGAATGTTCCAGACACCTTCCCTTTAGCTACTGATTGGGGGGAGGGTCATAGTTGTCAAGGTGCCCAAGGCACTCAAGTCAACAAGGCGACCACTTAGGCGTGGCACAGTAATATTCGAAATATAGAAATACATATATAATAGATCTTAATACTTTAAATATTTTATGTATACATATAATCATATATACTCATCAAAAAAATAGAAACATATATACAATTATTTTTTTCATTTTATAAGTGAATATGTGTTTATGTATGTATACATGTAAATGTGATTTTATTTATGTAATTATGTATGTGTTGGTATATAATTTTTAGGAATGTGCTAATCTTGATAATCTACGAGGTAGAGAAAAGAAGGTTAAGATAGAACTTAATAAATTCCAAGTATATAATATTTATTTACAAATACAAGTCTTAAATATATGTAATAATATAAGTGAGCGGAATATGTTAATATATTTACATTATCATTAGATGGACGTCTACGGATCGTGGATCAACCTACGCGATCTGGTTGTGGGGTCAAGAGGGCAGACCTCTTGTGGGTGGCAGGTGTTTTTTTTCCGGATGGGGGGTTTAGTCATGAAGAAGACTAGGAGTGCTTAGTCCACGTGCCTTGGTCGCCTTTGGCACCTAGGCGGGTGCCCTAGGAACCTTTTGGGCACCTGATAAGACACTGTGAAAAGTGCCTAGGCACCTACATTGACAACTATGCCGGGGCCTATGAAAAGGAGTATAACCACTTGCCAAATGTCTCTCTCTCTCTCTCTATTATCCTTTTGAATGGCTTGAGACCTGTAGAAAGGGGATAAACCCTGCCGGTTAATGAAAAGAATGAGCTAAACCCTTACTAGGTTCATGTAAAAAGCAAATGCCTAGAATGACCTTAGGTGTCATCAAAAGGGGATACAACCTACTGGTCAATGAAAGAAGGAATAAACTTTACTAGGTTCTTATAAATAAAAAAAAACCTCTAGAACGGCCTTAGGTGTCTATTGTAACCTTGTTTTTTCATCTTGCTCTTTTGAAGGAGATATGTATGTATATATATATCTTACCATTGATGACTATGAAAATACGTGGTATTCATAGAAGTATTAGCTAATTTTACGTGTGTGGTGTTCATATATAGGAATGCTGACGGTTCCACAAATTTTCAAAATGTTGTCATGGGGATCGCCCATCACTTAGATGATTTGAATCACATTTCTTTATGTTGAGATTATTTGAGTTCATTGAAAATAAAATTTTACCTCTTCCCACCGGACTTGCGATATTCTGGTGTTAAATACATCGAGCAGTTACTCGAACACTCTTGATTAACCGTCATAAAAACTCATTGATTGGAAGTCATTTATTCACTTAAAATACAAGACTGGAAGATATATCCCATGGCCTTATAAGATTGGATTTTTTGATTTTGGTTTAATTTGTTTTAAGGTCATGAATTTGATTTGTGGTTCGATTTGTTTTGAGTTTGGAGATCATCTTAATTGAATTATTAAGATGTTTTGAGCTTGTTGCTTTGTGGCGTTTTGTTTGATTTGTTCATTTGATTTGATTTTTTTATTTGTTTGATAATTTGTTTTCAATTTTTGTTAACTTTTTATAAGTTATTATATTTTTATTTGTGTATTTTATGGGAATTATCTTTCATTTGGCATTTTGTTATGATTTAAGTGAATTTTGTTATTAACTTTGTCCACTTAATTTTATGATTTAGTTTGATTTGACTTAATATGTTTTGTAGTCTTTGGTAGAGATTTTTTATGCATTATTTCATTAAATAAGTTTGGTTTGATTATGTTAACATTTTGTTAATGTGTAAGTTATTATTTGATTTGAATTTTTATTATGCATACTTAATTAATTAAGCAGTATTACCCACTTCATTTTATGATTAAGTTGAACTTAACTAGTTTTGTAACCATTGGTAGTCATTTTTTATGTATTATTTTGTGAAGTAAAGTTGGTTTAGTTGTATTAATATTTTATTTATGATTAATTTATTATTTGATTTAGTTTAATTAAATTTATTTATTTATTTAAATTTTATGTCATTTATGTGATTTATTTACTTTTATCCATCTCTTTAAAATTTATAGGGATTTACTGTCACTTTGAAGTGACACATTGTATCAAGTAAACTTGAAATTTATTTCATTTCAACTTTGAGTACATGGAAGTATAATAAATGAAAGGACGTGCAAACTTCGTTCCTCAAAGTTGGAATTAGTTTCTATCATGGAGTGTCATAGAGTTTTTATGTATATTTATTATGTACTACTATTTTCTTAAAATGTCTGCAGCATTTCAGTTGGACTAAGTTGGATACTTGGATTTACTTTATAACTTATAAGCTAAAAATAGTTTTGTTTGCATTTGATATGCAACTATATTGATCCATTAAATTTCGACAGTATTTCAGTTGAACCGAGTTGGATTTGCTTTATGTATAAAAAATAGCTTTGTTTGCATGTAAATGCAGTATTTTGGTTTCATTTAATTTCAGCAGCATCTCAGTATTTTGGACCGTGCTGGATTTGCTATATGATTTATGAAATAACATAATTTGCTTTTTGAAATGCAAGCTATTCTGTTTCTTTGTTGAGAAAAGGTAGATTAAAAAATTTGTTGATTTGAGCAGCATTTTGGCTGAATCGAAAGAGTGACTATGATTTCTGAAATAGCATAATTTTATTTAAAATGCAAGCTATTCAATTTTTTCGGAGAAAGTAGGATTAAAAATAGGGGCCAACTTCACCACCAAGCTATTCCTAAAAATCCTACATTTTTTTAGTAGCTAAAGAGCCTTAAATGAACTGGAGATTGCAAAACTTATCTCTCCTACTTTAACTCTCCGTCTCAAAGGAGTCAACGCTCCTATGTACATCATGTTGAAGCTTTTTATAGAGGATTTTGAGGATATTTTTATTTCAAAATATGACCTCACTCACCCCATTATCAAGTTAGTGGAGGGTTATGTGTAAGGCTGTTCACTGTTTGGTTCAACCAGAAAAACCAAACCAAACCAAGAGTTTGGTTCGGTTCGGTTTGATTTGAACTACCAATCGGTTTGGTTTAATTTTTAGAGCCCTTCAAACAAAACCAAATTGCTAAACCGAATAACCCGAATCAGATTAAACATTTTATTCTAAGTTATATATAATACAATATTTATGTGTTTTTTCTTATAAAAATAAACTTTTTAAAGAGTTTTTAAGATAAATTAATGAAATGTATAAAAAAATACATTAAATTTTAATAGAATATGATTTAAAATAAATAAAATAAAATTATATATTGACATATTTACTCTACCTTAATAAAATATGGTTTGAACCGGACCAAACCAAACCAAAGCAGACCATGAACACCCCTAGTTATGTGCGTAGGAGGTAAGGTTATCCTTTTTTATGCTTTTCCTGCCTTAGTTTGACCAGCAATCAAAGGGGGGGTGAGATTACCGGGGTGACCGGAATTGGTATGTCATGATTGATTGTATTTTTTCTTTGTTTTGGTTTTGACCATGACTGAGACCCTTCCTCTGCCTCTCTCTCCTCAATTGTAGTGCACATGCACTTAGGAGATGGATGCACAGGTGGGCTTCGCAGTGAGGGTTCCTACCAAAAGTGCTCTTCACAATGGTGGCAGATCCTAACAACAATGCTAGCTGTAGGAGGCGGTGGTAGTGGTGCCTCCCTTTTCTTTTGTTGATGGTTGCACACACAGAGCCTTGTGTGGGGGTTTCCTGGTGGCACTTCCTTCTTATAGCATACCTCCTCTCAATGACCACTCCTCGTGGCGATGGCGGTAGCAAAGGGCCATCCTCCCCCTTTCTTCTCCCTCTTTGGCAGACAACAAGAATCCCGAGGGTCCCACCTCTCTTCGATGGCTACACGCTAATAGGAGCTTGACGGGGGCTTATCTCCTCCTGACGGTAGCGGTGGGCAATGGCAGTGGCATCTTGCTGCAGAGGTTGAAGCGGTAACGACCTCCTCTTCTTTTCTTCTCCTCAACGGTCAGGGCAGGAGGATCTTTTGTGGACTTTTTTCTCCTCCGACGGTGCTCTTCTTCTCCTTAATAGCCTTTGTGTGAGAGTTTTGCCCGTTAGGGCCTTAGCCGTAGTAGAGGAGATTCGCCAGCCAGGGCTTCCAATGATGGCAAGAATGTCCTGCAGGGCTTTGATTGCGGTGGCTCTTCCGACAATTGATCCCGATGGAGGAGTGGGCTTGCAACGATGATGACGACAGCTCTCCTCAATGGCAAAGCTGATAATGTCAATTGTGGCCTTCCCTTTCCGACATCTTCTCCTCAGGGTTGCGAACATGTTGGCAATAATGATGGAGATTTTTTTAACTACTCTTTCTCCCTCGTTGTTCTCATTATAAACATTTGTATTTATGTTGAAAGAAATAAATTGGTTCCATAGTGTCATCAAAGGGGATATTCCCTACCTCGACTAATGGCCATAAAGGGAGTTAAACCCTTTACTAAATCTCTTACCTCTGTTGGTAGATGATGGAACAAGTAAAGATTGTCGGATCAAAAACGAGGTAGGATCGCTTAGTGCCGATTGGATTGGATTAGACTGATCCAAACTAAATTGGATCGGATCGGACCTATCCAGACTAATTCTCTAGGAGGAATCCTGATATAGAATCGATCTAGATTGATTTTTTTATTTTTTTCTTATTAAAAAATTCAAAAAAATCATGATAAATTTTAAAAATGTGAGAGCACATAAAAAATAAAAAAATAGCATCTAATGCACATTAATGCGGCTATTACTTTCTATGAGACATATCAAGATAAATGAATATAACATAATACAAATATTCATTTCAATAAAGAAAGAAAATTGTACAATTCATATGAAAAAAACATAATATATTTCCATCACCACTATTTACAAAATTGGCCCTCATAATTTTTTATTCTTTTGAGTTTCTTGAATGCTCCATTGAAATTGATTAGTCATGATTGACTTATATCCATATGAAAATAATGATCCGCCATCTAACTAAAAATTTACACACTTAAAGATGCTAGAGTTGAAGGTGAGGATGGATAACATGGCAAGTGAGTTCTGGATAATTTGTTGTCACATTCTCATTAGGAAAAACTATCTAATTGGCCAGAGACGTTTCCACATGAATGATGTCGCTTACACAAATCACTAAACCCTATTCCATTCATACGTGCATAACTAGATCATGAACCAGATTCTCCTTATCCTCCTCTATATAACCTTGGTACTGTTTGTGAGACTCAGATTTTTGTCTAACATCTAGTTTCCTCTTCTTCCCCACTTCTTCTTCTTGCGTACGCTATTCATCACTATGTCGGTACACCTTCTTTAGTGATTTGAATGCTTCAATTCAATTCTTTCTTTTGTGCACTTTTTTGCACAGTAGAAGGACCTGGAGCTATGGCTGGAGGCTATGGAGTTATAATGTGTGGTGGATCCTACTGGATTGAAGCTGTACAAGGAACCTAAGGATTTTCTTGGTCTTGCATCTATTCATCATTATCCTCACCGGCTATGCTATCATGCTCTCTTTCGGTGTATGCTCGATCATTGAGGTCAAACTTTGAAGCTAGTTCGACATCCTTATCTTGCATTCATGTGGATAGTTGATATTCTTCTTAAAATAGGTATTCCAAGTCAACATCCCTTCGTGATAATCCCTGAAAACTTGTATTGTGTCTTTACTTATATGGACCACTTGCAATTGTTGTAAAACTTTTTTTCAGAAATTTGTTGGTACCTAGTGTTTTTGATTCTTAGTCGCATATTGTAATATCAAAACACTAGTTTGTTTAATCTTTCATTTTTTAGCATGTTCTTTTTTTGGTGTATCAGGTTGAAAGTGTGTGGAAACCCAAAAATTCTAACCCCTAAAAAGGGGATAAGCACACATGTGGATAAAAAATATGCGTGTTGATGTGCAAACACCGATGTCGGTATGTCAAATCCGAATCTGGAAGGGGATAAACCCCAACCGGTTAAAACTTTGGCACTTTGCTAAATTGACGGACCCCATCTAAAAGAGGTGGACAAACTTTCTCTTGGAATAAAAAAAACCCGATCGAAGTGGTGGTCAAAGAAATCTACCATCAGAAAGGGAAAGACAAAGATAAAGTCGTTACCGTTGTTTGTGAGGTATCGACGTCACCAAAAAGAAAGAAGACCGAAGGTCTTTTGCCACCGTCATTGTCGGAAATTGTCGTTGACACCGCTGCCAAAAGGAAAAGCCCGAAGTGCCCTTGTGCGCCAGGAAGAAAGGAAAGAAGACAGGTTGGAAAGCGTTATTGCTACCATCAACCGTCTCCAACCTCACCACTGTCGTTATTGCCATAAGAAATGCCACCCGAAGGGTGACAGGTTTCTTCTACCGCAGGGAACCTTGCTGGAGGACCACCATGAAGCCTCCCGAGAAGGAGGCAAAAGTTGCTGAAAGGAAACTGATTAGGAGCCCCCTCTATCACTACTGCCTCCACATGCCGCCGCTAGAATCCCTTGCTAAAGGAAAGAGTGTTGCTGCAAGGGACCACACCGCTAGGAAATGCTCGTCATTGGAAGAAGCACAATGAGTAAGCCCCAATGGGGTCCATACAACCAACATAAGGGGGATGGCTGTGAGGAAGAGGCACCACAACCTCTTGTTGTTGCCGGCATGGTCCACCACGGAAGGGGACTAACGATAGAGAAGGGAACAAATCCCTTCGCCATTGCCGTCAATGTCCTAAACACCATCGCTGTTGAAGCATGTCGTAGAGGAAGCCCGCCACGAAGTTCTTCGCTTTTGTGTACAAGTCCCGAAGGAGAAAAAGGTGGGTGGAAGAGGAAGTTGCCATCATCTTGCCCTCTCGTTGCCGTTGTCGTCGGACTGCACCGCCGCAGTGTGGACCAACCAGAGAGGAGGCCACCGCGAGGAGAACAAGCCCTCGTTGGTTTCAATTGCAGTCACGGTCTGGAGGGAAAACTCTCGCCGTCAACACCACCACCTTTGCCTTGCTCGTCTACCTTCGCCGTCAACGTCATCGAACTACGCCACCGCCGCCAACCAACCCACCAGGAGAAGGAAGCCCAGCCACAAGGGCTCCTGCATACTTCCAATCGTCAAGAGAGAGCATCGGGTAGAGAGATGGGATCGTGAGCCGCGATTACACAGTCAAAACCCGGTCAATGGGTCAACAAAAAAAAGAGAAAAAAAAGGAGAGAGGAACTAGGTTAAATCCGGTCCCTATCTTCTGCAACCGCCCGAGGAGGGGGTAGGCATGGGTCATGGCCCACGTGCACAGGTGGTGTGCCCACCTACCCATAATCTGGATCCGGTCAATGCGGTGAGCTTACCTCCTTAGGTTGACCACCAGTCAAATGAGGGTTTAAAGAGGGGAAGGGAGGTGGGAATTCGACCCCGATCCGGTTACCCCTACTAACTCGAAAATGGGTTTAGTGGGGCCAAATTTTGTTACCAAAATGCCTCTCCAAAATTTCTCTAAATAGCTCCCCAGGTTCTATATGTAAGAGGGTTGGCAATTGAGAAAGGATGAACCCATTTTGAAGGAAGAGAGGAGAGAGAGAAGCTCTTCAAATTCCGATCTTCTTGGAAGGGCCTTTGGCTATTTAGAAAGTAGGACACGGCTTGATGGCGAAGTAGACCTTCTAGTTTTGATTCTACCTTTTTCCAAAAAAGGGGATTGAGTAGCTCTTATTTTTAAATGCGAATTACGTTATTTCGGAAATCAGTCAACCATCCTTTAAGTTAAGTCGAATGCTATCGAAGTTAACCGATTTTGATCCTACCTTTTTCCATAAAAGGGGACTGAGTAACCCGCATTTTTAAATGTAAATTATGTGATTTCGGAAATAAGCCACCTATCCTTTCGGTTAAGTCGAAATAGTATCGAAGTCAACCGATTTTGTTCCTACCATTTTTTACAAAAGATGAGACTGAGTAGTCCGTATTTTTAAAAGAGAATTATGTTATTTCGAAAAGCAGTCAGCCATCCTTTTAGTGCTACTAAAGTCAACCGGTTTTGATCCTACCTTTTTCTAAAAAAGGGGATCGAGTAATCTGTATTTGTAATGTGAATCATGTCATTTTGGAAATTAGTCAGCCATCTTTTCGGTTATGCTAAAATGTTGTGTTTTGTTCCTACCTTTTTTCAAAAAAGGGGACAAAGTTACCTGTATTTTTAAATGCAAATTACACTATTTCAGAAAAGTCGAAATGCAGACAAAACTGAACAAGATCTAAAAGTTACCGCATATCAAAATATGAACAAGTTAGTTTGGATATATGAAGGAAAACTTGACTCGGTCTGGTTTGAATGTCGTTGAACTGTCAAATAAATAATACATAATAAATATGTATAAAACTCCGACTTTGATATCCATTAAGGGCATATCTTCTTTATTTTAAACATCTACCACCCTTATGAGGCTACGTTTTGCCACTCAAATGGCCATGTGGATGACCTGGGCCATACAAGTTTTGCCACAATATCGGATGACCTTGAATTAGAGGGAAGATATCTAATTGTCATTCTAACCATTCTTTTGATCTAATCTGACCCCACTATTCTTCTTCAACATTTGTTTGCCCTAGATCAGGCAAGAGGATCATTTTTTTTTCTTTTGTTGACCTCATTGAAATCTTGTTAACATACTACCATTTGATTATATAACTGTACGTATGTCTAGAGGTGTCAATGGGCCGGGTCCGGCCCGGTCCACAATCGGCCCAACCAAGGCCCGCTCCAATATATAATGGGCCGCCTGGCCCGGCCCACTTTATGTCAATGGTCCGACCCGGCCCGGCCCGTATAAAATATAGATTTGGTCTAGCTTGACCTGACCCGACTTGACCTAAATTTTTAAATTGATATATACATCATCTTCTTAATTTTTAAAACATCTACCAAAATCTTGATATGACATATAAAATGAATATCATTTTACTCAAATATTTTTTTGTGAAACATTGGAGTACAAAAAATTCTTGATGAAAAATAAACTGAAACATGATTAAAATAAAAATAGTAGATGGACTGTACATATTGATATTTTTTATTTATAATAAAATACATAAATTCGACTCAGTATGAAATAAGTTATCATACTGTATATGAATTAGAAAAGATATCTTAACTCCAGTTCACATATTAAATTGTATATACAGTACATTTTTTAACTATTGAATCTCATGGACGTCGGCAAACAGTCCTCCTGGCCGAAGCTGTTGGGCAACAGGTGGTGGGAGGGACTCCTCAACCCTCTGCACCTCAGCCTCCTCCTGCTAATCCTCCTGATGCATCGAACTGTGCTAGGCCACCTACAACACCTTCAACAACGATTGGAGCTCCCCGTATTGTGGCAACATTATTTAACGGCCATCCCCCATCTACAGCCCCATGTCCTCCGAATTCATTTCTGGCCCCCTTCCTGATGCTGCCGCGCCCTCCAACAATGGCGTCGGCCTTGGCTACGGCATCGTCGTGGCCGTCGGTATCCTAGTCCTCGTCACACTCGGCTCCTATACCTGTGTTTGTGTGACGGCGCCCGACGTCAGATGCTTCCATCCCCGCTGACATCGAGTCCGCCGGCTTTGGTCTATGGCGGCGGCGATGGTACCCGATGACAGGGCCTGGAGCTTGAGCCCGCGGGGGACCTTGGCCGGCCTGTCCCATCTATCTGTCAGAGTACCACGCTAGCGAGACGCTTTGCCGCATCCCTGAGTGTAATCACTCTGTTTCCACTCGTGCTGTGCAACAAGTGGTTGCGAGCATGGAATGCAATCTTCCGAGAATCTCTCGAGATCTCCCAAGAATCTTTTTCTCTTCAAGTGTCCGAGAAACGAGATCGCCGAAACGAGAATATATATGTAGTACCTCTTTTACCTTGATCTACTCTACCTATTACTATCCCTAACTTGTTAGACAGCTTTGCTAACTTTGCTTCATATATTGTCAATTTTATCATAGAATTCATCCAAATATTCATCTAGTCATTATTGTTTGATCAAATTTTATAACTTAATATTTTTATAACTTTTATGTACAATCAACCCAAAATGTCACCAATCCTACCCATACTACTCAAGATGAAACCTTAGTATAACATAAGATTACTTTTACGTCTTCTGTTAATAATAGTTCATCCTCTTTGTATTAAGTTTTTAATTCTTTCTCAGTTTATTTTGAAGTTTAAAATGAGTTCTCTTGTTTTTTTTAAAGAGATAACATGACATTTTACACTTAAATATGTACATTGATTGGTATTTATGAGATCCAATCTCTTGAGATTTTTTTTAGATCTATTCTTTTCGATCTCCATGAGATAAAAAATATATACGAGATAACAATTTTTGGATAAGATATACCTTACATAAATAAAATTCGATATCTGATCTCTCGAGATTTTTCCGAGAATCTCACGAGATCTCTTCTCTTTTGCCTTTCCGAGACGAAGCCGAGATCCGAGACCACAATCCTTGGCAAGTCGATGCCACCCCCGGGGAATTGGTGTCGTATACACGCGGGTTGTGGGTTCTTTGGTCAGTCCGAGAATTGGCCTGACTTCAGCCCACGGGCTGCTTCTCTTGGCCCGAAAGAAGACCCAACGTTAACCTGACCTGAGGACCCATGGGCAAACCCGGCCCATTGCCGCCGTTATATATGTCATGGCCTATACAAAGAGGACATACCATGAGGTGATTTATCTGGTTATACTTTTAGATTTAGTAGATCTTGTTTCTTTCATATTTTGTCAAAATTGCTCTTCAGCATCGTTGTTCAATACTTCATAGATGTAATATGGTCGTTGGCAATGCACCTGTGCTAATTAAGCCTTATCTTGGCATCCATATAGCCATCTCAATTATGGGGGAAATCAGAATTTTGGGGGGGGGGACAAACTCATTTTTTTCTATGTATAGGACTCATGGTTTTTCATCTCGCTGAGATCTTGCGAGAATCTCGGTCTTGCCAAGGGGCCGAGATACGAGATCCGCGACTACTTTGTGCCCTGTTTATAATAGTGTAAACACATTTAATAAATTTCACTATCATTTATATTATCACATAAAAATGTGTTACAAGTTTAATACCATATTAGTATTTAAATAAGATTATATACAAGTTTAAATCTTTTAGAATCACAAAGATCAATCTCTTTGGTATTGAAAGTGCTTTCTAATTGTTCATTCACACAGTTGATATAGAAAATGTGTTATATATTTTTATGTAAATTCATTGATGTACTCCTATTTTTATAAGATATTATGTTATGTTTCATACATATATATATTTTGATCCGAGAATCTGAGATCTGATCTCCCTAGATTTTTTCGAGATCTCTTCTCTTTCACCCCCCTGAGACGAAGCCGAGATCTGAGATGGCAATCCTTTATAGGACGTAGTTGTGCTAAAGTCCATAACTTACCTTGTAGAGATCCTCATTTTGATGCTAACTGCTGGCATCTATATGATCTAGCCATCGGTAGTCCATTCATGCGTATAGAACATCCCATGGGCTGAAAATATATAGACCCCAATTCATTTAAGACCTCAAGAGCATATGTGCAATTTTAGGTGTCAACAGCACCCTCATTCCACATATTATCTCTGGTATTTTGCAGCATATTCTTAGCGACATTAGACATCAGGGTTTCTTGAACACATAATATCTGATCATATCTTTAATCACTTTCCATTTACAGCATCAACACACCCTCTAACATTCCAAGTGAGGATTCTTTCGTGGAAACTTGAGGAATAGAAATTCTTTTTTCTACTCCAGGTCGCCCACTGATTACTGTTCCCTAATCTCCCTTATCTTCAACACTGATCATTCCTCTTTTGTCATACTATAAAAGTGATTTTGATTATATGGTGTTTTACTCTATTATGCAGCACATAAAAAGTGCACGCTAGATTACTTGCAGCTTCTAGGATTGTGGAATTAATGTTGTATTAAAGATTTCACGTTTGTGTTACGGATGCAGATGAGGATAATTTTATGCTATGGTCTTTGGTGGTTTTATTTTCCTCGCTCAACTTCTTTCTGATTTCTAAGAACCAATTTAATACTTATGGTTGTGTTTTTATTTGTAAGGTTTCCTTGCTTAACTTCTTGCTTTCTGAGAACCAATTTAATACTTATGTTGGTGTTTTTATTTGCAATGTTAAAGAATGCTACAGCATTTTGGGTGGCTGATAACATGAAATTTACATTTATTTGGACATTGTTTATTAAAATAATCAAATAATCTGAATGATATTACTTATACTCGACATTTAAGGATGTATTTGTTTTTTTAATTTCAGGTGAAAAATTATTGGTTATGATTATTTGCTGTTTTAATTAGTGGAGGCTTTTAATTCTGTGTGCGGTATTTTCTGTTTTGCCAAATCTCTATAACATGAAGTTTGATTCTTTTTTTGCGGTTTAGAGACACATTGAATTGGAAGGCAAGCATCTGTGTTCTGTGGTTTATGGCTCACTCCCTCCAGAGACTCGCACAAGACAGGTAGTTCATGTTCACTTTTTGTTTATGCTTCATCATTCAACAAGGATTGTGGATTTGTGGCTCTGTGAAACTATAAATGTAGGGGAACTCTGCCAACACCTTATTTTTTATGTTATTTTACTTTCTTTTCCATTTTTACGATTCCTGAACTTAAGCTTTTAAGATTTTGTCATCACTTCTGATTTTTGTTTGTATGCTATTAGCTCAACGGTTCTGGAATCGGAATCGGAATCCAAAGCAACATAGATTGATTTAAGGTTTAGGGTTTAGATCGAATCTGTCCAATTCGACCAATTCCCAGGATGGAAAACTGATTTGGAATCGGTCCGAATCAGTTTTTTAATTTTTTTCTTTGAAAAAGTTTACAAAAAATAAGGACAAATTCTATAAAATTATAAAACACTCTAAAAAATTTGTTAAAAATATATTTTTAGTGTCTAACATGTCATAAGAACCATAACACATGATTATTACAAATTTTAAACATAAATGATAGTGATACAATCATACAAGTGATGTACCTTAAACCAAAGTTGGTGATATTGGGTGTCTTCATCAATTTCGCTTTGCTCGTAAGTACCCCATTCATTATCATTCCTCATGATCGGTGTGGGCACGTGGGTCAATATGAAAATAGTGATTCAATCATCTGGCTAAAATCATAAACTATCTCTTGCAGAGGATCCATTGAATAATATGACTGAAAAGTTGAAGGAGAAGCAGCCTCTACTCCAAGGATTGTCGTCTCGGATCTCGGCTTCGTCTCAGAAACGTGAAAGAGAAGAGATCTCGTGAGATTCTCGGAAAAATCTCGGAAGAGAATTTCATTTATGCAAGGTATACTTTACCCAATGATTGCCATCTCACATCTATATTTTATCTCATGGAGATTGAAGATAAAAGATCTTGAAAAAAATCTCAAGGAATTAGATCTTGGAAATACCAATCAATGTGCATGTTTAAATGTAGAATGTCATATAATCTCTTTAGAAAGGACAAGGGAACTCATATTAAATATTAAAATAAGCTGTGAGAGAATTAAAAGTATAATACAGAGATGGTGAACTATTGTTAGCATGAGACATACAAAGGATCTTATGTCAGACCAAAGTTTCATATTGAACAATATGGATAGGAGATTGATTATATTTTGGGTCAATTGTACATATATAGTCACTAAAATATTAAGCAATAAATTTTTATCAAACAATAATGTTTAGATGAATATTTAAATGGATTCCATAATAAAATTGGCAATATAAGAAGGAAATTTAACAAGATCATCTACAAATTGGGGATAATAATAGGCGGAGAAGATCAAGATATCACAGGTACTACATAGATATTCTCGTTTCGGCGATCTCGTTTCTCGAACACAAGGAAGAAAAGAGATTATCGGGAGATCTCGAGAGATTCTCGGGAGATCGCATTCCATACCTCTAGATAATTGGTTGCTACATACTCATCAAAATACCTTTAATGCTAGTGCTAACTTCTCACACTAGAATGTTGCCTGGAGTTCAAATTTGATGCACTTGCACCACTAGTACGATCATCAAAAGTGGAAGCATCACCTCCTTCTCCGGATCTCCCTCTTCCGGATCCTCTTTCTCCTCTTCCACCACCACCATCTCTTCTATGTGAAGATGGTGAATATTGGGTGAGTGGTATGCACTCTTCCCCACCATCCTTAGAGGTCATATCACTGCTTTCAATGACATGACGTCACTTGACATTTAACTTTCTCTTTTTAGGTTCTTTTTCTAATTGAGATGAAGTCTCAAGGACCAACCCACACTAATAAACCTCTTCAATATTGCAAAAGGCCTGTGTGACTTGTGTGCCATTTGCTTTATTTTTTTGGGAGTAGGTTTTGTAACTGGGAGTTATTCTAGGGCTAGGGGTGGGGTTGAAGTTGGGGGTATTATAGGCTGTGTTTCATGAACATTGTTTTTTATAGGTTCACCCCTAACACCATGGAGCTCCCCTTCTGCCCATGTACGATCATTTGGGTCAAACTCTGGTGGTGTCCTCCCTTTCCTCTCCTCTAACCATGCAATAAGTGGGTGTTCCTCCTATAAAATCATATCTATATCCACCTCTTTAGGCCCCTAGAACTATGAAGTAGCTCTTTCTTTATAAGGCCCTCTTGTAAATCTTACAAATCTCTCATCTGTCAACTTTTGGCAGGCCTTGATGTTCTTGATCCGTAAGCGCATATTGTGTTGAGAGAACACCAACTTGTCCAGCTTATCAGGCCTCAGCCGATTCCTTCGCTTTGTGTGAATATGGCTAAAGATGCTCCACTTCCTATCACAGTGAGAAGAACTGGTGCTCTGGCTCAATATGCGCATAGCAATGGAAGCTAGTGAATTCCATCCACTTCTTGTGCTCACTCACACCCACCATTTAGTTGCAAAAAAAATATTCTAGCAGAGTAGAGTGTTTTTAAATAAGAATGTACTGAACAATAAGTTATTACAACTTTTATGTACATTTCTGAAAAACCTTATCACGAGAATATCTCAGATCTGGATCTGAGTACATTCTGTATGATTGCATCTAAAAAAAGATAAATGTTACGGGGTTAGTAATTTTCTTTGTTTTTTCAAAAATAAGTTCAATGTTCTTTTATCGCTTACTTCTAACTTAGCCTCTGTCCTAACTTACTGAGTCATGGAAGGTCTTCTAATCATAGCCAGTGTACCACTTACCACCTCATTGTCATTGCACATATTCCCGTCATATTGGATCTTAGGGTTTAAGAAATATTCTGTAATAAACACGTGATGTAAGATAAAGACATACATTTAACAATGAATGGAGAATGATGAAATTAAAGTTAGTGAAAACTACTTGCTGTATGCACATCATGGCGCAATGTCTTGTCCCATATGACATCTATAATTTTCACCACTTTTTGTAGCCTCTGGGATTCTTTTTTTTATTCTTAAATTTGCCTTATCTATTGCATCATAAAGTTTTACCATCTGATTTCTATCATCTGAGTCCACTAGCCTCAACACATTTACCAGTGGATCAATTATGGATAAATAATATTGAATCCTTTGCCAGAAATGCTTGTCCATAATATACTTCTCCATCTGTGCCAGGATCTCTAATTGATTCTTCCTATTATGTAAATTAGCTATGTACATTATGTACTCTTGGATGCAATGAACTGCACCAGTACATATTTATGCATATATAAACTCTCCAGGGTAATGAAATTTGTAGTAAATCATGTGGGCCCAGGCCTAATGAGATCGCGCCCTTCTGTGTATTGTCTTATAATATGGAGTAAACAGGGATGTGAATAATTAAAAGATGCGATAAGTTGTGCCTAACTAACAAGTGTAGACACCGATGACTCCTCACTAATATACTCCAATATAAGATCTATAGAATGTGCTGCACAAGGAACCAAAAAAGGTGAAGTCTCTTCATCAAAATTTTTTCCACAACCTTGTAAGATGGCTCATTATCAGTCATGATTTGCATAACAATCTTCTTCTCAATCTTCTCCACAACGGCATCTATCGAAGAAAATATGTAATCAACATTTTTAATCTAACCATAAACATCTACTGACTTCAAAAAATGTGGTGCCTTTTGAACAGTAAATCAAGAAATTAATCATGAATCTCTTTGTTATGCTAGTCCATCCATCGCATATCACTATGTAGCCTCTCTCCTTCTAGACCAGCTTGAAGCCATGCATCCATAACATCAGCTCCTCTACCTCCTCCTTTATGCCTGCTCCATATATGTATCGAATGTTGGGGACTCTTAGTCTCGGTCTGGCTTCAGCTACATCATGCACCATAGTCTGCAAGTAGAGACTGGTGGATACATGTGCAGGGATACTTGCATAAGCATGCATGTTGTAAAGGATAAACAAAATTGAAGAAAAAAGCTGAAAATAAATTAACAATGTAAATTTTATACTTGAATGTAAGAAAAACTTTACATTATGTCTTACTGCTCTCTTGGTAGTTGTGTCAGTTGCTTTGATCCCTTTAAATGCTTGATTTAATGTCTTCCGGGAAGCACTCTGTTTCCTAAAGCAACATGAGTCATCCATTGGTGGTGCGGTGGTTGGGCGTGTGGAATGTAAATGACGATATGTCCAAATGTGCCCTCTTCTACTCCCACACTCTCACTAGATGAGGGTCGGCTAGATTGTGAACGACATAATGGAACATCCTCAGCTCTAGAGCCTTTTGCTCCTTTGCTCATTTCCTCCTCCTCCTCTCTCTGTGCATACTTACTTGCATGCCTTGCCTTACTCAGTTCAGAGTGTTCAGAGTCTGTGGAAGACTTATCCTTCTTGTCCTTAGGTATAGGCCTAGCTTTCTTTTTTCTCTTCTCTTTGTGAGTCGAATAGTCATCTCCTCTCCTCATGAGCTCGTCATGTAACTCATCTCTCTGTTCCATCCGGATCGGCCTTTGTGAGGCTATTCTTAACCTGCAAGCCCTCATAGCCTCACCATAGTTGTCAAGGCGGACGCCTAGGTGCCGCTTGTGCCGGCGCCAAGGTGCCTTTTGGGGAGCCCAAAAGGGTGCCCAAGGCATCCGCCTAAGCGTCCAAGCCTCCAAGGTGCCCAGACAAGGCGCTCTAGATATTTTTACATGATTAAAAAAATAATTTTGGGGAGTTTTTCTTTTTGATACCTCCCATGAGGGCATAGTTGTCAAGGCGACAAGGCGCCCAAGGCATTGCAGAGTAGGGGTGTTCATAGTCTGGTTTGGTTTGGTTTCTTAGTATTTTTTCTCAAATCAAACCAAACCAAACTATCTCCCAAACCAAACCAAACCAAACCAAACCAAATTAATTCGGTTTGGTTTGGTTTGGTCCGGTTCAAACCATATTTTATTAAGGTAGAGTAAATATGTCAATATATAATTTTGTTTTATTTGTTTTAAATCACATTCTATTAAAATTTAGTGTATTTGTTTATACATTTCATTAATTTGTCTTAAAAACTCTTGAAACAAGTTTATTTTTATAAGAAAAGACACATAAATATTGTATTATATATAATTTAAAATAAAATATTTAGTCTAAATCAGGTTATTCGGTTTAGCGGTTTGGTTTGGTTTGAAGGGCTCTAGGAACCAAACCAAACCGATCGGTAGTTCAAACCAAACCAAACCGAACCAAACTCCTGGTTTGGTTTGGTTTTTCGGGTTGAACCAAATAGTGAACAGCCCTATTGCAGAGTGCCGATTCTACTTAGGCGACAAGGCGTCCGCCTAGGCGTCGCCTAGGTGGTAAGGCGGGGTATGTAGGCAAGGTAAATTTGTATGACCATAACATGTATAAAATCTAATAATATGTACATACATTAAGTGAAAAAATGACATGGATTAATAATAAATTTTGAAGAAATTCAGACAAAGTGTAGTAAATAGACTTTCCAATTAATATAAATATTTTTTGAACTTCTTTTCTTCTACAAAAACCTGCAAAGTATTATTCAAAATACAACACAATGCACTAAGGTAGTGAGGTATAAACATAAATAAAATACAAACTAACATAAAATGATTAAGAGTACATCACAACAAACAACTATTCGGAAGACTCAAAATCATCAAAACGTTATTCAAACTATACAAAACAGATTTTAAATGACATATCCACTAATTTGATTAGCTAAAAAACTATTTAAAGAAAAAAAAACAATATTGGACAAGTTCAGAAGTTATTGACAAACCGGAGACGTTAAAATCTTAGTATCTTCAACATTTAAACAACCGAGATGTAGACGAAGCATAAAGACATTGTAATACATGTTGTAAAGTTGAACTTCAAGGAAGAAATGAGAAGAGATTCTTGAAAAAATAAAAAATGAAAAACCTAACTGTTTACGTAACGAGGAAGCCACCGAGAGAACAAGTGAGCAACCCTAGAACTTTGAGGGTGCTTACAGGCGGCGGCGGCGACCACTGAAGGCGACGGCGGCGACTCCAGTTGAAGCCTTCTCCGGCTCCGACGATGGCAGGTTGTCCTCGGCTTCGCTCGTTGTCCTCCAGCTGCTTATGGCGAATAGCAGGCGGGGGCATCGGGTGGGGCGGTCCCGACTTAAAACATACCGGTTTCATCTCCATTAGACCGGCCGGTTCAGGGGGTAAAAAAAAAAACCGGCCCGGCAAGTTCAGTCCGGGTGATTAAGCGGCCAAGGCGTACGCCTTGTTTGGGTTGAGCATGGTGCTCAACCCAGGCGCCCATTCGCGGGATGCCTTTACGTCTAAGCGAAGCGGCGCCTAGGCGCCGCTTAGGCGTACGCCATGACAACTATGTATAAGGGACACCTATTTAATGATAGTTTGAACATATATTAATATATTTTACTATCACTTATGATTTTCATATATATTTAAAATTTATGATTATAAATATATATTATATATTTAAAATTTATAAAGTTCTCTTTTATCTCTCTCTTCTCCCTCTCTCTCATACACTTAATTTTTCAAGATTAACTCCTTATAATATTATAATTGATCCGCGACTACTCTGCGTCCCCATTTAATAATATTTCATTATCATTTATACTATCGCACATTTATAAATTTTATAATCATAAATGTGTTATATACTTAAATTTTATAAAAATATATTTTAACTCTCTTCTCTTTCACACACACATCATATTTACTTATATACATAAATAAAACACTCATTCAATTATAACATAAAAATATAATTATAGTTATGCATATTTTTATGTATACTTACCCCCAATCCAACTTTTCTTGAATACTGTCTTGACTGTCTACGTTAAGCGGCTGCCTTGTTGCCTAAGCAGAATTGGTACCTTTCTAACGCCTTGGGCGTCTTGTCGTCTTGACAACTATGAGCCTCACTGCTCTCTCTGGGCATCTTGTCACATCATTTTACATTGCCACCTAGTCAAGCTATATGTTATTTCAATCGAAACACTACTCTATTCATTTGCTTTCCACACCATATACATTGCACCCTCTTCTTCTCCATACCTACTATGTGATCGTGCTTCCACGCAATGCCACGGAAAGTCGGTGCATCGGACGCTCCTTGTTCTGCCATTTAAACTCTTTGTTATGCAATATCAACAACTTAAAAATATTAAATAAAGTATTAAATAAATGATAAAAAGTTAACCGAGATGGGGGGAAGACTGAACAACCCCTTTAGGAGGCTGTTCACCGTAGACAACCCCCCAAGGGGGTTGTTTGGCCATGACAATCACCCAATGGGTGGCTGTAGGGTACGGGGGACCGGAACGACCCTTTACGGGATAGTTCCGCACCTTTCGGTCAATTTCTGATGGTAACAACAGCAACTGGCGAAAATCAGTCATATGGGAGTCAATTTGGGTTTAGAATTTATTAAAACTAAGTTTCGGAGGAGGGAGACTAACCAACAAGAGTAAGAACCAACTATCGGAGGAGGGAATGACCGATATCAATGCTGAATCACCCCAATTGGTGCTAAATCGCCCGAATCCTTGTCGAATCGCCGGAATCACTGCCGATTCTCCTAGATCGTTGCATTTCTTAGTTTCATTGCCGAAATCGCATGTAAAACACCGGAATCGCAAGCCCCAGTCATCGGAATTGCCCACTGCCGCCGGAATCACCAAGACCTAAGCACAAACAGTCTTCTACGGCCGGAATTGACCCTTAAAGGGCCTAAATCGGATTGGCATCCGGTCAGAATCGGGTCCGATATCGACTCGGATCAGGACTTATATTGTCCCGGTCGAATCGGTCAGATCGACCGATTCTATGTAAGAATCGGTTGAATCGGATCGATTTCAACCGATTCGACCGATTCTGACAGAATTCATGCTTGAATTGGTCCTTCAAGTGGGGATTGTTCAATCGACCAATCCGATTTCGAAATCGACCAATTCCAATCTGATTCCACTAATTCTGTCAACCATGTAATAGTTATTTGCTCAAACTTACATTTTACGTGTGTGCTCGTAACAAGCATCACTCTGCACACCACATGCAAATATTTACCATTTTTTATGGTTGCAAATTGATACTTTTTGTTGTATTTTGTGTGCAATCCATTGATTTGTTTTTCTCTTCTAAGGGTATTTACCACTTGGTTCAACCCACAAAATCAAATCAATGAGTAGTTTGGTTTGAGTTGGATTAGTCAATACTTTGGTTTGGTTTTATAGGTCTTACTAAACCAATCTGATGTTCCAAATAACACAAGTTATTACTAAACCAAACAAAGTCAAACCGAATTAGTTTTGTTTGGTTTGAGACTGAGCTTGATTTGCTTTGGTTTAAAAGACAATCCTAAAAGCAAATGACAAAAGCATGAGCATTCGTACTTCTTTTGGTGCTTTGCTTGTAATTTTCAAATTCCAGGTTGGTTCTTGATAGATCTTGCAATAAATCTTCACATGGAACCATGAACCATCCTCCATAATCTTGGTATGCAACCATACTTGGGCTGCGGATAAATTGAACTAAAGTAGACCACCTTCCTCATGTTATGGAGATTACAAATAATAAGTCAGCCATGTATTGTTCATCTTTTGCATTAAAGATGGGGTGAATGACTTGCCAATGTGGCCTTCTGCATCTAGAAAGATGGTCATGCATCCCAAATTTAATTGATTTTACCTGGTGATTATTTTTAGGTACATAGATTACCTAGTTCTACATGAGGAAGATATTTTGTCTTTATGATTCTCCTTATATAATTAGTTGATAGTGTGTGGAACCAGTTATCTTGTGTATATATGTATTTATATATAGAGAAAGTGATGGAAATAAAAGCCTTTGGGCAAAATTGGCATCAATAAACTAGAACCCATTGTAGGCCCATTAAGGACCAGAAATGGCATGAACTCAAGTTTCAAAGGGCCATTCATGGCCTGCCAGAGAAGCTAATTTTAAGTTTTCAATTTGATTACAGAAATGATGATATGCATATATATGTATGTATATGTATCAAGATAAGGTTTGGTTCTTAATCATTCACTGGCTTACTTCAGCTCATTATCAACCTATGAATAAGGATATATATATATATATATATATATATATATATATATAAAAAAGGTGAGCTAGGACCCATTCTTTGTGCATTTCTCCATTAAGGACCAGTCCCAGGACTTCTTGGGCTTCTCCAGCACCTTATTTTATAGCCTCGTTTGGCTGACTATGATAAATTTCCAACACATGCTCATTAAAAGCCCTTTCTCAAGTCCCCAAGCATCAGAAATAAAAGGCTTTTAAGAGACTTACCTACAGTCCATGTTTGAACCAAATTCTGGTCCACTTAAGTCCTTCATTAGAGTCAATTGGCTGCCCACTTTTGGGGCCTTTTAAGAAGCCCATCAAGAGTCCATTCTCAGCCCAATTGAGAGGGATGTTCAAAGCTATTTCTGGCCCCTTGAAGATGTGTGTCAAGGTCCATTTACAAGGGCAGTCCTGGCCCATTTGAAGTCATCTTCAGACCAATCTAAAGAAAACAAGCGCCAATGTCACTTAAAACAGATGTCAATCATGTTCAAAAGGGCCAAGTTTGATGAGATTTAATTGGGAAATTAATGATTTTAATAGACTTGTTTTAAGCGCTGTTATCTGCCCGGTCATAAAAAGAAAAAAAATGATGATACCTGCATAGTCCAACAGATAATGATCTAGGCCTACCTGAGGGAATTAAACTCTTGTTGAAAGGCTGAAAATCTAGAAAACTAGGGGATAAACCTCTGATGTGCCCCAAGAACGGCAGTCTATGGCTTTAAAGTCGATTCCTGAAGGTTCAAAGGCCCAGTTGTATCTATTAAAGGACTCCAAAGATTGTTAGAAGATTAAAACATATATATATACACAATGATTAGAGTTCAGCCAACATGAGGGCACCCGTCAAAATCATACCTATGAATTCACATCTTTTTTTTGTCTCGACTAGATAGAGAAGAAGATTGGCAAGGGGATGGGGATAGCTTGGTCCTTGCCACACTGTTGTGGCCAAAGGAGGTGGTCAGTTCCATACTTGGCCTTTCTTGCAAGTACCGTCAAGGAGTAGGGAGGTGAAAGAACGAAGGCTGCCGATGTCCTACCAACGTCGAGTAACTTAGAAGGAGCCCCCGTGGGAGCCATCTTTCTCTGTCGCCAAAGCAACAATGCGAGCATGGATTGCAAAATTGGTGGAATTGGATAGAAATCGGCCGATTCCTTAATCAAATTCGTCAGTCACTATCCGATTCAAATTGGTCGGTCTTAATCCGATTATCACCTGAAGGACTGATTTAGATATTTCTTCTAGTAGAATTGGTTTGGATTGGTTAGGAATCAATTGATTCTCTAGGAATTGCTTGATTCCACTGATATTGTTGGGACAACTTAAGTCCTGGTATGTTATCAATTTTTATCAGGCTTGATTTTGATCTGATATCACTCTTATATCATTGATATTGGCCCTTTCCTTCTTCTTATTCTAGAATCGGCTTGGGTATTGGCGATTCCTGTGATTTCGACGTCGATCTTGCAATTTGTTCCATCTAGTGCTGACTTAGATCGATTTAGTGGCAATTTGGAGTGATTTTGGCATTCTTCATGTGATTCCCTCCCCCTTCTTTTGTTTTGGGTTTAATTGTAGGTTGATCTCCTCCCAATTCTATCCCCCCTTCGCCCCTCCCTTACACCTGAAACATGGTGACTATTTTAGGTCTTAAAGGATTGGGGGGCTGTTCTGACCTGCTCCCTTATCCCCTAAAACAATCAACCCCCTTACCTTGACGGTCACCAACATCCCCATTAAGGGGTTGTTCCAGCCCCCTTGCCTTGACTATCAAGGTTGCACAGTCCCGTTAAGGGGTTGTTCTAGCCTCCTATGTCAAAGCTGAATAGCCCTATTAAGGGGTTGTTCTGCCCCCCCTGCCCTGATAGCACCCCTCTGGTGAATGTCAAGGCTAAACAACCTAGTTAACATGCTGTTTTGCTCCCCTATCTCCTACCGGTTACCCCCTTCCAACTTTGGGTTCCCTCTTGAATTGGTGAAGTTTTTAATCTTTTTTAATGTGTTAATGTTGCAAACCAAAGAGCAATGGGTGCGCAAGAAGTCACTGATGCACCTACTTCTTGTGATATAATGTGCAAACATGGCCATATGGTGGACATTGACAAAAAGAGGATGCAGTGTAAGGTGTGGGAAATAGATAAATGAAGGAGTATTCTAATTAAAGTAGCATATAGATCGGGTTAGTGATAATGTCAAGAAATGTGATGAGGTGATCAGGGAGAGCAGTGAAGCTATGAAGGCATACCTGATTGGAAGAACATTGCAAAGGTAAATTCATATTGAATAGAGAGATGAGTTCTATGCGGAGTTTTTAGGAAGAAGAGATGAGAGTGGGGCTCAAAAAAGTAAATACAAAGGAAGATCTAAACTTTAATCATCCACAAATTCAAAGGAAGTAGATGAACCTTTGATGAGAGCAAGACATACTAGCAAGCAATCGCAAAGAGAAGATGAAAAGTGGAGAAGGGAGTTGGAGGCTCTAGAGTCGGGGAGTCGGCGTATTGTTGCTCACAATTCACCCATCCCATACTCACTGAGGATGTGGGAGCAAGTGATGGGCCATATCATCGATTTGATTTGATACGACCCACTACCAATTTGGATGCTCATATATTTAAGTGGCAAAACAGCTCGCAAGAACAAGCATATTCGCCTTTAAGTGGGTCAAGGCAACCACTTAAGTTGCTAAGCAAGTAATCAAGCATATTTACAAGTGATTTTTACATGTAGGTAGTAATATGAAATTGGGACATGAGTTTTCTATATATTTCTTGAGTGGGTCAATGATAACCTTTTTCATCTTATCTAAATGTAGGCATTCCAGTGCATGTCACTATTAGTCCCTACTTCTAGATGTTAGTTGATGCAATTGGAGAGACAAGATCGAGATTATAAGTCCTTACCAGTCGGTATATTTATATTGTTGGCCTAGATGAAGTGGTGGAAGAGCTAGAGGTCTAGATTGATAGATTCAAGTTATTCTAGAAGGACAGATGAAGCACAACCATGTGTAATGGGTGGACAGGTATCACAGATAGATCTATGATAAATTTTTCTATTTACTATTTATAGGGCATTGTATTTTTGAAGCCTATTGATGCCCTTGGTCAAATTAAGAAGGCAAAGTACATCTTTTCATCGATGGATGTTGTTGTGGAAGAGATTGGGGAGAAAAATCTTGTGTAGTTCGTGACATGTAATGAATCATCCTATAAGGTTACTTGAAAGAAGTTGATGGATAAAATACGACATTTTTTCTACTTTCCATGTGTAGCACAGTTCATTGACATGATATTGAAGGATATAGGAAGGAAGCATCTATTTCTATATTGGTAAGTCAGGCATAGCTTACATCCTTCGTCTATTCACATCTTCATTTGTTGTATATAATGAGAGTTCCTATTGTGGGGCACAATCTGATTTTGCCTAGTCTGACAAGATTTGCGATACACTTCCTTGTCTTGAAGAGCCTATAATGACATAGACATGCACTTGTCCCGTTGTCCGTTTTGTAGTATCGGTTGGGTATATTTGCTATATGGTTGACCCATACAACATGATGTATCAATTGAAAATCTCAGCACAGATGGAGCATCTAATAATAAACAATTATTTTTAAGAGAATTGTTTATTATTTATCTATTAT
Organism: Cryptocoryne crispatula var. balansae; assembly: GCA_036172225.1. Taxonomy (NCBI): domain Eukaryota; kingdom Viridiplantae; phylum Streptophyta; class Magnoliopsida; order Alismatales; family Araceae; genus Cryptocoryne; species Cryptocoryne crispatula. The sequence continues at coordinate 28,318,996 of CM069927.1, forward strand.
TGAGCCACTTATAAAGGTGTTGAGATTAGTGGATTCAGATGAGTTAAACCAAATAGGATACCTGAATGATGCCATGGATAAAGTGAAGTTGAAAATAAATGAGACATATCGTAATTGTCATAAAGAAGTGGTGGAAATTAATATATATCATATAGGATATGACACTACACCATGATATGCATGTAGCAAATCTCGCAACATTTAATTTAGTCATTAGTTGATGTGTAAATGTATGTTCTTATGTCATATGGGATGACTATAGGTTATTTTTTGAACCCCTCGATGCAATATGGAGGACAAGTGTGCAAGATAATGAAGTCATGACGAGTATTGAATTTGTAATACAATTACTTTCAAGATCTCAGTAGGACAAATGTGAAGTTAAGTTAGAAGTAAGTGAAAACCTTGTGTTTTTTTTGTTTACATGAGAACATTGGTTAATTTGACAACTCTCAATTATTAGATACAATCATATAGAATGAGAGTTGTAGTGTAGTTAGCTCTAGATCTGAGATAGTTATTTGATATGTTTTCTCTTAGTATGTTTAAGCAACCCCTCATTTTGTTTTATGATATTTGATATTATTGTGATAGAAACTTAGTGTTTATTTTTTGCAATTGAGTAGTGGGTGCAAGTCAACGTAAGAAATGACTAGAATCTACTTGCTGTAATTGCGATTTGAATTCTCAGTCAAAGCAAAAGTTCCTCCTACCGCGAGTGAAACTGAAATACTTTTAACCTAATTTTACTAAGAGAAGGAATAGAGTAAGATTTGATAGGTTGGACAAAGATTGAAGACTATCAACATGCGGCTAAGATAAAGAACATTAAAGACTATCAAAAATTGAAGAACAAAGATTTGCAAGATTTGTTGGTGGACTATATGTGTGAACCTCTTTTTTACGCGTCTGTTCTCGAGAAAGAAAGACTTTTTTTTTGACACCCTGGACTTATCTAACAAAGTAGATGATATCCTAAAAATATTAGGTAGTCCAGTGATAGTTTAAAAAAATATAAGAACCGAGGTTCGGATTATTTGAAAATTTTCATTTTTTACCCTTCTCTGCTGAATGGTGTGAGTATCCGGCGTTAGCTTACATCGAGCAACGACTCGAATGTCTTTGATTAACCGTCGCGGCAACTTGTTTTCGGAGAATGTGCACATCCACAAAAAGGGCAGCAGCCTTTTGGGTCCAATGAAATGCATACCAACGTTTAGGGTTGATTTCACTTTGTTTGTTGGTTGATTTTTTGGTTGACTTAAAAGTCGATTTTGTTGATTTTTGGGTTTTGAATCAATTTGTTTGATTGATTTGTTTGTTGTTTATTTTGGTTTCGGTTTGACTTTTTGGTTTATTTTGTTTTGAATTTGTTTGATTCAATTTGTTTTGGTTTAATTTTGATGTGTTTGAAGAGTTTTAAGTATGTTTGGATTTTTGATTTGGTTGGTTTTCTGAATTTTCAGATTCTGGATTTTTTATTTTAGGTTGATTTTAACAAGCTTTAAATGTTTGAAATGTTGCTTGTTCCGTTTTTTTTTCTTTTTGAAAATGTTGATCTTTTGTCATTTATTTAAGCAAGGTTTGGTGCCCTTTTGAATGGATTTTCAGATTGCTAAAATCAGATTTTCTGGGTGTGTTTTCAAGTTTGGTTATAATCTGTTTTTTTTTTTTTGCAGATTGCTTAAATCTGATTTTTTTTTGTTGACAGATTTGGCTGAAAATCTGAAATTTATGTGTTTTGGGTTTGATCAAAAATCTGATTTTGGTTGGAAGTTTGATTTAAAATTGGTTCCTTCTTGTTAAAGATCGGTTGTTTGTTGAAATCTGGATGATTTTTAAGTTCAACTTTCATATTTGTTTTAATTCTGTTTTTTGTTGAACCTGCAGATTTTGTTATGCTGTTTTGTTTTTATGTTATATTTTGGTGGTTTGCATTCCATTCGGCCCATCGGGCTGCCATTCGGTGCCTGGAATCAAGCATCACAAGTTGACATCAGAGTCACTTCATTTCATTGAAAATGGAGTACATTGGTAGATGATCCTTCCTCCAACTTAGGTTCTTCACCGGTTTAGTAAATTTTGACATTACAACGGCATGCCGGTTAGTTTCTAACTCGGTGAAGTTTACCCATCCAATATGGCTAGCCAATGACTTAGCCAAATTGGGAGAAGGATCATTGGCTATGGGAGTGTGCCTGCGCCGACGTCCAGATCGACATCCTGGGACGTACCCGGGGGAGCCATCCAAAAGATGGAGTTTTTACTCCTTAGTTTATTTTTTGCATTTTTTTGCATTTCTGTTTTTTGTTATTTGCATTTTTTTTCAAGGCCACTTGGGCCGGTTTTGAGTCCATCGGCGTTTAAAACCGGCCTTCGATCTTCTTGGGCCAGAAGGGCCTGTTGGATTTGTGCTTGATCGCCTCCTCTTGTCTTGATGGTAGGGTAAGGGCCCGTCTGGACAAACGATCGGCCCGTCGTACGGATTCTGAAAGGGTCCGAGACATCCACCCCTACCCACCAATGCTAGAAAAATGGCAGGCTTCTACTTGCTGCTGGTCTTGATGGTAGGGTAAGGGCCCTCCCAGACAAACAATCGGCCCGTCGTACGGAACTACGGATTTCGAAAGGGTTTGGGACATCCACCCCTAACCACCAATGCTGGAAAAATGGCAGGTTTCTGCTTCATTACTTGTTGAGTGCCTCAGCGCTGTCCATCTTTTTGGAGCTCCACAGATTGCTGTCCTCCCGGAAGGCCACAAGGGGGCTGCTGGAAGGGACCTTGAGTTTGTTTCTTTTTTTTTGAGATGAACAGGACCTGTTTGGGGCCTGTTCGGCTAAGCCACAGAGGGGCTGGAGTTGGCCACAAAGGGGACTGTTTGGATGGGCCGAGAATGGGTCTGATTGGTGTCTGAAATGGGACCGGTTCTGAGGTCTGGGCATAGGCTGAACAAGGGCAGTCTATTGGCCTATTCAGGGGTGTCTGTTCAGGTGGTTTTAAAAGGGGCAAAATGGGCCTGCACAAGGGGCATTTCGTGGGCTGGTTAGGAGGGTGCTGGACAGGGGCCAGGTTGGGCTTAATTGGGCCAACAATGGCCTGAATTGAGGAGCCAGACAAGGTCTGTTTTGGACCTGCACACTGGCTGACCTGGTAGGCCGCAGAAGGGGGCTGGGCAGGACCCGTTTGGGGCAGCTTTGGTGTGCCGCAAGGGGGTGATCAGGTAGTCTTAGGCCGAAAATAGGCCTGCACAAGGGGCATTTCTGGGCCTGATTTTTGAACCTGATTGGGATCTGAATATGGGCTGAACAAAGGCAGCTTCGGACCTGTTTAGGTGGTGTTTTGGCTGGCAAAGGGTTGGCCGAAAGGGCTATTCAGGGATAGCCCTGGGTCGGTCGATCCATTGGAGAGGGATTAAGTAGAGAGAAAATGAGGGGGCTACATATTTACATAATATTTACCCACTTGTTTTTCTTCTCCTTCTCTTCTCCTAGCTGCGGGTAGCCTCCTGCAGCAGGCGCACAACAGAGGGCAGCAGAGGTGCGAGGGGTAGTAGAGACTCCAGCAGCCTGTCAGCGTCCTCCTCCTCTCCTTTCTCCTGGCAGCAGGTGGCAGGCGCAGCAGCAGGGCACAGCAGGAGCGCACTGGGCAGCAGGTGCAATGGGCAATCCGGCAGCCTATCGGCGTCTGAAGCAGCCCCCGTTCTGGATGGGCGCACATGGTCTTCTTATAGGGATGAGAGGGGAGGCCAAGGGATTGGTCATTCACGTAAGATGGCTGTTGGCTTGTCCTATGCAATTAATCCCATTTAATCTCTTGAATTCTCCTACGTTGGCCAGACCTTCGGGTTTCCCCATGCTTTAATTTCTTGACTGACCCTTGAATTCCCCATCTGACCAGTCTCCCCAGCTTCCCCACGCCATCAATTGGGCATGGTGACCTGGCGGGTGAGGTGGCAGGTGTGCAAATGGGCTGGTGCGGCTGGGGCCTGATTGGGCCTGAATTGGGCCCATTTGACTGACCGCAGCTTACCAGCTCCTCCTTCATGGGCTGTACGTACATGGCTCCAAATGGGCTGAGGGCATTTCATTTAAATCAGAATAAAGCTTGGACCAGCTGGCATATGCACCCATGGGCCTAGGTCTGATTGGGCCTGATTTGACCCAATTGAGGGTCGATCCAGTTGAAAATTGGCCCGGACAAATTCTTCCGTTTTCTCCCATTTTTTGTGTTGTCCCTCCTTTTTTTTCTTTTTTGAAAAATCTGACGCCAACAAATGCCCCCCACGGGTGGTTCCTTGGAGGCGAGTGTCGACATGGGAGATGGGAGACGACAAGGGATCACCCGTGTAAGTTGGCACTTGGACATCTCTATCTTCTGTTCACCGGCTGATAAGCTTAGTGTGGTTTGAATGTCTTTGGTTCAAGAAGGGCTTGGGCCCTTGGAGGTGACTGGTCTTTATTATGTTGAGCTTGGCCGTTGATCTCCCTTGACTTGCGAGGCGTTGCTTGAAGTTTTTTGGCATGGTTGATGCAGACTTGTCGCCACATCCCTTCCACACAATCTTTTTGAAGTTTTATTTTCACTTTGTTTTTTTGTTTTTTTTGTTTTTGTTTTACTGGCCCAGCTGCCTACTTTTAGGTTTTCACCTGGGTCAGCCCCATTGATATTTTGCCTATACGCCTCGGAAGAGGTTTTCATGTAGCGGGGTTGCCTGATTTTGCCTAAAGTGCCTTCTCAAGTTTTCACTCTAGCATGACTTTTTCTTTCTCTTTTTTTTTGACATAAATTTTTTTCTTTTGATCGGTCGCTATGTGGGCGATCGGCTAAGCCCGTCGGGCACCTTTCTTTTCAGCCCCTTTTTTGTTTTTTCATGGGGAATTAAGGCCTCCCACCAGCCGCATGCATCATTAGGTCTGACTAGGTATAAATTTTAACGTAGACAACATGGAATGTGGGGTTTCCTGTGGGTAACCTGTTATCAAGAAATTTAATGATGAATTTAACCAAATATGATTTTTTGTAACTTGATGGTAAAAGGCTTGCCAAGCATGGATTTCAACTCGAAAAGAGGGAGGTGATGCTTTTTTGACGGAGCGAGATGTACGAAAGATGGACTCGAGAAGATCCCACATCATTTGTCGGATTCGATTTACACCGACATGAAAATTGTAATATTTTAGTAGTATCATAGTCTTATTTTCTTTGGAATCTAACTTGCAATGTCAGTGTTAATTAGAAGTCTATATATATATATATAGAGTAAGAGTCAAATAGGATATATGCTTAAATTATGTGGAGTTTGAGATATACTTGTAGTTTGAATTTTTTTCCATGTCTTTTGTATTAAAGGTTTAAATAACTCTAAACTCTGCACCTATAACCATATTGATAATGAAGTGAATATGTTTGAGTTTGTCTCTCCCCTCTCTCACTTCTTGTCCTCCTTCCCCTCTGCTTTTCTTCTCCCTTCCTCGCCCATGCTTCTCTTCTCCTTACTTCCCGTTCTTGTGCAGCTCCTTTCCCTTCCCTTGTCATCGCCTTCTCTTGCCTCCAGCCCTTCTAGCCCCACAACGATGTCAGCCAACCTCATACCCCCTATGCAGCACCTAGAGGATCCTTCCTCACCCCCTATTCCTAAGCACTTGCCACAACCATCTTGGCTTTCCCCTCCTATCTGAGAACCCACCTTTGCCTTCAAAAACCCCATCTTACCTCTGGAAGTCACTACATAAAGCATCCTCTCTCCTCGGCTCTGTCTCCCCTCTAGTATCTCTTCCCAAGCATCCATCCCCCCTCTTCGAAACCCCCTTGTTCGAGCACTCCCACCTTGGCATCGGCCCTCTAGCACCCTAAAACCACGAGCTGATGCCCGATCCTCTTCAGCTAATCACCACTGCCTTCGACCAGCCCATCGGCCTCCTATCACCAGCCGCTGACACTCGACCCCTCATGCTAATGAGACTAAATGCCAGGCAAGAGCTATCCTCATGTCTTCATTATGGTGCTGCAGTGTAGGATTGTAAACAGAGCAAATATGCCATTTTTGAGGTCTGCTTTGTCTGGAGATTCAAATAATCAAATATACCTTTTGATTGAGACCAGATATAGATTGGATGATAATCTTCGGATATCTTTTAGAGCAGAGCATATACGAATAGTATCTGCTTCGTCAGACAATTTACAAAATTTTAAAAACTATAAAAATATTTACCAAAAAATTATGAAAAACTTGTAAAAAACCTTGTTAAATACCAATAAAATATATAAAATTATAAACCTCAAAAAATAAATGATAAGCTCTCATATTTTATAAAAACAAAATTTACCAAAATCTAGATTTTAGAAAAATCAAATTGTCATTTTCAGCTGTTGCCATTGTCGAAGGTTTCGGGAGTCATCGACTTATCACCATTCGCAGCCCAAACTTAAATGGCGCGTGAAGTAGCCATGTCTCCATGGAAGAATGACTGTATTGTGTGGTCATCTATCTTTTTCTGGGATCAAACGACTCCACCATGGCCACTAAGAAGTGCTTCTAGTTGGTGGCTTCCTCTCCTCCTTTCTCGTTTCGTTGTAACACTATTGAGGGCCATGATTTGGGTGACTTGCGGAGGAGTTGCTAGGCAAAAAGTTCTTGGAGTAGCTTTGGGTAGACGTTAGTGGTTGCAGGTTGACTTGTAGCTACTCGTCGGCTTGCGTGTTGTGGCCGCTGCTGTTGCTTTTGACAACCTTGGACAACTAGGTCCAATGCCGCCCCTACCATGCCTGGTTGGGTGGAAGTTGTAGAGGCCGGCATTGAAGAGGATGACAGAGAGGATTTCATGTCGTGGAGCTTAGTGGGGCACTGAGGCAACCAAGGCTGGTGGCGGTAGTTGGAAGGGGTGTGGTGGAGGAGGAGAGAGAGGTGACATGGCTGGCCACTAAGACAAGGTCGGTGGAGATAGAGCCATCGATGGAGCTTGGAGAAGGTGCACCGAGGTGGCAGGAGGGAGCGTCTGTCGTGAGAGGAAGGAGGAAGGGAGCGTCTGCTGCGACAAGTGTAAATAGATGGGCTTTTTTAGGGATAATGGGATATTGGGTTTTACAATGACCGTTGGATCCTCAGTGGAACGGATATTATTTGTACCAGATCCTCCATTTTCTAGATTTACTCTGTTTATTAATTGGTTATTATCCATATCCGAAAAATAGAATTGATAGATCTCTCTAATAGTATATTATCCGCTCAATTGAATACGAATCTGAACTACATCTAGATAATATTCGAATCTGTTTATAGCTCTACCTCAATTGTAAAAAATATACGTTCTCGCCTTTGATCCTAGCACCTAGAGATGACATGGATAACATCAAATCTGGTCTGTAGCATGGATTAGATTAGTCTAGCTTGACTTGACTCTGATTAAGTTAAGTCAATGGTATCAGTAGCATGGATTAGATTAGTCTAGCTTGACTTGACTCTGATTAAGTTAAGTCAATGGTATCAGTTCAGTGGATTAAACATTAGTTTAAATCCTTTCAACTTGCTTTGATATTAATTTGATTGATTCAATCTGATTCAAGTTGTCTAACTTTAATTACGAGTGGTTAGTTTGGCCCGAGTTTGTTTCATTTTGTTTTACGAGTAAAATTTATATTTTAAGTAAAAACGTGACACGACACTGTTGCGACAACTCAACTGGTTTGGATTCGGTCTCAGCCTACTCGGCAAAGTTACAGTTTGGTTCTATCAATTTAGTTTGACCCGGTTTAACATCAATTAGATCGCTTCTGCATTGTGTGGTGGTGCGATGTTAGCTCGATTTAGATTTTTCTGTGGTGGGACCTGTTCGATTGGACTTGTTCAACATTATGATATCAGTGTCATAGTGGTAGCATGGTAGGATTGCGAGTTCGATCAACATCAGTTTTATTTGATGTGGTGTTAATTTGCAGTAAGACGTCCATTCGGTTCGGTTAGTAGTTGGATCTATATGATTCAAGTTGCCGATGCGGTTGATTTTGATGCATCATGGTGGATCTTATCTTTTCATCCTGCATAGGTGGGGGGCACAAGTTTGGATCAAAAGCCGCTGTTCATTAAGGAGAAATTGGAGAAGAAATAGGTAGTTATGTGCCTTGCTTTGGAGCTTTGGGATTCTTCTCTGAGGCTGGTGAAAGAAGGGAGAATAAGATGCCAATGTGGGGTTTATGCTCTTGTTGATGAAGAAAGAGGAAGAAGAAGAGATCGAAGGAGGGGGATGTCGATTGCCAGTGAGTCAAGAAGAATAAGGAAAAGGCCCAGGGGGGGTCTTCTTGCTACTAAAGGATAATAAAGGTGCCGGAGGTCTTCAGACTGCCTCCTGTCCCATCAAGGAGGAAAGAAGAAGAAGAAGACCTTGATCCTTCTATGCTGCCTGGAGGAGAGAAAGCAAGGCCCCCGATTTTTTCAATGACGCTGGTGAAGGAAAGAGGAAAAAACAAAGGCCCACGGGAGATCTTCTTAGCACAGGGGGAAGAAGATGAAGACCTATCCCTATCACGATGGTCGGAGGGGTTAAGAGAATGGCCGAGTGGGTCAATGATGAGTTTCTATCAGCCTCTACTTCTAACCATCATCTTATTCCTATCTAATGTCACTCCCATCACCATTACCTTGATCGCCAATGTATCAAGAGGTGCCATACCATTGGAGTAGGGGGTGGCCAAGGTTGTTGTTGCTAGCAGCCACAACCATTGTTGTTGTCACTTCCCATTGCACAAGACACTTGTCATGTTCGGCCGATGAGGGAAGACTCGGTCAAATATGGCTCCTCACATCCCTGAACTACCCAAAGGACTTAGCTAAGACATGATCAGATAACCATGGTGGTCTTATCTCTCTTAGTGCTCAATCAAATCGCCAAGGGAAAATAACAGAAAAAGTATAGGAAAAAGGGGTAACTTCTCTTGATTGGTCCACCTTCCACCTCCATGAAAATGGAGTTAATGGGCCATGCTTTGTGGATGAAACTACCCATTGGACATTCTATAAATAGACCCCCATGGTCACTTGTGCAAGGGGCTGGCCTAGCTTAAGAGTTGGAAACTTGAACACCACGATAGAAGAGGAGAGAGAGAGAGAGATGGGGGGAGAGGAGGAGAAGTGCCGAGAAGGTAAGAGGGAGCGATCGTTTATCCCTTTGTTCTAAAAACTGGTGGTCATAACAAATAGTTATGTATATTTAATTTCTAAAATGTTATTGTTAATATATATATACAATCATTCTTGTACATGTCGAAATGTTGTCAAAATTTTAAAAAAAAAGTTGTGCATATTTAAATATGCCAAGATGTTATCTGTTCAACATAAAGTTGAGCAATGCATACTTATTATGCTTATAAGTTCTAAACACACATTTCATTGATGGAATTCAATTCCATAAGATGACAAATGATTATAAGGGCAAGGCTATTTTGCCTTCTTATTTTTCTTATACACATACTTCGTGATTAATGAAATGGAATTCTATTCACCATGTTATGGTGTGTAAGGGGGGGGCAATGTAAAGATGAAATAAAGTGGTTACATTAATAATACTCAACACAACTTGAGGCTTAATCTCAAATTATTTGGGGTTGGCCATATAGATTCTTTTTCTTCATTCATGTCTATTTTAAGTTATTTTTTTAAAGATAATTAAATTATTCAAATCATATTAAATTATCTTTCTCCAAGTTATAACTTAGGTCTACATTGTCATTTTTTATTAGTTTAATATTTTATTCTTGTCTAACCCGAGCCTCCTTAGGTTTACATTTAATATGTCCGAACCATCTCAATCTTTCCTCTTTCAATTTGTCTACAATTGTCGTTACTCCTATATATTTTTTAAAATGTTCATTACTTATCATATCCAATCTAGTATGACCACTCATCTATTTTAACATTTTCATTTCAACCACACTTATTTTTAAAGCATGTTTTTTTTATTATTCAACATTTACTGCTATACAGCATTACATATCTTATGATTGTATGATATGATTTTCCATTCACCTTTAATTGAATCTTACAAACGCACAGAGCCCTTGTAGCCATTCTCTACTTCATCAAACATGCTTTAATTATATGATTAACATCTTCCTAACATTTTACATCTTTCTAAATAATTAATTCAAGATGCCAAGGATTGCCATCTCGAATCTTGATTGTCTCAGAAAGGTGAAAGATAAGAGATCTCACGAGATCTTTGAAAAAAATCTTAGGAGATCAGATCTTGGATTTCATTTATGTAAAGTATGCCTTATCTATGGATTGCCCTCTCACATTTTAATTTTATCTCATGGAGATTGAAGAGAAGAAATCTCGAAAAATCTCAAGAGATTGGATCTTGAAAATATCAATTAATATGCATGTTTAAGTGTAAAATGTCATGTAATCTCTTTGAAAAGGATAAGAGAACTCATATTAAACATCAAAATAAGCTATGAGAGGATTAAAAGGAAATATAGATATAGAGAGGGTGAACAAATATTAGTAGGAGACATAGTTTTCATTTAATTCGTTCAGAAGTAATGCAAAAAGATAAGGATTTATTGTAGACCCTTAATGTAAGTTGATTGACATAAAAAAAAATCTCTAGTTTCCCTTCCACTTGTGCATGGACTAATGGTTGTTTTATCCCATTTGTCTTTTATCACTTGTATGTACTTAACATGCACATCTTTTTCTCTAACACCCATCGCAAAACCACTATTAGAACCAAGGATTCTAGAATCGGAATCGGAGGGGACCGATCCGATTCCGATTCCCAGGATTCAATCAGAATCGGCCGATTCCTGGGAAGAAAATCGATCCCGAAATTGGTTTTTTTTTGAAATTTTTTCATCAAAAAAATTCATAAAAAGTATTAAATTTTTTGAAAAATAGGAAATAGTTTAGAAAAAAATTCTAAAAATAAGATTAGCATGCATCTATATAGAATAATTGCTAACAAACATGAGAATATGTTAAGTACATGTTGATATGCAAAAACTACAATAAATTTTAACTGTATCATACGAAAATATAAAAGTAGAAATATACATGTTATCAATCTTCATCAACAACCATGATATGGATATTGGCCTTCATCCTCTTCTTGTTGCTTTCAAAACTCCTCAATTGTGCCTAGTCTTCTATTAAGTGCGGGAGCATATCCATATGAAAATAATGACACGGCCAAGGCATCAAAATCGTAGGTATCGGATTGTGGCACGTAGGTAGGCTCAGGTGGAGGAATCCACGGCTGCTGAGGGTCATAAAACACTAGATATAGTGGCTCCATATAATGTTATTGTGGTGTCTGCTCATCCAGCGTGAAATACGGCTTTGACTGCAATGAATTTGGTGATTGCGGAGCTGATGGCTGCGTGTCTGTTATGCACTCCTCGTCGTCATCAACTGAGGAGTGAGAAGCATGTATGTTGTCATTTGGGCTTATAGGATGTTCCCTGATCTCCAGCTTCCTTCTCTTCACATCTTTAGCCATCTTTGATGTCCCACCGTAACCCAAAATTTTTTTTAACTTTGAAAATTCGCCCATTTTTTTTGCTATCACTTTTGCTTTTGTTTTGCCTGGATTACGAATGGGTTGTAGCTGCGGTTGGGGCTGGAGCTAGAGTTGGGGTTAACGCTGGAGGTGGCTGCTGTATAACTACTGGGGCAGAAGAAGGGTCTGCTTGAGCCTGAGAAGTAGGTGGGGCTAGAGCATCCTCCTCGGCCTCTATATCATCCAACTCTCCTTCTGTCCATGCAAGGTCATCGGGATCAAACTTAGCTGGATGATCCCTAGCTGCCTTCTCTATCCATGAGGCAAGTGCATGCTCCTCTTGGAATATGTGATCCATGTCCACCTCCTCAGGTGGTGGTGTGGCTGAGGTATGTCTCTGCTCATATGGACCGCCTGGGAACTGTGCAAATCGCTTCTCTGAGATCTTATGTCCATCCTTGATATTCTTGATGTGCAACCTCATGTTGTAATGACAGAAGACCAGCTTCTCCAGCCGGTCTGAGGTCAACCTGTTCCTTCTCTTTTTATGTATCAGGTTAAATGTGCTACAGTTTCTCTCACAATGAGAGGAACTAGTGCTCTGGTTGAGTATCTTGATACCAATGGCAGCAAGTGGATTCCATCCACTCATAGTTTTCACCTGAACCCACCACTCAGTTGGAAAAAAAAACAATCAGCTCAACAACTTCAATAACTTATAAGATAAGGAAATAAAAACTTTATCTTAAATAAGTATATTAGGAGACATTTTATCGTAAGAATATCTCAGATCAGCATCTGAGTATACCCCGACTCTAATCTTATACCTCTGCATATGGAAAATGACAAGAATAAAAATTCATTAGTTGTCAAATAATTATTGACTCCAAATTATTGATTAAACTCCAACTTACTTCTATCTTAGTTTCTACCCTTTCTTGCTAAGATCGGCAGAGATGTTGAATAAGAGAGTGTGTCCCGCATCACCTCGTTGTCGTTCACCACCTGCCCTCCATATTGGATGCGGGAGTTCAAAAAATATCCTGTAAAAATTTATCAATTTTAGTATTAACATTATTAACAATGTAATCATTGACTAAAGTGAAAGTAGGTAAGCACTAAGTACAAATATTTTTTTCACCCACTAACCTGCAGTATGTATGTCGTGGTGCAAAGTCTTGTCCCATCGGTCATCTGTGATCTTCAACCATTTTTTGTAACTTCTGGAATTTTTCTCTTTTATTTTTAGTTTTGCCCAGTCCATTGCATCATACTGGGTGCCCATCTAGTTCTTGTCATCGGAGTCTACCAGTCTTAGCACAACAACCAATGGCTCTATGTTGGCGTCCATTTTTTTTCACAAAAGAAAAAGAGAGACAAATGGGCAGGCCCAAGAGCAGACCGGACAGCCCATAGTTCAGCCAAGTTAAGCCCAATCAGGAGCCCATGTAGGTCCAATAAGAAGCCCATCATCCCATCCTAGAATTGGGCCAAATTTCATCCTAAATCAGGCCCCTGCGCAGCCCACAGCAGAGGCTGGGCTGCAGCCTCCAGCTAGCCCAATTAACCCATGCAAAGAAGGCCTGTGCGCAGCCCACATTCCAGCCCACCTGCGGCCCAGTGTGAACATGCCACACTGGCTGTCCTGCCACATCAGCAACCACCTGCGCACTTGCCAATTCACACCCTTGGCTGGTTAATTGCATGGGGAAACCCAAGAGGCAGGTCAACATGGGAGAACTCAAGGATTAATGCATGGTCATTAAGTCTTCTATGGGAGAACTCAAAGGTCTGGTCAAGGCCAATTAAAGCAGCCTTGGAGAAGCCTATTGACCACCACCCAAGGCATCTACGTACACCACCACCTGGCTCTTCACCTCCCCCTCCAGCCTCTATAAAAAGAGGGGGGCGCACCAGCCAGAGGGGGGGGCCTTCAGACGCCGGGAGGCTGCCGGACTGTGCTCTGCATCTGCTGCCAACTGTGCCCCTTCACCTGCTGCACCTGCTGCCCGTGGCCAAGAAGAAGAGAAGGAAAAGGAGAAGAACAGGTGGGTCAATATTCTATAAATATGTAGCCCTCTAAGGGCACCCCCTTGGTCTTTCTCTCTTCCTTCTGCTCAGCCCTCTCCATGGCCCAATCCGACCCACACATAGCAGGGTCTTAGTACCTTCTGTTGGAAGCCCCCTCGGCCAACCATTCAGGCTCTAAACAATGCCCAGTTCGGCCCCCATATACAGTCTCTTTTCAGCCCATAAAAAGATGCTCCGAACAGGAACTATTCAGCCCCTCTCGCAGCTCAACCAAAGGCCATTGCATCCCATTGTTGGTGCCTGCTTCACCCACGGAAATCCCCCTCAAACAGGCTACTGTTCGACCCATTGAACAGCAACTCGCCCAGCTCATTTAATTCCCTAAGCTGCACCTGTTCTAGCCTATTGAGCACCCTCTTTAGCAGGTCATTTCTGCCCCTTTGCGCACCTCTTGGGCAGGTCCAAGGCCCCTCTGTTCGGCCCATGATCTGACCACTGTTCAGGCCCCTCTGCAGCCTATGTTCAGGCCCCTGTCGGCCCACCTGCGCAGACCCTAAACAGGCCCATAACCGGCCCAGTTCTGCACACTGAACAGGCCCCTTGCCCAAGCTCATGACCGGGTCCATATAGGCCCTCGCCAGGCCCATTCTGGCCCAACCAGAGCCCCATCAATCAGGCCTCAGCCGGTCTCCAAACCAGACCCCAAAGCCGGTCCCAAATCTGATCTCCAAAATAGCCCTTTGTGCAGGCCCATTCTGGCCCACCTAAACCCAAACCAAAACAGCCCCATTGTGGCCTACTGAGAGGACAGCAGTCCCGGAAGCTCCAAACAGGAGGACAGCAGTCCAGGAAGCTCCAAACAGGAGGACAGCAGCCAGAAGTGGGCCGGCTTGAAGGTGACGGCCCGGCACCCCTTGGAAACCGTCCGACGGGCCAAGGGCATAGCCGGGTGGCCTTCCAAGCCGGTCCAGCCAAGCAGGGCCAGCAGAGCAGCAGCTTCCCAACAGGCCCTTCCGGCCCAAAAAGCAGCACAAGGCAGGCCCAGCGGGCCTATGAAGATTGAAGGCCGGCTCGGAACGCCGATGAAATTGAACCGGCCTCCATGGCCTTGTTCTATAAAATGAACAAATAAAAATCCAGAATGCGAAAGCAATATTAAATTAAGGACTCCAACCTTGGACGACTCCCCCGGGTCCGCCCCGGAATGTCGATCCGGACGGTGGCGCGGGCATGCTCCCGTAGCCAGCGGTTCCTTCCCCCAATATGGCTAAGCTAAGGCTGGCTATTTTGGATGGGTAAATTTTCACTAAGTTGGAAAAATAGCCGGCATGTCGTCGTAATGCCAAAATTTTTTCAAAGTAGTGGAGATAAACCTATATTGGGGGAAGGATCAATCATATTGCATACCAATGTACTCCACTTCACCTTTGTAATGAAATGAAGTTCAGTCAATTCGATGCATGAAAGTGGGCACCGATTGGCAGCCCGATGGGACGAAGGTGATGCAAACCGCCAAAACTAAATAAACAAACTGTTTTTCTTAAAACAATCTGAAAATAAACAAAGCAAATCAGGTTCTGAAATGGGATTTCTCTGCCACATTTCCAAATTGCCTGCAGGTCTCTATCTCGACCCGGTTTCAAGCCCTGCCTAGGCCGATGACTGCTTACCTGCTGGCCCAGTTTAAGCCCATAATCCGGTCTCTATTCGACCCGATTTAAACCACCTGCAGTTGCTCCAAACAGGCCCATGAACATTATCTGTTCGGCCCACCTGCTGTCCCCCTTTCCCAGGCCCATATTCCGGTCCACCTGCAGGCCTATGTCCAGAGCCTAAAAACAGTCCCCTTGTGACCCGGTTTCGGCCCATCAAGGACATCCCAAACAGGCCCATATTCCGGCCCACCTGTAAGCTTATGTCCAGAGCCTAAAACCAGTCCCTTTGTGACCCGGTTTCAGCCCATCAAGGACATCTCAAACAGATCCCCGACCGGTCTATTCAAAGTCATCTGAACAGACCCCTTAAGCAGGTCCGAAGCTGCCCTTGCTCAGCCCACGTTCAGGTCCTAGGACCGGTTCCAAATCAGCCCTCTGTCCAGGCCCATTTTGGCCCATCATAATCCATTCACTCCAGTCCCTTTGCGGCTCGGTGAAATCCCAAATCAGTCTTTAAATAAAAATCAGATTTTGATCGAATTCAAAACAGATGAAACTCAGAAATAAAAAAAATCAAAGTCATCCAAAAATATAACAAATAAAACAAACCCGAACAAAACGGTTTGCATCTGATCGGACCCAAAAGGCCGCTGCCCTTTTGAGTTCTTTAATTTATGATTGTGGATGTGCATGTCTCCGAAAACAGGTTGCCGCGACGGTTAATCAAAGGCGTTCGAGCCGTTGCTCGATGTAAGTTAACGCCGGATACTCGCACCATCCGGCGGAGAAGGGTCAAAAAATGAAATTTTCAAAGAACCCGAACCTCGGTTCTAATATTTTTAAAGCTATCACCGGACTACCTAATATTTTTAGGATATCACATATTTTCCTAGAAAAGTCCGGAGATGTCTTTCTTTCTAAAGAACAGACGCAGAAAAAAGAGGTTCACACACTCTATGATTGCCAGGTAGTAGATAATCCTCTCCCAAAATCTCTTGTCAGTGATATGCTTCTCAGATCTGATAAGAATATCCCGCTGATCTTCTTTGTTATGCAGGTGGTTCACCATATAGTTGTAATACTCTTCGAACTGGGTGAACCTCACAAGTACATGCCTGTGCCGATGTAAACTCTCAAATGCAATAAAGTTTGTGGCAAAACGTGTCAGACCGGATCTAATAAGATCGTGCCCTCCTGTGTGTGATGTCATAATATGTAGCAGACGGGGATGCGAATAAATAAATAAATGATCGTCTGCGTCTACCTAACAAGTGTAGAAACATTCTTCTCCTTGCTTATATCCTCCAGTATGAGATCAATAGAATGTGCCGCACAAGACACCCAGAACAAATGATGCCTCTTCTCTATCAAGTTCTTCCCAAGCACCTTATAGGAGAGTTCGCTGTCAGTGACAACCTGAACCGCATTCTTCTCCCCAATCTCCTCCACCATAGCATCCATCAAAGAAAAAATGTAGTCGGTATTTTTAATCTTCCCAGAAACATCCACCGACTTCAAAAATGTGGTCCCCTCAGAACAATACACCAAGAAGTTTATCATGCTCCTCTTGGTGATACCTGTCCACCCGTCACACATAATCGTGCAACCCTCTCCTTTCATACCAATCTAAAGCTATCCATCCACTCCCTCAACTCCTGCACCTCCTCCTTCAGCCCACCACCATATATATGCCTGCTGCTCGGGGCTTGCAGACCCGATCTAGCCTCACTCACGGCATCTATTGCAGTTTGGAAGTAAGGGCCGGTGGCTGCATGTGCTGGGATGTCTACATTAAGTTAAAAAAAAATTGGATCAATAAAAAATAAGGTTAACTAAATAAAACACACATAAAAGCCATTTTAAGAGTGATACTTGCATGTAAAAATCACTTTACAATGTGGCGAACGGCTCTCTTTGCAGCCGTTCCTGTTACCTTCACCCCCTTCATGAGTTGTTTAATCTCTTTCTGTCTAGCGTTTTGCTTTCTAAATAGATACTCATCACTCAATGTAAACTGTGTACTGGCAGAATGACGGTGTGGCTCCTGTCTCCATCCCTCACTCTTCCGGTCCCGGGTAGGGCGAGTTGATGCTGATCAGCCAAGAACTGGGTTATCTCTGGACCCTCTTGCTCCTCTCCTCTCTTCCTCTGCAGCAGCTGCAGCTGCACACTTGCTAGTATGCCTAACTTGTATAAGCTTAGAGTCTGTGGAGTTGTCCTCACTCTCCGGCCCCAGCTCGGCTAGTGCCTTCCCATTGTCTTTCCCTTTGTAAGTAGGCAAATCTTGGTTCCTCCTCCTCTCAAGTAGCTCATCGTGCAACTCTTCCCTCTGCTCAATCCTAATAGACTATTGAGAGGCTCTACCTGTCATGTAACCTCTCATCTTCTCACTCTTCTCCCCAGGCATCTTATCACATTTTTTTTATGTTCCCATCTGTTCTGACAATATGTTGTTTCAGCCGGAACACACCCTCGTTCATCTCCTTCCCACACCACTTGCATTGTACTCCCTTTTTAGCTGCATCTACCATATGGCCATGTTCTTAACCCACGTCAGAAGGATGTGCTGGTGCTACATCACCCTGATCGACCATTGCTTATACCTGCAACATTTGTAAACAATTCATAGAAAATTGTTAGACATCCTATAAATTTTTTTAGAGGCTGTTCGGGAAGCAGACATCCCGTCGAACAGACTATTCGGTATGTTTAGAGAGTTATGTCTACACTGGAAAGGGTCGTAAATCAGTGTATGGGGTTTACAGATTTTTTCCCATGCTAAGAACAATCAACCGATGTTCTTACCATTTGTACGGAGTTGTTCAGAAGGAAATAGCAGGTTTAACCATGCTCGTAGTCATCGAAAACACGTAAAAATCGGCATACGAGGTTTCTGAAATTTTTTCCACACAAAGAACATCCAATCGATATACTTACCGCTTGAACGGAGTTGTTCGGTAGGAAATTAGCGAGTTTAACCATGCTCGGAGTCGTCAGAAATGCATAAAAATCGGCGTATAGGATTTTCGGCGAAGAAATCTTACTGCCAATCTTCCAAGGATCAAAGAACAGGTTGAATCGAGGTGGATCATAGCTTAGATCAACGGAATCACTTGAAGGGATCGCTGGAATCCCAGAATCGGTCTGGGATCGCTGTTGGAATCGTCGTAATCGCTGCGAAAAGTTGGGATCGAGCGATCCTGCGCCGGATCGATCGATTCCGAGGGAGGAATCGCTTCGGCATCTTCTACGCCAGAAGGGAGGTCGCCGCAGATCGGTTCCTGCGCGGGAATTGAACCGGACTGGACCCGTCCGGCTTCCTGCGGAATCAATCAGATCGACTGATTCTAGGCTGAATTGGTCAGAATCGGATCGATTTCGACCGATCTAGCCGATTCAATCTAATTCTCGGGGAATTCCCCTCGGAATCGGTCCTTCCACAGGGAATCGAATCGAAATCGACCGATCTGATTCCAAAATCGGCCGATTCCGATCTGATCCCACCGATTCTGCAATCTATGATTGGAACTCTATCATCAGCCTTTTCCTAGTCAAACATTTTTTTGTGAATCTTTCTTTATATCTTGGTATATTTCTATCAAACTTCTAATAAGAAAAATAACTTTCATTATAAATCGATCAGGCATAAATTTAAATTAGTTAACTGAAATATTTGAATAATTCTGTCGCTCAATAACTCTTTCCTATAATTTCATAGTATGACTAATGAGATTGACCCCCCTATGATTTGCATAAATTTGTATGTCTCTTCTTTCTTTAAAATAGATACGATGATACTCTTTCTCCATTAATTAGGCATTATTTTAGATATTAATATTTTGTTAAAAGGTCAAGTTAACCATTTCACTTTTAAATCTTTCAAACAGTTTTATACTTTAATAGGGATGTTATTTGGACCACATGCCTTGTTTTAATATTTTTCAATCCTTTTTCAACTTCTGAAAATCTTTGTTTACAGAATCAGCCGATTCCTTTATCGGATCTCCCTATATGAATCCAATTTTCGCAAGGACACCCGATCTAAGGTGAGTTCCTAGCAAAATCAAACATAAATCAATTGGGGATCGACAATCATGATTGAATCGTATCAAAATTGGCCAATTCTATGGAAAGTAACTTTACTCCCAGAATCACCTTGATTCCGGTCCATTATCTCCCGGTATGAGGGATATCTGCTGATTTTTCTCTATCATCTCTGACTTCTGTTTTCAATCTTCCCATTGTAGGCACCCCAATGACGTGGTAGTCCCGCTAGCAGAGCACCCCTCCCTCTGCCCCCTCAATTCTCCCCGCTTCTAGTTCCCCCTAATTCTAGGTGTCCCCACGACAAAGGACCATCCCTTTAAAGCGGAGCACCCTCTTCCCTCTACTATGGTCTGAACACACCACTCAGCTTGTCTCCTTGCCCCCTCTCCCCCTTTCTCAGGATTTAAGTTGTGAGCTTTAATTTATTTTTTATGTGTTTTCCTTATATAGAAATGATCAATGAACAATATGACGTCCCTGGATTGTGTGATGTCAAGTGGGAACTGGATTTGCGATGAACGTAGACAAGAAGAGAGTTCAATATAAATGGAGTGAAAAATAAATGAATGGGTGTTTTCTACGTGAAGTAGCACGTAGGTGGGGTGAGTGGGAATACCAAGAAATGTAATAAAGTATAGATAGAAAGTAGAGAGTACCTATCTTACAAGAATAACATTTTAGGGGGATATGTGGATTGAACAATAGAGAGTTACAATATAAGTTGCTAGGACACAGAGATATCCAGATGAGCAAAAAAAGGCAAAGGAAAAGTTGTACACGAGGATGATACATCCACCTCAAGTGATGAAGAAGAGACATAAATATAAAAGGCAATGCATGTCAGTAAAGTATCATAAAAAGAGGATGAAGAGAGAATGAAGGGGGATCCGATAGTTTGTTGGTCACAGTTGACCCAACCCCTTGATGACACAATGCCTAGGAGACATAATAGTACTCAAAGAACAATAAAACATGCATTTAAAGGGATTAAAGCAAGTACTTCAACAGCAAAGTTGGCAATAAAACATATTTGCAAGTGTATAGGCAGGTTGTACCAGGATAACCTTAACTTCTTTCATATACATGTATTGCTATTATAAGTAGCCTTTAACATTTCTTTTCATGTTAACTTAAATGTAAATGTCTTAGCACATGCCACCACTACCTATACTTTTAGACCATGTTTGGTGTGATTAGAGAGGCTGGGCTAGGATTAAAAGTCCCAACCTTTAGGTGCATTTTTTGATAAACTGAAGTCTTGTATACTTGGGTAAAAAATGGTATGAAAAGAGAGGTTGTACAATTATGTGCAATAGATAGACAAGTATAATAAAGAGAAATATAAAAAATCTTTTTTTGTTGTTCTTAGGGTTTAACTTTCTTGAAATTTATTGATGCAAGGAGACAGATAAAGAATGTATATCATATCTTTTCACTGATGGATGAGGTCATATAGGAGATTCGAGAGGGGAGCACTGTTTAGTTTGTGATAGACAACAAGCCCTCCTATAATTGATGGGAGAAGAGAAAACATTTATTTTGGTTCTATATACAGCATATTTCGTCGATCTTATGTTGGAAGATGTTGACAAAGAAGTTTCTATTGGTACACTTGTCAGCCATACGCAACTTATCACGCCTTTCATCTATAGTCATCTCCATTTACTTCATATATAGAGACAACATACTCAAGGAGGCAACCGATCCCCCCTTAAATAGGTAAATTTAGGGAGGGGGACCCCGATCCTTGCTCCCCCCCTCCCCCTTCCCCCCTTCCGACTCCCCTCCAGCGGTAGGCGCCCCCAAAGGGGTGCCTCTATGCGTCCCTACAGCCGCCCCTAAGGGGTTGCTATGACCACCCCTTCAGGGCCCCTTACCCTTGGTCGATCCATGACTACTTTGCGTCTCGTTTATGATAGTGTAAACATATGAATATATTTTACTATCATTTATACTATCACATATATATAAGATTTATAATCATAAATATATGTTTTATACTTAAATTTTATAAAGATCTATTTTAACTCTCTTCTCTCTCTTATATGATAGTTTGTATTTATATGACAATTTCTCGAAATGAATTTACTTTGTATGACATTATTTGGTAGAATGTCATCCTATGATTTTCTTAATTTTTTCTGATTTTTTGAGAATTTTATGATTTTAAAAAATAAAAAAAATGGTCGATTCAAACCAATATGGAATTGTCCTTTTGTCTAGAGGATCGGCCAATCCGGATTGGATCAGTGATCACCGATCTCGATCCCTATCCCGATCCTGTGATTCTTGATTCAATAAGCAAAAATATCAAAGAGCGGTAACGAATTGCAGAAGAATAATTTTCAGGATTTGCTGGTGGACTATATCACTGACCTAAAACAACATATGTGGGTCAAGTGGCAGATGACATTGATTTGGAATATCTTTTTTAAAAGGAGAACCCATTTGCAGCATAGATGGAGGAGAAAAAAAATGAGAGATCACCTCCTAAGTTTGACCTAGAGGATTGTGCATGGGCTGAAGGAAAATTAAACAACATACAGGCCGCAAATGAAGAGGTCCAAGTTCAAACACAACCTACCTTAATTCCAATTCTAGCTCAGTTCCAGCTCCTCCATGATAGAAAAGTTCACAAAAAATAAATGCCAATACAAGCAAATTTAGTGGCTTCAAATAATTGAAGGTCTACTAACATAGTATTGGAGGTACTTCACTTAGCGATGAAGAAGAAGAAGAAGCAACCAAGAAAAGAAACTTAGAAATGTAGAGAAGACCTATGAATCAAACGGATCATACACAAGCACCATCTTTAGATGGCAGTGACTTAGAACTTATTACTCCAACTCCATGACAATAGGAAGGACAATCAGGAGGAGGTGGAGGTGATGATATATAAGTGCATGTACAAGTTTGAGTGATTAAGCAAGATTTGTGCCAATGCCAACATTCAAGTGGTCGAAGTTAGCATTGCACACAAATGAAATTTTTTGATGAGTATGCAGCACAATATCATCTAGATCCTCTAAAAGATTTGTAGTCACATATTCCATCTATGCATCCAGCACAAAACGAGATGTATGAATTTAATGAGATGACACAATTATTATTTGGGTATAGATACAAGCCAATCATGGTTTTCATTAACAATGGTCCTCAGAGAATCATGGATTGCAGAATCGGCCGATCCGGATCGGGATCGGCCGATTCTTGGATCGGATCGGTACCCACCGATCCGATTCCAGCCTGAATTAGCGATCCAGCCAGGAGTCCCGGCTGGATCGGCCGGAATCGATCGGATCGGTCGATCCCGGACCGATCCACCCGGATCGATCCCGAAATCGGTCGATCCGGACCGATTCTCCGGAAACCCGGAAGACCCGGAATCGAACCGATTCTGGGATCGATCCGGGTCTGTTTTAAGGCCCGATCACCCCCAAATTGGGGGAGATTGGACCGATTCTCCTTCCAGCTCGCCTCTTTTTGCTTCCTCTCCTTCCCCCCAAGCATCCTTGGAGATCTAGGGCATACTTCACTGGCGATCCAGCTTTTGGAGGGCCGATCTAGCCTTCACAAGGGGCCGATCCACCCTACACAAGGTTTGTAAGGGGGGGGGGACCTTCGATCCCCTCTTCCCCCCGCCCCCCCAGGCCGGCAGGCCGCAGGCCCTCCTTCGGTCCTTCCTCCCCTTCCCCTTCCCCCTCCCCCGATCCTAGGCCCTGCAGCTGCAGGTTTGGGATCCCCCATTGGGGGATTATTTCACCTCCAATAGGGGTGGAATTACACCCCGAAGGGGTGCTAATCACCCCTTCGGGGTGTTGAACGATCGCCCCGAAGGGGTGACTATTTTCGATCCCCCCGAAGGGGTGACTGACAGTCCCCCCTCCCCAGGTGGGGGGGGGTTGGAATGAAATCCCCATTCCCCCGATGGGGGTGGAATTGCACCCCCGAAGGGGTGACTATATTTGATAGTCCCCCCCCCTCCAATGAAATCCCCCCGTTGGGGGGGATTATTTCACCCCCGATGGGGGTGGAATTGCACCCGAAGGGGTGACCGTGACGGTCCCCCCCCAGGTGGGAGGGGGTTGGAATGAAATCCCCCATTGGGGGGATTATTTCACCCCCCCAATGGGGGTGGAATTGCACCCCCGAAGGGGTGCTAATCACCCCTTCGGAGGTGTTGAACAGTCACCCCCGAAGGGGTGACTTTTTGGACAGTCCCCCCCGGCCCCTTTAGGTGGGGGGTGGGGGTTGAATTGCACCCCCCTGCCCAAGGCTGGGGGTGGATTTCCTTGGTCTAATATTGTGTATTAATTCTCATTTGTGTTGTAGATAAGATGTCGGACGAGGAGCATGTCACCGGCCCCGCGGAATTTCGTGACATTGGATGGCAACATGGCCATCTCCTTGATTCAGAGAAGAAGAGAGTTATATGCAAGTGGTGCCAAAAAGATATGAATGGAGGTGTGTATCGGCTAAAGCAACATATAGCCGGGACGGGTGGCAATGTAAAGAAGTGTGATAAAGTACCGGCTGAGCTGAGGGAGGAGATGAGGGGTTATTTAACCGGAAGGGCATCACGAGAGGGAGGTGAGAATTGGTCGAGAGACAAGACCTACGCACGAGTTGCTAGGTCGGAGAGACGCTGATCTTATGGCCGGAAAGAGCAAGAAAGGGAAAGGACCAGCACATGAACGGGTCCAAGTTGATTCTTCATCTTCATCAGATGAGGAAGAGGCTCAGGTCAGGAGAGCCGTACATAAGAGTAGGCCTCTGGCCCGTGAGGATGAGGAACGAAGACGAGGAGCAGGAGGTTCGGCTGCTAGATGATCTGATGTGGGGGCGGGCACACGCCTTGTTCGAGAGCCTAAAATCCGGAGGACACATTCTGTTCGACCAATGGGAGACACTGCCATGTATAGGAAGAGTGGTAGAGGTCAGAGGGGTATAAAACAAGCGTTTAAAGGGGTGAAGGCCTCGACTGGGGCAGCAAAGAAAGCCCTAAAGCATATGGTTAAGTTCTTTCTATATGCAGGTAAAGATTTGTTGAAGTTGTGGTTAGCATTTGCTTGTTGATATGAATTTGTTGTTACTTTAGTTATTATTAGCAACCCTCTCTTCTCCTTTATCTTGTTTTTAAATTTGTAGGTGTCCCGGCACATGCAGCCACGAGTCCATATTTCCAGACTATTGTTGATGCGATTGGTGAGGCTGGGCCGGGGTTGAAAGCCCCCACATCAAAGTATATATATGAAATAGGCTTGGATGAGGAGGTCGATGAGTTGACCTCATGGATAGATGGATTTAAAACCATTTGGAATGAGAGGGGGTGCACTGTAATGTGCGATGGGTGGACTGGAATCACAAGGAGGTCACTTATAAACTTCCTTGTGTATTGTTCTGAGGGTACCGTATTCCTTAAGTCGGTAGATGCATCAGGTCAGGTGAAAAATGCGAGTACCTATTTGGCTTGATGAACACTGTGGTGGATGAGATAGGGGAGGCCAACATTGTGCAGTTTGTCACAGACAATGAGACCTCATATAAGGCTGCAGGAAAGAAGCTCATGGAGGCTCGACCTCACTTGTTTTGGGTGCCCAGTGCGGCACATTCTATTGACTTGATGTTGTAAGATATTGGTAGGGATGCTAATGTCAAGTCCTTGGTTAACCAAGGACAGCTGATCACCTCATTTATCTATGGCCATCCACGACTTTTACATATCATAGGCAGCACACCGATGGTCATGATTTGATCAGATCGGGTCCCACCAGATTTGCCACCCATTTTATTGCATTAGAGAGCCTATACAGGTACAAGGCTAGTTTAAAAAGGTTCATCCTCTCCACTGCTTATCAGGAGTACATGGATACATACAGAAGCTCCTTGGATCAGTATGAGATACTGCTAAAGATGGAGCAGCTGATAGAAGATAACAGGTGGTGGGAGAAGGTGCAGTACTACTTGTCTGTCATAAAGCCTTTGGTGCATGTACTTAGGTTGGTGGATTCAAATGACAAAAATCAGATGGGGTACCTGTATGATGCTATGGATAAAGCTAAGTTGAAAATTAAAGAGAAGCATCCCAAGGGTTACAAAAAGTGGTGGAAGGTGATTGACAACAGATGGGACAAAACTCTACACCACGACATTCATGCTGCAAGTATACTTTAGTAGTGTAATATAATTGTATTACAAGTTATTTTTTGTGTATTACCCCCACTTTCTTTATACTAATGGAGTATTAATGTCGTTACAGGGTACTTCTTGAACCCAAGGATACAGTATGGTGGCCAAGTATGTAATGATGATGAAGTATTATCAGGCACACTATCTGTAATTAAACGACTATGTAAGACCCAAGAAGTCAGAACCTGCGCTGAGGTTGAAGTAATTAATACGTTTCATATCAATTAAACTTAGAATTTTATCTCAAGAAGAGAAGATAACTGATTTATTTTGGATTTTCAGATGACTTCATACAGGCACAAGATTGGGGTGTACGGGGATCTAGATTTGCAGTACTCACATGATAAGGTCCCCCCTAGTAATATACTTACCCGAATTAATGACTCTTTGGTTACTTGATTTTTTTTACATAAGGTTACTGATGCTTGTAATTGTCTTGTTTATGATTACAGCTGAGTGGTGGGTTATGGTGACCAACAGAACTGGATGGAATCCACTCGCTTCCGTTGCAATTCTGGTGCTAAGTCAGAGCACTTCGTCATCCCAGTACGAGAGAAATTGGAGCACCTTCAAACTTATTCACACGAAGAGGCGAAATAGGTTGAAGACAGAAAGATTGGAGAAGCTTGTCTACTGCCATTACAATATGAGGCTGATGATCAAGAATATCAAAGATAGGCAGAAGACATCGGAGCAAAGATTTGCACAGTTTGCAGGTGGATTGTACCAAGAAAGAGCACAAGCCCAAGCTACTCAGGGCTTGTCCCAGGTGGATGTGGACTTGGAATATCTATTCCAAGAAGAACATCCGCTTGCAGCATGGGTGGAAGACCAGGATGCTGAGGGAGAGCCAGAGTTCGACCCGAACGACAGATCATGGGCCGAAGGAGAGCTTGACAGCATCGTTGGTGAGGATGAAGACATGAAGGAAGCTCAAGAAAGTCAAGTTCCGTGCACAACTCCACTTCCTGATCCACCCCGGACTACAGCTTCTCCATAGAGATATTCAGCTCCCCCCCGGCCGCTACATCTCCAGCTCGGATTCTAGTTGCGGGTCCATCTACCCCCACCACCACCACCAAGAAGAATGGTGGATTATTCAGGGCTTTAAAGAAAGTCTGCTTACCTTCACAGCAAAGTAGTCAAGGAGATCTTACATTGAAGAGGAAGAAAATAAGTATCAAACGGCGACATCATCTTCTTGACATTGAGACCACTCAACCACCTTCATCAGATGAGGATGAAGAAGAATTTGTCCCACCCATACAACAACAGTGTACAGGGGGTGGAGGTGGAGGTGGGGGTAGCGGCAGCATAGGTGGAGGCGGCGCCTCAGGTGAGGGTGGCTCTACTAGTAGTGCACGCATGAGTGGAGCAGGTCCAGATGATTTGAGTGATAAAAGACACTCATGTTCGAGTGACAGGGGCAGCGGACGCTGGACCGGGACGAGGATGAATGTTTTTAACGAGTTTTCATCTTCCTATCCAGAGCCTGCCTCAGACAGTGAGCTTGGCTATCCACCATCTTTTCTAGCTCCACCTTCGACTGATCAGGGAGTTTATGAGTTTAGCGACATAGCCCAGTCTTTATTTTCTTATGGATACGGGCCAATTATGACTGACCCAAATCAATGGAGATTTCAAGACAATCAGAATGAACAGGATAGAGATCCAGATCCATCCTACTCCGGACATTACCATAGTTGGTGGTGATGGCATATGTATAATGTATTTGTTTATTTATTTAACGCAATGTAATATGAGTGATAAGAAGAATGTGTTGTACTATTGTGTGATTAGATATGATTGTTTGTTTGATAAAAATATATATTTTATTTGATGTATGATGTGTTCAATTGTGTGATTGGATACGATATGTGTTCTATGTGATTGATTGTTAATTTGTTATATGAATGATTGTTCCCTATATTTTTTTCACATTTTTTCTGAGTTATATGTATTTTTATTGATTTTTTGGCGATTTTTACAGATTTTTTCACAAAGCCAAAAAAAAACCCGATCCAGACCGATTCTGGATCGGTCTGGCTCCAAGAGAATCGCCCTGGATCGGACCGATCCGATCCGATCCGGATCAGATCGGACCGATCCGATCCAGGGTCCGATCCCGATCTCGCGATCCTTGCAGAGAATGCATATAATGAAGAATCTCATGACATTTATCATAGATATTGGTAACATTAATGCATACTTTTTATTGCATATCATTTGTAAATGTATTCTTATTGGATTGACTTGTTGATATTTAAATATTTGTCTACTCATTTTAATATTTGTTAGATGTCAGTTTTTAATTTCTAACAATATTATCACATATCTTCTCTTTTTTATGAATTTTATTGACTTTTTATGTTTTTTATATTTTTGTTATATGAACTAACCAATTCACGTTGATTCTAGATTTGTTTTCCTCGTGGAGAATTAGCTGATTTGGTCGATCCAATCCTATAATCAATGTGAAAAATTGAATTCTCCTAATATAATTTAACTTAAACTTTGTTACATTCTCTATGTATTCAATGTTTTAGCTAAGCTACTATTAAAAAGAATATAAAAGTAAATTTGACTTGCTTAAGATTCTACCATTGATTGTAGAATCGGCCGATTCTTAAATATAATTGGACCCCTTCCCCCTATAGATTGGGAAGCCACTGCAGCAGAGAGGTTTGCCGGTATAAGGTTTTAAGGTTTTTTTTTCATTCATTCTTTTTTTTTTTGAAGAATTGATTTGGGCCGATTTTGGATCTACTTTCCTCTCGAACAATCGGCCAATCCAATCTCAATCCAGATTAGATCATGACCTACCGATCCAAGCCCTAGTTCCAATTCCGCCATCTCTGCTTGAGACATTCTCTCTTTCTCTCTCTCTCTCTCTCATCCTTGCTAATTTATAATATCTTTTTCACGTTCTTTGGTTCTAAGTTTTTAATATTTCAATTTAAATGCCCCATCTCATGTTTGTTTAATAGTATTTTCTGTTTCACTTTTTGCTATCTTATATTGTTCACATGTTCTGTAGTTATCACATGTTTACAATTTTTTTTACCAATCTCTTTTATTCTTAATCATCTTTTGTGCTTCTTTGTTCTACCATCAAGTCTCTTAATTGGTGGGCTGGCCCTTAAACTCTTTCCAGTACTTTTTTAGTGATCTGTCTAATCATATTTCAATTTGGAATAGATAAAAAATAAAATAACGCTATTAGTTAGCAATTGAACTTGCTGTCTTGGAATGGCCATCTGCCTAATTCTCCAGCAGTCTGCTGTCAACCATATCTCATACCAGCAACAGCATTTTATAGGTTTGTTCAGCCTACTTTGTCTATGGCACCTTCCTGGTCCTTCGCTGTATTCGTGGTATCGACGGTATGCTTGCTCTTTTTAAGTTAGATGCCACTAATCCGTTAGCAGTTTAGCATTGTTAATAATTTTATTCTCTTCTGGCTTGAATTTCTTCATACTTGATGATCATTTTGACATCACCGATAAACTAATTTCATGTCAAAACTCTGTTTTGTGCTGTCTAGCGTAAAAACTGTTTGGATGGACATTCTCTTATTACTGCCATGGTCGTGTAACCTGCTGCAAGTTACTGATTAAGACCTATCACGTTTATTGTCATATACACAGCTAATTTGAGATGATTAATGACATCTCTTGATAGCCTATCCATTTTCAATTTTCTTTCATGTAGTCATCTAACCGAGGTAGCGTGCAGGCTTCAATGTTCAACGATGAAAACAGTGAATTTGATGTTCTTGTGGCCAGTGATGCTGTTGGAATGGGTCTTAATCTGAACATCTCGAGGATTATTTTCTCAACCATGAAAAAGTTTGATGGAATTGAAACACGGGAATTAACTATCCCCGAAATAAAACAAATATCAGGTTACTGCCATTTCACTACTTAAACACAACGTGCTTTAGTTTTTCTTTTTTTTCATATAAGTATATCAAGTGTGTGAATAGACCATGCAATGTTGTTTGACGTTCAATAATTTTGTTGGTGTTCGGTCATAACGTAGGTACCTTGGTCAATTCTAGATTTTGGGTTTAGGTCTCTTCTGTGCTGTTCCGTTCTCGACCCTATGATCTTATTTTCTTTGATTAAGCCTCTTTAGGCAATCACCTATTAATCTTAAATTGTTTCTGGTTTCTGCACTTTACTATGGAACTGTAACCCATAAACCAGTCTTCTCAAGGAATTAGACAGTGCGGTCACGACTGGTTGAACAATAATGTGATCTATTAATATATCATGATTATAACATTGAGCTAATTTAGATTGAGACAAGTTCTTGCTTCAGCAGAGAAAAGACTGGGAGGCATCTTGTATGTTTCCTAACATGGAATGCATGATCGGCTGATCCATATCATAATCAGCTGATTCTAAGATTGGATCAGCATATACAGATCCGATTTGATAGAGGGTAGACCGATCTATCCTTAATTTCCTGTTGGAATCAGCTGGAATGGACAGATCGAACTGGATTGGGATTCATCCGGCTTGAATTGGCCAATTTTGCACTGATTCCAGTAACTCATGACTAAAAACAGCCATTGAGGTGGTGGAGACACCAAAGATCGTGGGATCGGAATCGGGACTTGGATCGGCAGATCCTGATCCAATCTGATCTGATCTTGGCCAATCCTCCGGGAAGAATCCTGATTTCGAATCAGTAATTAAAAAAACAATTTTGATTCTAATCGATCCGATCTTGACTGATCTGGCCGGGATTGCCAAAAAAATGATTTGATTCCCATACGATCCCAACTGATCCCGGCCGATTCTGTCAGGGCATCTTTAGGGTATGATACCCTAGCCGAGGTGTCATCACAGAATAGACTTTTAGATCTGTGTAGTAGCCATGCAGGCTTAAAATTTGTTTCATGCCCTGACTAGTTGGACCAATGATAGGTCATCTTTGATTTTTTTGAATGTCAAAGGGTTTTTCCTTGTTTGACGTTCTATGTTTTCATATGACCCGATAACGGGTTTGATTTCATCAACCTCTTTTATGGGGTGAACATGTTGCAAGGTTGGCCTTGCAGGCTTCAAGTTTGGTTGGACCATTTTTGGTTGTACAATGACAACCAACACTTGGTCGACAGTTGTAGGCACTGATGTCGGCACCATGTCCACCTTGGTAAGGATGGGGAGTATGGGCTCCATTGCCTTAGTGGTGGTGATGAATGCTTCATAAGGACTCAGGTTGAGTTCTCAGTTGTTGGGGTGGCAAGATCCACCTCGAGATGGTCCAGTTGCCGACTGACCGAGGGGAAATGCCCTACACATCAAGGGTACATCAAAGTGCCCCCTGTCACAGTTGATGACGTAGTCTTCCAAGAAGAAGATCTTTGTTTCCCTTTCCATTAATTGGTGCTTTGAGTCTTCCTTCCTGAAAGAACAAAGATAGACTGAAGGGATGAAAAGTTATATAAGAATTTGACAGATTTATGACTTCACTAAGTTGTTGTGACAGAAAGATGAAGGGAGAGAGAGGTCCCGCCGGACATACCGGGCATGCCATTTGTTGAAACCTCATTTTTCTCTTCTCTCTTTTTTAAAAGAAAAGAGAAAATTTTGTGTTGGGGGGATTAGAATTCCTTTTTAAAATCCTTTTCCTTCTTTTGAGTTGGCATTGACTACTATGAAAATATGTGGTGTTCATAGGAGTATTAGCTAATTCAGTGTGGTATTATTTTATAGGAATACCGATGGTTCCACAGATTTGCTAAGTGTTGACATGGGTATCACTCACCACTTAGATGATCTGAACCACAATTTGATTTGTGAGGTTTTATGAGTTTGAAAATAAAATTTGACCTCTCTCCACCGGACTTGTGATATTCCGGTGTTAATTACATCGAGCAAATACTCGAAAACCCTTGATTAACCGTCATAGCAACCTATTGAACTGAAGTCATTCATCCACATAAACATAAAGCTGGAAGACATATCCCCGTTGGTAATAAGGGTTCCAAATGTAACTTTTGTGGAAAAGTAATGCAAGCAGGTGGTGTTACTAGGTTGAAAAACCACTTGATTGGAGACAAAGGATCAGATATAAGTAAATGTGTGACTTGTCCACCTGAAGTGCGAAAACAAATGAAAGAATTGAAATCTCAAAAAAACATACAAACTATGAAGAGTAAATTGGCAAAAGAAGTAGTCATGGATGAACTTCGACAAATGGGTGGTCATTCTAAAGGTTTCTCGTCAGATAAAGAAGAAGGATCTGAGGAAAGAATACAACGTAAAATTGCAAAAGTATCTGCTGAAGCTAGATGGCAAATTGATGAGTCCGAGCATCAAATAAGACATTCACAAACAATTGGCGCTGGAAGTAGTGGTGCTGCAGGAATTGCGGATGGAAGTGGAAGTGGAATGAAACGAAGCATAACTGACTTCATGCGTCGTGGTGGACATGGATCAGTAGGTATTGGTAAATGTTCAGCTGTAGAAGGTAGTTTGTATAAATCAGATGATGCACGACAAAAAAGAATGGAGGAAATGGTAAACAAAGGACCTTTAAGAGAATCACTCGGTAAGATAGTTTCAAAATTCTTTATATTCAATCATATTCCAGCTAATGTTGCAGGAGATTATCATTTCAAGAATATGATTGTTGAAGCACAAAATCTTGAACGTACAGTCAAACCTCCCACACCCAAAGTCATATTAGGAAAATATTTGGATGAACTAGTTATAGACATGCAAACAAAAATAAAAAAATTAGAACCACATTGGGATACCCATGGTTGTTTTCTTTTATGTGATGGATGGACAGGACCCACAAGAATGTCCATCATTAACTTTATGGTTTCTAGTGTAGGAAATGTCATATTTTTAGATTCTGTTGATGCATCAGGTAAAGAGAAGAATCATGAGTTCATTATGTAGTTGACGGAGGACAAGATTAAGGAAGTTGGAAGAAATAGGATTATACAAATTATAACCGATAATGCCAGTAGTTATAAAACGGCCGGAACACTTTTGACATCAAAATATAATCTTTTTTGGTCACCATGTGCTGCTCATTGTATAGATTTGATGTTTGAATATGTGGCAAAGAATGCTATGGTAAAAAAGCTATAGACATTGTCGAATTGTTACGCATTTCATATATAATCATGATTGGGTCGTGAATCGAGTAAGAAAGGCTTGTGGATGTGATTTAGTTCGACCCGGTGCCACTCGTTTTGCAACAAATTATCTTGCATTGCAAAGTTTGTTGCGTGAAAAAGATAATTTGAGAGGTTTCTTTCTTTGTTCAGAGTGGTTTAATTCAGAGTTCAGGAACACTCATATTGGAAAGAATGTGGAACAAATCATATGCAATCCTATGTTTTGGGATTATGCAAGAGATTTGATAAAGATCATGGAACCTATGTATGAAGTTTTGAGAGTGATGGACACTAAAAATTATCCAATCATGGGTAGTGTATATCATGCGATCATTGTGATGAAGGACGTGATAAAGACAATTTCACCAAGAAATTACACATGGGTTCATAAGATCATAGATGATAGATGGACAAAATCAATGGATGCACCTATCTACTAGGCTAATATGATCTCTTCCTTTACCCAAAGTATGAATTTTTGTTATAAATGTATAAAACTAACATTTTAAATAATAATATTTGCATGTATAGCATATTTTCTCAATCCAAAGTATCAATATAAATTACATCTTAGAGACAATCAAGCACTTATTAAAGCACTTCATCAAGTTAACGAGAAGTTGTTTCCAAAATGTAAAGAAAAATGCCAATTTGGAAATGAGATAACGCTACGATATTTATAGATTTCGTCTTTTAAGTTGTTATTAACATTAAATCGTTTTGTATACTAGATTATAAAGTTTAGAGATGCATTGACCTCTTTTGGGACAAAAAGTGATATTGCAAGTAGAGAATCTATGTGGCCAAGTTAGTAATTATTTAATCAAAAAGACAACTTACTTGGTTCGAATTACAAATATATGATTATTTGTTTCACTTTCAGGTGAATGGTGGAAAATATACGGAGATGATTCCCCAACTTTAAGAAAACTTGCAATTAAAGTTTTATCACATACTTCATCAGCTTCTCCTTGTGAAAGAAATTGAATCATTTTTTCTTTGATACATACAAAACTTAGAAATAGATTGTCATATTCAAAGTTGAAGAAACTAGTTTATTATCATTATAATATGAAACTAAATGTAAGGAGAATGGAGGTTGAACAAAAGCAAGGAGATGATTCAGAAGATGACCTATTTGATTATTTTGCACTATTAGGAGAGAATGACATGGATGATTGAGAAAATCCTTATGCCGATTGGGTTGCAAACAATGATATCAATGAACATGATGGTCACCCATCTGAAGAAATTGTTAGTGCTGCACATGAAACCGGAATGAATGTAGATGCAACTGTACAACAAATTCTTCAATCATCTTCTGAGTCAACTCATCTTCACAATGATGATCCAACCTCTGATATGGATGCTTCCGATGGACATGGAAGTGATATTGATAGAGATGGAGGTAATGTCTTTTGTGATGGTGGTGCTGATGATGTAGAAGAAAATCAACCATTCCTCACTGATGTTGCTGAGGAAGTTCATCATCAATGTGAAAAAACATATAGACGCAAGAAGAAGAGTGTTGGTCCGTCAAATCAACAAAGTTTGTCACAACTTGAGGAATATAATCATTCTCACATATTTAATTCAATGGATATTTTTGATAGGGGATATTATGGATATGGACATTCTCAAAATTCATTATCATATGAATATGGACACAGACATGGATATGGGGAAATGCAACAAGGTTCTTCACATGCATTTTATAATGAAGGATATGAATTTTCATATAGATATGGACATACTGCAAGTGAACATGTTCCTTCAAACATACCTTATGACAATAGTTATCATGGTTATAGTCATAATCATGGCCCTTATGACTATGGATATACAACACAAGATAACTCTTCAAACATCTCTGATTCTTATGAACAAAGATTCAATTTACCACGAGAGAGAGATCGTCAGTCTCATATGTCATGTGTTGAATATTGTGATTTTATTGGTGATTTTGTGACACAACAATCACAAAGTGACCAACAAAGTGATATATCAGAAGCACGTAGATCATCTTTTTGGTATTGAGAGTGTTTTTTTATTGTTCATTCACACAGTTGGTGTGAGAGTAGAGTTTGACATTGAGTGTTTTGTGATTGTTTATTCACATAGTTAGTGTGCAAAAATGTTGTTATTTATTTTCATGTAATGTATGTAAATTCATTGATGTACTTCCATCTTTATAACATATTATGTTATGTTTGTCATTTTATACATATTACATATATATATTTTGATTCGAAAATTTGAGATCCGATCTCCCGAGATTTTTCTGAGTTCTCTTCTCTTCCACCCTCCCGAGATAAATCCGAGATCCGAGACGGCAAACCTTACACTAAACCTTATCGGGCTTAGTTGGTCCATTAGGCCACTAAGGTGGGCCCCACCCCATTTTTCCTTTTTTGGTCTTTTTTTGTGTTCAAAGCTTTCTAATTTCCCGTTTTTTTATTTTAGAAAAAATTGGTGCCAACATCATGCAATCAATTAAGGGGTGCCCTCAGGTTCACACCAAGCTGTTCAAAAGCAACCTTTTTAATGCCTCAGTTTAACAACTCCTGTAGAACTTTTGTATTTTAAAAACATTTGGTGCCAACACCATGCAATCAATTAAGGGGTGCCCTCAAGTTCACACCAAAGTGTTCAAAAGCAACCTTCTTAATGCCTCAATTTAACAACTCCCGTAGAACTTCTATGGACAACTTCCCACAATTATTGCTATTGAAGAACTTTAGGGTAGAGTGACTCTTGGCATTGAAGGCAATTTTAAGGCTAGAGAAGATCCAAAATGAGTTCGTCGAAATAAATTATATTTTATGTACAAATATTTCAACTAATTTGGATTTATGCTTAGTTTACAAGAAGTTATTTTTCTTATCAAAAACCCGAGACAGAGAAATTTTGTGAGATGAAGAAAGATTTACATATGATATTTATTGACTTGAAAAATATTTATGATAGAGTTCCAATAGATATTTTATGATGGGTGTTGGAGCAAAAAATGTTGTTCATTATATTAATACAAATGATGAAATGCTTGCATGATGAAAAACAACTACTAGTATATGCACAATTGGAAGTGAATAAAATGATAATTTTTTATTTTAATTTGTTTGCATTAGGGATCTGTAATAAGTTCTTATCTTTTTTTATTATTAATGGATAACTTAACAAAGAATATACAAGAAGAATATATACCATGATGTATAATGTTTGTGGATGCTATTATATTGATAGATGAGACACAACAAGAAGTGAATAGGAAGTTATAACTATGGAGAAACATTTTAGATACTAAGAATTTCAAGATAAGTAGAAGTAATATAGAATATATGTATTGAAAATTTAATAAAAACCATACATAAGAAGATGAGGAATTTAGTTTGGATGTATCTTAAAATACTCAATTCAAGTATCTTAGATCAATTATTTAGAGAAATAAATAATGTGATAAGAATGTTAATCATATGATTAACGTAAGATAGATGAAGTGAAGATTGGCTGCAAAGATTTTATATAATCATAAGATTCTATTAATGTTGAAAGAAATTTTTTATCATACAACTATAAGACTTATAATATCGTATGAATGAATGTTAGACAATAAAAGAAAAACGTGTTTTCAAAATAAGTGTCATTGAAATAATAATGTTTATATGGTTGAGTGGTCTTCAGATTAGATAAAATAAGAAATGAATATATTATAGAAAATTTGGGAGCAGTGACAATTATAGACAAATTGAAAGAATGAAGATTGAGATAGTTAGACATATTAAATGTAGATATAAGTTCTAGTTAGAAAAGTATAAAGTATCAAAATAACATAAAAAGTGATAAACCTAAGGTAATTTGGAAAAGGATATTTCAATATTATTTGAATGATTTAAATATCTCTAAAGAAGTAACTCAAACTCGATAGGAGTGGAGAAAGAGAATCCATATGGTCAACCCAAATAATTTAGGATTAATGCTTGAGTTGAGTTGAGTTAAATAACAATGTTACTGGGGTTTAAACGCTGATTATTGCTATCCACTGTATCAACCTAACGAATGATATTTGGTGGAAATTATGGTGCGACTGCTCCTTCACATTACTTTAATGCTTCCTATGCAATGATTGGTATAATCTTTGTTTGGTCATTAAGATAAAAATCTTTTTCCCATGTCTATTCTTGTTGTTTCTACTGGGAATGATGGTAGTCAACAAGCTATTACGTCCAAATATCAGCTAGCATGGACCCAAAGGATTATAATGTAAGGATAGGGTACTCTATCCCAGTCACGTGATTGTTCCATGGCAGATTGCTAGAATTTTTGAAATGGTTCTCTATGTTGGAGCCTTAAATTCAGCAGAAATTTATCATATAATATAATGTGGGAATTTAGTTGTTGCTATTTTCATCCTAGTATCCATGTTAAACACTCATATTAACCCACATATTTCTGGATTGGGACCCGCCCTTGATTGCCCAGGGCTGATCCCAGGATTGGTTCAACCTGTTCAATCAATCCTCTAAACAGAAAACCGATCTTGGGCTGTTGGTAGTCAAGCAAAAATGGGCAGAGGTATGTGGGCAGAGATGGGTGAAGTATTGGCTGGTGGAGTAACATTATCGTACATGTTGATTCTTGCTTCAAGATGTGATGATGCCGGACAATTGGAATATGGAGGACCTGTCTCCTGTGTCTAACTCCTTTTTGAGTTGATCCAGCTTTCTTTTTTCAGTCCTGTTAACACGTTACAATGATGGTTGCCCTAGTCTTCTGTAGTGAGTCAGTGATATCTGTCCCTTTTATCATTTTTAGAAATTTTGTTAAATGAATTTTCTTCTGGTTGCCCATGCTTCATTGATGTTTTCTTTTCTTTGCTTTGATTTTCTTGTAGGAGATCATCATTTGACAAACATAATGAGTAACTTATAGGATATAAGTCATTGTCTTGTCTTTTGTAGGGCGAGCTGGGAGATATGGGTCCAAATTTCCTGTTGGAAAGGTTACATGTTTAGATGCTGATGATCTACCCCTCCTCCACTCATCTTTAGAAGCTTCCTCTCCTGTTTTGGAGGTAATGCTTTATTTTATTCTTCTAGTCTTAAACTATAAGTGCCATATTTACAAATAGATCTTATAAATGCTAGGTAGTTCCTCCTCGATCTTTGTTAAGGTTTTTTCTTTAACTTGTCGCAATCAAAGGGCTTCACTTGGACTTACTGTGTGCATTACATGGAAGCATTTGTTTTCGTAGCCAAATTGAAATTAGTTGTGATCTATCAAGGAGACAAGCTTTCTTTATAACTTCATCAATTAAATGCCAAAATGCCTTGTCCATGGTTATTAGAAAAAGAATTTATCTAGTATTCACCAGTCTTTACCTCGAAGCCATGGGGAAAATTTCTTTGTTGAAGAAGGGCAGGTATTGTATGGTTCGTGGTAGTTAGGGTGCCTGTCTAAGTGACTATACACCTATCAGCCTGCAAGGTGCTAGGGTGGCTTTATTTATGGGAGGAAGGTGGACAAGGTACTCGCATGCTACACTGGCAAGGAATAGACAAAAGTATAAATTTTTTCTAGAGTACTACCATTAATTATTTTACTTAATCTATATTCATTTATTCAATTATTTTTTTAGACTCATTAATTCATCTTACAAGGGAGATGTTTTTTTCATTTTGTTATGTAATTATCATCATACTATTTATTTTTATGTTACCATACATTTTTTACGTCTTATCATTTGTTTGCTTGGTAATTTTATAAATTTAGCATCTACTTTTACTCTTGTGGTACCATATAGGCATATAGGTGTTGCTTAAGCAGCTACAATGGTAAAATTTAAGTGATGGTTAGAAGGCCTTCTTAAAACCTATGCACATAAAAGTCCTGAAGCATTCATAGGTCATCTTGTTTTCTTGACAAAAGGAGCGCTCAGGTGATAGCTAATTGGCCATATGGGTGGATGTAAGGTGGTGCATCTTGTATATGTGGGCTGACATGATCACTTCCTAGATAGATAAAACCTTCAAGATGGTTTTGCTTCACTTTCCTATGATTTAGAAGTCATGGGTCACTGGATTGGGTCTATTCTAATGGTAATCAGCAATCATTGATTGGCAGGATTTGTCAATCACAAGCCAATTTCACTGTTGGATCGATGGCGGTGGCTATAAAGAGGATTGTTAATCATTTTGTTTTTCATTTGTATTGGGGACTATTAGAGGCAACTTTGCCATGGCCTATCCCAAGCCTGAATGAGAAAGGAGAAGGGTTGTGGTAGGTGACAGCCAACGTAAACAAAATCACATCTCATAATATGGATTCCAATGATGCAAACATTACGACATACTCACCTAACAGTGCATTACATCGGAGCCCGAGTGTGGCAGAAAACACAGTGAGGGTGAGGGCATTCCCTACATGTGACGTGCCACATGAGCACCCTAATATGTTGTTAAATAAGCAAGAGTTCCTACATCAAAGACGGGTGTGGATAAAGAACCTCCTAGTTCATAATCGAGAGCAATATATAAATTCTCAAACAAGCTTAAAAACAAATAGACATTATTATAAAAAGAAATATAAGAAATAAAAAATTGAAAAAATGGTAAGAATAGGTATTTGGAATATTAGATCACTTACAGGAAAATTTATGGAACTTGTTGATAGTATGAAGAGGATAAAGATTTATATTATGTGTATCCATTAATGCTTCTTAAGATAAATGATTGGAAGTCATGTAGACATTAATTCTATGGGGATGAACATGGTTATAAAGATTAGATATGTTTTGCAAACAAAGTACTTGTAGAGTTTAAGGGACATGGTCCACCTAAAAAGGAGACTTGGTAGTGGAATGAAGAAGTGCAAAAGGCAATAAAGAATAAGAGAGATTGGTGTAAATTTTTTTTGTTGAAGTGTGATAGCAACAAAGTTTATAAATAGTACAAGATAGCCAAAAAGGAAGTAAAAAAGACTATTAAATGAGCAAGCGATGATACTTTTAAATATATGTATGGGAAATTTGGAACTAAAGAAGGCAAAAAAGATATTTATAGATTAGCAAGGATGAGAGAGAGAAAATCACAAGATCTTAACCAAGTCAGATACATCAAGAATAAAGAAGAAAAATTTTGATCAAAGATGATGATATCAAAAAAAGATGAAACAATTATTTTGATACTCTTTTTATCGACATGTTTACTAAAAAATATAGATGGTACAAAGAATGTGACAAAGTTAAAGAAATATTGAAGATGATGAAAATAAGTAAGATACATGGTCTAGATAGCATTCTTATTGAAGTGTGAGAATGTTTGAAAGATTTTGGGTGAAATGGTTAACTTGACTTTTTAAGAAAGTTTTAATATTTAAAAGAATGCCAATGGATGGAGGAGTGTCATTATATTTATTTTTAAGAAAAAAAGATATACAAGATTGTGCAATGATAGAGGGATCAAATTCGTAAGTTATACTATGAAATGATGGAAAAGAGTTATTGAGTGACACTTATGGAAGGATGATGTTTGCTAGATATATACAAATGATAAAAGACATGTATAATGAAATAACCAATAGCGTATGCACAATTGGAGAAGAAACAATAGATATTTCTATTTCAATTGTCTTACATCAATAGTCTACAATTAGTCCTTATCTTTTTACATTAGTTATGAGTGAATGAACGAATATTATACAAGATGATATACTTAAGTATATGATATTTGTTGATGTTATTATTTTGATAGATGAAACAAAAGGAGTGAATAGGAAGTTATAATTGAGGCAAAACACTTTAGAGACTAAAGGTTTCAAAATCAGTAAAACTAAAATAGAATATATGTATTATAAATTTAATAAAAAATAAAGAGAAGTAAGTGATGGTGTTAACTTGTATGGGGTGATATTATCTTAAAGAACTTAATTTAAGTATTTTGTATCAATTGTTCAAAAAGATAGAGAATGTGACGAAGATGTTAATCATAGGATTAAAGCAAGTTGGATGAAGTGGACATTGATTACAGAGGTTCTATATGATTGTTAATCTTACTAAAGTTGAAAGGATATTGGACAAGAAAAGGAAAATATATTTACAAAATAAATGTTGTTGAAATGAGAATGCTAAGATGGATGCGTGGTCATACTAGATTAGATAGAATCAAAAATAAATATATTGGAGAAAATGTAAGAGTCCTACAATTGTAAATAAATTGAAAGAATGGAGATTGAGATAATTTGGACATATTAAACATAGACCTATGTCTATGGAGGCTCTAGTAAAAAATATAAAAATATAAAAATAAAAGAATTAAAAAAAGGACATGATAGGCTTATGTTAACTTGGTGGGTAGTTCAATATTAGATGATTTAAATATCTTTGAAGACTTAAAAATCGACATGAGTGGAAAAAGAGAATCTATATGGCTGACGCTAAGTAATTTGGGACTAGGGCTCGAGTTGAGTTGAGTTGTATTGGGGACTGCTAGAGGCAATGTGGTTGTTGCAGTTAGACTTTCATGTCTATTTGTCTCTTTAATATCAAATTCTCTAGTTCTACTCATCTTGTTCTACTAAGTTCTCCGAGAAAGCAAATGCTATTAGCCTATTACCGTTTTGAGGCACATTAGTTTACTTAAGGGGGTAATACAGTGGTAGTCCTGAACCTCCTAGCTAACAAGTGTAACGTTGGATGATCTAATTGATAATTTGCAGCCTCATTTTCTTCAAAGGAAGGCATATGTTTGGTATCTTCATGCTGACGTTTTTAGAACATCATTGATTGGAAATGCAGGGTTAAGAAAACTGTCTTAAGATTGACCCTAAGAAAGCATCTAATGGATCTACTGGAAATATCTATGTAGAGTTGTGTGGACTAGAGTTGTGTTGCATCAACAAAATGTTCAGTTAGTCTGTGTTTTCTCATTCTTGTGGTTTGAGCAATGTGGATCCTTCTTCTCTGAAATTGTCAGTAAAGGCATTATTATTTGGAAGGAGGGTAGTGCTGCTAACCTTATTGATGTATTCGGAATTGGACAAGGTTTATGGACAGCGAACTGAAGAGTATGTGTCACTACCAGGCAAACATCAGTATTGATGTTTGAGTATTTTATTAGTTTTTTCATTTATATTTATATTTATATGATTTTTATCTGATTTTGCCTATTGTGGGCATTAAAGAAAAATTTTCAAGTGTATGTGTTTAACTTGTTCTTTTTATAAAAGTAAAGTGGTATCCTTTTATTTAGAGTTTGGCTTGTCGTATTTTATAAGACAACCTTGAGTGAAATTTTGGAAAATGAAGGAACCGTAGTCTTGGGTGGTGTGCCACCCTCTCCATTCTCTCCCTATCTCCTACTTGCACTTTGGCCTAGGAAGAATTCATCTTCTCCATCTCTTCTTCATATTATGAGGTCAGAATTGGGATCCAGATTGGTCTGATTGACCAATTTTCTGATAGAAAAGTTGATTTATAATTGGTCCATATTGGTTCTCAAGAATACCCTAAAAACGAAAAAATATATTGAATATGAGCTTAGATTGTATTTCAATCCGATCTAGGCTCTTTTGGGGTTGATTTTGATTTTCAGCTCCAAAATAAGGCCGAAATGGTCACCGTGGTGGCAAACCAGCCACCACAGCATCTTCCACGCTTGAAGATAGGCTTAAATCTCTCCAATATCGGGTGCAATGGACCCAATTTGGCTGATCTGGTGACAGCTTTACCTGGTCTAAAGGACCCGATAAGCCTTATTCGGGTAGGGAAGAAGGCCACTGCGCCAATTGGGGCTCAATTCACCTAGCTTGGGTCTTTTTGGTGACCGATTCAGTAGATTTCAACCTATCCTGCCAAGATTTTATTTTGTTTGTCCCTCTCGGCGAAAATTGGATATGTAGGGGCCGATCCAATCCGAAAATCAGCCAATTCGAACTATGCTTGGTGGTCTCACTATTCATCCTCCCTTCATCCTTCCCTACTCTAGGGATCATGCATGCTATAGTGGCTTGTAGAAAGCTAGATCACCTTGTCCCGCTTTCTTCTTGTGTTTCTCTCAGTCTAGTGTTCTTTTGCACTGTCTGCTTGCTTACACCTATCAACTCCACATCAAAGTTGTCGCAACAAGGCACCTAAGATGTTGAAGGGTGTCAATTTCGCTTAAGCGACAAAACGGTTTGCTTTGGTATCATCTAAGCAATAACATTAAATGTCTATACATATACATGTGTATATGCATATTTATATGTACATGTGTATACAAAGATATATATGGTTAGATGTTAATACCATATATATTTATGTATATATACAAACTTATATACATAAAATACAATTATTTTTATAATTGAATTTATGTGTTAATGTGTGTATATAATAAAAGGAAAATATACTTTTAAAATAAGTGTTGTTGTTAAGAGAAATGAGTGATCATACTAAATTAGATAGAATAAAAAATGGTTATATTAAACAAAATGTAGGAGTAACAACAATTTTAGACAAATTGAAAGAAGAGAGATTGAGATAGTTTGTGCATATTAAATGTAAACTTAAGGAAGCTCTAGTCAGAAAAGAAAAAATATTAAAATAACATAACATAAAAAAAGATGTGGTAGAGCGAGATTAGCTTGGAAGAGGGTAATTCAACATGATTTAGATGATTTAAACATCACTGAAAAAGTAACTCAAAATTGATATGAGTGGAGAAAAAGAATCCATATGGTCAACTCCTAGTAATTTTAGACTAATACTTGAGTTGAGTTGAGTATGTATGTGTGAGTATATATTTTTGTGACAGTTGACATTGATAAATTAAGTGAGAGAGAGAGAGAAAAGAGAGTTGAGAGATAACTTCATAAATTTTAAATATATAACATATATTAATAATTATACATCTTAAACATATGTAGTAATATAAGTGATTATGAGATATGTTACAATGTTTATTACGTATATGACCAAAGACTTCGGGTGCCTAGCCTAGGCCACCTGGG
The DNA here is from genome assembly GCA_036172225.1 of Cryptocoryne crispatula var. balansae. Taxonomy (NCBI): domain Eukaryota; kingdom Viridiplantae; phylum Streptophyta; class Magnoliopsida; order Alismatales; family Araceae; genus Cryptocoryne; species Cryptocoryne crispatula. The sequence goes on from CM069927.1 coordinate 28,362,541, forward strand.
TGTTAAGGCGGGTGTGGCGGGCGTCTTGGTCATCTTTTGGGCTCCTTTTGGGTTCCCCAGAAGGTACCTTGGCTAGGTGATGTGCCAAAGACTTGGGGTGCCTAGCACAGGCCATTTGGGTGCCAAGGCGGGCGTCTTGGTTGTCTTTTGGGCTCCCCAAAAAGTACCCTGGCTAGGTGCTCCTTTTGTGTGTGTGTGTGTATACACGCCCCTGCCCATTTCTATCTTTCTTCCTTTCCCTCTTCACCATCTTTGACACAGGCATCCTGCCATGCTCATGCATCAGTGCTTCACTTATCCATGTACGGTGATCCCACAATTGAGCTCCTGCAACTGCCATCAATGTTCTGCTATCCACCCCTCCATCTTGGTTCACAATTGTGCCAGCTAGAGGTTGGCTACAGTGTGTGTTCAGCTGCTTCAGCCCCTATGCAGTGCTGATATTGCCCAACACATTACCACCACCGGCAACCCTAGGCATCTCAACCACAAAGCAATACGTCTTACCAGATCATATCAGTCCAGTCCAGGTATCTTGGGTTGGAATCAGCCACTGATCCCAACTGGATTTGGATCAATATTGGCTGGCACGTCCGGTTCAGTGAAAAGGAAATCCATTTCAAGAACAGATTGGATAGGCTCTTCCAAAATGTGATCAATTTAAAAAAAGAAGTAAGGATTCTGGCAGGGATCGACTTGGGATTCCCACCGAATGGTGGCAGAGAGACGACTCTGCTGCAGCCACTACATCTTCCCTGCTCGAGTCTTGACCAGGCTCCACTACTTACGTTAGTGGATCCCTAGGTATCGGTTCATTAGTGGATCCCTATTTATTGGGTCTAGAGACTTGATACGACGATGCAGGTAGCAGTGGCATCACCCCTCCATCATCTCCCAGCAGGATCCCATGGGGATTGCCCTGGATTGGTCTGATGTTGTCGGATGCACACTAATCGGTCAGCCTATTCTAATATGTAAATGCTTCTCTTCTTAGGTACATCAATTTCACTATCATGGTGATCTATAAACCCTTATTTTATTTGACACTTACATCATTATTATCCACTTTAGGAAATCTTAGTACTTTATGCAATGGCATTCTTGTTACATTCATCCGTCTATTTTATTTATGTGTGTATGTTTTTTTTACCTTCACTTTTAAGACTTTTTGGATAAGAGAAATAATGGCAGATTATATTAGATCTAAAATTAAATTGTCAAGAAAACAAATCCTTTGCTGCTTTTAGAAGGGTTCATGGTTATTTAGTTGTCAAGGAAAATTATAGACAACCAATCACCTTGTTAAACACACCGACAATTTAACCTTCAAGTATATGTACCACTATCAATATCTCATAGTTGGTTTTGCATGAAGATTTCATGCCACCTATATGATAGTGTATAATGATGTCAGTAGATCGACTACCACACAATTACCCAAGTCAAGAATACTTCATGAGTAACTTTGGATAACAATCTTCAGGACAACACAATCGAGTAACTTGACAGTGCCACTTAAGATACATTTGGTTTTTTGCCCTTATAAGCACCCAATAATGGTATTATACATCATATTTGTGATTTGTCTCATTGGAACTCGTGTTCATATGAAGTATCATATTTACCAAAAGGATATTATTTTTAAAAATCAGCATTAAAAATGACTTACAGAGTCCAAGTTCATGTTATATCCATGCAAGCAAGAAAAGATCCTCATCATGGTTTGCAAGATCAACTCCAATCCTAGAATGAACTTCACCCTGGATCAAGCTCTAAGATATCGTAAGTGGGCAATCTTTCATCCTTTGTAAGTTTTTTTTTTCTGTTCTTCGAAGAGCCAATCCAGACTGATCCCAAATTAGCTTTTCTTTCTTAAGATTGGCCAATCCGATCTCAGTCCAGATGTAACTTAGAAATCCTTGATCCTTGGTTATACATGATTGTATGGCCATCTGTTTATGCAAGATTCATGTTCATGATCAAGATATTCTTTTTTTCATGCAGATTAAGGTTGAAGTATGTTGTTTACTTTATCGTTCTAGTATTACCATATCTTTTACTTGTATTGAATCCTCAAAAATTCTAACTATTAAAGAAAAACTTTTATAGACAAAGTTTCTTTATTTTGGTTTTGTTTGATTTTAGTATCGATGACTATGAAAATATATGGTATTCATAAAAGTATTAGATAAATTTTTAGTTGTATTTATATATAATATCACGGAAAGAGGGTTCTGTAGATCTTCTAAGTGTTGATATGAGAATTATCTATTGCTTAGACAATCTGAACAACATTTTTATATGGAGGTTTTCTGAGTTCTTTAAAAATAGATTTGATCTTTCTCCACCGGACTTGTAATATTCTGGTGTTAATTATATTAAGTAACTATTCGAACATCCTTGATTAATTGTCACAATAAAGCATTGATTGGATGCTATATTATTTGGAGCCCTAGCTGGAGTTGCCGCTGCTGCCACTTGCTACCACTGGAGAAGGGCCTGCCAATATCGAAGAAGGTTGTCAGAGAAGTCACCTTTGCCAGAGAAGCTGGACCTTGTCGGATTCAAAGAATTTTTTCTGGGTCTATTTTTAATTTTTTGTTTTTCTTTCAATTTTCGTTATTTTTGTAATACATTATCTTTATTGAAAAGACTGGATTGTTCAACTTTGGTAGAGTTCACCGGACAAAACATTGTAGAAGGTATGCTTTTCTATTTCTTGATTTATTTTTTATCTTCTTTCGATTTTCATTATTATTTTACTATATTGTTATGATGAAAGGAACCAGTCTATTGCTCTATCAGTGGAAGACTAAGAAGCCAAACATCGAAGAAACCATTTTTCAATGTGTTCTCCTTTTTTTCTATTTTTTATTTATTTTTAGTTTTAGGTTTTTATTAAAAGGACGTCTTTGTTCTCTTTCGTCCAAGTTTACTAGAGAAGTTGTACCTCACTAGAGAAAGGTGCATTTGTTGTTTTTTCTTTTTGTTTAGGTTTTTTATTTTTTTATTTTATTTTTACTTTTGGACATCAGCACACCGGTTTATTTTCCATGTACTTATAGAAAACCCCCAAACACGGGACTTTGGTGGTTTAAGTTCTAATATATTTTCTTTATTACTTAATTGGCGTGTTCTAATCTTGTGAACATGTTGCAATCGATGGAGCAAGATCAATGTTTGGGGGCAACATCAAACACCCAACTGTCAACTACAATAGAGCCTTCAATTTTAAGACATGCTCCTAAATCGAAAGACATTAGATGGAAATACAAGATATTGGTGGATCCAAATAATAGAGATTTAGTTAAATGTACTTTTTACAATAAGGATTATAAGAGTATAATATATAGATTGAAGCAACATATAACTAGTTTATCTACAAATGTAACCACTTGTAGGAAGACTACACTAGAGGTAAAGGAAGAGATTAAGTAACATACGGGACAAAGTAAACAAGCTCGGTTTGACAAGGTTGCAATGGAGATGGAAGGAAGAGATAAATTTTTTGGTATTTCATCCAATCCTTCGGATGTAGGCGTCGAAGGCATCAACACAAATTGTTTGCGAACGGACATTTATGCTTCCTCGTATGAGAGGTCCTGTAGACCGATTTGTTAGACAAAATTTAGAAATGTCCAAAGAAAAAATTGTGAAGGACAAGAAACACTAGAAGGAAGAGAGGAACAAAATTATGTAATACATTGCTCAATGTATGTATCAAGTAAGTATTCCTTTCAACACTATATGCTTTAATAGTTTTTAAACTATGTTGTAAGCAATTGGGATATTTGATATAGGTTTGAAGGGTCCGATATATCATGAAATTCATGAAACTTACTTGTAAGAAAGATTGAAATAACTCATGAATTAGTTGAAAAAGAGAGAACAAGTTGGGTGAAATATAAATATACTATCATGTCTGATGCCTAGACCAGTAGATGGGGGAAGACATTGATTAGCTTTTTAATAAATACACCTACAGGCACAAATTTTTTAAAATTTGTAGATGAATATTTATATATTAAAGATGCAAGGTTGTTGGCTGACTTGTTAGACAAATTTATGATAAAAGTTGGCCCGATAAATGTCATTCAAATTGTGACTGAGAAGGAGGCTAGCTATGTAGTTGTAGGGAGATTATTTATATCTATGCATCCTTGTTTATTTTGAATACAATATGTTACTCATTACATTGACTTAATGTTAGAGGATATTTCTAAGTTGTTAGGGATCAACTCTACAATTAGGCATGTAAAATATGTCACTACATTTATTTATAGTTATATAAAAGTTGTTGTAATGATGAGAAACTTCACGAATGGCAGAAATTTGTGTAAGACATATGTCACAAGATTTGCAACAAATTATCTAAATTTAGAGAGTGTTAACAACTATGAAAATGGGTTGAGAATGATGTTTACCTCTGAAGATTGGACAATTTTCAACAACATATGGGCTAAACAAACTGAGGGGAAAAAATCATGCGAAATTATTTTAAAAACTACTTTATGGAAATGTGTAGTATATGCTTTGTCTATTTTAAGCCCCTTGTTCTTGTATTGTGCTTAATTGATGGTGAAACACCTGTAATGGGTTACATCTATGAAGCAATGAACTTTACAAAGCAAGGGATTAAGAATGTCTCGAAAGGCAAGTTGGACAATCTAACTCTACCGTCCATTGCATACAATGGGTACTATCTTAACCCCAATTTCATTATTTAAATTCTACTATTAAGAGTGATGGTGAAATAAAGCAAAGATTATATAATTGTATTGACAAGTTTGTTGAAACTTCTGAGGAGCAAGATTTGATTATGAAGCAACTTGCTACATGTAGAGATTCTCAGGGGCTCTTTAACAGAGACATGACAATTAGATAATGAAAAATATCCACCTTAGGTGTGTTTTTAAAGTTAATAATGTTTTTTTTAATTCTACATTTGAAATATGGCATGCTTTTTAAAGTCAATAAATTATTTTTTATTGTAGCAAGTGCAAATTGGTGGAAAAATTGGATTAGTAAAGTTTCTCAATTACAAAAAATAGCCACATGGATATTGAGTCTTGTAGTGCATCTAGTTGTGAGTGCAACTGGAGTACTAACTAGCTTAGCAAAGTCTGAAGTTTTTTATGAATATAATATTCCTTTATGACTCGTATACATCCAAATGTTGATTTATTTATTACAAGTGCACACAAAGAAAAGCAATATGTTGAAACAAAAAGGGTTAAACGATGTTGTGTACGGTCAATATAATAAAAGACTTTGAGATCGACATTTTATGATGAAGAAGTTAAATCTTGATTCATTTCGTTAGATGAAATTGATAAGGCTGATGAGTGGATTACTAGAAAGAACAATGATGTTGTGCATGAAGGCGAGGAACTTGCATGGATGGATGTTGAATTTGCTGTTGGAATTGATGATGAAGAAGATCCAACCACCAAAGCATCAACTTCTAAAAGGCAGAGTTGACAAGGAAAAGTGGTTGACCATTAGTGATGGTGTCACATATTCATATGGGGAAGAAATTCAACTTAATAATGATTCCAACATGGATTCATTGGATTAGAGTTATTTTATGTTATGTACTTGGACATAGAGTTATTTTCGATTGTTGACATGGTCGTTGAGTTATTTTATGTTGTTGTTTTGGACTTGTTATTTAGTTCTTTACGGTTGATACTTGTTAGTTGTTTTAGACTTGTTGATGAATTTAGCTTCAAACTTGGTTCAAAGAGATATGCTTTTTGTGGTGTTATTATTATGTTATTTGTTTTAACTTTTATATATTTTGTGTTCTTATGTTTTTATGTTTTTATTGCAAACATACTTATTAAGTGTTTATTGCATTTTACAAGCATTTTATGCATTTTTAGAAGTATTTCTTGTGTTTTTTCATTTTAGATAACATATTATTATATGATAAATATATTTAAATACAAAACCTTACCTCAAGTGCCTTAGGTGTCTATGGCGAGGCAAGGCCCCCATCGCCTCGAGTGTCTCACGTCTTGGACAACATAGATTGGAAGTCATTTATCCATGTAAATCACTAAGACTAGAAGACATATCCTTATGCCCTTATAAGATTGAATTTTATTTGATTTTTTATTTTTAATGGGTATCATTTATCATTCATTGACATAGACAATTCCAATTAACATATTTTGTGATAGTTTGATGATTTATTATCATAATTTTTATTTATTAATTTTTTACTAGCTATCAGATTTTTATGTATTTCTTATAGGAATTACCTTTTTATTTGTTTTATTCTTGTTTCATTATGATGTAAGTGATTTTTTTATTAATATTTGTTCTTATTAGCATTATCTACGTAATGGAAAAGTTAAGTTTTTTCCAACTCCACATGTTTACTAACCTTTGGTAGGCATTTTTTATGTATTATTTTTATGAGATGGTTTCAATTCAATTATATTAACATTTCATTAATGTTTAAGTTGTTTATTTGATTTGAGTTTATTATGTTTGCTTATTTAAGTAGCGTTACCCACTTAAAGTAATTGTCATTTTAGATTTTAGATCAAACTTAACATATTTTGTGGTATTTATTGGTTATTTTTATGTATTATTTTATTGAATGAAGTTGATTTGATTATATTAATATTTTGTTAATGATTAGATTAAATTCTTTAACTATGTTCACTTATTTAATTAAGCAAAGGGTTTTATTTAAGTCATTTAAATGATTTAACTCCATCCGATCTCATTAAAGTGCATAGGGATTTAGTGTCATTTTTGTTACACATCATCAAAAGTGAACCTAAATTTATTTCATTTCAACTTAAATACATAGTACATGGGAGTACATAATGAACGAGGAGGCATAAAAGCTATGTTCCTCGATAAGTGGAATTGATTTTCATAATTAAAGTGTTATAGTTTGTATGCATATTTGTTATGCATTACTTTGCTTCTCTGCATATTTTAATAGTGGTTTGTATACGTAAGATGCAATGTGTATTTTATGACTTTGGTAACATTCCGGCTAGATCAAATTGGATTAGTTGTTTATCTAAAATAGTTTTGTTTGCATATGATATACAATTATTTTGGGTCCATCAAATTTCGGTAGTACTTCGGTTAGACCGAATGTGATTAGTTTTTTATATCCAAAACAACTAGATTTGCATTTATATGAAAGCTTTTGGTCTCCTTTTTTTTAAAAGGTATAGTAAAATCAAATTTTGACATCACTTTGGCTCAACCCAATATGATAGTTTATATCCAAAATAGCATATTTGCATTTTTTATGTAAGCTATTTTGGTCCATTTTTTATGAAAAGGTAGAGCAAAACCAAAATTATGGCAATACTTCAATTGGACCGAATGAGAATGGCTATTCATATCCAAAATAACATGATTTACATTTTCATGCAAGCTATTTTGGACAACTTTTTATGGAAACATAGAGTAAAACTATGGGCCAACTTCGCCACTAGGCCAAGTTCTTACCTTTTTCTAATTTGCTAAATAATTTCTTAAGAATTAAGGCTTCAGAGCTTCTCTTCTTTTTCTTCTTCTTCTTCTTCTTCAAATGAGCCAACCTTTATGTATGAGGTCTTTAAAGCCTATTTATATAGGTTTTGGAGGGACATTTATGTCCCAAAAAGTGGTCTCACTAACCCTATTTTTTAGTGAGTGGGGGTTAGAGGACTAGAGGTGAAGTTACCTCAATTTTCCTTTTCTTATTTTTGATGTCTTTTTGACTGCTAGTTGAACCAGGGTGGTAAGCCCCACAACCAGTGACCGAACTTGGTCTTTAATTAGGACTTGGCTACCTCACCGCCTGCGCGTATGCACATGGCCCACGTCCTCAAGCAGACATGCATAGAGAATGGGGCTTTGACTCGGTTCTTTTTTCTTTGTTGCTTTTTCTCGGTTGATCACAGTTCTCTCTCTCCCCTCTCCATTTCTTTATCCCTGATTCCCTAATGCGACATAACCCTTGCGACAGGGACTTCATGAGCCTCTTTTTCCCGTGGACTTTTAGGCGGTAGGTTGTAGAGGAGTTCAAGGCAACAATGGTCCTAATGGCTCCTCCTCTTCTCTCCTTGTTCTCTCTTTGGTGCGACACACAATAACTCTTGAGGGTTCCCTCTTCCTCCTATGGCGATCAACTAAGCAAGAGCCTATGAGGGCTCTTCTTCTTCCTTCAGTGGTGGCAATGACTAGAGGTGGTGACGATCATTGTGGAGACCTTTGACGGCAATAGGGTAGGCATCAACGGCGACCTCCTTACGTGAAGAGGAGTCCGCAAGACTCCTATCTCAACGGTTTCTTTGTGGTCACCTTTCCTCTTCCATTTCTTTATACGAGTAGATTCCCACTGGAATTTCTTCCCAACGGTGGTAATTAGCGGAAGTGGTTACAACTTCTTCATGTCTTCATGACGGCCTTAACAGTACCCTTGTATGGTGCCTGTTGGTTCCAATCTTTATGATGGTGGCTTCAAGCATGAAAGGAGGCATTGACAACATAGGGGGCTCTCCTTGCGATCTCCTCCTCCTACTTTGACAACTCCGAGACCTTTATGAGTCTTCCTTGTCTCTATTGACAATGTTGTCAAATTGGAGTCTGATCGTATCTGATAGTCGTGCAAAAGGTTTTGCATGTTCTTCTATCTTTTTTAACGATAGTATCGACGAAGTTGGCAACAGCATGGTAGCGACATCCGAAAATGGTGATGATATCTATCTTTCCTCTTCGTTTCCAATGGCGGTGACAGGCAATTTTCTCGGCCACTCTTCGAATAAATTGTTTATATTTGTGCTTGCTAGAAGATTTTTTTTCTTTGAAACAATGTATCAGACTTCATTTGAAGATACAATTGGGGCTTCGCCCTCTCATGATCAAACCTCTCAAAGGTCCTTGCTGTCTATTGAGAGGCTCAACATGGGTTTATCCTCTCGTGATCATGCCTCTAGAAAGTCATTGTTGTCCCTTAAAGGACACATTAGGGGGTTTATCCCTTTGTGATTTGGTCTCTAGAAGGTCATTTGCCTTCCCTTGAGGGATTCAACAAAGGTTTATCCCCTCGGGTAAGTTCAACTACCTACTGTTTGACTAGCAAGGGCAGGTATATGAGTATATGTGTCATATATATATAATTATATATGTGTAAGTCAGGATGATGTTAACTACCTCATTTATGAACAAGGTAACTGGTGTCAATGAGGTCAAATACATGTACATATGTGTATATACATGATTCTCATTGTTCTCATTATGAATACATATTTATGTTGAATGAAATAACAGGTTCTACAAGTCCCCTCCCCCTCGGGACATTACCCGGAGATGAAGGCGCAAGGGTGTGACCCATGACTATGGATTGCAAAATCGGCCGATCCGGATCGAGATCGGCCAAGGATCGGTACCTGCCGATCCAATTCTGGCCGGAACTACCGATCCGGCCCAGACTTCCGGTCAGATCGGTCGGAATTGCTAGAATCAGTCAATTCTCAACCGATCCAGCTGGATCGATTCCGAAATCAGTCGATTCCCTAGAACCCTGAAAGGCCCAGAATCAAATAGATTCAGGACCCTATTCCGAACCTTTTTCTGTCCGATCCCCCCTAATAAGGAGGAGACCGGACCGATTCCCCCTTCTCACCCATCATTCTCATTTTCCTCCTCCCATTCATCATCTAAAGCTCCCTTTGGACCCCTCCCCCCAATGATCCACCTTGACTAGTGGCCGATCCCCCCCTAAACAGGTAAATTTGGGGGGGGGGGGGAGGGTGATCCCCCTACTTTGCACCCCGCTTATGATAATATAAACATATTAATATATTTCACTATCACATATATAGAAGATTCATAATCATAAATATATGTTATATACTTAAATTTTATAAAGTTCTATTTTAATTATCTTCTCTCTCTTATATGATAGTTTGTATTTATATGATAAATTCTTGAAAGGAACTTACTTTGTATGGTATTGTTTGATAGAATGTCATCCACATTGTTTTTCTCTTTTTTTTGAATTTTTTATTTATTCTTATGATTTTCCTGATTTCTTGAGAATTTTTATGATTTAAAAAATTAAAAATTTTTGGCCGATCCAGACCTATCTGGATCGGATCAGTGGTCTTTGATCCCAATTCTGATCCCGATCCCACGATCCTTGCCCATGACAACTCTACAGCTTCAGTTATCAACATTTCATCATTCTTTGTATGTATGTATATACATACATATATATATGCTTTGACCATTCTTTTGACTGCATCATCATCATTCTTTGTTTGCATGTTTATACGCTTTGTTCCTTCTTTATATTGTTTCCTTTTTATGGTTGGGTAGGAAAATTGGCTTATGGAAGGCATGCATGTAATGAAGCAACGACAAGGTGTCAAGATTACAGAGGATGCTTGTCCAGATAGAGAAGATCTAGAAGCTAAAGAAGATGCATCCTTTGCCCTCCTCTCGTCTTGTATCCGACTTCAACTAGCTTAGGGGTAGGGGCTTGTCTTTGGCTGTGTTGTTTTTGATAGTCAATGAATTGATGATATTGAAACCTTCTCATTTGTAAGTTCTTCTTTCTTCTGTTCATCCCCTCTTGCCTTTATCATGATTTTACTCAAACTTATGTCATAGACTTGTAGTCGGTGGGACATGTGACAATGGTATCTTAAAGATCACATAGTTGTCGTCAGTTATCAAGACATTGTAGTCTTTTGAACCGAGAATCACAGTGATATGTATTTTTTCCACACCAATAAGACGGATTTGTTAGAGCCATGTGAGCCTTAAAGGCTATGACGGCATAGGAGATTTATGGCCGTACAGATATATAAATCATAATGGCATATGCATTAGGAAGACTTTGTTGGATCTTTGTGGACTTTGAAGGCCATTATGGCATAAGGGTTTTGAGAGCTTTGTCGATGCAAGACATCAAGACAATGCATACAAACATAGCGGGTGGAATGACTTGTGTTTGGGCACCATGTTGATAGAGTCGTTATGGCATAAATTGGGGGTCATACAGACATAGATGTCATGATAGCACATATTTGAAAGCCATGTAGACGTAAAAGTCATTACAACATAGGTTTTGGGGCCGTATGGACATGGGGTCATGATGGCACACGTTTGGGGGCAATGTTGACATGGAGCATGGAGGTCATGATGACATATGTTTGAGTGCCATATAGACATGAGAGGTATGATGACATGTATTTGAAAGTTATATAGACATGAGGGTTAAGATGTCATATATTTTGGGGGACATGCAGACATGGAGGTCATGATGGTATGTAATTGAGAGCCATGTAGGTGTGGAGGTCATGATGGCATGCGTTTAAGAGCCACATAGACATGGAGTTATAATGGCATGTATTTGGGAGCCATATATACATAAGAGTCGTTATGGCTTGTATCTTTGTAGTTGTGTAAACATAAAAGTTATGATAACTTGTACTTTTGTAACTGTGTAGACATATTAGTCATAATAACATGAATTTTGTAGTCGTAGAGACATAAAGGTCATGATGACATAAATTTTGTTCTCGTATAGACTTAGAAGCCATCACAATATGTATAAGAGCCATATAGATGCAAGGGTCATGATGGCATGTGTTTGGGAGTTGTATAGACATGAAGGTCATGATAGAATGAATTTTAGTCGGCATATATTTGGAAGTCATGTTGGCATATGTTTGGGGGTCATATAGACATAGAAGCCATGATAGAATGAATTTTAGTTACTGTATAGACATATAATTCATGATGATATGAATCTTTGTGGCTGCAGGGATGTAAAAGCCATGATGGGATGAATATTCATAGCCACATAGACATAGAAGTCATGACGGTCTGAACCTTTGTAGCCGTGTAAATATAGAGGCTATGATGACATGAATCTTTGTAGCCGTGTAGACACATAAGTCATGGTGCTATGGATCTGTGTAGGCATGTAGACATACAAAGTTTTGTTGGCATCGAATCTTTGTAGCTACATAGATGTAGAGGTTGTGACAACGTGAATATTGGTAGCTGTATAGACTTAAAAGTCATGGCGGCATGGATCTTTGTAGCTGTGTAGACAGAGAAGTCATGACAGCATGAATCTTTATAGTTGTAGAGACAGAGAAGTTGTGACGCACAGAAATGTGATTTTTGGACTTGTAGGAAACCGTGGCATCATTTGCTTTTCTTTTTCCTTTTACCAATATGACTACCATTTTGGGTTTTTACTTAAACTAGTCCCCTCCATATTTTGCCTATATGCCTCAATTGAGGTTTTTATGTAGCGATGTTACTTAATTTTGCCTAAGACACCTTTTAGGGTTTTCACCCTAGCCATCTTTATTTTGACATTTTTGGCTTGATCTAGTTGATTGCAGGTGTCTGGCTAAGTCTGTCAAGGCTTCTATATTTTTAGCTCTTTTCTTTTTTTATGAAAAATTTAAGGCTTTCCTCGGGCCAGTGTAAATGGGACAGTGAGGAATTGAAGTTTCTTTATAGGTTGTGAAATTTTGGGTGGTGAGGAATTCGGCCTTCCTCTTCTTCTTCCTCCCATTAGTAGCAGTGACTAGAGGTGGAGCCAACGGCTGTAGAGGCCCCCAACGGCAGTAGGGACCATAGGGTAGGCATTGGCAGTGGCCTCCTCACATGAAGAGGAATCCACATGACCCCTATCCTGGTTGTTTCTATGTGGTCACCTTTCCTCTTCCTTGTCTTTGCGTCAATAGGACTCTCATGGATGTTCCTTCCTAGTGGTGGTTATTGACGGAGGTGATGGTGGCTTCCTCCTATATCTTCACGATGACCTTGGCAGTACCCTTCTTTGGTGCCCGATTGTTTTGGTCTTTGTGATGGTCACTTCGTGCATAGCAAGAGGCATTAATGATATCAGGGGCTCTCTTTACGATCTTCTCTTCGTGCTACGACGGCTCTGAGACCTTCGTGGTCTTCCTTATGTCACTTGATGAGGGTTGTCAAAAGGGAGTACGACCGTATCTAACGATCATGCAGAAGGACAATATTGAAGGAGTTGATAGCGGTGTGGTAGCGACAAATGAAAATGGTGATGATTTTCTTGGTTGGTCTTTGGATAAATTTTGTTGACATTTTATTTAGGTGCTTGTAGGTTTGAAATTTTCCTTTGAAGTAACCCATTGGTACTTCATATGAAGATACAACATGGACTTCATCTCCTCGTGATCAGATATCTCGAAAATCATTGTCATACCTTGAGGGGCTCAACAAAGGTTTATTCTTGAGATCAAGCCTCTAAAAGGTCATTGCCATCCATTGTGGGACTCAACGGGTGTTTATCTCCTTATGATCATGTCTCTAGATGGTCATTTTTCGTCCCTTGAGGGATTCAAGAGGGGTTTATTCTATTGGGCAGGCCCAAACCACCTACTGGTCAATTGGCAAGGGTTACTCTTATACATATGTGTGTACATATATACTTATATATGTAACTTGGAATGATGTTATCTACTTTATTTGAGGAGTTAATTGGTGTCAATGGAGTCAAATGCATGTATATACATGCCCCTCATTGTTCTCATTATGAATACGTGTCTTTACGTAAAATGATATAACCGGTTCCACAACTTGTTATGTTTTCTTTTAAGTGATCTGTCTACTTTTATTGTACAATAAAGGAATGGAAAGCAGATTGTGAGGACCTACTAGGTTTTTTAAAACTCATAATTCCTTCTACAAATCTGGCAGGTATCTTTAGAAGTAACAACGATCATGACATATGAATGTGAAGCTGTAGTATGTTTCATGAAGTTTGTTTGTGATCAGAAATCTGATTGATAGAAATGTCATCATTGAAGAACTGATTGCTAGTACTGCTATGCAAGGCTTCTTCAACTTAGTGAGGTTGAGTTATAGAGGTGGCTATTGTTATGGAGGCTACCAAGAGTAATAGACAATGAAGAGAAGGATTTTATTTTCTGGAAATGGTGGAAAATTCTCTGTCAATTAGCTACTAGGGGCTAGCAGGAGGGACATGCAAACTTGAATGTATCAATTTTTTCTTTGATTTTGTTCTATCATCATGATAAATCTTGTTTCGTGTTCTTGTATTTCAGTTTTGTCCAGGGTGAATTGTGGCTTGTTGGTTACTGCCTCAAAAGAATCTCAACATCTAATTGTTACTTTAATGATGTTTTAGCCTGTGCATGCTGCTATACCTTTTAAGTATTTTATATTTTACTTGTGTAGCGTGCAGGGCTGTTTCCCACGTTTGATCTCCTGTCATTGTATTCACTTGTACATTCAACAAATGATTTCTATCCGATACTGGTATACCCTTTTTCTGCACCTGAATTTTTTTCTCTGAGCGTAAGTACATTAGTAATACATCAAGCTTTATCATCTTCTGGTTCACGTTCACATCCCCCCCCAGCTTCTGATCTACTCATGTTGCTAGTTTGATAGATTGAGTTGTCAATTTTTTAGCCATCTATTCATTTTTCTTACAACACAAAAACTTGGCTGACATCATAATGATATGTAGATCTTATTTTATACAGGTTTATTGATGAGTTTGAAGTATTCTATTAGAGTGACAAATATTTAATGTCTATGATATTTTAGTTGTTTTTGCATGTATCAAGAAACTCAGATATTGACTTCAGATAGAGTGATAGACTGATATAGAGTAAAGAAACCTCATAGAGATGTCGTTAAAATCTCAAGAGATCAGTAGTGATATCTGGGATAAACCTAAATATACAATAATGAAAACTTGATGATATAACAAATATAAAGTTAGAAGATATTGATAGAATAAGGTTTCAAACATTTGAAGCATAAGGGTATTCAACATATTGGGCAAAAGGATCATTTATTTTAAATAAGAAAGGGAAAAAGTGAGAGAATAGGAATTTTTTGTTGGCATTTGCACAATAGGTAGATAGAAAGAACTTGTGGTAACATTTCTTAGAAAAATATATGAACCAGTGTAATGTAATGAAGAAAAAATGTTACGTACAGATATGTGCCTATCAATGATGTTGTTTCTAGGGATAAGAAGACAAAATCTCTGGAGATATCAATTCCTCGTTTGTAACTGGTGTAAGTTCAACCAGATTACAAATTCCAGAATTAGTTATACCAGTTAAGGCAATGTTTGCTTTGGCAAGTGGATGTGGAGCAATGTTTGCGGAATCCGCCAATCTAGATCGGAATCAGCCAATTCCTAGATCAAATCGGCACCTAGACCCTTAAGTGGATCCCATGTATCTGAAAAGCTGACCCAATCCAAAAAAAGTTATCGGATTTGAGCTTCTAACAGCAACCCCGATTGTGGTTTGTTGCGGGTTTAGTTTTACCCTGAACACAAGGAAACCTGAAAATCTCTTTTTGGGACCGGAAGAAAAACAAGTCAGGTTCCCGAAAGTCCGCCAATGTGTGGTGTTACAAAAAGGTGGCAAAAAAACGACGAGGAAAAAAACATGAAGGTTTCTTTTCGGGTTCTTCTGTTCATCTTCTTCGCCCATGTTTCCTCCTTCAATCTGTAGAACACCAAGTTCACTTTGTTGTGGTGCTTGGTGTCTATTCACAGATCTCCTGAAATCACAACTTATCTTCCACTGTCTAGAAACTTAAATCATAGTCACAACGTATCTTCAGCTAACCAGAACCCTTTGCGTCACTGAGGCAGGCACAGTATTGAGAAAGAATCGCAATAGGGCTTTGTTCTAGTTCCAGGAGCGATTGCCAAAGCAATCAATAATGGAGACAGTGAAATCGAACAAGAAATTTGAATAAGAGAATACTTGAAGTGATAAAAGAAATAGATTGATCAAGAAGAGATTATACAATGCTGGCTTCAAAGGGGAAACAAGAAAGAAAAATCTGGATGCTGCACCTTAGGAACGGAGGAAGAACTGCTGACCTCTAGAGTCCCAGAAAAACTAAGGAGGGCGCTAGCACGGATCAGGGAAGTCTTGGCTGAGTGGTAAGTTTTTTCATCAAAGAAAGGGCCATAATCATCGTCGTTTGGGAGTCCTTGTCCGTGTCATCTGCAAATTGGAGGGCAGAGGCAGCAGTGGTGGAAGGAGACTGCAGGACTGTTGTCAGCAGCAGCAGAGACAGATGCCATCCCACCTCTGTCTGTCATCATGCCAATACTTGAGCAAAATGAAAGGCTTCTATGGTGGCGGAGAGCGAGATTAGAGAGGCATCCAAGAAGTTTATCGGGAGCCCTAGACAACAGCACATACTATCGGGCACAATGGATGGAAACACCCAGATTCGAATATAGTTTTCACATCCAGGTTTGTGTTTGAATATAATAATATAATTATTTTGGATTCAAATATGGTTTCAGGCTTGTGTTATCGGGTTTGGGTTCAAATCCATATGAACCTGGCCCAAACCCTAACCGTTTACAGCTTTATCGGCACCCACTGATCCAATTTTTACTTGTAGTCCTGATTCAAGCCGGACTTCCTCCAGAATTGACCGAAATCGGTTAAATCAACCTGGATCGGGACCAATTTGAGCCTAATCGGCCTGTTCCGGACCAATTATGGTGATTCCTCACCGGAATCGCCCCAATGGTGGCCACCATGGCCTTTTTCCTGCCCGAGGCTTTCTATGTTCCGGTGACTTCTGTCATATCATGTCCATTGAACCTGATATGGCAGAGTAGGTGACTTTCCTTGCCGGGTCCATCTCTTTCCTGTCCAATAGGGAAGGGAAGACACCGTGGCGGTGCCTTACGGCCGTGGTGACCATTTCAGTCCTATTTTGGGGCCAAAATAGGTGCCAAAATAGCTAGATAGGACCGGAATCCAAACTAGTCGCTTATTTTATAGTTTATTAAGGTTTGTTGAAGAACCAATTCTAAATTGATTTTTTTTCAAAAAATCAATCCAGATCAAATCAGAATTGGCACCCACCTATCCCGCCTCCAATTCCGCAATCCTTGGTGTGGAGTTAGTGGAGTAAGGCAAAAGTTATTCCGCTTAATCTTGAGTTGTTTGGTCTCAAAAATGAGTTGTTCCATGAATAAGATAGTTGACTATTGAAAAATCATAAATATGTCACAAATATAAATGCTTATAAATTATAATAGAGTATAAATATAGAGCATGTAATATAAGGGTTTTTTTTACATTTAGATCTCTAAATTTGCCAATTTTCACATATGTCCCGAATTTCTGACAATAATTTTTAACTCATCAATCTTACTATTTCTGTTACTGTTCTTCTATTAATTTTTTATATGTATCTCTACTTAATTTAACTTGACCTAAAAATAATTTTAATAACCTATCCTTCTCTCTCTCTCAAATCACAAATCACCTTCCTCGACATCCATCCCTTGACAGTGTCCGTTCTGGCTTATCCTCACAGCATGTCACCTTCAATGCTGGTGATGGTAGGCACTCTCAGCAACTTCTAATCATCCCCATCATTGACCTGACATACTCTCTTGCCTAAGTTGCCCCTTTCGTTTGCCAACTCGCAAGGAGATGGAGTGGGTGGGGGAGTGAGGATATTAACTAAACATGTTCATGATAAAATTTTCAATAAAAGTTAATAGAGTTTATTGTATGGTTCATGATGGAAATGGAATATGATTTCATAGAATTAAAAATTATAGTCACAAATTTAGCGACATGTGAAAATAAGTATAATTTTAGGGACTATGGGAATCTCGAAATATTTTAGGGTTAGAAAAATATCAATGTCCAAACTTTCTATGAGTCCGGGTGATATTTGTAAAATTATAAAAGCAAGGTTCGAGTTCTGTGAAATTTTTTTTTACCTCTCTCCGTCGGATAGTGCGAATATCTAACGTTTATTTATATCTAGCAACTGCTCAAATATCTTTAATTAACTATCATAGCGATCTTTGTTTGAGAGCGCGCACATACACATACTGAAAGGAATATAAAGGGCTCCGGTCTTTCAGGCCCGATGAAATGCGAACAAATTTGGTTAAGTTTGTTGAAAATTAGTTTCACTTGATTGGAAGTTGATGAGTTTTAGACTTGAGGTTGCCTTGCGTTGGCGTTCAAGTTGAATTACTTGATCTTGACTTAGTTTGGTTTTAAATTCATTTCTATTGTTTTCTTTTTCATTGAAATTGTTTGAATTTGGAATTTGATGGATTTTAAATGTATTCAATGATCTGATCTGTTTGGTTTAGTTGACATTTAAATCGATATGTTTCGTTGTTTTTTTATGTTGATAGGTTTGTGTGTGAACCTCTTTTTTACGTCCGTTCTTTACAAAGAGAGACATCTCCGGACCTTTCTAGGAAAATAGGTGATATCCTAAAAATATTAAGTAGTCCGGTGATAGTTTAAAAATATTAGAACCGAGGTTCGGGTTCTTTGAAAATTTCATTTTTTGACCCTTCTCCGCCGGATGGTGCGAGTATCCGGCGTTAACTTACATCGAGCAACGGCTCGAATGCCTTTGATTAACCGTCGCGGCAACCTGTTTTTGGAGACGTGCACATCCACAAAATAAAGTAAAGAACTCAAAAGGGCAGCGGCCTTTTGGGTCCGATGAGATGCAAACCGATTTGTTCGGGTTGATTTCATTTGTTTGTTGGTTGGTTGACTTTTGGATCGACTTGAAAATCGGTTTTGAGTTTTGGAGTTGGAATCAATTTGTTTGATTGATTTGTTTATTGCTCATTTTTTTGTTTCAGTTTGACTTTTTGGTTTGTTTTGTATTGAACCTGTTTTGATTTTGATTTTGATGTGCTTAAAATGTTTTAAGCAATTTTGGTATTTATTGTTTGATTGGTTTGTTGAATTTTCAGATTCTGGATTTTTTTTCAGATTTCTGGATTTTTCGGTTTTGAGTTGGTTTTTGATCCATTTTGGGTGTTTGGAGTTGTTTATTTGATTTCTTTTGGGAGAAGTTTAGTGGGTTTTAAGTGAATTTTCAGATTGCTAAAAATCAGATTTTTGAAGTCGGTTAGAATATGTTTTAGTAGATTGTTCAAATCTGGATTTTTGGTTGCAGATTTGATTGGAATCTGGTTTTTTGTGGTTGACAGATTTTGATTTGATAAAAATATGATTTTGATTTGATGTGTTTCAAAACTGGTCCAATCTTGTTGAAGATCGGTTGTTGGTTGAACCAGAATAAGTTGAATTTCAGATTTTTGTTTAGTTCTGATTTTTTATGACTTTCAGATTTGATTTTCTGTTTTTTGATTTTTTTGTTTGAATTTTCAGATTGATTTTGAAATGGTTTTAATTTAGTTTGGCGGTTTGCATCGCCTCCGACCCATCGGGTCACTTTGAATGCCCGGTTTCATGCATCAATATGAACATCAAAGTTTCATTTCATTGAAAGATGGGGTGAAGTACATCGGTGTACAATGTGATTGATCCTTCCCCCAACATAGGTTTGTTTTCACTGCTTTGGAAAAATTTTGGCATTCCGACGGCATGCCGGCTATGTTTCCAACTTAGTGAAAATTTACCCATCCAAAATAGCCAGCCTTAGCTTTTAGCCATATTGGGAGAAGGATCGCCGGCTACGGGATTCATGCCCGCGCCTCCGTCCGGGTCGCCGGCTACGGGATGCATGCCCGCGCCTCCGCCCAAGGTGGAGTTCTCCGCTAGGGGTGAATCTCCTTAATTTAATGTAGCTTTCACATTTCTGATTTTTATTTGTTAATTTTATGAAGGCCACTTCGGGCCGGTCCATTCCTTCGGCATTCAAAGCCGGGCTTCAATTTTCATAGGCTCAACGGGCCTGCTTGAAATTCTACTGCTTTGCTGGAATTTCTTGATGGAACCGGCTTGGAAGGCCATCCGGCTATGCCCTTGGCCCGTCGTGCGATTTCCAAGGGGTGCCGGGCCGTCACCTTCAAGCCGGTCTGCTGCTTTGCTGGAGTATCTTGGTGAAACCGGCTTGGAAGGCCACCCGGCTATGCCCTTGGCCCGTCGTGCGGTTTCCAATGGGTGCCGGGCCGTCACCTTCAAGCCGGTCTGCTGCCTTCAAACTGCTCTCCTCTGCTTATATCGCTTCTGCAAGACCTGTTTTTGGAGCACTTCCCTTTTTGCTGTGGTGGCAGAACCATGGGCCAAGGAGGGGCTGAGAATGGCCTGCTTTAAGGAGCCTGTTTGGGGCTGTACAAAGGACAGCTTGGTGGCCTGGCTTTGGGCTGCGCAAAGGGGTTATTGGATGGCCTGGTTTTGGGCCTATTTAGGGGTTGTTCAAAGGGGATAAGAACAAGGGGCTTGAGGATCCGCCCGGAGTAGACTTGGGCCGTCGTGCGGTCTCCAAGAATCCCCGGGTCATCCACCCTCACCTAGGGCTCTAATAGGTTCCACAAAGGGACTATTCTAGGACCTGTTTTGGGGTCGGTTTGATGGGCCACAAAGGGGGTGATCAGGTGGCCTTAGTTAGGCCGAGGGTAGGCCTGCACAAGGGGCATTTTTTGGGCCTGGTTTGAGACCGAATTGGGGCCTATTTGAGTGGGCTCAGGTGGGCCGGAATGGGTCTGGCGAGGGCCTGGCTTGGAGCCGGTTTTGGGGTCCTGGTTTGGGCTGGACGGGGTCTGGTTTGGAGACCTGCACACTGGCTGTCTTGGTAAGCCGCAGAGGGGGTTGAAAGGGTCTGTTTAATGACCTGAAGATGGGCCAGCATGGGGCTAAGCATGGGCCGAGCAGAGGGTCTGGATAGGCCTGCTTCTTGATGGCTATAAGTGGGCCGAAATAGGTTCTTTCTGGAGGGATAGAAAGGGGGCGAGAGTGACAGCCAGAAATAGAAAAGAACCAGCCCTTAAAGGGCTACATGGCTAAGGTATACCGCTCTCCCCTACCTGATCTTCTTCTCTTCTCCTTCTCCTGGACCGCAGGCAGCAGCAGCAACAGCAGGATGCAAGGCAGCAGTCTTTGCAGCAGCAGCAGCAGCAGCAGCAGGGGGCAGGGCGCAAGGCAGCAAGGGGGCATGGTGCAGTCCAGCAGCCTGGCAGCGTCTCCAGCAGCCTCTGCTGGGGCTGGTGCGCACCTCCTCTCTTATAGAGGGTGGGGGGCAGATGAAGAGCCAGCAGGTGCAGTACGTTGGTGACCTTTGGCCTCCCCCATGGAGGTTACTCCATTTAATCCAATTGATTGACTGGCTGTCCCTTCATCTTCCCCCTCCTTCAACTGACTGTTGGGAGGCTGAGGTGGCAGGATGTTGCGCACAAAGCTGCTGAGGTGGCAGGTAGTGCGGCTGGGCCTGTTCACACTGGAATTGAACTGGGCCTGGCCCAACTTGGGCCTGGTTTCTGGGCCAGCAGGAGGCTGCGGCCCAAGCCCTCCCATGGGATGCGCACAAGGCCTGAACTTGGCTGAAATGTGCCAATTATGGGCCAGGTAAATAAGGCCCCTGATGGGGTGCCCAATTGGGCCCAATTGTGGCTGATCTTATGGGCTGTTGGCCCAGCTTCTAAGCCAGCCCATCTGTTCTCTCTTTTTTTTTGAAAAAAATGTACGCCAACAGTTTGGTACCGATTTGAATGTGTTCGGTATATTTTAAGCATTTTCGAGCTTTAATTCGACTTGATTAAGATCAAACTTCATATTGTTAAGTGATTTGAATCTTTATGTTTTGAAATTGGTTTTAATGTTTTGAGATGTTTTTTGATGTGCTTTTATTTAATTGGTTTTGAATTATTTGGTTTTCACTTGTTTAAGAAGTGAAATTTCATTGGATTAAGTGTTTTAAATTTTGATTTTCGAATTGTGTTAAATACTGATTTTTATTTTATTTTTCAGATTTAATGATCTATTTTAAGAGATTTTTCAGATTTAATTCAGTTTATTTTCATATTTATTTATTCTTGTTCATTCCGGTTCGGTTCGCATCCCATCTAGCTCGTCAAACTAGCATCAATTGCCTAGTCACACCAAATCGAGTCAACACTTGAAATTCATTGCATTTGTCCATGTCGATGTACAGGGTTCATAAGCAATTCATATTCCATGTTTAGAGTTGTCAAAATGTAAATGTTTTATTCTCTTAGGTAAGTTTCATAATATCGAGAGAAAAATTCAGTATTACGACAATATGTCGGCCCACTCTCGATAAATAGAATTTATCCATCTTACATTGTTTATTTCTTTCGACTTTTTCACATAGTGGGAAGAGTTCATGCAGATAAGAAGCGTGTCCCATGCATATGTCCGGATTAACATATCAAGTGTGTGCCTAGAATAGCCGTCCAATGGAGCATCCAGTGATGGACTAACTCCTTAACTTATTTTTTTTTTAAGTTTAAGAGAGCATCCAATGGTGGATTAACTCCTTAAACTTAGTTCTTTTATGTTTGAAGTTTAAGACAGTATCCGGTGGTGGACTAACTATTTAAACTTAGTTTTTCTTTTGAAGTTCAAGACAGTTTCCAGTGATGGACTAACTCCCCAAACTTAGTTCTGCATTTTGCATTTCAAATTTGGTTAAGTTTGCCCAATGGGTTAGCTTGTATCTCATCAGCTCAATGGGCCGATCTTCAAGCTAATGGGTCAGAAGGCCTGTTTGGAACTTCAAGGGACGAAATGGCCTGTCGTGCAACCTACATAACTTGATTTTTTTTTGCACTCTTCTTCTTGTTACTGTAGAAGTGGACTAAGTGGGCCTCAGAGGGGTTGAAATGGGCCTGTTTTGAGCCAGCTTAATGGTAGGGGTGTTCATCCAAAACTAGTAAATTGGTAAACCGAACCGAACCAAATCGAACTGACCAGCTCAATTCGGTTCGAAAGGTTCTCCATTCAGTTTGCTGAACCGAACAGAATCAACAACTTTTTATTAGTTCGGCACCTCCCCAAACCGGGCCAAACTGGTAAACCGGTTGACCCAGTTTGACCCACTTTATTTACATAGTTTATTACATTTAAATATATATTATATCAATTTTTAATATATTATTATAAATTTAAGTTAATTAGTATAAATATATAATTATATATTATAAATATAGAATTAATTTTCATGTTAATCTTAATTAATTATTATAACTTATATTATATTTTATTTTTAATTTATTTTATTTAAATATATATTAAACCAACGAATTAAACCGAAACGAACTGAACCATTTACACTCCTACTTAATGGGCTTTCAAATGGACTATACGAAGGGCAAGTTTAGGCTGGAATAGGGACTACACAAAGTGCAAAAAAATGAAGGATTTCAAGGACTGCTCAAGGGGCAGGAAGATAGGATTTTTTTATGGCCACAAAGAGGCTGTTTTGGGTTGAGTAGAAATAGGATTGAAAAGTAAGGGCCCACTCAGTAAAGACTTGGCCCATCTTGTGGATCTAAGAATGCCAGGCATCGACCCTCACCCTTAGGTTGTTGATGGATCTGTTTTGGGTGTTGCACCGAGGGTTAACAAGGAATTGTTGAGGGTTTAATTGAGTTGGAAAGGTAAGGGTTCGCCTGGTAAAAACTTGGCCTATCCTATGGATCCAAGAATGCCGGACGTCGGCCATCACCCTTAGGCTAAGGGACAGGTTAGGGGCCTGTTTGGATGACCCAAAAAGGGGGCGCACAAGGGGCTATCTAAGTGACCAGCAAGGAGGGCTTAACAGGTGCTGTTTGAAAGGCGAGCAACAGGCTGCTGCAGGGAACAAATTTGGGGCCAAACAGGTACTGTGCTAAGGGCCTGTTTAGGTGCTGTTTGGATGGCCGGAAAGGGGAGACCGAAGGGCTGCTTCAGGTGGCCGAACAGGGGTCAGCACAAAGGTGCACAGAGGCTGTGTAGGGTGCAGCAAATGGGATGTTCTCAGTATCATTAAGGGTGCTGCAGATACATGACCGGGACCTGCTTAGGAGGACAGAAGGATGGCCGAACAGAGGGGCTCCTTGAGGTCTGTTTGGGTGGAGGTTCAGGTGACCAAAGGGGAGGTCTGGACAGGAGGATTTTGGGAGATTTAATTGGGACCGAAGGGGACCTGTTTAAATGGTCAACAAGGGGGTGCACAAGGGGCTGTGACGCTGTGTGATGGCAGGTTTAGCCATAAAGAGAGTTAGAGAAGAGAAGGAGAAGGGAGAAGGAAATAAACACTACATCATGCTCTCCTTTTTCCTAGCTTCTCTCTTTTTTTGTCTATGTTGTTGGCTGCTACTGCTGGAAGAAGACAGCCAGCTTCTTCTTCTCCTTCTTCTTCTTCTCCTCCTCCTCCTCCTCCTCCTCCTCCTCCTCCTCCTCCTTGATGCACAGCAGGTGGTGCTGGAAGGAGTAGGGTCTAGCTGCAAGGAGAATGGAGCAAGGCTCCTGCTGCTACTGCTGTGTGCAAGGGCTGGTCCAGGGGCAAGGAAGGTTACTGGCCTTCTCCTTCTTCATCTTCTTCTCCTGGCGCAGGTGGTGCTGGAAGGAGATGGTCTTTCTGTCATTGCTGTTGGAGAAGTAGGAGTTCACTTGCTGCTGTCGCTGGAAGGAACAGGAAGAGGAAGGGAGGGCGCACTGGAGAGAGGGAGCCGGGCTGGCTGGGTGTGCACAGGTGAGGTTGCTGTCACACCAGGAAAGAGAGAGAGGAGCAGGTGGCTGTGCGCTCAAGTCAGGTGAGAGAAGGTTGTGTGTGCACAGGAGCAGGGTGTGAGAGAGGGGATGGCACACAGGAGCTTTTGTTCTCCAAGTCTCCTGCTGAGGGTGGAAGTCTTAGGAGATAAGGTTGTTGGGAGATAAAGTGATGAGTTCTGATGTTTGAAGAAGTCTCCTATAGGAGTTCTAACTGAAGAGGGAGTCCTAGCAGGATGATGTGTGCACGGGCTGTGGTGAGGGAGAGAATGAGCTGTGCACAGGTTTTTCTCTTCCTAGATTTATGCTGATTGGGATGGAGTTGGCCGGGAGAGGGAATCTTCAAGGAGAAGATCTAGGAATTGTACTCCTAGAAGAAGCCTAACCAAGGGAGGAGTCTGGGAAGGGAAGAATCCCGCTGGACAAGGAGTCTCCCAATGGAGATTGCGCATGGGTGAGGTGCTGGTGCACCAGGGAGAGAGAGGAATGGGCAGCTGGCTTAACATTAACCTGGGTTTCATCAAAATACTCCCGATCTGGCAGACATCATTATTTCAAGTCAGAATCAATTAAATAAACTCCGAATTTACCGGAAAAAATCTAGAATGTGCCCTGATGGCTGTTAATTTTGTATTCCATCAAGATGTGTGGTCAAGATCTCTCAAGTTGCATCAAATCTCTAATTTTATCGATTTCTCCAATCAGTGTGCTCTTAGCTGTCTATAATTTCAAAAAATTGTAATTAAATATAATTAAATCATTCTATTGTCCAAATTTTATTTTTGATGCATCAATATTTCCGAGACTAAAGTCTTGGACCGGGAAATTGCATTTTTAGCCGATGAGCTGATCTGAAAGCTGATTAGATCGTTATGCCCTTAGGGTGACGGGATACGAACTCCTATTCAAATTTGATATTTTATGAATAACTCTTTAATCGCTGGCTGGTTTTCCAATTCGTCTTAAGCATTGTCCAGCTCCATTTTAGACGGATAATGTGGTGAAGTTAGATTTTTTTTATCATGTCCTGATTTGTCACGATGTGTCGAGGGCAAAATGACCATTTTGACCTTCCAGTTTTCGTTTTCCACATTTTAGGCACAATTACGAAGCTCTCGATCGAGGTTATGCAATGAGCATATTGTTTTAGCCATTCGGGCCTATTAAGCCTGCTGAGGTATTTCCAAAGCCCATTCGCACTACCTGGCCTTTGTTTTATTGAATTTGAATCGGAATTTCAAACTAATTTTGATTTTGCGCAAATTTTAGTTGAGCAGGCTGAATGAAGTTGTTTGAACTTTTTTGAGCTGTCATTGGACTTGTTGGGCTCATTAATCTTTATTGGGCCTAGTCGGTCCATTGAGCCACTAAAGTGGGTCCCACCACCATTTTTCTTCTTTTTGGTTCTCTTTTTTCTTCTTGTGTTTAAAGTTTTCTAACCTTTCTATACGTAGAAAATTTTGACACCAACAGGGGCATAGTTGTAAATGTTTGTTATAATACACAATTATAGCATTAAAAATTACATGCATAATATTATGACAAATATTAGATGGAAATAAAACTTAATGAAAATTTTAAAATAATTAAAGTTTTAAATAATTATACATTTACAAAATATAAAAATTAAAATATAATTTATTAGTATACACTACAATAGTGCAAACTTAAATTATTTAATTTAGTATTTAATATAATATTTTTATTTACTATATTTATGTAATGTATAATATAAATTAAAAATATGACCTATAATATAATATATATAAAATAATTTATATAATTAATATATAATTTGTAATATGTAATATATGACTTGATGTAAAATGTTGAATATTAATACATAAATTTAATATTATTATATAATGTGTAATATTAGTACATAATAAATTTAATTCAGTATATAAATTTTATAATATTGAACATGTTTACTTGTCATATTTATGTAATATATAATATAATTAAATATAATTAACATATAATATCACATATACTATTAAGTAATACATATTATAATATCTAATACAAGGGGGGTTAAGGGATGGTGTAACTCATTCCACCTGGGAGAGCAGAATGAGTTAAAACTCCTTGTTTCATGGTGTTAGGTGAAATAAGAGATGTAGCTTATACCCTTTACCAAACCACTTACCACTGGACTAAGGGGAGTGAACCCCTTATTCCAGTGCTTATTGTGGTTCCAAAATGGACCCAAGAGATTCTTGCGACACCAAGTTCTTTGACATGTACAACATGCTTCTACCGTCCTGATTCCTTTATCCTTGTCGGCAACATTGTCTTATTTCTTGTCTTGTTGTCTGATTTTTTGCAGGAACAATTTCTTGAGAGAGCGAAGTTATCTTCTAGCTATTTTATTGCTGATTGTGAACAAATCCTGGTCAGATGACCTCAAGAACCTTTTGCTGTTTTATTTATCGTGCTAGATCCTATGATATGATTAAACCGCCAAATAAAAAATTGTCTGTGCATGACATTACCTTGCTGGTTGCATTTATTATTTACTCAATTGTAAATAGTGCATTATGAGGATTTGCTTTCTTTTGATTTGTTTGTTAGACCTCGATCAGTGTTAACTACTTTCCCAGCCAAATGCCCTTTATTAACTATCGCTGAAAGATATCTATAAAATAGAAGCTATTATTTCAGCAAGTGTCCTTATACATGACGAACTATAATTATAGTGGCCTTCTTATTTTGAAATAATCAGCGTGTTTATTTTATTTCTATTTTTTATAAATTCATAAAACATATGTGCTTGGGACACAATCTACTAATTCATATATTTTAGATACTATACTATATCATAATATTGTCTACTTGTATTTATAATACTTTAGGAGCTAATGAGACAATTTTTGTGAAATTGAATTCTCTCAAATTCTTTGGCAATTGCTCCAAAAACTTTAAGTCCCTCTTGGATTTCTTCTTTGGTCGATGGCAACTACTGCACTGTCATCATATAGTATTGTCATTCGATTTTCATTTGATGAGAAATAGAAAGGAATATTGAAAATTTGTGTAGCGAAAGCTAAACCAGCTACTTTTGAAGTAATGGAAAGAAAAGCAATGACTAGAGTGGAAGAGTCAGTGTTGAAAAGAGGATTCCTCACTTATTTATCGTTCAAAACTGTGAATGAGGGTTTCATTTTCACGGCTCCTAAGTAATAAAAGAAAGAAAAACTCACCAGTAATAACAGAAAGAAAAACGCATCTTCTTTCTTTTTTTCGATGCTAGAAAAGTACTTGAAGACATACTCTATAGGCTTATGTTGATCTATGAATGTGATATCTATTGTTTAAATTGAAGGTTTAAAGGTTTAAAAAACTAGATTTCAATTTCATATTTTAAAGCTTTGAGGATTCTAATTTTTTATTAACTGGATTCATTGACAGAACTAAGGTTTACACCTGTTATTTATGTTTATATTTGTACTTAGTTACAAAATATTGGATTCAGCCATCCAGGTACATTTTTAGAATATCACGTTTTGGTTCTTATATTTACATCATCAACAGTATTTAGCTATAGGGAGATCTGTCTCTTATGTTTATGGCGTGATTTTCTGTATGTTAATAAATTGAGGAGTGAGGACTTAGTGCAACTGAAAGAATCGAGAATGATCTGCAGTGTTTTTACATAGCTAATTTTATTTTTATTCAGTTTTTGAATTAAGCTTCTGGGTCTAATGTATTTTTACTTGTTTTAGGCATTAGGGTGCAAAAATTGACCTTTTTTAAGGTTCAGATTTTTTGAAGTTAAGATAGGGAGTGTGAGAACCAATGTCTAATTGTTTGGCAAAGAATTATGATTTACACCAGGTTATTTGTGTGTATTATATATGAATATTTAAGCATGATATCAACTTGGGATACGGCATGTGAGAACCGCACTTGTAAAACATTTGCAAACGTCAAAAGCATGCACCCATCATACGCAGAGCATGGACCCAGGGTCATTCACCCATCCATTTGAGATACAAATCTGAAGTCAAAAGTGTGCAGCAGGGGCCATGCATCCTTACAATTGAGACATAATCTGAGAGAAAAGCGTGGACCAGGGATCATGCACCCATCAAATCCAGGAAATTAATAGAGTTAATCCTGTCCACAATTCATTAGCCATGCATACAGATGTGTATAAAATGTTCAACACAATTCTTGACTCCTACTACTACTACCACCACCACCAACATCCAACAAGGATCACGGGATCGGAATCAGAGTCGAGATTGGTGAGTACCGATCCAATTTGGATCGGATCGGATCAGTCCGATCCTGACTGATCCACTGGAACAAAACTGATCCAAAATCGATAAGTTAAAAACAACTATCCCGATTCAGATCCGATCTGATCCCGACCAATCCTAGCCGATCCGGCCGGAATAGAAAAAATAAAAACCGATATGATCCGATCCCAATCCAATTCCGATCCGCTCCCGACTGATCCGGCCAATCCTAGCCGAGTCTGCCAGAATTTTTTTTCTTGATCAGTCCTTTAGCTGAGAATGGGATCAGCATTGGTTGATCCAATCAAGAAATTGAACGATTCTGATCTAGATCGGCCGATTCCACAATCTATGCAAACTAGAAGCTGTGCAATCTGTCTGCACACTTCTCTCTATTCATGCCATACTTGCTGTCATTTTCATCTGTCAACAATACCACCAAGGAATGCAGTCTTGCTTCTCACCCCACCTTGGAGAGGTCTGAGGGATATCCGTATCTGCTAATCAACATGATGATCCAACAATTTTAATTTTAGGGTAAGGAATACATTCTATAAGACCATAACATATTCCTCATTCGCGAAAGCTGTATGTATTGTTATTCTATTGGCATTGTTAGACAAATGTGGCACTACTCACCTCTTTTCATCTGTAACCTAATCCAACAAAGTAGCTTCAACCTCTCCTTCAAATAACCTATTCTTCCTTTGATTACTCCGACTTTCTTATCATCTATCAGCTTTAACACTTATATTTGATCGGTGTGAATATTTACTTTGTAAAGTTTCGAGTAGAATGATGGTAACATGCTAAAAATAGTCATTGTCCTCCCTTGTATTTATACGGTTCATCTATTATTTGCCTGTTACAGTTAATTATCTCTTGATAAATAGGTATAAAGTAAGACTAAAGTTAGATATATATTTAAGTAATTTAAATTGTATTAAGAATTCAAACTTTAATAGTTGATATTAGATAAGCTAGACTAAAAATATTAAGAGTTGTAACTACATTATACTAAAGTTCTCAAGATATTTACATTGGATATTCATTAGCATAAAATTTCATATTGTCTAATATTATATTTAATGTTATAGAGGTGGTTGATTGAGTATAGAAACAAGTCATAAATTTGATTGGTGCGACTTCTTATTAATTCAACTTATCGACAAGTCTGATTAGATAATTGCATATGTTTTTTTTACATAATTGTTAACCAACCATTAATCATTTCTTAGTAGATAGCTGAAAGTGGTTGCGTATACACCCATTCTCAATAGTTAACAAACAATAAACGAATACACAATTTCCTTATAGGGTATGGATGCAGATAGTGCCATTATCCAATACACATCCAACCTGTTGACATCCCTATTCCTCACCCATACCAGTCCATATTCTCAATACTTAGTCTTGGGGCATTCATATTGCCTTGGTATTAGGGATCATTAGATTATCAAACTTGCAAAGCTGAAATGACGTAATAACTAAACTTAAGTTCACACGTAGCTATTAGGGATGTTAATGTGCCCCATAGCATGAAAATCTGATCCAACACATTGTCCAAATATCAAGATTGGTTCTGAGTCTTTGACTGATTTTTATAATAGGCTTGGGCTTAAAAATGGAAATTAGCCCACTTATTAGACTGAGCTTGGGTTTAGCCCAAACCTAAAAAGTCCAATAGACTCATCACTTTTGGCTATGCTTCTCACCATAGGCATCTAGGAGTCATGGTACATATATGTTGGCACCCAAAAATTTGCATAGGGTATGTGATCTTATATGGATGTAGGTCCTAGATGAATTAAGATCTATGTATGTTCAGCCTATGGGATGTCCTATATACATAAGTGGACTAGCGATGGCTATCATACATGAATGCTAACACTTAGCATCAAAATGAGGATCTTTACATGGTCAACTAAGGATTTAAGTATATCAAGTTCTATTCAAGCAAAGCAATGAACTTGCTTCCCTCAAAATCCTGAAAGCTATATGGAAGCCTAGATATGGCCGATTGGCACATATGCACTGTCGATTAATATATGATCATGGCTAAAGGCCAGGGCATGGTTGACCATGAGATGGCATTCCATGATACCTGTATGGAATTAAAGAGCAACGAGCTCCCTTAATCTGAGACCAATTATCAGTCGGTTGCACACAAAGATAGTCAAGAACATGCCCCAGTGGATGAATGGAATTGCAAATGGGTATCTCCTCTCAAAATTCTGCCTCACCAGATGGGCAGTTACACACCAAAGCAGACCTGACCAGATCTGTCGGACAATTTGATGACCACAACTGAGAGGGAAGGAATAAAAACAATATGTACAAGCATACCTGCTCAACCTGCTAGCTGCCTAGAGAGGCCGAGCAGCACTTCTTTCCCAATTCAAGGCCCATGAGATGCCCAATTGCCCACCAGATCAGCAAGATATGAAAACCAAGAGAGTTTTAGGCCAGAGGAGATGGCTGAAGAAAAGGAGAAGGGGATAAAGGGGCACCAACTTTTCCTTATACCAAAATATGTAATGAAGACCTTTAAGGGGTGAACCTTTCTCTTGAGGAGGCCCCCACTTTAAATCCTTTTTGGTGTAAACAGAGAAGACTGGTCCTTGTCAATCCCAAAGAGGATGCCACCACTTTCTCTTGACCCTAGATGGAATATGATCAATGCACATTTATGGAAGAAGATTCTCTAATGATTAGCACATGCTCCAATGGCTCAGATCTTCAATGACTTAAGTTATGGATCCTACTCCTATTGGGTCCTTAATGGGATTTGGATCCTACTCAATTATGATTGAGCATATTTAAATGGAGATGATGAGTTTAAGATGGCACAAGAATCAAGGGCTAAGATGCTACATTGATTTAAGTTTTGGATCCCATCCTTATTGGGTCCTTAACCCTTAACAAGACATTAGATCCCACTCAATTACAAGTTGTCATTATTGAGACATTTAAATGAATGAGATAAATTGCATATCAGCATGGAAATAATGCAACTCTTGCATGATCCAAGGGTTGAGATTTAACAATGAAAATTAAATCAATTTGCCAAGGTTTTGATGATCTTTGTCTTTATATGGATGGGCTATGAGGATGTATGAAGTCCAACCCAATTGTAGTTCAAATCCAACTCATATCATGGTCATTCGAGTATTCATTTAATGATTCTAAGGTATAGGATCCAAAGATTCATGAGAGCCCTTGGATCACTTGTTATTTAATGAGAAAATATGTCAATATGGCAGCCGCCACAAGTCCTTAATGATAGGAACATATTTTGGCCTTAGAAGATGCCACTTACAAGTAAACACATTGATGACCATCTGATTTGCCAAAACAATAGGCCTTGATGACTACTTGGCAGCCATTGGTAAAGGCCTAAAAGGTAGGCCATAACTATATGATGTTCAAGTCAAAACATTCCTAACGGATACTCCTACAAGGGAGGAGGAGAAGTAGGTAGAGTCGGCGCATGCTTCCCATGATAATAGCTTGACCAGGTCTTTTATACACCAGTAGCCGATGGAGCGCGGCCAGCTATACAATGATTCAACAAACATTCAAAATATATGTTGGAAGATAGGAAATTACCAGGTCGTCCTCCTCCCCCCAATGCCTACCTTCATGTGCAACTAAGACAGTCCCCATCGGGCTGTTTCTCCCACTGATGGTCTATAAAAACAGTCCACCAATTGTTGTCTTAGGTTTGGAGGCAGAGCATGAGAGAGAGGTTCAAGGAGGAGAGAAAAATAGGAGTTATTGTCGCTGCTGCTATTCGCGTAAGGAGGAGATATGGTGAGAAGAAGACTGATTATGTCATCTCCTTGGTCATCACCTTCTTTTCCATACTGCCATCCTTCATTCCTATGAAGACATATTGCCTAGATGTCCTCCCTTATGCACTTATAGCCCTTTCCAATAGTCATACCTCAATCCCCTCCAAGGATCGCGGGATCGGGATCGGTGACCACCAATCCGATCTAGATCGGGATCGGATCGGTCCGGATCGGCCAATCCTCCGGAAGAAAGGGTGTCCTAGATCGGTCCGGATCGCGCAAATTTTTTTTAAATCATAAAAATTCTCAAAAAATGAGGAAAATCAGGAAAATCGTAGAAATAAATAAAAAATTTTAAAAAATAAAAAATAATGTGGATGACATTTTATCAAACAATGCCATACAACGTAAGTTCCTTTCAAGAAACTATCATATAAGTATAAATTATTATATAAAAGAGAAAAAGAGAAGAGTTAAATAGATCTTTATGTAAATTTAAGTATATAATATATATTTATGATTATGAATCTTTCTATATATGTGATAGTATAAGTGATAGTAAAATATATTAATATGTTTACACTATCATCAGCGGGGCGCAGAGTAGTCGCGGATCGAGGGGATCGGCTAATGTTCAAGGTGGATTGTTGGGGGGAGGGGTCTAGGGGGAGCCCTAGACAATGAAGGGGAGGGGGGGAAGTGAGAATGAGGGGTGGGAAGGGGGAATCGGTCCGATCTCCCCCTTATTGGGGGGGATCGGACCAGACAATGGTCCGGAATCGGGTCCTGAATAGATCCGATTCTGGACCCTTCCGGGTTCTAGGGAATCGGTCCGGATCGACCGATTCCCGGATCGATCCACCTGGATCGGTCCAGGATCGACCTATTCAGTCGATTCAGACCGATCCAGCCGGGAGTCCCAGTTGGATCGGTAGTTCCAACTGGAATCGGATCGGTGGGTACCGATCCTATCCAAGAATCGGCCGATCCCGATCCGGATCGGCCGATTTTGCAATCCATGGTCCCCTCTCTTCTTCCCTATAGGTATGGCCTATATCAGACCCATGGTCGAAGCCTAATGAACAACCCACATAAGTGTTGCTCGGTCCCTTCCTTGTATAGCTATGATGCACCCCTACCCAATGTCTCTCTCTCTCTCTCTCATATGCAAAGTGACTTTAGATCTGGCCTATTCTTCATGGCACGTAACAATTCATATACCTCCTTGTCTGACCTTCATGCCTTGGTCATATGACAACCTATATATCCTATATTTTTAACCGCTACTTCATGCCCCTATGTAAGCTGAAATCCCATGCATACAGTCCATACATACCTATGTTTGGACCCCCCCCTTTTCATGGCCATATAACAGCTTCATACAAGCCTTGTTCAGCTACCCCTTTCATGGTTATATGACAGCCCATATCCGCCACTATTTGGCTCCATACATGGTTGTATAACAGTCCCCTATCTAGCCCCTATATATGACCTGTTTGACCCCTCATCATATGGCCAAATGGCAGCACATATAACAGCCCCCATACACCCATATTCTAACACTTGTTCCATGATTTTATAACATTCCCTTAACTGACCTTTAATGCATACCTAACACTTAGAACCATAGCAAACAAGGTTGTATACTGCCCTCTTATGCTCTTTACAATGAGTTAAAGAGCTACCCGGATAGTCTTAATATCATGCCTATATGAAGCTCCTTTGGCTTTCTTATCCTTGATATAAATCCATGTTGGATCCTTTTTTATAACTTATATGAACTACACCAAGGGGTAAGAAAATGAAGGCAAATGTCATGGCTGGTTCTAGCATGATGAGGGCATATGGGGAATGACGACATGATAGGCCATTCGGGTTGTGATTATCAAATCTGACCTTTAAGGCCTAAATGGCATGTTCATGGGCCAATCAGGCCGAAATGAAGCATAATGGGCCAAATGAGACCAAAATGATAAAATGACATGTAATAGGCCGAATGTGGCTGAAATGACATAAAAATGCATCTTTTAAATATTTAATACACAAAAAATATTTAAGAGGCCAGCCTATAAAATTAGGCCCCTTATAATTTTGAACGGGCACATAGGCATGTGGTTGATGTGATCGATTCAGGACAGGGATGTGGACATGCACCCATCATAACGGATCCATTCCCACTTGATCAAAGGGAAGATTATGCATGTCACCATGCCAAATCGAACCTAAGATTCAAGTAGGGAGCTAGAACATATACCATGACTATATAAGGTTATGGATATATTCTACATGATATTATTTGAAGGGGATCATGGCTTCATAAGCTCCCTACATATTGATGTCATCCAATGTATTTCATAATTATGTGAATGACATTTGTGTCAGAATGTCTCATTCTTATGGTCTGAGAGCATTAATATAACTTACATAGCTTATATAGGATGCATACATAAGGAATTGAGCTTACTTCATTAAATCTGAAATCAATAATAAGAATATGATCTCAAAGATATCAAAACGATAACTTTCATATTTAATACAATCAAATATACCAAACCACACTTCAAACACGATAAGATCTTAAACAAATGGATTCAAAATATGTATGCAATTTCAGATCTGAATAAATGATGGATTTCAGTTATTAGACATATGGACTTGTCTTTAGAAATGGAGTAGAGACAAGGATATCAATTCCAAAAAAAGGATACCCCAAGGTTTTAAAATCTGATTAAGATATGGAATTCGAATATGTATATATATGCTCTACGTTTAATCAACAGGATGAGAGTTCGAAAATCAGATTTTCCTTCGAAATCCCAAGTGATACCAAATCTGAATCATGCTCGACTAATGGGTGAGCTGGGATTATATGAAATTCTTTAAGTCCCAATGTCTGTGTCCTACGTGACGAAGACACAATCGGATGCTATAAACAAGGTTTGTGAATGGTAATTTTCATATATGAAGATGTTTAGGAATGTGAAAATCAGATCCTCAGCCCTAAGTCAGACCTTTTAGATCCATTTGTTCTTAAGCACAAGATGTGAATGAGGGATTTCCGAAGTCTACCAAGTCTAGATTTCAGTATGAAAGATGGTTGGAATGAGAATTTCTAGATATTTTAAGTCCTGGACCATAAAAATCAGATTAAGCAAATCTCACTAAGTCTAAACTGTCAAGTCTTAGATATTAAGAAAGGGAATGAGAATGAACCACACAAACAAAATACATAGTTCCAACTGAATCATGTCTTTTCTAGATCTCAGATACAAATTAATTGGAATAATTTAAAACATGTGTTAATGATAAGGACCTTGAATTAAATGAGTTAAAACCTAAATCCACTAAGGAACGTATCCTCAAAATGTTAGAATCTTAAAATACCCCCTCTATGAAACACAATGAAACTCAAATCAAGCTTTAGCATACTAAGTTTACATTTCATTGAGTTTATGGGGTTATAGCTCCCACATGTGCTTATGTTTGGTGGATGTATGTTTCTATTTCTAAGAGTTGTTATAACGGTTGATCAAGGGTATTCCAGTGTCTCAATGTAAAAACATTACAAATTCACACCTTCTGAAAAGAGGTCCAAAGCTATGTTATCCAAGGTATAAGGCGCTCGATGCGAGGGGAGGGTCACCTCACCTCAACCATTTGAGGCGAGATATATTTGTTAATATATTTATGTTATATAATTATATATGATATTAAAAGTTTTGAAGAATAGCATAAAAAACAAAAAAATCACTTCTAGTAGGGTTTGAAGGGCATCAAGATGTCAAAGCTTCGAGGTGAAAGATTGGGCATTAGGGGTTTTAGGGCAGGGGAAAAGGATTTTAAGTTATCAAATTCGGCCCTTAGTGGGTCCAGATTTGGACAAGGTGAGTGTAGCGAGAATTGCCATGCCGAGGCATTTTTACCTCACCTTGCCTCTCCTCAGCACCTAGGCACTTGAAGTGAGCACCTCATATAATATAGATCCAAAGACATTTTGTTGAACTCTAAACCTCAATATGTTTATATTTTTATGTATATCATGTATCTTGGTTAATACTTTTATGAGATACAATATGTTTTCATAATAGTTTATGTTAGGACCACCTTCTCCTCCTCCACCGTAAGCATCAATATCTTATTGTGTAAGTGGAATGAACTCTTTATCATCTTCATCATCTAAGAAAGATGCTTGAGTATTATCTGCGGTACTCACAAGTTTTCGCCTGACAATTAGCTTCTTCATCTTCCCAACTTATTCTTCTTGTGTCTATGTCCAATGTTGTGTAAGTATACCTTATTTAATGATTTGAAATTTACAATTCTTTCTTTCTTTTAAGAACTCTTCTGAGTGGTAGAAGAACTTGCACTTAAAGCCGTATGAGAAACTAGAACTAGAGCTATCGCTAGAGTTGGCTCTAGAGCTATGGTTTAAGCTGGATCTGGAACTGGTGTTGGATAAGGAACCTCGGTATCTTGTTCCTTTTACGTCTCTTCATTCTCACCTTCGGCCCATACTCAATCATTTGGATTAAACTTTGGCTCTGTTCAACATCTTTTTCATCCATGCATGTTGAAAATTGATGTTCCTCTTGGAAACAGTATTCCAAGTCGACATCATTTAGTGATAAACCTTGACTTGCTTCAGCGCTTTGCTCATACAAACCACTTATAAATCGGGAAAATCTCTCTTTAGATAATTTTTGGCTTTCTTTGATATTCTTTATTAACCACATATTATAAAATTGAAGTTGCTCTAATTCTTCTCATATTAAGATGAACTGGTGCTCTGTCTCAATACTTAAACTATAATAGCGGCAAGTAAATTCCATCTATTTCTGTTGTTCACTTGAATTCACCACTCAGCTATAAAAAGACAAATAATATTGTAAGTGTGTATTCTTCTTATAATAATGTTTAAATGTACCAAATGTTATTACACATCCCAAAAAAAATTGTCATTTGAATATCATAGATCTGGATACTCGTACACTTCAATTATGTGCTTATATGATGTCATATAAATTATAAGTATGAAATACAAATCAGTTTATTGGTCCTTAAAACTCAATATGTAAGTAGACAATAGCTCACTTCAAATTATACTTCTCTTCCATCTTGTACGATACTAGCTAAACGTTGCATCATTGCTAATATACTACACATAACCTCTACATCATTGCATACTTATATACCGTATTGCATTCTTAGGTTCAAGAAATATCCTGTCAAAATGAAATCTAATCATTAACAAATTGCTGCAACTATTGAATGAAATATAGCAAGAAATAAATAATTGTTGCATGAATATCATGGTAAATTTTTTATCCCATCTGTTATCTATAATTTTTCATCATTTATTGTAACTCTTTGGATGTTTCTCTTTGATTTTCTTCTTTGCTTTGTCCATTGCGTTATATAAGTACCACATTTAATTTTTGTCATTGGAATCAACCAATCTCAACACATATTCGAGGGGTTCTATCAACGTCCGCATCCAACCCGCCCTCATATATGCACTTGGATGTCAAGACTTTAAATTTCAATCCAACCTCATTGATAACATCAATCATCATCTAAAAATATAGAATAGTGGCTACATGGGGTTGGAACACCTATATCAAGGAAAAATAAGATACACTTATTAATATTTGTTTCAAAAACATGTAAGATATTTGAAAGAAGTTAAGTTTTTATATAGATGTATGTAAAAACCATTTACAAATGTATTTGACTACTTTCTTTGCAACCTTTATTTCAGTCAAAAATGCACGTGCGCTAAGGAGACCCGGGTCCAGGCTATAATAAAGGCATGGAATACTCCTCCAGTGGCCAATATGGGATAAAACCCTTCAACACTCCCCCTCTCGGCCAGTCACCACCGTTAGAGCCACGATAGGAATACATGGGGCAGGGCCGAGCGAAAATACCAGAGGACAGAGCCTACAACTTGACCAACTCTAATACCATGTGAAATTCCAAAAATGCTAACTCTTTTCAAGGCTCTCTTGATCATCCTTTGATCTCTATCACTCTGCCTATACATGGACATGTTCATTGGCTAAACTAAATGTAACCGATGAAATTCACTATCTTGGCCTTATTGATGTGTAAGTCAAGTGCCTTCCACATTTGAATGTCTAGCAATAGATTCTCTTGTCATCCTTCTTTAGTCATCTTCTCAGGACTAAGTCTTACATCCATACATTGCTTTCCTAACTTGCATCTTCTCTTCATCGTCTTAACGATGAATCAGCCAAGGAAGGTCGGGTCGGGGGTCAGCCCAGGGTTGGTCGGCCCCAAAACTGACCTAGTCGGACGGGGTCACGACCCCGGGTCGGATGGGGTCGGATTTTATTGATTTTATCATAAAAATACTAAAATATATATAATTATATAAAAATAAGAAATAATAAAAATAATATTTTTATATTATATATTTATGTATACATAAAATATATATAAATATAATTATATTTTTATGTTATAATTGAATATGAGTATTTTATTTATGTATATAAGTAAATATGATGTGTGTGTGAAAGAGAAGAGAGTTAAAATAGATTTTTATAAAATTTAAGTATATAACACATTTATGATTATAAAATTTATATATGTGCGATAGTATAAGTGATAGTGAAATATTGTTATAATATTATTAAACGGAGGACCCTTGTAGGGGATTGTCAGGAGGACGAAGTCCCCCGAAAGAAAAAAAGTATGTAATAGTATAAATGGTATATAAAAAAAATTGACTTAGGAGTCACCCCGGGGTCGGGTGACCTGACAACGACTCAAGCTACCCCACACGAGGCCACTGCAAAGTCGCCCGAGCAGGTCGGCCCAGAAACCGGCCAAGTCGGGAGACTTGGCCAACCGGGTCGCCGACCCGGCCTTCCATGGAATCAACCTTGTTGTGAGCATGTGATTTACTTTTTTTACGATTTTTAGATATGAGATTTATGTCTCTTTGTTCAAGTAACTCATCATGTAGGTCGACTCACTACTCAATACGTATCTTTCTCTGTGATGCTATCCCAATTAGGTATGTATGTCCTCATTTATTCTCTGAGCTCCGTGGGTACCTTCTTACACTTATTCACATTCTCACTGATCTCACTTAGGTGTTGTTTGAGGGGCTATAAACACCTTCATTTATTTCTTTCTCACCCCCACTTACATTTCACTCTTTCCTTCTCCACTTATATTTCACTCTTTTCTTATTAACATCAAACATGGTCATGTTGTCATCCAATATCACGATGTGTAGGGAAACTTTTCTTATCTTATGATATTTTTTCTACACAGAAGAAATATAACAAAAAGTTAGAACTCATATTAAATAAGGATTTCTGGACATGGGGGACAACCATACAAGGATCTGATCCAAGCTTTCAAGGGTTGAAGCCAGGAGGAGAAAAGGATCACCTGTTTTAGTCAACCCTTCATTGTGAAGCCAGGGGGAGGAGTGATGATTTGTTTTAATCACCCACCCTAAAGGGGTGACTGCAGCCAGGGGATGGGGGGAGGATCTATTTGCCACCCCGAAGTGGTGACAGTACACGGTCGCTCCTTAGGGTGAAGCTAGGAGGGGTGGGAGGGGGAGGATTTGTTTGTCACCCTGAAGGAGTGACCGTACACAGTCGTCCCTTTGGTTGAAGCCAGGGGGAGGTTCAATAGTGATCTGTTTGTCACTCCTCGAGGTGACTGTACAATCATGCCCTCTGGGTGAGTAGGTGACAGTCACCCCACGGGGTGCCTTATGCAAGGTCCCTTTTTGGAGGGTCCCCATTGGGGAGGAGGGGGAAACCCCCCCCCCCAATCGGCCTTAGGCCAGCCACTAGGGGTGGAGGGAGAAGATCAGGGAGGGAGGGAGGATGGGAAGCTGGTTGGTTGGATGGAAATTGGGGAAATCCTTGCCGGAGGGAGGGGGTGCCATACATCAAGAAGGGGAGGACTGGAGAGAGTGGAATCTGGGTGAGCGCTGCTGGATTGACAGAGAAAATTGGATCAGAATCAGGCCTGATTCTGGTCTCTACAAATTCCAGAGATGATTCCCAATCTGATTTGGCCGAGGGCAAGAAGATGAATACCTGATATGGCCGAGGGAAAGAAGACGAATAGAAGGTTTCTTCACCAATTTCACTCAGCCGATGGCCTGTATGACATGAAGAATATATAATTTAGGTGTCTGAGATGTTCCCCTATGCCATGGCAGCAAAATAGAGGGAAAGAAGGATCTACCAGTCATTGCCTATGCAAAAATAGCAGGGTAGGTGTCTGTGCTTAGACCCAATATAGATTGAGTGACAACATCTGAGCATCAGACTAGGTGATGTCAATGAAAATAAAGGAGATGATAACGTCCTTATTTCGACACCAACAAAAGCTCAAACAAGGTTTGCTGTGAGAAGATTTGCAAGCCCCGATCAGAAATACATATGCATACATATACTAAACAAAGATAAGGGAAATGGTGGAGAAATGTGAAGAATCTTACCTAATTGCCTTAAGGGCTATAAGGAATCAAAGAGCAATGAGCTTTCTTCAATCCATAATTGGCTGGTGGCCTACTAGGCACCAAGGATGGCAGATTTGAAGCCCAATATTGCTGATTGCAAGAAGGGGATCCTGCGGCTGAGAGAGAAAGCAGAACAAAAAATAATGTATAGGCATACCTATTTGACCTACTGGCTACCTAAAGGGTCCAAGTAGCAATCCTCCTTCAAGCCAAGAGCCGAAAGATGCTTAATCACCCACTGTGGCAGTAAATTATGAATACCAAGGGAGTTTTCAGCCAAAGAAGATGGCTATAGTAGTGAGAAAAGGAGAAAAAACGGGATAAAAGGGTGCCAACTTTTTCTTATACCGAGATACGCAAAGAAGTCCCTAAAGAGACCACCCAACCTTTGAATCTTCCTTGGAGTCAAAGAGGATCAGTCTCTATCAATCTCAAAAAAGATGTTGTCGCCACACCCTTTTTGACCCTAGTTGGACTAGAGTTGACTCATTTAAATAAAGAAGAGGATCTAGCAATGATGAGGGTGCAAGATCCAATGTCCATGATAGGTCAATAACTCAAGTTACAGATCACGTCCTTATCGGGTACTTAATGAGATATCAGATCCTATTTAATTATGATTGGTCATAATTAAATAGAGAAGATTTTGAGATGATGGCACAATAATCAAGGGTTAAGATGCTCCAATGATTTAAGTTTTGGATCACATTATTATTAGGTCCTTAACAAGATCCCATCATATTTAAGAGATATTTGAATGAATTAGATAAATTGCATATCAATCCATAAAATAATGCAATTTTTGCATGATCCAATAACTGAGATTTAATGGTGCAAATTAAATTAATTTGTCAAGATACGGATGCAATTTATAATGGTGAGTTACGAAGACACATGAAATCAGGCCTATTTAGTGCTTAATTGTGGCCCATCTTATGGCCATTTAAGCATTATTTTGATGATCATAAAATGTAGGATCTAATGTTTACAATACCCCCTTAGATCTTGCGCTACACGATGAGATTTTGGATCATTCATGCAACAGCCAAAGCTCCTAAATAATAGGAGTGATCCGATAGGCATATATCTATATAGTAGCCATCCGAAGAAGTTTACATATCAGGCCATATCTGCATAAGACTCAGTCAAGATGCTCTCCTTAGATGTCCCTACAAAGGAGGAGAAACTGGGAGAAGCTCTAGCACATAATCCTCGCGGTTATTAAGCTTGATCAGGGGTCTTCTCCATGCTCTCCGTCAATAGGAAAGATCCATATATGCATAGCCCTCAACCAAAATTCAATTATGCTAGAAAATAGGAGGCTTCCATCATATTCTCTCCCACTCCCTACCTTCGTGTTCAAGCAAGGAAGTCCCTGATGGGACTGGCTCTTCTTGGCCATCTTATAAATGAGATCCATTGGCCTCTTGTTTTGGTTTCAGATATCGAAGGCAAGGACCGACAGGAGCTAGAGAAGAAGGGAGAGGTCCAATCAGCAA
The DNA here is from genome assembly GCA_036172225.1 of Cryptocoryne crispatula var. balansae. Lineage (NCBI taxonomy): Eukaryota > Viridiplantae > Streptophyta > Magnoliopsida > Alismatales > Araceae > Cryptocoryne > Cryptocoryne crispatula. Next base: position 28,405,096 of record CM069927.1, read on the forward strand.
AGAGGAGAAAGGTGTGGTTGCTGCCACTGTTGCTGCCATTGTAGCACAAGAAAAAAAGAGGGAGAAGAAGGGGAACCACGGCCCTACAACCAGCCCCTCCGACCCCTTATTCTCTTCTCTGCATACCCATGTGATGATACAATAATTCTTCTCTCTACCTATGGTTGAAACTTGAAAGTTGAAACCCCTTGCGTACGGCCACTAATCAGCCCCTTCCATTTTCTCTTGGTGAGCCATGCACGCATAATGTTCGATCTATGCTCTCACATGGACCATATTAGGCCTTTTATGCACCTGTGATTGGCTTTTTTTAGCCCACATGACAGCCTATAGGCCCTATACAACAACCCATGTAAGCCTTGTTCAGCTACCTTCTTTATGGCTACATAACAACCCATATTCCCCCCATTGTTCCGTCCTACATGGGGTTGCATAATAGTCCCCTATTCAGCTCCCTATACATGGCTTATGGACCCTTTAGTGGGGCCATATGACAGCCCCATATGCCTATGTCCATTCCTTTTTCCCATAACCTCGTAAGTTATAACAGCCCTTTAACCGGCCCAGAATGCACACCTATGTTTACATTTAGAGCCATAGTAAATAAGGTCTTACTCGGCCCTCTTATGCTCATTATAATGATCTAAAGAGCTACCTGGGTAGCCTTAAAGTCATGCCTATATAAAGTTCTTCTAGCTTCTCCTTCCTTGGTATAAATCTATATCAGATCCCCTCTCCATAGCCTATATGAATGGCATCAAGAGACACATGGAGATAGCAAAGTTCAAGATGAGCAAGGCATGAAGACAAACGACATGGTCAGTTTTTAGTATGATGAAGACATGTGGAGAATGAAGACATGAAGGATCATCCAGGTCAAGATTATGCAAATCTGGCTATCCTGGCCTAAATGACATGTTTATGGGCCAACCGGGCTGAAATGAAGCATAATGAGCCAAATGAGGCAGAAATGACATGAATGGCTTGATGATGGGCTGAAATGGCCAAATGACATAAAAATGTATCTCTTAAATATCGAAACCATATGAAAATGTTTAGGTTAAGCCTATTAAATTACGTCCCCTCATAATTTTGGGCAGGCATATGACCATGCACCTAATGTGATTGATCAAGGATGAGGATGTGGACATGTACCCATCATAACTGATATATTCCCACTTGATCAAAGTGGAGATTATGCATGTCACCATGTCAAATCGATCCTAAGATCTAAGTAGGGAGCCGGAATATTTTCCACACCGATGTAAGCTTATGGGTATATTATATATGACATGATTTAAGGGGATTATGACTATATTAGTCTCCTTTGATGTAACTTGATGTATCCCATGTTATATATATGTGACATTATGTTGTCAATGCACATATATCTATAGTTGGGGAGCATCTATATAACCCACATAGCTTATATAGAATGCAAACACTAAAAGATGCAATTTAAATAACTAATTTTTAAATCTACATTAAGAACATGATTTGAAGAATACCAAAAATGTCAATTTTAATATTTAACACAACCAACACTTAACATATCGAATCTGAAAATCATAATATGATATAAATTAATGATGTCTTTATCAATTCAAATCCATTAAAACCCTAAGTCGAAGACTTAAATAATTCGTAATAAATCCCAAGTCTAATACCAAGACTTGAAGTGTGAAATGAAATGATGATAAACTCACTTCAATCAGATATAATAAAAATCTAATTTTCATTAAGTCTAACATGACTTCAAATAAAGAAAAGATAAATCTAAATGCTTAATATTAAGACTTAGAATAAAAGCAATGATGATCATGAACATTACACCAGAGTTGTGTGAACTATTTTTTTGTAATTAACATTTAATATTATCTTAGTTACGTACATATATTTGTTGCATTACTAGAATAGTACTTCTAAATTTTTAATGAAATTAGCGCTGTTGTTTTTGTAAGAGTGCTTGCTTTTGCAAATGATCATATTCTCTGTTTGTTATAATCTTAATTTATCTACAAATAAGTTATAACTTATGCAGAAGGTTGCAGCGGTTATTGATGAATTGCCTCTTAATTTAAAGGACAAGTATATTTTCTGCATAAGGTACTTATTTTCTGCTTCCTTGGAAGTTTTACAAATGTCTGGCTGACTGCACTCCAGTTCTGATTCATTTATTTTTTTCTGGCAGCCCAGTTGACATGAGTGATGATATATCTGCCCAGGGCCTGACACAGGTTATTATTTTGTTCAAATCTGCATCATAGAAGTTTAAACAAATATCTTTCTTACTTGAGTTTATGTTGAAAATAACAGTTTGCAGAAAAATATGCCAGGAAGCGGCTTGTTCGGCTGCGGGAGATATTCACACCTGGAACACTTAAGGTGCCAAAGTCCCATCAGGCTCTTAGGGAGCTTGAATCCATCCATAAGGTTATATTCATTTTTATACCTGAGCTTTTTTGCATCTCTTACATTTTAATTTGTGGCTATTAATTTTTCCTAACCTTATAGCTAGTAACCTTTCTGACTGGACTGGTTTCCGTACTGGACCCCTTAAACTAGCAAAGTTATAGGTTGGATTGGAAGTTACTCTACTAAATATCAATCAGACTGATGTGGATGTATAAATTGATCATGTGGGTAAGGAGGACTGTCACTTCTATGGTCCAAGGTTGATGGCATCCAATCATATATAACTTTTGAAACTTTTTAGGTTTGCAATTTTTTGAATCTTTAGTTAGTGCAACAGGGAGTTAGTGCAATCCTCAGCTTTTAAGTTTTTATGTAATTCAGCCTCTTTAGGTAGGCTCAATGTTCAGGATTTAATGCCCTGAGAAAAAATTGTGGTGATGCCGCCTCCATATTTGGCATGTGTCTATGTGCCTGCACCAGATTCCAGTCATGCCTGGTGTCCCAGATAATCTGGCTCAGTGATTTCCGGATCGGATCGACCGATTCTGGCTGATTTTTCAGGAGGAAAACCAATCTGGAATCGATTTGGATCGGTTCTTGAAAAATCCAAAAATTGTAAAAAATCACAAATATGGACCTAGATCGGATTTTGATTTCATCTAGGCTCTTTGGGACCATGGTGGCGCTGTGCCACCACTGCCGTCTTTGGGAAGGGAAGAACCCCTAAACGGGTTCATCGGGACCCGGTAAGGGGTTAAGTCACTGGATCCAGTGACTTATGGCTGGATTCGGTGACTTATCGGTCAGAGAAGAGTGCCACGTCGGCTGGGTCACCGCAGCGGAGGACTCGATTCCAACGACAAATAACAGGAATTGGCAAATTCGACCAATTTTGGCAGGAGAACTGGTTGGATCGGGGGTAAAAATTGGATCGACACTGACCAATCCGATCCTAGAATCAGCCGATCCTGATCCGATCCAGCCGATTATGTAATCAATGATGTGTCTGCAACTGCCAAGTGTGGCAGCCCCTCCTATTTGCGAGTTGGTGCTCCTTTGCCTCTTGATACTAGCAACTTCTTATGAGGTGTGGCCTGCGATAATACTGGTGCTGCAGATGGTGCAACACTAATGTCAAAGTCTGGTGGGTCCCACATGAAGGAACCCACCTAAGCTTTGCCAACCCTCAACTCAGTCAGGATCAACTACTCATTACCAAGGATTGCCATCTCGGATCTCGGCTTTGTCTCGGGGGGTGAAAGAGAAGAGATCTCGGAGAGATCTCGGAAAAATCTCGGGAGATCGAATCTCGGATTCTCATATCAAAATGTATATATGTATGAAACATAACATAATATCTTATAAAAATAGGAGTACATAAATGAATTTACATGAAAATATATAACATATTTTGTACATCAACTATGTGAATGAACAATTACAAGCACTTTCAATACCAAAAAGATAATTTTTGTGCTTCTAAAAGATTTAAACTTGTATGTAATCTTATTTAAATACTAATATGGTATTAAACTTGTAACACATTTTTATGTGATAGTATAAGTAATAGTAAAATATATTAAATGTGTTTACACTATCATAAACGGGGCGCAGAGTAGTCGCGGATCGACCTCGTTTCTCGGCCTCCTTGGCGCAGAGTAGTCGCAGATGGACCAGTCTACATGGGACGAGATCTCGGCGATCTCGTTTCTCGGCCTCCTTGGCGAGACCGAGATCTCGCGAGATGGCATTCCATGCTCATTACTAGAGTTGTGAGCATCCTTGGTGACATATTTAAACTTCCAATGGGCATGAGCAAGGTAAACTGGGTCGGGGGTCTAAACCGGGTTGGCCTCGCCCAACCCAACCCAAGTCTCTCAAGGTTGGTGACCCAGGTTGAACCGGAACCAAACCGGATCAGTTTGGATTCAAAGTTTTACTAATTCAAAGAAATAAAATAAAATAAATAAAAATATATATAATAAATTACAAAAAATAAATAAAATATTTCTTTATATTCAAATATTATATTTTGAGGACAATTTTTGTCCCGTTGAGCTTTTGTCTTGCTAAATAATTTTATTCTTCCCTTCATTACAAACTTTAACTAGAACTCCACTTATATATAAAACTTTGGAGTGTAAACTATAAGTGGGGTTCTGATTATAGATTACAATAAAAAGAAATTGAGAACTTTAGAGAAAGAAATTAAATTTCTTAGGATAAAGTGGCTCGAAATGATTTTGTTGGATGAAGAAAATCTATCAAGACCTGTAGAAAAAAATTGTATCTCATTGAACGACAATTATCTGTTTGGACTGAAATTTTCATTTACCTGCAAACTTCATATATTTTTTACATTCTCCATGAGCATTTTTCTTTTTGAACAGAAGGTGAGAAAGATTTTAGAGTGAGAGAATTAGGAAGAGGGAGGTGGGGGCAGTGGATACTCTCCCAATGGGGCTTTGGAAGCACTTGGAGCGCACACAACGACTAGGGCTAGCTGTTAGGCAATCCAGCTAACTAGGTCATCATTATATCCTTCATGACCTGGCCCAACCCATCCAGAAGAAGTGACAGATCAGGCCGTTCGGGTCAAGAGTGGATCGGTCACCAAAAAGTCCAACCAGGTTGGGTCAAGTAGGCCAACCCAGCCTTCTATGGGCACGAGTTGTACACAGCATGGTTCGCCGGGTCGCGACCCGGGTCGCGACCCGGACCCGACCGGGTCGGTTTTGGGGCCGACCGACCCGGTCGCGACCCCAAGACCCCGACCCCATTTTGATTTTTTTTTTTTTTTTTTTGCGACCCGGGCCGACCCCGTCCCGACCCGGGTCGCGACCCCGGCCGACCCGGGTCGGTTTGGCCCCAAACCGACCCGGTCCCGACTCCCGACCCCACCTCCCTTGGTACACAGTACCTTCCCAGTTATGGTAATTTAGATTTCGCAGGTCCAAGACTGTTCATTTTAATACTTTATGCCTGGTTGGTAACAATATTAGACACTATCACGTAGTTTTGAAATTGATATTGATATAAATCATCCGGAGGTGTTTGACTATTAATATCAATTTTGAAACTTGTAGTATGAAGAAAGCAAGTTGTGTGATAAAAGTGTCTACCTATATCAATTTTGATATTGATACTCTTGTCCTCTAGAAATATAAATATGAACATTGATATGGTATTATTTTTTATACCCTTACCAAACAAGGCATTAGCCTTTACAAGTGTCCGATGAAATGACTATAAATGGTCCCTGTTATGGTGCATGAGTTGTTGGATAGAATGTCTATTAGAATTAGGACACTCTTGGGTTGTACTATGGATCAGGGTTGTGAAAAGTGCAGGATGCAATACCCTGTTTGTTTTCTCTTCTCCAATCCTGGTTGGCCCCACTTTACCTCCATCCTGCATCACAGGTTGGGCTCATGCATGTTTAATGGTCCAAACTCAACCAAGCTCTGCTTTCCTGTGTGATGGTTAAGCAATTCCTCACATAAAAGTAGAATTAAAGTTACATGTTTTTATAAGATGCAATTAATTGAATCAGCTTATGGATCAATCTGATAAAAGATCTTGCTGATCTATAGGGAAACACATGTTCGGCTGTCAAACATTAGAAACATTCTCCAGTTTATCTTTCTTATGAATAAGTGGTTATTTTTTATGTTTTGGGTACTTGGTTATACTTCTAACCTATCTTGTAAGTGATGATTGATTGATTTTAGTTGCCACAGAAAAGTGAAATTCCCATTATTGTTAAAACTGTGGTGGATATTAATATATTTCTTTGATGTGAAAAATTAAGGTCTTGGATCTCTATGTTTGGTTGAGTTTCCGGATGGGGAATTCATTTCCTGATAGTGAAACAGCTGCATCTCAGAAAGCAATTTGCAGCTTGTAAGTAATATTGTTCTTAGTTATTGCTCGGTGTTCATTTGCTGTTCCAAGCTGATCATCATTTCTGTTGGTGGTTAGGTTGATTGAGAAATTTTTGGAAGATTATGTTGGGAAGGTTCCCAGGCTGTCCAGGCATCTTCGAGTCCCTAGTCTACACACATTTCCAACAATCCTCTAGCTTCAGTTAGAGGACTTCGTTGTATCCATGCTCTTAAAAGAATCACTTTTTATTATTTATCTGAAACTGGAAATACTAAGGTTTTAAAACTTTAGCCACGCACATGAAGCATACTTGTACGGTTGGATTTACATGTTGATGTGTGCTTCTGATGGATGGTAAATCATAAAGTGATGAGGCCACTTCATCATATGTTGCCTTAGGCCGATGTAGATCCATCACAAATTTAGACATCTCACGAGCTTAATGTTGGTGACTTGATTTTACCGTCCATAAACTTGCAAGTTACTTTAGGCAATATAGTTAGCAGGAGATGCCAAAATCACCTGAAAGTTGCTCTGTGACTGATGGAGCTATTGGCAAAGCCTTTCCAACCTTTTATTTGTGTAACCATAGAACTGACAAGTACTTATCTAATGACAATCACAAGGGTGGCGATTAAGGCAGCTATTTTGCTAGTTCTTGTAAGTTCAGATATATGTTGAACTTGGTCATGTAAAAAACACCGAGGCTTTAATATGTTATTTGCTTCTACTCGTTCCTAAATATATAATATGACATGCTGCCAGTGAGCTATGCCAAAGCCTATTGCAATGTTGGTATACATTTCTGTGGTTAATGTTTTGCTAGATCTTTACATGGATTGTAAGTAAACTTTATACTTGTCTCACGAGTGGTATTCTTTTCTAGAGTTATAAAAAAAGGTGGATATGTAGTCCATGACACTAATTCATGAAATGTTATTGGATTATCCTAAACTAGCTGAAATATCCTGTCTTTGTAACGTTCAAGTCATCTAAATCTCCTTTCTTAGTTTCTTCTCATTTTACATTATTCCTACAATTTTCTAATAGATTCATCGTTAGCTTTTTGTAATCTAGTACATCAAGATATTATGTTTAATATCTCATCTTAACTACACTTTGCTTCATCGTTGTCTAATATTTGATTATCATACGACAAATTACAGTTCTTATGGTCATTCCATAAATTTTTTTTTCTTAGTGAGATATTGCGATCGTTTTACTCGTGGTCAACTTTCACTTCATTCTTTTGGATTAAATCCTATTGTTGATATTCTTTGTTGAACTCACTCATTTTGGATAATCAGACGAGCTTTCCAAAATGAACACTTTTAAGTTAATGATGCTATCTTCTTCATTTTTGCACCTTTGCCATTGTTTCGTAGTTATAGTATGTAAATTGTCCTAGTACTGTTATGGTATCTTCACACAGTAGTTTCTATTTAACTCCTTGCAATATTGCAATCATCAATCTAACGAATAACATGTAGTAACGTAATACCATGTATCTTATGTTATTTCATTCATAGCTTGTGCTGAAAGATGAATACCTGGTAATCTTTGATATAAAAAAAACAATAATACCCAGCATTCTGTGAAGTTCATTGTAAGTAGAGGCAAGCTGGATGGTATTGAAATATACTTATATGATGAGGTCATACCGTTGTCACCCAGCAAAATTTTCCCTGGGGATTGGGAATGGGTGAGGGTGCAAATGAGCGGAGTCTACTGGGGAGCATGGTGATCAAGTTTGAGCTTGACTCTCAGTTTGATATGTTATAGTTTGATTTGATGAGCTACTGTCAAATAACTTAAGCTAGAGTTTGATTTGAACTTGTTTTGGAAGCACGGACTTGAGCTAGATCTAAGTCATTCATGAGGCTCAAATTTGGAGTTTGTTTATGAAGTTACAACTCAAACTCAGTTCAAAATTGAGGCTACTATTTAATGGATTGATTTCTCATAATTAAATTATGTAATAGCTACTTAATTGAATTGTTAACCAAGTAATTGGTTGAGCTGCTGCGAAGTTTATCTAGTTGACTAAGGATTTGTTCAAATTTTACTCATTAATAAATTTAACTTCATTCTTATTTAAATTTGCCTACATAACATAATAAACGAGTGGAGTTTTAAATTTTTTTTATCAAGAGAGTTTTGAGCCACTAGTGTGCTCTCCTAAATAAGAGTTGAGTCAAATATCTTTTGCGATGATAAATATTGCTAATTTAAATATGTATCATTATCAACATCAGATCGGAAGTAGTTTCTTTTTCTATCACCTATGTGATAACGATAACAATGAAGTTTGCTCATTTATATTTATGAATGATGGATCATGTTTGTAACACCTCACATTTTTCAGTCGTAAGGGATCTTAATTATTTAATCTTAATGGTTAATGATATATAATCAGGACATCAATTAAGGAATTGACATTGTTCTCTGAGTGACAGGTAACTTGGTCTTGTTAAGGGTGCAACATCAATGGTGAATTCTATTATAGAATATTGAAAAATAAAATAAATAAGAAATCAGGTTGGCAACTACGAAATAGGCCCTTACACGGCGGCACCCAAAAGCTTTTGACAGCGACTAGAGTCTGCCTACAATGCATTTAATTTCCAAAATTTTTTCTTTAGCATCGAGTTTCTTAATGTGATATTGATACTCCAACATTTGAAAATATTAATATCAATATTGATATAGTATCAAAAATAAAACTCTAACCAAATAGGGCATAAAATTAGTTCATGTTCATGTGGCATTCTAATACGGATATGTCAAAATTTTGATGTGGTTTGTCAGACGGGCAAGTTAATGCCGTTGAGGTAAATTTTTTACTTGACAACTCTAAAATGTGACCACCTTGGTCTTCGTGTTATCAACGCGATACTTAATGCCTTTTTGGTAACACTATTAAGTATCTCTGTCATTATCAATTTTAAAGTTGATATTGATAAAAATCATTATGAGGTGTTTGGTTAATTGTATCAATTTTAAAATTTATAGTACAAACAAATATATTATATAATACAAGTGTCCACTTGTATTATTTTTTATATTGATACTCTAACATTTTAAAATATTAATATCAATATTGATATAGTATCAAAAATAAAACTCTAACCAAACAGGGCATAAAGTTAGTCACGTTCATGTTGACGATGAAAGAAATGCACCTAAATGGCAAGTGGATCCCTATAAATAGAGAGAATGTGATAATTTTTTCATTGAGAGAGGAAGAAGGGATAGGAGAAGAAAAAAAAGAAGAGAGAATGTTTTGTCACCACCACAATTGTCTCGACGTGTCCAAGTTTTGCATGTTCTAGGAATATATACAGCATACAAGTCAATAAAACAACATTCCTTCTTTACATATTTTTATTGGAGACATATATTGTAATGAAACTTTTGATCACCGTAATGATCATTTACTGTCAATGAGAGAGAGAGAGAGAAAGAGAGAAAGAAAGAAAAAATCTTATGACATAGTATGTTAAATCTATGATCATGATAGAGATAATAGTTAAAAAAATATATAATTGATCTGATTCTGAGTACATTATCATTAAGTGTTAGTATATTAAGGAGTTCGATAGTTCATGTCATACTTTTGTACAATTGGAATATTGAATAAACGATAGTTTATATCTATATGATAATTGACGACGGAAATACTTAATAGAGATAAGAGTGCCTTTAAAGTCCTTTGTGATCATGGAGAGTGTCTTGTACAATTGTACTTTACATGATTAGAATGATCGATTAAATATGTTATTAGATAATAGATTTAGTTTTAAAAAATTTATTTTTTAATTAGGTCACAACCAAATGACTCATTGAGCCTAATGGGTCATACAATAGAATTAATCCATTGATATATAGACATGGACATAATTTATAAAAATTACAAATTTTATGAAAATTTTAATTTCTATAAATAATAGCGACTTCACCCAAACCCTAATAGGCTAAGGGAGGCTTATTCAACCCTAGTTATCTCCACAACCTTCTCTCACCCTAGAGTCCATGAGCACGTGATGAGCTCTTCAGGGCAAGTAGAAAAGTTCAACTTCCTAGAGAATACATTTACATGGAAAGTTTATATAGATATTATTAGAATCATACACTTAGATAATGGATTTGTTATATCTCGTGAAGGTAGATTCGATTCCGTTCAAATCAAATTTTTAGTAACACTGTTTGGAATACAAGGAATCGATGTTTCTCATGCTTATAGTTTGATTTCTTACCGTAGTATCAGAGCCAAGTCAAAATTTCGATAGAAATATATGACATGTTATTTTATGTGATTTCATGTGTTCTCAAAATTATACAAAAATCAAGTTTTGTCAAAACAGCCACAATACATACGTGATGCTTTGGTGTGATTCATTGCTTAAGTTTGATTCTCGTGGCATCGAGTTTTCTAACTCCACCCTCCATCAGATATTTCACTCACTAGAGTGTTCGGTACAATGTTGATCAGATTGATTTTCTATCTATATTGCACTGCCATGCACATGTTGGAAATTTTTATTTTCTCTTTTCTTTGAGGTGTGAGAGGCCTTGTGAAGGCTCAAGAACAAAGAAAATATAATTCCCCGAAAACTTTCTCAAGTTTGTTGGTGTTTAATGATGGTGAGAATGGCAAATTTGGCCAATGGCACTCCATGGCGATGGCTTCTGTTGGGGCATTTTACTCATTTCTGAGACAATGCCGTAGGATAGGTCCCCTAGAAGCTATGACATGGTGGGATAACCACCACGGTGGTCTTCGGGCAGGGAAGAAGCTTTGTACGGATGGTTAGCCTAGTACATCAGACCCCATATTTCTCCCCTGTCCGCAAATCCGGAGGGATAAGACTCTGTTTGACCGGGACTCCACTAGCACGGTAGGCATACATTTGGCTCCTTGTGAACCTGGGTCCATGAGACCCGGCAACAAGATTTGGGATATATAGAAAAAATGTTGGATCCTGTTAGATCGGTGCTAGTACCAGCTGGTAGATCTCCTTAACGGGTCCACAAGACCTGGATGAGATCTAAAACATTTTTAATTGATTTTTTAATTGTTTAAAATTATAAAAATTGAATAAATACCACAAAAATTTTAAATAAAACAAACTGTTTGACATTTATTTAGTAGATTATTAAAGTATTTAATGATCTAAAATATAATTTTAAGTCATGTTGTCATAAAATCATTTTTAGTTTGATTTTAAAATTATTTTTAAATAATATTTTATAAAATTAATGTCTAAATTAATTATATAAAATATGATTTACATGGTTTTGATTAGAACATTAATTTTATACATTGTACACTTTTATGAATTCATGAATAATCTGAATTTTTTGATATGCTTGTTTAATGCATATAAAATGTGGATATGTTTTTTTCATGTCATTTAGTTCATAAACTTTTAAAAATATAAAATAAAAAATGTGTAAAATTATAAGTTATAATTTTATGGTATAAATGTTATGTAATATAACTATCATTTAATCCCACTATTTACTTGTGATATTGGATGGTGTGGATGAATAGTGATCATGAACTTATGTTAATTATCATGTGATGCTAGCTTATTTTATGGATGTGCTTATCTGGGGTCTGTCTGTCCCATTCTCTTCTAATGAATTTTAATTATAAATTCTACCTCCCTCTATGTTATATACTCTCCTTTGGTTAACACCAAAGTTTCTAATGGAGATACCAATATTTGTGAATCAACATACTCATAAACCACCTGTAATTACAAGACAATGGCTAGTGAAGGAGGAGAGAGTGGAACAACTTGGAGAAGTGTTCCTTGGAAAATAGAGACACTACAACATTGTCTTTAGATATTAGTTCTTTTAAGGCACACTATTCTAGCTCAAGTGTTGCATTATTAGAGTTTAAGTCCATGATTATTATCGATTTAATTACTTGTATATGTGATGGATAGTTGTGTGCTATACATTTTACCTTAGATATAAGATATTCCAAAAATACATATATATGTGGCACATATATTAATGAGTCTAAAATAAAATTCCTCCTCATTTACATTAGGTAGATAAACATAAAGCATTAAGAATGTCCCACATAGTATTATGTTGTTATAGTTTTGATGAGCCAATTTTAGATTAGATAGGTTTTATGCCGCCACAAAGCCCATTTAGTAAGAAATTGGTAAGCATGACCTAGATATTTGTCAAAATTTGGGGTGGACAATTTGCATAACTTTGTTGTGCTAGTCACAAGAGCTACATTAAGAATATACCCTCATAATGTAACAAATAGGTTTGACATAACTAGAGTATATGATATATTATGTTGTCACAAGGTCATGTAGGGGTGTAAACGGAATCTGTTTTCATTTACCTGATTTCAATAAAATATATATAAGTAAAAAAATTAAAATAAAGCCAAATAAATCATAAAATATGATACATAAATTGATAAAATGATAAAAATAAAGTTTTAAAATTATTATATCAAACCTTAGTAATTATATGTACATTATTAACTTATTTTTTAATACAATTTAATATTTAATATCGAAATCGAAAATTATCGGATTCAATTTCAATTTCTATAACGAAATCGGAATCAGATCAAAATTGGAACATATCGATTTTGAAATTATCAAAATCGGAACACCTTAACCCTTATCGGAATCGGAATTGGATCCTAGTGATTCTACTACTTAATCCTACTCATTTACTCCCCTAGTCATGATACTCTAGGGGCTAAACATGCATAAAGGTTGCAACTAGAAAGAGTTGCTTACATATTAAGTATGAGATGATTTGTTGTGATATCACAATATCATCACTATGAGATTAATAGGGTCTCAATCTCTATCAGGATGTCATTATGATATCCCATCTTGTCATAATGTGAGTTATGCAAATTTGTTAAAAATTGGTGAGAGAAAAAAGTTAGGATATAAGAACATATCTTAATGAATATCAACAATGTTATTGTTGATATCTTTGTTGTTGATCAAGATGATCAATCACCAGTTGCGAGGTATACCAGATGCCAATAGGCTCACTAGCCCAAACATCTTTGATCAGCTTAAGGCCCTAAGGATTGTTCTCCCAACTGATTATAAACATACCAAATTGACCTAATTACTGATAGAAATGTATGCCCTACAAGCCAATCATATATAATATGATTAGACATTTCTTGTATCATCTTATTCATAATAAAAAGACATTTATTCATTACCATCTATCTTTAGATAAGCATACTGTAATGAAGTCCTTGATCACATGCTATGATGATTGAATTATGATGAGATCATGATAGTGAGATCAATCATCTAGATGCTAGTGATCTAAATGTTCCAAGTCATAGGTCCTTGAGATAGGACATTAAGGATCCAGATAGACTTGTGCATGTGATATCTTCTCATATGATGAAAATGACCGATCTCATTGGTCATTAGTGTGGAGACACTAAGATACACATAAAGGTGCTCATTAGTAGAATGAGCTCACTGAACTGACCATCATAGAAGCCCTGACCGGTATCTTACTGAACTGTTTATCAGGGTATTCTATCATCACTGTGGCACGGTTGGATCTTTGACCTGAGTCGCCAAAGATGTTTTGATGGGCGTATCTTGTACTATAATTATTAACTTATGGATCACCACCATGATGATCCAGTATAGTTAATGAATCTGGTGCAAGAGAAACTCGGTGGAGACAATTGAGCGGATAACAAGGGATCATTTACTCTCGGTAAGATGAAGAGAATGTCATATGGAATAGTACTCTAAATCCTTGGCCAAGGTAGATAGGATAATTGGAAAAGGAGTTTTCCAGTTGATCCATTCATGGGTACAAGATTTCATAAGTCGAATTATTAAAGGGGTTGACAGTCAATGCCGAACCCGTGATCGACCGGGACATTGCTTGGATGAGGATTTATATTCGTGTGGTAACTGATGATGGAAAGACTCAATGGATGTTATTTAACTCCCCAAAGTCATTTGGAATCATAGGATGTGGCTTGTATCCTTTATGATCGGAAAGCCGTCAAATCTGTTATTAGATAATATATTTGATTTAATTTAAAAGAATTGTTCTTTTTAAAATTTGGCTTCAAAAAAATTGACTATTGGGTCTAGTGGGTCACACACATTAGAACTAATTCTAAGGACAGGGACAAGGATGTATATATATAGAAGATTTGGGTTTTTATGAAAAATTGCATCTTCTATATATAATTTGCTTAAGAAGCTAAATCCTATCAAGCCAAAGGGTGGGAGAACGTCCTTGGCAGCCTCCCTCTCTCCTCTCTTCTCTGGAAGGAGTCCCCACATGGTCCAACTCCGTTCTAGAAGAGTTTTCGAGCTTGGAGCGAAGGAGAACCGGTCCTTGGAAGAAGTTGTGTGGATACCGCTAGAGGCCATCCACTTGAACGGTTTGAAGCAGCAAGGAACATACACTCTTCATCTCTGGTGAGGAATTTTTCAAATCCCAATAAGGTATATTCGATCTCCTTCTTAATCGGTTCCCAGTTTTGTCGTTTTGGTTTCAATAAAGGCTAAGACCTTGGATTCAAGAAATCAAAAATATTTTAAATGCTTAGATTGATTGCTTACAGTGGTATCAGAGCCAGGTTCAAGCCTTGGTTGAAATCAAAATCAATTTTGAGTTATTTCATGTGTTTTTTGGTTTTCTCAAAATTGTGTAAACCTTGATTTTCGTGGAGTAACCATGTTTTGTATGTGATACGATATTGATATTGGTTTGTTCCATGATAATCTCGTGACATAGGGCTTTTGAAATTTGTAGTCATATTGGATTTTTGACCTTTGTATATTCTGATAGAGTCCTTGAGATTCGGGGTTTCTATCACGGTTGCGCAGTCACCCGAATTTTGGAAAGTTTGGATTTCTCCTTCTACGGGGACGAGGTAAACTTTTTAATGTGTTTAGAAGATAGGTAATAGACTTACCTTGAGTTTCCTTTCAAGTTTTAGCTTTGATCGTCTCTCCAGGAGGGAGAATTTCTTTTTTTTCCCATTGGATATGGTATCCGCGACAGCAGCTACTTCCATCAAGTATTTCTCCTTACACAGATTTTTTCGGAGAACGAAACTTATCCCAATAGTTTCGTGATACTCTAAGGATTCTATATGCTATTTTTTCGGATTTTTCCTACTCCTTTTGGACTTCCTAATCTGAGCCAAAAGTCGGGTTCCGATTAGGGTTGTCGCACTCTCGCCGCCCTTATCGGGCGGGAGAGAAGGATCCACCGGGTCCAATTCGGACTCGGCGGTCCGGTCGATGAATCCGGGTTTGACCCTGATTTGGATTAGACCGGCACTAGACCGGGCCGGTCTGACCGGGCCCGGTCCGACAGTTTATTTTTTATTTTTTATTTCATTTTTTATTTATTTAGAAATAAAATAAATTGTAAAAAATTAGGGAAAATTCTAAAAAATTTATAAAAAATTTTAGATATTATTTAATGAGCTATTGAAGTGTTTAATGTCTTATTGAATGATATTTAGTCCTATTGTCAAATTAATCTCTCCTTTTGATCTTGAAATTGTTTTAAGATCAAAATTAGTGTATATAATGATTAAATTAATTCTGGAAAATATGATTTGACAGTTTTATATTTATATCACTATTTTTGTGGTTTGCACAAGTTTGGGAATGCCTAGATGTGATTATATGCATGAATGGGCTTATCTTAATGCATGTAAATTGTTTATGCATTATTTTCATGTTATTTATTTCATGATAAATATGCTGAGCATGGAATTGAGAATTTCAAAAAACTATATTTTATAATTTTATGATATAAATGTTATATCATATAATTACCACGTATGCGCACTTTGGTCATGTGATGATTTTCTTGTGTGTGTGGTTGGTGATCATGGACTTAGTTTCAATTATCTTGCATTAGTTATTTATTTGGTTAAGTAATTTATTAGAGCCTGTGTGTGCCTCCTCTCTCTCTCTACAATCTGATTGTAAATTCTATCTTTCCCCAATATTTGTACTCCCCTTGGTCAAAGCCAAGGTTTCTTATAAAGTGATGTATATTCATTGGGTTTGCATACCCCGAACCGCTTGTAATGACAAGAAGACGGCTCATGGAAGATAGCGAGGGCAAGGACCACTTGGAAAAGAAGTTTCTGAAGTGGAGACATGCCAATTCTAACATATGATGCAACACTTTTAATTTTGCACCATTAAGGGTGTTTATGGTGCATGTTTAGGGATAAGTCCATGATCACCTATTTTCTTTATGCATATTAGATATGTGGTTGTGTGCTACTACTTATACCTTAAATATATGATATTCTAAAGGTATACCTAGATATAGATATAGCACATATGCTGATGAGACTAAAATAAAATAAAATCCCTCTTTATTTCAAATTAGGTTGATTAGCGCGGGACATTAAGAATGAATCGCGTAGCCTTCCATTGCTATGGCTTTGGTGAGCTAATCTTAGACTGGATGGGTTTGTTGTGCTACCACAAGGCTCATTCCACAAGGGATTGGTGACCATGGCCAAGGTTATTAACCGAACCTTTAGGTAGATCACTTATATAGCTTTGTTGTGCTACCACAAGGGCTATGTGAAGAATATATTCTCATAACGTAGCAAGTGGATTTGACCTAACTAGAGTACATGATTTGTTATGCTACCACAAGATCATGACTCTAGAGGCTAAACATGACTAAGAATTGTAATAGTTACAATTGGCAAGAGTTGCCTACCTATTAAGTATGAGATAATTTGTTGTGCTACCACAAGGTCATCACCATAAGGTTAATAGGGTCTTAGTCCCCACTAGGACATCATCGAGATGTCCCGTCTTTGCACGTTGAGGGTTATGCAAATTCGGCGAAATTAGTGGAAACATAAAATTAAGATAAAAGACCTTATCATAGTTTTAATGAATATTTGCGATGTTATCTCATTTTAATCATATCTCCTTGTAGATTTCAATGGTGAACCACCCGTTGCGCGGCATACTCGATGCCAACAGGCTCACTGGTCCTAACTTCTCTGACTGGCTCAGAAATTTGAGAATTGTTCTCACTGCTGAGCGTATAGCCTACGTGCTTAAGAAGCCACTGCCAGATGAACCATCTGATGATGCTAGTGATGATGTGAGCGTCACCTTCCAAAAGCACAAAGAGGATGCATCTCTTGTCCAGTGCTGCATGTTAGCCTCTATGAGCAATGAGTTGCAGAGGCAACATGAAAAGATGGATGCCATATCCATATTGGCTCATCTTAAGGAGCTAATTGGAGCACATAGTTGGACAGAGAGATATGAGATATCTAAGAATCTGTTCAGGACAAGGATGCCTGAGGGAATGTCTGTGCAGACACACGTTCTCAAAATGATAGAGTGGGTGGAAAGGTTAGCTGAGCTTGGGTTCTCTATGAACAAGGAGCTATCAGTTGACCTTATCCTCCAATCTTTATCATCCTCCTTCTCCGAGTTCATAATGAACTTCAACATGAATAAGTTAGATTGCTCTCTAGCAGAGCTTCTGAATATGTTGAAGACTGCTAAAGGCACTATGAACAATGGGAAACCTCCTATGCTACTTGTTGGTAAGACCAACAAGAAAAGGAAGGTTAATCAAATGGGGAAGAAGAGAAAAGCTAAAGTCAAGAAAGTAGCCAAGAAAATAGAGCCCAAGAAGGATAAAGGACAATGCTTTCATTGCCATAAAGATGGCCACTGGAAGAGGAACTGCAAATTGTACCTTGCAGAAAAGGCAAACGGAAAGCTTGGAGAAGCTTTAGGTATTTTTGTCATTGATGTCAATTTGTCTTATAGATCTACATCATGGGTATTAGATACTGGATGTGCATCTCATATCTGCAATGACTTGCAGGTGTTGACAAGTAGTAGAAGGTTGCAAAGAGGAGAGGTTGATCTGTGCATGGGAAATGGTGCAAAGGTTGTAGCATTGGCCGTGGGACAAGCTCACCTCAAGTTACCTTCAGGAGATGTCCTACTACTAGATAATTGTTATTATGTTCCTTCAATAGTCAAGAACATTGTTTCTATTTCATGCTTAAATAAATGTGGATTTATTATGAGCTTTGGAAATGGAAGTTGTTCCATAACTATGAATGGTAAATTGTTTGCCAATGGATGTTTGATTAATGGTTTGTATATATTAGATATGCATGCTCCAATAATGTGTGTGAATGCACCTCTAAAGAGGAAAAGATTTGATATAGATCAAACCTTATTATGGCACTATAGACTTGGTCATATCAATGAGGAAAGACTTAAAAAGCTTCATAAGGATGGATGCATAAAGGTAAATGATTTTGAATCATTGCCCACTTGTGAGTCTTGCCTCATGGGTAAGATGACCAACTCTTCATTTAGTGGACATGGAGAGAGAGCTGCGAGTTGTTGGAACTCATACATTCGGATGTATGTGGCCCTATGTCAACTCATGCCAAAGGAGGATACTCGTTCTTTCTTTCTTTCATTGATGATTTATCTATGTATGCGTATGTGTACTTAATGAAGTACAACTCTGAAGCATTTGAGAAATTTCAAGAATATAAGAATGAAGTAGAGAAGCAACTAGGAAAGAGTATTAAGACTCTTCGATCAGATCGAGGAGGAGAATACTTAAGTATTGAATTCACACAGTTCATGAAGGACAATGGGATATTATCCCAAAGGACACCTCCATACACTCCTTAGCTTAATGGAGTAGCTGAAAGGAGAAACCGTACATTGTTAGACATGGTATGGGCAATGACATCTTTTGCTAAGTTACCTTTGTCTCTTTGGGGATATGCACTCAAAACTACCACATATATCTTGAACAAAGTACCATCCAAGTCTATTCCATCTACTACATATGAGATATAGAAAGAGAAAAAGCCTGACCTTAAGCATGTTAAGGTCCGGGGTTGCTTAGCTCACGTAAAGAGGCATAACCTTGATAAGTTCGAATCCAAGACTGAGAAGTGTAGATTTGTGGGGTATCCTAAGGAGACTTATGGATACTACTTCTACCACCCTGATGACCAAAAGGTTATTATTGCTAAAAGAGCTGTATTCCTAGAGGAAGAGTTCCTCCTTAAGGAAGACAGTGGGAGCGTGGTAGAATTGGAAGAGGTTCCAGTTCCACAAATAGAGGACACTTCTGCTAGGGTACTTGATAAGGATGATACACAGGTACCTCGTAGGTCTACATGTGTGCCCATCCAACCTGATAGATATGTGGGACATATCTCTGATGGAAGGAGGCAGGTGCAATATATTGAGGATGATGATCCTAAGACCTATGAAGAGGCAATATCCGATATTGATTCTAAGGAATGGGAATTAGCAATGAAATCCGAAATGGACTCCATGTATTCCAACCAAGTTTGGAACTTGGTAGATCCACATAAAGATGTTATACCTATTGGGTGTAAATGGATCTATAAAAGGAAAATTGGAGTATATGGGAAGGTGGAGACCTTCAAAGCAAGATTAGTTGCTAAAGGATATCGTCAAAGGCAAGGTGTTGACTATGACGAAACCATTTCACCAGTTGCTATGGTTAAATCCATTCAGATTTTTCTTGCAATAGCAACATACTATGACTATGAAATATGGCAAATGGATGTTAAAATAACATTCCTCAATGGTAATCTTGAGGAAGAGGTGTATATGATACAACTTCAGGGATTTGAATCCCAAGAGTATCCAAACAAAGTATGCAAGTTGTTAAGGTCTATTTAAGGACTAAAATAAGCTTCCCGGACCTGGAATAAAAGGTTTGATGAGACGATCAAATCTTATGACTTCTTTCAAAATGAAGATGAACCCTGTGTATATAAGAAGGATAGTGGGAGTGCTATAGTTTTCTTGGTACTGTATGTGGATGACATACTACTCATTGGGAATGATGTAGGTATGTTTTCACCAATGAAAGCATGGCTGTCAAACAACTTCTCCATGAAAGATTTGGGTGAAGCATCC
Organism: Cryptocoryne crispatula var. balansae; assembly: GCA_036172225.1. Taxonomy (NCBI): domain Eukaryota; kingdom Viridiplantae; phylum Streptophyta; class Magnoliopsida; order Alismatales; family Araceae; genus Cryptocoryne; species Cryptocoryne crispatula. The sequence continues at coordinate 28,425,396 of CM069927.1, forward strand.
TATGTTTTGGGGATTAAGATCTATAGAGATAGATCCAATAGGATGCTTGGCTTGACCCAATCAATGTACATTGACACCATTGTCAAGAGATTTGGTATGGAAAACTCCAAGACAGGTCTCTTACCTATGAGACATGGAGTTTATCTTTCTAAGGAGTTATCCCCTAAAACTTCTGAAGAGAGACAATACATGAGTAGGGTACCCTATGCCTCAGCCATAGGATCCATCATGTATGCCATGCTATGTACACGGCCTGATGTAGCATATGCTCTAAGGGTTACGAGCAGATATCAGGTAGATCCAGGTGAGGGTCACTGGATAGCAGTGAAGTGCATCCTCAAGTACTTGAGAAGAACTAAGGATGCATTTCTAGTCTATGGAGAAGCAGACTTGAGACTTCGAGGTTACACAGATTCAAGTTTCCAGTCAGATAAAGATGATAGCAAATCAACATTAGGGTATGTATTTACCTTGAATAGTGGTGCAGTGAGCTGGAAGAGTTCCAAGCAAGAGACGACTACGGAGTCTACAACTGAAGCAGAGTACATAGCTACTGCAGAAGCTGCTAAAGAAGTTGTATGGATGAAGAACTTCATCTCAGATTTAGGGGTTGTCCCTACTATCTCTAATCATGTCCCATTGTTTTGTGACAACAATGGGGCAATTGCTCAAGCAAAGAAGCCGAGGTCACATCAGAAGTCAAAGCACATTCTGCGGCGATATCATTTTATCAAAGAGATAGTGTCGACTCCGAAAACGGGTTCCGGATCGGCACCTCAAGATAAGGTGAAAGATAGAATAGGGGAAAAGGAGTGAATCGGAAAACACTCGGAAAGCGGTAAAAAGTCCTCACCTAGGTCCCACACTCACATTGATCCCCCGAACTTTCATCTCACGGCGTCGCTCGAGCACCGGAGACGGTTCGGGTCATGTGGGAGGAGAGTGAGGAATGAATTAACTTAGAACATGAATAAGAAGGTGGTCGCCAGGAACCGCGGGCTCCACTTTATAGAATAAAAAAAAGATTGAGTTGATTTGACCGTGTACCTTAGCGTGGGAGATTGGGATGTGAGTTCAACCTTCTTCTTCTTCGGCCGGCCGATGAAGAAGAGTCTCCAACCGATGCTAGCTTGATCAACCTGTGCAACTAGAACAATAAACCAAGTAAAGAAGCCGATTAGAACTATGGGAAGTGTAGAAACTATAGGAAGAAGAGTTGAAACAAAGAAGCAATTGGAATCGAACTCACCGGATTGGGGCGAGCCCTAACCCCTTTTTTTGTATTTTTGGTTATGTAAAATGATGCAAATAAACTAAAATATGCTATAAAAAATAAATGAAATGAGTTAAGAGAAACTTATAGAATGAAACGGCTTGAGTTGAAGCCGAGATGAGTAAAACAAGTCGGTTCGGGTAGCTTTGCACCCTTCTGGCGCGACTTTAGTGCAGAGAATGCTACGGACCACCCCGATGTCAGAATCGAGTGACATTTATTGGAGTAGACAGAAGACTCGGAGAGGAAGAGTTATTATGTTGATGATTTCTCAGAAATCCTCCTGTAGAAGTCTGTAAAAATTATGAAAGTAGGCTGATGTAGAAAACAAAACCAGGATGCGCGCCCTCAGTGAAGCAATCGCCACGAACAAAAGGCAAGTCAGAATCGAGTGACGTCAGTTGGAGATGAAAGAGGATGAAGAGAGGAACAACTTCTATGTTGAAGACTTTTAAAGCAGGAGTCCCAGATTTTCTGCATAAGTCAATGAAGTCGGCTGATGCAGAACGCCCGGATTGAGCCTTCTCCTTCACTTCGGGATCGATCTCTTGATGTTGGATCGCCTTTGGACGTCGGGACGGCTTTGGAGAAGAGTTTGGACGACCTCTGGACGAGCTAGGCATGAGGGATTAACCTTGGGTCATTGAGAATGGCCCTCAATTTATAGGAGAAGGAAGCCGGTGCAAAAAATGGAAACTGGACCGACCGCGCCCCCGCTTTTCAAAGGGGACGAGGGCGCGCAGGGTGCGCCCTCAAACCAAGGGCGCGCAGGGTGCGCCCTCACTTCGGGGGCGCGGTACGTGTCTCACTGCTAAAATTCGCTGGAAACTTCCGGAAATTGCTAAAAATCAACTTGACATACGTAACGCGCCCCCGAACCGGGGGCGCGGTACAAATAATAAAAAATCATCTGCGGAAACCTTCTAAAATTCCAGTTTAGAAGGTGCTAATCGGGGCAATTTTCGATTTTTGTAAACTGACTACGCCCTCACTTTTCAAAGGAACCGGGGGCGCACAGGGCGCGCCCTCCCTTTTAAAGGGGAGCAGGGGCGCAGTAGACTCTCTTTCCTGCGTGCGTGTTCTGCGAGCCGTATCTTGCAAACGGGATGTCCGATCCAGCTCCCGTTTGTTGCGTTGGAAAGAGGATCTTACGCCGCACCTCCTCAAGTTAGTAAACCAGCCGGCATGACTCCCGAGACATTCGCATGGGGCTTTCTACCGGTTTACCCTCTTGCGAAAAGTCGAAACCCATGGCGAAGATCCGAAAGAGCACGGTTCCGGTCGAGAATTCTCGGGTCAACTCGAGATGACTTAAAATGATGACCGAACAAGTCCAGTATGATCGAAAAACCCGAAGTCATCGAAAAATCTGAGATTAACCCGGTAAACGTGAACCGAAACTCGGAAGAGCCGGGAAACCCTAAAATTGACCGAACCGGACGTATGGCCATGATTGATGAAAATATTCGGCTAGAATCGACCCGGATGACCCGAAAATACCCGGTGATGACCGGAAAGGCCTAACGCGTGGTCCGGGATAGCCGTGTCAGTACAGATCGAAAAAGCCGTAACGAAAGCCATCATTGACCGACGCCTACCGAAATGACTTCTCGGAAACCCTGAATGTTATGGAACACATGCGGGACTCCCGAGACCTTCAATTATGGACCATTCAAGGTCGGTCATAGAGCAGGCTTCGTGTTTTTACAGTTCACGCGCGGCTCTCGCTTGAAGGTTTCGGCATCATTCCGGAAATCATTGGTCCATTCTCAACTCACAAGGGGCTCCACCAATGTCCTTAGCTCATGTCGACGAGGTAATCCGAATCAGGTAATGGTCAAATAAGAATATTGCCTATGGAATAAGAGCCTGGGGCTCCGAATTCGGCCAATTTGGCATGTCTACAGCTTGCTTCGCCTTGATGTCGGCTTTGCAAGGGAATGGCATGTAGCGGAGTGAAGTGAAACGTAGAGAAAGCGTAGTGAAGCGAGATGAATCGTAGTGGAATGTAGTGGAGTGAAATGGTGATGGACTGAAAAGGTGGCATCAAGGTGTAGATATAGACACGCTCAACAACCAAATTTGGCAAGACGAATCTCATCAAGTCTCCTGGTTAACCGCCATGTTTCATCAAGTCTTCCTATGTTCGATTGGTAAGAGATGTTCCATTGGCACGAGAGAAGAATAGCCAACCCCCAATGTGGTGGGGAGTCCCCGAAACATGGGTTCGTAGGTTCATCATCAGCCGGTAACCCGATCTTTGCGGTGTTCCTGTACTGTGATGGGCTAAAGTTTAAAAAGAGATTTGTTTGAAAAAGTAAAAGAATACCAATCGAGCACATTCAGGCTCTTAGATTCATTTAAGTCTTCCAAGAGACAAGATTTGATTCGGAATGGAATGTGTTGACTCCATAAACGGGTTCCGGATCGTCACCTCAAAAAGAAGGTGAAAGATGGAATTGGGGAAAAGGGGAGTGAATCGAAAAACACTCGAAAAACTGTAAATGATCCTCACCTCGGTCCCACACTCACATTGATCCCCGAACTTTCATCTCACGGCGTCGCTCGAGCACCGGAGATGGTTCGGGTCATGTGGGAGGAGAGTGAGGAGGAGATGAAATTAGAACATAAGTAAAAGGTGGTCGCCAGGAGCCGCGGGCTCCTCTTTATGGAATAAAAACAAGAGATGAGTTGATTTGACCATGTACCTTAGCGCGGGAGATCGGGATATGGGTTCAACCTTCTTCTTCCTCGGCCGGCCGATGAAGAAGAGTCTCCAACCGATGCTAACTTGATAGACCTGTGCAACTAGAACAATAAACCAAGTGAATAAAATAATTAGAACTACGGGAAGTGTAGTAACTGTAGTAAGAAGATGAGAAAGAAGCAATTGGAATCGAACTCACCGGATTGGGGTGAGTCCTAACCCCTTTTTTTGTATTTTTGATTATGTAAAAATGATGTAAATAAACTAAAATATGCTTTAAAACAATAAATAAACTGAGTTAAGGGAGCTGAGAAAGCTTATGGAATGGATCGGCTTGAGTTGAAGCCGAGTTGATTGAAGAAGGCCGGTTCGGGTAGCCTTTGCACCCTTCTGGCGCGATTTTAGTGCAGACGATGCTACGGACGACCCCGATGTCATAATAGAGTGCCGTTTGTTGGATTAGACAGAGGACTCAGAGAGTAAGAGTTACTATGTTGATGACTTCTCCACAATTCTCCCGTAGAAGTCTGTAAAAAATCTGAAAGTGGGCGGATATAGAAAACAGAACCTAGATGCGCGCCCTCAGTGTAGCAATTGCCACGAACAAACGGAAAGTAGGAATTGAGTGCCGTCAGTTGGAGATGAAAGAGGACGAAGAGATGAACATCTTCTATGTTGAATACTTTTGCAGAAGGAGTCTCGGATTTGTCTACAGAAGTCTATGAAGTTGGCTGATGCAGAACACCCGGATCGAGCCTTCTCCTTCACCTCGGGATCGATCTCTTGACTTCGGATCGCCTTTGGACGTCGGGACGGCTTTGGAGAAGAGCTTGGACGACTTCTGGACGAGCTAGGCACGGGGGATTAACCTCGGGTCGTTGAGAATGGCCCTCAATTTATAGGGGAAGGAAGCCGGTGCAAAATTTGGAAACTGGACCGACTGCGCCCCCGCTTTTCAAAGGGGACGAGGGCGCGCAGGGAGCGCCCTCAAACCAAGGGCGCGCAGGGAGCGCCCCCAGTTCGGGGGCGCGGTCTGCGCGCCCCCCTGTTTCAAAGGGAGCTGGGGCGCGTTACGCGTCTCACTGCTAAAAATCAACGGAATCTTCCAGAAATTGCTAAAAATCGACTTGACATACGTAACGCGCCCCCGAACCGGGGGTGCGGTACAAATAATCGAAAATCCTCCGCGGAAACCTTCCAAAAATCCGGTTTAGAAGGTGCTAATCGGGGTAATTTGCGATTTAAAGAAACTGACCGCGCCCCCTCCTTTCAAAGGAACTGGGGGCGCGCGCCCTCCTCTTTCAAAGGGAGCGGGGGCGCAGTACACTCTCTCTCCTGCGCGCGTGTTCCGCGAGCCGTATCTTGCAAATGGGATGTCCGATTCGGCTCCCGTTTGTTGCGTTGGAAAGAGAACCTTAAGCCTCACCCTCTCAAGTCGGTAAACCAGCCGGCATGACTCCCGAGATGTTCACACGGGGCTTTCTACCGGTTTACCCTTTCGCGGAAAGCCGAAACCCGGGGAGAAGATCCGAAAGAGCACGGTTCCGATCGAGAAATCTCGGGTCAACTTGGGATGACTTAAAATGATGACCGAACAAGTCTGATACGACCGGAAAACCCGAAGTCATAGAAAAATTTGATATTAACCCAGTAAACGTGAACCGAAACTCGGAAAAGCCGGGAAACCCTAAAATTGACCGAAATGGCCATATGGCCCCGGTTGATGAAAATATTTGGCTAGAATCAACCCGGATGACCTGAAAAGACCTGGTGATGACCAGAAAGGCCTAACATGTGGTTCGGGATAGCCGTGTCAGCACAGATCGAAAAAGCCATAACGAAAGCCGTCATTGACCGACGCCTACCGAAATGACTTCTCGAAAACCCTGAATGTTACGGAACACATGCGGGACTCCCGAGACCTTCAATTATGGACCATTCAAGGTCGGTCATCGAGAAGGCTTCGTGTTTTTACAGTTCACGTGCGGCTCTCGCTTGAAGGTTACGACAATATTCCGGAAATCATTGGTCCATTCTCAACTTACAAGGGGCTCCACCAATGTCCTTAGCTCATCTCCATGAGGTAATCCGGATCAGATAATGGTCAAATAAAAGATATCGCCTATGGAATAAGAGTCTGGGGCTCCGAATCAAGCCAATTTGGCGTGTCTACAGCTTGCCTCGCCTTGATGTCGGCTTTGCAAGGGAATGGCATGTAGCGGAGCGGAGTGAAACGTAGAGAAAGCCTAGTGAAACGAGATGAATCGTAGTAGAATGTAGTGGAGTGAAATGGCGATGGACTGAAAAGGTGGCATCAAGGTGTAGATATAGACATGCTCAACGACCAGATTCGACAAGACGAATCTCCTCAAGTCTCCTGGTTAACCTCCATGTTTCATCAAGTCTTCCTATGTTCGATTGGTAAGAGATGTGCCATTGGCACGAGAGAAGAATAGCCAACCCCCAACGCGGTGGGGAGTCCCCGAAACATAGGTTCGTGGGTTCATCATCAGCTGGTAACCCGATCTTTGCGGTGTTCCTGTATTGTGATGGGCTAAAGTTTAAAGAGATTTGTTTTGAAAAAGTAAAAGAATACCAATCGAGCACATTCAGGCTCTTAGATTCATTTAAGTCTTCCAAGAGACAAGATTTGATTCGGAATGGAATGATCTCAGATTCCGAAAGGCAAATGTTTAAGCATAGACCGTGAAGATAGTGACGGTGCAAGTTCTGATCAAATAGAAGGCCCTTGGCGGGACGAATTGGCTGCCATGGTGGGATGAATAGCAAAGAAGTGTTGAAATGGCCACAGTGGTGAAAAGAAATGAAAGATTTGAGGGCACAAAGTGATTACCGAACACGGTGGGATTAATAGACACGGTGGGATTTAGAAAACACGGTGGGATTTAGAATGATCGAGAGAGTGAGAAGGTGAAGTTTTAGGAAATGATGTATGCAATGACAAAATAAAATGTAATGCAATTAATGCTACATGATGCATGTTGGGCTCAAGAAAACAAAACAAAACTTGTATAACAAATAGTTGAAGATATAGATTGTCTATGAGGTCAAGATACCCATTCGGGAACTATCGTCCCTCGCAACACAACTTTGGCTTATCCGTGGGCATTAGAGATGACCCGACCGTCGTAGATTTTGATGAAGGGGATCTCGGGTCAAGTCTTCTCCGTGCTCATGGTCTTCAACAAATAATGCATAAGATAATAACACACGACCAGCGACATATATGCTAGTCGGCAAGTTATGGGGGTTTCCCATGTCCGTTCTTCCGTTTCCGCGAGTAATTCCTGTCTTTCATCAAAATGTTAGTTCCGAATGAACAATGATGTTCACTCGACCTTAATAAAGATCAAACATAAATGTATTTGATTTTACAAATTTTTCTGATTTTTTCTGATTTTTTTGAATTTTTGAGAAATTTTCAAAGAATTTGATCGAATGTGCCCCCGAACCGGGGGCGCAGCCTGCGCGCCCCCACCTCAGGGGCGCGTTCGATCCCAGTTTCCTGTTTTGATCGGATCCGAATCCGATTCAAATCGGGACCGATTTCCCCTATATAAACACCTCTTAGGACGACCAGATCGTCCTACCAACACCCAGGATGGCTCCTGCTTTGAAAAAGCAGCGTGTTGGCTCGGTTCGAGGTATTTCAAGCGTCCCGGGTCATCTGAAGGCCAGAATCAGCGCCGACTTGGTAAGTTTGCTTCCAATTTTAGCTTTCAGCCATTCTCTTCTTCTCTTTTTTTCTTAAAAATTTTCTCTTACCTCCTGTTTGGGTGTAGGATTACCCAAACTTCCCTGGGCCTCGCCGGTATTGCTCTCCTCCCTGGCTTTCCAGCTTGCTTGACGTCCTCGGCTTGTCGGTCAGAGCGATTCTTTGAGATTGGGGCTTAACCCGGCTCTTGATCCATGCCAAGCAATATTCAGGCTACTCCCTTGACTTTGGTTTGATGGGAGCTCTTGTTGAGTTGTGGCACCCTGATACTCACACGTTCGTGTTCGGCAGCTTTGAGTGTACAGTTCTCCTTGAAGAGGCGGAGCTCCTTCTCGGCCTCCCTCGGACTAAGAAGGGAGAGACTGAAGGTATGTTCATCCCTTCAGGACCCCTCTCTCGCTTGGAATTCTTGCAGGATTTTGTCGAGGCTCGGCAGATTAGCACCTTGCTAGCCGGCAAGCGAATCAGTGTTTCCAAGTTGGCGGCTTGGACATTCTCTCTTCTGACGGCTCCTGGTCTGGACGAGGACTGGATTATGCGTGGTGCAAAGGGTTTCGCAGCTTGCCTTGCCGCGGTGTTCTTGTTTCCTGCGGAGGATGGTTTCTTGGAGGTTGATCAACTTTCGTGCATCCGCGGCATCTGGAGCAGTGCGCGGTTGGGGCCTTCAGTTCTGGGCTACTTGTACTGCGGACTGTCCGCAGCTTGCGTGGGCCATCCTCCCTTCGGCAGTGTGCTTCTACTGGCTTGCTGGGCCAATCATCACTTTAAGTTCGATCCAGCCGGTGAGGTGGCCACCAGGTCGCAGCTCTTCCGCCGTAGCCCCTTGTTCCCATATGCCGATGCACTTGGCTTCGGCGAGAGAGTCGCCAACAGGTGTGCATCGGTGAAGAAGAGGTCGGACTGGCGTGCTCACTTTGCCTCCATGAACCGTTCTAGCTTCTTGCACTCTTCTACTGCCCTGATGCAGAAGGACTTTCAAGTGTGCTTTGTGCCTGGCATTGATCTCCGCTTGGTTACAGGTTCTGCCTTTGTGTTGTACAATGCTCACCGTTGCCACTCCCAGATCGGCTTGCCTCGGTACGAGTTGCCCAAGCTGTCCCACCTGCCACCTATCAAGGGTAGGCAGCTTGGCTCTGCGGATGACGAGGAGGAGGCGATCTTAGTCATTGCCTTGTGGGAGACGAGTCGGGTGTGCCGCCCAGGACTCCTGATTGAGGAGGACCCTGACCGAAAGCGCCGCTACATCTCTACGTTGAAGCTTCTACTTGCCTGAGAGTCTTCTTTTCCTGCTTTAACTTGTCAGCCATGTTGTTTTTATTTTGAATAAACAATGAATTATTGATAGCAAGTTTGAGTGAAAATTCAAAAGAAATTTACCTTGTTTCGGAAAAATGCAAGACAGATGTTGACAATTATGATGAATATGACTTGTTATTTTTTAACACCTTGAATATTTTTTAACATGAAACAAGATATTTTTGAAAGGTTTTAACATGCTTTTTTTCTTTAGGTAATTTTTCAGAGCAAACCGTGAGTCTGATGAGTTTTCTTTCGGTGACTCCTTGATCGGGTCGATTTTCTGAACAGCTTGGCGCTTTCTGAAATTTTTGCCATTTTTATCAATTTTGCTCCTGAAAAATACATTTTCAGCCATTTCTGACTAATAAATGTATTGAATTTTCTCCTGACCCCGAAAAATGTTAGCTAGTGATGATAAAAAACATGAATATGTCTAGCTAATTTAAGAATTGAGACATTCAAAGTTATGTGAAAAGAGGGATTTTTGGTGAGAATTTAAAGAGATTTTTTCTTCACAAAATTATTTTGAGCAAACCGTGCATCAGATCGGAATTCTTTCGGTGGTGTTGCGATCAGCTCGATTTTGTGAACCTTAGGTGATATTTTCAAATTTCTCCTATTTTCACATTTTTACTCTCTATAAATACCCCCTGGGGGTAAGAATATCTCATTTTCACCTGTACACCATCTCTCCTCACGCCAGAAGCTCCAGAGTTCCAACTCAGATCCGGAGTCCAAAACGTCGTCAAAGGTTAGTGCCCCTGTTACAAAAAATGTAGATCGGGTTATGCTCTTCGATTTGGTTCAAGTTTCACGCGATTCCGAGTTGATTCGACGAAGTTATCGCGAAAATAAGGATCGAGCAGTTGAGAGGGTGCGGTCAACGCAAAATGTTGACCGCGCCCTCGGACCAGGGGTGCGCAGACCGCGCCCCCGGTTTGGGGACGCACAGACCACACCCCCAAGAGGAGGGTGCAGTCTGCGCGCCCTCTCTCTCCTCACCGGGAAGGGGCACGCTGAGCGCGCCCTCCCTCTCCGAAGCGCGCCCTCCCTCTCCGAAGGAGGGGAGGGCGCGTTCGGCTGATGATTTTTTTTTATGAATTAAATAAATAAAAAATGTATGTAACAATGTTTGATGTCAACTTCCCTTTTGGCACAGATGCCGAGACGTGTTCGCCGCCACGACTCCGATTCCGAGGAGCCCGAGCTTCCGGCAGTCCGAGAGGTACATTTTCTTTTACGCACTTAATGATTAGCTCCTTTGCATTTTGGCAATAAAAATTGAGTGAACTAATGAAATGAATCCATTGCAGGCCCGGATAAAATCCCGGATCTCGTGGGACCTGGTGTATGCTGCCTACCTAGGCCTACCGGACTTCCAGCAGGTTCAGTTAGAGGAGATGAGGTTTGGGCCCATCCTTCGGGTGACTCCTTTTTGGGAGGACCTACCACTGGTGCAGGTCCTCCGTGAGTCCTGGGACCCAGATTCCTTCGTGTTTCTGTTCCCATGGGGGCACATGGTGCCCTCCTTAGAGGATGTTGCACACATCACCGGTCTTCGTGTTTACGGTAGGCTGGTGGTGTGTGCCACCTCTTCTGACTATTCGCGTGAGTTCCGGGCCCTCTTCGCATATGAGCCCGAGTTCGACCTGGAGGATGGCCTACGCACCATCGCCAGACTAGAGGCTAGTGAGATGGTAGGCTTGGTTGATGCCGAGCGTGTCCGTGGCAAGAGCCAGGACAGCTTTTTCTGCCGCATGGTCGGCCAGGCTGCAGCGGCATTTACCGGATTACCTGGCTCCTTGGAGGCAGGCGTAGACTTGCGCCGTTTCCTCCTCTTCTTCTTCGGGCACCTTATGTTGGGTTCTAAGACAGACCACATCCATCTGCGGTTCCTCCCTTTGCTTGCTGACCTGAAGCAGGTTGGCACGTACGCGTGGGGGGCAGCGATGCTCGCCCATTTGTTCTGTGGCCTCCAGCCTGAGGCGGGTTCTGTTTCGGTTGCCGGCTTCTCTCCTTTTCTTCAGGTGACTTTTAACAGCTTTCCTTTCTTGTACACTTGTATTGCTCTGCTTTGCTCTGACAAGTTGTGCCTTTTACAGGTCTGGAGCTACCTCTACTTCCCCTTGGGTCGGGCACAGCAGTCCTACCCCGACCTCCTCCCCCTGATGGCTCGTTGGGAGCCCATCCGCCCTACTGGTGGCCATCGCAGCCAGTTGGCTTCGATTCGTGCACAGATTCTCCGCTTCCCACACACTGAGGTATGTGTTTAATTTGTGTATCAATATTCTCCTGTTGAAATAATAATCATGATTTTGCTTACCACAGGTGTGTTGGAGGCCATATCTCATGACCGATGACCATCTCCTGCCCTGGATTGCCCACGCCGGCCGTGTCTTCGGCCGCGATCTTCATCTTATGTGCGTCAATGAGCTGGCGCCACTGTGGCTTCGGTTCTCGGCACGCGCCCTCGGTCTGGAGCAGGACTGGTTGGAGCCTCCTCCTCCTCTTCCCCTAGTTGGTGCTCGTCCCAGGCGCCTTCTCCTCCGCGTGGACTTGGTGGGGAGGTGCCACGCCTCGATCACTTTGTGGTATGAAGGCGGAGAGGTAGTTATTGGCTGGGCAGAGGATAGCCGAGACTACCTTCGCCGATACGCGGAGGCGTACGGCCACTTGTTTGTTCCAGAGGGTCAGGTAAATGCTTCTCACTTTCCTTTAATTTTGTGTTGTTGTTCTCTTCTGACCTTCATGTCATTTCAGGAGGCTCGGGCTCTACTGCTACGCCAACAGCTGGAGATTGTTGACCTTCGGCAGGAGGTGGCCACTCTTCGTGGCATGCTGGAGACTGAGGTAGACACTGCCTTTGACCTTCATTTGTATCCTCAACATATGATTGCCTTGCTCTGATGTGTTTTTCTTCTGTTCACAGCGGAAGGCTCATGCTGAGGGTTCACCTCCTTCTTTGTCGAGGGAAGAGGTGGCTGAGCTCCGCCAGCATCTTAGTGAGGCGAGAGAGGCCCTGACGACCAAGGAGGCAGAGGTATCTTTCATTGTTGTCTATTCTGGTTGTTAATTTTTCTTGGTTCATATTCTTCCTCTTCTTCCAGGTTGCCGAGCTTCAGAGTAGCTTGTCCTCCCATATCCAGTCCTTGGAGTCTGAGGTGGAGACATTGCGGTCTGCCCCAGCCGATCTTCGTTCCCATATGATCGTCTCGGATCTCCGCCTTCAGCACGAGAGGGCCATGCGCGAGATGGAGCGCCAGCATAGCCAGGCCATGCGATATATAGAGCAGATGCACCTGCAGGCACAGGTTCGTTTGTCGGCAGCAGAGGCGACATTGCAGGTTTACCGCCAGGGCATCCCTCCACAGCCGAGCCAGAGTTGCACCCATCAGAGCAGCTCCCATCGGAGTGGTACGCACCGAAGTGGCGGCGCCGCTCGTAGTCGGGGTCACCACGGGCGGAGCCGGCGAGGGCGCAGTGGCCGCAGCCAGAGCCATGAGCACGGTGCTTCTGCGTTCCTGGCAACTTCTTCAGAGTGTCGCCGCAATGAGGCGGCCGCAGCAGCTTTGGCGGACACGGCTACCATGCCTCCTCCACATAGTCATTCTCCTGGAGGGGGTAGCAGCAGGCACTGATTTCTGTAGCAGGCTTAGCTTTTCTGATGTTATAGCTGCTTTTCTTCTTTGTTGTAGCACTTAATGGCATAATCAGATCTTCACCTGTTTGCTTCAATGTTTGTTTGATCTGCTTGACATCGCTCAAAAGGGTAGTTAATATCACATTTCGGCTTAGCCCCTTGCAAGTTTGTCAAGGGGTGAAGCCTTCTAAGGGATGGCAAATAATAAAAGTAAGTGATAGATGTAGGGTTAAGAGACATACCTGTTGGCGAGATTCTCACCCCTCCTTGACTTGTATTTCTTTTCTGAAATACTTAATAGAAGGGTTAAATCTGTTCTATGGCTTACCCCCTTGCCTATTGTCATCTTTCCTTGCTTATATGTCAAGGGGGTAGCCTTATCAACCAGATAGAATGCACAAAATGACAAACAAGGTAAAAGTTAAGAGTGCTTACCTGCTATGGCGAGAGTTGCTCCCTTCTTGATCTTAGAATCCTGAAACGCTTAATGAAGGGGATTAAATCTTCACCATGGCTTATCTCTTTGCCTATTGCTGTCTGCCTTGATTTAGGTCAAAGAGAGGAGCCTTATTAACAAGGTATAAAAATAGACTAGATGACCGAAATGAAATGGTTAAGAGAACTTACCTGTTGTTGAGAGAACCTCCCCCTCTTACTTTAAAGTTTCTGAAAATACTTGATAAAAGAGGATCAGATCTTCACAACGACTCATCCCTTTGCCTATTATGGCCAACTTTGACTTAGGTCAAAGGGAGGAGCCCTCTTAATGGGGTGATAATGAAGGTAAATATGCAATGCGGAAATGAAACATGCAAGACATAAAGATAAACATGAATGCTAGCAAAGCAAAAAAACAAGGTTATGCCAAGTTAGATGATGCATTTTTTTAGATTTTTGGAAAGTATTCAATTTTTTATTTTTGAAGATATTCAACTTTTTTTTGGATTTTTTTAAAAATATTCAATTTTTTTGAATTTTTGAAAATATTTGATTTTTTTGGATTTTTGAAAATATTCATTTTTTTGGATTTTTGTGGAGAATGTGCCAGTATTGAGACCATTCATCGATCTTTGAGTGTTGATCAAGATTCAAGCAATAAGCACCACATGTGAATAAGGTTCCTTATCTAGAATCTTTCTTGCCCTCTTCTCTTGATCGATTTGGATTCCCCCTGAGTTTGGACAATTTACCACCCTAGGGGTTTTAAGATGGAAGAATAATAGAGGAAGTCTTTGATAGGATTTGGGGGTGTTGAGGAGGGTTTCTCTACTCATGCCCAAATTGCTCGTTGGGGTTCGGCCTCTTCGGGTCTTTTCTACATGTGGCACTTACTTAGACAAGTCTTTGACCTGTGGGGTCATTGCTCATCTTTTGGTGCCTTCATTTTATATTATTTCGGGTACTCATTCAGACAGGCCCATATTTGTTTAAACCTGTGGGGTTCATTGCCCATCTTTTGGCACCCTTTTGCACCTTATGAGACGGCCTCCTACTAAGGCGGCGGGCATTTTCGATACTATCCTCCTCTAGTCCCCTTCACCTATTTAGGACCGGATAGAAGAGAATAGGGTAAGGTTTCCTTTCTGCCTTCAAGGTTCTGCCTTGCCTCTCTTGAGTGTTGGGCTATCTAGATTCTGGGATCGGGAGGTGTTGTGTGTGCAAGGTGATGTCTACCCTTGACTTCTAGCTAACACCCTTGGATCGATGACTTAATATCATACTAGAAATTCTCCATATTCTCTTCTACGGAAAATATTTTTTGAGGTAAACGCCGTTCCATGGATGGTTCAATTTTTCTCCATCGGCGTTGGTTAGCTCATATGCATTGCCTGGATATTTTTCAGTTATAACAAAAGGCCCTTCCCAGTTAGGTTGCAACTTGGAGCGGGGACCACCCGGCTTAACGAATATGCGTTTAACTACCTTCTCACTGATTTTGAACTTTCTCTCTACCACCCTATTTTGATAAAACCTTTTCAATCGGTTCTGATAAGTCCTGGCATGCTCAGAAGCGGCCAACCTTCTTTCATCTAGGAGTTCAAGTTGTGCAAGGAGAGATTCTCGTCTCTCATCGACAAGGATGTCCCTATCGAGTTGAACTCGGAGTGATGGAAGGAGTACTTCGTACGGGACCACTGCTTCCACCCCATATGCGAGAGCATACGGGATTTGACCAGTGGGGGTCCGTACAGAAGTACGATAAGCCCATAGGGCATCTACAAGCTTATCTGGCCAGTCTGCGAACTTGCTAGACTTACAGGTTTTCTTGATGATTTTAATCAAAGTTTTGTTGGTGGCTTCTGCTTGACCATTGCCTTGCGGGTAATAAGGAGGTGAATGATGCAATGCAATGCGGTACCTGTTGCAAAGATCACGCAGATCTTGAGAGAGAAATTGCGGTCCGTTGTCGGTGATAATGTTGCTGGGTATCCCGAACCTGGCGATGATGTTGCGTTTGATGAAGAAGCACAGTGTTAATGCCTTGATCTCCACGAACGCTTCCGCTTCTGCCCACTTGGTGAAGTACTCTGTTGCCGTCAGGATGAATGATTTGGAACGGATTTCAGAGTTAAGATCACTTAGAGGGCCAATGATGTTGAAAGCCCACATGGCGAAGGGCCATGGGGCATGTATCGGATGAAGGGAAGATGTGGAAGAATGGATCTTGTCGGCATGGAGTTGGCAAGAATGACAGTGCCGGACAAAGATGGAGCAATCCTCTTCTAGGGTTGGCCAATAATACCCCTGCCTGATGATTTTCTTGGCAAGAGCTTGAGCATTGACATGGCCCCCACAGACCCCGGAATGTGCTTCCTTAAGCACCAATTCTGCCTCTTCTTCATCAACACATCTCAATAAAATTCCGCTCAGGCTTCTCTTGTAGAGCACCCCTCCTAGGATGGTATACCTCTGGGATACTCTCTTGATGGCCTTCTTTTCTTTTGCATTTGATCCAGGTGGATATGTCTGATCTTGACAGTACCTTGCGATCTCATCAAACCAAGGCCTCTCACCCTCATCTAACTCTTCCAACTCGATTAGCGAAATCTCCTCTTTCTGCTCTAGATATTCCTTCCTGCCAAATCTCTCCTTGATCTTTAGAAATCGACCATCCTTAATCGCTGGCATCGACCTTCTTCGGACATGAATAGTCTGCATCTGTCTACCAAGCGGGACTGATAGAGATGAAGTTAAAGAGGCAAGGGCATAAACAAGGATGTTCTGAGCTCGAGGAACATGGACAAAAGTGAGTTTGAAAAAGAGTTTGATGTAGCAAGAGGTGAGTTCTTGGTAAGGTTTGAGGTTCGGATGAGAAGTTCGATATTTGGTTAGGACTTGGCGAAGAATTAGTTGGCTATCACCTATCACCCTTAATTCCGTGGCACCATAGAAATGAGCGGCCTCCAGCCCGGCCAGCAAGGCTTCGTATTCAGCTATATTGTTGGTTCTTTGGGAAGTCAAGCCGAAATGCCTGTGGAATGGTGACACCCTCGGGTGATAGAAGGATGATTCCTATTCCCTTACCGTGAGAATTCGAGCCCCGTCAAAATATAATGTCCAAAGGTGGGAAGAACGGATCAACATTAGTTCGTCATCCGGGAGCTCCGATTGGACAGGGTCAAAGAGGGGTATAGGGTGATGGGCTAGATGTTCGGCAATGGCATAGCCCTTAATCGCCTTCTGGGGGACATAGGTGATATCAAACTGGGAGAGGAAGCTCTGCCAACGACCTAACCGATCAGTTAGAACAATTTTCTCAAGAAGGAATTTGATGGGATTGATGCGGGCAATAAGATTGACCTCATGAGCTAAGAAATAGTGTTTAAGCTTCTGAACTACCCAAACTAGTGCAGCACAGGTCTTCTCCACTACAGTATACTTCTGCTCGCATGGATCAAAGATCTTTGACAAATAGTAAGTTTCCCTCTCTTTCCCTTCTTCATCCACTTGTGCAAGGACTGCCCCAAGAGAATTCTCCAAAACTGAGATGTATAAAACTAAGGGCTTGCCAGGGACTAGTGGTCTAAGCACATGGGGACTAGCCAGATATATTTTCAATCCATCGAATGCATCCTGGCACTTCGAATCCCATTTGAACTCGGCCCCCGCCTTGGTCAACTCATAGAAAGGTTTACACCTTTGGGAGTGTTGTGAGATGAACCGGCGGACAAACTGTAGCCTCCCGATTAATCCTCGAAGTTCTTTCATATTTCTTGGAGGAGGCATACCAATGATTTCCTTGGCCTTGTTTGGGTCGATCTCTATGCCCCTTTTGCTCACTATGAACCCCAACAGTTTTCCTGAGGATACTCCAAACGTGCAATTCTTTGGGTTCATTTTCAATTTATATTCCCTAGCCCTTTGCAAGACCTTTCTTAACACTTCAGGATGATCTTCTCGGCTTTGGGACTTAATGACCAGGTCGTCCACGTACACCTCTACAAGGGTATGCATCATGTCATGGAAGATAACCATCATTGCCCTCTGATAGGTAGCACCAGCATTCTTTAGTCCAAAGGGCATGACGACATAGCAGTAGGTTCCCCAAGGTGTAGTGAACGAGGTCTTCTCCTGGTCCTCTTCGGCCAACCGGATTTGATTATATCCATAATAGCCATCCATGAATGACAACATCTCGAATCCAGCAGTGTTATCAACCAGTACGTTAATATGAGGTAGAGGAAAGTCATCTTTAGGACACGCTCGGTTTAAGTCCCTAAAGTCTATACAGATCCGAACTCGGCCATCCTTCTTCATGACAGGGACTATGTTTGCCACCCATTGCGGATAAAGGACGACCTTAATGAATCTTGCTTGATGTAACATGTCGACCTCTTCTTTCATCTTAAGTGCAACATCAGGGTGGAATCTCCTTAATTTTTGTTTGACCGGGGCAACTCCAGGTATCAAAGTGAGACGAAGATCAACTAACGAGTTGTCTAACCCCGGCATGTCCTCGTATGTCCAGCGAATGTGGCCTTATATTCTTCCAAAATTTTAATTAAACTCGTTCCTCAGTGGGAGTGAGGTTTGCGCTTAGGAGGATTGTCTTGGGATCTTCCGGTGTTCCAAGATTCAGTTCTTTTGTCGGTTCATCCACCGTGGCTAATGGTTCTTCAAATCTTTTAAGTCCAGATGCATATGTATCAGCCAAGTCCTCAATTCCATCCTCGAAATCAGGATCCTTTTCTGATAAGACCTCGTAAACTCCTAGTGTATGATCTACATTGAATTCATCCTCATATTGGATTTCATCAAGCTGGATAGCATTTTCCAAAAAACTTGGCAGCCTTGCACATTCCTTGCATTTTTGAGCTATTTGATGGAGATATCTCTCTGGCACACGTTTACCTCGAATTTTCTTCTTTCCTACCCTAACTACTCCTAAAGAAGACGGAATTGAAAAGGTGGTATTTACAATGGGTGAAGGATCGAGCAGATCGATCAGTGAGTTGGAGAAGAGAGTGTCGACTCTGAAAATTCGACGGGGTCCTCTCCTTTTCAGGGAAGTCCATGAACCCAGATCGTCACCTCAAGAGGGGATGAGAAAAGAAAGGAATAAAGCTCGGAAAGCAAATCTCACCTCGGTCCCACACTCACATTGATCCCCGAACTTTCATCCCTTGGCGTCGCTTGATCACCAAAGAGACGGTTCGGGTCATGTGGGAGGAGGGTGAGAAGAAATAAACGTGGTCGCCAGGAACCGTGGGTTCCGATTTATAGAATTAAAATGAAAGATGACCGTGTGTACCTTAGCGTGAAGAGTGTGAATTTAAGCTTCTCCTTCTTCGGCCGGCCGATGAAGAAGAGTCCTCAACGTGTGGGTGCTTGATATTCTGTGCAACTAGACAAATAAACAAGTGAAATAGACAATTAGAACTAGACAAAGTGGAGTATATGTAAAGAGAATGACATAAAACACACAATTGACTAGAAACTGACCGGATTCGGGTTATCTCTAACCCCTTTTTTATTTTCAAATTAACAGAGTAAAAGTAATGCAAAAAAATATAAAAAAATGATAGGATTATGGAGAATCACTAAACAAAGAGATAGGAAAAAGAACAGCAAGATTCTGAGTTGAATAGAGAAAGATATAGTCAAATCTGTTTTGTCGAAAAAGCCGAGTAGCAGTGCAGGATCTGCCAGGCGCGACTTTGCTTCTGCACTCGTCACGACCAGCCCCGACCTTGGAATTGAGTGCCGTCGATTGAAAACTGAAGAGGACTTGGAGAGGAAGAACTTTGATGAAGAGAGCACTGGCAGTAGACATCCACACACTGCTGTAGAGGCCGAAGAAGAGAGACCTGGCTGATCACCTGCAGAACAGCCTTCCTCTCTCTTGAACCGACTTTTCTCTCTCTAAAAACTCGAAATTCTCTCTCTAAAAATCACAAAATCGATGCAGGAGGGTGCTAGGACGTCTTGAGATGCACAGGGAGTCGTGCTCATGCCTTTGGAACGATCGGAATCGAGTCCATTTATAGGAGAACGAGCAGTCCTATCAAAGCTAAAAAAATTGGGATAAATGCGCCCTGGTGCCAGGCGCATGCGCCCCACTGAGGGGCGCATGTGCCCCCCAGTGAGGGCGCATGGGCACAGTTCCCGAGAAAAGAGGCCTTATCCAGTCTGTCCGTTCAGTGGTAGAGTCCCGGTGAAAAACTGGGTCCCTCGTGCCTCAAAGGTGGGGCGCATGTGCCCTCAAGTGAGAGCACAAGGTCACGTGCCTCACTGGTAGGGCACATGGGCACGTGCCCTGGGTCCCGGGCGCATGTGACCAGGAACCCGGGCGCATGGGACTGGTTTCGCGCGTCCTTCTTCTGGAAGCCATTGCGAACACTCCCGAACTCGGAATTCGACGCCGTTTGTTGCGTTGGAAAGATAACAGGCCGAAGAAGCTTTCTATAGCATCGGATCAGCCATCACACCCTCCAAAACTTCAGAATTTTATCCGGAAGTTAGGGCAGTGAACAGAAGGTCCGATATAGGTCAAAAATGACTTCGACGGCAAACCGGAAAGCACGGAATGCAACAAAACTTGTCCGGAGTGTGAATATGACCATAACCTTCAATGCATGATCATTAGGCATTGGTCATTCAGCCAATTTCCGTGTTTACACGACTTACGTGTGGCTTTCGCTCGGAAATTACGGCTTTCTGCGGAAAACGTCGGAGAACATCCGATTTCGTTCGGCGAAGCTCCAAATCAACTTAAAAGGACCCGGCATCATCATATGATCAATCATACATGTTACCCTATAAAACATGAGTTTTATGCTCTGAATTAAGCGAATTTGGCGTGTCTACAGCTTGCCTCGCCTTGATGTCGGCTTTGTAAGGGAGTGGCATGTAATGAAGCGGAGTGATTCATAGCGAACTGTAATGGAATGCAAGTGAACGTAGATGAATGTAGCGGAATGGAATGGTGATGGACTGAAAAGGTGGCATCAAGGTGTAGATATAGACACGCTTATCTACCCGATCCAGCAAAATGAATCTCTCTGAGTATTCTAGATTGCTTTCATGTTCTATCAAAACCTCATATAATTGACTGGTAAAAGACATGCCCTTGGCACGAGAGATAAAAGGTAAATGATAAAGGATAAAAAGATGTAGCCAACCCTCAGCGTGGTGAGGAGTCCTCGAATCCGTAGGTTCATCATCAGCTAGCAACCCGAACTTTGCGGTGTTCTTGTACTGTGATAGGCTAAAGTTTTTAAAAGAGAAGTTGATCTTAAAATGAAAAGAATACCAATCCATCATATTTGGAATCTCAAGTTCATTCAAGTTTCACCAAAATACTCAGTTTAATTCTGAGTGGAAGAACCTCAAGTTCTAAAAGGGTTCGTTTATGCACAACAAAATTGCTCGGGTATCGTGAAAACCATGAATCACGCTCTAGCAGAAAACTCGATATTCGGAAAACGACAAGACAGATTTAAGCCATAGGGAGATTGAAAGATAATGGTGGGACTAACATAGAATGATGGGAAAGAAGAGACAATGGCATGACCAATTGCCATGACACGGTGGGATAAAAGAGATGATAGAATAAAACATGGTGTAATAAAAAGAAAGGAATAAAACATAAAGGGATAAAAGAAAGAATAAAACATGATGAAATAAAAGAAAGAGAAAACATGATGAAATAAAATTGGTAATGATGAAGAAAGAAAAGGAGATGGATGTGAACACATAGAAAATCATGTAGAAAATAGTTGAAGATATAGATTGTCTATTGGAGGTCAAGACACCCGATTAGGAACCATCGTCCCTCCAATGTTCAATTTTGGCTTATCCGTGAGTGTGAAGAAATGACCAAGCCGTCGTAGATTTTGTTGAAGGGGACCTCGGGCCCGGTCATCTTCACTCTCAAGGTCTTCAACATTAATGCATATAATATGTATAAAATGGACCTAACATAACTAGGTGACAAATGATAAGAGTGAGGTGAAGTGCAAAATGAAATGATGGTGATGATGGTGTGAGATTGATGAGAAGCTGAGGATGAAATCTTCAGGTAAGTTGCATCGACCGCCTGGTTCATCAGCATCTCTAGTTCATCCTTGTCTTGCCTTTTGACGGAATACAACACCATAAGGATGTTCAGCTAGGTGGTGCTTCATTTTCGCTGCAAGGTTGGCATGACGTTCCTTGGGGAACATTGATCTTACCAATTCACCTTTTAGGACTAAAAAAGGTTGTCTGCACATTTCTTGTTAGTACCCAACAGACAGAATTGTCATATGAATCAGATTGTTCATGAAATGATCAATGGAAGATTTTACTATTAGAACCATCATTTGGAGGTCAAAACAAAGTTTCTAATGATGGTTCCTTTAGAAAAAATGTCACTTTTAACATTATAGACAATTTCTGATTTTTTGAGATTTTTCTGAATTTTTTCGAATTTTGTGTCCATGTGCCCCCGATCGGGGGCACCTGGCCATGCGCCCTGGGGTGGGGCACCTGGCCATGTGCCCCCAGATGAGGGCACATGCGCCCTGAGGCCAAATTTTTTTTTTTTCAGTAAAAAATTATACCTGATTGCCCTTCTCTTTTGCTTCTTCATTTCTTTGCAAACACTTAATGAAAATGATTAAATTTTTATCATTACTCATCCCTTTGCCTGTATGCCTTGATTTTGAGTCAAAGGGAGGAGCCTTCTTAACAAGGTGGAATAAATCAAATGACTTAAAATGAAATGGGGGTTTGAGAGAACTTACCTGTCATGGTGTGAATCCTCTCCTCTTCTACATTGAAATGCCTGAAACACTTGACAGAAGGAGATTAGATCTTCATCAGGACTCATCCCTTTGCCCATCATGGTCAACTTTGACTTAGGTCAAGGGGGAGAGCCTTCTTAACAAGGTAATTAAAGTAGAAGGATATGCAATGCAGAAATGGAAATATGCATGACAGTCAAATAAGCATGGATGCAACTAAGGCAATGATCATGACTAAGTATTTTTTTTTTTTGGATTTTCTTGAAAACAATCAATTGTATTTTCAAAAGTACTCAATTTTTTTGGATTTTTTTGAAATATGTGTTTTTTTTGAATTTTTGAAATATTCATGTTTTTGGGTTTTTGAAATATTCAATTTTTTGGGGGGTTTTTGAAATATGCATTTTTTTGGGTATTTGAAATATGCATTTTTTTGTGGAGAAAATGCTGGTATTTGAGACAGTTCATCGATCTTTGGAGTTCGTCAAGACTCAAGTGGTAGATGCCACGTGCAAAAATAAAGTTCCCTACCTAGAATCCTTCTAACCTTCTTCCTTTGATCGGCTTGGATTCCACCTGGATTTGGTCGGTTTACCCTACCCAAGGGATTTAAGGAGGAAGAGTACAGAGGAAGTCATTGATAGGGTTTGAAGATGTTGAGAGAGATTTCTCTACTCTCACTCAAATTACCCATTGGGGTTCGACCTCTTTGGGTTTTTCTTTCTTTTTTGTTCTTTTCTATGTGGCACATATTTGGACAGGTTTTTTGACCCGTGGGGACATTGCCCATCTTTTAATGCAATTTGCCTTGACTATCATTCTGGGTACTCATTCAGACAGGTTGATCATTTTTTTTTCTAACCTGAGGGGTTCATTGCCCATCTTTTGGCACCCTTTTTTACCCTCTGAGACGGCCTCCTACTAAGGTGGGAGTGTTTTCGATACTACCCCTCTCTAATCTTCTCTCCCTACCTTAGACCGAGTAGAAGAGAATAGGGTAAGGGTACTCCTTCCATTTCTAGATTTCTGCCTTGCCTTTCGCAAGTGTCGGGTTGTCTGGATTCTAGTATCGGGAAGTGTGGTGTGTGTAGGATGGTACCTACCCTTGACTTCTCACGAACAACCTAGGATTGATGACTTGAGGTTATACCAGTGGTTTCTCCATTTTTATGGAAAGTACTTTTTGAGGTAAACTCCATTCCAAGGATGATTCAATTTTTCTCCATCTGCATTAGTCAATTCATATGCATTACCTGGATACTTTTCAGTGATTACAAAAGGCCCTTCCCAGTTAGGTTGCAACTTGGAGCGGGGGCCCCCCGGCTTAACGAATATGCGTTTGACTACCATCTCACCGATTTCGAATTTTCTCTCGATCACCCTCTTTTGATAAAACCTTTTGAGTCTATTCTGATAAGTCCGGGCATGCTCGGCGGCAGCTAGCCTTCTTTCATCCAAGAGTTCAAGCTGTGCAAGGAGAGATTCTCGTCTCTCATCAACAGGAATATCCCTATCGAGCTGAACTCGGAGAGATGGAAGTAATACTTCGTAAGTGACCACTGCTTTCATTCCATATGCCAAAGCATACGGGGTTTGTCCAGTGGGAGTCCTTACAGAAGTACGATAAGCCCATAAAGCATCTACAAGCTTATCAGGCCAGTCGGCAAATTTGCTAGACTTACAAGATTTCTTGATGATTTTGATTAAGGTTTTGTTGGTGGCTTCTGCTTGACCATTGCCTTGAGGATAGTATGGTGATGAATGATGCAATGAAATGTAATACCTGTTGCAAAGATCACGCAGACCTTGAGAAAGAAATTGTGGCCCATTATCGGTGACGATGTCGCTGGGGATCCCGAACCTTGCCAGAATGTTGCGCTTGATGAAGGAGCAGACTGTTGACGCTTTAATCTCCACGAATGCTTCCGCTTTAGCCCACTTTGTGAAGTACTCCGTTGCCGTCAGAATGAATGATTTTGAGCGCATTTCGGAGTGGAGGTCACTCAAGGGGCCAATGATATCAAAAGCCCACATGGCGAAAGGCCATGGGGCATGAATTGGATGAAGGGAAGATGCGGGAGAGTGAATCTTGTCGGCATGGAGTTGACATGAATGACAATGCCGGACAAAGATGGAGCAGTCTTCTTCTAGAGTTGGCCAATAATACCCTTGTCGGATGATTTTCTTAGCAAGGGCTTGGGCATTCACATGACCACCACAAACTCCGAATGTGCTTCCTTCGGCACCAACTCGGCTTCTTCTTCATCAAGACACACGAGTAAGAGTTCACTTAGGCTTCTCTTGTAGAGCACTCCTCCTAGGATTGTATACCTCCGGGGATACTCTTCGATTGCCTTCTTTTCCTTGGTGGTTGATCCAGTGGATATGACCGATCTTGACAATACCTCGCAATCTCGTCATACCAAGTTCTCTCACCTTCTTCTAATTCTTCCAACTCAATCGGGGAGATTTCTTCCTTATGTTCCAAGTATTCTTTCTCGTTGAATCTTTCCTTAACCTTCGTAAAACGTCCATCCTCAATTCTTTGGAATTGTCCTCTTACGGATGTGGATAGTTCGCACTTGCTCGCCTAACGGGACAGATAGAGATGAAGCTAGTGAAGCTAAGGCATCGGCGAGGATATTCTGAGAGCGGGGGACATGAACAAAGGTGAGTTTGAAGAATAGCTTGATGTAGCAGGTAGTGAGCTCCTGGTAGGGTTTGAGGTTTGGATGGGAAGTTCGGTATTTGGATAAGACTTGGCATAGGATCAATTGACTATCACCTATCACCCTCAGTTCGGTGGCACCATGGAAATGAGCGGCCTCCAGCCCGGCCAGCAAGGCTTCATACTCAGCTATGTTTTTGGTTGCTGGAAAGTTAAGCTGAAAAGCTCGTGGAATGGTGACACCTTCGGGTGACGGAAGGACAATACCTATCCCTCTACCATGAGAGTTCAGAGCCCCGTCAAAATATAATGTCCAAAGATTGGAAGATCGGACTGACATTAGTTCGTCATCCGGGAACTCCGACCGGACTGGGTCAAAGACGGGTATGGGATGATGGGCAAGGTATTCAGCAATAGCATAACCCTTGATTGCCTTCTGTGGGACATAAGTGATATCAAATTGGGATAAGAAACTCTGCCATCGCCCTAACCGATCAGTCAAAACCGTACACATTTCTGTGCCAATTGTTGCAGATATCTGTTTGGAACTCCTTTACCTCTGACTTTCCTATTTCCTAACCCAACTTGACCTACTGAAGATAAAGCTGGAAAGGTGGTATTTACAGTGGAGGGAGGATCGAGCAAATCGATCAATGGTTCAGAAAAGGGGGATCCCTGATTGGGAGTACCCTCTGGGATGAGTAGAGACGTCTCCTTGATGGAAATGTGAGTTTCAGAGAAGACGTTTTGGAAATTTCAAGTAAAAAGATAGAATGAGTCTGAGTGACTCGAGACTTGCTATAAGATGACTAAATTAATAGAGATAAAAACTTAAGAATAAAGGGGAAAAAGGGGCTCGTGGGCCCAATGGTAATAGAAAGTGGACACATGTGTCCAAAACTGATTAAAAAAGTAAACGGGTACGTGGACCCGATCATAGAAATAAATGGGCATGTGAGCCCATGTTGAGAAAAGCCCTCAGTTCTGAAGTTGATGAGGGAAGCAAATGGGCAAGCTGGCCTAGTAAGAGTGGAAGGTTGAAGAGGGCTCATGGGCCCAATGTGGGTAAGTGGGCCCTGAAGCCCATCCAAAAGATCTAGAAATAACGGCACAAGGTTCAAACATTGCATTGTTGTATTTGGGCCTCGTGGAATGGTTTTGACTTGGGTAGTATGCTTAACTACATGATCCAAGATTGGTCTGCCCTTGGGTGGTTCTTGATACTCTTCCCCACTTGAGAACAGACGAGTCAAAGATAAGCATAAGTCTTCCAAGTCTTCTTCTTCTTTATCTGGAGCTTTTCTTCTCTTGACAGCTATCACGGAACTTTTGCCATCTTCAGCCATCATCATGGTCTCCCCTTTGATAAAGAAGGTGTGGAGTCCCATGGCATATCCTGGCTGGAAGATCCTCCTTGGGATGGAACCCTCTTCATATCCCAACCCTTGCCTGCGTGGCCTTTTCGCATTTTCAATTGGCTGAGTGATCCCTTGAAGATCCTTGCCTAAACCTCTTCCAGGCTGATAGCTCAATTTCATCATCATCCGCCATCCCAGTGTGTCTGGTAGAGAGGTGGTCATGCATCTGACTTCTGGCAATTCTCCCACTGAGATCTGGGGTTGTATTGACAGACCTAGGGGTGATGTAAAAACATCATTCGTCTCATCCCTCATAGGCATGCTAGTCACTTTGACCACTTGTCCTTTAAAGGGAAATTTTATGCCTTTGGTGGTTTGTTGAAGCCACAGCTCCTATTGCCTCCAAATATGGCCTCCCAAGTATAGCCCGAAAAGTTGGATCTAATTCTAGAACATGAAAATCTGTTGTGACCGTACATGGTTCAAGTTTGACTTCTAGAGTGACCACCCCACGTGCAGACTTCTTGGAGTTGTCGTAGGCTGTAACCATGGCACAAGATGGCTTGATTTCTTGCTCAGAAATGCCACACAACTGCAATGTTTCTGGCGGCATAACGTTGATGGAAGCTCCAGTGTCAACCAAACATGATTTTACTTCGACATTGCAGATGATAACAGCCACATGCAAAGCATATCTCCTGAAGTTTGGATCTGCTAATTCTTCCTGAGAGAAGGTGAGTGTTGGGTGCTCACTTCTAGGGGCTAACACTGTAGTGATCTTCTCAGGTGGGAGATCTTCATTCACCATGACCCTTTGCAGGTACTGCTGTAGAATCTCCTGGTGCACCTTTGATCTTTTAATCAACTCAAGTATAGAAATGCGGGCCGGTGTTTTATCCAAATGCTTTAACAGATCATAGGCTGTGCCTAGCAATGGTTCTTCTACTTGTTCCTCCTCCACCGGATCCTGCGGTTGAGTACTGGCTTGGGGAAAGAGTCGTTGGAACATCCTCCCACTCCGAAGCACCGGGGCTATTTGGCGGTCGGGTAGAGGTGACGGGTTAACTGGGGTGGGTTGTGGTGGAACAGGTGATGTAGGTGCAGGTATGATAGGTAATGGGATTGATGGTTCTGGGATGATTGGGTTAGTTGGTAGAGGGGTAGGAATTGTAGGTGGTAGTGATGGTGATACCGGTGGCCTAATAAGAAGAGGCCGGGGTGCGGGAGTGGTTGATGAAGGTGTAGGTTGTGGGATTGGTTGTGGTGGTGGTGGTATGATAGGTTGGGGTCTTGGAGTGGTAGAGCTCGTAGGCTGGTGGTTCAGGTTTGGTGATGATTGTGGTGGTCGGATGAGCAAGGGCCGGTGTGTAGCAATGGTTGAAGGAGGTGTAGTTAGAGAGGGGGCTGGCCTAATGATGGACCGGTGAGAAGAAGTGGCGGCCAGTGGTTGGGTTATTGAGCTTTGTGGTGGTTGTGGAGTAGCAGGTGCACGGATTATCTGTCTAGGAGGGTTCCTAGTAGGAGGCCTAGTCGGGTTGATAGGCATGGTTGCATTTTGGTTTTCTAGTTGCCAACCTTGAGCACGGCTGGCACCTCCCTGGACAATGGAGTGTACTAGATCAATTCTGGGTTTGGATGTCTTGGTGCCGGTCTTTGGAGCGGGAGCATGTAATGGGAGCGGATTACGAACAATCCCCAAGCCGAGTTGTTGTTGAGGTTGAGCCGGTGGACGCCGCCGCCGCTAGCTGCCTAGCCTTCATAGCTTGTATGCATTCCCCCATTTGGACCCAATCAATGCCGCCTTGGTCATTCGGATCGTAGATGTAATCCTTGAATTGAAAGCACACCTCTACGGTATGACCGGGACACCGGTGGTAAGCACGATGTCGGGACATATCAACATTTGTTGGCCAAACCTCTCTTTCCTTGGGCAATTCCAACCGTTTCTCCGCCATGAGTACATTGAAGATGTCGGTCAAGGAGTAAGGGAGTTCTTTGGTAGTTCTCTCTTCTAGGACCTCCCCTTCGTGGTGCTTGATTGGGTGGTGGCGGTGCCCTATTGTAGGTAGGTTGACGAGGTTGCTTTGGGGTTGTGCTACCGGGCCGAGGTGGTTGTTGTGGTTGTCGTGGTTGTGGTGGCCTAACCTTGTTGTTGAGGGGGTAATAGGAAGGGTTACGTGGTGGGTTTCTGTACCGATTTTGACGGTTCCCTCCTGGTTCCCCACAATATTTACGGCTTCATTGTTGACCACTCCTTCGGTTGTAGGCCCAATTTGGTGCAGAGGGGGTTTTTCTAAAGTTTCTAGGTTTAGGATCAAAAGGGTTTATCATGGTGGCATCCTTGAAGTGGGCTTGTAAGTATCGGGCACTGTCATAAAGTTCATTCATGGTGGTAGGACAGTGCATGATCAAGACATTCCTCAGAGCAGGTGTAGTGTTGCCAATAAGCATTTTTACTTGTTCCCCTTCAGAAATCACATCTGTCAATTTTTCTGCCATTCCCCTCCAGCGATCAGCAAACTTTATGAAGTCCTCTTCGGGCTTCATCTTCTCAGCAATCAAGTCTGTAATGGAGCACGCTGGTGCCACCCGGTCTCTGTATCTCTGCAAGAATTTGGTCTTGACAATGTCGAAGTCTCCCGCCTCAAAGGAGTCGAGTGAGTAGAACCATTCCAATGCGGACCCTTCTAATGATCGACGGAACAAGAAGGCAAGAACCCTACGATCATCTTTCCGTAATGAGGATTCATAAAGAAAATCTTTAAGATGAAGAAAGGGGTTGCCGGTACCATTGTAGCGGCGATAAACTGGTAGCTCAGAAGGTGGCAGGTGTAAGACTGGCAGAGAAGGGATGGAAATCTCAGGCACTGACTTGGAGTCCAGGCGACATCTCAGCTCTTCATAACGTTCATTCATCTGAGTGAGCTAATCCATGATTGCCCTGGTGATAGCAGGTTCTTGGTTTACTGGTTGGGGTATGTGGTTAGAGACGTGGTTCTGGAATTGAGGAACATGATTTGAAGATTGTCCCATGGCTTGGTGGATTGGGGGAACAACATGGTTGAAATAAGATGGTTGGACAAATGAGGGTTGGACCACAGATGGTTGAACTGCAGATGGTTGAATCATAGGTTGTTGAACAACAGGAGGTTGAATCATAGATTGTTGAACAACAGGAGGTTGAACCAAGGGTGATTGAATAAGTGGTGGTTGAACTAGAGGACGAGGAGATAAGGCAACTTGGTTAACTTCAGCTTGATCTGAAGCAATTTTGCCCTTCACCATGGATTGTATACGGGCATAGGTTTCTGGGTCGGTATAGAGAGACAACTCCCTAAAGAGTTGTTCAACATCACGGGGAGCAGATAGTTGAGGGACCTCTTGCGCTTCTGACGGAATTGGTTGGTGACCCATCTCGTGCTCTCGATGTTCAACTTGTTCCGCCATTCCAACGTGCCTTCCGGACCTTAGTTGCATTGAACCTTAAGGAGAATGTAAAACAAACAAGTTGACAAAGTAAACAAAGAACTTTTTTTTGGTTTTTTTAGTATTTTGCAAAAAGTTAGAGGTTTGAATTTTTGTTTGACAAACAAGTTATGCAAAGACTTGAAAGCAAGATTACGCAATGATTTTGATTAAACCTTAGGTTTATGAATTTTGTTAAGAATTGTTCTCTCAACAAATGGGTTAGGATCCTAACTCCAATCTCCAATGACCTAGGTTTCACACAATCTCACCACGTGTAGGTAACATAGGATGCTTCGGGTTTTGGGGAGTGGTACAACCAACCCGATCGTGAAGAGGAATACTCCACGTATGAGGAATTACGGAGGCCTTGATGAAAGCCAACCAAGTTAACTAGGAAGGAATATCCCAGAAGAGAGGTCAGAATCCACCAAGAGGGTGTTTTGGATGGGAGGGGTAAATAGGAGAGTGAGCTCCCGCCTCAAAAAGTGTAAAAGAAGGAGGTAGAGAGAAGGAACAGTGAATGCAATCAAGTAATAAAGCAAGTAATAAGCAAAACATGAACTTAAATAAACAAGCAATCAACACCAGACAAGCAATTAGAAACTAGACAAGCAACTAGAAACTAGAATCTAGACTTGTTTCTTATGTGAGCCAAATGGAGATAGTGAAAGGGTGATGGAAAGAAGAGGGTTCGGATCTGATAGCCAAGCAAAAGGGTGGTCCACGTGGGGACCGATGTGGGAACTGGGGTAAGAAGCAAAGGTGGTTCACGTGGGAACCGGTTTTGGGTAAAAAAGGGGTGGTTCACGTGGGAACCGGTTTGAATGATCAAAAGAGGGCCACGTGGGGCCAATTAAAGGTGAATAAAGATCTGATCCAAGTGGGGATAGATCCGAAGGAAAGTGGTTTGGTTCACGTGGGAACCGAAGTAATGAAAGAGATTGGTTCACGTGGGAACCGGTTTAAAAGGAAAAGGGTGGTTCACGTGGGAACCGGTTTAAATAAAATGCAGTAAATTAAATGGCATACTTGGCACTTCGGATACGATGAAAGATGGGTGAAATCAGAAATTATGAGATGGCATGAAGTTAAGAAAGGTGGAAAGAAGGAAAGGCTCACGTGGGAACCGGCCTAGAACTAGAACTAGTTGCAAAACAAAACACTAAGCACCCACGGTTGAAGACATTGCTTGTCCCACCGTGGTCGCCACAAAGCTGTCGACTCTGAAAATTCGACGGGGTCCTCTCCTTTTCAGGGAAGTCCGTGAACCCAGATCGTCACCTCGAAGGGGATGAGAAAAGAAAGGAATAAAGCTCGGAAAGCAAATCTCACCTCGGTCCCACACTCACATTGATCCCCGAACTTTCATCCCTTGGCGTCGCTTGATCACCAAAGAGACGGTTCGGGTCATGTGGGAGGAGGGTGAGAAGAAATAAACGTGGTCGCCAGGAACCGTGGGTTCCGATTTATAGAATTAAAATGAAAGATGACCGTGTGTACCTTAGCGTGAAGAGTGTGAGTTTAAGCTTCTCCTTCTTCGGCCGGCCGATGAAGAAGAGTCCTCAACGTGTGGGTGCTTGATATTCTGTGCAACTAGACAAATAAACAAGTGAAATAGACAATTAGAACTAGACAAAGTGGAGTATATGTAAAGAGAATGACATAAAACACACAATTGACTAGAAACTGACCGGATTCGGGTTATCTCTAACCCCTTTTTTATTTTCGAATTAACAGAGTAAAAGTAATGCAAAAAAATATAAAAAAATTATAGGATTATGGAGAATCACTAAACAAAGAGATAGGAAAAAGAACAGCAAGATTCTGAGTTGAATAGAGAAAGATATAGTCAAATCTGTTTTGTCGAAAAGCCGAGTAGCAGTGCAGGATCTGCCAGGCGCGACTTTGCTTCTGCACTCGTCACGACCAGCCCCGACCTTGGAATTGAGTGCCATCGATTGAAAACTGAAGAGGACGTGGAGAGGAAGAACTTTGATGAAGAGAGCACTGGCAGTAGACATCCACACACTGCTGTAGAGGCCGAAGAAGAGAGACCTGGCTGATCACCTGCAGAACAGCCTTCCTCTCTCTTGAACCGACTTTTCTCTCTCTAAAAACTCGAAATTCTCTCTCTAAAAATCACAAAATCGATGCAGGAGGGTGCTAGGACGTCTTGATATGCCTAGGGAGTCGTGCTCATGCCTTTGGAACGATCGGAATCAGAGTCCATTTATAGGAGAACGAGCAGTCCTATCAAAGCTAAAAAAATTGGGATAAATGCGCCCTGGTGCCAGGCGCATGCGCCCTGGTGCCAGGTGCATGCGCCCCACTGAGGGGCGCATGTGCCCCCCAGTGAGGGCGCATGGGCACAGTTCCCGAGAAAAGAGGCCTTATCCAGTCTGTCCGTTCAGTGGTAGAGTCCCGGTGAAAAACTGGGTCCCTCGTGCCTCAAAGGTGGGGCGCATGTGCCCTCAAGTGAGGGCACAAGGTCACGTGCCTCACTGGTAGGGCGCATGGGCACGTGCCCTGGGTCCCGGGCGCATGTGACCAGGAACCCGGGCGCATGGGACTGGTTTCGCGCGTCCTTCTTCCGGAAGCCATTGCGAACACTCCCGAACTCGGAATTCGACGCCGTTTGTTGCGTTGGAAAGATAACGAGCCGAAGAAGCTTTCTATAGCATCGGATCAGCCATCACACCCTCCAAAACTTCAGAATTTTGTCCGGAATTTAGGGCAGTGAACGTAAGGTCCGATATAGGTCAAAAATGACTTCGACGGCAAAGCGGAAAGCACGGAATGCAACAAAACTTGTCCGGAGTGTGAATATGACCATAACCTTCAATGCATGATCATTAGGCATTGGTCATTCAGCCAATTTCCGTGTTTACACGACTTACGTGTGGCTTTCGCTCGGAAATTACGGCTTTCTGCGAAAAACGTTGGAGAACATCCGATTTCGTTCGGCGAAGCTCCAAATCAACTTAAAAGGACCCGGCATCATCATATGATCAATCATACATGTTACCCTATAAAACATGAGTTTTATGCTCTGAATTAAGCGAATTTGGCGTGTCTACAGAGAGGTCCCTGGTTGGGAGCACCCTCCGAGACAAGTAGAGACGTCTCCTCAATGGAAAACTGAGTTTGCGAGAGGACGTTTTTTTTTTGGGTATTTTGGGTATTTTCAATAACAAAAAGAGAATGAGCCGATGGGGCTCGAGCAGAAATAGAAAGCTTAAGCAAATGGAATAAAAATGGGCTCGCGGGCCCGATGATGACAAGAAATGGGCAGATAGGCCCAAAGCTAGTGAAAAGATCTAAGGGGCACGTGGGCCCGAATGGTGGGCACGCGGGCCCAAAGCAAGAAAATAAATCTAAACGGCATGTGGGCCCGACTGGTGGGCACGCGGGCCCAAGGTTGTTGGATTGGAATGGGCATAGAAGCCCAGTGGAGTAAGAAGATTTGAATGGGCTCTCGGGCCCAATGATCAGTTCAGGTGGCCATTTTGGCCCAGAAGTGGGAATTGGGCTAGATAGCCCATCAAGTGAATCCAAGAGGGATAGAGTGAGGATTTTGAAATAAGTGACCGTAGGATACGGCTCACGCGGGATGTTGTTTGGAGGTGTGTTCGAGTGGACAAGTTGTTTAGAGATGGACTTGCCCTCGACTGGTTCTTCCTCCTCTATGAACAACCGAGCCAAAGATGAACTCAGGTTGTCCACTTCCTCCTCTTGCTCTGGTGCCTTCTTTCTCTTGACTGGTTCTTCTTCTTCGTCCCCGGCCATCATCATGGTCTCCCCTTTGATAAAGAATTTCTGGAGTCCCATGGCATTTTTTAGCCGGTAGACCATCCGCGGAGTGAAACTGGGCTCCTAGCCAAGCCCGTGTCTCTTTGGTCTTTGTACGGCTTTAATGGGGTGCACAACCCCCTGCAACTCCTTTCCTAACCCCTTTCCTGGCTGATAGCCCATCCTTTGCATCATCCTCCATGCAACTGTATCTGGAGGCGTTGTTAACATCATGACCTCGGGCAGCTCTGTAGTGGAAACCAACGGTTGGACAAATTTTGATATTGGCAGTGCAGAAGAGGGGTCATCCACGTCATTCAGAATGGGGATGTTGGTTACTTTGATCACTGGCCCTTGTATGGGAACTTCGGACAACGATGATTAGTGGAGGCAACAGCTCCTATTGCCTCAAGGTACGGGCATCCCAAGATAGCTTTAAACGTAGGGTCCAGTTCTAAAACATGAAACACGGCGGTGACAGCACACGGCCCGAGCCCCACTTCCAACGTAACCACCCCTCGTGCCGGCTTCGGGAGTTGTCATATGCGGTCACCGTGACGGCGAAGGCTCGATTTCTTCATCGGAGATGCCGCAAAGTTGCAATGTTTACGGCGGCATGACATTTATGGATGCTCCGGTGTCAATCAAGCAGGACTTGATCTCCACGCCTCGGATGACTACTGCGACACGCAAGGCATACTTTCTGATCTCTGACCGTGCCAACTCCTCCTGTGTAAATGTGAGTGCCGGATGTTCACTCCTCGGGGTCAGGACAGTAATGATCTTCTCAGGCAGGAGGTCCTCATTGACCATGACCCGCTACAGATATTGTTGTAGGATGTCCTGATGGTTCTTTGACCTCTTAATTAGCACTAGGATTGAAATTCGTGCCGGCATTTTGTCCAGATGCTTCAATAGGTCATATGCCATGCCGGGCAATGGTTCTTCCACTACCTCCTCTTCTACTTGCTCCTGTGGTTGCATCCCGGCCTGGGGGAAGACCCTTTGGAACATCCTCCCGCTATGAAGTATCGGCGCCAGCGTGGTAGGGGGAAGTGGTGATGATGGTGATGGTAGGGTTGGTTGGTAGGTTGAGGAGCCCATGGTAGGTAGGGGTGGTGAGGATCGGATGATGAGGGGTCGTGGATTGGTGGAGGCCGGTATGTTGGGTGATGGTTGGGGTGTTGGTGGTGATGGTCTAATGATGAGGGGTCGTGGGGTGGCAGTGACTGGTAGGTTAAGTGATGTCTGGGGTGCTGGTGGCGGTCTAATGATTAGACGCCGCGGAGGATTAATGGAGGTTGGTGGGTTAGGTTGGGGTGATGGTTGGGAGGCTGGTGGTGGTCTAATGATTAAGCGTCGTGGAGGGTTAATGGTTGGTGAGGGTAGTGGTGTTTGGGGAGTTTGTGGGTTGGGGGCAGCTCTCGGTATGGAGAGTATGGTGCGGTTTGTAGGTGGGGTTGGTATGGCGGGCATGGAGGTGATTTGATCCTCGACACCGCCAACCCCGGGAATGGTGGGTTGACTCCTCGATGGCGGAGTGGACGAGGCCGAGTCGTTGGTTTGGTGGTGCCGGTGCCGGTGCTTGTATGGGTGCATGTACCGGGAGCGGATCTTGGACTATGCCCGGTGCCGGGCTGCTTTGTTGTGCTTCTTTGTCGCCGTGGTTGATTCTGATGTGCCTTCATTGCTTGAATAGATTCTCTCATCTGTGCCCAGTCAATGTTCCCTTGATCATTAAGGTCATGGATGTAGTCTTTAAACTAGAAACATACATCCACCGTGTGCCCAGGATACCGATGATAAGCGCAGTACTTAGTTGTGTCAACATTGGCCGGCCATCCTTCTCTCTCCTTTGGAAGCTCCAACTGTTGTTCCGCCATCAATGCATTAAAGATATCGGTGAGGGGGAATGGCAGTTGAGGATAGTATTCTCTCTTGGGTCCCCCCCTCCTAGGTCGGTTGGATGGTGGTGGCACTTGGTTGTAGGCTTGTTGCTGTGGTTGGGGTCGGTTGTAGACATGTTGTTGTTGAGGCGCTCGGTTGTAGGCATTTGGTTGCTGGGGCACTCGGTTGTAGGTGGGTTGCTGTGGTGGTACTCGGTTGTATGCAAGTTGTTGTTGGGGCTGAGGAGCTAGTTGAGGAGCTGGGCGGTATTGTTGATTGGATGGTGGGTTACGGTATTGGCTTTGGCGATACCCACCCTGGTTACCCATGGCATTGATGCTCTCATTGTTTACTACCCCTTCGGTGGTGGGTCCTACAGGTGTAGGCTTTCTAGTGTTACGGGGCTTGGTGTCGAACGGGTTGATCATGGATGCATCCTTAAAGTGGGCCTGGAGGTAGTGGGCGCTATCACACAACTCACTCATGGTTGTTGGGCGGTGCATGATCAGGAGGTTGCGAAGGTTGGGCGTGGTGTTCCCTATGAGCATTCTCACCTGCTCCCCCTCTGAGATGGTATCTACTAGCCTCTCAGCCATTCCCCTCCACCGATCAGCAAATCTGGCAAAGTCCTCATCCGGCCTCATCTTTTCGGCAATTAAATCAGTTATCGAGCAGGCTGGCCCCACCCGATCCTTGTACCTCTGTAGAAACTTTGCCTTGACGATGTCGAAATCTGCCGCCTCAATGGAATCAAGAGAATAGAACCAGTCTAGGGCGGATCCTTCCAATGACCGACGGAATAGGAAGGCAAGGGCTTTGCGGTCATTTTTCCAGAATACGGAGTCGTAGAGAAAGCTCTTTAGATGGTTGAAAGGATTACCAGTCCCGCTGTAACGTTGGAAGACTGGTATCTCTGAAGGCGGAAGGTGTAGAACTGGGAAGGATGGGACAGAGATTTCAAGGATGGCTTTAGAATCGAGGCGGTGCCTCATTTCTTCAAAGCGCTTATCCATCTGGTTGAGTTTGTTCATTAATGTCTGGGTGAGGCTGGATTCTTGAGCCACGGTAGCAAAGTGTTTAGGTGATTGAGTTGGAAGAGGTAGGTTGGAAACAGGGATTGGAACAGTATTATGCGAATGCCCCACAACAGAGTGAGTGGAGACACGGCAGGGTTGCCCAGGAGAAGAAATGATTAGGGACCTGACTGTCGGTTGGGGTGGTGAGGGGGCTTGATTTCCCTCGATCGGAGCTTGATTGGCGGGCATCTTGCCCTTAGTGGCAGATTGGATAATTGCAAAGGTCTCGGGATCAAGGTGAAGAGATAGATCCTTGAGAGCTTGTTCTATACTATGTGAGGCGGATCGGTGAGCGGGATCTTGGAGCCCAGGTTCCATCACGGCATTAACATGGCCATCTAGTTGGACCATGGGTTGCTGAAGCTCGTAATGACCCGTCTCGTACTCCTCTTCTTGGCCGTAGTAGTCCGACATCCCGATGTGTCTTCCGGACCTTAGTGTCATGGGCATCCTGTCAAATTTTCTTACAAAATGGTTGAAAGAAAGCAAATGAAATGTGTAAATGTAAAGAGACTTTTTTTTGGTTATGATTGTTTGTTTGATTTGATTTGTTTTCAATTTGGTTGTTTGGCAAGCAAGTTGAACACAAAAATTAAAGGGATTTTTTTTTGTTTTTTTGTTTTAGGTGTTTTGAAAGGAGAGAATTTTTTTTGGTTGTTTTCAATTGTTATGAGCAAGCAAGTTGTGCAAACAAGGTTTTAAAATGACTACTCGACAATTTTTGGGTTGAAACTTTAGATTAAATAGATTGTTAGCAATTGTTCACTCAAATGGGTATGATTCCTATTGCTTCAATCTTCAAGACCTAAGGTTATCACTCAATCACCATGAGTAGGTACTTGGGTTCTTCGGGTTTTGGGAAGTGGTACAACCTGCTCAATCGTGCGGAGAGGAATACTCCACGGATGGGGACTTACGGAGGTCTTGACGGAAACAATCAAATCAACTAGGAAGGAATATCCCATAAGAGAGGTTAGAATCCACCAAGAAGGTGTTTGGAGGGTGAGGGTGTGTTGGGAGAGAGAGCCCCCGCCTCGAATGCCCTACGGATCGGAGCAAGTCCGGTACCCGATGCAAAAGCTAATGCAAAAATGAAAAATGGAGGGTAGGAGAAAAAGAAGCAATCAATATGAAAACATGAATGAAAGCTATTAAATAAACCAAGCAAGTGAATGCAAACAAGACAAGCAATGATAAAGTAAACAAGTAACTAACAACTAGCAACTAAAAGGTGGTTCGCGCGGGAACCGGCTTGTGTTAGAGTGTCCAATTGGGGACAAATCTGAAGTAAAGGTAAAAGGATGGTCCACGCGGGGACCGATTTGAAAATAAAGTGGCTCACGCGGGGGCCGAGTTTTGGAAAGGTGGGTGGTTCACACGAGAACCGGTTTTTTTGAAGGAAAAGGGGTGGTTCACGCGGGAACCGGTTTGTTTGATTGGAGAAAGGAAGGGAGGGCCACGTGGGGCAAATCTAATTGGTGCAAAGGGGTGGTCCACGCGGGGACCGATCTGAAGGTGAGTTGGTTCACGCGGGAACCGGTTTAGAAAAGGGTTTGGTTCACGCAGGAACCGGTTTTAATGAAGAAAGGGGTGGTTCACGCGGGAACCGATGTAAAAGTTGACAAAATAGAAGGAGGGCCACGTGGGGCCAATCTAAAGGTGATGCAAATGGGTGGTCCACTCGGGGACCGATCTGAAAGTAAGTTGGTTCACGCGGGAACCGAGTTTGAAAAGAAAGGTGGTTCACGCGGGAACCGGTTTATAAGAAGAAAAGTGGTTCACGTGGGAACCGGGTTGAAATGAAAGACAAGCAAATTAAGTCCACATGGGGGACAATCTTAAAGAAAGAGTAAATAGCAAGTTTAAAGGTAAATTGACATGGAAGATAAAAGACAAGCCGGTTCACGCGGGAACCAAGTTGGAAAACAACTAGTTGCACGGTTGAATCAAGCTAGCACGGTTGAAGACATTGGTTGTCCCACCGTGGTCGCCAAAAAGCTGTCGACTCCAGAAACGGGTTCCAGATCGGCACCTCAAAAAGAAGGTGAAAGATGGAATTTGGGAAAAGGAGAGTGAATCGAAAAACACTCGGAAAACTGTAAAAGATCCTCACCTCGGTCCCACACTCACATTGATCCCCGAACTTTCATCTCACGGCGTCGCTCGAGCACCGGAGATGGTTCGGGTCATGTGGGAGGAGAGTGGGGAGGGGATGAAATTAGAACATAAGTAAAAGGTGGTCGCCAGGAGCCGCGGGCTCCGCTTTATGGAATAAAAACAAGAGATGAGTTGATTTGACCGTGTACCTTAGCGTAGGAGATCGGGATATGGGTTCAACCTTCTTCTTCCTCGGCCGGCCGATGAAGAAGAGTCTCCAACCGATGCTAGCTTGATAGACCTATGCAACTAGAACAATAAACCAAGTGAAGAAAATAATTAGAACTACGGGAAGTGTAGTAACTGTAGTAAGAAGATGAGAAAGAAGCAATTGGAATCGAACTCACCGGATTGGGGTGAGTCCTAACCCCTTTTTTTGTATTTTTGATTATGTAAAAATGATGTAAATAAACTAAAATATGCTTTAAAACAATAAATAAACTGAGTTAAGGGAGTTGAGAAAGCTTATGGAATGGATCGGCTTGAGTTGAAGCCGAGTTGATTGAAGAAGGCCGGTTTGGGTAGCCTTTGCACCCTTCTGGCGCGAATAGAGTGCCGTTTGTTGGATTAGACATAGGACTCAGAGAGTAAGAGTTCCTATGTTGATGACTTCTCCGAAATCCTCCTGTAGAAGTCTGTAAAAATTCTAAAAGTGGGCGGATATAGAAAACAGAACCTGGATGCGCGCCCTCAGTGTAGCAATCGCCACGAACAAACGGAAAGTCGGATTTGAGTGCCGTTAGTTGGAGATGAAAGAGGACGAAGAGATGAACATCTTCTATGTTGAAGACTTTTGCAGAAGGAGTCTCGGATTTTTCTGCAGAAGTCGATGAAGTTGGCTGATGCAGAACACCCGGATCTAGCCTTCTCCTTCACCTCGGGATCGATCTCTTGACTTCGGATCGCCTTTGGACGTCGGGACGGCTTTGGAGAAGAGCTTGGAAGACCTCTGGACGAGCTAGGCACGGGAAATTAACCTCAGGTCGTTGAGAATGACCCTCAACTTATAGGGGAAGGAAGCCGGTGCAAAATTTGGAAACTGGACCGACCGCGCCCCCGCTTTTCAAAGGGGACGAGGGCGCGCAGGGAGCGCCCTCAAACCAAGGCCATTTCGGGGGCACGGTCTGCGCGCCCCCCTGTTTCAAAGGGAGCGGGGGCACGTTACGCGTCTCATTGCTAAAAATCGACAGAATCTTCCGAAAATTGCTAAAAATCGACTTGACATACGTAACGCGCCCCCGAACTGGGGGCGCGGTACAAATAATCGAAAATCCTCCGCGGAAACCTTCCAAAAATCCGGTTTAGAAGATGCTAATCGGGGTAATTTGCGATTTAAAGAAATTGACCGCGCCCCCGCCTTTCAAAAGAACTGTGGGCGCGCAGGGCGCTCCCCCGGTTTGAGGGCGCGTAGGGCGCGCCCTCCTCTTTCAAAGGGAGCGGGGGCGCAGTACACTCTCTCTCCTGCGTGCGTGTTCCATGAGCTGTATCTTGCGAACGGGATGTCCGATTCGGCTCCCGTTTGTTGCGTTGGAAAGAGGACCTTAAGCCGCACCCTCTCAAGTCGGTAAACCAGCCGGCATGACTCCTGAGATGTTCACACGGGGCTTTCTGCCGGTTTACCCTCTCGCGGAAAGCCGAAACCCGGGGAGAAGATCCGAAAGAGCACGGTTCCGATCGAGAAATCTCGGGTCAACTTGGGATGACTTAAAATGATGACCGAACAAGTCCGGTACGACCGGAAAACCCGAAGTCATCGAAAAATTTGATATTAACCCGGTAAACGTGAACCGAAACTCGGAAAAGCCGGGAAACCCTAAAATTGACCGAAATGGCCATATGGCCCCGGTTGATGAAAATATTCAACTAGAATCAACCCGGATGACCTGAAAAGACCTGGTGATGACCGGAAAGGCCTAACATGTGGTTCGGGATAGCCGTGTCAGCACAGATCGAAAAAGCCGTAACGAAAGCCGTCATTGACCGACGCCTACCGAAATGACTTCTCGAAAACCCTGAATGTTACGGAACACATGCGGGACTCCCGAGACCTTCAATTATGGACCATTCAAGGTCGGTCATCGAGCAGGCTTCGTGTTTTTACAGTTCACGTGCGGCTCTCGCTTGAAGGTTACGACAATATTCCGGAAATCATTGGTCCATTCTCAACTTACAAGGGGCTCCACCAATGTCCTTAGCTCATCTCCACGAGGTAATCCGGATCAGATAACGGTCAAATAAAAGATATCGCCTATGGAATAAGAGTCTAGGGCTCCGAATCAAGCCAATTTGGCGTGTCTACAGAATGATCTCAGATTCCAAAAGGAAAATGTTTAAGCATAGACCGTGAAGATAGTGACGGTGCAAGTTCTAATCAAATAGAAGGCCCTTGGCAGGATAAGTTGACTGCCACAGTGGGATAGATAGCAAGAAGGTTGTTGCAGTGGCCACAGTGGTGACAGAAATGAAGGAGTTGGAGGCACAAGGTGATTACCAAACACGGTGGGATTAACAGACACGGTGGGATATTAGAAGGGTCGATGGGACTAGAGAACACGGTGGGATTAGAAAACACGGTGGGATTCAGAATGATCAGAATTAGGATAAAATGTTTAAAAATTAGGGTGAGAAGGTGAAGATTACGAAATGATGTATGCAATGACAAAACAAAATGTAATGCAACTAGAGCTACATGATGCATGTTGGGCTCAAGAAAAAAAAACAAAACTTATATAACAAATAGTTGAAGATATAGATTGTCTATGAGGTCATGATACCCATTCGAGAACCATCGTCCCTCACAGTACAACTTTGGGCTTATCCGTGAGCATTGGAGATGACCCGACCGTCGTAGATTTGATGAAGGGGATCTCAAGTCAAGTCTTATCCACACTCACGGTCTTCAACAATAATGCATAGAATAATAATACACGACTGACGGCTTATATGTTAGCCGGCAAGAAATGGGGGTTTCCCATGTTCATTCTTCCATTTCTGCGAGCATTTTCTTGGTCACTCCTTCAGAGCATCGTCGGAACGAGGCGGTTGCGGCGGTATTCGTGGACATGGTTTCCATGCCTTCTCCACGTGGTCGTTCCCCTAGAGCCGGTGGCAACAGACACTGATATATGTAGCAGACTTTAGATCTTCTGGTGTTGTAACTGCTTTCCTTCCTTGTTGCAGCACTTGATGGGGTAATCAGATGTTTGTCTTTTCTGGAGTCGCTTGTACTGTTCTTCCTGCTCGACATCACTCAAAAGGATTGTTAACATTACATTTTGGCTTGGCCCCTTGCAAGTTTGTCAAGGGGCAGAAGCCTCTTAAAGATGGTAACTGTTAATAATAAAGAAGATAGTAGATGTAAGGTTAAGAAACTTACCTATTGGCGAGATTTCTCCCTCTTTGACTCGTTTTTTTTTTCTAAAATACTTAATAAAGGGGTTAGATCTGCTCTATGGCTTAGCCCCTTGCCTATTGTCATCTTGCCTTGCCTACATGTCAAGGGGGGTAGCCTTATTAACAAGGTAATATGAACAAAATGACCGAAAATGAATAAGATAAGGGTTAAGAAAGCTTACCTGCTATGGTGAGAGTCACTCCCTTCTTGATCTTAGAATCATGTTGTTGATAGAATCTTCCTCTCTTACTTTAAAGTTCCTGAAAACACTCGATAAAAGAGGATCAGATCTTCACAACGACTCATCCCTTTGCCTATTATGGCCAACTTTGACTTAGGTCAAAGGGAGGAGTCCTCTTAATGGTGATAATGAAGATAAATATGCAATGCAGAAATGAAACATGCAAGACATAAGAATAAATATGAATGCTAGCAAAGACAAAAATCAAGGTTATGCCAAGTTAAATGACGCATTTTTTTGGATTTTTTTTTTGAGTTTTGAAAATATTAACTTTATTTTTGGATTTTTGAAAATATTCAATTTTTTTTGGATTTTCAAAAATATGCATTTTTTTTGAATTTTTTAAAATATTCATTTTTTGGATTTTTGTGGAGAATGTGCCGGTATTGAGACAATTCATTGATCTTTGAGTGTTATTCAAGATTGTAAGCGATAAACACCACGTGAAAATAAGATTCCCTACCCAGAATCTTTCTTGCCCTCTTCTCTTGATCGGTTTGGATTCCCCCTGAGTTGGGATAGTTTACACTACCCTAGGGTTTTAAGATGGAACAATAATAAAGGAAGTTTTTGATATGATTCGTGGGTGTTAAGGAGGGTTTCTCTACTCATGCCCAAATTGCCCGTTGGGGTTCGACCTCTTCAGTTTTTTCTTCTACATGTGGCACTTACTTAGACAAGTCTTTGACCTGTGGGGTTATTGCCCATCTTTTGGTGCCTTTTCTTCATTTTCTATTCTTCCGGGTACTCATTCAGATAGGCCCATATTTGTTTAAACCTATGGGGTTCATTGCCCATCTTTTGGCACACTTTTGCACCCTATGAGATGGCCTCCTACTAAGGCGGCGGGCATTTTCGATACTATCCTCCTCTAGTCCCCTTCACCTATCTTGGACCGAATAGAAGAGAATAGGGTAAAAAGGTTTCCTTTCTGCCTTCAGGGTTCTGCCTTGCCTCTCTCGAGTGTTGGGCTATCTGGATTCTGGGATCAGGAGGTGTTGTGTGTGCAGGGTGATGTCTACCCTTGACTTCTAGCTAACACCCTTGGATTGATGACTTAATATCATACTGGAAATTCTCCATTTTCTTTTCTACGAAAAATATTTTTTGAGGTAAACGCTGTTCCATGGATGGTTCAATTTTTCTCCATCGGCGTTTGTTAGCTCATATGCCATACCTGGATATTTTTCAGTTATAACAAAAGGCCCTTCCCAGTTAGGTTGCAACTTGGAGCAGGGACCACCTGGCTTAACGAATATACGTTTGACTACCATCTCACCGATTTCGAACTTTCTCTCTACCACCCTCTTCTGATAAAACC
This sequence comes from Cryptocoryne crispatula var. balansae, assembly GCA_036172225.1. NCBI lineage: Eukaryota > Viridiplantae > Streptophyta > Magnoliopsida > Alismatales > Araceae > Cryptocoryne > Cryptocoryne crispatula. The sequence continues at coordinate 28,468,637 of CM069927.1, forward strand.
TTTTCAATCGGTTCTGATAAGTCCGGGCATGCTCGGAGGCGGCCAAACTTCTTTCATCTAAGAGTTCAAGTTGTGCAAGGAGAGATTCTCATCTCTCATCAACAGGGATGTCCCTATCGAGTTGAACTCGAAGTGATGGAAAGAGTACTTCGTACGGGACCACCACTTCCATCCCATATGCGAGAGCATACGGGGTTTGACCAGTGGGGGTATGTACAGAAGTACGATAAGCCCATAGGGCATCTACAAGATTATCTGGCCAGTCTACGAACTTGCTAGACTTACAGGTTTTCTTGATGATTTTAATCAAAGTTTTGTTGGTGGCTTCTGCTTGACCATTGCCTTGCGGGTAATAAGGAGATGAATGATGCAATGCAATGCGGTACCTGTTGCAAAGATCATGTAGATCTTGAGAGAGAAATTTTGGTCCGTTGTCGGTGATGATGTCACTGGGTATCCCGAACCTGGCGATGATGTTGCGTTTGATGAAGGAGCACAGTGTTGATGCCTTGGTCTCCACGAACGCTTCCGCTTCTGCCCACTTGGTGAAGTACTCTGTTGCCGTCAGGATGAACGATTTGGAATGGATTTCAGAGTTAAGATCACTTAGAGGGCCAATGATGTTGAAAGCCCACATGGTGAAGGGCCATGGGGCATGAATCGGATGAAGGGAAGATGCGGGAGAATGGATCTTGTCGGCATGAAGTTGGCAAGAATGACAGTGCCGGACAAAGATGGAGCAATCCTCTTCTAGGGTTGGCCAATAATACCCCTGCCTGATGATTTTCTTGGCAAGAGCTTGAGCATTGACATGGCCCCCACAAACCTCGGAATGTGCTTCCTTAAGCACCAATTCTGCCTCTTCTTCATCAACGCATCTAAGTAAGATTCCACTCAAGCTCCTCTTGTAGATCACCCCTCCTAGGATGGTATACCTCTGGGATACTCTCCTGATGGCCTTCTTTTCTTTTGCATTTGATCCAAGTGGATATGTCTGATCTTGACAATACCTTGCGATCTCATCAAACCAAGGCCTCTCACCCTCATCTAACTCTTCCAACTCAACTAAAGAAATCTCCTCTTTTTGCTCTAAATGTTCCCTTCTACCAAATCTCTCCTTGATCTTCAAAAATCGACCATCCTTAATCGCCGGCATCGACCTTTTACGGACATGGATAGTCCACACCTGTCTACCTAGCGGGACTGATAGAGATGAAGCTAAGTAGGCTAGGGCATCAGCAAGGATGTTCTGAGCTCGAGGAACATGAACAAAAGTGAGTTTGGAAAAGAGTTTGATGTAGCAAGAGGTGAGTTCTTGGTAAGGTTTGAGGTTTGGATGAGAGGTTCGGTATTTGGTTAGGACTTGGCGAAGGATTAGTTGGCTATCACCTATCACCCTTAATTCCGTGGCACCATAGAAATGAGCGGCCTCCAGCCCAGCCAGCAAGGCTTCATATTCGACTATATTGTTAGTTGCCGTGAAGTCAAGCTGAAATGCCTGTGGAATGGTGACACCCTCGTGTGATAGAAGGACGATTCCTATTCCCTTACCGTGTGAATTCAGAGCCCCGTCAAAATATAATGTCCAAAGGTGGGAAGATCGGATCAACATTAGTTCGTCATCCGGAGCTTCGACCGGACCGGGTCAAAGAGGGGTATAGGGTGATGGGCTAGATGTTCGGCAATGGCATAGCCCTTAATCGCCTTCTCGGGGACATAGGTGATATCAAGCGGGAAAGGAAGCTCGCCAACGACCTAACCGATCGGTTAGAACGACTTTATCCGTAAGGAATTTGATGGGATTGATGCGGGCAATAAGATTGACCTCATGAGCTAAGAAATAGTGTTTAAGCTTCGAACTACCCAAACTAGTGCGGCACGGGTCTTCTCCACTACAGTATACTTCTGCTCGCATGGATCAAAGATCTTTGACAAATAGTAAGTTGCCCTCTCTTTCCCTTCTTCATCCACTTGTGCAAGGACTGCCCCAAGAGAATTCTCCAAAACCGAGATGTATAAAACTATGGGCTTGCCAGGGACTAGTGGTCTAAGCACATGGGGACTAGCCAGATATATTTTCAATCCATCGAATGCATCCTGGCACTTCGAATCCCATTTGAACTCGGCCCCCGCCTTGGTCAACTCATAGAAAGGTTTACACCTTTGGGAGTGTTGTGAGATGAACCGGCGGACAAACTATAGCCTCCCGATTAATCCTCGAAGTTCTTTCATATTTCTTGGAGGAGGCATACCAATGATTTCCTTGGCCTTGTTTGGGTCGATCTCTATGCCCCTTTTGCTCACTATGAACCCCAACAGTTTTCCTGAGGATACTCCAAACGTGCAATTCTTTGGGTTCATTTTCAATTTATATTCCCTAGCCCTTTGCAAGACCTTTCTTAACACTTCAGGATGATCTTCTCGGCTTTGGGACTTAATGACCAGGTCGTCCACGTACACCTCTACAAGGGTATGCATCATGTCATAGAAGATAACCATCATTGCCCTCTGATAGGTAGCACCAGCATTCTTTAGTCCAAAGGGCATGACGACATAGCAGTAGGTTCCCCAAGGTGTAGTGAACGAGGTCTTCTCCTGGTCCTCTTCGGCCAACCGGATTTGATTATATCCAGAATAGCCATCCATGAATGACAACATCTCGAATCCAGCAGTGTTATCAACCAGTACGTCAATATGAGGTAGAGGAAAGTCATCTTTAGGACACGCTCGGTTTAAGTCCCTAAAGTCTATACAGATCCGAACTCGGCCATCCTTCTTCATGACAGGGACTATGTTTGCCACCCATTGCGGATAAAGGACGACCTTAATGAATCTTGCTTGATGTAACATGTCGACCTCTTCTTTCATCTTAAGTGCAATATCAGGGTGGAATCTCCTTAATTTTTATTTGACCGGGGTAACTCCAGATTTCAAAGTTAGACGATGTTCAACTAAAGAGTTGTCTAACCCCGGCATGTCCACGTATGTCCATGCGAACGTGTCCTTATATTCTTCCAAAATTTCAATTAAACTATGTTCCTCAGTGGGAGTGAGGTTTGCACTTAGGAGGACTGTCTTGGGATCTTTCGGTGTTTCGAGATTCAGTTCTTTTGTCGGTTCATCAATCGTGGCTAATGGTTCTTCAAATCTTTTAAGTCCAGATGCATACGCATCAGCCAAGTCCTTGATTCCATCCTCGAAATCAGGATCTTTTTTTGATAAGACCTCGTAAACTCCCAGTGTATGATCTACATTGAATTCATCCTCATATTGGATTACATCATGCTGGATAGCATTTTCCAAAAACCTTGGCAGTCTTGCACATTCCTTGCATTTTTGAGCTATTTGCTGGAGATATCTCTCTGGCACACGTTTACCTCGAATTTTCTTCTTTTCTATACTAATTACTCCTAAAGAAGACGGAATTGGAAGGTGGTTTTTATAGTGGGTGAAGAATCGAGTAGATCGATCAGTGAGTCAAAGAAGAGGGGTCCCTGGTTGGGAGCACCCTCCGAGACAAGTAGAGACGTCTCCTCAACGTAAAACTGAGTTTGCGAGCAGGCGTTTTTTTGGGTCTTTTGTGTGTTTCAATAATAAAATAGAATGAGCCGATGAGGCTCGAGCAGAAATAGAAAGCTTAAGCAAAAACGGGAAAAATGGGCTTGTGGGCCCAACAATGACAAGAAAGGGGCAGATAGGCCCAAAGCTTGTGAAAAGATCTATGGGGCACGTGGGCCCAAAGCTAGAAAAGAAATTTAAAGGGCACGTGGGCCCAATTGGTGGGCACGCGGGCCCAGTTGGGCATAGAAGCCCAGTGAAGTTAGAAGATTTGAATGGGCTCTCAGGCCCACGTATCCAGGTGGCCATTTTGGCCCAGAAGTAGGAATTGGGCTAGATAGCCCATCAAGTGAATTTGGGAGGGAGAGCATGAGGATTTATAAATACGTGACTGTAGGATACGGTTCACGTGGATAAAGAATTTTGGTTGGAGATTTTCTAGAATGGATGAGATGTGTAGAAAAGGTTTTGCCTTTGACTAATCTTCCTCCTCTATGAACAACCGAGCTAGAGATGAACTTAGGTTGTACACTTCCTCCTCTTGCTCTGGTGCCTTCCTCCTCTTAGTCAGTTCTTCCTCTTCGTCCCTGGCCATCATCATGGTCTCTCCTTTGATAAAGAATTTTTGGAGTCCCATGGCATTTTTTGGCCGGTAGACCATCCTCGAAGTGAAATTGGGCTCGTAGCCAAGCCCGTGTCTCTTTGGTCTTTGTACGGCTTTAATGGGGTGTACAACCCCCTGCGTCTCCTTTCCCAACCCCTTTCCTGGCCGATAGCCCATCCCTTTCATCATTCGCCATGCAACTGTATCTGGAGGAGTCGTTAACATCATGACCTCGGGTAGCTCTGTAGTTGAAACCAACGGCTGGACAAATTTTGATATTGGCAGTGCAGAAGAGGGGTCATACACGTCATTTAGAATGGGGATGTTGGTTACTTTGATCACCTGGCCCTTGTATGGGAACTTCAGACACTGATGATTAGTGGAGGCAACAGCTCCTATTGCCTCAAGGTACGGGCATCCCAAGATAGCTTTAAACGTAGGGTCCAGTTCTAAAACATGAAACACGGCGGTGACAGCACACGGCCCGAGCCCCACTTCCAACGTAACCACCCCTCGTGCCGGCTTCCGGGAGTTGTCATATGCGGTCACCGTGACGGCAGAAGGCTCGATTTCTTCATCGGAGATGCCGCAAAGTTGCAATGTTTCTGGCGGCATGACATTTATGGATGCTCCGGTGTCAATCAAGCAGGACTTGATCTCCACGCCTCGGATGACTACTGTGACACGCAAGGCATACTTTCTGATCTCTGGCCGTGCCAACTCCTCCTGTGTAAATGTGAGTGCCGGATGTTCACTCCTCGGGGTCAGGACAGTAATGATCTTCTCAGGCAGGAGGTCCTCATTGACCATGACCCGCTGCAGATATTGTTGTAGGATGTCCTGATGGTTCTTTGACCTCTTAATTAGCACTAGGATTGAAATTCGTGCCGGCATTTTGTCCAGATGCTTCAATAGGTCATATGCCATGCCGGGCAATGGTTCTTCCACTACCTCCTCTTCTACTTGCTCCTGTGGTTGCATCCCGGCCTGGGGGAAGACCCTTTGGAACATCCTCCCGCTACGAAGTACCGGCGCCAGCGTGGTAGGGGGAAGTGGTGATGATGGTGTTGAGGAGCCCGTGGTAGGTAGGGGTGGTGAGGATCGGATGATGAGGAGTCGTGGATTGGTGGAGGCCGGTATGTTGGGTGATGGTCGGGGAGTTGGTGGTGATGGTCTAATGATGAGAGGTCGTGGAGTGGTGGCGACTGGTGGGTTGGGTGATGGTCGGATAATGAGAGGCCGAGGGGTGGTGGAGGCTGGTAGGTTAGGTGATGTTTGGGGTGTTGGTGATGGTCTAATGATTAGACGTCGAGAAGGATTAATGGTGGTTCGTAGGTTAGGTGATGGTTGCGGTGCTGGTTGAGATGCTGGTGGCGATCTAATGATTAGGCACCGTGGAGGGTTGATGGTTGTTGGGGGCAGTGGTATTTGGGTAGTTTGTGGGCTGGGGGCAGCTCTCGGTATGGAGAGTATGGTGCGGTTTGTAGGTGGGGTTGGTATGGCGGGCATAGAGGTGATTTGATCCTCGACCTGCCAACCCTGGGAATGGTGGGTTGACTCCTCGATGGCGGAGTGGACGAGGCCGAGTCGTTGGTTTGGTGTGCTGGTGCCGGTGCTTATACGGGTGCATGTACCGGGAGCGGATCTTGGACTATGCCCAGGCCGGGCTGCTGTTGTGCTTGCTGTCGCCGTGGTTGATTCTGACGTGCCTTCATCGCTTGAATGGATTCTCCCATCTGTGCCCAGTCAATGTTCCCTTGATCATTGAGGTCATGAATGTAGTCTTTAAACTGGAAATAGACATCCACTGTGTGCCTGGGATACCGATGATAAGCGTAGTACTTTGTTGTGTCAACATTTGCCGGCCATCCTTCTCTCTCCTTTGAAAGTTCCAACTGCTGTTCAGCCATTAGTGCGTTAAAGATATCGGTGAGGGGGAATGGCAGTTGAGAATAGTACTCTCTCTTAGGTCCCCCCCTCCTAGATCGATTGGCTGGTGGTGGCACTTGGTTGTAAGCATGTTGTTGTTGCGGTGGTTGTCGGTTGTAGATGGGTTGTTGTTGAGGCGCTCAGGTGTAGGCATTTTGCTGCTGGGGCGCTCGGTTGTAGGTGGGTTGCTGTGGTGGTGTTCGGTTGTATGCAAGTTGCTGCTGGGGCTGAGGAGCTGGTTGAGAAGTTGGGCGATATTGTTGGTTGGGTGGTGGGTTGCGGTATTGGCTTTGGCGATACCCACCCTGATTACCCATGGCATTGATGCTCTCATTGTTTACTACCCCTTCGGTGGTGGGCCCTACAGGTGTAGGCTTTCTAGTGTTACGGGGTTTGGAGTCAAATGGATTGATCATGGATGCGTCCTTAAAGTGGGCTTGGAGGTAGCGGGCGCTATCACACAACTCACTCATGGTTGTTGGGCGGTGCATGATCAGGAGGTTGCGAAGGTTGGGCGTGGTGTTCCCGATGAGCATCCTCACATGCTCTCCCTCTGAGATGGTATCCACTAGCCTCTCAGCCATTCCCCTCCACCGATCAGCAAATCTGGCAAAGTCCTCATCCGACCTCATCTTTTCGGCAGTTAAATCAGTTATCGGGCAAGCTGGCCCCACCCGATCCTTGTACCTCTGTAGAAACTTCGCCTTGACAATGTTGAAATTCGCCACCTCAATGGAATCAAGAGAATAGAACCAGTCCAGGGCGGATCCTTCCAATGACTGACGGAATAGGAAGGCAAGGGCTTTGCGGTCATTTTTCCAGAACGCGGAGTCGTAGAGAAAGCTCTTTAGATGGTTGAAAGGATTACCAGTCCCGTTGTAACGTTGGAAGACTGGTATCTCTAAAGGAGGAAGGTGTAGAACTGGGAAGGATGGGACAGAGATTTCAAGGATGGCTTTAGAATCGAGGCGGTGCCTCATCTCTTCAAAACGCTCATCCATCTGGTTAAGTTTGTTCATTTATGCCCTAGGTGAGGCTGGATTCCTTTGTCACGGGAGCAAAGTGTTTAGGTGATTGGGTTGGAAGAGGTAGGTTGGAAACAGGAACTGTAATAGTATTATGTGAATGCCCCATAACAGGGTGAGTGGAGACACGACAGGGTTGCCCAGGAGAAGAGATGATTTGGGGCCTGACTGCTGATTGAGGTGGTGAGGGGGCTTGATTTCCCTCGACCGGATCTTGATTGGCTGGCATTTTGCCATTCGTTAAGGATTTCACAAGCAAAAAAGATTCAGGGTCTAGATGAAGAGATAGACCCTGGAGGAGTTGCTCCACGCTAAGTGAAGTAAGTTGATGAGTAGGATTTTGATTTTCTGGCTCCCTGACGGCGTTGACATGGCCCTCTGGTTGGACCAAGGGTTGTTGCAGCTCGTAGTGGTCCATCTCGTACTCCTCTTCTTGGCCGTAGTAGTTCGACATCCCGATGTGTCTTCCGGACCTTAGTGTTATGGGCATCTTGTCAAATTTTCTTACAAAATTGTTGAAAGAAGGCAAATGAAAAGTGTAAATGCAAAGAGACTTTTTTTGGTTTGGTTATGATTGTTTGTTTGATTTGATTTGGTTTCAATTTGGTTGTTTGGCAAGCAAGTTGAACACAAAAATTAAAGGGATTTTTTGTTTTTAGGTGTTTTGAAAGAAAAAAATTTTGGTTGTTTTCAATTGTTGTGAGCAAGCAAGTTATGCAAACAAGGTTTTAAAAATGACTACTCGACATTTTTTGGGTTGAAACCTTAGATTAGATAGATTGTTAGCAATTGTTCACTCAAATGGGTATGGTTCCTATTGCTTCAATCTTCAAGACCTAAGGTTATCACTCAATCACCACGAGTAGGTACTTGGGTTCTTCGGGTTTTGGGAAAGTGGTACAATCGGCCCAATCGTGCGGAGAGGAATACTCCACGGATGGGGACTTACGGAGGTCTTGATGGAAACAACCAAATCAACTAGGAAGAAATATCTCAGAAGAGCGGTTAGAATCTACCAAGAAGGTGTTTGGAGGGTGAAGGTGTGTTGGGAGAGAGAACCCCCGCCTCGAATGTCCTACGGATCGGAGCAAGTTCGGTACCCGATGCAAAAGCTAATGCAAAAATGAAAAATAGAGGGTAGGAGGAGAAGAAGCAATCAATATGCAAACATGAATGAAAGCTATTAAATAAAGCAAGTGAATGCAATCAAGGCAAGCAATGATAAAGTAAACAAGTAACTAGCAACTAGCAACTAAAAGGTGGTTCGCGCGGGAACCGGCTTGTGTTGGAGTGTCCAAGTGGGGACAAATCTGAAGTAAAGGTAAAAGGATGGTCCACGCGGGGACCGATTTGAAAATAAAGTGGCTCACGTGGGAGCCGAGTTTTGAAAAGGATAGGTGGTTCGCGCGGGAACCGATTTTTGAAGGAAAAGAGGTGGTTCACGCGGGAACCGGTTTGTTAGATTTGAAAAAAATGAAAGGAGGGCCACTTGGGGCCAATTTAAAGTGGTGCAAAAAGGTGGTCCACGCGGGGACCGATCTGAAAGTGGGTTGGTTCACGCGAGAACCGGTTTAGAAAAGGGTTTGGTTCACGCGGGAACCGGTTTTAATGAAGGAAGGGGTGGTTCACGTGGGAACCGATGTAAAAGTTAACAAAATAGAAAGAGGGTCACATGGGGCCAATCTAAAGGTGCTGTAAAGAGGTAGTCCACGTGGGGACCGATTTGAAAATAAGTTGGTTCACGCAGGAACCGAGTTGGAAAAGAAAGGTGGTTCACGCGGGAACCGGTTTATAAGAAGAAAACTGATTCACGCGGGAACCGGGTTGAAATTAAAGACAAGTAAATCAAGTCCACATGGGGGACAATCTTAAAGAAAGAGAAAACAGCAAGTTTAAAGGTAAATTGACATGGAAAAGATAAAGGATAAGCCGGTTCGCACAGGAACCAAGTTGGAAAACAACTAGTTGCACGGATCAATCAAGCTAGCACAGTTGAAGACATTGGTTGCCCCACCGTGGTCGCCAAAAAGCTGTCGACTCCGAAAACGAGTTCCGGATCCGCACCTCAAGATAAGGTGAAAGATAGAATAGGGGAAAAGGAGTGAATCGGAAAACACTCGGAAAGCGGTAAAAAGTCCTCACCTCGGTCCCACACTCACATTGATCCTCGAACTTTCATCTCACGGCGTCACTCGAGCACCGGAAACGGTTCGGGTCATGTGAGAGGAGAGTGAGGAATGAATTAACTTAGAACATGAATAAGAAGGTGGTCGCCAGGAGCCGCGGGCTCCGCTTTACAGAATAAAAACAAGATTGAGTTGATTTGACCGTGTACCTTTGCATGGGAGATTGAGATGTGAGTTCAACATTCTTCTTCTTCAGCCGGCCGATGAAGAAGAGTGTCCAACCGATGCTAGCTTGATCAACCTATGCAACTAGAACAATAAACCAAGTAAAGAAGCCGATTAGAACTATGGGAAGTGTAGAAACTATAGGAAGAAGAGATGAAACAAAGAAGCAATTGGAATCGAACTCACCGGATTGGGGTGAGCCCTAACCCCTTTTTTTTGTTTTTGGTTATGTAAAATGATGCAAATAAACTAAAATATGTTATAATAATTAAATGAACTGAGTTAAGAGAAACTTATAGAATGAAACGGCTTGAGTTGAAGCCGAGATGAGTAAAACAAGCCGGTTCGGGTAGCTTTGCACCCTTCTGGCGCGACTTTAGTGCAGAGAATGCCACGGACGACCCCGATGTTATAATCGAGTGCTGTTTGTTGGAGTAGACAGAAGACTCGGAGAGAAAGAGTTATTATGTTGATAATTTCTCCGAAATCCTCCTTTAGAAGTCTGTAAAAATTATGAAAGTGGGCGGATGTGGAAAACAAAACTTGGATGCGCGCCCTCAGTGCAGCAATCGCCACGAACAAACGGCAAGTCGGAATCGAGTGACATCAGTTGGAGATGAAAGAGGACGAAAAGAGGAACAACTTCTATATTGAAGACTTTTGCAGCAGGAGTCCCATATTTTCTTCAGAAGTCGATGAAGTCGGCTGATGCAGAACGCCCGGATTGAGCCTTCTCCTTCACTTCGGGATCGATCTCGCGATGTCGGATCGCCTTTGGACGTCGGGACGGCTTTGGAGAAGAGTTTGAACGACCTCTGGACGAGCTAGGCACGGGGGATTAACCTTGGGTCATTGAGAATGGCCATCAATTTATAGGAGAAGGAAGCCGGTGCAAAAAATGAAAACTGGATCGACCGCGCCCCCGCTTTTCAAAGGGGACGAGGGCGCGCAGGGCGCGCCCTCAAACCAAGGGCGCGCCCTCACTTAGGGGGCGCGGTCTGCGCACCCCCCAGTTTCAAAGAAACTGGGGGCGTGGTACGCGTCTCACTGCTAATATTCACCGGAAACTTCCAGAAATTGCTAAAAATCGACATGACATACGTAACGCGCCCCCGAACCGGGGGCGCGGTACAAATAATCAAAAATCATCCGTGGAAACCTTCCAAAAATCCATTTTAGAAGGTGCTAATCGGGGCAATTTCCAATTTTTGGAAACTGACCGCGCCCTCTCTTTTCAAAGGAACCGGGGACGCGCAGGGCATGCCCCCAGTTTGAGGTCGCGCAGGGCGCGCCCTCCCTTTTCAAGGGGAGCGAGGGCGCGGTAGACTCTCCCTCCTGCGCACGTGTTCCACGAGCCGTATCTTGCAAACGAGGTGTCTGATTCAGCTCCCGTTTGTTGCGTTGGAAAGAGGATATTAAGCCGCACCTTCTCAAGTCGGTAAACCAGCCGGCATGACTCTTAAGACGTTCGCACGGGGCTTTCTACTGGTTTACCCTCTCGCGGAAAGCCGAAACCCATGGCGAAGATCCGAAAGAGCACGGTTCTGGTCGAGAAATCTTGGGTCAACTCGAGATGACTTAAAATGATGACCGAACAAGTCCGGTACGATCGAAAAACCCGAAGTCATCGAAAAATCTGAGATTAACCCGGTAAACGTGAACCGAAACTCGGAAGAGCCGAGAAACCCTAAAATTGACTGAACCGAACGTATGGCCATGATTGATGAAAATATTCTGCTAGAATCGACCCAGATGACCCGAAAAGACCTGGTGATGACCAGAAAGGCCTAACGCATGGTCCGGGATAGCCGTGTCAGTACAAATCGAAAAAGCCCTAACGAAAGCCGTCATTGACCGACGCCTACCGAAATGACTTCTCGGAAACCCTGAATGTTGCGAAACACATGCGGGACTCCTGAGACCTTCAATTATGGACCATTCAAGGTCGGTCATCGAGCAGGCTTCGTGTTTTTACAGTTCACGCGCGGCTCTCGCTTGAAGGTTTCGGCATCATTCCGGAAATCATTGGTCCATTCTCAACTCACAAGGGGCTCCACCAATTTCCTTAGCTCATGTCGACGAGGTAATCTGAATCAGGTAACGGTCAAATAAGAATATCGCCTATGGAATAAGAGTCTGGAGCTCCGAATTCGGCCAATTTGGCGTGTCTACAGATAGCAGCTCGAGGAGATATAGAGATAGATAGAGTATCTTCAGCTAATAACATTGCAGATCCACTAACTAAGGCTTTGACTCAAAGTGTGTTTGAGGGCCACCTTGGATTGATGGAAATCAGGAATGTAGGTGATTGGCTTTAGTGCAAGTGGGAGATTGATAAAAATGTATGCCCTACAAGCCAATCATATATGATATGATTAGACATTTTTTATATCATCTTATTCATAATAAAAGGCATTTATTCATTACCATCTATCTTTAGATAAGCATACTGTAATGAAGTCCTTGATCACATGTTATGATGATTGAATCATGATGAGATCATGATAGTGAGATCAATCATCTAGATACTAGTGATCTAAATGTTCCAAGTCATAGGTCCTTGAAATAGAACATTAAGGTCCGGATAGACTTGTGTATGTGATATCTTCTCATATGATGAAAATGACTGATCTCAATGGTCATTAGTGTGGAGACACTAAGATACGCATACAGGTGCTCATTAGTAAAATGAATTCACTGAACTGACCATCATAGAAACCCTGACCGGTATCTTACTGAACTATCTATCAGGGTATTCTATCATCACTGTGGCACGGTTGGATCTTTGACCATAGTCGCCAAAGATGTTTTGTTGGGCGTATCTTGTACTTTGATTATTAACTTATGGATCACCACCATGATGGTCCAATATAGTTAATGAATCGGGTGCAAGAGAAACTCGGTGGAGACAATTGAGCGGACAACAAGGGATCGTTCACTCTCGGTAAGAGAGAGAGAATGTCCTATGGAATAGTACTCTAAATCCTTGGCCAAGGTAGATAGGATAATTGGAAAGGAGTTTTCCAGTTGATCCATTCCTGAGTACAAGATTTTATAGAGTCGGATTATTAAAGGGGTTGATAGTCAGTGCCGAACCCCTGATCGACCAGGACATTGCTTGGACAAGGATAACTGATGATGGAAAAACACAATGAATGTTATTTAACTCCCCAAAGTCATTTGGAATCATAGGATGTGGCTTGTACCCTTTATGATCGAAAAGTCGTCAAATCTGTTATTAGATAATAGATTTGATTTAATTTAAAAGAATTGTTCTTTTTAAAATTTGGCTTCAACCAAATTGACTATTGGGTCTAGTGGGTCACACACATTAGAACTAATTCTAAGGACAGGGGCAAGGATGTATATATATAGAAGATTTGGGTTTTTGTGAAAAATTGCATCTTCTATATATAATTTGCTTAAGAAGCTAAATCCTATCAAGCCAAAGGGTGGGAGAACGTCCTTGGCAGCCTCCCTCTCTCCTCTCTTCTCTGGAAGGAGTCCCCACATGGTCCAACTCCGTTCTGGAAGAGTTTTCGAGCTTGGAGCGAAGGAGAACCGGTCCTTGGAAGAAGTTCGTGTGGATACCGCTAGAGGCCATCCACTTGAACGGTTTGAAGCAGCAAGGAACATCCACTCTTCATCTCTGGTGAGAGATTTTTCAAATCAAGAAACAATTTCAGCCCAAATCAGCTAAGTAAACCAATAAGAAACTCAAAACAAAATCCAATTCAAGTGAATCCAACCCGAATTCAAGCTAGACTTAAGATGCTAACTCCTAAACAAAAATCCATGAACCTGTCACAATTCGTGGGCAAATCAGAACCTCCTTAATTGAATCTCAATCAAATCCAACTTAACTTAAAAAAGACAGAGATCTCATGCAGAAATTATAACAGAAACCTAAAATCTGAAAATTCATTCATCAAATTCCTAAGATAATAAACATGAACTGACAACTTAATAACCCACATCCAAATAAAAAAAATCTCAATCTGAACTTTAACTCAAATCACAAACAGAACCTTAAGAATAAATCAGAATTATAAGCCAAATCTAACCCAAACAAACTTCATTTCAAGCCAAGTCTGACTTGAACAAATTTAAATCAATTTCACTCAATCCAAGCAAATCTCTTAAATCAAACCTTAAAAAAAATTTAACTTTAAACCAAACAAATTTAAAGTAAACCAAACTCAAATTAATCAATAAACAAACTGTTTCAAATTCAAACCAAGTTTAAATCAACGAACAAATGCAAACTAAGTCAAACTTAAATCAATAAGCAACTCAAACAAATTGATTTAATTTGAATGAACAGATCTAATTTCAACCCAAACCAAAAACAATCAACAAATTAAATTCAACTCAAACAGATCCAAATTAACCAAACAAATCAAAATTCAAACCAAAACTCAAAACAAATCAAAATGCTTGCATTCTATCAAACTCATGGGGTTGTTTTCCTATGTCCATATGTGTGAATGTTTATTTTTGTGGATGCATATTTTCTATTCCAATGGATTGCTATGACGCTTAATCAAGGGTTTTCGAGCAATATCGATGTAATTAACGTCGGATCTTCGCACCATCCGACGGGGAGAGGTCAAAATAAATTTTCAAAGAACCTAACAACCTCAAATTATAATTTTATACATATTAGTGACCCTAGTTAATACTTTTATGGAATACCATTTATTTTCTTACAAAGTCAATACTGAGGTCAAATCAAATTTAATTCAAATCCAAACAGGAAAATGAATTTCCAAAATTCAAAATCTTTTAAATTTTGATATTTTTTGAGGTTACATCACACCCCTAGATGTATGTTGAGAAGTGTGAGATTAAGGCTCCTTAGTTGTGTACATTTGGTACTTGTCTCCCTTTTTGGTGATTCCTTAATTCAGTCAGCTGTGTTTTTTGGCATTTATTATTTATTAGCCCATCTATCTTTGTAGCTGTGAAACCTCAAAAATTTGAATAAATGATTTTAGTTTGAATTTTTTTGTTTGAATTTTGAAGTTTGAATTTTGAAAATTTGTACATGAAACTTTTGAAATTGATTTTTAAAATTGATTATTTTTAAAAGCTCGAAAATTCATTTTTTGATTTGGACTTACTTGAAAAAGATTTTGAATTTTTCTAACTGTGTAAAAGGACAATTTTTTTAAGTCTTTTCCAAAATTTTTATTCATCGAATTTAGTTTTAAAACTAAGAAAATATCGGTATTCCATAGGAGTATAACTAATTCGACGATATACATAAAAATATAAGTTCGAGGTTGGGTTCTTTGAAAATTCATTTTGACATCTCACCATCGGGTGATGCGAAGACTCGATGTTAATTATATCGAGAACACTCGAATACCCTTGATTCGTCGTCATAGCAATTTCGAAACAATAGCATACATCCACAAATGAAATGAACATAATAAGAGCAATGCCTCCATCAATTCGATGGAATGCAAACTTTTTATGTTTAAAATTGAATTTGATTTGAGTTTGGTCTTAAAACTTTGATTCAATTGGTTTGTGACTTAATGTCTTTTAGTGTTTATTTAAAATTTGATTAAGGGTTTAGATTTAAATTGATTTGGATTTAGTCTTTATCATTTTTTATTCTTTGACTGTTTGATTGATTTTAGACTTGTTAGGTTTATTTATTCTAAATGTTATTTAATTGGTTGAAGAGATTTGATTTAGAAGTTTGAACATTATTTAATGAGATGACAATGTGTTATTTATTGTTTGTTTGTTTTTTATTAAATTGATTTTATTGTGTTGTTTTTTATTAAATTTATTGATTGATTAATAAAACTTTTGGCTTAAGAGATTTCATCATTTTTTATTATTCAAAAAATTAACTTAAGATTGTATATTCATTTTTTTACTTGGTTAAGTATATTTTGAATGGTTTTCAAATTAATTTTATAATTATTTTTTATTAAATTTATTTGATTTGTTTATTCTTTAATAAGCTAGAAAAATTATTCTTGAAGTCTAAAATTTATATTAAATTAATTTTAAGTCAGAAAAATTATGCTTAACAGTTTTGATTAATTTTAGTATTTTCAGATTATTTAATTAACTTATTCTTTCTCTTTTTTTATTATTTTGATATGTTTTAAATTATTCTTTTTATTTGCATTCCATTTGAATTTATGGAGCTATTTTTAGCTCTCAACAACATCAAAAATATACACAACATGCAATTCCCATTAATTGAAAAGTTTGTACAAATTACAAATACGAAGGACATAAAAATCATGATCACAATGAATTGAATAAAATTTTTATTTGAGTCCATTGAGCCTTTGGTAGGCATTATGGAATCGATCATATCGATATAAGACAATCGATATAATCATCCCTTGATGGGAAAAATAGTATACCATTGTGGTCATTTCTTTTGACCTTTATATGCTAACCAATTATTATTTTTTTATTCTTTTAGAATATGCCGAAGCGTAGAGCGTGCCCGATTGGATCGGCCCCATTAGGATCGATCATTTGATTAGTTTCCAAAGACGTAGAGCGTGCCGGATTGGACCGGCCCCCAATTAGTCTTGGATTGGATTATTATTTAAGTTTAAACTTGCTAGCCATGGATGATCTATTTTCCAATTATAATGGAAGATCCCTCCCTGACAAAATATGATGCAACATATAAATGAATGAAGTATCAATTAAATAGAAAGTTCTATTGTTTTCCCATATGATATCCCTGCACTCAACTCAAGAACATCTGTTCGCAAGCCTTCAATGTTAAGTTTTCTCCTTCTAAGAGCTGTATAAAAGATGTCATAATCAAACTAAACTATTTTTCAGAACACACAAGCAACACGACAAGAAGGATGGTTCACTTTCTGTTAAAGATAGTGTTGGCACAAGCATCGTAACTAAAACAAGTGAAAATGCTAAGCTTAGTGATTGATGTGATTTTGCTGAGTGTTGCAAGAGCAGTAGTTTCTACTAAAGAAACTATTGTGATCCAATCATTCAGATTGGAGTATTTGCTTAAAAATAAGAATTTTTGTTTCCAACTAACGAGAAGTTCTAGACCGAAAAAGAAAGTAAAAAATAAGAAATTGTTTTCCTCATGGACAACAGAAGCTGAGTGGATAGGATAACAAGATCACAGAAGAACTCATAAAAAATGATCCAACAAAATTGCACCAAATAGAATTCAAGATTCACCAAATAACCATCATCCTACATACAAGTTAACAACAGCTAAAAGTGAGCATGGGTTATTGTGATCAGGGGTTATTAATCAACATTCAAGATTCTAACATCCTTTTCCATATATGGTAAATAAATAATCATGAGGTCTCTAGATATTTTGGTCTATAAGCATAAAATAAAGTTGTTAAAAGTTGTTTAATTTTCTCAAATAACCTTATGAAAGACCAATCAAATAATGCAATTCTCAACTGATAATAGTAATGAGTCCTAAGATATTTTGGATGATTAGAGATGATGCATGCAATAAGGTGGTATACAACTGTGTATACAAAATTATCGTACACTGGGTTCTATAATTTTCTAATACCACTAAATATATCACATTTAAACATATGGTTTCCTCTACCATTACTCTACAATGGCTCCAGATAAGCCTCATTTATTAGTGCCAAAGGAGGTTGAGGAGGGCTGATAGACGTCAAGGTCAGTACATAGCCCAAGACTTGGTAAACGAGGAAGGCTCTCTACCCAATAAGTTCAAGATAGCTCATTATTTTGTGGAATTTCTTAAAGTCGTAATGCTTTGATGCTCTTGTCATATCCAACAGGTGAAATGGAAACAAAAGGGGGCTGAGAGGATGTTGCTTCTGAGAATGGAAGGTCTTGAAAGAAATGGGATTGTCATTGATGTTGGTAAGCATATTTCTAGAACTCCTTTTTTATGTTACTAAAACTAATAGATGTTTAGCAATTCTCTATTACAAATTCAGAAACACAGACCCTATAATCATACAGTCCCTGATGGAGTTTCTTCTATCAATTTCAACATGGAAGGTGTACTGGTTGCAAAGGGCCTAGAGCGTAGGTCCTCTGCAAGAGTTTGGCCCCCTCTTCAAGTTCTCAAAGTACATGTTGTTGAACTTGTTGGGTGTCATCACATCGTTGAAGACGGCGATTGTTGATTGGTGGCAGTAGCTGGCACACACCTGTCGAATGGCCATCTAGTCCCATCGTAGAAGAAAGGGTGCATGAGGGGTGGGTAGATGTGGAAGAGACGATATTGGTGGCAGAGAGGGATTGATCATGTCTAAATGCACCATATTTATCTAAAAATGCACATTTATTAAGAGGAAGCAACATGCCATTGGGATGAAGAGGCACATGTAAGCACATATGAAGGTGAAGTGGTGGAGAGAAAAAAAAACTTTGCAAGTAAGTAGCTGAAGAGGTAGAAAGAAAAAAAATTTAGCACCACAGGCGCTTTCGCGAACACAAGGATGGGACATAAGGTGGAATGCAAAGTGGCAGGAGGTGTCTTGTCACGGCGAAATATGCTATTTAAATATATATTTAATCATGACGTTATTTATACAAAGAAGAGTGAAATTCCTTAGAATGCCACGAGGCCCTGTAATTTATGGCATTTAAATTTGATGATTGGGCATGATGATGAACATAGGCAGAAACAAGGGTAGGTGCTTGTCCAAAAAAGGGGTAATCCCACTGCCGATTCCACCGAAATAGGTTGGAATTGGCACCGAATCAACTGATTCAAGTCAATTTAGTACCAACTTGGACTACAATCAACCAATTCAAGGGGAAAGCCTATATTTGAACCCCAGTCCCTCCCCCCTCCCCAAATTGAATCATCATATGCCGATCTTGGTCGGAATCAAGCAGAGAGATGAAGTGATGGATCAGATAATCCAAGGACTGGCATGGTGCATAGTGGGAGTGGTGGGGAGAGGAGGATTGGGTCCTCGAGGTCAGTGTCCAAGATGGGGGTGTGGGGATGGTGGGGTTGTTCAAGAAGCTCTCCTTATTGGTGGTACTATCATCTTGTATGTCAACCTTAGTATGGATTTTTACTTTATGTTGTAGTTCTGCTAATAATGCATAAATGTGCTTCATCAATTTGCTTTTTGTCAATTTCATTTTCTTTAACATGACAATGTGTGAGATGTATATTTCATGATTATTTATACTGCATATAATTTATTTTTGCAATTGGTGCCCAGCTTGAGCTGTCTATCTTCTTAACCCTAGGTCCTTAAGAAATATGGATGCCAAGAGTTTAGATTTAGCTCAACTGCCTCTTCTGAGCCCAATGCTAAGGAGTCAAGCCATGCTTCTGATGAATGAAGACTGATGAGCATTGTTCTCAAGGAGAAGTTATTGATAAATCAAATGAAGCGAAACACAGTCATGATGTTACATTAGCAATAAAAGCAAGTCTAGTTTGTTATCTTGTTTCATGAATTTCTTATTACTTTTCCTATAACAAGTAGTGGTCTTAATAGGTGTGCTAAACTAATCATGTAATCTATGTGCAGAGGAGGCTAAATCATCTATTGATGATTTAGTCAATTGTAGAGAAGGAAGAACAGTTGAAATTAAAACACAATGAGATTGAGAAAATGCAAGATAAAGCTCTCCGCAATTATTCAAAAATGAAAAATGTAATTGATAGAACAAAATGTAAAGTAGAGAACTCTAAAAACTTTGCCATACAGGTTTCTTATTCTATTTTTTATGTCAGTTCGGATGCATATGTATATATGTTCATTTACAGATTTATACATATATCTCTACTTCATCACCGCATTCTTTCTAACATAGTTGTATGTTTGTTTATTGTGAATAGAGTTTTGCAAAGAGTCTTCTAGATGTTGCTGATAATCTTGGAAGAGCATCATCTGTTGTTAAAGAAAGCTTTCCAAAAATATATGCATCCAAGGATTTTGTGGGAGCCATGCCACTCCTTAAAACATTATTGGAGGGTGTTGAGATGACTGATAAACAGGTTGGAGAAGTAGCAATCTAATCATGCTTTTGATGAATTATTATGTAAGCAACAAACATGAATCTTATGACTCTTTATCATTGTAAAGTTTCTTTCAAGTTTGTAACTTCTCTTTTTCTATCATTAGTTACCCTGGTGGTACTTCGTATGATAACTCATAAATATGATAACTCAAAACAATTATAATTGACTATACTTCTAAACTCCAAGTAAATAAAATTATATTTCTGATTTTTTTTCGAATTTCTAAACTTGTACTGCTTTTAAGATTTCAGGCCTTTCAGTTACTTAATGCCCTGTTTAGTTAGAGTATTACAAATGATATTGTATTAATATTGATATTGATATTTTCTAAAATTGAAGTATCAATATCAATATTGGTAGTATCAAATTTTTTAAGTGTTTGGTAAAATTATATTGATATTAGATGAGCCGTGCGGAGGTGTATGCGAGGGAGGGGGGAGGGGGCGCGGGGGGGACGCCGCGCGGAGGCGTCTGCGGGGGACTCGGGGGGGGGGGGGGGGGGGGGTAGGGGGAGGGGTAGGGGGACGCGCGGGGCCGCAGCGGCGTCGACGTCCGCCTGGACCGCGGAGGGGGGGACGCGCGCGGGGGGGTGCGCGGAGGGGGGGCGCGCGGGGGGGCTCCGGGGGGGGTGCCGGGGGACTCTGCGGCGACATCTCCGCCCCCCCTCCCCGCTTCCTTGGGCTTCCTCCCCTTCTTCCTTGTGCCACCTCCGCCCGCTACCGCCGCCTCCTCGCCTTTCCGGGCGCCGCCGCAGGCTGCGGCGGCCTGCTTCTCCTGCACGGCGGGCGGGCTTCCCCCACCCGTTACCTCCGGCGGACGTGCCTCTTCTTCTTCCTCGGGGTTTCCCTTACCGGGTTTCTCCTCCTCGCTTGGCTTCTTTTTTCTGTTGGCCTCGGCCGCGGCTGAGCCTTTCTCGCCGGTGATCTCGCCGCCGGTGCGGAGTCGCGGGGGGACGCACGGGAGGGCTCCCGGCGGGGCGGGGGAGACTCCGGCGGGGGGTGCGCGGAGGGGGACGCGCGGGGGCTCCGGCGGGGGGAACTTCGGGGGGCAGCGCGGAGGGGCGGGGGACGCACGGGGAGGGCTCCGGCGGGGCGGGACTCCGTCCGGCGGGGGGTTGCGCGGGGGGCTCCGGCGGGGTGGGGGGCGTGCGGAGGGGCGGGGGGACGCGGAGGGGGGACACGCGGGGGGGCTCCGACGGGGGGGGGGGGGGCAGGGCGGAGGGGCGGGGGGACGCACGGGAGGGCTCCGGCAGGGGGGGTTGCAGCGCGGAGGGTGCACGGGAGGACGCGCGCGGAGGGTGCACGGGAGGACGCGCGCGGGGGACGCGGATGATGATTTCAATATAGGTGGAGACCTGTATTGTTTATGATAGTTTTTTTAACTATGAATCTTAAAATTAATATTAGTATCCAAACACCTATCAATGGAAAGTATCAATATCAGTTTTAAAACTGATATCAATACAGGTACTCAATAATGTAAACAAACAGGTTGTAAACATTTTGTTACTTGAGTTCTCTGAGAATCTGAGATCTCCTAAACTTTGAATTTTACATTTTTCTTGGTTACTTGAATTCTAAGCTCTTTTAAACTTTTAGATTACTTGATTTTCTAAGTTTCTTATCATTTTTTTATTTCTAAATGAGTTGTAACTTTGGAATTTTCCTAATTTTTGGTTGAAATATAAAATAAACTATGCTACGTGGATGCCATTCTGTAGCATATTCCTAAACGTTTCTATCCAGATGCAATACTTGATTGAGTTCAGAAAAAACAGGATAGGAGTTCAGAAAAAATTCAAAAATATGCATTTGGTGAGTAATACAAAATCAATTTGGGTTGTGCCGAACAAATAACTAATTTATAGCCAAATTTTAGTTGGAACAAAAAACTAATTATCTTGTGAGTTGATTATTATTTTACCTTCTTACACAAAATAACATCATGGTTATTTATTTTGTCAACAAGAGATGCAAATGCATATATAATGAAATGATAGAAGTTTAAAAATTAGGAGGTCAACGGGTCTTATACTTCATAAGATATAAATGTGTGGCAACCCATAAATACGATAGCCTATAAAATCAATCAAACCGACTATACTTTTGAATTTCAACCAAACAAAATCATATTTCTTATTTTTTTTTCAAATTTAATTCCAGACTTTTCAATTATTTTAACTTTTAGGCTTGTGAGTTCTTTGAGATTCTAAGATTTTTTGAACTCTAAATTTTTTATTTTTATGGTCTCTTGAATTCTCAATTTTTTACACTTTTAGATTATCATATTTTCTACGTTTCTGATTATTTTTTTTATTTCTGAATCACTTGAAACTTTTGAATTTTCTTTGTTTTAGTTGATATATAAAATAAACTATGTTATGGATGCCATTATGTAGCATATTTTTGAATATTCCTATCCAGATGCATTACTTTATTGAGTTAAGAAAAAGCACGTACTAAATAGGAGCTTATAAAAAATTTAGAAATATACATCTGGTGAGTAATACAAAATCAGTTTGGGCTTAGCCGAACAAATAACAAATTTATATCCAAATTTCAGTGAGAACAACAAAAAATATTATTACGAATTGTTTATTACTTTACCTTCTTACAAAAAATAACATCTTATATTAATGTTATTTATTTTGTCAGAAGGAGATGCAAATGCATATGTAAAAGAAATGATAGGTGTTTACAAAAATAAATTTTTAGTAAAAAACATATAAGAAGAAAATGTTTTAATATTGTTTTTCCAGTATAAAAAAGAAGACATGAATATTAAGCAAGAGAAGACAAAGTCTGTATAGTGGGTACAGATGATTTCCAGTCAGCAGGGGGACCAAAGCTTGTGGTAAAAAGGTAGCTAGCGCATACAATGAAAAAAAGGTTTGAATTTTGTTCTAACGTGTATAAAAAGAGGGTAAAAAACTTACTCAAATAGGAGGCACAAACTTTGTGTAACTCGTGTGAATGAATTCTTGTTGGTTTGTAGATCAAAGCGTGTAACAATGGCAATTAATGTGAATGATTGTCATATAAATTTGAAATGCTCAATCTTGCATTACGAGAAGGATAAGGAGTTAAAGACACTGTCAAGAGAAAATGTTAAAGAAGTCAAGAACAAATATACTTGGTGCAGACAAGGAAAACAAGTTAAAATTTCGTTCAACCGCATATAAAAAAAGAACAAGAAACTTACTCAAATAGGAGGTACAAACTCTGTGCAACTCGTGTGGATGAATTCGTGTTGGTTAGTAGATAAAAGCGTGTAGCAATAGGCAGCTGGTGTGAATGATTTCCATAGAAATTTTAAATGCCCAATCTTGCATTACGAGAAGGATAGAAAGTTCAACACACTTTCAAGGAGAAAATGTTGAAGAAGACAAAGAAATACCGTAAATTTGATCCTCATGCATTGGAAAATGACATGACTGTTGACAGAGTGAGAAGTTGATGAATATGATGGAGAAATGCGTATGCTGTAAACGTAAATCTTGAACATTTTCAGCTCTAAGCAGTGTGTGCGGAATATGAATAGGAAAATATTTGTATGCTTGGTGGGTGCCATAAACATGGATGAAGAGTCGATCGATCCCTTCCTCAGATGCACCTTGTGTGGAGGCGGTGAGCAAGAGGAGGATGAAGACGATGGTTTCGGCACGCAGGGCCAAGGGTGGAGCAGATTTAGATATGGTTTCTTCTTCCTCATCATGTCAGTTGCTCCTGGGGGGTTGCAGCGAAGAGCGAAAAGAGGGTGGGAGAAGAGGAAGAGATGAGGAGCAACAGATATTGGGCGGTGGTTGTGGGGACGATCTGATCTGCTTCTTGGCTTGCACAAACGGCGGATGCAAATATCATATACGCATCTGACACAGACGACGGAAGGCTGCGGGGCAGAGAAGGTGCATTGGAGAGAAAAACGGTAGGATAAAAGGTGCGAGCAGAGAACGTATCTAGACAAATAATGAGGCTAGGTGCTTGTCGACAAAACAAAGACTCGCATTTCTAATATACTGGTCATAAAAGCGTGCTTCGCACGTGTACGTATCAAGAATGACAACAATATTTAATTTAATAAATAAAATAAAATTTAAAAATACTTATATTTAAATGTTATATTAATTTATTTATATAATTTGAAATGATTTGTTATTATGTGAAGTTTAAATTTTAACTTTTTTATCTAAAAATATAATTTCTATTTAAAATATCTAAATTATAAAAGTTATGTATTGACTAATCTGAATTATAAGATAATTATATGTCAAATAGTTTATGTTCGTCATATCAAATTGTAAAATTTAAATATTTTCTATCCTAAATTATAGATATTTATATTTTTTGAGTTACTATTTATAAATTACATTTTAAGTTAAAATTTCAAGAGTTTTAAAAATCTACTCTTTATACATTTACATGATTTAATCTTTATCGAATCATTGTGTTCATTGAGCGAATTACAAAGGGAATCCAACTCTCACCCGATCGAGGGGATCCGGCTCCCAGCAGATCAGGCCAATTCTTGAACATCAGGAACGTAGTCACGTGTGGTCCAATTTCACCCCAAATTTTTACAATGTGGTCATGTTCTTAATGCACCTCTTGCCACTCACCGATGTCTTTTTGGAAATCCCAACTCATGTTGACTATGGCCAATCCCAACCAAACATAATGTTGACACCTGGAATTTCAAAAAAAAAAGAGAGGAGAAAACGATGAGGGATGGAGATCGACCGGTAGACAAAAAGGAAGAAGGGGGAGGCGAACGCAAATGGCAAGTCGGCAGATTGCTTTACCGCAGCCGACTTGCGGTCGGGTGTGCAAGAGAGGGTGATCCCCTTGCAGGATCTCCGGAAGAGGGAGGCCAGCCCCTTTACCGGTCCCTACGGCAACACCCTACACTGATCGGGACCTCATCCAGGCTCCCACGGACCTCCGGAGTAACCCCGCCCGGAAGACGACTATAAGAGGGAGCCGGAGGGTCGTCGCCGGAAGCAGGGGGTGAAAAAGAGAGTGGGCGACAGGAAGGAAGATCGAGAGAGAAGAGAGAGAGAGAACCGGAGCCGTCGGAGCTGCTGCCCTCTCTTCCTCTTCCCGTCGGAGCTGTCCCCTCTTCAAAGCGGAGCCGAAGGACCCGCGGACGCCGTCAGCCGTTGCTTCCTACCGCAAGCCGCCGCGGGCGCCGTCGTCGCCGGAGGAGGTCGCCCTCTTCCTCCTCCATCGCTGCCGGATCCCTCCTTCGTCGCTGCTGTTTGCCTCCTACGCCGTCTGCCGCTGTCGCCGGGAGCCAGCTGCCGCCGCGTCCGGGTGGTCACCGCGAGGAAGGAGCCGTCGGATCGACGGTGGAAAACCACCGTGGGCCCGCCAGTAAAAAAAAAGAAAAAGAAGAAAAAGAAAGGGGCCGCTCGGCCGTGTGCGCGGGAGACGGCGTGCGCGTGCGGGAGGAGGCGCTCGCGAGCTGCCGCCGTGGAGCAGTTGACCCACGGTCAACCAGGTGGTGGGGCCCACCCGATGGAGAAAACGCAAAAAAGGGGGGTCGACCACGCGAGCGCGCGGCCGGAGGAAGCAAGCGGGCCCGCTCAGGAGAACAGGGGGCCGAGGCGGGATGGGCCACCAAAGAGGCCCAATAACCTCCAAGGAACAATGTCCGAACAGGGCATATTCAAAAAAAATTTTAAATAAACAATCAAGTAAAATTAAATAAAAATATACCTCTTTAATTAACAAATCGAGACTAGTTGAGGGGTCAACTAACTATCCGCGCCTACGTCTCGACTTAACCTAAAAGAAAATTAAAATTCGGACTAGTTGGGGGGTCGACTAACCATCCGCCCCTACGTCCTTAAGATAGACATACATAGGTCATAAAAAGACCCCAATGTCTTACCATCAAGATATATATGAGGCCGTGCATGATAAACATGCCGTTAAGCTGATTATATGCTAAAAAAAATGAAGGAAATACCCATAAGTCTATCTAAGGACCGAGTATATTCCCCCATAAATTGACAAGTTCATCATATCTAATGAGGATTGAGTGAAGATAGTCTCAAAACAATCAAGTTGTAATGACATGGAACCAAGCAATGGGATGGCATGTTCAGTGTACAAGTGATCTTGAAGGGAAGATCAATAACCCCATGAAATTGAGAGGATTGCAAATAAAAAAATGACAAAATAAAACAAAATAAAGCAACCTGAATATAAAGAATGTCATAAGAAAATCTATTAAGCCATTCCAGGTCTGAAAATACCGAGCGTTGGAGAGCTGAATTTAATAATAAAAAAGGGGTAAGTAGAATTTCCTAAGGCTAAAATCAAAATCTGAAACTCTCTCAAATTTAAATCATAAGCTTGAATAAATCTGTAATCTGGAAATTGGAGGACTTGAATATTTTCAAACAAACCAAGCCCTGAACAAATTCGCATTGAATCTGTATCAACTTACTCAAATCTGAACCCTTAACAGAAAATCATAGTTCAGAAAATCCTAAGAAAATGTCCAGAATCAGTTGAAATTTAAAGTGCCGAGAACCAAAGATCTGAAATTTGTGTAGGTTGGCATATTTGAAATCTGAAACCCATAAAAATCTGAAATTATAAAAATCTGAACCTATTGAAATCTGTAAAAGCCTGAAACACACAAAGATCTGAAAACCGTAAAAAATCTGCAATCTGGAATTTGGAGGTTCAAAACTTGAATTTCAAAGATTCAAAATCTAAACTCCAAGGATTTGAAATCTGAATGTCATATCCGAAGATAGAAATCTAAAATCCGAGCAAACTTGTAAATCTGAAAAAACTGTAAACCCCAAAATCTGTAAGGCCCAGAATCTGAAGTCTGACTCTTCGTATAATTAAACCCCCAAATCAAAACACTCTCAAACACATCCATAAAGCAAACCACGAGTCGACCACACAAATTAAATAAACTTGAATCAAATTTCTTAAATCAAACTCGGAATCCAATTAAGTAAACCTAATCCATATTAATCAAACAAATCAATCTCAACTCAAATCAAACATGAGTCCTGAAAACAGGCCTTAATGAAATAAGCAACCAGATTTTTTTTTAAAAAAGGGGAAATCGTAAGGTCCATGCTCCGAACAACTCTGGAAATCACATTACTCCCCCAAATTGGCAATCATTGAAATTTAAAGAAATCTGGACATCCCAAACTGAAATTAAAATAAATCAGAAGATAACAAGTTTTATAGAAATTAATACAACTTCAACCTGCTCACTAAATCCATATAATCTCCAACTTGTTAAGCATCAAGTCCCAATCAATTTTAATCAAATAATCCAATCTCAACAAAATAGGATTAGATCAGATCTAAAATCAAACAAACTGAATATAAATTCAAACCAATCATAACCAAGTGAATAGCCTAATCAATGTTCTCCAGAAAGAATTACATCTGTAGAAACTGAGGCAAAATCTCAAGACCTGAAATTCAATGCAAGTTCGAGAATTCTCATATTAAAAATAATGTGTCAAAGCTAACCTCAAAAACTTGAATATGATAAATAAAAAAAGAAGAGGCAAGTAAGAGCAGGGTCTAGCACACAAAAAAAAACTCATTAGCTCACGTCCTCATAAAGAGAAGCCAACAAGACAGAGGGTGAGATGCACCAACTGCAACTGGTTGATAACCAATAACGGTTAGACAATAGGTGGAAATAGACAGCAATATTAGCCAGTAATGGCTGGCAAATGATCTATAACTAATAGTGACAGACTTTGTGTATGCGATTTGGTAGTTTGGATTTGTCCTATCATACATCCTTCCAAAGCCAAAAATACTACAGCCAACATTTACCGAAGCACATGCATGCATTACCTGGATGTGCTCGTGAGGACGGACAAGTCCCGCTCCAGGATGGACAAGAGCGTTGTAGACATGACAACAACGGTCCTTCTAGCAGGGAGATGTTGGCGATGATGCCTGCCAACAAGAGAGGTGACGGGGGTGGCAGTGCGATGGGAGAGCGGCGTCGTAGCATTGAAGAAGAAATCGTTGCAGTGTATGAGGTTGCTGTGTGGATGAAGGAGTACCAACATCTCTTCTGGTATGGTGGCTGGCAAGGTAGTCTTCGACAGAGCTCGAAGATAGAGGCGGAGGGGGCGGAGGGTAGGGAATCCATTGTAGCTAAGCAGAGGGTGCTCGGGTGAGGGGGCAAACAGACGAAACCCTCGGGAGCGTTGTGGGGCGGAGGAGGCAACTATGTTCGGATGCATTCGAACAACTGTAGAGGAAACAATGGGGTAGAGGAGACGCACTGGGCTCTGATGCGATGCGAAGGGGGCGTAGGCTAGGAGATCTACAGCCTAGGTGGAGGACGATCGGGTGAGGGGGCGGACCTCAGGAGTGCTGTGGGGCGGAGGAAGTGGCTGGGCTCGGAGGCGATTGATGTCGATCTAGGCGAAGGATGCGGAGGAGAGTGCGGACGGGAAGGCTCACGAGACAGCTGGAAAACTCGCGAACTCGGAGAGCACCGATACATCCAACGGTGGTAAAAGAAACACCCAGATGAACGAACGGTTGAAAATGGGAGGACGAAAATAGACAACTCCCGCTCCTTATTATATATTAAGTTAGATTAGATAAGTAAGATTTCACCGCCACACCCTCCGTCCCTTCAGTAATGCATCGCACCCCCCCCCATCCCTCCAATTCCCGTCATTTGCATTCCTGGTCAGGCGTTTGACGAGTAGCCATTTTTTCATCCTCAGTTATCCATCATTCCGTTCGATTGTGCGCTGCTCATTTAATACCCTGCATATTTATGTCCTTCGGTTCGATCTATAGTCTGTTTCTTTCAAAGCTGCCAACCTCTTCATCTTCCGGCGCATGCCATCTTTCTATTCCGTTTCTTTCAAATCAACCAGCCTCCTCCTCGTCCGGTGCTTGTCCTTTCTGTAACCACCATATTTATGTGTCGATTATGCAGGGCATCTAGCACTGTTTGTAATGCCCCCACCACTCCACCTACATCCCTGTTCGCAGCCCCCCTTTTTCTCTCTTTCTCCACCTTTATCTTTCTCTTACTGCCATCCTCTGCCCTCTTGCGTAGAAGTCCCTACAACACCTATCCGGCAAGATGGTGCCTCTGCTGCCATCCAGCCTGAGCAACTAACCACCGCCTCATCGCCGTTGCTCCACTTCCATCCGTCTCTTCCTCCGCTCCACTCCCTGTGGCACTGTAGCCCTTGTTCTAGAGCGGGTTGAGATGACGTGTGAAGTGTCAGTGTCATCCTATACGTGATGCTCTCCGAAGACTTCTTTTATTTCAATACCCTTCACGTGCACAGGTTCTAGCTCCTTTCTATTTCTACTATTTAGTAGAAACTCAAAGGAGACATAGATCAAAGTATAGATCCGTGAAACAATGATTAACTATAAGATAAAAGGCAACATGTGCATGGAATAAAGAAGCTATTCTTTAGTAGCATGTAGAGGGCAAAAAATTGAAAGTTCAAATATAAAGTAGTACATTGCCTATCATGGATGTGAATTAGAAGGTGAGAGAATAATTAAATAAAAAACTTTCTTTGCCATGTTTATGGACATCCTTTTTGAAATCAAATGTTTGTGACCTCGGAGCTTAAGATTTCTGTTTCAAGTCTTCAATGGGCTCCAGAGTTGGTCTTCAAGCTACCGTATAATTCTGAAGTTCCTTTTTTATTCTTTTAGATAACTTTGTTTCTAAATTTCATTATCCTACATATTCGTATTTTTTAGTTGACTAATAAAATTGGTTAGTGTGTTATTTACCAGTTCTAAGGAGAAAAAGTATGCAAGCAATCTTGTATATATTGTCCTTAAATTTAGAGGAATCAGTTATTCTTTTCTAACTTAAGTAAAAGGAGGATGGGTTGAAGTAAAACTCTAAGTGGGGACCATTTATAAAACTGTGAAATAAATTTTAATGTAGTAAATGCTGAAATTAGTGAGATTGTCATGGATTATGAACCCTAGCGTATAATGTACTTAAAAAAATGATGCAAGCTGCATTTTAATAATTAATATAAAATCAAAGGAAAGGGTCTTATGAGAAGCAAGCTCCATGCTTACATCAAAAAGAAAAAAAAATTTGAGATAAGTTAACAACTGAACTGAATGAAGTTTTGATCTCAAATTATTTAGGAGCTAGGAGCAGCTATATAGATTATCTATCTCCACCTGGAAGTTGGAAAATTATTATATCTTCAGAAGGGTTTGAATTTTTCAAATCATACTAAAAGTCTAAAATTATTTTCCAGGTGAATCTAGGTCTATTTATCCTCTTCCCTTCTACTTGTGGATTGTAGAATCAGCCAATTCTTGTCGATCCCAGTCAATCCTATGGAAGGCGAATTGGTCAAAGGGGGTGGAGGTGGGGAGGTGGGTGGTTTGATTGGGTTTATTTGAGCACATATACTGATTTAGGGCAATTTTGGAGTCTGGACATGTCTAGCCTCATCCATTGCCATCAGAATTTTTCTATGTGAATAAGTTGCTGACCATAAATCTCCAAACGTGTTCTTTTTTGTTTTTTCCCTTAATTTAGAGTTTAACTGTTTTAAGGGAGGATCGTGCATTCTCATCAAATGCCTTCCTAAGTCACGCCCTTTGGGTTATTTCAGAGGGAAACTTCTTTACATTGTGAAGATTTAGAGACAGGATTTAAGAATTAAATTTGCTATGAATGGATAGTTGAATCATCAATGACATTTCTTCAATGATTTACTTTACTTTTTATATAGTAGTCATATTTTAACAAAATAACTATGTACTATGTTGAACATTTTTTTACATAAATTTGTTGTAAGTAGGAAAATAAGCTTACTTTAGGCTAGGTGTATGGGATTTGTTATCTGTTACGTTATAAACTGAGTATTATCTTCAAGTTATTCACTAATATTCTATTATCTTTTATCTATATGATTGATTTTTCCTGAATTGTTTATAAAAATAGAATTGTTACATTCTTAAGATTATAAGATTCAAGTTTGGAGGTTAAGATTTTAGATTTGGACATTTAAGATATTTTTTTTTTTATATTAGGTTAAGATTTGAGATTTGAGATATAACAATGTGAGCTTTTGAGACTCTTGATATATAATTTTTATTTGGGATTTGAGATTTAAAGATGCCAGTTTTTGCATTTCTTGGTTTGAATTTTGGAACTTTCATATTCAAATAGCTTGGGATTTTGAGTTATAGTTTAGATCTCACAGTTTCAATTTTCAAGAGTTGCAATCCATTTATTTCAAACACGAAATTTCAGATTAAGGGAACTTGAAACTTCACACTGTTAGTTATGGGGTAGGATTTGAGTTCTGGGTGGTTGATCTGTTGTTGTTTGTCTTGGTTGATGCAGTTCAGGGCAACACCTATTTCTATTTCAAATTAAAATCTCTAACATCACATAATCACAGCTAAACTTACCAGATTTTCTTTTTACTTTTGGATTGTAATTTAGATTTCTAAAGAAGTAAGAGATAGATTTGTATTCTGTTCTCTCTTAACTTGAAAAGCTACATGGAATCATGGCTGAACTATAGTGATTATCAATTGTTACACATTCTAGATTTTTTTGAAAAAATGAAGAGGGATAAATGTTGATTTCTAATTTCTTCTCCCTTGATCCCAACTAAAGGCATTTTTAGAAGTAAGGTCACTTTGAATGGATTTTACAATGATTCATGAGAATTCAATCACTCATATCCATGAATAAAGCAATGGGATATTGGTAGGGGCAAATACTTTAGAGATGATGTAAATATAGCCAGATCTTCTCCAATAGACGTGGCATAGTGGAAACCTAGATGACTTAACTAAGACCTTCAAGTTGGAGGCTACAAGATTGATCCTGTGTTGTGACTTGTGCCAATGTGTGCTTGCAGCCTTAACTGTTGCAGCATCTTCTCAAACGAAAAAAAAAATAGCAACATCCTAGATTGAAGGATGGATTGACAAGATATCTTTTCTTTTCATTTTTTTAATATTTATTATTTTTTATAAGTTGGGTGTTAAGAAAATATAAATGTATATTTATAAATTATTCTTTTTATTTTACAAATTTGTTTTTTCTAAAATAAATTATTAGTGTTTATTTAAAGGACACTATGAAATAAAATAATTGTAAAATGAAGAATCCCCTACCTGTGTGGCATCCCCTTGTGCCCTACTGGCATTGATCGCCCCTGCGTCACTGTGCCCACATCGCTCAGATGGGATTCATCTTGGCAGTTCCTTACAATCGTCCCCCAAAAGCAGCAGTGCCTGTTTTGTCGTCCTCCCTTTAATATCGTCCGATGGCAACATTCGGCTCCAATGGATTATTGCAAGCTTCCGTGGCAATGAATCTGGTTCTGTCCAGTGCGTTTAACTTTGAATTTGAAGGTGATTCGGTACCTTAGATTTAAGATTCTATAAGATGTTTGGAATTTTCTACCATACAAAATTATACGGTTTATCCCTAATAAAAAATAGTCAAAAATTGGCAGTCAATTGCCACATTTTTTAGTCACTATGAAAGTCCAGTCTTTAGGATGCAGTCATCATTACAAGCAAGGTCAAAAGTTGTCGAATGAAGATTTAAAATATAACAAATACTCTGATAAAACAGGATAATTCGAGTAACATAGTTTGTATGGAAAGAACATAACACAATCGGTTAATATGAAATAAAAGTGCAAGGTTATCCAATTGTTCCCTTTTTTTCTCTTTAGCTACCCTTGAGTTCCTCTTCAAGTTGCTTGTTTTGTCAACTTTCTCCTTGGAGTTTAAGCAAGTCTAAAATAGTCTAGATGATTGGAATGCTTGAAGACCTTCATGTTGGATGCTTTTAACTCCTTGGATATCCCCAGTTAACCCCCAACAGGTAGTATTTACAATGATTTTTGTAACTATTGAACATGAATGACTGGGCCAACCTCTTCAAATGGAAACTATGTATAGATGTCTATCTTGGGTATGAATAATCTATTTGTAATAAGAAATCGGGTGTTGTCTAAAACCATTGTTTAATCTTTTAACGTTCAGCATTTGCACATAGCTGACAACATCAGATTTCTCTAAGAGGAAGATATAGACGTGGTTGATATTTGTGAAAACAATAACATGGAATGCCTAAGGATGGAGGGAATTGCCAAACCACAATAGACAAAGATTTGAATTGCCAAATTATTAGAGTTTATTTGGATGACTTGGATTTATGATACTCTTGAACATTTTTGTTGATTAATACATGTCCACCTTTATATTATATCCTTTTAAATTTTAGGATGCAGGTGTGACTATCTTGGGTACAGTACCGAGCATGGTTAAGTCCTAGAAGAATTTCAATTGCATGAAAGGTCTTGAGTAGACAAAGATAAGGTTCTTATGAGCATAGCCTATTTGGGGTCCTTCCTCGTGATGAGATGTCTGGTCCTACTCGCACACACTATCTTTCAGGTCCTGGTCATGTTGGTGAAAGAATACAATCCTCTACTGCATGGAGACCAAAGGTATATTTCCATTTCTATTCTTGCATAATGCAGCAAGTGAAAGTGAAATCCATACATGGAATGCATAAACAGGAAGAATTGTTTTTTTAATACTTTTTTCATCAGAGGACATCACGTAAAAGGACATCACGTTAAGACTTAAGAATCAAACTTGAATTATCAAAGTGATCTTTAAATAAAAGGAACCAAATTGCAGAGAAGCTCGCAAAATGAAATCATGGCCCGGAGCAACAAGGGAGATATCTGTTACCATGAGCACACGCAGGCAATGGAACCAAGATTATGAAAACTAATGATATATGCATTTTGCATAGTATACATAGCCTTCATGGCAAAACCAGCACACAGGTTCTTTGCCATGCCTAAAAACTGAATTTTAAAACCTAGATATAACCCACCTAAAAACTGAAAGCCAAGGATGAGCTGGGCCGCCACGGCCACCGGCAGGGCAGGTGCGCCTGCCTAATTGAAGAGAGCGCGAGGGCTCTTCTGCCATTTCGACGCCACCATGCCAGCGCCTACAAGAGGCCCCTCTCATCCGGCGACGGCGGCGACCCACATAGCACGCCAGAACCGTTCCTCGATCGGAGAAGAAAGAGGAAAAGGAAGGAGAAGCCGATTCCCCGGCTCCTGACCCCGAAAGAAGAGGATCTCCGCCCGCGACAGAGCTGTCCTCCGCTCCGGGGACTCCCCTTGGATCTCACCATTCGCCGGGCGAGCAACCAATTTCGAAGCAAGGATTTGAGTTTTTTTTTTCATTCTCCGAAAGGAAAAAAACCAAGAAAAACGTACAGGTCGTGATTGGGGGCCACGGGGCAGGGAAGAAGAAGAAGAAGAAGAGGAGGAGGAAGAGGTGCGGAGGCAACGGCGACAACGAGGGGACAATGGACAAGGAGGAGAGAGCGAGCGGGCGACGAGTTCAGCAGGGGCGGATGACGCGCGAGGGGGATGAGAGATTCACCTCGCCAGTAAGCGCCGCAAGGTCGTTTGCTGCCGCGAGGCGCTCGTCCGCTGAGCGCTCGATCGTCCGCTGCTGCGAGGTCGTCCGCCGGGTCGTCCGCCGAGCGCTCGATCGTCCGCCGCCGCGAGGCGCTCGATCGTCCACTGCGAGACAATCGCGCGCCGCGAGGTCGTCCGCCGCCGTGAGGTTGTCCGCCGCGAGAGGGTCGAGAGCGTGAGACGAGACCTAACCCACGAGAGCGTGAGACGAGGTCCATCGTATCCCCTCTTATCCCATCGATTAGGGGGGATAGTTTAACCTTGACTTTATCCTCAATTTTAGAGATAAACTGGATTAAATTAAACCAGGTTAAGTTATAATTAATTTGTGTACCAAACAAAGGATTGAGGATAAACCTGGTTTATTCCTCCTTATCCCCATACCAAACAGGGTCTTAAAGAAGTCTTCCTCCAGATTTCACCCACCAAATGCATAACGTATGCTTTGCTTCTCTTACGTATCCCTGTACTTGACTCCTTCGAAGATGTGGGAATATTAATCCCCCACAGGTGCTGATACACCCTCAACTAAGCAAGAGTTACAGTGAAGTATTTTCCTCCAACTCCCACTCTAATAATGACAACCACTATGGTGCTCCAGCATACACTAGGCTATAGATTGTATAATTGTAAACCTCCCTTATTCATATAAATATGATTGACTAGGAAAGGATTGAAATTCAGTAAGAACACTGAAACCTGAAAATGAGGCAACTTCAAAAAAACTAAGGATTTTAGAGTATCCATTTTAGAAATCTAAAAAGTTTCAGAAATAAAAAATTAAAACTAGAGAGTTCCTATTAAATTCACAACAAAAAACTGAAAATATACAAAGATCTAAAAAAAATCTGAGTAAACCTCTCTTATTCATTTAAGTATGATTGACTAGGAAAGGATTGAAATTCAGTAAGAACACTGAAACCTGAAAATTAGGCAACTTCAAAAAAAATAAGGATTTTAGAGTATCCATTTCAGAAATCTAAAAAAAATTCAGAAATAAAAAATTAAAACTAGAGAGTTCCTATTAAATTCATAACAAAAAGCTGAAAATCTACATAGATCTAAAAAAAATCTGAAATGCAGACAAAGATTTGCCTCAGCATTTCGAACCACCATCCAGAGTATTGGCAGCCCTCGCGGAGTGGTATGCTCTTAATTCCTTTTGTGTGTTTAATAGCCGGCCACACCACTGTCCACTTCCATCTTTCAAGTGCTAGGTCCTTCCCTTAACAGCAAGTCCCCAAACCACATTGGTTCCCAGAGTCTTTTTATTACTCTGATGGGTTTTTCACAGTAAGCATAGCCTCCGCAGGAATTGATCATGATGATCATATGCTAATTTTCATCTTTTGCCCATTTATGTGCTCAGATTACATTGACAACCAGAGGCATTTGACATGTATACCTCTCTCTTAGTGAAATTTTTAGGTGCCAACAATAACTAACAATGCGACATTGTTTATAGAAAGAATAGTTAACATATTTCCTACAAACAGTCATGACCAAATCAAAATAAGAAACAATCAGATCTGCCATTGTTTCAGTGAAATTCTAAAAGTTGGCGTTTTCTACCTACCTCAGGCCTTGTAAGTTGTAACTATTTATGTTGATTAAATTTTATAATCAGGTTTTGAAATACGTAGATTGGAAGGCTAGACTTTTTTTTTTGTTTTCTACCATGTCTAATTTCTGAAATGTGATATCCCCTTTGCTATAATTTTAACATTTGATATATTGACTACTTATATCAGTATATTAATATGATTTGTGTGAGTGGTTTTTAATTTGTGTATGTTTGCTATCTATTGTACAACAAATATGTTTATATTGTATGTTTTTACCAAAAGCTATTAGTATAAAATTCTATTAAACAAGCACATTACACGCTTAGCTTTTTTTCTTGTTGGTTGCCACATGTTACTTTTTTAAATAACTGGGTTATTTTGAATTCTCACATGAAATAAAGAGAAATACACAATTATATAACGGGTAGTATAATTCTTAAATTTTTGTACATTTCTTAGTTTTTCTTAGGTGCCCCAGCAACCAGTATTGTTAGTTGGGACATCCTTCTTCTTAAACTGTACACCTACATTTAAGAGTATATAAGTTTTTCTTAGATTTTTAAATTTGACAACCAATATTGTTTGTTAGTTAGTCTATAAGATACCCAGGATGCAGTATTCTTAATTGTTTAAATACTTAAGAATATATAAGATCACTTTATTTTTTATAATCTAATTTTATTTTCTATAGCATATTCATAAAGATCTTTAGAAGCATCCATTTAAATACCATATATTTTATCAAATGTAGGAAATAAAAAGCATTTAAAAAATTATTAATAAAGAATAAAAGTATAAAGACGTTTACTTCTTTGTTTAGATGACATGATCCAAACGGTAAAGTAGAAAACAAAATATATACATATTTACTTATTTAACTTTTCGTAGTTTTGTGCTATCTTTATGTAATGCAATAATTAATGAAATGTAATGATGCAACAATGAAAATTTTCTCTACTTGATAAAATTTGACAAGTCGCGTTGTCTATTTAAATGATTTGTTACAATTCTTTCCCATTTCCCACCTAAATAGAACCAGCGAAATTTATTGCAAATGCCATCTACATCAAAGAGGACTTGTTTGAATGTGGGGAGAAGTTTGTCCGACATTCCTATACTGAATATGAAGTTCAATTATTTAAACACTCATTTCTATTTCATGAATATTCAAACCTTGTTTGAAAAGAATGGAATTATAAGTTTAAAAGACAAGAATTAATGAATAATTTCTTCTCTCAGAGGATCATAATGATCTTTCATTTGGAGGATGGCTTATCATATTTGTTCTCATGTACATTTTACCAAAGTTCATATTATTAACATTTCTCTTCATTGACAATTTGTGTGACTAAAGTGTTAAAGTGTAATTGTTTGGAAAAAGGTTGAAGTTTCAGATTTAAAGGTTGGTATATGTCTTTTGGTTCAAAGCATTTTAGATTGATTCTTAACATTTTGCTTTCAGATTTAAAGTCCTGATTTACATTTGCTTGTTTGATTTGAAAAATCTTTGCTTTGTTTGAGGATTTTAGATATGGACTTCAATACGTTTTAGATTGTCTAATTTTAAGTTTTGACATGGAATTTCCACATTAGCAAATTTCAGATTTGACAGCTTTAAAATTTTAATGTCTATGCATGTGCTCAAACCTATGCAATTTGAAGAAATGTCAAATCTAAATTTCAAACAGAAAATTCCTATACTGAATATTAAGTTCAATTATTTAAACAGTCATTTCTATTTCATAAAAATTCAAATATTGTTTGAAAAGAATGGAATTATAAGTTTAAAAAATAAAAACTAATGAATAATAAATGCCAAAAAAACACAGCTGGTTGAGTTCAGGCATCACCAAAAAATGGAGGCATGATATCAAATATCTATATTTTTCCACTGTGAAATTAAAGAGTCCAGAGCTTTATTTTAGGTACTTTTGCTGTATTTTTAGTTTTTCAAGTCAAGCCAATAGGTCTTTTATTCTCTCTTTATAATAACATTTCAAAACATATATTTAATATTCTTAGAGATTTGTTGTACTAAATTGGACTAAGCCTGTGTCGGTCCCTTCAATTGGATTTTGGCTGGCTGATATGATCCCAGGACAGATTGGCCAGCCCATCTTGGGAATTTAGCAGATCAGCTTGTAGCAGGTGGCCATGGTTAGTAGGGGGGAGAGATCTTGGAAGGAGGATTGGGCTGATCGGCTGATTCTGGACTGATTGGTGCTGGGAGATGGCAGAGAGCAGTAGTAGCTGTGCCACTCCACTGCCAGGCTTGACCGATTAGGCTGATTTGCCAATTTGAGCTCAGTCCTGGCAGAAATCAATGCTAGATCAGCCTCCCATGTTGATACCACAATGCCATCAAGGGAAAGGAAGTCATATGAAAGAGGGGTGATCAAGGCTACAAAGATAGATGGGCTAATGAATAATAAATGCCAAAAAACACAGCTGACTGAATTAAGGAATCACCAAAAATGGAGACAAGTACCAAATGTACACAACTAAGGAGCCTTAATCTCACACTTCTCAACATACATCCAATAGAATAGGCTCGCAATACTGCAGGACCTGATTCCTTTCTGAAGCATCTTCTGCTCACCTCCTTACACAACACCCAAAATGTAGCATGAAGAATCAGCCCTCATACTTGATCTTCCCCTTAGCTTCTATATCTTCTCTTCTACCAGTGAGAAGCTTTTACAAAAAATGCAGCTAGCTGAGTTGAGGCATCACCAAAAATGGAGACAAGTACCAAAGGTACAAAACTGAGGAGCCTTAATCTCACAATTCTCACCATACATCCAATAGAATAGGCTAGCAATACTGCAGAACCTAATTCCTTTCTGAAGCATCTAGATAGGTTATAAGATTTGGTCAGGGCTAAAATGATCTGATCCACTGGAAGATGAGTGGCTTTGGTTGGCCTTGATTTGATTGGGTCAATCTTGAATCAAGTGGATTGCTATTTGAAACAACTAGATCCTCCAAAATCGAACCAATTGTATTATAATCTTTTTCAGCTATGCAGTTTTTGATTATGTAAACTTAGTCCATTAATCTTTTTCATTTTATAAAAATTTATATCGGTTGTTCTGTGAATTTAATACTCTTAAAGTTATTTCTGTGCCATTTATATCGATTTGGCCTTATCACATTTCTCTCTCAAAATTTTATAATAATTGATTATGGATACTAAGGACATCATAGTTATCTCCGAGCATTAAATTTATACCGAACATTGGTTTAGCTATATTTTTAATGCTTGGAGTTCTGGTCCTTACTAAGCTTGGAAAATACCTTGTCAAAATTCCGCGCTGGTATGATATCCCATAGCTAAATAACCATGCATTTGAAGTAAAAATTTATGTGAGATTAAATTTTAGTTTCATGAAAGTATGATCACCATCAGAATTTGCTTAAAAATAACTCAATTATACATAAATCACCAAAAAAGAGAGATTCAATATACAGGGACAGTAGATGGATAAACATCAAAAAGACAACATACGAAACATGAACCAAGACCACCACAGATGAGTAATAAAAATGGTGTATATGTATGGTGGTTGCCTTTTGACCAGAGAATCTTGTAAATGTTATTCATCAATATGCTACCAAGCAACATGAACTTGAACATCCAACCAAGTCTCGTCTTCTTCAACATCACAATGCTCAATCATACAACACGGGTAATCTCGATCC
Organism: Cryptocoryne crispatula var. balansae; assembly: GCA_036172225.1. NCBI lineage: Eukaryota > Viridiplantae > Streptophyta > Magnoliopsida > Alismatales > Araceae > Cryptocoryne > Cryptocoryne crispatula. The sequence continues at coordinate 28,507,889 of CM069927.1, forward strand.
ATACAAGCTCTGAAACTAAAAGATTAGGCATGTAGAATTGATAAATGTCTCTTTTTTGGGTGTACACTGGTCAATGGATGTTGAGTAAGATAATCACTGGTCAGTGGGATCATTTCATAGCCACGATCCTTAAGATTTCTATTAGAAGATAATTAGGGTCTAGACATTGATTAATTGTGCTTTTGATGTAAGTTTTTACTGATTTTTTATTTAAGAACAACATAGTCCTTCCGAAGAGAAGCATAAAAAATATGATCTGCACAGAAAGCTTTTATCTTTGGCAGGTACACAATGCTAATACAAAAGAACATGAAAACTAAAGATAGACAAACTTAATAGTAGTTTTCATTATGCACGTCAGCTGAGTTGAAGAACAGTGGCTTGTCACTGGATGGTTTGACATTCTCTTAACCTACTCCAACATGGTCCATTACATCGAGGGCATAACTCCAGAATGGTGTGTGACACTCTCTTTTTTGTTGCAATGAATTGCACCATGGATTCTCACGGGCGCTTGCAAACAAAAGTTGACATGAGTGTTGATAAAGAGCTTAGAACACATGAATGGTTACAGGACAAAGAAATAGTCTATACTGTTACATTAACAACAGCAATGTTGAGTAAAGAGACTGTAAGATTTTGCAGGTTCTTCCTTTCGCTTTTCTTTTTTCCTCTTCTACCATCTTAGTAGAAGTTTTGTAGTTACTTTTATTTCGAATGGAAAAATAACCTCCGGGTTTTCTTGTCTTATTGTCTTCTAGTTGCACAAATACATCAAGCTAGCATCGGTTGGAGACTCTTCTTCATCGGCCGGCCGAAGAAGAAGAAGGTTGAACCTGCACACATTCTCTCCCGCGCTAAGGTACACACGGTCATCTTTTATTTTTTAATTCCATAGAGCGGAGACCGCGGCTCCTGGCGACCGCTCCAATATTTTATTCATGCATTAAGTCATTTATTCCTCTCTCTCCTCCCACATGACCCGAACCATCTCCGGTGCTCGAGCGACGCCGTGAGATGAAAGTTTGGGGATCAATGTGAGTATGGGACCGAGGTAAGGATTTTACCGCTTTTCGAGTGTTTTTCGATTCACTTCCTTTCCCCTATTCTATTCCATCATCACCTTCTCTTGAGGTACCGATCTGGAACCCGTTTTCGGAGTCGACAAGTAGCTCCTAGATTCCCCGTTTCTAACAGCTTGACCAAGTTAGCACATTGTTCTTCAGTCAGTGATCCATACCTCCTTTCTTGATTCCACTTAGACTTGTACCCTTGCGGAATTTCATTGAGTTTATAATATTCTTCCTTTTTGTCTTGGGATACCACAGTTTCCACATCTGGGTGCATTAAGCTGCAGACATTTTTCCTTGGTATGCCCTCCAATATTGCAGTGTGAGCACCATATTTTCTTGTCTCCCCCTCTTGGATGTTTCCCTGTTATGTTAGTATTGGCAAGCATGGTAGATAACTCACTAGTAGCAGAGTTGTGAATAGAACGTTGAGCCTCATCTTGGAGGACCAACGAATAAGCTTTGAATACATGGGGTATCGGATCCATTAGAAGGATTTGGCTTCTAACCCTATCATATATTTCGTTTAGTCCCATGAGGAACTGCATAAGTTTCCTCCTTTCACTGGAAGTATTTTCTGTCGAATTGTCTAGTTGTCCTAGCTCATCCCAAAGACCTTTCATAGTGTTGAACAAGGATTGTCGTTTCGGATCTCGGCTTCGTCTCGGAAACATAAAAGATAAGAGATCTCGTGAGATTCTCGGAAAAATCTCGGGAGATCGGATCTCGGATTTCATTTATGCAAGGTATACTTTACCCAATGATTGACATCTCACATCTATATTTTATCTCACGGAGATTAAAAATAAAAGATCTCGAAAAAATCTCAAGGGATTAGATCTTGAAAATACCAATCAATGTACATGTTTAAATATAGAATGTCATATAATCTCTTTAAAAAGGACAAAGGAACTCATATTAAATATTAAAATAAGCTGTGAGAGAATTAAAAGCGTAATACGAGATGATGAACTATTGTTAGCATGAACGAAGTTTCATCTCGAACAATATGGATAGGGAGATTGATAACATTTTGGTTCAATTGTACATATATAGTCATTAAAATATTAAGCTATGAATTTTTATTGAACAATAATGTTTAGATGAATATTTGGATAGATTAACAAAATTGGCAATATAAGAAGAAAACTTAACAAGATCATCTAACAAATTGGGGATAATAATAGGCGGAGAAGATCAAGGTATCATATGTACTACATAGATATTCTCGTTTCGGCGATCTCGTTTCTCGGACGCAAAAAGAGATTCTCGGGAGATCTCGAGAGATTCTCGGGAGATCGCATTCCATGGTGTTGAAGTATTTGATGACGGAGTATGTACACGGTATATAAATATGTACCTGTCTGTGGCGTGGTAGGCTTGGATCGTCAATAGTAGGTTTAAGAATGTTACCATTGATGAAGTCAAGCTTGTTCTTGGCGGACAAGGCGACTGTCATAGCCCTCTGCCAAGGAATATAATTGTCTCCCGTGAGAACATCGGTGACCAACATCATTCCTGGGTTGTCTGACGAATGGAGGAAGAAGGGATTTTCCAACTAGGTGTTGTGCCCAGTGACGGTAGATGCTTGAGCAGCTGCAGTGGATATGGTATTCTCCATGGAGTAGGATCGTCAGCCGCTCTGATACCAAGTTGATTTCTGAGCAATATCTGCAAAATAAGAACGAGCACCAACACAGAAAGGAAATACAAGGAAGCTGACGGTGGAAATGGTGGTCGACTTTCACCCATCTTCGGGTGGAGTCCTCTTTATATATAACAATATTTGACAAGGTATGCCCCTGTTTGTTATTTACATAGCCAAACAATACGTCATAGATAAACTCTTCTGAAATAAGATAACGAAGGCAGTCATTATCTTCACAGAGGCCGAAGCTTCTAGACAAAATTGGATAAACACCAATTAACTAAAACATATAATTTGTTGATAATCAACACGCAAACCTCTTTCGGTGCACGTCAGGATTTTACCAAGCTTAAGTATTTTGATCCAATCTTTCTCATTCATTCACATCAATAATAGCGAAGAAACTGCATGTTAAGATTCAGATTTTGCGAATATATATGTACGTATGTACACCATGCACCATGAAAAATATTAGCTTTTCCAATGATCGTTACCTATATCTAAAAAAGACCTGGACAACACTGAGGTTAATTCACAGGTACTCTTGCTCAACAAATAACACAACATCCAAAACAGCAAATTGTATAAATTTGTTCGAGTTTTTACAGAAATATTGTCGTCTATATATATATATATATATATATATCCCGGCGATGATCCGGACTTCTGAAGAAAGTCCCTGCACCATCAATAATAAGTAAAAGAAAGTCAACCGATCGAGACTACTACCTAATTAATCCATCTAGTTCAGTCATGCATGGCTGGGTTTTAATCACCTACCTTGTTCAACAATATAAATATATATATTTATCTCCTCGGTTCCGAGCCTCCCACAAATTCAATGCTAGCTGGATATATACGTATAGAGTTGCATCAATATTCAGGTGGCCGTTTGCACAGGTGTCCAAACAACAGTCCCGCCGTAGCCCCACCGTCTAGCTAGTTAAACACACAGTGACGAAGTCCTCCCCCCCCCATCATCATCGGATACTAAATATTCTTCTTCGTCATTCGGCGGCGGCGGCAGCAGCTGCTGCTGCTCTGATCATTGTTTTTGCCTCCGTCAGTCTTATCTGATAATCCATTTTTGATATGGGTGGCATCGTGAGATGGATACGTTTCGAGGGGGATAATCTAGTTAGAAAGTTGACCACGACCAACTCCCTACTGCTGGTGCAGGTCTCGACCGCTCTGGCCCTTTCTTCCTTCAACCGTCTGATTAGATCGCCGATGATCAGCTTCCCGCCACCGCCATCGCATCCCGCGGTTTCGATGGCTCTGGCCGTTTCTTCCTCCTCCAACCGTCTAACTAGAAGGGAGATGTTGATCAGCTTCCAATCCACCAAGGAAGGTGGGGTCGGGAGTCGAGACCGGGTCGGTTTGGGGCCAAACCGACCCGGGTCGGCCGGGGTCGCGACCCGGGTCGGGACGGGGTCGGCCCGGGTCGCAAAAAATAATAATAAAAAATTCAAAATGGGGTCGGGGTCTTGGGGTCGCGACCGGGTCGGTCGGCCCCAAAACCGACCCGGTCGGGTCCGGGTCGCGACCCGGGTCGCGACCCGGCGAACCATGCAATCCACTATGTCTTCGACGACGACTCCGCCCATGGTCGTTAACTGAACAGCCCTTCTGAAACTTCTCCACCATTGCTCCAGCCGACGCCGATGGACCCTGCATATAGGGGTGCAAACGAGCCGAGTCGAGCCGAGTAGTACGGTGTTCAAGTTCGGCTCGTTTATTTTACACGAGTTCGAGTTCGAGCTCGAGTTTTAGCGAGTACGTGGAACCCTTGTTCAAGCTTGGTTCGTTTATTAATCGAGCCGAGTCGAGCTCGAACTCGAGTAGTAGTTAGACTAAAATTCAATTCATATTCAAACTTAAGCTATATACAAACTCTTTTATAAACCCAAAATCAATGAAAAGTCATTCGTGAAACTTTAGATTTAACTCATTTATGAAACTCAATTTAAGTTTAAACTCAAATTTTGAATTATTTAATAAATTTAAGTGACAATATATAAATATTAATACTTAAAATTTAATTTTTAAAAATAAAATATATAATATAATATTTAATCGAGCTGTTCGCGAGCTTATCGAGCCGAGCAGGAGTCTGTTCAAGCTCGGCTCGTTTAATGAGTCGAGCTTTATTTTTTGTTCAAACTTGTTCATTTAACATAATAAACGAGTTGAGTCGAGTTTTTATCGAGCCGAACTTCGAGCTACTTGTCGAGTGTATTGGTTCGTTTGCACCCCTACCTGCATATATATAAATATATATATATTTCAGGACAAATAAAAATAGTCTTAATTAAGCATGAAATTAATAATAACCCACGTACTTAAAATTGCTACCTTACGGAAATGGCCAAAGCAAATACGGATCCTGTTGCAAGAAAACCAATGGCCCAGCCAAGATAAATATTCTTGCAGCTGGACTCTGCTTCCGCTTCTGTACTCTGATCTGTCGACCTGTCAGAGCAGATCCACAATTAGAAAAGAGAATAATTAATAGGGTTAAATAAGCAAATTGAAAAAGGATCAGTGCAGTGCAGTAGATATATATATATGTGTGTGTATATATAAACATCGTAATTAGTTCGGGAAGAGCAAACATTGAATATATATATATATAGCAACAACGACGTCTCGACCCCGGAACGTCGTCGTCGTCGGTGCCCAAAATTGGGCGTGAAATATGCATGGCACAGTCGATCTGGACATATATATATAGGTATTGCAAGCCAAATATATGGTGGATATATCGACCTGGAGAGGAGGATCCTCCGGACGCCGCGGATGACGAGTTGGGACCCGCCGTCGACGGTGGTGGCCGACGATGCTCGGGCGCCTATGACGCCGACGAGCAGCACCGCCAACGCTGCGCGGAAGAAGACACTAACGATATTATTCGCAGCCATGGACGGGGACGGGGGCGGCGGCGGGGGCGGGAGAACGCTAGGCGTCTTTTTGACCTAATCCGTAAACTCTAAATAATTATATAATCTTTTCAAAAAAAATTATCCTTATCAACGAATATCCTAATCCTACGGTTACGGTTTGATTTCAGGTCTCTCTAATATATCTTATTATTAGTATGATAGATACGAGTATTGTTAATTCAACGTTACGTCCACAGTAAAAAAATATCGTATTCGTACAATGTTTTAAGTAATATGTATGAATATTTGTTTTCCCATGATTTATTTTTTCTGACCGAACATTAAATGTTATAAATCAATTTTATATATTGAGGGTTATCGAGTTTGAATTTGAACGATCTGTTTTCGACGTTTCAAATTTTACGATTGAACTCCTAAACTTCTCAAGAAATATAATTTATAAACTAGTGGCCCACATTGCTCCGAATTATAATTTCTTGGAGTCGAAATCAGGTATCTAAAAGCGCAACTTTATAATTTGGAACGTTTTGATCTCATTAAACCGAACAGATCGCTCAAATTCTAACCCGGCGGCTCTCAATTTACAAAATAAATATAAGTATTTAACAGGGCACCAAGCGTCCTATATACAGGGCGCCATACGCCCTGTATATTGGGTGCCTGGCACCCAGTCAGACCGACTTGACCAGTAGATTTGACTGCTCTCTGATGTCCATCTTATCAAACTGACGCTACTCATGATGCTAGCGCCCCGTATACAACGCTTTGACTCGTGTGACAAATTTTCGATTTTAACCAAAGTGTCATTCATTTGGCTATAAATAGGCACCCATTTGGAGCTTTAAGGAGATTCCAGCTCCGTCCTACCCCCCAGCTCATCCAATACTACGAATCAAAGCCCTCAGCACACTCCCTAAGTCCTCAAACCACCCTAAAATTCTCTCCCAAAAAACCTGCAGTTTCCGCCACCCAGAAATACAATTTTCTTTCATCTTTGAAGGCCTCTACCTTCCATTTCCCTTAAGTCCAATGCCCAAATCCCCCACCATTAGAATCACTTGTGTATTGGCTATTGGAAAGAGCTCTCGTTTCGTTTTGGAAGCCATCCAACACTCCGGGCAGTGCCGCGAAGAGGGGAAGAGGATCTGCGCGAGCCAGTCCCTAGTGCCCCATAAACGGCGCACTTTGACCTTGGTCAACATGCCCCATTAACGGGGCACCTGCAGCAGGCACCCCGTATACGAGGCACTAGCAGGGGCAGAAGCGCGTTTTGTGTTTTTCGGAGTCCGATCGCTCGTCCGATCGAGTTTTCGTTCCTTTCCTTTATCTCAAATCCTATCATCATGTCATTTAGCATGCATTAGGCTACATTTGCATCTCTCGTACATTTTTAAAACCTACCAAAATAGGGGTTGAGATTTCATCCCAATCTGGTTAGTCTATCCCCTTTAGCATGTTTAAGATTTATGTTGAGCATGATGCTATACTCTCGCCAGAACTAATGATCTTTTTACTTGTTTTCATGTTTTCTTCTGGACATTTTTAGGTAAACCCGGCTGAGACGGAGCTTCCACCGGGTCGAAGACAAAGAACTCATTAAAGCTCTCTTCTTTCGGCTGGCCGAGAGAGGAGAAGTCAGAACCTAATAGTCTCCGCACTTCCAAAGGTACGATGGTCATCCTTGATCTCTGTTTTATTTATTTTCCACCCTAATATACTTTCGAGTCTGCGGCTCCTGCCGACCACTAACACCTTGCTCCAAAGCATCACCACCATCCGCAGAGTTTCGGGTGTTTACACATAGTTGGATCTTTGATCTGAGTCACTAAAGATATTTTGTCAGGCAGACCATACACTTTAACTATTGACTTATGGATCACTTAGAATTGTGATCATATACAGTTGATGAATTGGGTATATGCAAAACCCAATGGACGAAATCAAGCGAACAACAGGAGATCGTCCCCTCTCATAGGAGAGAGAGAATATTTTATGGATAGAACTCTAAATCCTTGGCTAAGGTAGACAGGATAATTGAAAAAGTGTTTTTCAATTGATCCAATTTCGAGTACAAGATTCTATGAGAATGACTAGGAGTTGACAGTCGATGCCATACTCCTATCTGACCGGGACATTGGATGGACGATAATTTATATCCATATGATAACCAATTATGAAAATATATTCTCTCGAGAGGAGTTTATCTCTAAACCCGTTTGTGTTCATAGGATGTAAATTGTACGCTACATGATTAGTATATCATCAATCTTTTATAAGATAAGGAATTTAATTTGAAAGAAGTTATTTTTTTAATTATACCTCAACCAAATAGGCTATGGGATTTAGAAGGTCACATGCATGTGGGCTAATAAATTGGCTTGAGGGCAAGGGTGTTAATATGGAGAAATGAGGAGATTTTATATGGAAAACTCCAAATTCTCTTTATAATAATGAAGAGAGCGTGAGCCTTACAAGCCAAAGCTACTCTATTTCGTCCCTAGCCCTCTCCTCCTCCCACTCTGACCACCACCATCGGTTGGTGGAGATTCATTCTGGACAAGTGGTCGAAGTTGATACGAAGGAGAACCCAACTTTGGAGGTAGCTCATATGGATACAACTGGAAGTCGCACGCTTGAGTGGTTGAACGAGTGTAGAAATGCTCAATCTTCTTCGATTTATAGGAATTATTTGAATCCCCCAAAGTTATGTGATCAAAATCATTTCAAATACTAGTTCGGTTATGATTGTTCGGTGCTTGATGGTTTTAATAACATATCCATGTGCCCCCCTTTGGGGGTGCATCACCATGTGCCCCCAATTTCCATTCTTTTATTTTGATTTTTATTTTGATTAGAATGTTGCCTGATTTATTTTATTGTCTAAAATTTATGTCTCTCGTGTAGGGGACGCATGTGCCCTCCCCTAGGAGTGCATGGATCCCTCCAATTTTGGCAAGTCTGATCAGATCTTAAAATTTTAGAAGATTTCTATCTAATTTCCAAGGGACGCATGGGACATTGACCTTCTATTTTATTTTTGGATGAACATTGCCTTGAATGGGCTGATTTTCTTTTAAGTGCCATGCGCCCCAGAGGGGAGACACATGAGACTATTTTTCCTGTTTTGTTGTCTACTCTCTTTCCTATAATTTGGGACGACCATCAGACATTTGGGAGATTCGAAGCATCTCCCGCAAGCATCCCATAACATCCTTACACTCCATCTTTGAGCTCCAATGATTTTTAAAGAGAGAATTTAACAAGTTCGGAGAGAGAAAAGTTGGTTTATGCTCGCTAGATTTACTACTTTTCTCCAACCTCTATAGAAGCATAAAAGCATGTGATGCTAGAGCTATCTAAAGAGAAAGTGTTCCTCTCTCAGACGTCTTTCATTTGCGATGAACGGGGCTCAATTCTGACTTTCGCACTAATTGTGGCAAGCTTTTAAGCAAAGGCACGTTGCCAATTTTCAATTTTGGACCGAGTATCTTCCTTGTCTCGAGCTTCATCAATTCTTCGTCAAATTGACCCATATTTACTTTTTTCTTCTAAACTCACACTTTAGCCATCCTTCATCATATATTATTTATTTTTACATCATTTAACATCATTTTTAATGTGAGAAAAAACAAAAAAAAGTGAGTCAGGAATAACCTCGAATCCGGTCATTCATAACCTAACTACCGCCTTTATAATATTTGCTACTATGGTTGTTCACAAATCATCATCCGACGTCTTAAGAACAAAATGATAACTTAATTTTGACGTATGAGACCATATATGTATATTCAACCAATATCAAGGAGAGCAAGACAAAATTGATCGCCTTTTTAGAAATTAATATGCATGGTGTCATCGGTCTATCCGGGAGATGATTCGGTCAGGCTCCCGATCAATAAAGTCTCTACGTACACCATCAATTTACCTAATTAAGTCATGCATGACGGGATTTTGATGAATCACCTACCTTGTTCGACAATATATATATATATGAATGAAGATCACCTCAAGACTGTAGTCCTATGCCCTCACATAAATGACATCATTTAATTGATGATTTAATGACTTTTCAACTCCCGAGATATTAAATGTTATCATTTATGTGAGGGGCGGCACCCTCCCGAGGTGATTTGCACTATATATATACACATATATTCATTTCTCAGTTCAGTCGAGCCACAAATGCAATACTAGCTAATTATTATCGAAAATATATATAAATATAAATACATAGAGTTGCGTCGATCGAGATATTCAGGTGGCCCTATGCATGCGCAGGTGTCCAAACTCTAGTCGATAGTCACGAATCATACACCCGCGTAAAGTTGGTAACATCCTGCCTGCACACGGGACACTTGGGTCCAGAGACGACGTCCCGCTGCTGACGATCTTGTTTGAGTACAACTTCGGCGCCGCAGGGGCAGCAGCACACCCGGTGACCACAGGGGATGAACACGCAGCCCCTCCGTCTAGTAAGACAGATGACGCAGCCCTCCCCATCAGGTACTGGTACTTCTTCTTGGGCGGCACTGGTCTTGGCGGCAGCTGCTTTGATTGTTGTCTCTGCCTCCCTCAGTCTGATCTGATAGTCCGTGTTTGATACGAGTGTCATTCTGACGAGGATGCGTTCCGAGTGGGATAATCTAGTTAGATAGTTGACCAACATCAACTGTGCCTACTGCTGCCGCAGATTCTGACACCTCTGGCTCTTTCTTCCTTCAACCGTCTGATTAGGTTGCCGATGATCTGCTCCTCCCCACCGCCGCAGCCACCTGCCGTTTCGGCGGCTCTGCAGCCTGCTTCTTCCTCTTCCAACCGTCTAATTAGATAGGAGATGCTGATCACCTTCCAATCCACTGATTCTTGGACGAGCTCGACGCCGTCGGTGTCTTCCACAGGGTAATTTATCCTAGTGATCCTGCGTTCGTATGTACGTGTGTGTGTATATATATAATACATATATATGTATTCAGTACTAATTAATCTCATATCAACACCGTACGTGTACCTAGATTGGTTTAGTTAACTAGAAGACGAATGTGTATATATATAATGCAGGAATTAATCAAGGCCGGAGATGAATCTAGCTAGTATATTGAAATAGTTTTAATTATCGAACAACAAAAAGGAAAAACAAACATGAAAAATAATAGAAACGAAACAAGAAGCAATGTGGGGAAATAAAAGAGAAATTAAGAATGTAACGTCACTGTTTAAAAAAATGAATTAGTTATTATTTTTATTATTGCTATTATTCCCTATTCCTCCCACCAATTCCTCCATCGGTTACTCTCCCTCCCATCAAACCTCCGTTCGCCGTTTTCTCCTCTCCCGAACGCCCTATTCTCCTTCTTCTTCAACATGGCCGCGCGACGTCCCCCCCCCGGTCGACCTTGCTGCCGCCCGCGGCCTGCTGCGCCGCGCCAGCCCCGCCGCCTCCCTGCGCGGCGCTGTCCACCGCGGTGTCCGCCGCCAGCACCAGCCGGCGCCACCCCGCGCAGCCGCCGCCCCGTTGACCTGCACCAGCCGGCGCCGCCCTGCACAGCCGCCGCCCCCATTGACCGACGCCCGCCCGGCGCCGCCCGTCCGCGCGTGCCACGCGGCCGCCGCCACGCCAGCCCCGCTGCTTCCCCGCGCGGACCCGCCCCCGTTGACCGCCGCGCCGTTCGCAGCCGCCGCTGCCCCCTGCGACCGTGCGCGCCCACCGTGCGCCACCCCCCTCCGCGGTACCCCCTCTCTCTCATATCCTCTCTCTCCTATCGCCGCACTCTCCATCCCATTTTATTTATCTCTCTTGTCTTATTCTCCCTTATTCCAACAGCTTGTCAAGACATCCGCCCAGATCGATTTTTCAGCGCCGTCGTGACCGCGGCAACACACTCGTCATCCGGATCGATTCCGTTGGAATTCCGTACGCTGCTCGTCGTCGCCGTTAAGGTAGGCGTCTCGGCTATTCTTAGCATTCCGATATGATTAATTTAAATCGTTAAAACGATGTTAGTTAACTCTGGTTAGAACAATAAAAATATTGGTGGGTTATTTCGATTTATTAGCTTATTTAGATGTAGTTAAGCTCGAATTGTCATATATACTTATTTAGATTGAATGATCATGCATTTTCACCATGTTAGACATTAGATTAGAATGCATGTTAGCATGTTAAATATCATGTCGTGTGTTAGAATATGGTTAGTATAGTATGGTTAATACTTTGATGATCTTAAACAATAACCCAATTTAATGAATAGCTGAAGTAGAAGTTAAAGCATGGTGTTATTTTTCAGCTTTGTTAATTCTTGTAGTAGATAGACAGTTGTTGTCATTGCATGTATACATCATAATAGTATGTTAGAATTACATGATTCACAGTTTAGAGTATCATGAGGTTAGTCAATTGGTATAGTTTGAGTTTAATTTTGGTATTTTATGCATATGTGAGTTATACAGTTATGATTGTTCAACTATGTGTTCTATGTTTAGATTATCATGCACATGTCCATGGTTACTTTGATTGGTTGATTGTCTGAGTTATATGTATATGCTTTCATCTTGAGAGATGTAGTATGCAGTGGGCTGCCTTGTAATGGAATTCTACTTCACCAGACTATAGTTCGATCCTGTGGGCAGCAGATGAATTAGAACAATCCGGAGCATCTGTTGATCCCGAACACCGCGGTTTATCCTAAGTACTCCCCTGCCTATGGGGTACTATGGAATTTAGCTTACTATATGTTACTTTTATATATGGTAGATCTGGTGTTAGTTTTGTGACATTTGCTACAATGTCCAAGTGGAGCATATAACTTACTCAGACAGATGGTTTATTATGCATTTTGGCATGTATGATAGTGATTTAGATTGGTCATTTTGTTATGATAGGTTTATGTAATGCATGCATACCTAGTTTTCTTAAAGCTCAGGTTATGTCAGGTTGAATGTTTATTGAATCATGTCAGTTCATAGGGTAGTGAAAAGGTACTTTAATCAGTCTATTGAAGATATATAATTAGTATAAACCCGATATATTATAATCTGAATTTTTAGGTTTATTACTATTAAAATCAGTAGAGAATAACTAGTATAGTAGGGTAGTCCGGGTGTAAGACCTACTGAGTCTGTGGTGACTCACCCCTTCCCATTATTTAACTTTTTTCAGCTGATTTCGAGGAGCCTCTCCCTGAGGAGGACTTTGGAGAGGATTTCGAGGAGGACGTTGGAGGTGATCCAGAGCCACTCGAGGACCCATAGGACGAGGAGTTTGGTGACGAGTGATCACCATATATCATTTAGGTTGTTTGAGTTTCCCTTCTGTTATTGGTTTGGTATTTGCTTGGTTTGACTTTATAGTTGATGGTTGGACTATGTGTTGAGTCCTTCTTAGTTGTTAGTTGTGGTTACTTATGGGATTTTGTGAAGTTTTGAGTTTAATCTGATCATTACAGGTTGTTTTAAATTGTTCAGATTTGGTGATGTGAATTTAACTTGTTCTCCTAAACTGTCCCAATTTCCGGATTTATTCCGCTGCGCCTTTGTATTTTCTGGGTCGTGACAAAGAAGGTCTCGCAATTCGACATTAAGTATATTTATATATATATATATTTACATCCATATATAAGGTACGTAGGATGTCGCATTTGTGGTGCCGAATATTTTTCTTTTTATTTCGCATGCATGCATGCAATGCAAGCTACGTACGAGGTGTAATTTCTAGCTAGATATAGAAATATATATATATATGTATGTGTTTCTAACTTCTTAACACCACAGGAGTTACGAAGACTAAAATCTCAGAGACTAAAATGGTGTTGGGATTATCGGAGGAATTGAGGTAGTAAGAATTCTGTAACACGGACCCTCTCCGGAGAGCTCTGGAGGCTTCTTTCGAGTGGTGCCCTAGGCTTGCTCGGAATCTTTCGAGGAGCCTTTTTTCTCCTCCATTCCCTTCTGTCTGGCGTCTTTCTAAGCCATTTCATCGGTTTCTACTTGGTTCTCTTCTAGATCTGGATTTTTTTCCTCTGCGTTTTTTGGAGTTTCATCGATTCATATTCCTTCGTGTAGGTTACTTCTTTTGGCGCTTAAATCCCCTAACGATTCTGGCACTTTTCTGAGGTCGGGGGTTTTAGCGGTCCAGAGGCTTGTTAAGGTTTGTTTTTACAAGCTATTTATTTATAAAAGTTAGATTTTTTTCATAAAAATCTAAAACTTCTATAAAATTATGCCCATGACCTAGTCCTATGTACCAGATCTAATGTGTGTGACCGACTAGGTCCAATAGTCAATTTGGTTGAAGCCTAAATCATTTAAAAGAATAGTTTCTTTAAATTAAATTAAAATTGTTATTAGATAATGGTTTTGATGACTTTTCGATTATAAATGGTACAAGTCACATCCTATGATCCGAAATGACTTTGGTCATTGAATCTTTCCATCATCAATTATTACACGAATTTAAATCTTCTTTCATCCAATGTCCCAATTGGTCAGGGTTTCGGCACTGACAATCAATGCCTAAATAGTCTAACTCCATGGGATCCTGTATTCGGGTTTGGATCAATTGGAAAAATTTTTCCAATTATCCTATGTACCTTGGTAAAGGATTTAGAGTACTATACCATAAGATATTTCTTACCAAAAGTGAATGATCCCTTGTTATCTACTCAGTCGCCTTCACTGAGTTTCTCTTGCACGTGATCCATTAACTATACTAAACCATCAAGATGGTGATCTATAATTTAATGGTCAAGGTACAAGGTACATCCGGTAAGACATCTTTGGCGACTTAAGTCAAAGATCTAATCATGCTATTATAATGATAGAAAACCATAGTAGATAGTTCGGTAAAATACCGATCAAGTTTTCTGGTTCATTCAGTGAACTCATTCCACTAATAAGCACCTATGTGTGTATTTTAATGTCCCCACACTGATGACCAATGAGATCGATCATTTTCATCATATGAGAAGTTATCACACATACAAGTCTATAAAGATCTTTAATGTCTTACATCAAGGATCCTATGATTTGAAACATTTAAAACACAACCATCTAGATAATTGATCTCATTATCATAATCTCATATTGATTCAATCATCATTGCATGTCAACAAAGACTTCATTACGATAATTCTATTTATTAATATTAAATAATGAAGATATGTCAATTAGTTGAATGAGATATTTCTAGAAATGTAGAATTATATCATATATGATTGACTTGTAGGGCATATATTTCTATCACCAAGATCCTCTTAAATCAGGCACAACCTCCTGAGACTCTCCTAAATCAGGCACACGGGCCCAACATCCACCTAAATTGGCCCTAAGTGCCCACACTCTCCTAAATCATGCTCACAAACCCATCATCTTCATAAATCAAGCCCAATCACCCGACACTATCCTAAATCAGTCTCGCACACCCAACATCTTCCTAACTCTCCTAAATCAGGCTCACGCACCCAACATCCTCCTAAATAGGGCCCAAGCACCCAACACTCTCCTAAATCAGACTCATGGATGGGCCCAACATTCTCTTGAATTAGGCCAACATGTTCCTTCTTCAAAATCAAGCCCATGTGCTCCTTCTTCAAAATCTGGCCTGTGTGCCCATCCTTCGGAATCTAGCCCATGTGCTTTTCCTTCATAATCGAGTCCTCATGCACATTCTCCTACATCGAGCCCATGTGCCCATCTTCAACAATTAGGCCCTCAGGCCCATGCCAACAATCAAGGCATTACGCCCATGGAATGCCGGGTCGCGACCCGTCCCCGACCCACGACTCCCCCGGCCGGGTCGCGGAGTCATGGCCGGGTCGCGCGGGTCGCGCGACCCGGCCGACCGGGTTGCGCGACCCGGTCTGGCAACGGTCACCTGACCGTTGCCAGACCGTTGCCAACGGTCATGGGGGGTGCAGCCCCCCCCCCATTCAACCCCTTGGGGGCTATTTAAAGCCTCCAAGGGGCTCCCCTTACTCCCACCCCCCCACTCTCACTCTCAACCTCTCATTTGTGCTCTCATTGCTCTCATTGCTCTCATTTTGTTCCTCATTTACTTAATTATTTCATCAAGCATTTCATTAGTTCATTTAGTATATTTATTTAATATTAGTTCCATTGATTAGTGGGTTAAGTAGTTTATTCTTTTTAATACTTATTTGCTTACTTGCATAGTTAGTTAGCTAGAAGATTAGTTAGATAATTAGTTTAGTAGTTACTTAACACATCATTAGTTTCAAGGTATAGTTAATTACTTACTTAATCATATATTTAGTTAATCATTCATTTTATATAAATAAAAGTATACTTACATTAGTAGTCACTAATTAACGTCATTAGCTAGTTAAATAATTAATTACTTAATTAAGTAATTATTTACTTAAAAAACCTGCCTCTCCAAGCCAAACAACCCAAACTACCGGCGCGAATTCGGAGTGATCCGGCTTGGTTGCATTGCAATTTGATCTCCATGGCGAAGAGAAAAGTGCAATGTAAATATCATGACAAAGTAATATTCGGTGGTATTTATCGTTTAAAATTTCATCTTGCAGGCATGAAGGGAAACGTTCTTCCTTGCACACGGACTCCGCCGGAGGTCAGAGCTCAATTTCGTAGGCACCTACAAGCGATGGAGCAAACGAAGGGAACTAGCAAACGGCATAAAGAGACCGTCCGAGAAGAAATCCAACAACCGGGGAGACGTTCCGTACACATTTACGGAACCGGACAAGAGAGGCCGGATATTTTTGGAGACGAAGAGTACGAAGGTATGGGAGGTGTTACTCATAAACGTTGTTCATTCTTCTATTTTAAAGGTTCGTAGGTTACTTTTTCAACCCAAGATACTGCTATAGTCCACATTTCAAGGCGACGAACGAGCTATTAGATGACGTGAAGAGCGTCATCCGACGGTTGCTTGGTGACGACGACCGGGCTATTATCGCTTGCAACAAGATATATGATTACAGAATGCGGAGTTTTCACTTTGGAACGAGCAGAGTTGAACGAGCTGTGATGATACTAAGTTCGGGTATGTAGAAATGTTTTTCATCACTTAATTAATCATAGCTTACTTAGATAATAATGTACGACATTCAATTTATGCAGCTGATTGGTGGATGGACCATGGTAAAGTACCAGGGTACAAGGACTAGGCGGACGTAGCCATCGTGGTCCTAAGTCAAACCACTTCGGCTTCGGGTCGCGAGCGAAATTGGTCTACATTCAAATTGATTCACACAAAGCAAGAGAAATAGGTTGACATCAAGGAGGCTTGAAGACCTCGTGTATTGTCACTACAAATACGAGGTTAAAGTTGAGGAATTTGGAGAGAATGAAGCAGAACCAGATGGAACAAAAGAGTTGGATAGCACAGGCAGCGGAACGTTTGGTCGACGAGCCGCCAATTGAAGAGGAGGATATCGATTTGGATCAAAAAGTCTACGAGAAGAACTCCTGTAAGCTTGGGTCAACGACCGAGAAGGGTTGGGAGAACTGGAGTTCAACCCCCAAGACCGACAATGGGCCGAAGGAGTGCTCGATGATGTCCCTTTAGCCGAAGAATTCCAGATCCCTCCCTCACTAGCAAAGTGCCAGAGGACCGGAGAAGGAACTAGTCAAGGTACGCAAAGTAGGCGAAAAGGTAAACAAGTTATGACTGATCCTTTTGATATTGCAGATGCCGACATTTACGGCCGAAGACGATCGAGAAGATACGCCGGAGCCGAACATCCGAGTGCAAGACTCGTACGTCCGAGGATTCGTCATCAAAGAGTAGCAATGGATGATGGTGCCGGGATACGGGGCGCGAACACTTTACAAGTACAAGGGACCTCGTATCCTCCCATATCTCCTACAACGTCGTTACGTTTTACCGCGAGGAGCAATATACCTACGCGACCCAAGATACCGATCATGGTGGAAGGCCACAAGGTAGAGGAGGTCATCGTAGCCATGGAGTTGGAGCAGTAATCACCACGATGCCTCCGACTATGTGTATGATTCATCCCAAGGCTTTTGGTTCCCTACATACGATCAAGAGTATTGTGGAATGAATTATGTGGAGTCATCGGATACTTCGATCCAATCAACCTATAGTTATGGTGACTCGTTTGGATCAAGTCTTAGGATAGTTTCCGAGGGACGATTTACGAATACGTATCGTCTACGTGTACATGTATCAAGCTTTGTACTCAACCCAAATGACATGAGGAGAGTACATCAACTACCTACAAAGTGTAGAACACATCACGTTGGAATAAAATTGATGCATTATTTATTTAAATCATGTCATTTAATTTATCCAATTTTTCTATATTTTTTCAGATTTTTTTTCGCATTTTTCTTATTTTTTTGAATTTTTTAAAAAAAAATATTAAAAAAGGGGTCGCGACCCGGTCGCGACCGGGTCGGCCTGGGGGTCCCGCGACCCAACCCTCCTTGATTACGCCCATGTCTTCAATCATGTTTTTTCTATCAAGTAGTATGCCCATGTTTTAACCATGCCTCCAGCAGGGCCGTTGCGCCCATTATTTTAATCATGATTTTCCAATTGGGTCATCACCCCCATGTTTTTAATCATGCTTTTCCCAATCGGGCCTTCACTCCTATATTTTTAATCATGATTTTCCAATTGGGTGGTAGAACCTATCTTTAATTATGCCTATTTTCATTTCGGTCATTGCACCCATGTTTTCTAATCATGATTTTGCAATTGGGCTATTGCACCTATGTTTTCAATCATGTTTTTTTTGTCCGGGCCTTCGCACCACTATCCTTCAATTCGGGTCATTGTGCCTAGGGGTGTAAACAGT
Organism: Cryptocoryne crispatula var. balansae; assembly: GCA_036172225.1. Taxonomy (NCBI): domain Eukaryota; kingdom Viridiplantae; phylum Streptophyta; class Magnoliopsida; order Alismatales; family Araceae; genus Cryptocoryne; species Cryptocoryne crispatula. The sequence continues at coordinate 28,526,316 of CM069927.1, forward strand.
TCGGTCCGGTTTGGTTACACCTCTTTTTTTCCAAATTGAAACCGAACCGATAAGGGACACCGAACCAAACTAAACCGGTTCAATGAACCCTGAACTGATTGTGGTTCAATTTGGTTCGGTTCGATTCGTTGGTTTAATGAATATTTAAATAAATTAAATTAAAATATAACATAATATAAATTATAATAATTAATTAAGATTAACATGAAGATTAATACTTTATTTATAATATATAATTATATCATTATATTAATTAACTTAAATTTATAATAATATATATTTAAAATTGATATAATATTTTTAAATGTAATATGATATGTAAATAAAGTGGGTCAAACTGGGTCAACTAGTTTACCGATTCGGTTCAGTTTGGGGAGGTGTCGAATCGAATCAAACCGATAAGAAATTATTTGTTCGATTCAGTTCAAAAATCAGAAAACCGAATAGAGAGCACTTCGAACTGAACCGAACATATCAGATTGGTTCGGTTTACTGGTTTCCCAATTTTGCATGAACACCCCTAATTGTGCCTAGGGGTGAGCATTAATCGGGTCAACCCGAAAATCCAAACCGAACCAACCCGAAATTGTCGGTTCGGTTCGGGTTGTACATTGCCTTCGGGTCCATCGGTTTCAAAAATGCTCAAACCGATTAAAACCAACCCAAACCGCAAACCGAACTCAACCTGCTGCCATGTGGGCCTGCGCCCTTGTAACCGTTGAGTGGTCCGAATACTATGCAATATTTGAATAGGTGAACATCCCTTCACATGACCGATGTGGGACAAATGTGCTTTCTTTTGAGCATCTGCACATCTCCTTTTTGTCCCACATCGGTGGTTCCATAAGCCTTTGAAGTCCAAGACCGCTTTAAAAGGCCAGGTGCTGTGTGCAGCCTACCCCCCAGTCCAGCCTTAGCGCAGGCACATATCTTGGGTTTACTTATAACCCAATTAAGATCTTCTTAATGAAGATTAATGAAAATGAAATTGTTAATTAAATATTTTATTATTCTCTATTTTAAGACCGGTAACTTTTTTATGGTTTAAGATGGTTTAAACCGAACCAAACCGATTTCACTTGGTTCGGTTTTGTTCGGGTTGAGGAGGTTATACGGTTTGGTTCGGTTTCAAAAAAAAAGGTCTTAAACCGGACCAAACCGAACTGTGCTCACCCCTAATTGTGCCCATGTTTTCATTTTAGGCCCCTACACCTACACCCGTGATTTTTGTGTAGGCCTTCACCCTCATGTTTTTTAATTAAGTTGTTGTATTGGGCCCATGTACCCAAAATTCCTCTCAGTCAAGCCTACCTGCCCCCTCATGATCACTAGTCAACATGGGCCCATGAGCCCATATTTGCCTTGTTGAATCGGGCCTTCATGCCCACTTCCATCAGCTAGGCACCACATGCCCTCTTCTTGCAATTAGGCCCATGAGCCCACCATTATCATCATCTCAATGGGGACTATGGGCCTATTTTGAATTGGGCCATCATGTCCCCACTTCTTCAATCAGTCACTGCCTACCCGCTGCTTTCAATATGGTCATCACACCCTCCTCATCCCAAATTTAGTCATATGTCCCTCAAAATTAGGTTGTCACACCTCCACGCCTTTCTCAAAATGGAGCATTATGCCCCAATTCCCTTAGATCAAGCCCAAGAGCCCATCATCTTCCATCGTCATTAATCTTCAAGACTATAGTGTTATCTCATATTCTTGAATCAGGCACCACTGCCCATCACTTTCTTTTCATCGGGCCTCCAAGCACATATTTTGTCTCATTCCTTTTAATCTAGGCAACAAGTTTTATTCTAAACTGATGATATCTCAACTCTTGCTCAATGACATCACCAATGCCAACCCTTGCATCTTTCTATCATCATATTGACTCATGTCGCCTATTTGTTACCGAATAAGAAGTAGTAAAAGCAGCAAGGTAGGCCAAAGCATTAACAAGCGCCAACAATGCCAAATGGCAAATGTCTTCACCAACAACGTACTTCATCTCAAGTATTACATGCCTATATTCAGCATTATTATATTATCGTCAAGGTAACATTTTCAAAAGAATTTACGAGATTAGCATTCTTCTTATCTAATCATAACACGCCAAAATAAACTTAAAATTTCTTAGTAAGAAAGGATGTGTGTGTGAGAGAGAGAAAGAGAGAGAGGTTTTGATTTTCAACTAGCACGAACATACCAAAAGATGATGATTGGTGCAAGGCAAGGTAGAGTGAACCATTCATGGAATTGATTCTACTTGAAAATGTTACAAAAATTTATAAATGCATAAAAAAGAGAGGATAGATGCCATAACCCAAGTTCTACTTGTTCTTGGGTGCCCCAACTTTTTCGCTAGGAATCAAGAGTAAGCACCATACTTCACACACCACATGCCTAGATTTCGGAATTTTGATGACTGGACACCAAAAGAAAAGTTAGGCAAAGCCTAGAGAAGAAATGTTTACCTTATCATATTCTCTTCTTATTTTTGTCCAAGGTAGATATAGGTGACTAGAAAAGAGAATATCAAAAGTACCCACCCCCTAGTAGGAGGCCATCTTAGAAGGTTCAACTTCTCAAAATCAAATGTGTCAAAAGATGGGCAATGACCCCTTAGGTCAACAAAAGAAAAAACATGTATGAATGAGCACCACAAAAATAGTTCCAAAAAATAATACAAAAGACTCCAAAAGATGGGTAATGAACCTCTTTGGTTAAATCAAGAAAAAAGAAAAGACCTATCTGAATATAGGCCACTAAAAATGGAGTTAAATCAATAAAATAAGGAAGGATCAGAAGAGACCGAACCCTGACATGCAACTAAGCATTAGTAGAGAAATCAATTCAATACCCCCCGACATCTACCAAAGACTTACCCCGATCTTCTTCCTACTTTAACCGCCATGGGTAGGGTAGATCAACTAAATCCAGGCTAAACCCTAGTCGACTGAAGGTCAAAGGTCCAAAGGATTCTAAAAGAAGGGCCTTCATTCTTGCATGTGGTGCCTGTTCTTGCTCCTTGGAGAACAATCAGGGACACCTACCCCAAGTTGTGATCAAGGCAACAACAATCATCCTCAAAAAAAAAAAAATCAAATCTCAAACAAAATTTAAAATCTTCAAATTCAAAAGTTTTTAATGCTTTCGCATTAAGTATTGTATACATCAAAATTTCAAAACCCAAACAAAGATGAAAATTTTTAAAGTAAAAACATTTTCAATCATGTGCTTTTCGCATTCATCAAATTTTCAAAATGTATAAAAATTTAAAAAATTTAAAAACCAAGAAATATTTTTCAACTATGCTTTACTTAAATCTTGTACATCTCCTTTGCATAATTTTGCCTTTCAACTTATATCCCTTAACAAAAGACCGAGGCAACCCAACGCTTCCCTTGAAAGGGACTAAGTCTAAATAAAGTTCTAATCATCTCTCTTTCAATTAGGTGCAGGAAGCAAGGAGGATGCCACATGAGGAAATGATTTTGTTAAACTTTCCTCTCTGGACTCTTAGAGAAGGCAAAAGCAACAAAAAAATCAAAAAATGGAAAAGGCCAAAAGGGGATATTCCTAAGCAGAGTCTTACATGTAAGTCTTGCATATTGAGTCTTGCATCCTATCAAAATAAAATAGCATAGGAGATGTTGAAGACCACAATTCTAGAGGGGATTGAGCCTAAGAGCCTTTTTAATAAATTAGTGACAGTTTAGTCACTCTCTAAGTTTGTTGATAAGCCAAAGTTGTATGTACGGGTACGACGGTTGCCCCCAAGATATCATGACCCATTACGTATAATATATATCTTCAACTATTTTCTTATGCTAATTTGCATATCTGTAAACCCTATATGTTTTGTTTCATGCATCTCATATCACAATGTGATTTAACCCATCACAACAAGTTTAACCCTCCAAAACCTACTATGATACACTCACACTTTATGCACCCACCTTGTTGTGGACACCCAATTTTGTCCTTGTTGAAGAGTTTAAAATTCTTGTTTTATGAAGTACATTTAAGTATCCAATCGAAGGAACCGAGTTTTTCTAAAAAATTGGGCTTTTTGCATGTTTTAGGCATGACCGAGACTTAGTGTCCCATTAGGGGGCACTTTTAAATTAGGGGGCACTAATTGTTGGCACCCCATTAGGGGGTGCTTCCTCCTGGCGCCCTACCAATAGGACACTTACTTTTTGGTCGACTCTGATTTGACGCCCCGATTGACACTATTTCAAGCAATGATGGTGCACTAAATACACCTCATGATGCAAGCACCCCATTAGGGGGCGCTTTGACACATGCAAAATCTTTTATCATTTTTTGAAATGACTCTCTTTGTGATTATAAAAAGACCCTCCCTCCAATGTTTTAAAGGTTCCAACTGGTGTACACACTTCATCTTACCCACCATAATGCAACCAACACTCCCTAAGCCTCCTACAAGCCCTCAAACTGTTTAGAAATCTCCTTCCAAAAGCTCAAGGAACCATAGTTTTCTTCTTGAGAATATAATTTTCTTCCGACTTTAGAAAATTTTTTAATTCACTTCTCCATCTTTCTAGTGCCTACTCTCACCACCTATAGATACTACCTCAAGGGATCGAGTTAGCACTCCAGAGGTCATCCGCTAGCTTGGGGTAAAGTAAAGAGGAAGAGCCAAAAATCTGCCAGAGCTGCCCTTAACTCCCCATCAAGGGGGAGCTACCCCTAGTGCCCCATTAATAGGGCACTTGTAGACATGTCATTTTCTGTATGTTTTTCATCATTTTATGGCTTATTTTTCTAACATTCTACTGTACCCTTTAATTCAAGCTTGCATGCTCAAGTCGTTTAGCATATATTAGAGCATTTATTTGCCCTAAATCACCTAAGATAGGGGTTGGGATCTTCCCAATCCGGTCAGTCTTATCCTTTTGACAATTTATGTTTAGTTTGAGCATGCCTTTCACTTGTTTATATACTTTCTTTTGGACCTTTTAGGATGACTTAGCTGGAGTGAAGTCATGCACACGATCGACCTTGACTAATCAAAACAAACAACTAGAGCTCCCTCTTTTCAACCGGTTGAGAGAAGGGAAGTCAAAATCCACAAACACATTTCCCGCTAAGAGGTACATTGGTCATTTGCATTTCTCCTTGTTTTCTCTATCTTTTACTTTTGGAACCCACGGCTTCTGGCGACCACAACCCAAAAACCCATCCACCGAGGAGAACAACACCTAAAGAAAGATACAAAAAAGGGAGGCGGACTCGTTCCGACGATCTACACGTGTCCAACATACAATGGTCCCATTGTCTGTCCATCCCACCATGTGGCAACTATACCATGGACTTACTATTTATCCATCCCACTATGCCATCACGTACATTATTGCCCTGTTCAATTTAAACATGTTGCATTTATATTTTGCATATTTGCATTGCACCCCATGGCATATACTTTTCGTCATCTTCTAATGTCAAGTCAATCCCCACATGGACCTTCACACATTCTCGTCCTCACAAGGATGATTGCATTCCTCACGTGAACCTCCATTTCTTGTTGCTGCATAGCCCTTGGATGCAATCTCGGAGTTCCCGGAAGATCTATTTATTATCAAGTTTCAACGATGATTTCATTGAAATAGAAGGTTGTTTCACTTTGAATCAAACCAATGTTCTTCCTTGGTTATATTAATTCTTGACACCCTTTCTAGTTGCTTCACATGGAATTGGATAAATTAGATGCAATTTTTTGAAGTATTTTCATTATAGACCAACGATGGATCTATCTTGTGTGTGCAATCTTCTTTGTCACGTGTTTGGATGGTTGCTATGTTTTCTTGTATGTTTCCTATGAATATTCTCCTGAGGTTCTGATGATGCAAGAAAATGATAGATTGGCTGTCTAATGCTGCTAAAAGTTGGCATTCCATGTTTATCATATAAGATAAGAACTTTGTATTGTTCATTTTGCTGCTGCTTACCTCACAATGGTGGGCACCACGGGTGGAAGATCTTTCAAAGGAGACATAAGTGGAAAGAGATTTGATGTTAATGAAGCCAACCAGGACCCTAGCACTTGACAAGAGGTAAAATCCATGTGTCTTATTTCTTATATGTAATTTGTCGTCTGGACATAACCTTGGACATAAACCCTTGGAACTTAACAACTAACTTATTGCAGCTTGCATGTCTGAAACACATACATTTTTTTATTTGGGATTCAGAGTATCCAATTACGTGAAGCACCAAATGTTGGACAATGCTACTTGTTGATTCACTGACCCCGCTTTTCACAAGAAAAGAAAAGTATGTGGGAACTTATATTCTTTTCAAAATTCACATACTTTTTACTCATCTTCAGGCTCATTTTATTGGTTTCTCATAACTACTGAATTTTGGACCAGGAGGTATAATTTCCAAATATTGTAAAATCACATTACACATGATGAATAAGCAATATTTCTTTTTGAATTTAAAAAGACCTATACTCTTTCCCTGGTGACAGTGCTTGTAATATCTTGATTTTCACAAAAAAAAAACAAAACAAAACAAAATCCCACCGCCTCAGCCCCCCTCTCGAACCTTCTCCCCTGCACCGCCTTAGCCCCCCCCCCCTTCTCATTTATTTTATTTTTCCTCCCCCTTCCCACCGCCTCGTCCCCCCTTCGTCGCACCGCCTCTCGCCCACGCCCTCGTCCCGCTCTCTCTCCCCTCTCGTCGCCTCTCTCTCCCTCCAGCGAGCCATCGCCATGCCGCTCTCCTCTCTCTCCGCGCGCCTGTGGCCACCCGGCCCCCTCTGTCGTCTCTCTCTCTCGGCAGCCACCGCGGCATCGCCGCAGCTCCCCCCCCCGTCTCTCTCTCTCTCCACTAGGTGCACCCCCCCCCGCGCGCCCGCGGCCCCCGCAGCAACCCCGTCGCCCCGTCGCCGTCTCTCTCTCGCACTCCCGCGAGCGTTGCACCCTTGTCGCTCTCTCCCTCTATGTTCTCTTTCTCTCTCCTGCTCTGCCGCCCCACATCCGCTCACACCCACACCGCCTCCCGACTTTCTCTCTCTGCTCTGTTTCACTTGCGGCATGCCCCACCCTTGGCAGCTCTCTCTCTTTCTCCTGCACCCTCGCCAGCGTGCCTACGCACCTCCCTAATGCCCCCTCTGGTTGCGCTCCTGGCCGCTAGCACCTATGTGCGCCAGCTTATGCCAGCCAGCGCCCGGACCCGTGCACCGTGTGTGATCGTCGCACGCCATCCCGTCGGCATCACCTTCATCTACCGTACACCAGCACCTTAGCACCATTTGTTCCTCCTTCCAGCGCCGTTCAGGTAGACATCCCAGACGTGTCTATTATCATTAAATTCAATACCTAAAATTTATCAATCAATTTTAGATGTTGATTTAAATTTATCGGTGAATATTGGATGTGGTGATTTATGATAGCTAGATGTCTTATTAATTTATTAGATGCATACTACATGGATCCTGATTTTATTAATCAATTGATCTTAATTATTGATTAGCATGTGCCGTAGAATTTAATTGCATAATTTGCGAATTTGATATGTCCTTGTTGATTAACCCGATTGGGTCTTTGTTAATATTTATGGTTGCATATCAATTGGATTAGATAGAGTTTTAGTTTAATAAATAAACTTGATTATCTAGCATTTTTCATCAATTTTTATATTGTTGATCATTTAATTGGGTGTATATGTTATGTCGGCATATTTCATGCATGCAGGTGTTTAGCATCATAGATGGATTGTTATTGGCATGTGGTCATGTTATGTCAAGTAAATCTCTATTTCTATTTATAGATGGTTAGATGCATTAGTTGCGTATATTCATGTTAATTATCTTATTTTGCATGGCATGGCATGGTTGGAATGAATGCATATGTGCATTAATTGAAATGGAAGACCGAGCCACACCAGACTAGTAGTGAGCCCGTGGGCGGCGGGGATTAGAAATTCCTGGCATCCTTCGATCCCTGATACACGGTTTGTCCTAAGTGCCACCACCGCCAGGTGCCTTGGACTGAAATTTTACTATATATTAGTGCGCATATATGATAGATCCTGGTAGCAAGTTGAGATGGCAGCAAGACGACGCATTCCTCGCAATAAGAAAAAGATGTGCTATTATATTAGAGGATAGGTGCATTGAATGCATGATTCGGTGTATATGGTCATTAGATGTGTATTAGTTTGTTCTAATGAGAAGTCGAGTTGCATAAGATGTGCATGGTGTCTCATTTATGTTAATTTATCATATAGATCATGCAATAAATATTCATGCATACCCTATCATTTCAAGTTAAGTTCTTCTTTCGATATTTATAGGTGTTGATTGGGTCTGATTAGTTGGTTGTTGGTAGTCTAAGAATATGTGGATAAGCCAGATAATTATCATATTGTTAGTTCTATACATATATAGAACTAGTGTAGCATTGGGTACTTATTTAATTATCATTTAGGTATTTATTATCCGATTCGACGGATGAAGGGGTGTCTACTGAGTCGGTGTGACTCATCCCAAATCTCTTAACAATTTTTCAGGTAATCAGAGTAACGCAGCAGAAGCGTAGTGATATTGGATATGGAAGATTTATTTGGAATAACGTGATGTATTCTTTTAGATGATATATGAATTGTTGTATCGTGGTATGATTTCAGTTTATTGAATTATTTGAATTATGTATTCGATCCTGGTTTTAGTCTTCAACTTTCCAAACCGACGTAGTTAAGGGGTTTATTTCCCCGGTCTCGTCGCCGGATTAATTCCGCTGCGTGTACGAAAATCCGGGACGTGACAGTGCTTATTTTCAAACAATATCTTTGTGTTTCTCATTTTCTTTTGTTCAATAATTACATACATAAATCCAACTCTGCCTTCACATGAGATAAAAATTGGATTTGGACTTTTGGAGAGGTCTCGCCATTATTTCTTCCTTCTTTCACTTTTTTCCTCATTACTGTTGTCCGTCTCCGGAGAAGCGGGCTTAACCATCCAACCTAACCTGAATGGTTCAGTTCAGGTTTGGTTTGACAAGCCAACGAACTGGTTTGATTCAGTTCCATGTATATAATTTCTTAGGTGGCGTTTGATTAAGTTTAATCTGAAAATTTTAACTCTTAATTCCACATCTAACCTCTAAAGTTGTGATAAAAAAATGCTGATTTTGACTAAGACATAAGTGATTTATGTTGTTTGATAAAAAATCTGAATCATCCTCTTAATCTTTTTTAAATAAACATAACATACAAAATAAACAAAACAAAATATACATTCTTCTCTAAAAAGAAAATCTGGAACATAACTGTTGGAGCAGAAGGAGCCGACGATGCAGGTGAAGGTGCCGGCGGGATCGTCGGAGGGATAGCTGTATGCCCCGGGGCAGGCGTCCTCGAACGGCTTCGAGAAGTTCGTCGGCCGGCAAACCGCCGGGTCCCGGTACGCGCCGCGGCAGCAGAACTCATCGGCGCCGAACACCTTGCGGGCGCTCCGGCAACCCACCGTCCGCCCGCCGACCCTCGGCCGCAGCTCCGGCGGGCGGGTCGGCAGCGAGTCGCCGTCGCAGCCGGCGGCGCTGCTTGCCGCGGCCGTTGACGGGCTTCGACGACCACGGGCACGTTGAAGCCGCCGACGAGGGTGACATCGTAGCGGTCGACCTCGCCGAGGGTGAACCCGAGAGGCCGGCGGGGGACCGGCCGGAGGTGGAGCGCCGTCGGAGTCGGCCGCGAGCGCCGTCGGCCCGTCGACTTCGGCCCTTCCGCCTTTCGCCCTAGGTGTCCGAATCGAAAAAGCGAACGATGAAATCGAATCGTTCGTACGATTTTCGAGTTTAGACATTAGATAAGATGGTAAATCAGTGATTTTATCAAACAATCGGAAATGTCTGACATCTTACCGAATCAGTGTTAAGAGGCTCATTAAGCTTAATCAAATAGCTGAAAATCTTAACTCTTAAATTTATGTCTAATCTCTTAATAAGTGGGAAAAAGTACTAAATTTAATTAAGATATAAGTGATTTCTATTATTTTGATAAAAAATTTAAATGATCCACTTAATCTTAATTTAATTTGAATTGATAAATAAAATAAAAATAAACAAGACTTTTATTATCAGGCGAGTCTTAAAAGTAGTTGAAATGGTTGAAATTTTATTTTTAATAAAATTAAATAAAAATACAGCATTGTAATTACAAGCACCCACCGTCTCACGTCTCACCACTCAGTCTGTTAGTCATGATTTTCCTCTGAAAATAAAAAAGCGAACTAGCAGATCTGAGCGAATAAGATGTTTTTAAGAGTTTAGACGTACATTCAGACGTGCTTTCAGATATTTTATCAAACAAGAAAAAAAATCTAACCTCTGACCGAATCAGAGGTTAGAGTTTCAATCAGCGGAATCAAACAGGGCCTTAGACTTGATTTGGATAATTTTTATCTTAAATTAAATTGAACGGATCCATTTACGGCGCTAGTCTTCTACGCCATCATTCTTCTCTCTCTCTCGTGTGTTTTTTATGTATAACTAGGAGACATTTCTTGAGTCTATTCTATCTATTTCTCTTTATCTTGCTGGGGTAAAATATCTTTGCTCCGTAACGTCGTGATAGTAATAGCGATTTTACATAAGGGCCATTGGGGCCAAGTGATCTCATTAGATTTCAAAAATTCTACTAGAAATGTTATCAAAATATTTATATTAAAAAGTCTTTAAAAGAGGGGCTCCACGTAACATAAATTCTGGATCCGCTACTAATAACTTTTTTTTCCCAAATGCTCATATATCTATCTATCTTACTTCATCGTCGACGTCAAAGGTTACCCCCCTCTTGACCAAGCTACGTAGGATAACAAAATAATCATCAGTACTGAAGCTTTTAACCCCTTCCGTTTTGCGCTCTTTTTGTCTACTCTCGAGAGCACCTCACATGCCTAATTTCGTCTGGGAAGGGCACGAGTCTCGCTACTGGGAGTGACGTTACCTCACATTCCATATAAACGACAGCGTGCTCCCCGCTCTGCCTTATTTTGGATTTTTGGAGCGACGCTCTGTAATCCAACCGGGCGGAATGTCACCAGCTCGGTGGTGAGCGGACCGTAACAGATCATAACCGTACATGTGTCAGGAGAGGAGATCCGTATTATTTGATGCGGTAACATCCCAAGAACCCCGCCTCAGATTTTGGTCAAATCCTCCTGGCCGTCTGATCTCCCGACCCTACGGACCTTCAAGCATCTCTGACAGTTGATTACGTGGGATCCTGACCGCTTTCGGACCGTCCGATCTGTTGGACTTTATAACCGTCACGGGAATCCGCAGCGGGGAGTAAAGCGTGGGCCCGGCGGAGGTCTTGGAGCTCACGAGGGCATCGTGGCGGTGGAGCAGACGGGCTCCACGTGTCTCCAGCCCCGTTGGGGCATGGTTGTTTGTTTGTGCAGATGACGTGGCTTTTGGCCATGGCGGCTCGGTCAACCGCGTCAGACAAATGGACAGCTGGATGGTACACTGCTGACATGGCAGCGGAAGCGGGAGCCACGTCTCTGATTTCCGTTTCAACGGCGGCGGTAGGTTCGGGCCTAGGCTGAAACGCCGGCTTTGCGCTGAATGAGAGGCCGTGTGCCTCTGCCAGCGGCCGAAACCCGGGAAATTCGAAAACGGCCGGTCCGGCCGGACTCGACGAGGATAAATACACAATAGATATAACGTCGGGGGGTGGATGCAAAATACTATTGATGTGATTCAAACAACGATCTGGCTGGTTTCTGTCCCTGCCAAAATTGGTCACTTGATCTCCATTCATTACCAGGTTCTTAATTATAATTGCTCTTCTTAAAGATTGGTTTCTAGAATTATTCATTTTACTTAAATTTCTCTCATAAAATTAAAAACCTTAGTAAATTTTTAAATTATCTTATTACTGTAAAACAAACATCTGCTGTAAAGTTTCAAGATAAAGTTAATCAAACAGTTCTTGATTAATTTACCATAAAATACTCTTTCCTAATATTATCTCTTTTATCAGTTACTTCTACACTTTAATGTCTCTATAAAGTTAACATTTTTATTGGAAATTCAAAAATAATTAAATAATGATATTTGAAAATGTTTCTATATGGGGTACTAGTTTTTCCGAACATAATATTTTAATTTTTTTATAATTTTAAAAATTATGAAAATATGTTTGAAATATAAATAATTTAAAAAACTGAAATGCAAAAAGCTCACGCTGTGCTTGCCGAGTTGAAGTCGATCGATTTTTGACCATCGGCCTTGCCCGGAGGAAGAGAAGAAAGATGGATGATAAAGAGTAACATTTATCTTACGCCGTGTTTGCTAACATTATTAGGTACATTTATCAATATCAATTTTAAAATTGATATTGATAGGAACCATTAAGAGGTGTTTGGTTAATTGTATCAATTTTAAAATTTGTAGTACAAACAAAGCATATTATGTAATACAAGTGTCAACTTGTATTAATTTTGATATTGATTCTCCAACATTTGAAAATATTAATATCAATATTGATTTAGTACTAAAAATGAAACTCTAACCAAACAGGGCATTAGCAATTAGAAATAGGTACATTATGGGGTGTTTGGTTGCATGATAATTTGTTGTGTACTTTCATGATAAAAAAATTGTATTAAAAAAAAGTGAACCAACTCATGACATAAAATTATCATGTTTGGAGGGATGTGATAACAAAAAAGAGTAACCATCATATATAACCAAACAAAGTGGGGGGATCATAAGACAAAAGAAACAGGTGAGACTCACTTTTTTTGTTCAAGATGAAAATCACTTTCAAAACATAAATTTGTCATGGTTGCCAAACACCTCTTTTAACGAGTTTTTTATAATTTTTAAAAATTAAAATAAAAACCTCCATTATCATGCAACCAAACACTCCATTAGCATATAAGCCATCATAAATGATTGTAGCCATTACATTCTTAGGGGCGTTCGAGTGTCGATTTAGCTCGAATTGAAAGAAATGTTTATTTCAACCTGAATTGCATGAACATGCTAGTCAACACTGGTTCAACATAACTATTCTACTTCAATTTGATTTGGTTCAAATTGATAATTAAAAACTATTATTTAAAATAATTATATATTTATTTGTTAGTTAAAATAAAAATAAATTTTATATTAAAACAAAATATAATATAGTTAGTATATTTTGTGAGATACCATAATAAAAAGGTAGAGACTATATATAATGTCCTGTTTGATTAGATTATCAAAATAATACTATCAATTTTAATATTAATACTTATAGATAATAAAATATCAATATCAAAATTGATACAAATAAATATTTTTATTACATATCATACCTTGTTTACATTAAGAGTTTTATTATTAATATTTATAGTTAAACACCTATTGATGATTTCTATCACTATACATTTTAAAATTGATAATAAGAGAGGTATTGAATATAGTTACCAAACAAAGCCCAAAATAAAGTAGGAAAAAAGAATTGTCACACCTTTTTAATAAACAAGAAAAAATAGCTATAAAAATACTTTATTATTGTTGCCGGACATCTCTTTAAACAAGTTTTATCATAAAAATTATATATATATATATTTGTGTAATAAAAAATAATATTGTCATGCAACCAAACACCTCATCCCTTCATATCTGATCTTTATCTTTAATGGCTATGATTTTATTATCTTATATCTAAAAATTATACCATATCTTAAATAAATTAAATGATTTAGTGTTAGGTGCTGTACTTATATATACTAGATTATTAGTTTGGTACTTTATCAAGTACTCTTATAATTTAATATTTAACCACATCATTGATTATATAATTTATCATATAGTTTGAATACCTTATTTATTGTTTGGTTAAGGTATTTTAAATAATTATATATCAAATTTGTTATTGATATTTCCAGAAAACAGAGTAGAGTATCAATAACAAAATTATTATGAATGGACACTTTTGTGGTATGAATTTTAAAATTGATACTAATAATCAAACATGCAGTGATGATATATATTAACATCAATTTAAAACATAATATTGAAGAGATGCTTAATATTAATATCAAACATGTCATATTATTTGGAAATATTATTAGGTACCTCTATCACTATCAATTTTAAAATTAATATTGATAGGAACTATTAAGAGATGTTTGGTTAATTGTATCAATTTTAAAATTTGTAGTGCAAACAAAGTATATTATGTAATACAAGTGTCAACTTGTATTACTTTTGATATTGATACTCCAACATTTGAAAATATTAATATCAATATTGATATAGTACTAAAAATGAAACTCTAACCAAACAAGGCATTAGATATTGGCCTAAGGTGAATTAAAAATTCATATTATCATATATAATCATATACAACGATACCTGCAGCATTCATAATTATTATACTTTTGGGGGTGGGGGGATACGAATAAAAGCTGTAAAGTAAAAGATGGTTTCTTGAATGTAGCCCGGACAGCGGGGGATGAGCGACGCCTCTTTACACTCGTACCCCGGTAAAATTAAGGAAACAAAAAGTGAGAGGAAGCAAAGGTGGCGGTGAGGCATGGGCCCACGTGTCGGGCGATGGGCGGTGATCGGACCGAGAAAATCTCGCCGCTTCCCGCCCATCGCTCCCACTTGAAAAATTATATCCTGTGCGCCAGGGTAGGACCGCTGAAGGCTGGAGCCGGAAGAAGAGGAAGACCGCCATCTGAGAGAGAGGGAGTGTGGGTAGTGCGGGCGGGTGAGATGCGGCGGAGTCCTGTGGGCTCTCCGGCGTCCCTCCAGGTCCGAGCAGGGCGGCCGCGGCGGCATGGACACGCCGGACAGGGGGCAGCAGCATGGCGGTGCAACGGGAATCTCCAGAGTTGAGGTCAGTTGCTGTTTAACCTAGAGTGATGCGCACGCTTTAGGGTCGCTGGATGCTTGCTCTTTTCTTGCTGGAAGCAGGAGATGAAGGATCTGATAGTCTCAAGCGGGAAGTGCTAATAGTGCTTTGCCGGCGGCGTGCATCTTCTTCTGTGGAAACATTGGAGTCGCTTCCTGTCTTCTGGCTTTGTTGCATGTGATTTTTGTGATAAATCTAATTCTAACAAGAGATTTTGTCCAATTCCTTTTTTGCTCCACCACATTGTCGTTCTTACGAAGAGCTGAGACAACTGGTGACCGGATCTAGACACGGCCGCAAATCCAGCACGTTATAGTGAAATAGGGAAGGGAATTTATGTTACCTGTCTGGTTACCGGTTCTGAGTTTTTAGATTTTTCAAGGTCAATCGCCAATCTAGCTTCTTTCTTTCGTACTTATCACGTTTTCATGCACTTATCAAGTGGATGATGCGTTGGTCAGAGCTAGGAGTCTGCACCAAAAGCTTCTTGCCCAGTAATGGGGGGTTTGTTTTCCTGTTTTTACACCCGGTAGCGTTCACCGAAGAGGGCAATGTAGAGATGCTTTTGAAGGATGAATGGAAGGCGATTCTGATTAACTCTTCGATTCCGAAGTACCCTTCTTGTCATTTACTTCTACGCACTAAGTACATCTCATCCTGATTAGGTGCTTTACTTGTTCCTCAGAGAACATATCGTTACATTCCATTCACTTTCTTTGTTCTACATGTAGATGAATACAGGTTCCAAGTTTTGTCTCTTTCGTAGTGCCACGTGTTTATGCTTTTTCTTCCCTTTTTGGTCGTTATTCTTATTATATAAATTTATACGTGGTGTTTTTGTTTGTTTTCTGTTTCCAAAGCTAGTATTCTGAAGTTTGGTTTGGAAATTTGATGCCTTTATTCGTTCAGTTCTAAAATGTTAGGATAGTTGGTTCAAGCCTAAAATTCCTGTTTCTTGGTACGGCATGGTCCTGATTTTGCACCTGAATTTTGTTTCATATGCAGGATTCTCCTGTTTTTAGTTATATCAGCAGTCTCTCTCCAATTAAGCCCGTGAAATCTGTGCACATCACACAGACCTTCCACTCCTGGAATTTTTCTTCAATTCCTTCAGTTTTTTCTTCACCACATCTGATCACCCAGAAGGAAAACAGATTATCAGTAAGGTAGCGTTTCTGATAATGGCATAATTTTTTCTTGTATTTTGGTTCTTCATCTGTGACAGGCTCACTTTTTCATTTTATTTATTTATTTTCAGCTATCCTAAACTAGATTTGCCGCCACCTGAGCTCCCTTCTGATAACAGGGATGACAAAAGCTTCCCAAGTGATGCTTCAAATCTTGCTAAGGTTTCAGAATGTATTGATGATGTAGAAGAAAACTGCAATATCAGTTGCTCACTGAATCAAGCTGCCCTTGACCCTCCCGAGGAGGTTCTAACTTTGTCTGTCAACCCACCTGTGCAGAATTATTACGGTAGCCCTAATCATAATACATCCCCGTGTTACGGAAGCAAAATTGATCTTAAAAGAGTCAAAAGCAGCTTGGTTAATTTTATCCATGGTGGTCAGGAGGAAAAGGAATGTTCTACTGAGGGGGTTGAAATTGAAGGAACACATCAAGAGGGACAAAATAAAGGAGAAACATCAGTATCTGAATGGGACAATGTAATAACAGATGGCAATATGGATGCACTCATTTTTGATACTTGTGCTGAATTAGAAGGATGCAACAAACATTGCCAGGAAACCATGGGCCATGGCTTTAATGATTTTATTTCATTGTCAAATATTTCTGAAGATAAAGTCAGGAATCAGCAAGGAGAGTTAGAATGTTTTCTGGGTACCTGTACTCAAAATCCTGTGGTGGAATCACCTGAGGAGCATGACCAAGAAGTAGGGGAACAAGTTGACACTGAGCATACGCCGCAAGAACTGCCTACATGTTTAAGTAAACCAATTATTGATGAGTTAATTGAGAAAATCGATGAAAATGGTTATCCTTTAAGCTGCCAGGTAAGATAGATTCTTAAGTATCAATGGCTTATGGTTGTCTTTACTGCTTCATCACTCTATGATGGGAAGTTTATGTCGGCCATTGTTGCATTGGATTACCCAAAATGTGATGGTTTTCTCTCCTTTCTTTTGTCATGAACTATTATCAGAAGTTTGAGCCAGCTGATCTCAGTTACCTTGGTTCATCACCTCCAACAATAGTGGTGATGAAGGATTTAATAATGAAAATTAAAGTTTGATGTCTATACATAGCTTAATAATATTGTACTGGTAAGTTCAAACACCAACCATTTACTAACTTCATCTATTTATTAATAAGTATATATGATCAAGTACATGGAAAACTTGATTTTAGATTTTAATTTATCTGAGGTGTAGCTGTGTAGGTGACGACTGATGACTCTCAGAATGTTGAGGTAGGGAGGGGCTGTTTTGCCTAACCCCACTGTCTCGGAAGTTTTCACAACCTATTTTGATAATATGTCTAATATATCAACTGTTAACATATTTTTACCATGAAAAATTACTGTCCACTGTAAAAATGTTCTGTTGGTTTTGACTTTGTCTTGTTAGTAGTCATTGCTAGCATACCGCGACACATCTAAACACTTTAGATATTGCACCAAAATAATTTTTGGCAGCTGTTATATTTCTATGCAATTATTTTTTGGAAGCTAAGTCTGCTTCATAATATGTGGATGCTTATTTACATGAGAAGTTTTCTTTGCAATTCATTTTTGGTCGCTTTTTGAAATTGATTGACTTGAAACAGAATAAAATTTTACAAGTGCTTCTGCTTACCTTATTTTAGCACTTTTCTTCCTGTATCTTTTATTTTCATGTCAAGCTTCACTTAATGGACAGGTTAACTATCAGCATCGTCGTATATTTCATAGACGATCTCTAGTGTTTGAGGTGGCTGGAACGACCATGCTCAGCGACTTGAGAGACAATTCATCTTCTTTTCTAGCTGATGTTAAATCCACATCTATGAGTAGGCAACATGCTCCACTGAAGCCTGGGATTGGACCACGACCGCACATTTTACCCACCATCGGTCTGCACCTGAATTCTCTTGCAGCCGCTTCTAAAGAACAATGTTCAGTTGAAGACAGTTTACCCTCAGGGAGGCAGCTCATGAGCATTTCATGCTCCCAAGGCACTTTTACTTGTTTAACATCAGTGCAGAATCCTACAAGCCTTTCCTCAGTTTCTGACAAGGCTATATGTGATGGCAATGAAATTCAGGATCCTACAGCTGTTCAAAATTCTGTCCAAACACCATCCACAGGGAGTGAAGAGTTAAATCCCAGCGGTGAAAAGAAGAAGAAGTATATGTTATCAGTTGATTCAATGATCTGTATCTTTTCCTTGTATTTGTTACTGACAAATGGCTGGATTATTGTGGATCTAGGTGTAAAACAGAAAATGGTGGTGAAAGTGAGGCCTGCAGACGCTGCAATTGCAAAAAGTCGAAGTGCCTAAAGCTGTAAGTATATTTACACGTACATACAAGTTACAATATTCTTCATTACAATGTCACTACTCTCCACATTCGTTTTTAGTCAAGGATTTTTTGATGTTGCTCTGTGTACTCAAGATATTATGTTCTTTATTATCTAGTAAATCATCTGGACATTTTGTCCTAGTAGAGAAATGGGAAAATATTAACCGCTGTGCACTTTGTCCATTTCCTGCAAGATGATTCAGCAGCATGAAATTGATCCAAACTATGTTATTAATGGCAGTTGAGGCGACCACCTAGGTGACGAGGCATCCCCTTGCAGCCTCGACACCACCTAGGCAGTCACCATAGGCACTTTCTATTCTTTCACCCTATATCAGGTGGAGATGATGAGGGTCCACGAGACCTGGTAAAAAGGGTCTTGTTGAACCAATAATGGATCTCCCTCGGAGTGCTGAACTGCCTGGGAGCTCTGTGCCACCTTGCCTTCCCATGCCTTGAAAACACTCCCCGAACTGGATGAGTCAGCACTTCCATGGGACCATATTAATTTCACATCCCCCCTTAATGGGTTTGCCGAGACTTGGTCTCATTATCTTCTTCGCTCGAACTACCCTTTTCACTAGAAATGGGGTTTCAGCTGGCCAGGTATTTTCCAATCAACCCTCCCCTCTGTTGATCCTCCTCAATTGTTGGAAGTGGTAGCACCAGGCTCCTAGGGCAAGGTGTACCCTGTCTTGAGTCTCACCTCAGGTGCCTCCCTCCTCTAATAACATAGGGTCCAAACTTTTAACTTTGTTAGAAACAAGGAAAACTCTATTCTCAGGATCAGATGAATTCACAACATACTGCTGCACTTTGAATTTTAGGTAGGCATAAAGACATGAAACCAGCATAAATGTATCAAAGAAGTTAGGCTTTAATACAAGATCTGGATGTTCTCATGATATGGATTAACATGAGAACTGACATGCTCGGAAGTGATCAATTTGAATTTACCTATGAGGCAACTTGGGTGTTGTAGGTGTGAGCCTGTCCTCACCTTGCCTCTGTGACGTTGCTATCCTTTTTGACTTTGTTGCCTGTATCAACTGTTTCCAACATTGTAGATCCTAAGTAACTTGGCGACTTTTGATTAAAACTGAACAATCAGATACATTGATTGCAGAATCGGCCGATCCGGATCGGAATCGGCCGATTCTTGGATCGGATCGGACCCCTCCGATCCGATTCCCGGCGGAATTATCGATCCGGACCGAAGATCGGTCCGGATCGATGTTTGTAGGTAGAATACGGGCCGGAATCGACCGAAATGGTCGATTCTGGATCGATTCCGGCGATTCCCTCGCCGGAATCGCCCCCCAGACCGCCGCGGCGGCCAACCCGCCGCGCCGGTCGTCTTCCCCGCCCTATCGGGCGGGGAAGACGGGGCTACCGGGTCCATCGGGACCCGGTAGCCCCGGATCCGGTGACTTAAGTCACCGGATCGACCGGACCGGTCCGGTCCGACCGGTCCGGTCCGGTGACTAAGTCACCGGATCCGGTGACTAAGTCACCGGATCCGGGCTACCGGGGCCCGATGGACCCGGTAGCCCCGTCTTCCCCGCCCGATAGGGCGGGAAACACGCCCGCAGCGGCCGCGGCGGCCGCAGGGCCGCCGCGGCACCATTTTGGGGGCGATTTCAGGCCGATTTCGCCCCCAAAATGCTTAGGATGGATCGGAATCTTGCATAGAGGGTTATTTTTGTATTTTTTTTAGGTTTTACCACTGTTTGAAGGACCGATCCGGAACGATTCCGGATCGTTGTTTCTTCCGGCGGATCGCTCAGAATCGGACCGATCCGATCCGATCCGGATCGGATCGGTACCCACCGATCCGGTGGCCGATTCCGATCCCGCGATCCTTGATCAGATAAGACTAAATGTGAGTAGTAGTTATAAGAATCATCATTTAACCATGCTTAAAACAGGGACATTCACCAACCAGGTTATTAAGTCAAGATCAGTTTGATAATCTGACCGATTCCTTTCATTCTATTTCATGCTATGATGTGAGATCAAGGAATTCCAACCAAAGTTTCAATTTCATCTGGGTCAATATGGATTATGGAGAGAGATCTTGCAGGAAATCTTTTTAAAAATAAGGGACTAGAGATGCCAAGTAATGCTATACCGTGACCTCTTTTTTTGGGGGGGGGAGGGCATGGAGAGAGATTCTTGATAGATCTGAAGCATTTCTCAGGAGATTGCATCCCATTGCAGGATACAAAATGCAATGCCCTTTTTGGGTTACCCAAGTTGTGCTAGATTTTCACAACTTTCACAATTGGAGTTCTTAGATAATAGTTGAGTTGATGCAAACCAGAAGTTAAATCTCGGACAATCTGATATTAAAGTGAGGTTTAACACATCTGTTTGCAAATGTGTCTAGTGTTAGAATGTAAACCGCTATCTAGTAAAGTTTTTCTCAATGGCTCAACTTTTTACTTGAAAGACACTAAACATAGGTGAGAGATAACAATTGTGATCTTAGATTATGCTCATTTTACTTGCTTAGTCTTTCTTTCCTTTTTGGTAAGATGATCCAATATCTCTGAAAAATTAAAGTTTATTGGTTATATAGAAGTCTTCGAATTTTGAGCTAGATGGTGTGTTAAATTCAAAGTGCAGGTATGCTACCTTCAATCATGACTACCCCTTGCCCTTCAAATGTAGCTTTTGCTGGATGCTCTAGTAGCACGGTACATGATGCATGCATTCTATTCTACTGCTTATACTGTATGCTGACTATGAATGATACACTTTTTCTTTCAAAAAACTTTTGCCATTTCAAGACATTGCTTCTATATAAGCTCTATCGATCCTAACCATAGTTGTCAAGGCATCCAAGGCACCCGAAGGTTGTTTTAGAGCTTAAGCGAGAAGACATCTGCCTAGGTAGTAAGGTGGGATATGAAGCAAGGTATGAAGTGACAAGTCTTACATCTCATAAAAAATATATAAAAATTTAAAATAAAGTTACAAAATCTAATAAAATTGACATATATTAATAACCAAATTTGTCTAAAGAATAATAACATAACATATACAATAATAAATATCAAACAATGTCTCCACTATGTGAAAAATATAAAAAATACTTGAAGAAACAAAAACAACAAAGTTGGAAACCATCGATGCACGGAGACATTGAAACTTGCAACATTTTAGATATTGAAGCATTGGAAGTGTAGAAGAATTAAGGAATGCAGGGTCGTGGGCTGCGACCGGGTCACAACCTCATTATTTTAATATTTATTTTGAAAATTCAAAAAATAACAAAATAACCAAAAATTTTAAAAATTTATAGAAAAATAAGATAAAAATAAATGATATGATTTAAACAAATAATCCATCAACTTTATTCCAATGTGACATGTTCTACATTTTGTAAGTAGTTTATGTACTCTCCATGTCATTTGGGTTGAGTACAAAGTTTGATACATGTATACATGACGATTATATTCGTCAGTTCCTCGGTAAACTATACTAAGACTTGATCCAAAGGAGTCACCATATCTATAAATCGATTGGATCGAAGTATCTGATGACTTCACATAATTCATTCTATAATACTCTTGGTTATATGTAGGGAACTAAGAGTCTTGCGATGAATCATATGCATAGTTGGAGGCATCGTGATATTTTTCTCGAGCTCCATGCATACGATGACCTCCTCCACGTAGCGGCTTTGTACCATGACCTCCTCCACATCTAACTAAATATCTAGCTAACTAGTTATTTAAGTAAGGAAGTAAGTATTAAAAAGAATGAACTAATTAAGTAACTAATGAATGAAATAAATATTAAATAAATATACTAAATGAACTAATGGAGTACTTAATGAAAAAATTTAAGTAAATGAAGAAGAAAAGAGCACAATGTTGAGTAAAATTTGAGAGCATTGAGTGAGGGTAAGGAGAGCCCATTGGGGGCTTTAAATAGGCTCCAAGGGGTTGAAAGGGGGGGCTGGAGGCCCCCCCAGACCGTTGCCAATGGTCATCTGGCCGGGTCGCGCGACTCCGCGACCCGCCTCGACCTAATTGGCCAGGTCGGCCCGACCAGGTCGTGACCGGGCCGGTCGGGGGAAAAGCCAACCGGGTCAGGCCCAGGTCGCGACCCGGCGAACCATGTGAAGAATATTAAAAAGCATATAATAGATGTTACAAACTAAACTTAAAGGAAGAAATGAGAAAATATAAGTGGAAGAATAAACAAACTAAAAATGTAAAATGTAGGTTTTACCAAAGGTGGAGGAGGAGGATGCCAACGTGAGGAGTTGACACATCGAGGTTGGTGGAGGAAGAGGAGAAAGTCTTCTTGGCAGTGTTGAGCGGCGGTGAGGAAAATGAAGCCTTTGTCGGTTCATCTAGAGTCAAGTGACCAGGTCAGTGGGGGATGTGGTTGGTTCTGTTCATTGAGTGGGGCCTTTGATCGGGTGGGGGTTTAAATGATGGTTCTGGACATAAACCTGTTCAGGAAAACAGGAATCAAAAGAGAATGGACCGGTCCTAGGCTTGTAAGGCAACCAAAGCATACACCTTTTTGGTTGCACATTAGGTCAACATCCAGGACAAACTTGGAAAGCCTCCTTTGCGCCTAGACACTCACCTTGGCAACTATGATTCTATTCAACAATGCTTATTCCCAATCCACTTCATGATGAAGTTATTATTCCTTAAAATTTTTAGCGCCAATGGTGGTATAAGAAGATGGCTATTGTTCTATTATGAATATATGGTTGGTAGTTTCTGCTTACCATCGTTGACGCCTAGAATTTTCAAGAAAAAGGAGCGGGAAACTCTTTACGGGGAACAGTCTAGTCAGATCTAAATTTAAATACAGAAGCCATTAAAGAAAAGAAGAGGTTGATGCCCTCTTCTCCTAATCCCAATCGAATTAGGATTAACTGTTGAATTAAAACCAATCAATGCTAAGTTGGACGATAGCTTAATACTCGTGGGCCTAAATTGAGGCTGATCGTGAGGCCCAATATCAACACAAAAAATTGTTGGTTAGATGGGGTCAAACTCTCCTTACGATGGCCACAACAGGTGCGTACAGCGATGATCATAGGCAGAATTGCCGTTTTCACATCCGGTGCCCATCGGGATGATCCCCGACGTCGAAGAAGCCATGCGATCACCAAATTAGTATCACAACTCATTCGAACACCAGCAGTAGAGGGGAAGGGACGTCACAGGGAACGGCTGATGGTTCCATAGGGCTTCGTCGGGCACGAATGCTCCCGGGAGGATTGCGACGCCTTCCTGCTACCCTTAGGTAGAATGAGGAGGATTTGACGGGGCAAAAGAGATAGCAAGGGTGGGTTTCAGACTTATCGTAGTTGTCTTCCGGAGGAGATAGGAGAATTTGGGCTCTCCCATGATGTTTCAGCTACTTTCGCAGCTTTCGTCAGGATTTAAAGCAGTGTATGTAGAGACGTTGCCTCCCACGAGAGGACTCCAGGACACCGACTTTCTTTGCGTTTCGTTAATTAACTCTCGGTGTTAATTAACCTTTGGGCTCAGAAAATGCTTTCTCGCCGCCTTCAACCCGCGAAATGATTTTTTTTTTTGATTTTGAGCTCCAAACCGTTACTAATCTGCGCCGCGCACGACTCCGGCACATCCAAAACAGTGACCTGATTTCCTTTGTGCACAACACGCGCGCGGACCTAGTGCGCCGCCGATTAGCGCGACCACCTTACACCTTCCAGCGCGCGATTGGTGTAGCTTCACTCCGTTTCGTTAGTGCGCGATTTGACAAAAAGTAATTGTAGTCAACGAAATTTTGCAGAATGCCTCGACTTTCTTTGCGTTTTGTGCAGTTCACCTTTTTTTCTTCTCCTCCTCTTCCTTCTCCTCCTTCTCACTTCAATTCTCCAACAAAAAGTGCTCTTGCACTCACGAGTAGCAGCCATGATTTTGTTTCTCACTTAACGACGTATTATTGTACAGTAACAGTTATGTTACTATAACAGCATTTCTCCGATTGGTGATTACGAGTCTCTTCCACAACAATATACATACACCGAGAGCATATATAGTGTGATATATATATATACACACAGTTTTGATATGGCTTACGCGGTTGAGGCGGATGAGATGTTCGCATGAGGTGAACGCGGGTGAGACGGAGATGCCGCACTCTCGCTTCGCTTCGTCTCATTGCCTAACGGCTGAGGCGTTCGCCTCCGATAACGTAGATACTGACTTGGTATCAAAAGGAGGGGGAGTCGATCGGGACTTCCTTCCCATGCTTATGGCTCCAAGTCTATAAGGGCATGCCATCGAGACTACCTCGGAGCCCCGAAGACAGAGAGGGAATAACCAAATCTGAAATCAAATGATCCAAGAGAAAACTTCAATTCCAAAGTCACACTTGCAAACTGTAAACCTAGAAAAAAGAGGAAGAGGGGAATAAACAGAAACAAAGGGATCTGACGTTTTTTTATATCCCAAATTTTAAATCCCACGACTCGAACTTTTGGAGTGCTGAAAAAAATCTAAACCCCAAAATTCATTAAATTTTAAATTCAAATTAAAATTTCTCGGAACACATCAAATCTGAAAGGTAACAAGTCAAATAAAATGAGAATAAAAAACATCTCAAATAAAAAAAAGAAAAAAACATTGAGCCATAACATAAAGAAACCAAACTTAAAAAAATGAAATAATAATAAATAAGAGTTGTCAAATCTTAATGAAATAAAGAACCTATCCAAAACAAACCAAATCCCAAAATGAAACCTTAGTAAACTCAAACCAAAATTCAAAACAATCTTACCTGATAAAAGACACTTGCTCTTAACCAAACTAACAAATTGAATTCCTGAATAAAACCCAGTTAAATCAAATTAGATTTAAAACACTAATGATGCTGATGCGGGACAGAAAAGGAGGTGTTGCCATTTCGGTGCGCGTCGGCAGGCCTTAGGAAGATCACTATGATAAAGTCGTGCACCGAGACGGGCCAACCGGACGTGAATCGAGGTGAAGGACTGCCCCAATTGAGTTGAATGGGCCTGAAATGACTGAATAGGAGCTGAAACGAACTGGAACCAAGCTAAACCGGCCCAATGGGTGTTGAACTGACCCTCAGATAGTGCTGAATCACGATGAACCGGAGCTAAAACCCACTGAACCAAACCCCATGGCCGTTGAATTGGGCCCACAAATGCTGAACCGGTCCAAAATAACGTAAATTGGCCAGTTTATAGATTGAACTGACTTCTAGAGCGTCGAACTGGGTCGAATCGGTGGTGAGCGAATCGGCTTCGGCCGGTCGCGCGACCGATTGAACTTAAGCGGGGGGGGACTCGTGGCCACCTGTGGTTGGCCGCGAGAAAGGGAGACGAGGCCAGCGGCTTTGATGCCGTGTACCCCGTCGGGGGGGGCCTTCGTCCTCGTGCTGCGAGGGTGCCCGGGCACGACTTCATCCGCGGCTGCCTCATCGTGCGAGAGAAGGAGGTGCCGAAGGGTGCGTCGAACAGCACTGTTGTTGTTGCCGTTGCCATTGGGGACACCAGATGGGAGGGGTTCGGAGGAGATCCTTCGTTGGCGTTGTCTTCTTCCTCCTCTTGCCTCCTCTTGTCTTCGTCGGGTCTTTTGGAAGGAGATTCAACTGGTAGGGGGGAAATGGCGGTGGAAGGGCTCGGGGTGCTGTGAGGGGCCAATGGGTCTGTGGGTGGGGATTGTGGGGTGGAGGGGAGTCGGCCGGGGTGGCTGCCCGCGGTTGGCCGCGAGAAAGGGAGAGCGAATCGGCTTCGGCCGGTCGCGCGACCGATTGAACTTAAGCGGGGGGGGGGGGGCTCGTGGCCACCCGTGGTTGGCCGTGAGAAAGGGAGACGCGGCCAGTGGCTTTGATGCCGTGTACCCCGTCGGGGGGGGGTCTTCATCCTCGTGCTGCGAGGGTGCCCGGGCACGACTTCATCTGCGGCTGCCTCGTCGTGCGAGAGAAGGAGGTGTCGAAGGGTGCGTCGAACAACACTGTTGTTGTTGCCGTTGCCATTGGGGACACCAGATGGTAGGGGTTCGAGGAGATCCTTGGTTGGCGTTGTCTTCTTCCTCCTCTTGCCTCCTCTCGTCTTCGTCAGGTCTTTTGGAAGGAGATTCAACTGGTAGGGGGGAAATGGCGGTGGATGGGCTCGGGGGTGCTGTGAGGGGCCAATGGGTCTGTGGGTGGGGATTGTGGGGTGGAGGGGAGTCGGCCGGGGTGGCTGCCCGCGGTTGGCCGCGAGAAAGGGAGACGCGGCCAGCGGCTTTGATGTCGTGTACCCCGTCGGGGGGGGGGTCTTCGTCCTCATGCTGCGAGGGTGCCTAGGCGCGACTTCATCCACGGATGCCTCGTCGTGCGGGAGAAGGAGGTGCCGAAGGGTGCGTCGGACATCACTGTTGTTGTTGCCGTTGCCGTTGCCATTGGGGACACCAGATGGGAGGGGTGCATGGAATGCGATCTCCCGAGAATCTCTTTTCTTCTGTGCGTCCGAGAAACGAGATCGCCGAAACAAGAATATCTATGTAGTACTTGTGATAACTTGATCTTCTCCGCCTATTATTATTCCCAACTTTTTAGATGATATTGTTAAGTTTCCTTCTTATATTGCCAATTTTATTTTGGAATCCATTCAAATATTCATCTAAACATTATTATTTGATAAAATTTCATAACTTAATATTTTAATGACTATATATGTACAATTGACCCAAAATGTTATTAATCTCCTATCCATATTGCTCAAGAAGAAACTTTGGTCTAACATAAGATCCTTTATGTCTCATACTAACAATAGTTCACCATCTCTGTATTATGTTTTTAATTCTCTCACAATTTATTTTAATATTTAATATAAGTTCCCTTGTCCTTTTTAAAGAGATCATATTACATTCTACATTTAAACATGCACATTGATTAGTATTTTCAAGATCAAATCCCTTGAGATTTTTTGAGATCTTTTATCTTCAATTTCCATGAGAAAAAATATAGATGTGAAATGACAATCATTAGGTAAAGTATACCCTACATAAATAAAATATGAGATCTGATCTCCCGAGATTTTTTTGAGAATCTCACGAGATCTCCTCTTTCACGCTTCCGAGACGGAGCCGAGATCCGAGATGACAATCCTTGGAGGGTTCGGAGGAGATCCTTCGTTGGTGTTGTCTTCCTCCTCCTCTTGCCTCCTCTTGTCTTTGTCGGGTCTTTCGGAAGGAGATTCAACTGGTAGGGGGGAAATGGTGGTGGGAGGGCTCGAGGGTGCTGTGAGGGGCCAATGGGTTTGTGGGTGGGGCTTGTGGGGCGGAGGGGAGTCGGCCGGGGTGGGGAAGGGTCTGTTAGGGTACTAGGTGTGCGCGTGGGTGCGCCCGGAAGGTGAGGGGAAGGGAGCGGAAGGGGGAACCAATGGGGGGGGTCTGGTGGGCTTCTAGTAGGAGGGAGGGGTGTCGTAGGGGTCAAGGTAAGGTGAGAGGTGGGACGGAAGGCCCCGATAGAGCTGGGGCAGGGTGTCAACAAAAATGTCGACGGATCTCGGAACTTGTCGGAGGTGAAGGGGAAAATGATTGGGACAGGGAGGATGCACACCTGACCTAGCTCCGAAGGTGGGGAGGAACACTGGGAAGGGGAGGGGAGAATCGGGAGCATCCGAAGGTGAGGGAACGATGCCGACGTCGGAGGGAAAGAGGGAAAAACGAGAGAAGCTTCTCCTTTTCTTCAAAAACATCAATCTCTATCTTCATTCAATGACTTGGGCCTTTTAAATAAAGCTATGCATTACAAGATGGAACTCTAAAAACCCTAATTACATATATGACATGTAGATGACTAAAATAAAAGACTCAAAGGATTCTAAATATTCAAATAAAATGTATAAAAATAAAATCTAACACTATGAAATAAAAGAAATAACTACGTCATTTTCTGAGGACTAGGAAGACGTTATCTCCAGACAAACGGACGATCCGGTCCGTACCGGTCCCCATCAGATGCATTTGAAAACCTATCAGAAGTGCTTCTTCTCCTCCAATAAGAAGTACTTATTTTAATTATAGTGTTTGAATATTCATTAATATTTATTTCTCCTTCCTAAGGAGCACCCTCCGTGAACTCCGCGCCCTTTGCGAGCACCCTCCGCGCATGCACACCCCTGTCAGCTAGCCCCCCGGGTGATTCACCACCACTGCTGGCTCTGCACCAGATCTGAAACAGGAAAAAGCAGAGCAAGCTGAAGAAAATGAAGAGGAATAGATAATTGATGGCCACGAATGCTGCCGTCAATGAAACCTTTCCATGGTGCAGCCGAAGAAAATGAGCAAGAAGGGATGGGTCGCGGGACCCCCAGGCCGACCCGGTCGCGACCCTATTTTTTATTTTTTATTTTTTGAAAATTTCAAAAAAATAAGAAAAATGCGAAAAAAATTCTGAAAAAATACAGAAAAATTGAAACAATTAAATGACATGATTTAAATAAATAAAACATCAATTTTATTCCAACGTGATGTGTTCTACACTTTGTAGGTAGTTGATGTACTCTCCCCATGTCATTTGGGTTGAGTACAAAGCTTGATACATGTACACATGACGATCATATTCGTCAGTCCATCGGGAAACTATCCTAAGACTTGTTCCAAACGAGTCACCATAACTATAGGTCGATTGGATCGAAGTATTCGATGACTCCACATAATTCATTCCACAATATTCTTGATCGTATGTAGGGAACCAAGAGCCTTGGGATGAATCATACACATAGTCGGAGGCATCGTGGTATTCTGCTCCAACTCTATGGCTACGATGACCTCCTCTACCTTGTGGCCTTCTACCATGATCGGTATCTTGGGTCGCATGAGTATATTGCTCCTCGCCGGTAAAACGTAACGACGTTGTAGGAGATATGGGAGGATCTGAGGTCCCTTGTACTTGTAAAGTGTTCGCGCCCCCGTATCCAGCACCATCATCGTTGCTACTCTTTGACGACGAATCCTCGGACGTCTAGTACTGCACTCGGATGTTCGGCTCCGGCGTATCTTCTCGATCGTCTTCGACCGTATCAGCATCTGCAATATCAAAAGGATCAGTCATAACTTGTTTACCTTTTCGCCTACTTTGCGTACCTTGACTAGTTCCTTCTCCGGTCCTCTGTCGCTTTGCTAGAGAGAGAGGGATCTGGAATTCTTCGGCCAAAGGGACATCATCAAGCACTCCTTCAGTCCATTGTCGGTCTTCTGGGTTGAACTCCGGTTCTCCCAACCCTTCTCGGTCGTTCACCCAAGTTTCTAAGGAGTTCTTCTCGTAGAATATTTGATCTAAATCGATGTCCTCCTCTTCAATTTGCGGCTCCTCGACCGAACGTCCCGCCGCCTGTGATATCCAACTCTTTTGTTCCATCTCGGTTACCTTCATTCTTTCCAAATTCCTCAACTTTAACCTCGTATTTGTAGTGTCGATACACGAGGTCTTCAAGCCTCCTCGATGTCAACCTATTTCTTTGCTTTGTGTGAATAAAGTGAATGTAGATCAATTTCGCTCGCTGCCCGAAGCCGAAGTGGTTTGACTTAGGACCCTGATGGCTACGTCCGCCAAGTCCTCGTACCCTGGTACTTTACCATCGTCCATCCACCAATCAGCTGCATAAATTGAATGGCTTACATTATTATCTAAGTAAACTTTGATTAATTATTTGATGAAAAACAATTCTACTTTGATTACATTATTATCTACGTACCCGAACTTAGTAGCATCATAGCTCGTTCAACTCTGCTCGTTCCAAAGTGAAAACTCCTCATTCTGTAATCATACATCTTGTTGCAAGCGATAATAGCCCGGTCGTCGTCACCAAGTATCCGTCGGATGACGCTCTTCACGTCATCTAATAGCTCGTTCGTCGCCTTGAAATGTGGACTATAGCAGTATCTTGGGTTGAAAAAGTAACCTACGAACCAAATAGTATTAGTAAACAACTTATACATAACTTTGATTAATAAAAAGTTGAGTAAATGCTTAAGAAAATTTACCCGCCGTATGTATGGGTTGATGTAATGTACGTTCCCGCCGACGATTTATAATATCCCACCACTTGGCGAAGTCGGACACGGTCTTGGAGATTTCTTCCTTCGCTCTCTCAACCGCATCGAATAAATACCCCGTATGCCTTTTCTATCTCCGTCAACTATCCTTAGTACCTTCATTATGGGTTGGACGATGTCTAACGTCTTCTTCACAACTTTCCAAAAATCTCCACTCTCTATTGTCTCTTCTACTTTTCTCCCCTTTCTCTTATCCGATGGGTTACATCTAGCCATCCAACTACCCCAACGCGGTGAAATGACCATTTGAGTTAGAGCTCTCATTTGACTCAATAAACTTTCTAAGGAAATATAGTGGGAGGCGAACCGGGTTGCACCGGGCCGTAACAACTCTCGCCCCTTGGTGTGTTCCCTCGTAAGTGCAAGGACAAAGTTGTGGTTATAAATAAATGAAGAAATAAACTGGGCTAGCTTAACTACCCTGTCTATTTGAGGATCCTTGCATATATCCTCCAACATCAAGTCTAAAGAGTGGGCGGAACGGGGTGTCCAATACAACTTTGGTCTTTTGACCATAAGCCTCCGACCGGCCGCTTTGTATGCGGCCGAATTGTCTGTGACTACTTGAACTACCCGGCTCTCTCCTATTTCTTCTATCACTCCATCTATCAATTGGTAAAGATACTCCGCATTCTTTACCTGTCCTGATGCGTCGACCGACTTCCAAAAGACCGTGCCGGCTTGACTGTACACTAGGAAATTGATCATTGTCTTCTTAGTTATACTTGTTAAGTAAAAGATATTAACTAAGTTATACCAAAAAGAATGTTAATACATCTAATATAAATGAGTAAAAGAAAATTTAATTACCGGTCCATCCGTCGGTCATTAACGTGCAACCTCGTTCCTCCCATATGCGTTCAAATGATGCCACGTACTTCTTTGTTTCTTGCACCTTCCATAGGAAGATATACATTGTATATCTCCTTTGGGTTTGGACCGAGCACTCCCCTCCCGACGTACGCGATCTTGTCGATCGTGTTCTCGTAGTATGGTCCCTTCGCGGCATTTGCCGGGATGCTGTGGTGAAAGAACCACCTTGACGTTGCCCGACCAATCCTTTCCTTACATAATTTGAGGTTCTTCATCGCCGTCGTGATTGTCGTTTGACGTTGTCGTGGTCTGGTGATTCCGGGATCCACGGGACCTACTGTCGGGTCGTCGTCTTGTGTGAGATCATGAACCTCATCTTGCGGTTGGTTGTTGGATCCTCTTCCGCTTCCTCGACCACTCCCACTTCCAGACCCTTGACCCATCATTCGGACGGTGCGTCTATGGAACTCTTCGTCGGCGAATGATCTTCGACTTGCTTTCATTCCCCGTGAGAGTTCATCTATTTAAGAAACATTTAAGTATTTAACTACTTAATTATCCTTTAAAATAGAAGAATGAACAACGTTTATGAGTAACACCTCCCATACCTTCGTACTCTTCGTCTCCAAAAATATCCGGCCTCTCTTGTCCGGTCCCGTAAATGTGTACGAAACGTCTTCCCGGTTGTTGCAATTCTTCTCGGACGGTCTCCTTATGCCGTTTGCTAGTTCCCTTCGTTTGCTCCATCGCTTGTAGGTGCCTACGAAATTGAGCTCTGACCTCCGGCGGAGTCCGTGTGCAAGGAAGAATGTTTCCCTTCATGCCTGCAAGATGAAATTTTAAACGATAAATACCACCGAATATTACTTTGTCGCAATATTTACATTGCACTTTTCTCTCCGCCATGGAGATCAAATTGCAATGCAACCAAGCCGGATCACTCCGGGTCGCGCCGGTAGTTTGGGTTGTTTGGCTTGGAGAAGACATTTTTGTAATTAAATAATTACTTAAGTAAGTAATAAATTATTTAAAAAGTTAATGACGTTAATTAGTGACTACTAATGTAAGTATACTTTTAATTATGTAAAAATAATGCTCAACTATTTATATGATCAAGTAAGTAATTAACTATACCTTTCCAACTAATGATGTATTAAGTAACTACTAAACTAAATATCTAACTAATCTTCTAGCTAACTAACTATGTAAGTAAGCAAATAAGTATTAAAAAGAAGAAACTACTTAACTAACTAATCAATGAAACAAAAGTTAAATAAATGAACTAAATGAACTAATGAAATGCTTAATGAAATAATTAAGTAAATAAGGAACAAAATGAGAGCAATGAGAGCAATGAGAGCAAAAATTAGAGATTTAGAGTGAGAGTGGGGGGGTGGGAGTAAGGGGAGCCCCTTGGGGGCTTTAAATAGCCCCCAAGGGGCTGAATGGGGGGGCGCAGCCCCCCCGCGCGGGTCGCGCGACCCAGCCCGACCCCGCGACCCGGCCGGGGGAGTCGGCCCGACCGGGTCGCGACCGGGCCGGTCGGGGCTAAACCCGACCGGGTCGGGGCCGGGTCGCGACCCGGCATACCATGGAAATGAGTACGAGGGCTTCAATCTTCCGAAGATCTTTCGAAGTCGAAAAGTCGATGAAGTTGTCTAGGGCATAGAGAGTCAGTGGTTGAGCACCAGCCGTTTTGGTCCGAGGATGATGTTGTCCGCCGTTTAGTGGTACCTGGCATTCATAGAGGAGGTATATTCTATTCTAGGTCAAGGTAGGGATCCACATCCGAGAAGAAGTATCCCCAGCACCCTTAACCTCTGTCAGCATGTTCTGGTTCTGGAGATTGGCATAGGAGGGGTTGGGTAGTAGCTGCCTACTCTGATTCACAGGCAACATTGATGTTAGCCTCGTCGTCGTAGGTCTTGAGAGGATCTAGCACAGTGTCGGGTTTGACGGTGGCCAAGGGAATTATAGAAGGCGACAACCGGGATGCGCTCGTAGAGTTGGGCAAAGGGGTTGGAGGAATGGATATTGGCGTTGCAAGAGATGCAAAGTGCAGCCGCATCCACCCCTCGTGCATGCCTTCCCCCCATGCACACATTGCCGGTGAGCACCTGTTTGTCCCGTCGGCGAGACCCACTTCCTGAGCGACGACGAGAACGACTTCTTTTATGAAAAAAAAATGTATCAAAACAACTTTTTACTTCAGTCAGAAAGAATACCTTCTAATTGAAGAACCTTTTGGAAGAAGGTGCTTTGCAGAGAAGGATTTTGGTCAAGTTGCCAAACACATCATGGGCAGTTGCTCCACGAACTTGTGTGGATGTATGTCTTCCATTCACAAAATATTATGATGATAACTAAAGGGTATTCAAATGATTGATCGATGTAATTAACCTCAATACTTTATAAGCCTGATGGGAAAAGGTCAAAAAATTTATTTTTTAAAGATTCCGACAACTTCATTACATATTCTATACATATCAATGAATTAGCTTTATTCCTATGGAATATCATCTATTTTCCTAGTTGTTAATGCTAAATCAAAACAAATGTAATTCTTTTTCCGGAAATGATGATAAAGAAGATAAAATTGAGGTTACATCACCATTCATTTTCATAGTTCATTATTTATTCTTCATCTTAAAGTCCTTGCCAAAATGCAGACAAGAACAATTCATTCTTGATTTCATGTACTTAATCAGTTGTCAATCTTTTTTTCTGAACACTGGGATCATCGATTGTACAGGCAACTCTTTAAGTTTTACCTTTATGCATGTTTGTTATTTTATTAGAATTGTCAAAAACATAAATCTGTTCTTGTGATCCATTAGTGTATTTTGGTAATTTAAATTTGTAATAATGGGTGTAATAACAATAGAAAGAGAATTAAGCACGTATCAGTGATTGATTAAACATTTGTAGGGAAGAACAGTAGAAGAGCAGCTCTCGTTAGTGTTTTTGTTTCTTTTCTAATCAAATTATTGATTTAGTTTTTTTAGATTAAGCTGAGCTACTATGGCTTTTACCATGAAATCCTGTGTCAAGTTCTGTGACTTGAGCAATTTTATGACGATGACCTCTAAAATGCAGCTATTGTGAATGCTTTGCTGCCGGAGTGTATTGTGTTGAACCATGTACTTGTCAAGGATGCCTGAACAAGCCCATTCATGAGGACACTGTTCTGGCTACTCGCAAACAGATAGAATCGCGCAACCCACTTGCCTTTGCTCCAAAAGTGATTAGGACGTCTTTACCTGCTGCTGAAACTGGTGTAGGAACCTTGCTACTTGGATTAGCCCAGAATTTTTTATGACAACTTGTTTCATATCATGCATATTGATTTGTATAGGAAGATGCCAATAAGACTCCAGCATCAGCAAGGCATAAGAGGGGCTGCAACTGTAAAAAGTCGAGCTGCCTAAAGAAATATTGTGAATGCTACCAGGTTTCTCCTTTTCAATTCATTTCTCTATGTCCTCTCCTTGATTTTTCTGATCACGTGTTCCTTTTGTGCATTAAAGGGAGGTGTTGGATGTTCAGTTAGCTGCAGATGTGAAGGATGTAAAAACACATTTGGCAAAAGAGATGGTAGGTTCTCTTTGCTCTGCTTGTTTAAGCATTTCAGGATGAGTGCTAACAGTAAATTATTTGACAATTCAGCAATCTGATAAGGAAATTATGTTTGTCTCATAACATCAGATATCCTCATTCCCCATCAAGTATGCAAAAGTATACTACATAGTTAGTTTTTTTGGCAAATACATCCATCAATATTGTACAAATTGCAAACTTATACAGATTTTATTCTGAAGCTTTTGACTGCAAATCATGTAATAAGTTCCTTGACATTTTTGTTCTGCACTCCCTGATTTGTGGTCATTTAATCCATCTTCATCAACCGACTGATTGCCTTGCACTTCGGTAACCAAGTAGTTAACATGGGGTGAAACAATGAGGAACTTTGCTAGTCATGCAACTCGAGATAACTAATTTGAAACATATTAATAATTCAATATGATTACTAGCATCAAGGTTCGCGGGATCGGAATCGGTCTCTAGATCGGTGGTGACCGATCCGATCCGGATCCGATCCAAGCTGATTCGTTGGAAGAAAAGTCAATCCGGATCGACCCTTGAAAAAACCCTAAAACACACAAAAAAACTAAATAAGGCTACCTCATTTTGGGGTGATTTCGGGCCCAAAAGTGGCCCGGGATCGCCGCAGCTTGCCGCCGTGACGTCTTAAGGCCAACCGGTAAACCCTACCGGTTTGCGTATCGGGTCCATGGGACATGATGCACTTAAAATGGCCGGATCTGGTGACTTAAGTCACCGGATCTGTTGCTACCAGGGTCCCAATGGACCTATCGGATCGGAGGGGTAAATTAGTAGATTCCGGCATCGATTCCACCTACAAACACTGATCCGGACCGATCTTCGGTCCGGATCGGTAGTTCCGCCGGGAATCGGATCGGAGGGGTCCGATCCTATCCAAGAATTAGCCGATCCCGATCCAGATCGACCGATTCTGCAATCCATGACTGGCATAGATTGCGGAATTGGTCGATTCCTAGATCAGATCAACTATTGCCGATTTGATTCTTGGTCGGAGGACTGATTTTAAAAAAAGTTCCAGCCGGATCGGTCTAGATATGATGGGATTGGATCGAATCAGAATTGTTTTTTTTTTAAATTTACCGATTCTGGATCGATTTTGTTCCAGTGGATCAGTCAGCATAGGACAGATCCGATCTAGATTGGATCAGTACCCACTGATCCTGACTCCGATTTTGATCCCGCGATCCTTGGTTACTTGACATAGTGGAGTATATTAAGAGAGTGGAGAGGAGACGAATGGGTATACTAGATTAACTTGGAGGGTAATTCATTGAGTTAGGTGATTGCACCCTTCTCTTTAGATGCTCTCATGGTTGTTAAGGCGCTCGCCTAGGCGGCAAGGCGTTTTTTCAAGGGCGCCTTGTCAGGGTGACTTGTTTGGGGCCAAAAAGGCGCACAAGGCGCCCGCCTAGGTGCCCAAGGCGTCCAAGGTGCCAGCCAGGCTGGCGTCCAAGGCACCCAGGCAAGGCGCCTTGGGTATTTTTACATCATTAAAAAAATAATTTTGAGGGATTTTTCCCCCTTGATACCCCTCACAAGGGACATTTATTTAATGATAGTTTGAATATATTAATATATTACATTATCACTACTCTATGCTCTCCCCATTTAATAATATTATAACAATATTTTACCATCACTTATATTATTGCTCATATATAAATTTTATAATCATAAATGAGGTATATACTTAAATTTTATAAAAATTTATTTAACTTTCTTCTCTTTCACACACCCATCATATTTACTTATGTGTATTGATAAAACACTCATATTTAATTATAACATAAAAACTATAATTATATTTATGTTTATTTTTATATATAACAACCTCCCGACTCAGCCTTCCTTGATTACCGCCTTGACCGCCTAGGCGACGCCTAAGCGGCCGCCTTGTCGCCTAAGCGAAATCGGTACCCTTCAACGCCTCGGGCCCCTTGTCGCCTTGACAACTATGGATGCTCTCATCTTCTTCTGGGTCCAAACAGAAAATAAATTAAAAAAATCTTGCTTTCACCACTACGTGATGGCATCAGGTGCCTGAAGTTCAATGAACTGCCTTGTGCATCTCACGTTTTACAACATAGATCATGGCAAAATACTAGGCATCCCATAGACATGACATGTTCCCATGTACTTATTTTGCTGATGGGTGAGCATATAAAGTGATGATAGGTCTTTATGCCTTATTTACTGCATCCACTCCTTTAATTATGCTCTTTGTATGCATATATAATTTGTTTTAACAATGAGATTTCGATTGCACTTACAAGGTGGTATTTAACCGTGTAAGTACCTGAAATGCCTTTCAACTGTCATGCTGAACTAAAGAGTGCCATATACATAAATGTCGTTTCACTGCTGAAGTTGTTACGGGGCCTTAGTATGATTTATATTGTCAGGTGAATTCTTATAAACACTTAAAATCAGCATATTTTGGACAACAATTGGAACTGATTATAGCAGACTGTTGGCGTCAAGATTTTTCAAAAAAAAAAAAGACAATTGGGCCAAAGAAGAAATGGACTTAAGCGTAGGGTGGAGGGCCCATAATTGTGTTAAATCAGGCCCAATTGGGCACCCCAGCAGGGGCCGGATTCACTTGGCCCATAATTGGCACAATTGGGCCAAGTTCAGGCCTTGTGCGCAGCCCATAGGAGGGCTTGGGCCTCCTCTCAGCCTGCTGGCCCAGAAACCAGGCCCAATTGGGCCAGGCCCACTTCAGCAGCAATGTGAACAAGGCCCAGCCGCACCCATCTGCCACCTCAGCAGCCTTGTGCGCACCCACCTGCCAGCTCAGCCCCCCAACAGTCAGTTGAAGGAGGGGGAAGATGAAGGGACAGCCACTCAATCAATTGGAGTAAATGGTGTAACCTCCATGGGGGAGGCCAAAAGTCACCAGCGCATGCAACTGCTGGCTCTTCATCTGCCCCCTTCACTCTCTATAAAAGGAAGAGGGGCGCACCAGCCAGAAAGAGGCTGCTGGAGATGCCGCCAGGCTGCTGGACTGCACCCTGCCCCTTGCTGCCTTGCGCCCTGCTACTCCTGCTGCCAGGAGAAAGGAGAAGAAGAAGGTAGGAAGGAAGCGATATATGTATGCTTATTATATAGCCCTCTAAGGGCTCCTCTTTCTATCTGTTCCAGCGCCATCTTCAGCCCCTGCCCTATCTGCAGAAAATGCCCCATTTCGGCCTGATTAAACCACCCTGATATGGACTGCACCGGCCTTCTCTCCAAAGTCCAGAAAATCTGGCCCCCATGTAGACCATTTTCGGTTACCTGCAGCCCCTTGGCTCAGCCGAACACTCCCTCCCCATAGGTGTCTAAAACAAGCCCCATTTCAGGCCCATATCTGGCCCATACTCACTCCATGATCAGGCCCCTTGCAGCCCATTCAAGAAAAACCCCCGAACTGCACCTGTTTTAATTCAAAAACAGGCTCATGCGCAGCCACCTGCAACAACCCAAAACCTGGCCCTTGCCCAGTCCAATTCAGGACCTGTTCAGCCCATCCAACAGACCTTCAAACCAGCTATAAACAGCCCCTTTGTGGCACCTATTAGAACCCTAGGTGAGGGTGGATGACCCGGAGATTCTTGGAGACCGTCCAATTCAGGACCTGTTCAGCCCAGTCCAATTCAGGACCTGTTCAGCCCATCCAACAGACCTTCAAACCAGCTATAAACAGCCCCTTTGTGGCACCTATTAGAACCCTAGGTGAGGGTGGATGACCCGGAGATTCTTGGAGACCGTCCGACGGGCCAAGTCTACTCCGGGTGGATCCTCATTTCTCCTACTCAAAACAGCCCCTTTGTGGCTATCCTTGCTATCCTATTTTGGTTCCTTTTGGAGCATCTTCAAATCCCCCCCTGTTCCATTGCCCCTTGAGCAAGCCAAAACAGGTCCGAAGCTGCCCCTTTGAACAGTCCCAAAACAGGTCATTTTCAGCCTCCTTTGCCAACACTCCATGCCGCTGCAGCAGGGGAGAGAACTCCCAAAACAGGTTCTGCAGAGGTGAAGTGAAGCAGTGGACAGCAGTTTGAATGTGGGCCAGCTTGAAGGTGACGGCCCGGCACCCCTTGGAAACCATCCGACGGGCCAAGGGCATAGCCAGGTGGCCTTCCAAGTCGGTCCTATCCAGCAGCTCCAGCAATGCGGCAGCTCTTCAAACAGGCCCTTCCGGCCCAAAACAGTCCAAGACAGGCCCGGCGGGCCTATGAAGATTGAAGGCCGGCTCGGAACGCCGATGAAATTGAACCGGCCTCCATGGCCTTTGTTTCAAAAAATGAACAAATAAAAATTCAGAATGTGAAAGCAATATTAAATTAAGGAGATCCACCCTTCGCGGGGACTCCAACCTTGGATGACTCCCCCCGGGTCCGCCCCGGAATGTCGATCCGGACGATGGCGCGGGCCTGCTCCCGTAGCCAGCGGTTCCTTCCCCCAATATGGCTAAGCTAAGGCTGGCTATTTTGGATGGGTAAATTTTCATTAAGTTGAAAAAATAGCCGGCATGCCGTCGTAATGCCAAAATATTTTCAAAGTAGTGGAGATAAACCTATATTGGGGGAAAGACCAATCACATTGTACACCAATGTACTTCACCCCATCTTTCAATGAAATGAAGCTTTGATGTTCATATTGATGCATGAAACCGGGCATTCAAAGTGACCCGATGGGTCGGAGGCGATGCAAACCGACAAATAAAATAAAACCATTTCAAAATGAATCTGGAAATTCAAACAGAAAATAAAAAACAGAAAATCAAATCTGAAAAGTCATAATAAAAAAATCAGAATTGAAGTAAGCTTAAAGCAAGCAAACCGGTTTTTCAAACAATCTGGAAATAAACAAAGCAAATCAGGTTCTGAAATGGGATTCCCCTGCCACATTTGCAGACCTTCACATAGGTCCCTTCCCCCTTCAATTCAGGCTTGCTCGGTTCATCTGTAGACATCCTACAACCAGTCCATGTTCAGCCCACATCTAGGCTCATTTTCAGCCACCTGCAGCCCACCTGCAGGTGCCCATAGCCGGCCCCCCTGTTCAGACCCACAACCGGCCCAGGAGCAGTCCTAAACCAGGCCCACAAACAGGCCCATTTCCAGGTCCTCATCCAAGCCCACAAACAGGTCCCTTTGAGACCCAATTCCAGCCCACTTGCAGGCCCACTAAGCACACCCAAAAACCTTCTCCTAAAACCTGCAGCAAGTAGCCCCTCTGCGCCTCCATTCAGCACAGCCCTCTGCTGGTCTCAAAAAAAATGATGCAATCTGTCCCGGTTGAAATGCACCTTGTGCAGGCCTGAGCCGGCCCATTTCAGCCCGAGATGGGATTCTATCTTGGGTCCGGGAGAATAGCCTAGTCAGGTCTGTTTTCATCCCATCCAAACTCCCTCAAGCAAGCCCCTTTGTGGCCAGCTTCCTTGCCCTCTTTGGCAATCACACTCTAGCCCCTTTGTGGCTCGGAGGAATCCCAAATCAGTCCTTAAGTAAAAATCAGATTTCAGTTACACCCAAAACACATGAATTTCAGATTTTTTTTAAATATGTCAACACCAAAAACCAGATTTTTTTAATCAAATCTGCCAAAACAAAAAATCAGATTTAGGCAATCCACTAAAAACACAGATTACAACCAACTTCAACCAAATATAAAAAAAAACTGATTTTAGGCAATCTAAAAAAATCCATTCAAAAAGACACCAAACCTTGCTCAAATAAATGACAAAGATCAACCCCCCTTTTTTTCAAAAGAAACCAAACAAATAACATTTCAAACATTCAAATATGGATCAAAAACAACTCAAAACCAGAAAGATCAGAAATCTGAAAATCCAATAAACCAACCAAACAACAAATGCCAAAACTGCTTAAAACACTTCAAGCACATAAAAAATCAAAACCAAAACAAGTTCTATACAACCTAAACCAAAACAAACCTAAAAGTTAAACCGAAACCAAAATAAACAACAAAACCAAATCAATCAAAACAATCGATTCAAACTCCAAAACTGAAAACCGACTTTCAAGTCGATCTAAAAATCAACAAACAAACAAATAAAACAAACCCGAACAAATCGGTTTGCATCTGATCGGACCCAAAAGGCCGCTGCCCTTTTAAGTTCTTTACTTTATTTTGTGGATGTGCATGTCTCCAAAAACAGGTTGCCGCGATGGTTAATCAACGGCGTTCGAGCCGTTGCTCGATGTAAGTTAACGCCGGATACTCGCACCATCCGGCGGAGAAGGGTCAAAAATGAAATTTTCAAAGAACCCGAACCTCGGTTCTAATATTTTTAAAACTATCATCGGACTACCTAGTATTTTTAGGATATCACATATTTTTCTAGAAAAGTCTGGAGATGTCTTTCTTTCTAAAGAACAGATGCGTAAAAAAGAGGTTCACACACAGACCTTAAATTTTTAATCCTGAAAATGTTGGGAAAATCCAGTTGGTTTTCCCATTTGCAGCCTAAAAGGTTTCTCAAGAGAGCCTAGCCCACTACCAAGTTTTGTTTTGATTTTTTCCCTCGATGAATCCATGACAGCCTCTTTTTCATTAATTGTACCACTTATTACAGAAATGTATAAATTATTATTTTAACTAGGCAAATTATAATCTTAATCTATATTATATTTTGTGAGAATTATATGAAGGTTTCAATGAAATGTTGAGATGTATTGCCTAGGTTTGCTTAAGAAGGAACCATAGTTGTCAAGGCGGCAAAGCGCTCAAGATCTTGAAGCGTGCCAACTCCGCTTAGGCGACGAGGCAGCTGTTTAGGCGTTGCCTAGACAGTCAAGATGGTATCATTAGATATGTATATATTTAAGCTTGCATTCAAACACATACATAAATATAATTATATTTGCATGCTATAATTGAATAAATATGATTATGTGTACATACATATGAATGTGATTTTATATATGTAATTATGAATGTGTGGGTGTTTATTTTTTGGGAAGGAGTTAATCTTGATAAATTAAGTAAGAGTGAGAGAAAAGAGAGCTAAGAGAAAACTTTATAAATTTTAAGTACATAATATATATTTATAATCATAAATCTTAAATATATAGGATAAGTGATAGTGAAATATATAAATATGTTCAAACTATCATTAAATAGGTACCCTCTCTTGTGGGGGGATATCAAGAGGGCATAACCTTCAAAATTAATTTTTTAATCATGTAAAAATACTCGAGATGTCTTGCTTGGGTGTCTTGGGCACCTTTTGTGGAGCCCAAAAGGTGCCTTGGCAAGGCACCCAGGCAGAAGTGCCTTGGGTCCTAGATGCCACCTAGGTGACCACCTTGACAACTATGGAAGGGACATGGTTGGATCCCTCATAATGCCTTGACAATTGTGATTAATATCAGCTAATTGGCAGTTGATACATCAGCTGGTTATCAGAGCAATGTTAATTTTCTCGGCTTGGGCTCTGGCTTTTGGTTCTCAATTGAGTTTCAAGCAAATACATATGATCTGCGTTTGAGTTCTTTTTTGTTTTTTTACTTTGTTTAACTAGGACTCTAAAATATAATCCTTTGCACAGGAATCCTGGCAGCTGGGAATGAGGAAATTGTGCATGAAGAGGAACAACTAGAAGATTTTGAAAAGGATGGAGATAAACAAGCAGAAAGTGAACATGAAGATGATATCCAAGTCGATGAAAAGAATTTTATGAATGATGCCTTGCCGATTTCTCCATCATTTCAAGTTTGCAGGTTCAGCAATATGAAAACAGTTTGGTTGAAGCTCCGAAGATTCTTTTTATGGGAGACTGACAACTCTAGCTACCCTTTTGCAGGCAATCTGTTAGAATTCCTTCCTTCTCTAATGGGAAACCTCCACGATCATCCATACTTGCTATTGGATCCTCTCCACTGTTGAATTCATGCCACACTCTTAAAAAGGTTGAAGTTACTAAATCTAGATTTGAGAAGCATTTCCAGATTGTTCCAGAAGATGAAACTCCTGAAGTTTTGAGAGGCACACTATCACTCATCAATGGGGTGAAAACTGCCTCACCCAATAGGAAGCGAGTTTCTCCACCACATCATGAAATTTCTGCATCCCCAACCCGCAAATGTGGCAGAAAATTGATATTGAGGTCTATTCCTTCGTTCCCTCCTCTCACGGATGATGCAGTAAATGATCTTCCAGTAATCTATCCGAAGCCACCTTTGAACTCTTGATTGGTAATAACAAATCCTACATTGGTTGCTCGGCTTTGATATAAAATATATTTACACATGTTGGATCTTTCCTAAGGTAAAGAAGCTCCCAGAAAGTCTCAACACAGATGTCGTGAGTTATGGAAATGTTGTTGCACCTTATGGCCACTCTGCAGTCCGTCAGTAAGGCGCTCTGTTTGTTGCACTGTATCATCTACGTTTGCTGAATCATCCCACAACCAGTTTTTCCTGGTCGTGGTATACAGCAATTAATGTATCATAATCCAGTCCCTCTCCCACTTTATTCAGTTGTCAGAAAATAAATAATCCGGTTAGTAAAATCTAAATGTATTATTATGGATGGTCGCAATTTGCTTGTCCTTCTCGCTGTATATTTGTAAGCATAAGCATGAATGTAATCATTTTGTTTCCCGGATAGAAGAAAGTTCATGATGCTTTCATCATGTTGTGCCCCAGTTATTGGGTTTATACATCTCTCGGCTGGGTTTCGCAATTGAGCTATTTCAGCCCGCCTATGATTTGAAAAGGTAAATACAGCTGGCGGAAGGATCCAAAAATTGCATTTTCTGCTTGTTTATGGTGGGCATTTAAGGGATAATCTTGATTTATTCTTGAAATTTTAAGGATAAAGTAAGATTATCGTTTATTGCATAGCTGCACAAGATGCGTATGCAAATCTGGGCCAACCAAGAATGTTTTTGTGCTCAAACATTTTCCGTAGATGGACAAAGGGAGAAAAAAAAACATGCTTATTGCATAGCTGCACAAGAAGCGTATGCAAATCTGGACCATCGGCCCTTCTTGGAGGCTTTGTGCTTTGCTTGTGTGGCATGGTCGACGACCCCAGCTCAGGCATCTCGGAGACCCAAATTTAAGATTTACTGCTTAATGTCCTATTTGGTTAGAGTATCAAGCTTTGTTTTTACCGTGAGTTTTAAATTTAGTATTAATGGCTCAATGATTTATACCGACGTCAATTTCAAAATTTATAATGACAGATCTAATACTGCTGGTTCCACGCGACGTAACGTAGAGAATGTAAATGTTTATATTCGGGTTTGATGCACCCTTGTAGATCATTGTGTGCGTTTGCCATGGGGTGTTTGGTGGTAAGATAAATCGAGTGTTTGCTGTAATTTTATGTTTTTGATAATAAAGTGTTAAAAAGGGATGTTGTAAATATGATGTTTTTGGCTGAAATGACGTTGGCTAGTTTGTTGGCGTGCTTTAGTCAAAAGGTTCCTC
Source organism: Cryptocoryne crispatula var. balansae (assembly GCA_036172225.1). Classification (NCBI taxonomy): domain Eukaryota; kingdom Viridiplantae; phylum Streptophyta; class Magnoliopsida; order Alismatales; family Araceae; genus Cryptocoryne; species Cryptocoryne crispatula. The sequence continues at coordinate 28,570,693 of CM069927.1, forward strand.
TTCATATCCCAAATCATTTTATTGGAGTAAACTATTATCACATAGACTCATTTGGATGAATTATCCTAGAAGAAAGAACATGCCCATTCTCCCATATAGTTCCACCACCCTTGAAGTTTAGACAAGTTCGTTTCATCTGGCAAAATTTTCGCCACCTGGATATTTTTACAATCAAGTATAATGCATTAAATAAACTAAATAACATCTTCATCCAACCCGACTCCATTTTATTATCAAGCACTTTCCACACTTGCACACATCTTCTTTTGTAATCTCAACGATTTTTGAATCTCTTTGTATAATGACATCTGGCCTCGCTGAGAAGGTCTCACTTTAGATTCTCGTAGCAAAGTTCGTTTAAGGTGTTGCATGATTACTCTCAGTTAATTTTTGGACTACACAAAGTTTGACGAAGATTGCATACATGTTTTCATCGTAAACATGCTCTTCGATGTTATCCCAACTTTGCTTACTCTTTCATTTTTCTTTGTCTGGAATTGCAATCATACTATTGTATTCTTGAGTGCTCGTCTCCTGATGCTAAAAAATTTAGACACGAGAAATATTGAAAATGTGGTGTCTATATAACAAAGTATAATGCAATATTATTTACAAATAAACTAAACAAAAAACTAGGAATAAAAAGAGCACAGGTACAAGTGCAGATATTAGGACGTTTTTTTAAGAGAACGTGTAGCAGGCAACAACCATTTCAAAATCTTACAAAAGCTGAACTCAGTATAAAAATGTGATTAATAATGTAATGTTATCGTCAAATATAGGAGTTTTCTGTTAGCATATAAATATTCAAATATGTACGGCTAGATATGTATTCGAACGGTTAAAATCTCAATTGAATGTGAAAGAAATTAGAATACGGTTGCAAGTATAAAAATAACTGTTTCTAACGTTTGTAGTAGTTAATAGCGACCTTTGCTCATGGTCCTCCACAGTGAGAAAATACCCATGCTCCCGTGGTTACTTAAATATCCACAGTGAGAAAGATGTTTTCCAATAACGGAGACATGGTGCCATATGGTTCCGGAACTAAGCATAACAATGTGTAGCCATCTCAATATTTGGAGAAGCATGGGTATGGGCATGATTGGGGAACTCCTCTGATCTGGTCGATGACACTACATATCGCTCCTGTTTTACTCTCCTTGTCAACTTAATCCTGATTTGAATACACACCCTATTTTCCATCAAAGCTAGGTTTTTATGTATGTCGATGGAAGGTACAATTCAAATCACATCGTTCTCAATTTTTTTAGAAAAAATGAAGTACTTTCGCTTTGTTCTATGGCATATTCAAGCACAAGATAGGAACAGAGGAAACACACTATCATGCCCATCTTCTGATTTACAGACAAAGAAACTCGGTCCAGTCTCTTTCACCAGACACCTATTCAACGTCTACACTCAAGCCCATTACCTACATGAACCAGGACATGCAATTAGTGCATCTCAGAGGGTTTTGACTCCTATGAAGTAAACCTTTTCCTACAGCTATTGCACAGTATATTTGCATTTGAACAACTTGCCGCCAACATGAAATCCACAAGGCTTGTGGCTCAATCATGCACCAGGTTTAGAAGCATCCAGGCAGTAAAATTCAATCTTACATGCCTGGACCAAGAAGTCAACAAGTGCATGGCATACCAACGTAAGCAGAGAATGTGTAACGTTGGCATACCATGTAAGCAAAGGATGTGTAATGTTCGCACACCATGTAAGCAAAGAATGTATAATGTTGCCATACCAACTGCTTGGATGTCTTCAAGGACAAAAATGTGCATAGATCTGGCCTACAACCACCATCATAGGGTTCCTTAAAGAGTACTGACATCATTTTTTTCTTCCTTGAGAATATATTGAATTCCGAAACCTATCTCAGATCTATGAGAACATTTAACAACATATTTAGCATTTGAGGCATATGCTACTCAGAAATACCAGCTACAGATAAGGTGAATAACATGATACCGACAGAGATCCTAAGCCAGAAAATTAGGTAAGCGGAGGATACAGACCTTATAACTTAGCCACTGTTGGCACCTAAGTTTTGCAATAATCAAACCCCATCAGACGTGAGGTCAAAGCACAATTTGACCAAAGTCCCGCCAGCCTTCTACAGAAGGAGGAGAATCCACCGGAGAGGAAAGAAATGGTGAAAAGGGAAGGAAACCGGAGGGGGAGAGGCTCCGGCAGCATAATCCACCTTTAATCGAATCCCATTACAAGCCAAACTCCTCAAAGGAAGGGAGTCCCGTAAGGAAAGGAAATCTACCGAAAATGGGCAAGCCGGTGAAAGAGGGAATCAATTCCGAAAATTTTGGGAGTCCTCCAATTCCGTATCGGAGCTGGATGCCATGTTAGGAAGGTCTCTAAATGGAAGAAGGGGTCTTCGAGGCCTATAAAAGAAGCTGTGCGGTATCGAGAGAAGAGAGGAGGGGGGCCGGAGGGGAGGAGAGTCGACCTTCTCCATCGTCCGCAAGCGTAGCCGTCGTTTCCCCTGTCCTCCGATGCCGTAGCCGTCAAGGGAAGCTCCTGCCTCCTCTGTTCGGGCCTCCATTCTCTTCTGCAACTCCCGGTGGCATCACCGACACCACTCGTCGCCATTGTTAGGGTCGCTGAGGCCGTCGAAGCCCTCTCTCTTATCCCCGTCACGTCGGCGTCCCCGGTTTCTCCTTCCAGCAGCCACCGTACCCTTTTTCGGTCGCCGTAGACGCCATAAAACCCTGCAACCTCCTCCAGCAGCATCGCAGAGGGCCTCTGCTTCCCTTAGATGAGCCGACGAGAGCTTCCTCAAGTCTCCTTGCCATCGTGAGCCGCCGAGGTCCTCGATCGGGTTCCGCCGCTGCCGGATGTCCTTCTCCGCCGCGTCCGGGTGATGGCCGAAGGAAGAAGCCATCGAGGAGGCACTGTAGCGGGGGAAATAATTCCCCCCAAACCTACGTCCAGCGTGGAAAAGCAGCGGGCCCACTTGATGAAGAAAAATGCAAAAAAAAAAAGGGAACCGACCGGGCGAAGCCGGCCAGTCCCGCAAAGATGGAAGCCGGTTCAGAGCAGTACCAGGCCGGTTCCAACGGTGGATCTGATGAGCATGTCTGCTAAACACAACACCCTGTGCACACAGTGCAGGGCCCTTCAACAAAAAAATTAAAAAAAAATTCATAAATTAAAAGGATCTTCATCCTGGGACCGTGGGATGGCCATGTGCTAAACCATAGGTCAATGAGGTGACGTCCTTGGGAGGTCCTCCACAAGTCCATACGGACCGGAGCTACTTTCCCTTAAAATTTTAATAATTGTGGGGTTAACTTCTGATTCCCCAAAGTTCATTCAAATTTAAATCTCTTAACGCCTATAAAGAGGCCGTGTGAGGTTTAATTTCCTTTGTGGGGTCGATTTTCGATGCCCAAATTTCATTTGAGATAAATTTCTTAAATGCTCACCAAGGGCTACAAGAAATTTAATCTTAAAAAATTGTTGTGCGAATTAATACCTGAATTCCAAAGTTTTTTTATGTAAAGCCATGAAGAAAATAAACTCAGAGTTAAGTTTTGTGGAATATCTCCGTACAGGCAGGGTATTCATGTGCTTTTTTTTACATCCCAAAAATCCAATTTAATTTCAACTAAATAAATTCAAAGGGATTCCAAACCAAATCAAGTTAAATCACAACACATGTAAATCAATTTTAACCAAATGATTAAAATAACAACCCATAAATAAAACTCAACTTCTCAAAAATAAACCAAATCGAATTTCCAAACAAATTTTAATAAACAAACTAAATCCAAAGACAAGTCGAGCAAATTTAAATCAAACTTCTTAAATTAAAATTCAAACACCAATCAAATTCAATTCAAATCCAACTCTTAAATTAAACTCAAGATAATCAAACAAAATTAAACTAAACAAACTTCAAGCCAAATCTGACTTGAACAAATTTAAATCAATCCAAATCATTTTTTTTAAATGAAACCTTAAAACAAATTAACTTTAACCAAAAAAATTTAAAACAAACTGAAATTAAATCAATCCATAAACAACTTTTAACTCAAATCAATTCTAACCAAACAAACCCAAATTCAAACCAATTTCAATCAAATAAACCAAATTGAATAAACTCAATTTCAAACCAAACTTCTTAGGCAGAACTCAAAACCTGCAAATTCAAAAATCAACTCAAATCATTTCACACAAATCCAGGAACTGTTAAATTTAAAATTCCCAGAAGTCTAATTAAAATTCATAAAAAAATGGATTAAATAAGATAAACTCATGCCAAACAAACCATTCGAAAATTAAAGAATAAATAAACCATTTCAAACTCAAACCAAGTTGAAATCGACAAACAAATCCAAATTGAATCAAACTTAAATCAATAAGCAACTCAAATAAATTAATTCAATTAAAATGAATGAATCAAATTTCAACCCAAATTAAAAGCAATTCAACCAATTAAATTCAGCTCAATCAAAATTCAAACCAACAAAATTCAATTCAACCAATTCAATTCAAATCAAATTCAAACTAAAATAGAGTGCTTGCATTCCATCAATTTCATGGGATTGTTTTCCCCCATGTCCATATGTGAATGTTTATTTTTGTGGATGCATGTTTTCTATTTTCATGGATTGCTATGACGCTTAATCAAGGGTATTTGAGTTATCTCGATGTAATTAACGTCGGGTCTTCGCACCATCCGACGGGGAGAGGTCAAAAATCAATTTTAAAGAACCTAACTACCTCAACGTATACTTTTATACATATCGTTGACCCTAGTTAGTATTTTTATGAAATATCACCTATTTTCTTACAAAGTCAGTACTAAGGTCAAATCAAATCAAATCAATTCAAATTCAAAAAGGAAAATGAATTTCCAAAATCTTTAAAAAACCTTTTAAACTTTGAGGTTACATCAGCCACCTTTCAGTTTTCTCTAAAAAACCATGCACAATGTTTCGTTGACATCCAAGATCTCATAGAGATTTCCGTACTGGCTCATATTTCAATAGAAGGGATTTTCTGGAACCATGGAATTGTATGTGTCTGGTAAACAATAATAAGAAAATTACCAGACAAAAATGATTTCAGCATAGAGAAAAATTTGTAGCATCATTTGCTATACCAGGAAATATCTCCTTCATTTAGATCTCTTCAGAAAAAAAGATGACTTTTCTTTTAACCAGTGCAGTTGTTTTGTAACAAGAATTACTTCCAGAATGTATGTAGCATTATCTCCTGTATTGTGTACCATTACCACCATAATACTGTTTGGTGGTTTCACATGAAAACTCAGCATATGTCATACCATTTTTTAATCGACTATAAAGAGAGGGCACTGCCTTAAGTACCTCTTTCTTCAAACTGTTGTTACACTGAGCTGTCACCAATGGAATATTTGTCTCATCATCCTCACTGTTAACTATATGTGCTGGCTCCTGTGATACAAGATCTCTACCCCTTCCTGATGCATGCATATTCTCCGGAATGGAGAAGATCTTGTTCCAAGCTGGCTGCAAGAAGATGACAAACGTCTCCCTGCTCAGGTTATCAAGTTTGGAAGGTCTACAAACAGAGTGAAGATTGGAACGAAGATTGCCACAGGACAGTATATCAGCTGACTCTCCCACCTGAATAATGAAGCTCTCAGGAGGGACCTTCACTACAAAGATCTTACTTCCAAGATTATCTAGTAACTGCAAGCATGTATGGCCATGTGGAGGATTGCATTCTTCACTGTCAGATATACAACAGGGACCCTTTACATCTGATAGTGGTCTACCTCGAGCATAGATGAACATTGGAGATGTCAACACCGTGAAAATGCCATAGTCATAGTGCCACTGTTGCCACAAGTCAGACAAGGATGTCTTGCATATAACTTTGGCTGCATCTGGTCTTTCACTCAAGTATTCTGAGTTTTCTTTCTTTGTATGTAGTTCCCTTCCAGAAGCTGGAGGAATAAGTATGGTTGATCCTTGAGGAAGAGAATAATGGGATACAGCAGGTCTTCTGCCTGATCCTTTTGTTCTCTTCAAGGTTTCTTTCACAATAATGTTATCCAAGATGGAATGGTAATGTATAAGGCGTCCTTTTGCCATGCAGGACTCTAATATGCTAAGCTCTAACTCTTGACTTCCCATCTTTCTGCCACATATCCTAGCAAGTCGAAGACCTAGATCCATCATGCAAAAACCAAGCTCCCTGAAAGTATTGCCAAGCTTATCAAATTCAAAATCTTGAAGCTCCTCGTGTCTAACCTTGGCATCTGCTACTGGCACAAGGTTGTTATCACATTCATGTTTACACAAACTGGAATCTGATTTAACACATGGATCACTTGCATAATTCAACTGTCTGGCAAAAGAGGACACAATTCTATCTGGATTTTTTAGAGGGACATCAGTTCCTAAGCCATGTTTCTGCAGGTTTATGAAATGAGGAACAGAGTAAGAATAGCAGTGAAAGGATAAGACAATCACATGAATCAGACACTTAGACTGAATTCGTTATACTCCTGCTCAGTGGCTAGGTCACTTCTTTTAGATGATACCATGACTCGTGAACAAACAATATGAACATACCAGTAACAGAAAATAAAAGAGTGAACCGAAAAGATGCGGAAGCCAGATAGGGCATGGCACAAGAAATACAAGAAATAACAGATGCTTAGCCCACCAAAAATTAAGACACAATCCTCTATGTTGTTTGGTATCTTCACAAGAGAACCCTACTGTAGGAGGGAAAGCATCTCCCATGCTCAAAGAAACAACCAGACCTTAGGAGACTGGTCTTTCCCCAAATTTTTGTTTTATGTAGCTTATAATTTGACTCTATCCAAACTCCAAAGACATCTACAGTACAAATTGCACTGGACATTTGACATTGTTCATCCCCTCATTAAGCACTTGGAAAGATTGCTATGCATAGCTTGAGATTAAATACAACTTCAACAGAAACTTTTGCGACTAGGAGAAAAGTTGATTTCTTAGTTAACGTCATTTTTCACATGAGTTCTTGTACACACATCCTCTGTCTCTCCTGCCATGCTACTTCACAAGAAACATTCTTTTATGCCCCAGTTCATCCTTCCTACCTATCAATCTGTCACTCATTAGCACAAGCCCTTGATTGTTATCCTCATTTTCCTTCCTCACCTCTTAACTTGTTGCTTGATGCTGTCCAGCTTTTGAAAATAAGCTGCATAGACAATTGATCGCCTGCCTAGAAGGCACATTCCCTTTTCCCAATTCATATGGCTCCTGACTTATCAGTACAATATACTTTTAACTTTTCACATTACATACACCTTTTGACCCTTCATAATTTATTATTGAATCTGTTTTGCATGTTAAATCATAAAAATCTCATTTTTTAATTATTTTTACGCTTAATCCTGTTTTTTCTCAAATACATGTCATCTAGTTTCCTGTCCTTAATGAGGTGTTTAGTTGCAAAATTTTTTTATATAATTTTTGTGATGAATTTATATATTAAAAATAAAATATATGATAGTTATCACCATAAAATTATCATGTTTGATAAGATATGACAACAAAAAAAGTGGAGACCATGTATAACCAAAAAAGTGTGGGCCACATGTTAAAATAAGGCCTCACCTCTTTTTTATTTAAGAAAGCCTATAGATTTATAATCCTTTATCAATAATGCAAATACGTTTTTAACAAATTTTGTTACAAAAGTATATACTTTTATAAAAAAACTATTTTATCACACAACAAAACACCTTATAAGCAAATGACTCAGCTCTTAGGCTTGACACGATACATTGGCTAAGTGATCGTCTGTTATGTAGTTTGCACTCGAATGCTATCTCCAAACACTAGATTTCACATGTAGATGAATGATGCATTGTGTTTGTTGACACCAAAAACTTAGATAGAATTTTCGAATGTTCGAGTTCTTCTCAAAGTCGGATGTCTGAGTCCTACTTAAAATGAGATTCCAAATCCTACGGAAAGGCAGATATCCAAATCCTACTTGCAGTTGAATGTCCGAATCCTACTCAAAGTTGTATATCCAAATCCTACTTAAATTCAGATTCTGGCACCAAATCAAATTTGGATTCAAATTTCTACTTTGGATGATGTTTCGGACCTGAAAAGAAAGAGAACCCGATTTTCAGGTTTGCAGAAAATGGATTGCATATGAGGGCAAGAAAAGGCAAAAGGAGGACAGTTGAAACAAACTGTCATAAAGCCCAATAGATCCCCTTTCTGAGCCTGATATCAGAGCAAATTTCAGGACTCCATTTGTTCCACTTTGGAGCCAATTATGGGCCCTATAACAGTCAATTTTCGCAGCCTATTGTTGGGCCTAATTATGAGTAATTTAAAATTCATTTAATGAGCTCATTATGGGCCTCAAATGAAACCATTTCCAAGCTCATTAAGTAGCTGCAAAAATCAGCTAAGAATCTTATGAAAAAATCAAAGAAATTCGTGGAAAAATCCTGCACAAATCTGGAAATCATTCTCTTCCCTCCCTAAGCCAAAACTTGCCTTGTTTAAACCAGCCCCATGGGGGTAAAGCCTTGGCGCCATGATGCGGGACAAACCGGCTAATCCGGCCAAACCGAACGAAAACGACTCAAAACCGGCGCTAATCGCCCTAAACAGAACTAAAGTAACCCAAAATGGAGCAAACCGGTCCGAACCGGTCCAAAACAGTCCCGAACCGGGTCCGGACCGGGTCGAACCAAGCTGAACCGGTCTAAACCGGCTCAAGATGGCCCGAACCGGCCTGAACCGGGCGGTTCAGGCGTCGAACCGGCCTGAACCGGCTTGGGCCGGGTCTGGACCCGGTTGAACCGGCCAGCCGACCGGCGTGGGCGCGAACCGGCCTGGCGAGCCGCTGCGGGCCGATCGCGGGCGTCGCCCGCTCGCGGGCGCGAGGGGAGGGGGTGTCGTGGCGCCTCCAGGTCGCAACCGGAAGGGTCGCGTGGCCGGCCATCCAGCCGTCGCCTTCCCGTCTCCGTGGCGGCATCGCGGGGTGCCGCGTGAGGGAGATCGCGACAAAACAGCGCGTAAAGGGGGCCGCCGCGTAGCCTTCGTCGTCCAGACGGCCCCGACGCCGTCGTCGTCCGGACGGAGCCCGCAGGAAGCAGGGGCGGCGATGGCGGATGGTCCCTTCGCGTCGTCGTCTCCGTAGCCTCGCAGGCGGGCGAGGGGAAATGAAGAGCCGTCCACCTCGGGAGGACACCGCACGAGGGAGGGAGCCGCAGAGGGAGGGGGATCCGGGGATCGCCGGATCCTCTCCCGCTTCACCGTCTTCTTCTTCTTCCTTCTTCTGCTTCACGGTGCTTCCTCGACGACACCAATGGTGGACGGGGAGGAAGTCGAGGCCGGCCCGTGCGCTGCTGGTTCCGTCGCCGTGAGGGGGAGGTCGCAGAGCAGCGGGAATGGTGGAGGTCGATGCTGAAGCTAAAATCGAACCGAGAAGGAGAAGAGAGGGGAACGGCACGGAGGCCGGAGGATGAGGAGGAGGAGAGATCGGTGCACCTCGCCGGATCCGGAGGGTGGAAGGGAACAACCGGCCTTACGCCGGGGAAGGAGAGGTACGCCGGCCACCTGCCGGAGGTGAAGGGGAAGAACGGCGCTCCATCGCCGGGGTGGGGAAGGAAGGACGGGCCGCAGCCCCTACGCGGGAGAACAACCCGAAGGCTCCAAAAATTCTTCTATTGCTTGATGAACGCTGTACATCGACCCTCCTTATAAAGAAGGAGTGGGAAATTTAAAGAAAAGACCCCTAAGTTCCCTATTTACAGACTTGTCCACGTATGGACATAAAAATAAAAGGAAAGCCCAAAATATTCAAAATATGTCCCCATCACGCCAGCTCCCAGACCTTCCTCTTGTTAAAAAGACCTGTTTACAGCCATGGGCACAACCAGCAAACCCTCGGCCATCAGAAGCCCTAGCTGCCACCCTCTGCTGCCTCAGCTGTTGCTGTTCCTGCGCAAGGGAGGAGGAGCAGCAACTGCTCCCTCTGTGGCTGCTTTCGTTGATTGCCTGCTGCTCCATCTACTGATGTTTGCTATCCCCGTGCAGGAAACAAGAAAAGAGAAACAGCCTTGGTGGCGGCTGCTCCTGCTGCTGTCACTGCTGCCCCATGGTGTTTGCTGTCCTGTGCAGATGAGAAGAACGCAGAAGCAGAAGACCAGCAGCATCTGCTGCTGTGGCTGCTCCCTACCTGCTCCTGTTTGCTGCTACTGTGCAGGAAAGATACGAAGAAGATCAAGAGGTGCAAGGGCTGCCCTCCTGAACCTACCACACCATCTGCTTATTCTGCTGCTTTATTGCACCACCCATTTCTCTCCTTTTCAAAAAAAAAATCCCTCCTTTCATGGACAGCCTATCTTCATCTGAATCGAGTATGGTTCACAAAATTGAACGATCTAGATTGGGATAGGTTGATTCTTGAATTGGATCGGCCCTCGGAACAACCGATTTGGAATCGAGTTCCAGGAGAATTGCTGCCGGATCATCCAATCCTCCACGATCGATCTAGGAATTAGCCGATCCCCCAAAACTTCTGTAGTTTTGGAATCACGTCTAGTCTACTGCCCCCTCCAATTCTCCCTTCCTGCTCCCCCCCAGTTTAGGGCTCCCCTCTAGTGAAGCAGCTCTCCTCCGACGATCTCTTCCAATGAGACGGTCCTCCCCAAGGCTGATCCAGCCCAGGAAGGTATTGATTTCCCCTCCTGATCCACCCTACCCACTCCCACCCCCGAAGGGAAGAACAGGAAGGTACCGATTCCCATCCACGTCCCCCGATCCACCCTCCCCGCTCCCACCCTTGAAGGGGTGCTGAGCTCCCTATTCTCACCCCCGAAGGGGAGGGAGATCACCACTTCGGAGTGACTGTTACCCACCCCTGAAGGGGTGAACAATTCACTTAACTTAAATTTTTTTTTAAGTTTGATCCAAAATTTTAATTATTATATTTGTAATTTTGTGTGTGTAGATGAAATATCTGACGATGAGCAATTTGCCCCTGGACAAAGAGACAAAGATAACAACATGGGTACTTGTTAGATGTAGGGAAGAAGAGAGTAAGGGCCTGTTTGATAATATTGAATGTATGTCTTATCTCTGATTCGGTCAGAGATTTCATACATTGGCTTGTTTGGTAAAACATCTAAAGACACGTATGAATGAACATCTGAAGTCTAAAAACCATCTGAAGCATTAAGATAGCAAGAATAGCTTTTTCATGTTCAAATGTTACTGGCGAGACGTTAAGCGTGTGTAGCACTCACAGTCAACTAAAAAAAGAAAAAAAAGAGGTTTATAACAGCAAGGTGACAGTGGCATCAAGTGACTATAGCTATGATGGTCTATGTAGTCAGAGGCGGCAGACACCCAAAACGAGGGGGCCCTCGCCTCGCCTCAAGTGCTTGAGGCAGGTGCCTTAGGCACTCAAGGCGAGATTTTTTTTTATTGAAGACTTCTCAAAAAACATATATATAACATTGAAACTTATGAAGAAGAACATAAAAAAAACTCACTTCTAGGCCTGCAATGCATCAAGATATCGGAACCTCGGGGTGGAAGACTGAGAGTTGGGAGTTTCAGGGTGAGAAAGGAGGATTTAAGTCACTAGATTCGGCTTTCACTGGGTCTGGACCTGGGCGAGGCGAGATTTGCCGAGGCGGGGCGTTTTTGCCTCGCCTCAGCGCCTAGGCGCCTGATGCAAGTGCCTCAGATAACATAGATGATGGTTGTTCGATAAATGAAGTGCTCTTCATGATTTTATTTTATTTTTATTAAAAAATGGATATAATTTTATTGACTTGTGAAATAATTGTATTAATAATATTAATATATTAAATCAATATTTTTAATTATTTAAAATTTTTAAGAATTAACTATGATCTAAAGGCGTAGATTATATTTTTATCAAGATATTGATTTCGATTATTTATCAAACATATTCTATAAAATATTATGCATGTCTAAAATAAGTCCTATTGACTCTTGTTTGAATGTTTTATCAAATAAGATAAGACTGCATCATGATAAGATCTACATATTTTATCAAACAAACTGATCACTTCCATCTTAATAAAAATAAGTACTTTTTTACCACAAACTAAGAGATTAGATGTGAAATTAAGTGTTTAGATTTTTAGATTAAGTCAAAACAAACACCACCTAAGATGTAAATAGTGTTAAAAGGATATGAATGGAGGTGTTTTCTATCTCAAACAATATATAGTCAGTGTGGGTGGGATTGTGGGAATATAAAAAATTGCGACTAAGTCTCGACTAAGTTGAGAGAAGAAATGAGAGGTTATCTAACAGAGAGAGCGTCATAGAGAGAGATCGTAATTGAGCATGAAACCAAGATGCATGAAGAGTTACTCGGATAGAGAGACACGGATCTCATATTTGGGAGGGGTAAGAAGGGCAAAGCACGAACTCATGTGCAGGTTGATTCATGATTTTTAAATGATGAAGAGTAGAAGACATAGATTAAAGAATCGGCGGAATCGGTCTGATTCCGACCGATTCCGGAATCGAATCGGTGGATTCCGATCCGATTCCAGGCGGAAGGACCGATTCCGGGAAGAATTCCGCGAAATCGGTATGAATCGCCTGGAATGGTCGGAATCGATCTCTATTCCGACCGATTCCTTGTGGAATCGGTTGATCCGACCGATTCCGTCGGAAGACCGGGTCAACCGGCCCGGTTCGATTCTGGACCGGGAATCGAACCGATTCCGGCCCTAAAAGGGCCGGAATCAACCCGCGGGGGTCGATTCTGCCGATCCCGCGGCGGCAGAAACTCGATCCGGCGATTCCGGCACGATTCCGGCCTCGATCCCAGCTGCCAGCATCGATTCCGGGCCGATTCCAGCAAGGATTCCACCGATTCCGGCGATTCCGACTGCGATTCCGACGATTCCAAGCAACGTCTTCAAGGGATTTCGCCGATCCAAGCTCAGACCGGCCTCGAATCAACCTCTTCTTCGATCTTTCTAAGGTTTTTGGTAAGATTTCTTCGCCGAAAACTTCGTACGTCCATTCTTACGCGTTTTCGACGAGTCCGAGCGTCGTTAAATGTTGTGATTTCTGACCGAACAAGTCCGTCCAAGTTTTGAACTATCCGTTTAAGTCCATTTTGCACGGGAAAAATTCCGGATATCTCGTACGTTAATTTATGACCATTTCCGGCAAATACGTAACCCTTTAAACATACCGAATGGGGTGTTACTTGGGTTGTCTGCTTCCCAAACAACGTCTAAATCAATTTTTATGTTATCTAATCATTTTTAGTGCATTGTTTACAATTTTTGCAGATATAAGCAATGGCCGATCAAGGTGATGCAGCAAGCGCGTGCTTCCGACGTGGGTTGGGAACACGGGCACGTGGTAGACCCATTCGGGAAGAGGGTACGGTGCGAATGGTGTGGGAAGGAGATGAACGGGGGGTGTTCCGCTGAAACAACATATTGCGGAACGGTGGGAATGTCAAGAAATAGGACAAGGTGCCCGGGGAGAAGAGTGAGGAGATGAGAGGCTACATGACAGGTAGAGCATCTCAACGGACTGTTAGGATCGAGCAGAGGGAGGAGTTGCACGACGAGCTACTCCAGAGGAGGAGGGACCGCGATTTGCCTACCTCGAAAGGGAAAGGCAAGGGGAAGACACCAGTTGAGCCGGAGCTAGAGAGCGAGGACGAGTCCACAGACTTCGAGCTTAGACGTGCTAGGCACGGCCCAGCGCGTGCATTTGCGAGGAGGAGGACGGGGAGGAGGGGAGCGGGGAGGGTGCGGGTCCCGAGTTGACCCGACTTTGGGCCGATCGGCATCGGCTCACCCTACCTCGGGCTGGTACCGAGAGACTGACCCCAGAAGACAGGAGCCACACCGCCGATCTACTTCTACCAGCACTCGATTTACACCGAGTGACGAGTATTTATTTAGGAAAGCAGTGTTGGGCGGATGGGGATAAAACGAGCAATGAAAGGGGTGAAGGCAACGAGGCAGTGCAAAGAGAGCCGTTCGCCACATTGTGAAATGATTTTTACATGCAGGTATCACTTTTTAAATTAAAATTGACATTATGTGTGTTTTATTTACTTAAACTTAATTTTAGCCCGATCCCAATTTTTTTTTAACTTGATGTACGCATCCCAGCACATGCAGCCACCAGCCCCTACTTCCAGACGATGGTGGATGTCGTGGGTGAGGCTGGACCGGGTTTGGAAGCCCGGGCGACGGACATATATACGGCGGCGGCACGGATGAGGAGGTCGGGAGTTGAAGGAGTGGATGGATGGATTTAAGTTGGTGTGGAAGGAGAGGGGTTGCACAATTATGTGCGATGGGTGGACATGTATCACCAAGAGGAGTATGATAAACTTCTTGGTGTACTGTTCTGAGGGGACAACATTCTTGAAGTCGGTAGATGCTTCTGGGAAGATAAAAAATGCCGACTTTATTTTTTCTCTGATGGATGGGGTGGTGGAGGAGATCGGGAAGGACAATGTGGTTCAGGTTGTCACTGACAACGAACCATCATATAAGGTGGCTGGGAGGAAGTTGATGGAGAAGAGGAAGCACATCTTCTGGGTGCCCTGTGCAGCACATTACATTGATCTCATATTAGAGGATATAGGCAAGGGGGAGGGTGTATCCACACTTGTCAGGCAGGCGCAGACGATCGCATCTTTTATTTATTCGCATCCCCGCCTACTACATATCGTGAGATCACACACGGGGAGGGCGCGATCTTGTTAGGCCCGGTTCGACTCGATTTGCTAGGAATTTCATTGCGTTGGAGAGTCTACACCGGCACGAGCATGCATTGGTTAGGTTCGCGCGGTCCGAGGAGTATTATAACTATATGGTGGACAACCCGTACGACAAGAAAGATCGGTGGAGATTCTTGTCGGGTCCGAGAAGCGGATCACCGACGAGAGGTTTTGGGAGAGGATTGCCTACTACTTGGCAATCATTGAGCCAAGGTAGTTGTCTTGAGGTTGGTAGACTCGGATGACAAGGACCGGATGGGCACGTTGTATGATGCCGTGGACCGGGCAAAGTGAAAATAAAATAAAATTCCGAGAGGTTACAAAGAGTGGTGGAAGATCATAGATGACCGATGGGACAAGACCTTGCACCGCGATGTCCGTATTGCGGGTAACTTGGTTAAAAAATTATTTTTCTTTGAATAATTGTCTTATGCGCGGTGTTAACGAATAAAATCTTGCGGGATATTTTTGAACCCCCGCATCCAATATGGAGGACAGGTGGTGAACGACAACGAGGTGATGCGGGGTACACTTGCTGTTATTCAGCGTCTGTGCCGATCTCAGCAGGACAGGATAGAGGCTGAGATAGAAGTAAGTTAGAGTTCATTCAATACCTTGGAGTAGTCTTACCAGGCAACTAATGTTTGTTTTTATAAAATTTTCAGATGCAGAAGTATAAGATGAGGGTCGGCGTATACTCAGATGCTGATCTGAAATATTCAGTTGACAAAGTGTCACCTGGTATAGTAATAGCTTGATGAATATTTTATTTTCTTTTCATATAAGTTATGGTAGATGATGGGCTAATTGTTTACCTTTTCTCTTCTTGTTTTTTTTTGCAGCTGAGTGGTGGGTTCAGGTGAACACCAGGAGTGGATGGAATCCACTTGCTGCCATCGGTATCGAGGATACTCGGGGAGCACCGAGTTCCTCCCATTGTGAGAGGAACCGGGTACATTCAACCCGATACATACGAAAAGGAGGAACATGTTGACCTCGGACCGGTGGAGAAGGCGGTCTTCGTCATTACAACGTGAGGCACGCGTAAAGAACATCGATGATCGACGAGAAGATCGGCGAGGCACGATTTGCACGATTCGCGGGTGGTCCGTACGAGCGAGAGGCATTCCTCCGCCACACCACCACCCGAGGAGGTGGACGTGGATCGAATATTCCGGGAGGAGCGTGCACTTGCCTCTGGATAGAGGAGAGGAAGCCGGGGATCGTGCGGTGAGTTTGATCCCGATGACCGTGCGTGGGCCGAAGGAGAGTAGGATGGTGTTGAAGCGAGGAGGATGCTCCGGCTCCACCTCCATCTACTTCTCGTGCTCGGGCGGGCCTTCTTCGCCCGGCGGCTATGGAGCGACCACTGCGGCTTTAGCCCCGGCTCGGCTCCGGCTCAGGTCCGGCGGACGCTACCCAGCCCATTCGCAGTTCGGGGAAAACGAAAACAAAAGTGACTGCACGAAAAATGGGAGGATTTGCAAAGTTGAAAAAAACTTTGGGTTCCAGACCTTCTGGTACTTCAGAGATGGCTGAAGAGGTGAAGAGAAGGAAGCTAGAGGTCAGGCGTCCTGTCAGCCCAGATGACGACGCGCGGGCTCCTTCTCGCTCCTCGGGTGATGATGACGAGGAGTGCGTACCGGCGACGCGGCCATCGGCGGCGGTGAGTCACCTGATTCACGGCATCCAAAGCCGTATTACACGCTGGATTCAGATACACATGATTCTTATATACAGGAGCCACAGTATCCAGCATTTGGCCAGGCTGACCAGCAGTGGATTACACCACTAGCTCCACCATCCTCTACATACGTCCCGGTCGTCCCGCAGTCCGATCCATACGACCTTGATGGCATGGCATCGGCATTATTTTCATATGGATATGGTCCCGGACAGAATACAAGACTGAGCACGAGGGAGGAGCGTGAAGCGCAGCAGGGAGAGGAGGAAGACCCGTATTTATATCCTAGATTTTGGTAGTATATTGATATGATGTAAAATTTTTTTTCATGATATATCATCTCTTTGATTTTTGAATCAATGGAATTGGAATATGTACTTAACTTCAAGTCTTCAATTGGAGTTCATTAGTATTTATTCGATGTAGTCCTGTGGATGAATGCATTGGTTATTTTTAAATTTTTTTCTAACTCATTTCCTATTTTTTTAGATTTTTTCTGAATTTTTTGAATTTTTTTGACGAAAAAAAAATAAAAATAAAAAAACGATTCCGGGCCGTTCTGGAATCGATTCTCTTCCCAGGAATCCGGCCGATTCCTAGAACCGGAATCGGAATAACCGATTCCGATTCCGGAATCCTTGGTAGAAGATGAGGAGAGTCATGTATGCTAGTAAGGCTCAGGCCAAAGAGGATAAGGAAAAAAGAAGGGGGTAGGAGGTTCAGGTGCCAAAGCCAGACGATTAGATGTAGAAGATAGCCGGCCTACACAGGTGCCAGGCAAGATAGTGAAATCCATTGGTTGCAGTCAATTCAGTCAACAAACACTGCCATGTATAGGCAGAGTGATAGAGGGTTGAGGTTTATCAAGAAGACATTAAAAAAAGTAAAGGCTATTACAAGGGTTACAAAGAAGAAAGTAAAGCATATTTGCAAGTGGTTTCTACATGTAGGTGCATTAATGTTAAGTTTTCTTAACTGTATGTCTTACATGTTTTTAAATAAACATTAATAATTATGTGATCATTTTCCTTCGTGTTGGTGTCCCAACGCATGCAGTGATGAATCTATATTTTCAAATAATGATAAATACTGTTGATGAGGTTGAACCAGGGTTGAAAGTCTCCACCTCCAAGTATATTTATGAGACGGAGTTGGATGCAAAGGTCGATGAGTTGACCTCATAGGTAGATGAATTCAAATCAATATGGAAGAAGAGGTTGCACTATGATGTGTGTTGAGTGGATGGGAATCACAAGAGGGTTACTTATCAACTTCCTTGTGTATTGTTCCAAAAGCACCACTTTTGTGAAGTTCATTGATACATTGGGCCAAGTGAAGAACATAGATTACTTGTTTGGTTTGTTGAACACTGTGCTAGATAACAATGCAGAGGAGAACATTGTATAGTTTGTCACTAATAATGAGACTTCATATAAGGTTGCAAGTAAGAAGTTGATGAAAGTGAGACCTTGTTTTGGATGCCCTATGATACACACTCAATTAACTTGATGTTGGAAAACATTGGGAATTACATCTTTCATTTGGACACCTCAAGCTACTTTTCATCACGAGAAAACACACTAATGGTGATGATCTAGTTCAACCTGGTATGACCGAATTTGTTACACATTTTATTGTATTGGAGAGCCTTTATAGATACAAACATGAATTGAAGAGGTTCACACTCTCTACAACCTATCAGAAGTACATGCCACAATGGAGCAATATGAAGACATAGAGGTTTAATGAGGACAACATATGGTGGGAAAAAGTGTGATACTACATGTCATTCATATAACCCTTAGTACAAATGTTGAGATTGGTTGACTCCAATGACAAAAAACAAATGGGGTTGTACGCCATGGACAAGGCTAAGATGAATATCAAAGAGAAACATCATAGGGGTAATAAAAATAGTGAATGACTATAGATACTAGATGGGATAAGACATTTCATCATGATACTCACGCTAAAATAGTGAATGACTATAGATTAGGGGTGTGAACGGAATCCGATATTCTGATATTCCGATTCGATTTCGATAAAAATTAACGGGTTTGGAACTTGTTTTTGTATCCTATAAGCTATCAGAATCGGAATCGGATATTCCGGTAGCTTATCGGAATCGGAATCGGAATCAGTTGGTTCTGTTTTCGTTAATCCGATTTCGATAAAACAATAATTATATATAAATAAAATTAAATAAAACAAAGTTAAATAAATTATAATATATAATATATAAATTAATAAAATAATAAAATAAATTTTTAAGAAGATTATATCGAAATTTATTAATTATATGTAAATTATTGACTCACTTTTGAATAAAAATTAATATTTAATATGTATTTCAGATTTTATCGGATTCGGTTTCGATTTCGATAACGGAATCGGAATCGGATCGAAATCGGAACATAGTGATTCCGAAATTATCGAAATCGGAATCGGAACCCCTTAACCCTTATCGGAATCGGAATCGGATTCTGATGGATTCTCTACCGAATCCGACCCGTTTACAGCCCTACTATAGATACTAGATGTGACAAGACATTTCATCATGAGACTCACGTTACATATGTAATTTTAATTGTTTAGTACCATTTTATTGTTGCAGTAATTTATTAATGCCTTAATGGTTGGATTAAGATCTATTTTGATATGATATTTCTTGAACCTAACGATACAATACAATGGTCAAGTATGCAATGATGCATAAGTGTTGTCAAGCACATTCTAAGTGATCAACCATTTAGTCAAGACTACATAATATAGAACAGAAGCTAAGATTGAAATAAGTACTTGTTACTTATTTATTGATTATTGAGCATTGAAGAGAAGCAATAAATTAACTATATTTCATATTGTATTTCAAATGACATCATACAAGCATAGAATTTAGGTCTATGGAGATTTAGATCTGCAATATTCACATGACAAAAATTTTTCAAGTAAGTTAATGCACATTTAGTACATATAAGCATGGTTCGTCGGGTCGCGACCCAGGCTCGACCCGGTCGCTTTTGGGGCCGACCGACCCGGTCTCGACCCCAAGACCCCGACCCCAAAATTAATATTTTATTATTATTTTTGGCGACTCCGGCCAACCCCGGCCTGACCCGGGTCGCGACCCCGGCCAACCTGGGTCAGTTTTGGGCCCAACCGACCCGGTCCCAACCCCACCTTCCTTGCATATAAGCATTCTTAACTAGAAATTTATTATCGTTACTAATTGTTACATTATGTCTTTTTACAGCTAGTTGGTGGATCCAAGTGAACAACATAAGTAGATAGAATCCACTTGAAGCTATTGCATTAGGGTACTGAGTTAGAGTACCAACTCCTTCCAATGTGAAAAGAATTAGAACACCTTCAACCTTATACACAGAGAAGGAATAGGTTGAGAATTGAAACATTGGAGAAACTAGCCTTCTGCCATTGCAACATAAGTTTAAGAATTAAAAACATCAAGAATAGACTAAAGATATCTATGTAGAGATTTACTAAATTTGCAAGTGGTTTGTAGAAAGAAAGAGCTGAAGCTAAAGCTAATCAAGGCCTAACATAGAATGTTGTTGAATTGAAATATCTTTTACAAGAAAAACATCCGCCTACAGCATGGATAGATGACAAAGATGTTGAGGGAGGGCTTGAGTTCAAGGATTGCATAACCAGAATCGGTAATGGGATCGGCGCCCACCAATTCCGAATCGATCCACCAGAACAAAGCCAAATTTTTTGTCATAAAAATTGTAAAAATCATGAAACACTAGTAAAAAACAAATTCTAAAAAATGAAAAGTAATAAATTGAGCTATTTATCACATAATGTCATACAAAGTAACATTAATATTATAAATTGTCATGTAACTATGAGAGTCTACCACAAAGATACAAACAAATACAAACTAACATCAATACATTTTATGAAATAAAAGGAGATGGTACAACACTACAAGTAATTTTGTAATGTATAAGAAAGTATACCTCCTAATCTAATCACCACTAACTACAGACTCCCCCCCACGACCCGATTTTTCTCCTATGCCTCACTCTCCTAAATTCCCCACTGAGTTTGATTATTCATGATTGACCCATAACTATATAAAAATAATAACTAGGTCATCTTAGTAAAATCATATAATCCACCATTAGCTCGAGTTGGAGGCAAGGATGGATAACAAGTCTCAACGTCCAAAGCAGGTTCTAGATATGATGTTGTGTACTCATCAAAGGCACTCATCTGATTCCAATGCCCTCTGCTCCTTCCATTTGAATGCCTCCTGTCAATAATATCATCTGGACCTACTCCACTAGTATGTGCAGTACTAATAGAGTGGCTAAAGCCATTCTCACCTCCACCTTCACCCCCCACACCTTGTTATTGTGTAGGTGGAATAAACTATTTCTCATCATTAGATGAGGATGGCGACTAAGTAGTCTCTGTATTAATAAGATGTCAACATTTTATACTTAACTTTCTTCTTTTACCAGTTTCTTCTTGTGTGATTTGGCACCCTACCGTGTATGCTTTCTTCAATGTCTTGAACCATGATTCCATGAAAGATTCTTCTTGATGGTAAAAGGTCCTAGAAGTTGAGCTGGAGCTGTGAATGAAGTAATATGTGCCTTAAGGGCAGCTATAGTCTAGGGTGAATAAAGAATTGGAACTGTGCATGGAACCCAGGTGTCTTGGTTTTGCATTTCTTCCTCTTCATCAATGACATTGTTAAGCTCACATTCAACCCATGATCTGTTATTTCGGTTCGAACTCTGGCTCTTCCTTAGCATCCTTGTCTTCCATCTATACTAAGAGTGGATGTTCTTTTATGAATAGATATTCCAAGTTCACACCCCTCTATGACAAGCCTTGATTAGCTTGAGTTCTCTCCTGGTACAATCCACCTGCAAATTTGGCAAACTTGTTCTCGGATATCTTCTGTCTTTCCTCCAGAGACATTGATAAATGCCTTCATCTTAGAGTCATGTTATTTCTACAGCAGGCTATGGCTATCATAGGATTAAAGATCAACAAAGTGAAATGTGAACTTGTGAATAACAACTTGTCATATGTGCAGAGGGTCTGAATTAAAAGATTTTTTACTATGCCATGGACCACATTTACCTATTAAAAAACACCTTAGGCTTTCACTTTTAGATTAAGACACTAACACTAAGGATTGGCAATGCGTGGTTCATAAAATGGAACATAAACTTCAAGGTTGGAAGGAAAGAATGTTGTCTATACGGGGAAGGTGGGTGTTGTTTAGAGTTGTGTTGCAAAGCATTCCGCTGTACTTTTTCTCTATTCTTAAAGTGCCAAAAAATATATGTATTAAATTAGAGAGCATCATAGCAAGATTCTTGTGACAAAGAACTATTGATAAAAAAGGTTTACAGCTCATCAAATGGAACCACGTTTGCAGAATGACTAAGGAAGGAGGTGTTGATCTGGTATCTCTTAGAATATATAAACTACACCTTTCTGAATGGATCTAGAAACTAAACAATAATAGACACTCCTTGTGGGCCAGAATTGTTACATTCAAATATGGGGCGGAGGAATGATATGAGGATCAGAGACTTTAGGGAAAGAAGTAGAATTTCAACTTTATTGAAAGGGATACATGGTAATTGGGATTTCTTTAACTCTTCTAGCTCCATTAAGGAGGGCAATGGCCATAAGACATCATTTTGGGAGGATCATTGGTGTGATCACTCCTCTCTCACTCTTATCTTTACCAATCTCTTCAGAACTTGCCATAACCCTCGTGCAAAGGTTAGTTGTAATTGAGACCCTATAACACAATGTTGCATACCCTTTAGAAGAGTACTTAAAGATGAAAAAATTGGTGCATTTACAAACCTTATGGCTCTACTTTGGTTATAATGCATGTCGGAAAGAAAGATAAACTTATTTGGTGGCTTAGTAATAACACTGCTTTCACTGTCAAATCTGCTACGTATAAATTTTCCATGGGTGGCGTGGAGGTTTGGTGGAATCTAGTGGTATAGAGGTCTTATCCCATCAAAATATAATTTGCTTATAGAAGATTTGCAAGAAAAGACTACCTATGATGAGTTGTCTTCATAATTTTTTTTCCTAATTTACCTTTGAGATGTGTTTTTTGCGGCATGAGACGAAACAGATAAACATCTGCTTCTTAATTGTGGGATCATTTCCTCACTTTGGTGTGCTTTGTTTTAAGGTTGGAGGTGGCAATGGAAGGTACCAGATAATGTAATTTCACTCCCCTTCATTTGGCCAACCTTAAACCCTTGGAATTCAGATACAAAGCTTTGGGAACTCTTATTACCGGCTATGTTTTAAGATACATGGAGGACTAGAAACTGAAGGATCTGTGAAGACCACTTTGAGCACCCTAGATCTATTATCTTCTTGATGACAACCTTTATCAAAGATTCCATATTTGCTTGCACTGGAAAATAGATAGAAGGGTTCACTGCCGGGAGAAGCTTTTACCACTTAAGAAGCTCTTCTTGTAACTCCATTCGGTTTCTACCACCTAGGTAGATGTACCCGGATGTTGTTTTTTCTGTTTTCTTTTTTTTTACTCTTTGCTGTTGTAAGTTTCTTGGTAGTTAGTAAGAAATCTTAACCCCTGGGACCATGGATTGCAGAATCGGTCGATCCGGATCGGGATCGACCGATTCTTGGATCGGATCGGTACCTACCGATCCGATTCCTATCGGAATTAGCGATCCAGCCGGGAGTCCCGGCTGGATCGGCCGGAATCGATAGGATCGGTCGATCCCGGACCGATCCACCCGGATCGATCCCAAAATCGGTCGATCCGGACCGATTCGCCGGAAAACCGGAAGACCCGGAATCGAACCGATTACGGGATCGATCCGGTCTGTTTTAAGGTCCGATCACCCCCTGTTGGGGTCGATCCGGGGACCGATTCTCCCCCCCCACTTGCCCCGGTCGGCTTCTTCTCCTTCCCCCCAAGGCGCGCCTTGGAGATCTAGGGCTTCGGCATCCGGCGATCCGGCATTTGGAGGGCGATCCGGCCTATTCAAGGCTTGGGGAGGGGCGATCCACCTTGGGGAGGGGCGATCCACCCGAGCACAAGGTTTGGAAGGGGGGGGGTTTCGATCTCCTTTCCCCTCCCCCCCCGGGCCTTGGCCCCTGGCCGGCTGCAGCATGGGATCCCCCGTTGGGGGATTATTTCACCCCCGATGGGGGTGGAATTGCACCCCCGAAGGGGTGATTAGCACCCCTTCGGGGTGTTGAACGATCACCCCCGAGGGGGTGGCCCCATTTTTTACGATCCCCCCCAGGTGGGGGGGCTGCAGCAAAATCCCCCGTTGGGGGGGATTATTTCACCCCGATGGGGGTGGAATTGCACCCCGAAGGGTGATTAGCACCCCTTCGGGGTGTTCGACGATCACCCCCTCGGGGGTGACTATTTTTTACGGTCCCCCCCCAGGTGGGGGGGGGGCTGCGCATAAAATCCCCCCATTGGGGGGATTATTTCACCCGATGGGGGTGGAATTGCACCCCCGAAGGGGTGATTAGCACCCACCCGGGGGTGTTCAACGATCACCCCTTCGGGGGGCTGGTATTGCAACTAATATTGTGTATGGTTTTGTGTTGTAGATAAGATGTCGGACGAGAAACATGGCACCGGACCCGCGAGAATTTCGTGACATTGGATGGCAACGTGGCGTCTCCTTGATTCGGATAAGAAGAGAGTTAGATGCAAGTGGTGCCGAAAAGAGATGAATGGAGGTGTGTATCGGCCTCAAGCAACGTATAAGCCGGGACGGGTGGCAATGTAAAGAAGTGTGATAAAGTACCGGTGAGTGAGGGAGGAGATGAGGGCATATATAATTGGAAGGGCATCACGAGGAGGAGGTGAGAATTGGCAGACCTACGCTGACGAGTTGCTAGGTCGGAGAGACGCCGTCTTATGGCCGGAAAGAGCGAAAGGGAAAGGGCCGGCACGTAGAAAGGGTCCAAGTTGATTCTTCATCTTTATCGGATGAGGAAGAGGCCCGAGTTAGGAGAGGCTGTACATGAGAGTAGGGCTCAGGCCCGTGAGGATGAGGAACGAAGACGAAGAGCAGGAGGTTCGGCTACCAGACGATCTGATGTGGGGGCGGGCACGCGCCCTGTTCGAGAGCCTGAAATCCGGAAGACACATTCTGTTCGACCGATGCTGACGGGAGACACTGCCATGTATAGGGAGAGTGGCAGAGGTCAGAGGGGTATAAAACAAGCATTTAAAAGGGTGAAGGCATCGGCGGGGCGACGAAAGCAAGCATATGGTCAAGTTCTTTCATTGCGGGTAAAGATTTGTTGAAGTTGTGGTTAGCATTTGCTTGTCGATATGAATTTCTTATTAGCTTAGCTATTATTAACAACCCTCTCTTTTCCCTTATCTTGTTTTTGAATTTGTAGGTGTCAGCACGTACGACCACCGATCCGTATTTCAGGACTATGGTTGATGCGATTGGTGAGGCCGGGCCGGGGTTGAAAGCCCTCGTAGTATATATATGAAACGAGGCTTGGATGAGGAGGTCGATGAGTTGACCTCGTGGATAGATGGATTCGAAAACCATACGGAAGGAGAGGGGTGCCTTTGTAATGTGCGATGGATGGTGTTGGAATCACGGAGGTCACTTATAAACTTCCTTGTGTATTGTTACGAGGGCACGTATTTACGAAGTCGGTTGATGCATCGACGGTGAAAAATGCGGTGCACCTGTGGCTTGATGAACAATGTGGTGGATGAGATAGGGAGGCCAACATTGTGCGGTTGTCACGGACAATGAGGCCTCGTATAAGGCTGCGGGAAAGAAGGCTAATGAAGGCTCGACCTCGCTTATTTTGGGTGCCACTGTGCGGCACATTCTATTGACACGATGTTAGAAGATATTGGTAGGGATGCGCAATGTCGAGTCCTTGGTCGACCCGAGGACAACTTATCACCTCGTTTATCTATGGCCATCCGCGACTTTTACGTGAGGTATGAGCGGCGATGGTCGTGATTTGATCGAGCCGGGTCCACATGAGATTTGCCGCTCATTTTATTGCATTAGAGCACTGCAGGTACGAGGCTAGTTTAAAAAGGTTCGTTCTCTCTGCTTATCGGGAGTACGTGGATACGTACGGGGAGCTCCTTGGATCGGTATGAGATGCTGGCTAAAGATGGAGCGGTGATAGAAGACAACGGTGGTGGGAGAAGGTGCGGTACTATTTGTACGTAAATAGAACCTTTGGTGCGGTACTTAGGTTGGTGGATTCGAATGAAAATCGGATGGGGTACTGTATGATGCTATGGATAAAGCTAAGTTGAAAATTAAAGAGAAGCATCCGATGGTTACGAAAAGTGGTGGAAGGTGATTGACAACGGATGGGACAAAATGGCTCTACACCGCGACATTAAATCTTTGCGGTATAATTTAGTAGTGTAATATCTTAATGATTACAAGTTATATTTTGTGTATTACCCCCATTGTCTTTAAACTAATGGAGTAATAATGTTGTTACGGGGTATGAACCCGAGGATACGGTATGGTGGCAGTATGTAATGATGGTGAAGTATTATCGGGCGCACTATACGCAATTAAACGACTATGTAAGACCCCGAGAAGACGAACGTGCGGCGAGGTTGAAGTAAGTAATACGTTTCATATTAATTAAACTTTTAACTTTATCTCGAAGAAGATAATTGTTTTAGTTTGTGTTTTCGGATGACCGTACGAGCACGAATTGGGGTGTACGGGGATCCGGTTTGCAAGTACTCGCGTGATAGGGTCCCCTAGTAATATGCTTACCGAATTAATGACTCTTTGGTTAATTGATTTTTTACATAACGTTAACGATGCGTAGGTAATTGTCTTCTTTACGATTACGGTGAGTGGTGGATTATGGTGACAAACGAGCTGGATGGAATCACTCGGCTGCCCGTTGCGGTCGGGTGCTAAGTCGAGAGCGCATCGTCGTCCCGGTGCGAGAGAAATTGGAGCACCTTCAACCTTATTCGTACGAAGATGAGAAATAGGTTGAAGACGGAAAGATTG
This sequence comes from Cryptocoryne crispatula var. balansae, assembly GCA_036172225.1. NCBI lineage: Eukaryota > Viridiplantae > Streptophyta > Magnoliopsida > Alismatales > Araceae > Cryptocoryne > Cryptocoryne crispatula. The sequence goes on from CM069927.1 coordinate 28,597,222, forward strand.
GAGAAGCTTGTCTGCCATTACAATATGAGGGCGAGGATAAAGAATATCGAATAGGCGAGAGAAGACATCGGAACGAGAGATTTGCACGGTTTGCGAGGTGGATTGTACCGAAGAACACGAGGCCCAAGCTACTCGGGGCTTGTCCCGAGGGCGGATGTGGACTTGGAATATCTATTCCGAAGAACATCCTTGCGGCGTGGGTGGAAGACAATGATGTCGAGGAGAGCCGAGTTCGACCCGAACGACGGATCGTGGGCCGAAGGAGAGCTTGACGGCGTTGTTGGTGAGGATGAAGACGTACGGGAAGTTGAAGAAAGTCGAAGTTCCGTGCACGGCTCCATTTCTGATCCACCCGGACTACGGCTTCTCGGAGAGACATCCGGCTCCGCCCCGGCCTACGGCTCTGCTCGGATTCCGAGTTTCGGGTCCTTCGCCACCACCGCCGAAGGCGGTGGATTATTTAGGGCTTTAAAGAAAGTATGCTTACCTTCGCGGCGAACGAGTCAAGGAGATCCTACATTGAAGAGGAAGAAGATAAGTATCGAACGGCGACATCGTCTCGCCCGACACGAGACCACTCGGCCACCTTCCTCGAGATGAGGATGAAGAAGAATTTGTGCCCACCCGCACAACGACGGCGTAGGGGGTGGAGGTGGAGGTGGGGGTGGCGGCGGCGTAGGTGGAGGCGGCGCCTCGGCCTCGGAGTGCGAGTGAGGGTGGCTGCTCTTAGTAGTGCTCGGACGAGTGGAGCGAGGTCGAGATGATTTGAGTGATAAAAGACACTCGTATTCGAGTGGCGAGGGCGGCGGACGGTGGACGAGGTTGAATGTTTTTGACGATTTTGCATCTTATATCCGAGCACTGCCTCGGACAGGTGAGCACAGCTGTCACCTCCGCCAATCTTTTTACCTCCTCGCTCCGATCGGGAGTTTATGAGTTTGCGACATGGCCGAGTCTTTATTTTCTTATGGATACGGGCCGATTATTACCACTGTCGTGGAGATTTGCGAGAAAATCGGAATGAGACGAGGACGGAGATCGGATCCATCCTACTCCGGACGTTACCATAGTTGGTGGTGATGCATATGTATAATGTATTTCTTTGTTTATTTACGCAATGTAATATGAGTGGTAAGAAGAATATGTGTTGTACGATTTGTGGAGTTGGGTATGATTGTTTGTTTGGTAAAAACATGTATCTTATTTGATGCGTGATGTGTTACATTGTGTGATTGGATATGATATGTGTCTATATGATTGATTGTTAATTTGTTATATGAATGAGTGTTCTATATTTTTTTCACATTTTTCACGAGTCCTATGTATTTTTATTGATTTTTTGGCGATTTTCCGTATTTTTCGAAAAGCAAAAAAAAAAAAACCGATCCGGACCGGTCTGATCGGTCTATCAGAGAATCGGCTGGATCGGTCGAGATGCCGGATCGGGATCGGATCTGGATCGGTGGGGTCGATCCGATCCGGATCGGATCGGATCGGGCGTCCAGCCGATTAATGGAGGATCCAGATCGATGCAGATCCGGTTTTTTTTTTTGCTTTCGAAAATATGGAAAAATCGCCAAAAATCAATAAAAATTACATAGAACTCAGGAAAATGTGAAAAAATATAGGGAACACTTCATTCATATAAAAAATTAACAATCAATCATATAAATTTTATGTCGCAATCACGCGTAAACATATCATTCCCCAAATAAGATACATGTTTTTACCAAACAAACAATCATTACCTAACTCGCAGAAATACAACACATTCTTCTTACCACTCATATTACATTACGTGCGTGAAATATGAAGAAATACATTATACATGCATCACCGCTATTATACGTCCAGGATGGATCCGGATCTGATCTCTATCGTTCATTTGATTTTCCAACGGAATCTCAATTGTTCAGGTCATAATTGGCCCGTAATCATAAGAAAATAAAAAACCTCCATGTCAAACTCATTAAACTCCAGATCGGAGGATATGGAGGTAAAAGATTGGAGTGGATAACCGTTCACCATTATGCGAGCAATCTGAATAGGAAGATGCAAACTTCATTCAAGCATGAACCTCAGCATTTGCCTACGCTGAAGCGTAGTGTCTTTTATCCTTCAATCGTCGGACTGCTCCACTCGTCGAGCAAGAGCCACCCTGCACTCCGCCACACTCACCTCCACCATCCCCGTACTTATGTATAAATTCTTCTTCATCCTCATCTCAGTGAAGGCAGTGGTCTCGTGTCGAAGGAAATGTCGCCCGTTTGATACTTATCTTCTTCCTCTTATAATACCTCCTTGACTTGCTTTTGAAGGTAAGCATGCTTTCTTTAAAGGCCACTAAATATCAGCGATCTGCAGTGGTAAGGTAATAGACAGCAGAATCCAGCTGATAGCGGCGGAAGGCTAACAATGTCTCTGGAAAAGGCTAGTCAGTGGATCGAGAATGGTACACGCGGAACTTGACTAACTCTGCATGTCTTCATCCTACGCCTGACTGTCTCATCGACATCGTTGGATTGAACTCGGCTCCTCATCTCTCTTCCGCATGTCTGCAGTGATGTTCTTCTTGGAATGATATTCAGTCAGCATCCGCTAAACCTGTGCTTGGAGCACGTGCTCTTTTCGCAATCCACTGCAAATGGAAATCTGCTCCGATATCTTCGCCTATCTTTGATATTCTTTATCCTCGGCCACCATGTAATGGCGATAGACAAGCTTCTCGATCTTGTCTCTTGACATTTCTCCCTCTTCGTATGAATAAGGTTGAAGGTGCTCAGATTTCTCTCAGCATTGGGCGATGTGCTCGACAGCCCGAATTTGCAACTGCGGCGAGTGGATTCCATCCGTTTGTCGCCATAATCCACCCTTAGCTATAATTGTAAAGAACACGATGCGATCGTTAACGTTATGTAAAGAAAAACAATTAACTTGAAAGAGTCGTTAATTCGGGTAAGCATATTACTAAAGGGGGACCCTATCATGCGATGCAATCTGCGTACACAATCTCTTTTGTATGAAGTCATCTGAACGCGAAACTAAAACAATTATCTTCTCTTGAGATAAAGTTAAAGTTTAATTAATATGACATTATTACTTCAACCTCTGCATGCGTCTGTCTTCTTGGGTCTTACATTCGTTTAATTACGGATAGTGTGCACGATAATACTTGTCGTTACTTACTTGCCAACCATCTTTATCCTTTGAAGTAGTACCTGTAACAACATTATTATTCCTTTAGTTTAATGCGATGGGGGTAATACCTGAAATATAACTTGTAATCATTAAGATATTACACTACTAAATTATACCTGCGAATGTCGTGGTGTAGGGTTTTGTCCCATCTGTCGATCACTTCACAACTTCTTGTAACCGCTGGATGCTTCTCTTTAATTTTCAACTTAGCTTTATCCCATAGCATCTACAGTACCCCATCGATTTTGTCATTTGAAATCCACCTTGACAAAGTACTGCGCTTGGGATACATGGCAGATGACAAATGCACCTTCTCCCACACTGTTATCTTGCTCAGCATCTTGCGGTATCATCTTGTCCAAGGAGCTCTGTATATCCATGTACTCGATAAGCGTGGAATGAACCTTTTTAAACTAGCCTGTACCGTATAGGCCAATAATAAAATGGGTGAAATCTTGTGGGACCCGGATCGATCAAATGTGACCATCGGTGTCTTTGCCTCATTATATGTAAAGTCGTGGATGGCAGATAAATGAGGTGATAAGTTGTCCTTGGTTGAGGACTTGACATTAAATCCCTACGATATCTTCAACATCAAGTCGATAGAATGTGCCCTTGAAACAAAATAAGTGAGGCGGCCTCATTAGCTTCTTTCCTGCATTGCTTATATGAGGCCTCATTAATGCAAGACAAATGACAATGTTGGCCTCCTATCTCATCCACCATCGTGTCATCCCAGCGAATAGGTCTGCATTTTTCACGGCTGAGGCATCAACCGACCCAAATCATTGCCCTCGAAACGATACACAAGGAAGTTTATAAGTGACCTCACTGTGATTCCATCCGTCATCGCACATTGCACCCCTCTCCTTCGGATGGTTTTGAATCCATCTATCAACTCATCGACCTCCTCATCAACATTTCATATATATACTTTGATGTCGGGGCTTTTCAACCGGCCTCACATCAACCATAGTGGAAATATGGGCTAGTAATGTCGGACATACAAATTGAAACAAGATAAGGAAAAGAAGGATTGTAATAATAGCTTTAATAAATAATTCATATCGACGAAGCAAATCTTAACGAACTTCAACGAATCTACTGCGTACTTAGAACTGACATCTTGGGCTTTTCTTTGCCCCGTCGATGCCTTCACCCTTTAAATGCGTCTTATTCCCACCTCGACCTCTACCACCCTACATCGCGGTGTCTCTGTCGGCATCGGTCGAGCCGAATGTGACCTCCGAATTTCGAGCTCCCGAGCCTTGTCCCCGCCCCCGCATCGCTCAGCCGAACCCTCTTGTCTTCGTTCCATCTCACGGCCTGAGCTGAGCCCTACTCTCGGCTCCTTGGCACAGGCATCTTCCTTCGTCGATGAAGATGGAGAATCAACTTGGACCCTTTCGTCTTGTCTTCAGCCTTGCCCTTCGGCGTAGATCGGCGTCTCTCCGACCTAGCAACTCGTCGCATCTTGTCTCGACACCACCTCCTTGATGCCCTTCCGATTATATAAGCCCTCTCTCCTCCTCGGCTCGGCCCGGTACTTTATCACGCTTCTTTACATTGCCGCACCCACGTCCCGGCTATATATTCTTGAGCCGATACACACCTCCGTTCATCTCTTTTTGGCACACTCGCATCGACTCTCTTGCTATGCGAATCGAAGGAGATGGCGTGTTGTATCCAATGTCGAGTCGCGGGTCATGCCATGCTCCGTCGACATCTTATCTACAACCTGCCATACCAATATTAGGCCTTCCACCCGATTAGGGGTGAAATAATCCCCCCCCAATGGGGGATTTTATCTTGCGGCCCCCCCGCCTTTAGGGGGGTATAAAAAGCGCAGTCATTTACCCGGGGTGGCCCATTTACCCCCGAAGGAGTGCTAATCACCCCTTCGGGGGTGCAATTCCACACCCCCGTTGGGGTGAATAATCCCGATGGGGGGATTTATCTTGCCGCAGCCCCCCCCCAGGGGCATAAAACGATCGCCCCCCTTCGGGGGTGGCTGATGGCGCCGAAGAAGTCTTAATCACCCCTTCGGGGTGCAATTCCACCCCCGTTGGGGGTGGAAATAATCCCCGATGGGGGATTTTATCTGCAGCCCCCCCCCCCACCCGGGGGGGGTATAAAAAAACAATCACACACTTCGGGGTGAGCTTCGAAGGGGTGCTAATCACCCCGAAGGGGTGCTAATCACCCCTTCGGGGGTGCAATTCCACCCCCCGTTGGGGTGAAATAATCCCCGATGGGGGGGATTTTATCTTGCAGCCCCCCCCACCCGGGGGGGGGGGGGGGGGCAAATCACCCCTTCGGGGGTGAGCGTGGAACACCCCCGAAGGGGTCTTAATCACCCCTTTGGGGGTGCGGTTCCACCCCGTTGGGGGTGAAATAATCCCCCCGATGGGGGATCCCATGCTTGCGGCCGGCCGGGGGGCCAAGGCCCCGGGGGGGGGGGGGGGGTGGGGGGAGGGGAAAGGAGATCGAAAACCACCCCCGCCCCACAAACCTTCTTTGTTTAGGGTGGATCGCCCCTCCCAAGGTGGATCGCCCCTCCCCAAGCCTTGATTTCTTGGATCGCCCCTCCGGAAAATTTGGATCGCCGGATCTTTGAAGCCCTAGATCTCAAGGTGCCTTGGGGGAAGGAGAACAAGCCGAAGGGGGCAAGTGGGGGGGAGAATCGGTCCGGATCGACCCCAAATAGGGGGTGATCGGACTTGAAAACAGTACCGGATCGATCCCGGAATTGGTTCGATTCCGGGTCTTCCGGTTTTCCGGCGAATCGGTCCGGATCGACCGATTTTGGGATCGATCCGGGTGGATCGGTCCGGGATCGACCGATCCTATCGTTTCCGGCCGATCCAGCCGGGACTCCCGGCTGGATCGCTAATTCCGATAGGAATCGGATCGGTAGGTACCGATCCGATCCAAGAATCGGTCGATCCCGATCCGGATCGACCGATTCTGCAATCATTGGGATCGGTCCGATCCGATCCGATCCGGATCGGATCGGACCCCACTGATCCAGGATCCGATCCCGATCCGGCGATCCTTGCCTGGGACATCATAAGAAAAAACATGCTACACTCCAGCACGTTTGTAGTTTGAAGTTTATTTCCCTTTCTCTTTCTTTCCTTCATCCTCGGTTTTTTATTCCTCTTCCAGACATCCTCTGTCACCTCAGATCACCTCTACATTCAAATTCTCCTCCCTGTTCTGATTGTTTAACATGTATTTGAAACAGGGATCCTCAACATATATTCCCATAACGTGATTGAAGGTTGACATGTTCGCATGCCCATGTTCTCTTTTCCAGCTTTATCAATTGTCCACTTCGTTTACTTTTAGGTATGTGCCTTGTAACAAAATTAATAAGTATTTTAGGAGTTAGAAAATTTTGAATAACGGAATTTACTAGTGACAGTTTATATTTTTGCTATCAATTATATTATAAAATTTACTACAGAATTCAAAAGTTAAAAATTAATTCAATCCTTAAAGTTATACACATATACCCCATGTTTTTATATACATCTATTTATGACTTTGTGTTATTTTATTATTAATTACAAAGCTTCTCTTGAAAGCTAAGTTTGTTTACACAATTTAAAAAGATTTAGTAATATATTTTCAAATATTTTATTATTGATTATATTTTTGGCCGAAGATTTATATATTTAATAGGTTCATATGTTATGTTTAATATAGAAAATAATAGTTCACAATTTATTGTTAATAGTTTGTGGTATATTATCATTACTTTTTTAAGATTTGATCATTATACATTTATTTAATTCCTTGATCTTTAATCAGTTACTTTATTTTATAATTGTTATAAAATTTCTAATTAACTATTTAGCATATTTCTTATTAACAAAAAAATTCTAGTTAACTATTCAACATATTTCTCATTTTTTATAATACACTTTTAATTAACGGTTTAATAGTTAGTATGATTTTGTTTGTAACTACTTTATGGATTCACAAACTGCATCATGAGATGAGAATACTTTTAACACAGGCTTCACCTATTATAGCTCCCTTCGTTCGGATTTGGGTTGACAAACACAACTAAACTTGTACTTAGGTGGAGTCAGTAAAAACTTCGTAAAAGAATTTAACTTACATTGTTGATAGCCTTTAGTTTTTTCATAACATGTTTGTGCTTATAATATTTTAAAATTCTAATTATGTCCCTATAATTTCAAAAAAAACTTAAAAGTGAAACTTTGAAATATTCCATTCGAAAATAAGTACAACCCTAACCTGACCGTCCTTGACCTTCCCTCCACCCTCCTCGAAGCCTCCTCCACGTTGAAGCAACTATAAGCTCACAGGTCCTAGTCCTCCCTGCAGCTCTGCCCTTCCCGTATCTTCTCCTCTGTTCTTCCCTTTGTCTTCTCTCCACCTTGCACCTCCATTCTTCCCTTATTTTCCCCATCTTCTCCTTTGTTCTTCCCTCTGTCTTCTATCCTCACATTGCAACCCTTCTCCAACATTTAGATTTAGGCCGACAAAGTACAAAACATGTACTTAGGTGGAGTTAGTTAAAAACTTCACACTAATAGAGAATTTATTACAGAATTTAACTTACATTATGATTAGCAATATCACTAAATTTAAGCTTTTTATAACATATTTGGGACTACAATCTTTTTAGATTCCAATTATGTCCTTATAATTTCCAAAAACTTAAGAAAATCTTTAAAATCTTCTTCTCTTCGAAAATAAGTACATGTGTTGACGTAACCGTCCTCAACCTACCCTGCATCCCCTTGAAACTTCCTCTACCTTGATGCGAGCAACTCTCAGCTCACAGCTCTGTTCTTTCTCCATTCTCCCCATCTTCCATTTGTCACTTTACCATTCGATGAAAGAGGTGACATGTCTGCAAGCAGAGCTGCCATCTTTGAAACTCCTTCTCTTCTCAATGTCAAATCTGCCATCTTTTAAGCTCCCCCTCCCTTCTAGCGCTTCAAACAAGTCATCTTGATCGTCATTAGTTAGGGATCCATAGTAAATGTCACTGGTCTTAACATCTGTTGGTAGAGTCCTTCCAATGTTCCACCATGTTAGAAGTGCTTCCTTTCCCAAAGCCCCATCCCTTGTAATATCGAAGCTCTTCTTCTTAGGTTTGTCGATAGACCACAGCTGTCCTCTCCCCTTTGACCCTTCTTCCATTTTCTATACTCTCTCCACCTCTACCCCTCTCAAGCTCTCCCCAACCTATTTCCTTATCCAGCTTCCCATCTCCTTCTTCCACTCACAAGCTCCCAATCTCTTACTCTATCATGTTCAAGGATTCCGGAATCGATTCCAGATCGGCCCAAAATCGGTTTTTTTTTTGAATTTTTTTTTTGTCAAAAAAATTCGAAAAATTCATAAAAAATTCTAAAAAAATAGGAAATGAGTTAGAAGAAAATTTAAAAATAACCAATGCATTCATCCACAGTACTACATCGAATAAATACTAATGAACTCCAATTGAAGACTTGAAGTTAAGTACATATTTCAATTCCATTGATTCAAAAATCAAAGAGATGATACATCATGAAAAAAAAATTTACATCATATCAATCTACTACCAAAATCTAGGATATAAATATGGGACTTCCTCCTCTCCCTGCTGCGCTTCACGCTCCTCCCTCGTGCTCAGTCTTGTATACTGTCCGGGATCATATCCATATGAAAATAATGCCGATGCCATGCCATCAAGGTCGTATGGATCGGACTGCGGGACGACCGGGACGTAAGTAGAGGATGGTGGAGCTAGTGGTGTAATCCACTGCTGGTCAGCCTGGCCAAATGCTGGATACTGTGGCTCCTGTATATAAGAATCATGTGTATCTGAATCCAGCGTGTAATACGGCTTTGGATGCCGTGAATCAGGAGACTTAGCTGCTGCTGATGGCTGCGTCGCTGTTATGCACTCCTCGTCATCATCACCTAAGGAGTGAGAAAGAGCCTGCGTCTTTGTCATCCGGGCCGACATGACGCCCGACCTCTGGCCTTCCTTCTCTTCACCTCTTCAGCCATCTCTGAAGTACCAGAAGGTCCGGAACCCAAAGTTTTTTTCAACTTTGCAAATCCTCCCATTTTCCGTGCAGTCACTTTTGTTTTCGTTTTCCCCGGACTGCGAATGGGCTGGGTAGCGGCTGCTGGGACTGGAGCTGGGGCTAAAGCTGCAGGTGGCTGCTCCATAGCTGCTGGGGCAGAAGAAGGCCCTGCCTGAGCCTGAGAAGTAGATGGAGGTGGAGCTGGAGCATCCTCCTCGGCTTCAACACCATCCAACTCTCCTTCAGCCCACGCACGGTCATCGGGATCAAACTCACCGTACGATCCCCGGCTTTCCTCTCCTCTATCCAGGAGGCAAGTGCATACTCCTCCTGGAATATCTGATCCATGTCCACCTCCTCGGGTGGTGGTGTGGCGGAGGAATGCCTCTGCTCGTATGGACCACCTGCGAATCGTGCAAATCGTGCCTCGCTGATCTTCTGTCGATCCTTGATGTTCTTTATGCGCAACCTCATGTTGTAATGACAGAAGACCAGCTTCTCCAGCCGGTCTGAGGTCAACATGTTCCTCCTTTTCGTATGTATCAGGTTGAATGTACTCCAGTTCCTCTCACAATGGGAGGAACTGGTGCTCTGGCTGAGTATCCTGATACCGATGGCAGCAAGTGGATTCCATCCACTCCTGGTGTTCACCTGAACCCACCACTCAGCTGTAAGAAAAAAACAAGAAGAGAAAAGGTAAACAATTAGCCCATCATCTACCATAACTTATATGAAAAGAAAATAAAATCTTCATCAAGCTATTACTATACCAGGTGACACTTTGTCAACTGAATATTTCAGATCAGCATCTGAGTATACGCCGACCCTCATCTTATACTTCTGCATCTGAAAATTTTATAAAAACAAACATTAGTTGCCTGGTAAGGCTACTCCAAGGTATTGAATGAACTCTAACTTACTTCTATCTCAGCCTCTATCATGTCCTGCTGAGATTGGCACAGACGCTGAATAACAACAAATGTACCCCGCATCACCTCGTTGTCGTTCACCACCTGTCCTCCATATTAGATGCGGGGGTTCAAAAAATATCCTGCAAGATTTTATTAGTTAACACTGTGCATAAGACAATTATTCAGCAAAAATAATTTTTTAACCAAGTTACCTACAGCATGGACATCGTGGTGCAAGGTCTTGTCACATCGGTCATCTATGATCTTCCACCACTCTTTGTAACCTCTGGGATTTTTTTCTTTTATTTTCAGCTTTGCCCGGTCCATGGCATCATACAACGTGCCCATCTGGTACCTGTCATCTGAGTCTGCCAACCTCAAGACAACTACCAGTGGCTCAATGATTGCCAAGTAGTAGGCAATCCTCTCCCAAAACCTCTTGTCAGTGATCTGCTTCTCAGACCTGACAAGAATCTCCAACTGATCTTTCTTGTCATGCAGGTTGTCCACCATATAGTTATAATACTCATCGGACTGTGTGAACCTAACCAATGCATGCCTGTGAAGGTGTAGACTCTCCAACGCAATGAAATTCGTAGCAAATCGAGTCGAACCGGGCCTAACAAGATCGTACCCTCCTGTGTGTGATCTCATGATATGTAGCAGGCGGGGATGCGAATAAATAAAAGATGTGATCGTCTGCGCCTGCCTGACAAGTGTGGATACACCCTCCTCCTTGCCTATATCCTCTAATATGAGATCAATGGAATGTGCTGCACAGGGCACCCAGAAGATGTGCTTCCTCTTCTCCATCAACTTCCTCCCAGCCGCCTTATATGATGGTTCGTTGTCAGTGACAACCTGAACCACATTGTCCTCCCCGATCTCCTCCACCACCCCATCCATCAGAGAAAAAATGAAGTCGGCATTTTTTATCTTCCCAGAATCATCTACCGATTTCAAGAATGTTGTCCCCTCAGAACAGTACACCAAGAAGTTTATCATACTCCTCTTGGTGATACATGTCCACCCATCGCACATAATTGTGCAACCCCTCTCCTTCCACACCAACTTAAAACCATCCATCCACTCCTTCAACTCCTGGACCTCCTCATCCAGCCCAGCGCCGTATATATGTCTGCTGCCCGGGGCTTGCAAACCCGGTCCAGCCTCACCCACGGCATCCACCATCGTCTGGAAGTAGGGGCTAGTGGCTGCATGTGCTGGGATGCGTACATCAAGTTAAAAAAAAATTGGGATCGGGCTAAAATTAAGTTTAAGTAAATAAAACACACATAATGTCAATTTTAATTTAAAAAGTGATACATGCATGTAAAAATCATTTCACAATGTGGCGAACGGCTCTCTTTGCAGCCGTTCCTGTTGCCTTCACCCCTTTCATCGCTCGTTTTATCCCCATCCGCCCAAAGACTCTGTTTCCTAAATACATCCTCCTCGCTCGGTGTAAATCGAGTGCTGGTAGAAGTAGAACGGCGGTGTGGCTCCTGTCTCCTGGGGTCAGTCTCTCGGTCCCAGCCCGAGGTAGGGCGAGCCGATGCTGATCGGCCCAAAGCTGGGTCAACTCTGGACCCAGACCCTCCTGCTCCCCTCCTCCTGTCCTCCTCCTCGACGAATGCACGCTTGCTAGCATGCTTAACACGTCTAGCTCGGAGTCCGCGAACTCGTCCTCGCTCTCTCGCTCCGGCTCGGTGGTGCCTTCCCCTTGCCTTTCCCTTTCGAGGTAGGCAAATCGCGGTCCCTCCTCCTTCCGGAGTAGCTCGTCGCGCAACTCCTCCCTCTCGCTCGATCCTAACGGTCCGTTGAGAGGCTCTACTGTCGTGTAGCCTCTCATCTCCTCACTCTTCTCCCCGGCACCTTGTCACTATTTCTTGACATTCCCACCGTTCCGCAATATGTTGTTTCGGTCCGAACACCCCCAGTTCATCTCCTTCCCACACCATTTGCATTGTACCCTCTTCCTGACTGGGTCTACCATGTGCCCGTGTTCCCAACCCACGTCGGAAGCACGTGCTGGTGCTGCATCACCTTGATCGGCCATTGCTTATATCTGCAAAAATTGTAAAAAATACACTAAAAATGATTAGATAACATAAAAATTGATTTAGACGCTGTTCGGGAAGCAGACAACCCAAGTAACACACCATTCGGTATCTTTAAAGGGTTACGTATTTGCTGGAAATGGTCGTAAATTAACGTACGGGATATCCGGAATTTTTCCCGTGCAAAATGGACTTAAACGGATAGTTCAAAACTTGGACGGACTTGTTCGGTCGGAAATCACAACGTTTAACGACGCTCGGACTCGTCGGAAACGCGTAAGAATGGACGTACGAAGTTTTCGACGAAGAAATCTTACCAAAAACCTTATAAAGATCGAAGAAGCGGTTGATTCGAGGCCGATCCGAGCTTGGATCGGCGGAATCCCTTGAAGACGTTGCTTGGAATCGCCGGAATCGCCGGAATCGCCGCCGGAATCGCCGGAATCGGTGGAATCCTTGCTGGAATCGACAGAATCGGCCCGGAATCGATGCTGGCAGCTAGGATCGAGGCTGGAATTGCCGGAATCGCCTGGGAATCGCGCCGGAATCGCCGGATCCACCTTTTGCCGCCGCGGGATCAACAGAATCGACCGCCGCGGGTCGATTCCGGCCCTAAAAGGGCCGGAATCGGTTCGATTCCCGGTCCAAAATCGAACCGGACCAACTGACCCGGTCTTCCGACGGAATCGGTCGGATCGACCGATTCCAGGCGATTCATACCGATTCCGCGGAATTCTTCCCGGAATCGGTCCTTCCGCCTTGCCTCCGATCCGATTCCGGAATCGGTCGGAATCGGATCGATTCCACCGATTCTGCAATCCATGATCATGTTATTATGGATGGCATGAAGCTTTCGGAGGGACTGTAGTGATGTGAAAAGGTGTTTGACACAATAAGAAGGGCTTTTGGCATAGTAGAATTTTTTTTGTCAAGATACTGCTGAGGTATGTAATTTATTGTTGTGAAGATGTTGTTCATATGCCTTCGCATAAATGAATCTCCTCATTTTATGAAAGATTTTCATATGTATGCCTTCACTATAAAAAAAGGCTTTTGACACAACAAACTTTTTGCCAATACTATTTTGGTATGGATTTGGTCTACCACTGTTTTGGTATTGATGAGTTTATGGATGTGCTCATATACTTCACCTAAGCATACGCATTAATCTTGTAATGTGTATGCCTTTATTTAGTGATGTTTACGTAGGAACTGATAACTGATTATTTCTTCCTACTCTTTATTACTTGGATGTTGGTGATCTAATTAGTCTTAAAATGGATGAAGATGCACATCCATGTAAGTTCAAAGTCAAATATACTTACATATCAAATTCATGGTATAAGATTAAAGTCACCAATTTATCTGCATTCTGGTCATTCACAAATTTCACAAATTGAGGTTAAAATAAAGGAAGCAAAAAATGAAGAGAATCCATATTTTGTAGAGGATTACATAAGGAGTCTAGTGAGGATAATGTATAGACACCATATATGATATATTTGGAAGATAGTTACCATAGTTGTCCTAATAATGAAGATGACATGAGTAGAGATGAGGAAGTGAAAAACATAGAAAGGACCTATTGTATAGGTTGATGAGTATAATCCCATTATCACTGCTAGGGTCATAGTTGTCAAGGTAACAAGGCATCCAAGACATTCAAACGTGTCATTTAAGCTTACCTGATAAGGCAGGCACTTAGGCATTGCCTAAGCAATCGAATTGGATGTTTATATATCTATGTTATCAAGGCAATCACCTTGGTTGCCTAGGTCACAAGGTGAGGCAAGGCAATGTTTACCTATCTATCCTTGGTCAATTTCGCCTAAGGCGACCATCCCACATGCCTCATTCATCTTTTCCACCTCATCTACTCATCTGCCCAGGACCTAGACCACCTATCAGATCTAGACCTGCTATCGGCTTGGATCCGATAGACTAAAATTTATTATGTATTTTGCTTAGAGAGTCTTAGACTTGGGTGTTGGTAGATGTAATCATGTTAGCGGTAAGATTTTAGATTTTATTTCTTTCATGATTGATGTTTTGTAGTTTTTTATGTTAAAATTTTATTGTTGTTATTATTAAGTTGTTATAAATTAATTCCATTACGTCCCAACATTTTTTCAGTTTTAAATTTTCAATTAACTTCGTACATTTTATGTTTTAAAGTGTTGTTATTGCTTTCTTTTGCTTTAAATTTTTGTAATTTTTTTATGTTTCTTATTGCTTTAGTCTTAAATTTTTTACTATTGTTATTAAGTTGTTCATCATTTATGTAATCATTTTAGTTTAGTGGTCCTATTTAGTCATTCATAGATGTTGAATTATCCTACTTTATGATGTTATTAAGTTGTTCGAAATTCATGTTATCAAATTGTTGTAATTTCTAATTTTAAATTGATGTTGTTGATCTATTTTATTTTAAATTGATTCTTATTTACTTATTGTTACTCTTTTAATTTAGTTGTATTTTGTATTTTTGTCATTTTATACTTTATTTTTAATTTATCAATATCTCATGTATATACATATATAAAATAATAAAATAGAAATATATATTAAAAATACACTTTGCCACGAGTCTTTGAGTTGCCCGCATCAAGCACCTGAGGCACGACGAGCTCCTTTCCGCCTTGGGTGCCTCATGCCTCGGATAACATAGGTATATGTATGTATATATAGAGAGAGGGGGAGGAGAAGAGGAAGAGAGAGAAGAGGTAGGGATGGTATATAGTAGACTTGTGTATATATGAATATTTAAATATGAGCATGCATGCAAATGTATATTTTCTTTATATAAACGTGTATGTGTATTGGAAAAGAGATAAGTTTGACATACTAAGTGAAGAAAAAGTAAAAAGTGAGGTTGAGAGAATTTTAAAATTTTAAGTATATGTCTATGATTAAAAATCCTAAACCTATATAACTAGTATAGATGATAATGAAAGACTTTTAATATAATATCTTTAAGTGGCCATCGAGTACATGGATCAACTTGCGTGGTTAGATTACAAGCATAGATCGTGGAATTAGTCGAATCGGATCAGAATCAACCGATTCCGGAATTGGATTGACTGATTTCGATCCGATTCCTGCTTGAAGGACCGATTCTAACCTGAATTCTACCGGAATCAGTCGAAATCGATCTGAATCTGTCGAATCGGTCTTGAATCGGTCGAATCGGATCGGAATCAGAATCGAATCCTGATTTTTTTAGATTTTTTAAAAAGGATTCAGGCCGAATCAGCTTGAATCGGACCAAATCGAAATTGGAATCCGAATTTTTAAAAATTTTTAAAACAATCTCGATTCCGGATCGGTTCCTCTTCTTGAGAATTGGTCGGAATTGGATTGGTACTGACCAATTCTGATTCCAATTCAGAAATCCTTAGTTCCAAGGGTGGGGCATAGATTGTAGCATCAGCCGATCCAATCTTGATTCTTGAATTAGATTGGCCATTGCCTATCCAATTCTCGGCCAGAAGACAGATCCGAAAAAAAAGTTCTGGCATAATCAACTGGATCGGTCGGTATCAATATTGGATCTCTCTTTTTTTTGCGATTTCGGCCGGATTGGCTAGGATCGTTCGAGATTAGATCAGATCGAATATGAATCAAAATCATTTATTTTAATTTAATAATTCCTGATCGATTTTTGTTCTGGTGGATCGGTCGAGATCAGATCGATCTAATCTTCGGATCAAATCGGTACCCACCGATCCTAACTTTGATTTTGATCATGTAATCCTTGTCAATTGGCATAATCTCAAAAAGGAGCCCTTGTGCCCTATCCTTGCAAAGGCACTTGAGAACTATGATTGGAGTTGATTTTTAAATTTGTGAAATAACATAGGAATACACTAAGACAACATGCAATGGGTGAATTTGATCTTATGGTTAAAAGATAACAAGGAGAGTGATAATAATGTGTTTTTCTTGAATGTAAGCGAATGCTTCATACTATTAGGTTATCGGATTGACCATATATACACCTACCATACATATGTTATCTAAGGCGCTCACCTCAAGCCCCTAAGCGTTGAGGCAAGGAGAGATAAAAATGCCTCGCCTCGGTCATTCTTGCCTCGCCTGGATCTGGACCTAGTAAGAGCCGGATCTAGTAACTTAAATTCTCGTTTCCCGCCCCAAAACCCCCAATGCCTAGTCTTCCATCCCAAAGCTCCAATATCTTGATGCATTGTAGACCCTACAAGTGAGTTTTTTATTTTTTTATGTTGTTCTTCAAAAGTTTCAATGTTAAATATATGATTTTTTGTAGAGTGCTTCAATAAAATAAATCTCGCCTCAAGCGCCTCAAGCACCCGCCTCAAGCACCTGAGGCGAGGCGAGGCGAGGCGAGGCCCCCTTCGCCTTAGGTGCCTCTCACCTCGGGCTCCTCTCGTCTCTGACTACATAGTACCATACATTGACTTTTCAAGTATGGATTGAATCAAAGATACATGAAAAGATGAAAGAAAATGTGGATGTCTCAATCAGGTGAATGATTGACTCACTATGAAAGAAGTAAATATGGAAATCCTAATAAAAAGTTTAGAATATCAAGAAGGGAGCAAGGGAAACCATGTATACTAGTGTGGAGCATGGGCGAGTCATATAAGCAGATCCCTATATTGCTTAAAAAGGTAAAAAAAGGGCTAATTTAAGGTCTATCATTGCCATGAAATTTGACAGGCAAAAGTGTTTGAGAGGTTATTTGTACCCTTAAAATTTATAGTTGATGCTTTTCTGAAAGGTTGTACATCAATAATGGGTATTGATTGTTGTCGTCTATATCTATATGGCAAGTATAAGAGTGTGCTTGCTTTTGCAATTAAGATTTATGAAACCTATGGCATGCTTTCAGTTGCTTTTATTGTCGTAGAGACTAAAAATTCATAGTTTTGAAGCTGCTTTATACTAAATTTAAAGGTAGCAACTAGTTAACCACAGAGATTTACAATTATATCAAATATGGAGAAAGGTATTGGCATTGTTTCAAGGCGTCCCTCACCTAGTAAGGTGAGGTGGCACCTAGGCGACCAGCCTATCAGCCATTTGCCATGTCAAATTTATTAATAATCAAAACTAGTTAAGTACCAACACCACTTAATTGAGTGGTTTTGATCAAGTATTAAAATAAAAAAATAGTTTCAATAGTTAATTTGATTATAACTAGATATTTTGATGAAATAATAATTAAGATTAAGTAATTTCATAGACATTTAATAATTATTAACACTCATTAAGTATTAATATTAACCTAACTGAGTAATTGTAATCAGGTGTTCATGTTAACTATGCATTTGTATATTATGAATTGGCCTACATGTTGACAAATCTATTTATTGCTTTTTGTGTTAGTTGTCACCAATATATTTATTAAACTATCAATTTTACCATGAAAAAAAGTGTCCCTTAACATCTCACCTTATTGCCTAAGCAATAAGGTTATTATGTTGCCTTAGTTGCCTTGATCGCCTTGAAAGCTACGAGTATTGATCAGGTTTTTAGTTGAATGAACTAAGTATAGATATTACATAAGACACATTTATAGCAGCTTCAAGAAACCGTTCATAGGCAATATGCGTTTCAGACTTTCAGGTTTTTTTAACCAACTACAACTTTAGATTCCACTTGCTCAAACTCATGAATCTCTAATTTAAATCATGCAAAGTGTAAGCACCAATTTAATTCAAGGTCTAATGTAGGTGTCACTACATTACAAACAACTTGGCTGAGTTATTTAATGCATGCATTGGTAAAGTGAGAACATTTCTACGGTAGACTTGGTGGAAACTGTTAGGCACAAAATCATGATAAGGATACTTCCAAAGGAGGCAAAGCATAAGATGACATAAGATTGTTACAACTTTGGCCACCAGAAGAGCCACTTGGTATCTTGTCTAATGGCAGAAGAAGCATGTTAAGTTCCTTCCTATTCTTTACTTCTTGTTTAACCACTTGTGTGTAAACTAACTGCCTTGTATGTCATCCACTTAGGTGGTTTGGAATAGCCCCATGGTTTGTCACTAGAGGATGAAGGCAGTCCAATATAGGGACACAACAGTGTACCACGCTAGCAAGACAATCCACACTGGGATCCATATCAGCAGGTAGAATGGTCAAATTGATACATTCAACACAATCTACATGTGGAATATTACACTAGAAATGCATTTTTTCGTAGAGGGAAGAGGTGACAAGAGTGGAAGAGGTATGAAACTATGAATGAGTTCTCTTATTATAATTTTTTACAGATATTTATCCAGAAGAATTTGTTTATACTGGAACCACATCAAATAATCCAAGAAAAGCAAAAAAAAATCCTTGATTTTTGTACCTTTTAGCAGTCGTTTCAATATTACTTGAGCAACTAGCAAGAAGTGAAGTAATAATAACTTCGATGATGAAGCAGAACCATAGAGCATGGCGACAAAGTAAATATGAGGCCGTATAACAGACTTGAAATCCACGACTTTAAGCCCACAAAGTTACCAATGAAAAGAAAAGAGAAAACTCCTCACAGCAAAGCTACCATCTGTTATCCATCCCCAAGTTTCTTGTACACCTATTACACTTGGCATGAAATATCCACAATGCAGAGAGAAGTTTAAAGGAAAAGAGAAATGATCAACGGAGCTTACCTTGAGAATTCGAGCGCGGTCGGCGCCACCTAGGAGAGCGAGCTTGCGAGCGAGAGGGAGGAGCAACCTGCGCAGAGCTGAGGCTCCCGGAACGCCGGTAACGCAGAGGATGCCAGGCCCTGACGGCCCCAGCGCCTCCATTACTCTGCTCGATAACAAGTCCAGCCTCTCCAGCCATTCAGGTGGAGGCGAATCCCCGGTGGAAGGAGAGGAGAGGATGACAAGGTCGGCGTAAGGGAGCTCCAGTGGCTCAAGAACCTCAGCCTCCACTTCCATCGTCGCGGCGTTGCCCCCGCCGCTCTTCCCGAGTCTAACACTAACAAGAGAGAGACCCAGCTCAGAACGCCGTAGTAGTCTTAAAAGTTTGACCACGCGCTTAAGATAATTATCTATATGACACAAACATGTAAGTTAATCACCTTCTTGCTCAAGATCAGTCGCTTAATGAACGAGCGATAGACGTCATTTGAGCAAAATTAATTTCTCGATAGCTATGCATTAATAAAAATTTATAAATTTTTTTATATTTATATGCATTTTAAATTTTTATTTTGTAACAATTTATAATCTTTATAATTTATCTCTTCTAATTTATATAAGGTGAGAGAGAAGAAAATAAATACGAATAAGTCTTTTATTTAAAAATTAAATCTCAATCATTTAAATCAGATAAAGATATAAGATGAACGTAAGATATTTTTTTGTTTCATAGGTGGATCATAACACTTTAATTTTAGAATATGCCAAAGAAATTAAATTCATGAATAACAAGTAACAATGTTTAAATATTTTTTAAAAGTTGAGTAAAAAAGAATTATCATTTAATTAATTATCTTTTGTTGAAAATAGCTTCCAGATGACTGAACTATTGAAAAGGTCAGTAATCAAAACGTTGAAATAATCAACTAATTTAGTTGTTAAGTGCGGTATCAAAGTTATGACTTCATCAAAAGGTCCAATGCAACTTGACGAAGTGTGCGATTTACGGTGCATATGATCTTGATGAAATCTCGAGCTTTTAATAGTGATAGGTTATAATACTTATGTTTGAGAATAAGTTAAAAGATTCAATCAGTAAATAACAAACATGATTATTTTTTTTAAAATTTAAATTGAAAACAAATTTGAAGTTAAATGTACTTTATTGGGCGTAGTTTAAGAATGGTTGATCTCTTTGGAGAAATACTAATGACTGTTAGGATAATCAACAGATTTAGTTGTTGCATGAATATTTATGTTTTTATTTTTTTACATTGTAAGAAAGTAAAGATAAAATCAAAATTTTAAAATTTTAAATTAAGTCAAATTAAATACTACCTTGAGATAACGTAGAAGTCAACTCATAAAATAAATTATATTTTTAGCATTTTAAAAAAATTATAATTTATAAAAGTATAATATATAAAGTTACCTCTTGCTAGTTTTTATAAGTTGAGTGAGAAGATAATAATAAGCTATCTCTGTTTTTTAAAGATTTAAAGTCAATCATTAAAATGCCAAAATGAGACAAGGAGATACGAAGCCCTTAAATACATTTTTATCAAAGATTATGTTCACTATGTTAATGTCTTTAAAATAATATTAGTTAATTTTTTTTATTATTTTGTTAAAAAAATTTCTTTTTAGCATTATATTTTTTCTACTAACATCCTTTTTTATGTCTAAATAACTTTATCAAATACTATCTTCACCATGTGAAAGTATTTAAATAATATTAATTAAATATTTTTAAATATTTTGTTAAAAATATCCTTTTTTTAGTATATTTTTTTCTCTGACATTCCCTTTTTATCTCTAAATAAATGAGAATAATTGTAAAAAAATCAAAAAACGTGAATAACGACACTTTACATATTCTATGTGTAGTAATTTATTTTTAAATATATATCATCTATTTTAAAATTTTTAAAATTATGAAGGTATATTTAGAAATACAAATTGTGATTTTTGATGTGAAATTTTTTATAATTGTATACTTTTAATATATTAAAGTACCAACTATTTTAAGAAAGAAAGTAACAACATCAATTTTTTGTAATTTTTGAGTTCAGAGGTCCAAAGTTGTTTGAAAAAAAATCTTTTATGAACTTAAATATTAAACTATTCCATTTTTCAGAAATGATTTTTTATGAACCAAATGAAGGATCTGTAAATTATTTTCATAATTTCTTCTTTTAGGCCGAATCAAATGGACTTTAGGGCACCGTCTAGTATTGGGATAAAATTAATCGGGATAGAGATAAGTCATTCCTTACGACTAACTCTATCCCCGCTATGTTTGGTTTGATTTGAGATAAATTTTAAGGATAACCATATAATCAAATTATTTTTTATAAAAAATATTGATGTAAAAATTTAGATAACTTATTTTTTATGAAATTATTTTTCGATGAAATTTATAACATAACTTATTATTTATATATTAATAAAAAACTTTTAAAAAATATATATTTAATTTATTTTTATAAATTATTTGTAATCATTTGAATACTTGAAAATTATTTTCTTAAATTTTATGTAAACTTTTATTATAGTATCATCATTTATTTACTTGAATTTTTATAATTAATTAATAAATATTG
The DNA here is from genome assembly GCA_036172225.1 of Cryptocoryne crispatula var. balansae. NCBI lineage: Eukaryota > Viridiplantae > Streptophyta > Magnoliopsida > Alismatales > Araceae > Cryptocoryne > Cryptocoryne crispatula. The sequence goes on from CM069927.1 coordinate 28,618,682, forward strand.
ATTTTATATTTTCAAATTAAGTACACGCTAAAATAAATCTTAAAATTATTTTTTATAAAAATTTTATTTACTCAAGATTTATATTTTGGAAACAAAATAATAATACAACATAAATTGTAGTTGTAAATTTTATGTAAAATAATTTAATTAACAATATAGTTTAAATACTTGTAAACTCAAGTTTCAGCTAAAATTGAATCGAAAAATTTATTAAATAAATAATTAGCATGCTACAAAAGCTTTTCAATAAAAATGTAAGTTTAGCGGATTTGCCAAAGCCTAATTCAAATAATGAAAACAAAATATCGACAAAAGTTTAGGTGTTTGGTTGCATGATAATTTGAGTTTTGTTACAATTTTAATTTTTTGAAATAAAATTCATTAAAAGAGGTGTTTGACAATTATGACAATTTTATGTTCTAAAAGTGATTTCTTTCTAAGACAAAATAAAGAGGGGTCTCATCTATTTTTTATCTTGCGGTCCCCCACTTTGTTTGATTGTATATAGTAGTTAATCTTTTTTGTCATCACACCTCTCTAAACATGATAAGTTTTTGTCATTGATTAGTTATGTTTTATTTTAATATAATTTTTTATTACGAAAATATACAAAATATTATGATGTAATCAAATATTTTAACGATTCTCAAACACTTCTAATTTTAAAATATAAAACTATAGTAAAAATTAAAATTATTATCACGTAACCAAACCACCTCCCCAAAAAAATTACGTTTGGAGAACCAGCATGACACGCAGAAGCTGTCTTTCCTACCCCAGCTCTTCCAGAATGGGAAGGCTTCTCTCTCGTGCCGAAGGTCTATCGTAAAGGACAGCTTTCTGCCCCCAATCTCCTCCACCTGCGAGACAACGAGGCTCATTAATGCGTTCGTACTTCAAAATGGAAGGCAGATCCGCTCCGAGGGACCTTGTCATCGTCACCGTCTTCGGTTAACCAGACGGTAATCAGATTCTCCCCGTGTGTTTAGCGTTCGTCTGTCGGGACTGTCTCCCGGAATTTTTCTGACACAGAAATCTTCTTTTTATATTTGTCACGTGGGATCTTATACACTTCTCTTACATTTGGTCAACATATTTTGAGTTGCGGAAGATCTCCGACCAGAATCACCCCCCTCTAAAAACGCCCGGTGAAAACTGACAGTAGCAGAGGACAACTGTATCAGCTTATCCGGAGTGTTTTTTTTAATAACATTGTTCCTTTTTAAAATTACATTTGAATGACAACACGGTGAGAAATTTATTGAGGACAATAGCTCCTCCGTTTCTTTTCTTTTTGGGAAAATTACCACCAGGTCCATTTAAGAAAATCGGTTTACCAAAAACTCCATTGACCACTTTTTCATCCCATTTAATCCGTTGACAACACATAATATTACCGTTTGATCCGTTTTGCCCAGCGACGGTCCCCGTATCCCCATTTTGCCCTTCCCGCAGCGATCGTGGCGTCGGCGACGAGGAGGAGCCTCGCGCGGGGGGGGGGGGGTGAGCGCCGCCGCGGGGGAAGCCTCGCCGGGGGAGCCTCACCGGGGGGGGGGTTCCGCGGGCGGGGAGAGCGCCGCCGGGGGCTCCGCGGGCGGGGGGAGCGCCGCGTGGGGACGAGGTCAACTCGCGCGAGACCGTCTGTCACGACCCGGAATTTAAATAACATTATCACAAATACGCAGCGGAAATACACAATGTCGTGACAGTGGGATGAAACCCAACACTTGGATTCCACAACCCAAACTTAAACAATTAATCTCCTAAGATCCATCCAAACAAGATAACAGAATCAAACTTCTAAGTCTATCCACACTCTTGTTCAAAAACAAGCAAGATCATCTACCTAACTAGAGAACACCAAGAATCTCCACGTGCAAATGACTCGATTCCTTCGTTCCACCCGATCCTCATCTTCACGCTCTTAAATCTTCAAAACCTCATCAAAATTTAACCCACAACGTGAGTCCGGTGACTCCGTAGGATTTATACCCTTCACCCATCAATCGGGTAATTAACATATAAACAAGCAATGGTACGTAACATATCTAGATTGAGATGTAATGTAAAAGTATAGAATGTCTTCTATATTTATCTCACAACCCCTATCCAAACATAATTATCTTCAAAGAAAAGATTATGCCAAAGCCAATTAATTATAGACCAATGCACACATGACCATACAAGCTAGACAAATATCATCTTAAATGACCTCAAGACTTAACTTAACATGACCAAATTAAAACAGACAAATCTGATTTTTCTAACATGACATGGTTTAACATCCATACATGACACACAAGTAACATATTTCATATCCTTTCCGGAACACATAGTCAAAGAGCAAGGAATTGGTCGTCTTGCTTCACATGTACAAAATGCATTCACCAGCTCTAATATATATATAGAAGTAACATATACTAAGCTAGCCCAAAGTGCACCTAGGCAGTGGTGACACTAAGGGAAAACCGCGTAATCCGGGATGCAGTGGGAGGGCCGGATTCATCTAAGTTACTGCCGCCCACGGGGCAATTGACTAGAATAGGCTGGCGAGGCCTTCATAGCACGTCATATCAAGAGTTCATAACATAATTTCACATCATGACATACCCGACCATACCATGCATACATGACATAAACATCTACTTCATAGCCTTTCATACAAGACATAACATTCATAACAAACTTGACAAGACATGATAACCCGACATAATTGAACTGTTCTCAATGACAACTCATACTAATCATGATCAAATTGACATGACTAACTATGCATAGCATAGTCCATGATCTCAAACCAAATTAAACATATTTTGCCATAACTAGACAAGACTTGTACCAATCGACTTGATTGACATATTCAATCAAACATATACCATACCTAACCATATGAACATAATCATATCATGCATGACATATTACATAATCTGAAACCAAACTAACTAAAATTTACTTGATTTACATACATGAAATGACAAACCAAACTAGACATACTTAATCACATATACAAGACAATTAACTTAAATCAAGCTTGGCATAATCAAACCAAGCTAACTTCTCGATGTCAACACCCATAATCTCGACCTAACAGTTCCAAAAAGTGAAATCTGGTGACTTTTGATTTTTCCAAAAGTCCACATAATTATATTTCAATTCTAGGCCCATTCTAGCACATAAACATATACATAAATAAAATATGGTCAAGTCTCATGAAAAATAGTTCTACCCGTCCAGAATCATGCCAAACATGTCCCATAATATTCAAAATATCATTTTCAAAGTTCTGTATTCAAGGATTTTTGAGAAAATTCACTAATCATGATTCAAAAGTCTAAACTAGTCAAATCAAGATCCATAAGTTAAATCATGCATATTTTCTAATCAAATGGGATCAAATACATAGACAAGCTTGAGAAACCTACCTGGAAGCTCTTGTGGATTTTTCGGATTTTTCTGGATTTTTCACTATTTTTCTGAGCTATTCTCTGATTTCTGGAATTGATAAATCGCCAAATTTGAATTTTGTCAAACCGAGCAACCGAACCGACCGAACCGGCCGGGGCCCGGGACTACCGGACTTGGCGGGCGAGGAGCCGGGCCGGGGCGGTTCGGCATCGGGTTGGGGATCAAGTCGGTGGCCGGACGGCGCGTCCGCTCACACGCGCCGCGGCGCTCGCCGTCGGGGTGGCCGTGGAGCGAGATGGCGACGGTCGACAACGCAAAGGGCGAGGCGGCGGCGCACCGTGGCAAAGGGCGCGGGAGGGCGGCGGAGTGAACGCCGAGGCGGTGGGATGGCAACGCGAGGGCAAGAGGTGGCGTGGGGCGTGCGGTCGCGCGGAGCCGAGGTGGCGTGAGGGCCAACGGCGAGGCCGCAGTGGGCCGACGGGGACGGCGCGAGGGCGGAAGACGCGATGACCAGAACGCTAGGGAGGCCACGGGGCGGCACAAGGTGGCCGAGGGCATGGTCGTGTGGGTGTTGGGTGGCTATGCAACGGTGGTGGAGCAGCGGGCCGGCGCAGCCGACTCCGTCCGGCGACGGTCGCTTGGGGATGCGGGGTCGGGCAAAGCCGGTTGCGTGCGTGCGGGACGGAGGGGGACGCGGTTGTATGGGGCGAAGTGGCGGGACAAGGCGGCCGAGGTGATGCGGCCGGCTCGTGGCGGGGGGAGAGAGAGAGAGAGACGCCGGCGACGATGGGGGCCGACCGGGCTACGCGGGCAGGCGTGGCAACGAGCCGGGGGGGGAGAAGACGCGCGGCGACGGCGAGCGGGGAGGGTGGCCCGCTGGTCGCGCAGCACTCGGCGTACGGCGGAGGACGGTGAGGAGAGGAGGAGGCTGATGATGGGCGGCGGCGATGAGGGATCCTCACGGTGGCGCTCCGGCTTGGAACAAGGGGAGGGCCTCGCGGCGGGGAGATGGTAGGAGTGAGAGAGAGAGAGAGAGAGAGAGAGAGAGAGAGAGAGAGAGAGAGAGAGAGAGATCCAGTAGGGGGGAGAGCATCGCGACGATCCAGGGGAGGGCTGCCGGCGTTACGGCGGGGATGGCGGCGAGGAAACCGGGAGGTGGAGGGAAAGGGGGGGGCGGTTACCATTTTTTTTTTAAATGGCAGATATTACACCGTCACCTGCCTCGTCCTCCCCAACGGCGTAATGTCGGGCCTCGCCGCCAAGCGCCCCCTGTCGGCGGTCAAGGCGGCGCTCCGCCTCCTCACGCTGCTGGATTACTACGACGGGAAGAAGCTCCACGACGTTTCTCAGGGCTCCGTCCTCACCACCACCCTGCTCCAGACCACCGGCAACGCCCCCGGCAACCTGGGCTTCGTCAACATCACCGACCTGAAGGGCGGGAAGGTCGGCTTCGGGTCGACGGCGCCGGGATCCAAGCTCGACTCCGTCTACACCAAGTCCGTGAAGCGGATCCCCTACGCGCATCTCCGTCCCGGGAGAGACCGCCCCGATCGTGTTCAAGGGGAGCGCCGGGGGGGGGTTCCGCGGGCGGGGAGAGCGCCGCCGGGGCTCCGCGGGCGGGAGCGCCGCGGGGGGGAAGCCTCGGCGGGGGCCTCCGCGGGCGGGGGGAGCACCGCGGGGGAAGCCTCGCCGGCCCGGGGGGAGCGCTGCGGGGAGGGGAGCCTCGCCGGGGGGGGGGGGTTCCGCGGGCGGGGGAAATGCCGCCGGGGCTCCGCGGGCGGGGGGGGGAGCGCCGCGGGGGGAAGCGTTGCCGGCCCGGGAAGCGCTGCGGGGAGGGGAGCCTCGCCGGAGGGGGGGGTTCCGCGGGCGGGGGGAGCACCGCCGGGTGGAGAGCGTCGCCGCGGGGGAGGGGGCCGGCGGGGGGCACTACCGCAAGGGCAAAAATGACATTTCAAATCTAAATTGGAGTGGGTGAGACGATATTTTGAAAAAACGGACCTGATGGAAAGGTGTTTTTGAAAACGGACCTAGTGGTAAAGTGGCTCCCTTAAAACGGACCTAGTGTGCATTTGCGCTTTCTTTTTCGACGGGCTTTCACATCGGTTCGTGGATATGCATGAAAATAAACATCGACGTACTACGTCACCACGAGAACAGCGATGGAGTCGTCGACACTATTTGATTTAGTGAAAAAATATATATATATATATAGAGAGAGAGAGAGATAGATAGCTGTGTCAGAGCTACGAATTCAATTCGAGGTATGTTCGCAAGAATGCGCAGCAGTCTTGACTGGGAATCGGACGTCGACAGGAGAACGGTATTGCTCGGACCCTCGCGGATATTATACACGGTAGCCTTCCAATTCAGGCCGGCTTTCCCTCTCCCAACCACCTTCTCACTTATTCATTAACGGCGGTGCCGGTTCTCCTCCCAAGCAGGCCAGTGCCCAGCAAACTTCGCCCCCGTCATAAATATAAATAAAACGACGAGGAGCCCCCACCGCCACGGCCACCGCCACCGCCGTCCTCTTGCTCCGGTCTGCGCGTGTTGAAAGAGGAGATAGCGGGAGATGGGTTGGAGACCCTCCGCGCTTCTGCTGCCTCTTCTAGTGATCTTCTTCCGCTCGCAACCCAGAGTTACTGCGGCCGACGAGGCGGGAGAACTACTGTCGCCGCTCCTCTCGCCGATCACCGGTGGGCACCCCCTCCCGTATCCGAAGAGGAAGATCTGGTCTTCTTCTTCTTCTTCTTCTTCTTCCATGTTTTCCATTTCTCCTTCTTCTTCTTTACCTCTGCTGATGGGTTCCTCTTTGCCGGTCTGATGGACCGACGACGGCAGATGTGTTGTGCGAAGCCGTGCAGTGCGGCAAGGGAAAATGCAAGGCGAGCGCCGACCACGCCTTCGGCTTCGTCTGCGAGTGCGAACCCGGCTGGACCAAGGTCCACTTCGGCGATCATCTCCAGTTCCTCCCCTGCATCATCCCCAACTGTGAGTACAGATTTCGGCCAGTCCCTTTACAGGGTCACAGAAGAGCCAAATCCACGGCACTCAAATATTAAATTGAAGACAAAACTATATATCAAATGTCAAAGGTGAATGCGTACCTGTTCTGATATTATATTATCTACCTGATCATTATGGCGTATTCTATATCGGAACATTCGATATGACAAGGTACAGTAGTACTCTGTTTCCTTTTCTGAGGGACAATCCGAAGAACGTGAGGATGTTCTTGGGCATGCCTGATTTTATGGATTTTCAGACCTTTCTCTGGCTGTAATTAGTGATCGAAACTTCACACGGTTGCAAGCGTGTTCTTGTTTCTGATCGTTACCGACACACGCAGTGCTCTCATTTTGGTTGTGAACAGGCACCTTCAACTACTCTTGCGCCGAAAGCGCAGCGGCTCCTCCCACAGCGTCGCCTCCTTCACCTCCATTGAACTGGTCGTTCTTTGATCGTAAGCAGCTTTATCTGGGTGATCCGTGTATCCCACGAATACCTTGTAGGAATTCTTTTCAATCTTTCTTGTTTTATCCGATAGCTTGCGCGTGGTCCTACTGTGGCGATGGCACCTGCCGGAAGACTTCCGCGTTTGGGCACCAGTGCAGCTGCAATCCCGGTGGTGCTAATCTCCTGAACTCTACCCTCTTGCCCTGTTTCCAAGAATGTAAGTGGTCTGGATGCTGGAATAGATCTTGCTTCTACTTGGGTGATGCTGATATCTGATAGATGTTGGTGATGTTGCTTTGAGCATTTCAGGTGTTTATGATGCTGACTGCGCAAGTCTGGGATTGGTGCTGGCAAATGCATCCACTCCATCGTCTTCTTCCTCCAGCTCAAGTTTGTCAGGGCAAACAGCCGGCACATGTATGGAATTTATTTGGATTCCTCACCGTTCTCCAGCTGTATATCTGACATGAATGCATTTCTGTAGGGTACTAACTTGCATGAACTAACTTGCCTGATTGGTTTAATTACTGGAATTAGAGATTTTTTTTTGATTATGTCAAAAAGGGAATAATGAAGAGGCCATGAAACATCTTTTACACCCTGCTTGATAACAGTATTAAACACCTCTCTGACTATTAATTTGGAATTGATATTAATATCAATTTTGAAAATCGTAGTGCAAAGAAGTCATGGATTGTAATATTAGTACCCACCTATATCAATTTTATTATTCATACTTTCTCCTTTAGGACTGTGAATGTCAAAATTGTTATGGTATCTTTTTTAATACTAACCATACGGGGCATCAGGAATATACATCATCAGTTGTGGAAGTATTGATTCATCATTTCAATTGTGCTGATATTTTTCTTGTGATAGCCATATTAATAAGGATATGTGAACTGGCATCGCTGGTTAAATCCTCTTCTGAGAAAGATATGCATAATGAACATCAAGGGCTTGATAATTCTTTATATAGTCTGAGAAATGCTGCACTGTTTTGTTGTTTATACCAATTTTTCTTTTGTTTGGATCATTTTAACCACCTGAGAAAGGGTCTTGGCCCGTAATACATGGTAAGGGGAGTTGAAACTGAAATAAGGACCTCAATCATGGGCTAGGTCACTCAATCATACATTTATGGGGTGTTTGGTTGCATGATATTTTTTTGTACACTTTCATAATAAAAAATTGTATTAAAATAAAAAGTAAACCAACTCATGACATAAAATTATCATGTTTGGAGGGATGTGATTACAAAAAAGAGTAACCACCGCACATGACCAAATAAAGTGGGGGACCACAAGAAAAAAGAAAGAGGTGAGACCCTCTTTTTTGTTTAAGAAGAAAATCACTTTCAAAACATAAAATTGTCATGGTTGTCAAACACCTCTTTTAACAAGTTTTCTTACAATTTTTAAAAATTAAAATAAAACCTCAATTATCATGCAACCAAACACTCCATTAATATTTATTTTTAGCTTCCTCGTCTTTTAAAAGCAATATGAGAATTACAGAGAAACAAACAAAAGCCCATAAAAAAGTAAAATTATAGTTTTCATGTCTCTTTTTCTTTTACCAACTCATGTTGTATGCTTTGGCAGCCATGATTCTTCGTATCCGATAGTTTGCAGAAACCAACTTCAAAAAACATATGCTGTCCTAGGACTGTTGCGCTGAGCGTGAGCTAACTGGATCATTTTTGTTTGTTTTGTCTCCTGACAGTTGCATTTGGATCCCCAAAGAGCTTCATCTTTATCTTCTCGTTGATGGTTGCCCTTTCAGCGATTACCACGACATAGAATACGTGAGCAAAATGCATCATCTTTTCGTAGATGAGCACACCTGTTGCTTTTCATGGACTTTTCCCTGAGCTGTTTTTTTTCTTTCTTTCCCCTCATTTTGGTGAGCTGTTTAGTGGATCAAACTTTTTCATGAGAAATTATGTGGAGTATATAATACATTGATGCCGTATGAAAGATCTGTTCTTTCGTCGTAGGTAGAGAGAAGAGGATGGTTTATTACTTGTTTGGTAGTGATATTAAACGTCTCTATTGTTGGTACAGTGGATATTAATTTTATATCGATGAATACAAAAAGGTTTAATTGTTATAATTTTGGGTCTTTTAATCTCAACGTCATGATTTTAGAATTTGTAAGATAGTATGATATTGACTTTATTATAATTTTTAATTTTCATAACTCTTATTCTCACTACCCAAGTGTTGGAAGAGTGGGTATTAGACTCACGTTGATGAATGTAAAGAGGTTCAATTACTTGTGGGGTGTTTGGTTGCGTGATAATTTTTTGTACAGTTTTATGATAAAAAATTATATTAAAATAAAAAGTTAACGAACTCATGACATAAAATTATCATGTTTGGTGAGATGTGATAACAAAAAAAAGAGTTACTATCATTCATGACCCAATAAAGTGGGGGACCACAAGAAAAAAGAAAGAGGTGAGATCCTCTTTTTTGTTTAAGAAGAAAATCACTTTCAAAACATAAAATTATCAAGGTTGTCAAATATCTCTTTTAACAAATTTTCTTACAATTTTTAAAAATTAAAATAAAATTTTTATCATCATGTAACCAAACACCTTATTATATTCCCTATGTTTGTCAACCCCGACGTCATAACTTTGAAGTTTGTAAGATCTATGTCTATTAATTTTAAAATTAATATTATTAATATCATCACACAGTGTTTAATATCAATTTTGAACTTTGAAGTATAAATAAGACATTAATTGTGATACAAGTATGTAGGTGTATCAATTTTTTATTAATACTTTATTCTCAAGACATATCAATATCAAAACTACTATAGTATTAATTTAATACAGGTGGTGGTGGGGGGTTTCTTTGCATCTGGGATCAGGGGTTTAGGGTTAAAAGGTGTAGCAGTAAGGAATATCGGGGGGCGGAGCTCACATGAGACTGGACGTTGGATTTTCATACAAAAAAGAAACTTTAACAAATAAATTTTTTATTATATATCTTAATTATAAATATATATGTATCATAGTTATAAATATAGTATTCTTTCTTATAATAGTTAAATCTTATTTTAAACTTATATTGAAATGATTAATCTGATTGCCAATACTATAAAATAGTATATTAAAATCTTGAGTTTTAGCTTGATTAAGTTTGATAACAACTTATTTAATATGTTCAATAAACATTATAAAACCTTTAAGTGCTCTTAATTTAGTTTCGTAAATTATTTATCTGAATAAGTGATTGAGAGCTTAGTTTATCAGGGATCTGTCCATACTCGACTTGTTAATTAAGAAGTTAAACATTGATCTCTTGTTCAAACTTACTTGTTTGACAGAACAAATGCGTCTGAAACCAATTTTTATCCGGCGAGTCTTTGCGCTGCCTGCTGAGTGTACCGGCTCATATCAACTCTTACTCCATGGAAAATATTTTACTTGATTTTGCTTTTACTTAGATCCTAAGTCACGCCTAGTCCACATGGCTGCTGCAAGCGAACCGAGTGCATCTGGATCCTTTTATATATTTTTTTTCTTCACATGCACGAGAAGACACACTTATGGGGTGTTTGGTTGCATGGTAACGAAGGTTTTTGTTTTAATTTTTAAAAATGGTAAGAAAACTTGTTAAAAGAGGTGTTTGGTAACTATGCTAATTTTATGTTTTAAAAGTGATTTTCTTCTTAAACAAAAAAAGAGGGTCTCACCTCTTTCTTTTTTCTTGTGATCTCCCACTTTGTTTGGTCATATGTGGTAGTTACTCTTTTTTGTAATCACATCCCTCCAAACATGATAATTTTATGTCATGAGTTGGTTCACTTTTTATTTTAATATAATTTTTTATCATGAAAATGTACAAAAAATTATCATGCAACCAAACACCCCATTAACTCACAAGTCTCTGCCCAAGAGTAGGAAGCAGGTATTGGTTAGTTGCTCGGGGGTGGAGTTAAATATCGAGAACGAACCAGCACAAGTAACTCGATCACACCTGTCCTATCTTTTCGTAATCAAATTCGAACTTCAAGCTCCGCGGTCAGACAGGTCACAGGTGGTACCTCGCAGTCAAGTTCACATTCGAGCAAGATAGGATACCACCGATCGATGACGGCACGGAGTGTAAAATAATGAAGGGAACTTTAATCAAGGGCCCAAAACCACCTTAATAAAAGGTCTGTTTACCATGTATCTTCCTCCCCATTTCATGCGAGAGGCGACCGAGGCAAGGACAGGGCTGCGCGGCTGCTACGGCGGCGAGGATTGGAGGCTGCGGCTGAGGCGGCTTTAAAGTCTTATGAGGTGTTTGGTTGCATGATAATGAAAGTTTTTGTTTAATTTTTAAAAATTGTAAGAAAATTTGTTAAAAGAGGTGTTTGGTAACCATGACAATTTTATGTTTTAAAAGTGATTTTCTTCTTAAACAAAAAAAGAGGGTCTCACCTCTTTCTTTTTCTTGTGGTCTCCTACTTTGTTTGGTAATGTGTGGTAGTTACTCTTTTTTGTAATCACATCCCTACAAACATGATAATTTTATGTCACGAGTTAGTTGACTTTTTATTTTAATACAATTTTTTATCATGAAAGTGTACAAAAAATTATCACGCAACCAAACACCCCATTAAAATACATTCTTCCCGTCCTTCTCCTCCAATCTCCTGCTGAAGGCCACAAAGTGTGGCGACGGCCAGACCCCCTGCTGGCCCCATTCCTCCCACTCAGAGCATTTTCTCCCTTCCGCCGATGGTGGTCGTCGGCTACCGCTCCGGGAGACACCCAGTAGCCTCCGAGTGATGCTCCTCCTCTCTTTCTCGCCTTCCTTGCATGTCTGCGTTGATCTGAGGAACCCAGCAGCCGGGAGGCCCCCATCACCTGGCTGCGAGAGTGGTGGCGTTGCTCATCTTACCGCAGATAGGAGGGCAATTGATCATTTTCACTCGACTTCGAGAGGGCCGTAACGTTTGTCAACCAATTTGGATCATCTTGGGAAAGAGCAAACTCCACTAATTTTCAACTAGGTGATGTCACATGGTGTAACAAAATAAGCCGAGAAAAATCATCATCGTACAATTCAACGACGACGTAAAATGACAGACGAGACTGTTGGGTTTACCCGATATTTAATTAAGTGATCCACATGTTAATGGGCTCGACTTAACACACTATTAGGTCTACAAGATGGAACATGGCTTATTGGGCCGTTTCTCCGGTTTGGCCCGGGATCCGATTATGGGCAGGATCCTAATCCTAGTCGAACTCGGACTGGTCCCTCCTCTCTATATAAGCACAGGCAGGGCTGTGACTCCCCATACGGTTGCACCATACAGTCTCAATAGAGAGAGGAAATCAGAGGGTCGTCTGAAGGAGACAGGCGATTCCTATCCGGCAGATCTTCCTCGTTCTTGTCTTCCGCAGCGCAATGGAGTTTGGATCGTCGTCAGGTATTCCTAGAAACTCCAACATGTGGTATCAGAGCCCGTGTTCTTTCTCACGGACGTTGGATATGGCAGAAATCGATCATCGATAGTTCTTACGATTTCTGCCTTGCGTTGGGTATATCGAGAAATCGAAAAAAGGTTCTATGCTTCGATTTCTTCTTCATATCCTTGCCCATCCGGGCCGTCGGTGGCATCCCCTCGCGTTCCCTGTGGCGGCTTCCCTCGGTGCGTGGCTGGGCGGCGATCGTCGGCGTTCATCGCTGTTTAATCTAAAGCGATTTGTCGTCAGCCGTGCCATGCTGATGGACTGGGTTGTACCCTGTCAGATAGTGCCGATTGGCAGCCAAGTTCAAACGGGGGCGCATGGTGCTTCTTGTGCAGCCGGTGGCAAAGGGCAGTGCCTACCCGCGGCAGCCAGGTTCAGCGGGGCCGCGTTTGGCGTCGTTTGGGCGGCCGGCGGGAGCAGGCAGCAGGCAGCGCTGGGCGCTGCCTTCTTCTTCCCGCGGGTATGTGCCTGCGGGAAGGGCTTCACTTTAAAAAAATAAAAATGAAGGGATTCTTCCCCTCGCAGGACAGCGCCATTGGCGCCTTCACCTGCTGGCTTGGCACTTGGCAGCGCCATCCGGCGAAGGGGGCTCCACCTGCCCCTTTGCTCCGCCGCCGCCCCTGGTTGCAAGGTCGCTAGGGTTTCTCCGGAGAGGAGAAACCGATGGGGCAGGAGACCCTAATTACCAGTTTGCCATCGTGGATCCATTAAGTAATAGGATCTGAATTTTATTTGGTTTTGGATATTTAGTAAATAGTCTTTTGATCCGAAACTGATTTTGTGGGTATTTGGATCCGAATTGTTTTGTTACTGGATCCATAATCTGGTTTATGTTTGGTTATTCGTTAGGCTATTTTTTCAGATATTTAAATTAAATTGTTTTGAATCTATATCGGTTTTAAGATTCGGTTTCGATTTGAATTTGGATCTTTAAGGTATTTGGATCCAGATTCTCATTGGTGTTAGAATCAGATTTGGATTCTGATTTTAAAGATGAAATAGATTTGGATTTTGGTTAAATGGATCTTCGATCCGATAAGGAATCATTTCGAATCTATTTTTATATTAGAATCCATTTTGGTATTCTTTAAGGTATTTGGATTTAATTCGGATTTAGATTCTTTAAGGTAAAATCTGATTTGGATTTAAATTAAGTGGATTTTGAATCTTTTAAGGAATTAGATCCGAATCCGATTTGAGTTTAGATCTGATTTGATATCCATTAAGATATCCGGTTGAAATATCCTTGTTAATTCTATCCATCAAGTTAATTGTTTTGTATTAAAGTAAATGTCATTGTTCTTTGATTTGGTTAAAGGATTATCCAGTATCCATTTAGTTCATAGGATACTGGGCCCATTAAGCATCCTGTAGGGCTGAAATCCATTAAGCAAAACCATGTTAAAGGATACAGGGACATGCATGCAAAACAGTGGATTCAGAATTAATTCTGGTGGATATTTCTACTGTAGAACTGGATATATATGCAAACAGGTTGCTAGAATTTCTGTATTAAGTTATTTTCAGTGAATTTTAGCATGAAGTTGGACATTAATTATTGCAATTTTGTTTAGAAATCTTAAGCATGCAATCATGACCTCTTAAAGTTTTTATTTGTGCATGAATATTTCTTATTGCAATAATATCATGAAAATGTCCTTAGCTCACATAAAGTCATTATTTGATGTTGTTATATAGTTTAGTGGTGAATTTTTGCATTCTAAGTGGTTGGGTAGATCACCAAAGTGGCACCAATCATGAGGGATAATAAAATTTACTTCTCTTTAGTTTAAATAGCATCAAGTGAGCATGCGGTTTAATATTATTCTTATTTGGAGGGAGGGAGATTTAATATTTGAAGTGTGTGAATAGATCACCAAAGTGGCCTTATACATGGAAAATATTGAATAATCCTTATAAAGAAAATAAGAATAGTATTAAATTTGTACTTTTAATTTAGAGATAAAGTTCAACTCCCAAAGGAGTGCTTTATTTTTAAGTTAAGAGTAGGATAGAATGATATTTATGTATACGGCAACTCTTGGGAATTTGGTACCCAAAGGTATAAATTCTCTGGACATCAAAGTATATGTGGATGTTAGTTCTATCGTTTCGGTCTATTTGGGGAGTTGGTCCATTAGCATATTGTGATTGCCTCCCAAAGGAGAAATTACAATGATGCACCGGACTGATTGTAATTCTTTTCGGTTATTAGAATTATTTTGAGCTTTTAGCCTGTTGCCTCGTACATGATTAAGTTGCATTATCTCATGTGAGCATGTTTATTAATTGCAGTTGCTTCTCCACTCTTTACACCTTTTACTGGGTCTGTGCCTTATCTTAATGGAACAAACTTTGCTGAATGGAAACAAATGGTAATGTTGTAAGGAATCGTCCATTAAAATTTGGTGCAGCGGAAGCGACGATTCCTATGGGTTCCTTTAGAATCCGTCTCAATCAGAACCGAACGACGAAAACCGAAAACCGATCAAATCGGGTTCGAATATACCTGATAGGGATTCATATAATCCCATGGAGAGGAAGGAGATGAGCTTCTCAAGCTCTGCAAACCGTTCAAGTGTCCGGTCTCCAGCAGTATCCACACGAACTTCACCCACAGCAGGTTCTCCCTTCGCGCCGGCCTCGAGAACTCTTCCCGAACGGAGCTCCATCGACCATGGACACCTTCTAAAGAGAGGAGGAGGTAGGGAGGAGGCTAGGGACGTGGTTTTCACCCTTGGCTTGATGGGGTTTGGCTGAAACCATTGGTATTTATAGAGAATTATGGAATTTTTCATAAAAACCCAAAATCTCTATAAATTACGTCCTTGCCCCTGTACTTGTGGATAAGTCCTTTTGTGTGTGACCCACTAGGCCCAATAGCCTATTTAGTTGAGGCCTAAATAAAATAGAACAATTCTATTTAATTTAATTAAATCCATTATCCGATAACAGATTAATCGGCCTACCGATCATGAAGGGTACAAGCCACATCCCATGATCCCAAATGGCTATGGGGATAATCTCATCTCCATTGAGCCTTTCCATCATCAGTTACCACATGGATATAAACCCTCATCCATCCAATGTCCCGGTCGAAAAGGAGTACGGCATCGACTGTCAACTCCTTAGTGTACCGACTCTATAGGATCATGTACTCGAAATTGGATCAATTGGAAAACTCCTTTTCCAATTATCCTATCTACCCTGGCCAGGGATTTAGAGTACTATCCCATAGGACATTCACTCTCACTTACCGAGAGTGGATGATCCCTTGTTGTCCGCTCAATTGCCTCCATCGGATTTTCCTTGTACCCGATCCATCACTATATAGGACCATCTAAATTGTGATCCATAAGTCAATGGTCAAAGCACAAGTTCCACCCAACAAGGCATCTTTGGCGACTCAGGTCAAAGGTCCAACCATGCAACCGTGATGATAGAAAACCCTGATAGACAGTTCGGTAAGATACCATTCAGGGTTTCTAATTCGGTCAGTTCAGTGAACACATTCAACTAATGAGCACCTATATGTGTATCTCAGTGTCTCCACACTGATGACCAATGAGATCGGTCATCCTCATCATATGAGAAGACATCACATACACTAGTCTATCCGGATCCTTGATGTCCCGTCTCAAGTATCCTATGACTAGGAACATTTAGATCAAATACATCTAGATGATCAATCTCATTATCATGATCTCATCATGATTTAATCATCATTGCATTTGATCAAGGACTTCATTATGATATTCGCTTCTAATAAGAGCTTATAATGAAGATTTGCCTAATTAATTGAATGAGATATTTCTAGAAATGTCGAATCATATCATATATGATTGGCTTGTAGGGCATACATTTCTATCAATCTCCCACTTGCACTAAAGCCAATCACCCATCTGACTGATCTGTATCAGCTCAAGGTGAAGCTCAAACACTCTTTGAGTAACTGCTTCAGTTAGTGGATCTGCAATGTTATTAACGGTAGATACTTTATCTTTAATTATATCTCTATAAGTTGCAATCTCTCTAATTGTATGGTTTCGCCACAGAAGTTCTAAACTTCTGATGAGACATCGGCTCTACTCCATTGTTTTCTCAAAACAATGATACACTTTCAGAGAAAATTGGGACAATCCCATACCTTAGATGAGAATCTTCATCTAGACTACTTCTCAAGCGCGGTGCAACCACCATGTAAACTTGTTTACATATGTTGTAGAATTTACAGTGTTCTATCACATAGAACTCTTTCAACTTACTGCACCACCATTATTCTGACTTAATATCAAACTTATTTGATTAGAAGCTTGTGTTTGTAAAACTACAAGACTTCAAGTCTTATCCTCCAGTGTATAGAGATACAATCTCAGTGCTTCTCAAGTACCAAATGATATATCTCTAAACAATCCAGTGACTCTCACCTGAATTTTCCTGATGAATACTCATAACACTTATTAGAGCATTAATCACATCATGTACGTAGCATCATATAAATAATAGACCCTATGACAAAGGCATAAGGGCTCTATTTATGTGATCTCTTTATCTTTCAAGAAGTCTACAAAGACAACACTTTACAGAGATCAACTCCACACTACATAGGTAAGAAACCTATCTTGGAGTTTATCATGTCAAACCCTTTGACTATAATGACTACGTACATTAACTGGGCATTGATTTTTGATCTATCTCCATAGATCTCAAAACCCAAATTGTGTTTGGAGGATCAATTTGATAGCTAGGTTCACTTATTATAACACACCTACTTCATTCTCAATGAGTAGTATGTCATCAACATAAAATGTCAAGAAAGTAACAGCACTCCCACTTATCTTGTTGAATACACAAGGCTCCTCTTCGTTCTTAATGAAGTTATAAGATTTAATCTCATTAAACCTTATATATGATCTATGGGAAGTTTTACTTCAGTCCATAAATGAACTTAATACACACTCTTCTTGGATGTTATTGGGACTTGATTCCCTATAGTTGTATCATATACACCTATTCCTCAAAATACTTTAGAGGAACACTATCTTAACATCCAATTAGCTTATCTCATAATCATAGAGTGTTACAATCAAAATCCGAGTGGATTAATCCATGGAATAGGTAAAAGATCTCATCATAGTCAACCATTTGACTTCAATGATATCCTTTTCAACTATTCTCACCTTTGAAGGTATCTACCTTCTAATCCACTCCAATCTATTCTTTAGTGATCCATTTATTCCTTATGGATACTATATCCTTAGGTGGATCTATCAAGTTCTAAACTTGATTAGAATAGATAAAGTTTATATCGGATTTTATTGTCTCTTCCCATTAATGAATCAATATCTCATATTGGTTCTATATAGATCGTAGGATCAATATCCTTATTATCTTATGCCTCATTTCATCTATCAGAGATATGTCTCACATATCTCTTAGGTAGAATGGACACAAGTAAAGACCTATCATTAGTCCTTGTGTAATTATTAACTAGCACCTTAATAGAAGTGTTATTGGGTTGTGGGACTGGAACAACTTCCATATATACCTTGCTCCCACTATCTTTCTTAAGAAGGAACTTTTCCTTTAGAAATATAGTGAGCTGAGTAACACATACCCTTATACATAAGGGCCGTATATTTAATATCCAATAGTTTCCTTTGGATATCCCACAAGCCAACACTTCATAGTCTTATATTCCAACTTGTTAGAGTTATACTTCTTCACCAGGTCGGACATTCCGAAACCTTAACTTGCTTAAGGTCAAGTTTTAACCCCTTTTCCATATCCTATATGGAATAATCAGAACAGACTTATAAGGTACCTATTAAGAACAAGTGGTTATTACGAGTACTTAACCAAAATTAGACAAAAAGGAAATTTGCAAAGCTTGTCATTGTTCATATTATGTCTTACATAATATGACGACTTCTCATTTTAGCTACTCAATTAAGTTAAAATGTGTAAAGATGTCCATTAGATTCTATTATCCTTCTATTATATGTAAATTATGTACTTAAGTATTCCCCTCCTTGATCTCATCAAAGAGTTCTAATACTCTTTCCATTAGTATCTCTACTTCATTCTTAATCTCATATAATTTCTCAAAGGTCTTAGATTTGTACTTCATAAAGTACATGTATCCATACCTAGAGTCATCATCTTTGAAATAATGAAGTAGAAATATTCTTCTTTAGCCTTACTAGATATGGGCTAACATACATCTAAATGTACGAGTTCTAATAACTCATTAACCCATTCTGCATGTCTATATAAAGCTAAAGTGTAGATTGATCTAAATCAACCCATTTCCTCTTAAAAGGAATATTCACACATAACATGAGAGCTAACATATCAAATATGATTAAACAATTCATTAAGCTCCCACTCGGCAAACACTTTGCCATTTAATCTATTAGAACATCTATCAATTCCATAACTTAGAATAAATCAACATTTATTCAAGTAGGAAATCATATATTGTTCTTGTAGAATGATATAATAGCAATATTAATTATTAAGACATCTCCATAAAGCTATTAAAGAATTGCACCTCCCACTAATAATGATGCAACTTTTGCACCATTTCATATGTAGGTCAACATCTTCTTTATTAAGCCTTTATTTACTTGTTATCGTCTACAACTCCTTGTAGATATAAGATGCATATCTGGTATCTCATACCATTAGATGCATCCATAGTAACTAATATTATGATATACACATATAGTATCTAATACTATTAAGTGTATATTTAAAACAAGTAAGTGTCAATGACTTGGATACATGAAGCTTCTCAAGCTCCACCTTTGCATTATATACAAAAACACTTTGTACTTTCTCTTCCACTTATCATCATCATGACAGTGTAAGAATCCTGTCTTATTCTGGCTTTATTATCTTGACCACCTTCTTTTACTATTAACTCTCTCCTATTTCTATCTAATGATTTTACTTTTTTACTATTGGTCTTACCAACAAGAAGTAATTAAGATGTATTGTTGATCTAAGTTGCCCTTTAGTTAACTCATCAATATGAGCCATGATGGATCTCATATCCATCTATCCATGTTGTCTCTACAATTTATATCTCATAGAGACTAACATCTAAGTTAAGGCAAACAATGCATCTTGTTTATAAGATATGATCTTATCTTTCTTTCATATCACTAGATAATTTAGGAGACACCTACTTCTCAAGTAGAATAGTTAATTGGTCAACTATGAGAACAATTCTCTTAGTTCTAAACCAGTCTAAGAAGTGTGAGCCATTAAACTATATGGCATCTAATATGCCATACTAATGATGGTTTATTATCGTATTCTACAACTGAGATATAATTTTATCAATATAACATTGCAGATATTCATGAAATTAAGATATGGTCTTTCATCCTAATTTATGCTCCCACTAATTATCGACGAATTTGCATAACCCTCATTATGCAAAGACGGGATATCACGATGAAATCCTAGTGGGGACTAAGACCCTATTAACTTTATGGTGATGACCTTGTGGTAGCACAACAAATCACCCCATACTTAATAGGTAGGCAACTATTGCCAATTGCAACTCTTGCAACTCTTAGTCATTTAGCCTCTAGAGTTATGACCTTGTGGTAGCACAACAAGCCATATACTCTAGTTAGGTCAAACCCGCTTGTTACGTTATGAGAATGGATTCTTCACACAGCCCTTGTGGTAGCACAACAAAGCCATGCAAATGGTCCACCCCAAGGTTCGGCAAATGCCTTAGCCATGATCACCAATCCCTTGCTGAATGAGTCTTGTGGTAGCACAACAAACCCATCCAATCTAAGATTGGCTCATCAAGACCATAACAACGGAAGGCTACGTGAGTCATTCTTAATGTCACACGTTTATCAACCTAATTATGACAAGGAGGGATTTTATTTTAGTCTCATCAATAATATGTGCTAAGTATATATAATACCTTTGGAATATCATATATCTAAGGTATAAAAGATAGCACACAACCACATATCAAATATGCATAAAATCAGGTGATCATGGACTTAACCCTAAGCATGCACCTAAGGCACCCCTATAGGTGAAAGTCCTTGCTTCAAATGCTTTAGTTGGTATGCTCCCACTTCAGAAGGGTGCTTCTCCAAGTGGTCCCGCTCTCCAACCTTCCACGAACCGGCTTCTAACTCTTACAAGCGGCTTAAGGGTATACAGACCCCACAAATGTACATAACTCAATAAGAAACCTTGGTTTTAACCAAGGGGAGTACATTAATGGAGGGAGGTAGAATGTACAATCAGATTGTATAGAGAGAGAGGAGGCACACACAGGCCTCATTTAATAACATAACCAACATAATTAAAAGCAATCACAAGCCAAGTACAATTAAGTCCATGGTCACCTCCATACACACACTAACATTCATCACATGAACATAGAGCGCATACGTGATAATTATATGAGATATATCATATATATCAACATAAAATTATATATAATTTATTTTGAAATTCTCAATTTCACGCATGTCGAATTTTTCATGAAATAAATAACATGAAAATAACATGACAATAACATATAAACAATTTATATGAAATGAACATATAAAACTAAACTATTTAGAACATTCATGCATTCCCAATACTGTGCAAGGTCAGAAATTAATGTCCCAATTTATATTCTGTAAAATCTTATTTTACAGAATTAATTAAGACACTAAAAATTTAACTTAAACCTTTAAAACAATTTTAAAGTTTAACCATGAGTGAATCTATGTAAATAGAGCTAAACATCATCTAACATGTCATTAAACACTTTAAAAAATGTTAAATAATATTATAAAATTTTTCAGAATTTTTCTGAATTTTTCTGGCATTTTTTTCGGATTTTTCTATGATTTTAAACAATTTAAAATCATTTAAAAATAAAACTGGCGCATTGCGCCGCGTACGGTGTGCGCCGCGCTGCGCCGCGTGTGCTGGCGCATTGCGCCCCGCGGCGTCTGCGCCGCCGGTGCGCCGCGGGCCCGGTCAAATCGGTTTGACCCGGATCCGGATCCGGTTCGGATCCTTCTTCTCCGCCCGATAAGAAGGGGGCGGTGCACTGTTCATCCGGAGGAGAGTTAATCTCATTAACTCGGGCATATCTCCTTATACCGGACTCCGAAAAATCTGGAAAAATATGCGTTGGAATCCTTATCAAATAAGGAATCCAAAACAGTCGGCCTCATATCCAGGAAAAATCGCATTCGTCCGGAAAATGAGGAAGAAGAGGCGGCGGTCACCCAGATTCCGTAGCAGAAATCCCAATTTTGCAACGAGGATAACTCCTTATCCAGGAAGCCAAATATTCTCCAAAAATACACTTTAGAATCCTCATCATATGAAGTTTTCAAATATGTATATATCCATTCAGAGAAAAATTCTATATCAACGGGAAATCAGGAAGAAACAAGTCGGCGCCGCCAGATTCCGCAGAACCCTAGTTCGTCGGAAAACTCAAAAATTCTCATCCTCCGCCGTCGTTCAAAGCTGGATATCAAAATTAAAGGCTAGGTAATCATATTACCCATCTCCTAAAACCTTTCCAAGCCTCAATTTCTTCTATGGACGGAGATTTCACAAAATCCCCAAATCCGGGTGTTGATTCGAGCATGACAGAAACACCAACTTTTGATGCTTCTACCGAACACTACAGAGATCCAAACTTCAAACCGTTTGAGGCGTTGGAAAGCCCTATATCACGAGATTCTACCAAGGCTAACCAATCTATTATCTGAGTCATACACAGAATATGGTGGCCTCGTCAAAACAGACGTTTGCACAGATTCGGGAACACATAAATAACAAGAAATAATCTCGATTCGACGTCGGTTTCGACCGAGACTTGAACCGGGCTCTGATACCACTGTAAGGAATCGTCCATTAAAATTTGGTGCAGCGGAAGCGACGATTCCTATGGGTTCCTTTAGAATCCGTCTCAATCAGAACCGAACGACGAAAACCGAAAACCGATCAAATCGGGTTCGAATATACCTGATAGGGATTCATATAATCCCATGGAGAGGAAGGAGATGAGCTTCTCAAGCTCTGCAAACCGTTCAAGTGTCCGGTCTCCAGCAGTATCCACACGAACTTCACCCACGGCGGAGTTCTCCCTTCGCGCCGGCCTCGAGAACTCTTCCCGAACGGAGCTCCATCGACCATGGACACCTTCTAAAGAGAGGAGGAGGTAGGGAGGAGGCTAGGGACGTGGTTTTCACCCTTGGCTTGATGGGGTTTGGCTGAAACCATTGGTATTTATAGAGAATTATGGAATTTTTCATAAAAACCCAAAATCTCTATAAATTACGTCCTTGCCCCTGTACTTGTGGATAAGTCCTTTTGTGTGTGACCCACTAGGCCCAATAGCCTATTTAGTTGAGGCCTAAATAAAATAGAACAATTCTATTTAATTTAATTAAATCCATTATCCGATAACGTGATTAATCGGCCTACCGATCATGAAGGGTACAAGCCACATCCCATGATCCCAAATGGCTATGGGGATAATCTCATCTCCATTGAGCCTTTCCATCATCAGTTACCACATGGATATAAACCCTCATCCATCCAATGTCCCGGTCGAAAAGGAGTACGGCATCGACTGTCAACTCCTTAGTGTACCGACTCTATAGGATCATGTACTCGAAATTGGATCAATTGGAAAACTCCTTTTCCAATTATCCTATCTACCCTGGCCAGGGATTTAGAGTACTATCCCATAGGACATTCACTCTCACTTACCGAGAGTGGATGATCCCTTGTTGTCCGCTCAATTGCCTCCATCGGATTTTCCTTGTACCCGATCCATCACTATATAGGACCATCTAAATTGTGATCCATAAGTCAATGGTCAAAGCACAAGTTCCACCCAACAAGGCATCTTTGGCGACTCAGGTCAAAGGTCCAACCATGCAACCGTGATGATAGAAAACCCTGATAGACAGTTCGGTAAGATACCATTCAGGGTTTCTAATTCGGTCAGTTCAGTGAACACATTCAACTAATGAGCACCTGTATGTGTATCTCAGTGTCTCCACACTGATGACCAATGAGATCGGTCATCCTCATCACATGAGAAGACATCACATACACTAGTCTATCCGGATCCTTGATGTCCCGTCTCAAGTATCCTATGACTAGGAACATTTAGATCAAATACATCTAGATGATCAATCTCATTATCATGATCTCATCATGATTTAATCATCATTGCATTTGATCAAGGACTTCATTATGATATTCGCTTCTAATAAGAGCTTATAATGAAGATTTGCCTAATTAATTGAATGAGATATTTCTAGAAATGTCGAATCATATCATATATGATTGGCTTGTAGGGCATACATTTCTATCAAATGTTTGCATTAGGGTGTATGGACTTAGACTTAGCCTTATGTGAGGATCAGCCTGCTCCTATTACAGTTGATAGTACTCTTGACCAGAAGACTCATTTTGAGAAGTGGGAGAGATCCAATCGTTTGTGTCTCCTATTTCTTCAGGGACACGTCAGTCAGAACATAAAGGGATCAATCCCTACACAAACCAGTGCTAGTGGGTTTCTTCAAGCTATTGAGGAGCAATTTGTCAGTTCTGACAAGGCTAAGGCAAGTACCTTGATGTAAGGAATCGTCCATTAAAATTTGGTGCAGCGGAAGCGACGATTGCTATGGGTTCCTTTAGAATCCGTCTCAATCAAAACCGAACGACGAAAACCGAAAACCGATCAAATCGGGTTCGAATATACCTGATAGGAATTCATATAATCCCATGGAGAGGAAGGAGATGAGCTTCTCAAGCTCTACTAACCGTTCAAGTGTCCGGTCTCCAGCAGTATCCACACGAACTTCATCCACAGCAGGTTCTCCCTTCACGCCGGCCTCGAGAACTCTTCCCGAACGGAGCTCCATCGACCATGGACACCTTCTAGAGAGAGGAGGAGGTAGAGAGGAGACTTGGGACGTGGTTTTCACCCTTGGCTTGATGGGGTTTGGCTGAAACCATTAGTATTTATAGAGAATTATGGAATTTTTCATAAAAACCCAAAATCTCTATAAATTACGTCCTTGCCCCTGTACTTGTGGATAAGTCCTTTTGTGTGTGACCCACTAGGCCCAATAACCTATTTGGTTGAGGCCTAAATAAAATAGAACAATTCTATTTAATTTAATTAAATCCATTATCCGATAACAGATTAATCGGCCTACCGATCATGAAGGGTACAAGCCACATCCCATGATCCCAAATGGCTATGGGGATAATTTCATCTCCATTGAGCATTTCCATCATCAGTTACCACATGGATATAAACCCTCATCCATCCAATGTTTCGGTCGGAAAGGAGTACGGCATCGACTGTCAACTCCTTAGTGTACCGACTCTATAGGATCCTGTACTCGAAATTGGATCAATTGAAAAACTCCTTTTCCAATTATCCTATCTACCCTGGCCAGGGATTTAGAGTACTATCCCATAGGACATTCACTCTCACTTATCGAGAGTGAACGATCCCTTGTTGTCCGCTCAATTGCCTCCATCGGATTTTTCTTGTACCCGATCCATCGCTATATAGGACCATCTAAATTGTGACCCATAAGTCAATGGTCAAAGCACAAGTTCCACCCAACAAGGCATATTTGGCGACTCTGGTCAAAGATCGAACCATGCAACCGTGATGATAGAAAACCACGATGAACGGTTCGGTAAGATACCATTCAGGGTTTCTAATTCGGTCAGTTCAGTGAACTCATTCAACTAATGAGCACCTGTATGTGTATCTCAGTGTCTCCACACTAATGACCAATGAGATCGGTCGTTCTCATCACATGAGAAGACATAACATACACTAGTCTATCCGGATCCTTGATGTCCCGTCTCAAGTATCCTATGACTAGGAACATTTAGATCAAATACCTCTAGATGATCAATCTCATTATCATGATCTCATCATGATTTAATCATCATTGTATTTGATCAAGGACTTCATTATGATATTCGCTTCTAATAAGAGCTTATAATGAAGATTTGCCTAATTAATTGAATGAGATATTTCTAGAAATGTCGAATCATATCATATATGATTGGCTTGTAGGGCATACATTTCTATCAATCTCCCACTTGCACTAAAGCCAATCACCCATCTGGCTGATCTATATCAACTCGAGGTGAAGCTCAAACACTCTTTGAGTAACTGCTTCAGTTAGTGGATCTGCAATGTTATTAACGGTAGATACTTTATCTTTAATTATATCTCTATAAGTTGCAATCTCTCTGATTGTATGGTATCGCCACAGAAGTTCTAAACTTCTGATGAGACATCGGCTCTACTCCATTGTTTTCTCAAAACAATGATACACTTTCAGAGAAAATTGAGACAATCCCATACCTTAGATGAGAATCTTCATCTAGACTACTTCTCAAGTAGTGTGCAACCACCATGTAAACTTGTTTATATATGTTGTAGAATTTACAGTGTTCTATCACTGCACCACCATTATTCTGACTTAATATCAAACTTATTTGATTAGAAGCTTGTGTTTGTAAAACTACAAGACTTCAAGTCTTATCCTCTAGTGTATAGAGATACATTCTCAGTGCTTCTCAAGTACCAAATGATATATCTCTAAACTATCCAGTGACTCTCACTTGGATACACGATGAATGCTCATAACACTTAGAGCATTGATTACAGCATGTACGTAGCATCATATAAATGATAGACCCTATGACAAAGGCATAAGAGCTTCATTTATGTGATCTCTTTATCTTTCAAGAAGTCTACAAAGACAACACTTTACAGAGATCAACTCCACACTTCATAGGTAAGAAACCTATCTTGGAGTTTATCATGTCAAACCCTTTGACTATGGTGACTACGTACATTAACTGGGCATTGATTTTAGATCTATCTACATAGATCTTAAAACTCAAATTGCGTTTGGAGGATCAATATGATAGCTAGGCTCACTTATGATAACACACCTACTTCATTCTTAATGAGTAGTACGTCATCAACATAAAATGTCAAGAAAGTAACAGCACTCCCACTTATCTTGTTGAATACACATGACTCCTCTTCGTTCTTAACGAAGTCATAAGATTTAATCTCATTAAACCTTATATATGATCTATGGGAAATTTTTACTTCAGTCCATAAATGAACTTAATACACTCTTCTTGGATGTTATTGGGATTTGATTCCCCATAGTTGTATCATATACACCTATTCCTCAAAATACTTTAGAGGAACACTATCTTAACATCCAATTAGCTTATCTCATAATCATAGAGTGTTACAATCAAAATCCGAGTGGATTAATCAATGGAATAGGTAAAAGATCTCATCATAGTCAACCATTTGACTTCAATGATATCCTTTTCAACTATTCTTACCTTTGAAGGTATCTACCTTCTAATCCACTCCAATCTATTCTTTAGTGATCCATTTATTCCTTATGGATACTATATCCTTAGGTGGATCTATCAAGTTCTAAACTTGATTAGAATAGATAAAGTTTATATCGGATTTTATTGTCTCTTCCCATTAATGAATCAATATCCTTATTATCTTATGCCTCATTTCATCTATCAGAGATATGTCTCACATATCTCTTAGGTAGAATGGACACAAGTAAAGACCTATGATTTGTCCTTGTGTAATTATTAACTAGCACCTTAATAGAAGTGTTATTGGGTTGTGGGACTGGAACATCTTCCATATATACCTTGCTCCCACTATCTTTCTTAAGAAGGAACTTTTCCTTTAGAAATATAGTGAGCTGAGCAACACATACCCTTATACATAAGGGTCGTATATTTAATATCCAAAAGTTTCCTTAGGATATTCCACAAGCCAACACTTCATAGTCTTATATTCCAACTTGTTAGAGTTATACTTCTTCACCAGGTCGGACATTCCGAAACCTTAACTTGCTTAAGGTCAAGTTTTAACCCCTTTTCCATATCCTATATGGAATAACCAGAACAGACTTAGAAGGTACCTATTAAGAACAAGTGGTTATAACAAGTACTTAACCAAATTAGACAAGAGGAATTTTGCAAAGCTTGTCATTGTTCATATTATGTCTTACATAATATGACTTCTCATTTTAGCTACTCAATTAAGCTAAAATGTGTAAAGAGGTGTCCATTAGATTCTATTATCCTTCAATTATATGTAAATTATGTACTTAAGTATTCCCCTCCTTGATCTCATCAAAGAGTTCTAATACTCTTTCCATTAGTATCTCTACTTCATTCTTAATCTCAAATAATTGCTCAAAGGTCTTAGTTTTGTACTTCATAAAGTACATGTTTCCAAACCCAGAGACATCATCTTTGAAATAATGAAGTAGAAATATTCTTCTTTAGCCTTACTAGATATGGGCTAACATACATCTAGATGTACGAGTTCTAATAACTCATTAACTCATTCTCTATGTCTATATAAAGCTAAAGTGTAGATTGATCTAAATCAACCCATTTCCTCTTAAAAGGAATATTCACACATAACATGAGAGCTAACATATCAAATATGATTAAACAATTCATTAAGCTCCCACTGGCAAACACTTTGCCATTCAATCTATTAGAACATCTATCATTTCCATAGCTTAGAATAAATCAACATTTATTCAAGTAGGAAATCATATAAAGTCCTTGTAGAAGGATATAATAGCAATATTAATTATTAAGACATCTCCATAAGGCTATTAAAGAATTGCACCTCCCACTAATAATGATGCAACTTTTGCACCATTTCATATGTAGGTCAATATCTTCTTTATTAAGCCTTCATTTACTTGTCATCATCTACAACTCCTTGTAGATATAAGATGCATATCTGGTATCTCATACCATTAGATGCATCCATAGTATCTGATATTATGATATACACATATAGTATCTAATACTATTAAGTGTATATTTAAAACAAGTAAGTCCCAATGACTTGGATACATGAAGCTTCTCAAGCTCCACCTTTGCATTATATACAAAACACTTTGTACTTTCTCTTCCACTTATCATCATCATGACAGTGTAAGAATCCTATCTTATTCTGGCTTTATTATCTTGACCACCTTCTTTTACTATTAACTCTCTCCTATTTTTATCTAATGATTTTACTTCTTACTATTGGTCTCACCAACAAGAAGTAATTAAGATGTATTGTTGATCTAAGTTGCCCTTTAGTTAACTCATCAATATGAGCCATGATGGATCTCATATCCATCTATCCATGTTGTCTCTATAATTATGTCTCATAAAGACTAACATCTAGTTTAAGGCAAACAATGCATCTTGTCTATGAGATAAGATCTTATCTTTCTTTCATATCACTAGATAATTTAGGAGACACCTACTTCTCAAGTAGAATAGTTAATTGGTCAACTATGAGAAAAATTCTCTTAGTTCTAAACCAGTCTAAGAAGTGTGAGCCATTAAGCTATTTGGCATCTAATATGCCATTCTAACGGTGGTTTATTATCGTATTCTACAACAGAGATATAATTTTATCAATATAACATTGCAGATATTCATGAAATTAAGATATTGTCTTTCATCCTAATTTATGCTCCCACTAATTTTCGACGAATTTGCATAACCCTCATTATGCAAAGACGGGATATCACAATGAAATCCTAGTGGGGACTAAGACCCTATTAACTTTATGGTGACAACCTTGTGGGAAACACAACAAGTCATCCCATACTTAATAGGTAGGTAACTTTTACCAATTGCAACCCTTGCAATTCTTAGTCATTCAGCCTCTAGAGTTATAACCTTGTGGGAAACACAACAAGCTATATACTCTAGTTAGGTCAACTCCGCTTGTTACGTTATGAGAATGAATTCTTAACATAGCCCTTGTGGGAAACACAACAAGGCCATGCAATGGTCCACCCCAAAGTTCGGCAAATGCCTTGGCCATGATCACCAATCCCTTGCTGAATGAGTCTTGTGGGAAACACAACAAACCCATCCAATCTAAGATTGGCTCATCAAGACCATAACAACGGAAGGCTACGTGAGTCATTCTTAATGTCACACGTTTATCAACCTAATTATGACAAGGAGGGATTTTATTTTAGTCTCATCAAAAATATGTGCTAAGTATATATAATACCTTTGGAATATCATATATCTAAGGTATAACCTGTAGCACACATCCACATATCAAATATGCACAAAATCAGGTGATCATGGACTTAACCCTAAGCATGCACCTAAGGCACCCTAAGGCACCCCTATAGGTGCAAATCCTTGCTTCAGATGCTTGAGTTGGTATGCTCCCACTTCAGAAGGGTGCTTCTCCAAGTGGTCCCACTCTCCAACCTTCCACGAACCGGCTTCTAACTCTTACAAGCGGCTTAAGGGTATGCAGACCCCACAAATGTACATAACTCAATAAGAAACCTTGGTTTTAACCAAGGGGAGTACATTAATGTAGGGAGGTAGAATGTACAATCAGATTGTATAGAGAGAGAGGAGGCACACGCAAACCCCATTTAATAACATAACCAACATAATTAAAAGCAATCACAAGTCAAGCACAATTAAGTCCATGATCACCACCATACACACACTAACATTCATCACATGAACATAGAGCGCATACGTGATAATTATATGAGATATATCATATATATCAGCATAAAATTATATAATTTATTTTTGAAATTCTCAATTTCATGCATGTCGAATTTTTCATGAAATAAATAACATGAAAATAACATGACAATAACATATAAACAATTTATATGAAATGAACATACAAAACTAAACTATTTAGAACATTCATGCATTCCCAATACTGTGCAAGGTCAGAAATTAATGTCCCAATTTATATTCTGTAAAATCTCATTTTACATAATTAATTAAGACACTAATAATTTAAGTTAAACCTTTGAAACAATTTTAAAGTTTAACCATGAGTGAATCTATGTAAATAGAACTAAACATCATCTAACATGTCATTAAATACTTTAAAACATGTTAAATAATATTATAGAATTTTTCATAATTTTTATGGAATTTTCTGACAATTTTTCGGAATTTTCTATGATTTTAAACAATTTAAAATCAATAAATAAAAGATCTGACGCATTGCGCCGCGCGCTCCGGTGCACTGCGCCACATCGGCGAGCGCCTGTGTGCGCCGTTGCGTGCGCCGGTGTTCAATCGCGCCTGCGCCAACCGTCGTGCGCCGGCGCGTGCGCCGATCGCCATCCCCGAACGGGGACTGTTCATCCGGAGGAGAGTTAATCTCATTAACTCGGACATATCTCCTTATCCCGGACTCCGAAAAATCCGAAAAAATATGAGTTGGAATACTTATCGAATAAATAATCCAAAACAGTCGGCCTCATATCCAGTAAAAATCTCAGTCGACCGAAAAATGAGGAGGAAGAGGCGGAGGTCACCCAAATTCTGTAACAGAAATCTCTATTTTGCAACGAGGATAACTCCTTATCCAGGAAGCCAAATATTCTCCAAAAATATAATTTAGAATCCTCATCATATGAAGTTTCCAAATATGTATATATCCCTTCATAGAAAAATTCTCTATAAACGGGAAATCAGGAAGAAACAAGTCGGCGCCGCCAGACTCCGCAGAACCCTAGTTCGTCGGAAAACTCAAAAATTCTCATCCTCCGCCGTCGTTCAAAGATGGATATCAAAGGTAAAGGCTAGGTAATCATATTACCCATCTCCTAAACCCTTTTAAAGCCTCAATTTCTTCTATGGACGGAGATTTTACAAAATCCCCAAATCCGGGTGTTGGTTCGGGCATGACAGAAACACCAACTTTTGAGGCTTCTCCCGAACACTACAGAGATCCAAACTTAAAACGGTTTGCGGATTTGGAAAGCCCTATATCACTAGATTCTACCAAGGCCAACCAATCTTTTATCTGAGTCATACACAGAATATGGTGGCCTCGTCAAAACAGACGTTTGCACAGATTCGGGAACACATAAATAACATGAAATAATGTCGATTCGACATCGGTTTCAACCAAGACTTGAACCGGGCTCTGATACCACTGTAAGGAATCGTCCATTAAAATTTGGTGCAGCGGAAGCGACGATTCCTATTGGTTCCTTTAGAATCCGTCTCAATCAAAACCGAACGACGAAAACCGAAAACCGATCAAATCGGGTTCGAATATACCTGATAGGAATTCATATAATTCCATGGAGAGGAAGGAGATGAGCTTCTCAAGCTCTACTAACCGTTCAAGTGTCCGGTCTCCAGCAGTATCCACACGAACTTCATCCACAGCAGGTTCTCCCTTCACGCCGGCCTCGAGAACTCTTCCCGAACGGAGCTCCATCGACCATGGACACCTTCTAGAGAGAGGAGGAGGTAGGGAGGAGACTTGGGACGTGGTTTTCACCTTTGGCTTGATGGGGTTTGGCTGAAACCATTAGTATTTATAGAGAATTATGGAATTTTTCATAAAAACCCAAAATCTCTATAAATTACGTCCTTGCCCCTGTACTTGTGGATAAGTCCTTTTGTGTGTGACCCACTAGGCCCAATAACCTATTTGGTTGAGGCCTAAATAAAATAGAACAATTCTATTTAATTTAATTAAATCCATTATCCGATAACAGATTAATCGGCCTACCGATCATGAAGGGTACAAGCCACATCCCATGATCCCAAATGGCTATGGGGATAATTTCATCTCCATTGAGCCTTTCCATCATCAGTTACCACATGGATATAAACCCTCATCCATCCAATGTCCCGGTCGGAAAGGAGTACGGCATCGACTGTCAACTCCTTAGTGTACCGACTCTATAGGATCCTGTACTCGAAATTGGATCAATTGAAAAACTCCTTTTCCAATTATCCTATCTACCCTGGCCAGGGATTTAGAGTACTATCCCATAGGACATTCACTCTCACTTATCGAGAGTGGACGATCCCTTGTTGTCCGCTCAATTGCCTCCATCGGATTTTTCTTGTACCCGATCCATCGCTATATAGGACCATCTAAATTGTGATCCATAAGTCAATGGTCAAAGCACAAGTTCCACCCAACAAGGCATCTTTGGCGACTCAGGTCAAAGGTTCAATCATGCAACCGTGATGATAGAAAACCCTGATAGACAGTTCGGTAAGATACCATTCAGGGTTTCTAATTCGGTCAGTTCAGTGAACTCATTCAACTAATGAGCACCTGTATGTGTATCTCAGTGTCTCCACACTAATGACCAATGAGATCGGTCGTTCTCATCACATGAGAAGACATAACATACACTAGTCTATCCGGATCCTTGATGTCCCGTCTCAAGTATCCTATGACTAGGAACATTTAGATCAAATACCTCTAGATGATCAATCTCATTATCATGATCTCATCATGATTTAATCATCATTGTATTTGATCAAGGACTTCATTATGATATTCGCTTCTAATAAGAGCTTATAATGAAGATTTGCCTAATTAATTGAATGAGATATTTCTAGAAATGTCGAATCATATCATATATGATTGGCTTGTAGGGCATACATTTCTATCACTTGATGGCCAAACTCTCCTCGATGAAGTACACTGGCAGTGGGAGTGTTAGAGAGCATATCATGATGATGAGAGACACTTCAGCTCAACTCAATGCCATGGAGGTTACAATTTCTGATACTTTTCTGGTTCACTTCATTCTTAACTCTCTGCCTATGGAATATGAAGCTTTTAAAATTTCCTACAACACACATCAGGCTAAGTGGTCTGTCAATGAGTTGATGACCATGTGTGTACGGGGAGGAAGAGAGATTGAGAGGAGAAAGGAATAATGTGGTTAATTTTACCTCTCATAATGGAAGTGGACATTCAGTGAAAGGAATTGGTGTTCAAATGAAGGGTAAGAAGAAGAAAAACAAAAAAATAGAAAAGAAAAGAATGATAAGTGCTTCTTCTGCCATAAGGTTGGACACATAAAGAAAGATTGTCAGAAATATAAAAGGTGACTTGAGAAGAAAGGTGCGGTCTCTTATCATATATATTGATGAGTCTTATCTGGTCACTATTCCTTTAGATTCCTAGAGACTTGACTCAAGGTTTGTTGTGTTTGTTGCCACTTTTGAGTAGGGATTCCTATTCAGAAGGCCGATCCATAAGAGTGAGCAGCCGATTCTCTTGAGGAATAGGACATGCTTGCAAGTGAAGGCTAAAGGAATCGTTTTAGGCTATATTTAGTAGTGGACATGTTTCAAATTTAGATGACACTTTCTATGTACCATCATATAGTAGAATTATGGTGTTGGTATCAAAACTTGATTGTAAATGGTTCCATTTCAGTTTTGGAATTGTTTCCTTTAATATAATTAAAGATTCAGTTGTTTTTGGTACTGACAATCTTTCTGATGGTTTATGGAATGTGTGTATATCTTCTATGGTTTAACATGTTCACGATAGTCTACCTACTTCGGTTTAATGGCAATGAGCATGATAGCATAAATGATGAGTCATCCATGTTGTGGTACAGGAGATTAGGTAATTATCTCTATTAAGAGGCTTCAAAGATTAGTTAGAGGAGTATTTTCTTCTCTTGACTTTAAAGACTTTGTGACATGTGTTGACTGCATTAAGGCAAAGTAGACACACGCCTAATAAGGATGCCACTAGGAGTTTGGGATCTAGATTAAGAGGTGTACATGAAGCAACCTCAAGTGTTTCATATTGAATAGAGAGAACATATGGTATGCAAGTTAAGGATATCCATTCTTGACTTAAGCGAGCCTCTCATTTGTGGTATCTCATGTTTAATGAGATATTTTTGTCATTTGAGTTTTAAAGTGAACACTTTTGTTGAGTGTTTATACCTGAAGGTCAGTGGGAGTAAATTTTATCTTGCTTTTGTGTATGGATGGAATATGACTTGTTAAAGGTAATCTCTGTTTGTTACATGAAATTAAGGTTTTACTGTCTGAGAATTTTGTTGAGATGGGAGATTTAGGTGTAGCCTAGTATATCTTGGGCTTAGAGAACACCAGAGTTAGACTATTAGGCTTATTAGGTCTTTCTCATAGATCTTACATCTTATAGGTTCTAAAAGGTTCCATTTGCTGTCTTGCACACCCGATGAGGTACCTATTGTTAAAGGTAAAAATGCAGTATGCTATGGTGTTCCATTTATGACCTTGAAGGTCTTAGATATCTTAAAGTCACAGTAGGTGTTATGCTCACATAAAGGAGGTCATATCAATTTGAGATAGTTGCATATGCCGATACAGACTATGGTGGTTGCTTGATATCCGAAAGTTTACTTTTGGTTATCTTTTACGGTTACTTCCACTATGGCGGCTGTTTTCAATGCATGTCATGAGGCTAGTGCACAGGCTATTCGGTTATGGAATTTGGTCGTTTCTCTACCTTTTGTAGTCTTTTGAGGCCTATCAGGATTTATAACGACTATTCCACTACAGTGTTTTCTCTGAGGACAATAAGGTGTCTAAGGGTGGTAGAACCTTAGGCATAAAGTACTTTTGTCTTAAAGATTAAGTGAGGAATCAATTAAGTGTCTATTGAGCATATTGAGACAGGTCTCATGGTGATAGATCCATTCACTAAGGGACTACTGGCTAGCATCTTTGTGGTCATGTGATTCGGATGGGTCTTGTCAGTTCTCTTGATATGTTGTGATTTAGTTTGACACTTACAGTTGTGTGATTGATTCTTCATTGTTGTTGTATTCTGCATGTTCCATTTGTGTACACTTCGGTAATGGACTTCGTGTATGCGAGAATGTAACTTAAAGTGGTGACCATCGAATAAACATCGTGTGTACGTTTATTCAAACAACCATTTACAGTGTTCAGTTATGGGAAAGTTGGTGACACGTGGGACATGGAAGGTGGTGTGTGGCTGAATGCATTTACCGCCATGACCCTTGACATTTGACCTACTATAACTTGAGCAATTTGGGTTCCATCTAATAGAGACAGTGTGCTGGTTTTCTGTTTTATCGCGCGCGCGCATACCGGTTTTCTCGTTTCAAGTCTGAGCCCTTGATGTCAAATCTTCTAGAGTCATTTTCAAAATTATATATATTAGTATTATATGTATAGTTCAAGGAGAAGATTTGATGTATAAGGAACAAGATAGATCAAGTGGGAGAATGTTGGGTTTACCCGATATTTAATTAAGTGATCCACATGTTAATGGGCTCGACTTAGCACGCTATTAGGTCTACAAGATGGAACATGGCTTATTGGGCCGTTTCTCCTGTTTGGCCCGGGATCCGACTATGGGCAGGATCCTAATCCTAGTCGAACTCGGACTGGTCCCTCCTCTCTATATAAGCACAGGCAGGGCTGTGACTCCCCATACGGTTGCACCATACAGGCTCAATAGAGAGAGGAAATCAGAGGGTCGTCTGAAGGAGACAGGCGATTCCTATCCGGCAGATCTTCCTCGTTCTTGTCTTCCGCAGCGCAATGGAGTTCGGATCGTCATCAGGTATTCCTAGAAACTCCAACAGAGACTGCTTGGGCCTTGGGTTGATGAACCTCTCTACGGATCAATTATCGAGTCTTTGATAGTTTACTACCGAGCTTATAATGATTTACTATCGATATCTAATGTTATTGAGACTCTAAAGATATGTTACGGAAGCTCTAAAGATTTGCTTTCAAATATCTAATGACTTGTTACCGAGACTCCAAATATTCGCTATTGAGACTCTGATAACCAACTACTGAGATTTTAAAAATCCACTATCAAAACTCCAATATTACCGAGACTCCAATGACCCTCTACCAAGTCTCAGATGATTTGCTATTGAGTCTTTACGAACCTACTATCAAGACTCGACTCTCTATTGAGTCGTTAATAAGAGAAGTTGAAACGACGTCTTTTGACATTAAAGAGCATAATTATAATCTTTTCTTGTCTTGTTCTCTGTTACATCACATAACAACACCCAGTTAGAGACTAGGATGTTCTATCTACCGAGAACTAAGATGCTCCAAGCTCATAAAATTGGGATGAAAGTTATAACAATTCAAAAAATCGAATCTCCCGTTAGAGACTTTCTACATCGAAGTCATAAATGTGGACTAGATCTCCCGTTAAATCCTTCAATAATAAATTAAAGAAATTTGATTCTGTACAAAGTTTGCTTCCTTCTACGAAGGCATTCCTTTGCAAACAACAAATGTCACCCAAGTCTTTCACTCGTATAATTCAAGCTGCTACTGGGCTTTCATGAGATGATGCCAAAATCATTTCTACTGCTCATTACTCATATTCTACGCGTAGTCACAAATTATTTGATCTTAGCTATATAGATTCCGTTATATGTTAATTTAGGTTTTTTTCTTTGTTACTTTAATATTTTTTATTTTTTAAATACAACTTTTTTTGATCTATATCTAATATGCCGCCACCACCTCAATCTCATGTCTTTAAATTTATCTACAATTGTCGCTATTCTTATATTTTACATAATATATTCATTCTTTATTCAATCTAATCTAGTATAATTAGATATTTATCTTAATATTCTCATTTTTGTAACATTTATTTTAAAACTATATATTTTATTGTCCAATAATAACCAACATTCAATAATTTAGGTATTGTGATAATGTGATAAAATTTTTATTTTAATTTTACAGAAA
Organism: Cryptocoryne crispatula var. balansae; assembly: GCA_036172225.1. NCBI lineage: Eukaryota > Viridiplantae > Streptophyta > Magnoliopsida > Alismatales > Araceae > Cryptocoryne > Cryptocoryne crispatula. The sequence continues at coordinate 28,655,691 of CM069927.1, forward strand.
ACTTAAGATCACATAGAACCCCTAAGCCATTCATCTTTTTATTCAACTTATTTTAATCATATGATTAATATTTTTATCATATTCTCTATCCTTTTAAATAATTGAGTCAAGATATTTAAACGGACTTCTTTGAGATAATGCTACTTCATCCAAATTAAGTCCCCACACCTTCTTCTTTTTGATATTCATTAAATTTATGATACATGTATTTCAACTTACTTTTATTTATCTTGAAATCCTTAATTTCTAAAGTATTTTCTATTATTTTAACAATTCTATTAGGTTTTGTGTCTTATCTATCAATAAAATATCGTCTATAAATATCATATATTAAGGTATATCATATTCTACAACTTTTGTTAATTCATCCATAATTAATGTAAAAGGATAAGAGTTCATTGCATATCCTTGATATAAGTCAATTAAAATAAAATTGTATAGGTAGTAGTGGTTGCTACATCATACGTGTATTTTATCATTTATATATATAATAACATGTTTCATAATTTCATAGTAGGATTCATTGTTTTATTTTTCTATGATTTGCACAATCTTATATCTCTTTTTTTTTTGAAAATGGGTATGGTGATGTTCTTTCTCCATTCATTTAGTATTTTCATAGAGATTAAGATTTTGTTAAAATGTTGAGTTAATCATTTTACTTATAAATCTTCCAAACATTTCTATATTTCAATAGTGATATTTTATGGACAACATACTCTACTTGTATTCATCATCTACTATACTTTTTAACTTTTAAAATTTAATTATTCTAGTATAATTCAAATTAAAGTTTGATACATTCTCAATTTAATATCAAAATAACATTTCCATTTTTCTTTAATGTTATCATTTTTTATCAAAATATTTTGTTTTTTATTTTTTATGCATTTAACTTAGTTCTTTTGTTTTAATTGTCTTTTGTACTTCTTTGTTCAACTAGCAAGTCTCCTTTTAGGTGGACTATTCTTAAGACTTTCTTAAGTACTTTTTTAGTGATCTCTTTAATCTTTGTAGCTATGTCATCCATGTAACATTAATGTCTAATCTGACTTTCAATTATTTCTTTTAAGAAGTTTATTTTTAAATGTTTGTTGTTTCATCTATTTTATTTTTACCATTTTATTCTAAAAGAAACCTATTTTTTAAATATGTTTGTTTGTCTTTGATTTTAACATCTAGAACTACTAATCTATGTTGGTTCACAAGAAATAACTTTACAATCTTAGCAACAACATGGTTAGACTTTTTTATGAGAATGAAGTCGATCTGATTTTTATTTTACTCACTTTTAAATATTTTAAAATGAGATACACTTTTAATAAAATGAGTATTTGTTAATATATATGATCATAAGTCATAGTAAAATCTAGAATACATTTTTGCTCTTCATTTAAATTTCCATATCCAAAACCTCCGTAAACTTTTTATATCAATGGCTTTTATTTCCAACTATGGGTGTAAATGAATCCATGAGATCCAATAACCTGACCCAAATCAAGACTTTTTATCAAGTTTAGCTCAAAGAAGGGAAAATCCAAATTTCGTGATACTTGGGTTTGGGTTCAAACTGTAAAGAATTGTTCTATGTGTAATGGAAGTGATGATTTCTTAGATTTTAGTGTCATTCTCTCAATTAGAACTGCATAGCATAATCAAAAATCAAATTTGAATCAAATCAGAAATATCTTTGTAGGACTTAACCAATACCTTAATATTAGGAAAAAAAGTGAGAGTATTCATGCTTTCCAAGCAGCTTAAATGCACATCCTCTAGTGGTATCTATGATAACTTCCTTCTTAAAAAAATTCTCTTACACGTTGGACCTTCTGACTTGTCTTGGATAGAGCTCCACCACATGTCAATGGCCACCAAAGTGGGAGAGTGTGCTGAAGGCTGAAGAGGACTCACCATAAAAATTGGCTCACTTGGCTTGTCATGGTTTGATTGAATTTTCTATTATTAATATAAATAAATTTTTTTATAAAAATCTCCACAATCTCTATAATTATGCCCATGCCCTTATACAAGCATATCAATTTTATTGTGTGTGACCGCTAGACCCAATTGTCCATTTTATCGAGACCAACTTAAAACAAAAAATTCTTTTAAATTAAATTTATTATCTGATAATAGATACCTTCTTATAATTAAGCTGCAAAAAACACCCTAGGGTTTCAAACGATTTTAGGGATGATCTTATCATTGTTGAGTCTTTCTATCATCAATTACTGCACAAATATACATTCGCGTCCATCTAATGCTTCATTTAGATTAGGTATGACACTGATTGTCAACCCCTTAGTATACGAACACTTAACATCATGTATTTATAATCAAATAAATTTAAAACTTTTTTTCAAATTATTTGTCGACTCCTATAATGGGCTGGCACCTCGAGTGTGGAAAGGGATTCACCCCACACTCACAATGATCCCTGAATGTTTGACCATTGACATCACTCGGGCACCAGAAAGATGGCTTTAGTCATGTAGGGAAAGAAAAAGATTAAAAATGAAATGATGTAGGTTAAGATAATGCAAATGAAATGAAGTGGTTACCAAGAACTGCGAGGTCCAAAATTAACGTAAATTAAATGTAAGTAATTAAAGAAATGACATCGCATATCTTAGCATGTGGAGGCCAGTGTGAGTTGTAACTTCTCCTTCTTCGGCCGACCAATGAAGAAGAGTCTTTCAATTAACGCTTGCTTATGTCCTGTGGAACTCAAAGATAATAAAACATGTAAAATGAAATTATAACTGAATGGAGTGTAGTAAATGTAGAAAAAATAACACAAAATGGAACAATTAGGTTAAAATGAATTGGTTAGGGTTAGCGCTAACCCATATTTTTTTCTTAGATTATTATGATGAAAATATATACAAAATTATGCAAACGTGATAGAGGATGGTTAAAGTATGAGTTTTAAAAAATAGGAAATGAATCTGGGCCAATTTGATGAAGAAATGATGAAGCTTGGTGCCAATGCAAATGCCTAGTCCTAAACTGGAATATGGCATTAAGATTTTGCTCCAAAGCTCTCCACAAACACTAAAAAAGTCATAAATTGATATCCATTTATTGCAAATGAAAGAGGACAAGGAGATGAATAATTTCATTTTAGACTGGTCGACCATCATTGCTTCGATGCTTTTGTAGAAATCAGAGAAGAGAAGCATGATTGGTGGGCTTGAACCACACTTTTTCTCTCTAAAACTTGCTAAATTCTCTTTCTAAAAATCACTGGGGCTCATAGGATGGGGTGTAGGGGTACTCCTGAGGGATGTGCATTTAAACTCTAGGATGTTTGGAGGTCATCTCGATTTATAGAGAACAAATAAGACAACAAACTAGGAAAGTAAATCTGCCCAAAATCAAGTAAGATTCAGCCAACAAATGAAGGAAAAGGCAGGTTTTTGTGTGCCCCCAAGTGAGGGCACCTATACCCCCTACATGGGGCTCATGGACCTTAGTAATATTTTTTTTTATTTTTGAAGATTCAGCTAGAGAATCTATATTCTCAGATTAGGATGTGTTGTGTGTGCAGAATGGTATCTACCCTCGACTCTTAAAGAACAACTTAAGACATGGACTTAAGTAATACAGGTAGTTCTTTCTATTTTTGCATTTTTTTATTATCAACCTTGTATTACTTAAATTCTTTTTTATTTTCAAAAATAGCTACAAATACCGCCGATCATGATTTTTCTCTCAGTTAAGTTTTTGCATACTTGATTCAAAATGTAAGACTTATAAAATTTTCAAGAATATGTTTTTGGAGAATGGCATGGTAATGATGAATGCATTTTCTATTTGAAATTTTTATGAATTTTTGGAGATTTTTTGAAAATTTTTTATGCACCTTCAATTGGGTGCACATGGTCATGCATTCTTGAGTGGGAGCACGAGTCTAATTTTTTTTATACATACACATTTGACAAACCTTCCTTTTGATGTAGAATTATCGCAATTTTCTTAGTCCACACCAATTTGCCAACTTTCTTGGTTGAATCAACTTCTTGAAGATCTAAACTTTTTGATTCAACCATTCCTATCTAATGGGGACTGAAAGGTCTGGTGCATGCAAAGTGGCATGCCAACCATTTCCTAGATTTTGGGTTGATGGGAGCTTTGGCGGAGCATTGGCATCCATACATGCATATGTTCATTTTTGACACCTTCGAGTGTATGATTCTATTGGAGGAAGTGAAATTGCTTCTCAGTCTTTCCTAGACTTAGAAGGGAGAGAAAGACACGATGTTTACTTCTCCTGGCTTATTGGCATGCTTAGAATTTCTATAGGAGTTCATTGAGGCTAGCTAGATGTGTACTCTGATTGCAAGCAAACAAATTAGTACTAAAGCTTTTCGCTTAGATTGTGTCTACCTTGTTGTCTACTAGAATGGATGAGGTTAATTTTCAAATAGGGGTGGAATAATTCTATTGCCAGCATAGGATGTCTTCTTATATCCAGATAGCTATCCTATATCAATGATATATGGTATGGTGAGCTAATCGGTCCCCCTATGCTCAGCTACTTGTACTGTGGCTTGTCTTTCACCAGCTTGGGATATTCTTCTTTTGACAGTGTTCTCTTGTTGGCTTGTTTGGCTGATCTTCAGTTTAATTCAACCCTTTTGAAGAAGTGACAATTACTTCTTGGCTCTTCCACCATAGTCCATTATTTCCATATGTAGTCGCTCTTGGTTTTGAAGGCAAGGTGACAAAGAAGTGTGTGAAGATAAAGAAAAGACCAGAATGGTGTGTGCACCTTGCTAGCATGAATAGAGCGGGCTTTGTTCACTAGTTTATTGAAGAGAAATTTGCATATTTGCTTTAGGCAGGTGTCGACCTCTGCTTGGTGACTGGTATTGCCCTACTTCTATACAATGATCATTAGTGCAACTCTCAAATCGACCTTCCTCGCTATAAGCTACTTGTGCTATCACACTTGCCTCCTAGCAAGGATAGATAGCTCGATTCTACTGATGATGAAGAGGTGGTCCGTACTATAGCTGCCTTGTGGAAGACAAGTTGAGTATGCAAACTCAGCTTGCTGATTGAGAAGGATCCAGACAAGAAACGAGCCTATCACTCCTAGCTAAGGCTCTTGCATGCTAGATTACCCTTTTATCTATCTACATGCTGCATCCTATGTCATCTAGTCCTTTCCCTTTGAATAAAAGAATATTTCTTCAAGAGCTCAAATTTGATGAAGATTATTTCTAGTTTAAAAAAAATGTCAGCAAGTGTTAACAATAAAGAAAATCATTTCTAGATATTTATGGGTGCCTTGCAAAAACTTTTATATGCAAAACAATTTTTTTTATAAATTTCAAATAGAATTTTTAGAACTTTCTATTTTTGAAAAAATAGGCATTTATTTAATTTTATTTCAATGGGTTTTACTTAGCTTGATTTTCCAAAATTTTGGGTACATTTTAAAATTTTATGATTTATGATACTTTTTCTATTTTTTATAAATATAACTATCGACCGTTCATTCAAACTCTCACACCATCTCTCTTGTTTCTAATCTCCCTAGATCTCCTCCTTCTGTTTGGACTTGATACCTCTGTAAGTCCATTTTTAAGTTTCAAAATCAAAGTTTAGTCAATTTTCAACATTTTTTCAAAAAGTTTTATGCAATTCTAATTTGTTTTGACTGATTATCTGGGAAAGAAAATAAAGAAGTGAGGTTCAGGGGTGCATGATCATGTGCCTTATGTTGGGGGACTTATGAGCCCCAAACCTAAGGCGCATGGGTATGCTTTTTCTTCTTCTTTTTTCAGTGCTGATTCCTAACACAAAATATTCTCTTCTATATATGCTGAAGAGAGTACATTCTTCTTGTGGACTCAATAGTGAATGTTGGTCCTTCATCCTCTTCTATGGAGGGTGCACACTTAACTTCCCTTCCTGTGAGGTAAAATTTGAGGTTGACTTTGCTTTTTTCCAATGATGTGTTTGATGATCTTGATAAGCTTATTTTCTTATAGATATTATTATAGTTTGATATTCAAGTCAACTAATGAGAGTCCAGATAGTATGAAAGAGGTTATTCATAAAATAGTTAGAGATGACGATCGATCAATTATAGCATGCAACAAGATGCATTACTATTGAATGAGAGCATTCCACTTTGGGACATCAAGGGTACAATGAGTAGTTATGCTCTTAAGTTCTAGTACATGTAGACACGTCAATTTGGCCTTATTTGGGGCTTAAACCCTTATTCCCTTGACAACATCTCTTTTAGACCATCAAAATCAAGTTGAATCATTCTTTTGAAAGAGCTAAGGAGTTCACTAGAAATCTGAGAAAGAGTAGTTGATCTCTAATCAAATCCATTTTTCCCAAATGATATCCCATTCTAACTTCTATGTTGCTCTTGGTGGTCTTTGCACCAAGGTTGCACCTCTTGGTTGTATGCCAAATTATACTTTTCCCAGCATATCCTCTATTTTAAAATTTTTCATAGGATTCTGTGGAGGTCCAATGAAGAAGTCTTCAACATCAATAATATTCCTCTATGAGTCATATTTTCAATGCAATAAACGGCATTCAATTCCGATCTACCATTTGTCCGCAGCACCTTTTAGAAGTCAGATGTGCAGTTCTGTCCGCACGCAGCACCGATCAAGCTCAATTGCATGCAAGCTCAGCCGATTAGGTACATATCTGACCAATTCACGACCTTACCTTCCTTTTTCCTCCTCCATATTACTTTTTATATTATCTATAAGCTTCATGGTCAAAATTAGCATCATCAAATGATGGAAACCCAACTTGTTGTCTTATACATCAAAACTTGCTATTTTTAGACCAGATTTGTTTCCTCTTCAAGTGGAGACATATTTTGAACATGGGGAAGGTGATCCACGGTTTCCAATCCCTCTCAATCATTTGGGTAAGTTTCTATATGCCTCAAGATGAAAATTAGTAACATTAAATGGAGGAAATCCAATCTAAGGTCGGATGTATCAAAACTTGCTATTTTTTGACCTGTTTTTCATCCCCTATAAAGGGAGACATATATGAACGACCTAAGCAGGGCATCCCCATCCTCCAGCACTCCTTTCCTTGTCCTCTGTCCACCCTAGGATCATCGCAACCTCCTCAAATCGTCCTCTCTTCGTCCCAGTGCCCGGAGATCATTCCAAAGTGAGAAAGAAGCCGGTCTATGCTCCGACACACTGCACTGCTGATCATCGACTTCTACAGATCTTTCTAGCCATTTTCTGGCATTACTTCCTTCAGAAGAAGTGTGCTTCATCAAGATATCTTTCATATCCAACAAACATAGATCAATTCTTACATTCCCTCAACTTGTTACGGCTTCAACACCGGTGCTGCATAGACAGATCCGAAGTCTTCTTTTCTAAGTCATCATCTTTTCAGTCAATTTAAGTACATTTAATGGTTGATTCAGCCTATACATCCTTCATAGAAATTGTTCTCTGATGAGTCCTATTTTATTTACAATAAGAATCATTCAATTTAGATATCTATGGTGCCCATAGCATGTCCTGCATCAACATTATGTTGGGAGTTTCCAGAACTTCACTGTCCAAGATCCGATTTATCAGGTAAATTCGGATTACTTATCATAATATTCAAGCAAACTTGTCTTCATATCAAACTATCCTGGGTGAGTCCTCTTTATTTTGAAGCAAACATCACTTTATTCTGACATTGGTGCTGTTCGTTACGGTCTCTGTATCAGAGCTGCGCAGTTTACATTGAATCTGTCCAACCCAGTTGCCACTTTGCCTGGGTTGTGTTGTCTTTAACCATTAATATTTTTTTGCTAACTCTTCATTCAAATCATTTAGTTCATATTTAAGCATCATTTTTATTCAGTTTTGCATCATTTCATACATCATAAAAAAATAAAAAAAGGGGTTATGGTTAACCCCGAATCTGGTGAGTTTGTTTCCAATTATCGTTTTGTGTTATTGTTTTTATTCAGTTTAAGCATCATTTTTATTCAGTTTTGCATCATTTCATATATCATAAAAAATCAAAAAAAGGGGTTATGGTTAACCTCGAATCCGGTGAGTTTGTTTCCAATTATCGTTTTGTGTTATTGTTTTTACAGTTACTACACTTCACTCAGTTCTAATCCTCCCTTCACTTGTTTTCTTGTATTCTTTGTTTACTAGTTGCACAAGTACATCAAGCTAGCACCGGTTGGACTCTTCTTCATAGGCCGGCCGACGAGGAAGAAGGTTTAACCCACATATCATCTCCTACGCTAAGGTACACACGGTCAATTCAACTTAATCTGGTTTCTATTCCATAAAGCGGAGCTCGCGGCTCCTGGCGACCACCTCTTTCATTTATGCTTTAAGTTCATCTCCTCCTCACTCTCCTCCCATATGACCCGAATCGTCTCCGGTGCTCGAGCGACGCCGTGAGATGAAAGTTCGGGGATCAATGTGAGTGTGGAACTGAGGTGAGGACTCTTTACCGCTTTCTGAGTATTTTCCGATTCACTCCCTTTCTCCTATTCCATCTATCTTTCACCTTCTCTTGAGGTGCCGATCCGGAACCCGTTTTAGGAGTCGACAGTACGTACCATCCAACCTTGTTTTATGATTTAGATGATTAATTTATTTCATTTATATTCTAATATATAATAATATCATTTAGTTTATTAGTGGATGAATCATAGCAAGGCACCAATATATGAGAACTTGGCGGAGGTTGCAATAAGAGTCTTGAGCCAAACCACATTTGTTTTGGGATGTGAAGGGAATAAGTCAACATTTAGCTTAATTTATACAAAGTAGAGGAATGTGTTAACATTAATAAGGTTAAAGTAGTTAGTGTATTGTCATTGCAACATGAAGTTGAAATTTAAGAATTTAGAGAGAATGAAGATGAATAATAAGAAGGAAGATAGGTTAGACGATGACTATACAAGGTGTTGACATTGATTTAGAGAAGATCTTCGACGAGCAAAATGCGTTGCAAGCTTGAGTGAACTTTCAAGGATTAGGCAAACCTAAGTTCAACTTAAAAGATCAAGAATGGGCTCGAGGAGAACTTGACGATGTACCTTTAGCCAAGAGATTTCAAATTCGTCATTTGGTGGAGAAAGATAAAAGATCAAACAATCTTCTCACCAAGGTAAAAAAAATCTAAAAGTAAAGATAAACTTGTTGTAATTGATTCATTAGACATTGTAAATGACTAAACAATTAATGAGAGATAACAAGAGACATCGGAGTTAAATATTCGAGTTCAATACTAGATGTCAAATGATTCTACTTCAAAGAGCAGCAATGATAGAGTATTGGAAGTGAAAGGAGCCACTACTAGACCAAGATATCAATAAATCTAGGGATATACCCTACAATGATGAAGTTGACCGAAGAATGGTACACACATATGATGCATGACATAGATCATGGTGCACAATCAAAAGGTGGTGAAGATCAGCACACAAAACAAGAGTAGGTCAGTACTACGGGCAATCTTATAGAGTTGATTCAACTCCATACTCTACATATCACCAAGAAGAAAGTTCAATGCAATGCAACTCAATAGAACATGTTAAAGAACATCAAGAAAGTTGGATCACTCATGAACCATAAATGCAAATGAATGTTAAATAAAAGTAAATGAGTGCAAATGATTTAATGACAATGCAAGAAACATAAGATGACAATGTAAACAAAGTAAATAGAAATGCAAAGAAAGTATATAGTGGTGCAAATAGATGAGCGGAAATGTAAGGAAAGTAAACAACAATGCAAGTAAAGAAAATACAAGTGCAATAAAGATAAATTCAAGGAAGTAAATAAAAGTGCAAGAAAGTAAATAGCTCAATTAGGAGCCAGACAATGCTGTCCATTTGGAGACTTAGGTCCACACAGACTGGAAAGTGCTTAAAAGATAGTGGAAAGTAAATGACAAGAAATATTTTAGAATTTAAAGTGCAAAGTAAAGAAAATGACAATGCAAAGTACTAGAAGAAGAAGATCCGATGAAAGAGCAAATTTTGGGCACTAGTCATCCCACTATGGTCACTGAAAGAGTTATGGATGAAGAAAATTACCTCTACTTATTTCTTTCTTTCACTCACTCCTCCTTTCTTCTTCCACACTCACCTTGATTCCCTAACGTTTGACCCTCGATGTCACTTGGGCATCGCATGGATGATTTAGGTCATATGTAAGGAGATAGTGAAGGAAACGGGAAAGGGGAAGCTCAGAAATGAAAAGATAGTGGTTGAGATGAGTCATGAATTCCAAAAGTAAAAAAAATAAAATAGAAATAGAATACAACATTTAGAATTTAATGACCATTTACCTAGATGGGGGAGATGTAAATTGGTTGTAACTTCTCCTTCGGCCAGCTAAACGAGAAGAGCCCAAGCTTACTCTTTTATTAGATTATGATGTTGAAGCTACACAAAAAAAAAGAAAATAAAAAAAGTAAAAGAACCTTAGAACTATGAGGGAAGTGCAATATCTATAAAATAAATAAACATAAATGACAAATGGAAGAGGACCGTATGGAGACTATTGCCTAAACCCTTTTTTTGGTGTTTTTAGATGCATGATGAGATGCAATAAAAATGAAAGAGATAACTAAACAACATGAAAATGGTGCTAAGACATTGATGAGATGCTTGAAAAGTGATTAAAAATAGAATTAAAAAAGTAACATGGAAAATGGCAGCATATTCATGCCAATAGAAAGCATAATAATATAAATGTGATACATGATTTGACTTAATGACAAAGAAAGTACCTGCTGCTTATATCAAATGATACATCGTTCTAGAGTCAATAAAATCCTATCATTTGTTAAAGTCTAATATCGTCTTTATGATTTCATCATACACCCTCTCAAGTGCATTATAGAGATGACCTATGTCTACCTTCTTATCCCTATATATCATTCTAAGAACTTTGACTAATAATTGCACTATATGAAGCTTCTTCTTTACAACTCACTAAAAGTCTCTACTCTCTAATGTCTCCTCAACCTTCCTCCCTTTTCTCTTATTTGAGAGAGTAGCCCAAGCAATATAACTAGCCTATCTCACTGAAAGTACCATTTGGGTAAATGGATGCCTTTATTGTGTTAAAGTCTCTAAGAAAATGTAATAAGAAACGAATCGGGTTGCTTCAGGCCATAGGAGCTCTTGGCCCTTCTATGCTCTCTCATTAGGTTAAAGATGAAATTATAGTTGTATATGAAGAATGATATGAATTGGGGTATCTTAACTACCAAGTCAATTCGAGGATCCTTACATAGTATCAAAACTAGCGAATGAGCAGAGCATGGTGCCCAATATAAATGTGATCTCTTGACCATCAACATTTATCCAGCTACTTTATATGTAGTTGTGTTGTCTATTACTACTTGGACAACTCATTCCTCTATTATCTCTTCGATAGTACCATTAATTAATTCAAAGAAGTAGTTCATAGTCTTTATCCATTCGGATGCATCCATGGACTTCCAAAAGACAGTTGAGTTTGACAATATAATAAAAAGTTTATCATTATCTTTCTAGTTATACTACTTAAGAAAAAGAACACATAAGTTCTAAATTTTAAAATTTAAAAACATAAGTAAGAAATAAGTTTAAAAATTAAAGGATAGTTACTTGTCCAATCATCCATCATCAATGTGAATCATCTTTCTTACCAAACATGTTCAAATGACTTGATATATTGTTTAATATCTTCCGCCAACATTAAAAGTCAAGTATTGTCTATTTCCTTTGGAGTTGATGCAAGCACTCTCCTACCAACATCGGCTATGAAGTCGATTATGAACTCATAATACGACTCTTTTACAGTGTTCATAGGTATGCTAGTATGAAAAAAAAACCATTTTCATGTTTCCCACACAATCTTTTCCTTATATATTTGCAAATGATTAATTGTTGTTATGATAGTATTTGTCTTTGTTGTGGATGGGTGATGACATGATCCACAAGACCTACTACTTGATCATCATCTCATATGAGATAATGAATATCCTCCTTTTCTTCCCAGTTGTCCAATTGTCTCCCACTTCTGTGTATGCACCCTCTTTTGCTTGTGCTTCCATTTCCTGAACATTGGCCAGTGAATCGACTGGTATACCAATACATGTTTTTGTCTGCAAATGACTTGCAGCTTGTCTCCATCACCTGTATCATGTCATATGTTTGTAACAATAATTATTATATTAATGTCAAGTAGACATTGGTAAGATTTAGCAAACATTAATGGAAACGTTTCATCATTGAATCCTTCATCCCGATAAAATTTCAAGTGTTCCTATTGGGTCCCATATATGCAAACTAAATGTCTTTCAAGTTTAGAAAGTACTTTCCGAATAGTCTCTTTATGCCATTTTGAAGCTCTCTTTACTTATCCCAATGCTTGTAAATGCCTACGCAGTTGAGCTCTTACTTTGGGTAGAATCTTCATGCACGGTTGAACAGTGTCCTTCATCTCGACGAGGTGATACTTCAACCAGAAAGGCTCCTTGTGCATTTTTTCACAACATTTACATTGTACTTTTCTCTTTGTCATGAATATCAAATTACAATGTAACCAAGTCGATTTGTTCCAAGTTATACTAGAAGTGTGAGTCTTATGACTTAGAGAAGACATATTGAATAAAGTAGAAAATTTTAAAAAATAAAGATAACACTTAAAAGAATAAGTTAGTAACACATTTAAATGAAAATTAATCTATTAGAAGTCTTGAAATGAATCAAAAATTGACCTATCCAGATCCATTTTAGAAAGAAAATGTACTATCTGAACATTTAAGAGAGAGAAGGTGATTTTTAAAATGAGAATAAAGTTGAGAAAGAGGTAGGAGTGGGGGTAATAGGAGGCCCCCCAAGGGGCCTTGGGGGCGGGGCGGCTTTGAAAGTTCCCCCAATGGCTAGCCAATAGGTTAGAACCTTTGGAAGGTCTCAATCGGGTCACCGGGTCACATGACCTGCTCTAGGTCCAATAAAGGGTCGGGGAACCTGGGTCCATACCCAACCAAGCCAAGGTGTTTCAAACCATGCAACTGATCAGAGGGAGAGACATGATTTTAGTGTGTTCAACTCGCTGGAAACTATCAAAGGGTTGCTCCATGCAACCTCAAGCTCAGACCCAATAAGAATTTTGCGCAAATGTAGCTCATGAGATGATGCAACTAGGGGTGTCAATGGGCCAGGTCTGGTCCGGCCCACACTCAGCCTGATTAAGACCCAATCCAATGAGTATTGGGCCGGCCTGACCCGGCCCATGTTACATTATTGGGCCGACCCGACCTGGCCTATAAAAAATATTAACTTGGCCCAACCCAACTCGGCCCAGCCCAACTTAACTCAATTTTTATCTCATAAGTATATTATTATCATATTCAATAATTTAATTATTAAAAAATAGCACTATAAATAGATAATAATTTAACTTAAAATGCATTTTTAATTAATAAAAGTGATATTTTAATAACTATAAATATGTAAAATACAAAAACTTATTTTTTTAAAAAAACGAGACTTTTATAAAGTTAATACCGTGTTTAGAAAACTAGAAAAACAAAACAGTTGAGAAATAAAAATTTAATTAAAAAGGGCTAGAAGTAAACATTTATAGGGTGTACTTGTACACAATAAAATGATGTTTATACAAAATAGTTATATCGAAAAATTTGTCAAAATTAAATGTTTGACAATCAAGATAAAAGTTTGATTGTTTTAGAGTTTCTTGGGGAAAAAAGTGAGACATTTTCTTTATTTTTTGTGGTCGATCGTGTGTGTTTATTATAAATACTCTCTCCCTTGTAAAACACCCTTTTATAAAACACACGATGGTAAAAATTTTAACTATCCAAGATTTTATTTTAATATATTATTTTATCAAAAAATCATAAAATTACTAAATATCCATTAATCTCAAAATTTATTATTATGTTCTATTGTGCTTCACGTTTTACAATTTCCCAAGAAGGCATCAATGGTCGTGTCACTGCCGGAGAATACAAAGATTCGAGTAAGAGCAATAAGAGTAATAAATAACGTCATATTTTTTGCACAGATAATACTAATAAGAGCACTGCCAGCCCGACATTCCGATGGACGGCCCCCGCTCATGGTCCGCGAGTAAAATTTAGAACCCATATATTTGCTGAAAGTTGGCCCAACCCATGAAGCAGAGAGTTGGTCCAATCCATCGCCACCCCTAGACACAACACAACACGCTCAACTTCAAGACAATGATAGATGGCAGCCAAAAAAAATATTCGATGCATTCGATTGAGCTTCTAATCAATCAAACATTTCAGATAGAAAAGACTCGGATCAAAAGTCCAACCAAACTAAATCACCAACCCTGTAAAGCTTCTCAAGCACATAAAAGCCCCATGCATAAAAAGTAACTAAATCCAAAGGTTCGGATGGAAAGGATTGGCTCGGAAAGAGGTATACGGTTTAATTTCGTGAAGGATGAGGTAAATAATAACAAGTCAGGTCATCACCGAAACTGGGTGCAAATACCTCGCGTAATTTGTTGTTTATCCCAAGCCTGTGCGTTCAGCTTTGAAATGCCAGCAATTGAAGCTAGGGTTAGTGCCGGTACGAGGCAACCGGATAAAAGAGTTCAATCATAATCATAAATCTACGGTCCATTGGTTTTAAAGTCCTGTCCAATTTGTGCCTTCGTCCCCAGTTTCTACAAAACATACTACGTACGTGAGAAAATAAGGATATGGAGATGTGTTGATTGAGAGAAACACAGCCAATTCCTCAAATGGAAGCCTGCGTTCATCTGGCAGAGATTCCTTCGGGAATGTACTGCCCTAGAAGTGGGTGTTGGAGTAGAACTAATACACATGGGTAGATGCACCTAAGTGAGTTTGGATCATCTTAGACACCTTAAAGAGAGAACAGTCTTAGTCTCCAATTAAAAATGACCACAACTCTCACGTGACAATTCAAGATGAACCGACATGAACTATTATTAAACCGAATTTCGTAACAGATTACACTGTCGTTCGTAACGGTCAGTAACGATTCGTGTTGGTTTATGTTGGTTCACCATGAACCATTACTTAAGTGACTGGAAATTATGGCCATTACTCATTGGAGACTGAGACTGTTCCCTCCTTAGGACGTCTGAGGCGATCCAAACTCCACCTAAGTAGACGATCTCTTTATTGTGGGGGCACACCTGTCATATTGGGAATAAATAATTTGATGAGTTGTGCAAATTGTTTTGCGGTGACATGGAATTCAGTTAGTCTTCATCGGCGCCACCACAAGCAGGTCCTCATGAGTCATGAGTTTTAACTGTGAAAAAGGGCCATGAACATGCCAATGACGCCAGGTGGTTGGTAAATGTCTTGAGTGTTCAAAAGAATGAGAAAAATGCTAACAGGAAAAAACAATGCAATAAAATTGTCCAACAACTCAAGCAGAAACCTTTGAAGCTGCTGCTAAACTTCTTACTGACAGTGCTAGGAACAATGGGTGGAGAACAACCAAATCTGATGCGAAGAGAAATTTATAAAAATCGTGGCAATAAATTAAAAGGTCCCCAGGAAAAGATATAAGGCAGAGCTGCTGGGTCTTAACAGCTACAAACAAGCAAAGACCCTCCTTATTGCAACATTCTGCTGCAGATGTTCGATTTAAAGGCACAGAGCCACTGAAAAATCTTCCCTGGTTTACCTGCAATTTGTTTTTTTCTTTCTACAACGATGAAGCACAAGTCTCAGAACAGAAGATTCCTTGAAAACACCCCTGAACCCTGAATACCATCTCGAAATGAACCATTACTTGTTTTTCACACTAATCCCATTAGCTCCAGCGATGATGACTTCGGTGGCCATGTCCAAGAACAGCCCATGCTCCACAACTCCGTCCAGGGAGGATATCTCCTTCCCTGCAGATGTTGCATCCCTAATTGGCGTCTTGTAATACAAGTCTACAATGTAGTTGGAGTTGTCTGTCACATACGGCTTCCCATTTGCGTCCAACCTGAGCTTTGCCTCACATCCTTCTTCCTTGAAAAGCTCCTGCAGCCTGGTCAAGTTGTACTTCCAGCAGAACTGCACAACCTCAACAGGCATTGCCAACCCACTGCCTCCAAGACCAGTTACCAGCTTTGTCTCATCCGCAACAACAATAAATTTGTCTGAAGCAGCCTCAACCATCTTCTCCCGAAGGAGTGCTCCACCTCGACCCTTCACTAGGTTTAGAAAAGGATCCACCTGAGTAGAACAGAAACCAAAATGTCATTTTCTGTGATACAATCTGTCAACTCAATATTGGCATGGGGTTTCTGGAAAAGATTTAGGTGATGTCTATGACAGGGTGTTTGGAGGCAGAATTTTCTATAGTTTTTATGGTAAAATTATATAGTAAAATAAAATCTAAGTTAGCTAAAGACAAAATTATCTTGTGCGGTGAGATATAATAACAAAAATAGTGGGGACTATGTATAACTAAAAACAGTGAAGGACCACAGGAAAAAAAAGGGTCTCACCTCTTCTTTTATTTAAGGAGGAATTCTATACAAAAACAAATTTTTAATGTTTGCCAAACATCCCTCTTAACAAGTTTTGTCACAAAAACATATTTTTACAACAAAAATTCACTTTATTATGCAACCAAACACACCATAAGAAATCAACATTAAAGAACAGACAAATGCCAAAGCCCACAAGCGGACATGGAAACATTGAAAAAGGCAATTTCTTCGGGCACTTTGCAAGATCATCCTCAGCTTTACCGTCAAAGAACGGAGAAAGATAGTTTGCAAATATGATGATAACTTTCCGAACATGGAGTAATACATACATCTCTCAGAAATAGCATAGACGAAAGATAAAATGCATAGCAAACAACTAAAGAAATGCATAAAGTTGTCCCTCGGACAAATAAGCCTTCGAGTGCTACCCAATAATACGCCTTTCTGATATTTTGTTCAATTCGAACTTGTGAACTGTCCAGAAAATTCAACTACATTGTTAAAAGGTTTCATTGGGCATTTCTCTGAAAGACAGCTTCAGCAGCTAAACTGCAAAAGGCATGGTATCTAGAAACCAATAAGTTCAAGTTCCTACCAAATCCTGGCTATCAACGCTATAAATAAAAGTCAACATGCTTTGATAGATGCTTTAGGCAGGTCGATACTAACCTCATCTGCGCCATCGATGGCGAGGTCAATGTGGGGGTGCTCGTCGAGGGTGGAGAGTGGGATACCCAGCGATAGGGCCTGCTCGAAAGTGCGCTTGGAGGTGGGCACACCCACGACGTCCGTGAGCTTGCCGGCGGCGAACAGCTCCCCGATCTCAGCGACGACGAAGGCAGCGGTGGAGCCGGTCCCTAGGCCGAGCACCATGCCGCTCTTGACGGACTCCACCGCCTTGGACGCTGCCTGCTTCTTGAGCTCGTCCTGAGTCAGGACAGGTGCCGACAGGGCCTTGACGAGCAAGCACGGCGAGGAAGAGGGGGACGGCGAGCGGGAGGAGGACAGGCGGAGGAGAAATCCATTCTGCGGAAGGAAGCAGGAGGAGGAGGAGAAGCGGAGGGCATTGGGGCAAGAAAGGTGGGGGACGGAGGTCGCCATGGAGCTGGACAACGGTGCCAAAAAGGCGGCGCCTTTCTGCGCTTTCTCTGGCCCTTTGGGAATCGAGAGGATGCTGTGCTTTGGTCGGAGGAGGGGATGAGGGAAAGTCAGCAGGGGAGGGTAGACAGGGGTGACTCTCAGAATGGATGATGCACATGAGGCTGAGCCATGGCTTGGAATCCATGTTTCAGTTCCAAGAATTTTGAGCCTTGGGAGCCATTTTCTTGGACTTAACTCAAGAGGTTTAAAAACCTTGATCCATTTTTGGTCTTGATTCATTTCCAGGAATTTCGAGCCTCAGGAGCCATTTTTGGTCTTAGCTTTTGTAATAAAATAAAATTTTAAAATAAATTTAAGTAGTTAAAATTTGAATTTATCATATTTAGCTCGAAAATAATATCACGTAAGTATGCTAAGAAATAGTGGGCTTCAAAGAAAAAAAGAAAGTCCTCACCGGCTTTTTATCTAACTAACTCTATGAATATCGTCAAAACATATCTTGTAGAGAAAAATATATGTTATCATGTAGTGAAACATCCAATTAATTATGATTGTTACTTGTACAACTCAACATACGGATCATAATAATGTATCCTTAAAACCGACCGGTGTTTCATCCACAGATAAGGTGTCAAAACAAAAAATTAACTTTAATATATTGATTCCAAACGTTTTTTTAAGAAATAAAAGATAAATCAAGAGACTAATTCATTTGGCTCTTTTAAACAATATAAAGTCTCTCTAACCACACATTTTATTTGGTGAAAATTTCTCCGGGTGATGAGTGAGATTGAATTCAAACTGATTTGGTTCAGGTTGAAAAGTTTTTTGTTTCCAAATTTCAAATAGAAAATAAAATTAAGTATTTAATGTAATTTATAAATATATTTTGAATATTAAATTACATATAAAAAATATAAATTTTGTATTTTTACATAAATGTATAATATTAATTGTTACTATTATAATACACTATTTATACTCTTTCTGTTGAATTCAAGTTAACTGTTTGGTCAAAATTTTAATGGGTTAAGAGAATGAAGCAAACTTTTACATGATTCAACCCGAATGAGACCTAACCAAAATGGTTGGTTTGGCACGATCATTGAATTGAATAGTGATTATCCCTAGTGCAAAACATATTTTTTTAACATGTAGGTTTGTTCCTTGCTATGTATGTTTTGATTATGATTCCCTAAGGCATGTTGAAAATGAAACAAAGAACAATGGAGCTATTTATGGCAAATAACCCGTTGTTTAGAATGCAAAATGGTAGCATATTAAGTTTTTTGTTCTTGTCTAAGACTCCCCTTATTTTGGCTTAATTGATATCTAACTCATAAGTTGATAAGAAATTAGACATTCAGATCATTGGTAAAATATTGAATACAATAATAATACTTTCTTAGTAAACCACTTAAGTCTAAGCGGTTCACTGTAAATTTTTATTTTCATAAATGAATAATTAAGATTTTATGTTTGATAAAATAAAATAGAGATAAAATTTAAACTTCTATCAAGTTAAATCAAACGCCACTTAAGTATAAAAGGGTCTACAAGTAATATTAGATTGGCTTGTTTTATTATTATTCTCATTTCCAAAATCACTTATTAAAAAAGATTATTTTTAAATTTTCAAGATTATATTTTTTGTTAACATGTAAAAGATACGAAATGCAAAGCAGGAGATCACAAAATTAAGATAATTTTTAAAAACCATAATATATATTTTTTAGTTTCCCGTCCACATATGTAACATGAAACAAGAAACATTGTTTTAGAAAATAACATTTTACATTAACCCAATCTATTGAAATGTAAAATAGAGGGTGCATACTATTTTGTAGAATTTACAATCAAACAAACAAGTTCATAATAAAATGCAGGGATTTTTTAATAACACAGTTATTTATTATAATTATAAAACTAACACACCAATTTTTTTTGCAGATCTAACAAACTTTCGTTAAAGTCTATTTGTCCCAACTCAACTTTACGGCGAGACTTTCAGCGAGGGAAGTGATTTCCGACGAGGTTGGCAACTCTCTTGATAAAAAAATTTGACTTCTATTGTATTTTTAATTTCTTATAAGAAAATTCATATTATTTCTTTGGAATGTAGCACACCACAAGATTACTGTCATCACTGTTAAAATCTTACAAATTTCTCGGTTATCATCTTTCAAATAAGGTAGTCTCATTTTCCATTCCACATTTCCAATTTTTTCCAGTAAACACCTTCGTTCTTGTTTTTTTAATTTTTTTATTTGATAATGTTTGGCATCTTCCTTTTTTAAAATTACCATTTCAGATTTTTGATATTTTAGATCTTGAATTACATGGGGTTTACATTTGACACTTTGAGAAGGGCTTTATATATTTTATACAAGTGTTGTCCGTGATTTATTTTTAAATCCGAGCCTCCAACTTTCAGATTTTCAAAATTTTCTGTTTTT
The DNA here is from genome assembly GCA_036172225.1 of Cryptocoryne crispatula var. balansae. Classification (NCBI taxonomy): domain Eukaryota; kingdom Viridiplantae; phylum Streptophyta; class Magnoliopsida; order Alismatales; family Araceae; genus Cryptocoryne; species Cryptocoryne crispatula. Next base: position 28,675,741 of record CM069927.1, read on the forward strand.
CTGGTAAATAACTATTTGTTGCTTTGAGGGGTATTAATTGCAATCAACTTACGTTGAGCTTCTGATAAAAAAATGACTTAAGTTATCTTTCTCATTTCTTATAAGAAAATTTATTTTATTTCTTTGGAACACAGCACATTACATGATTTCTGTTATCACGGTTAAAGTCTTACAAATTTCTCAATTATCATCTTTATGAAAAATGTACGTAACATATGATTGTGTCATTTTCAATTCCACATTTCAAGTTTTTTCCTGTAAACACTTTCAGTTTAGCTTTTAAAATTTTTATATTTAATGATTGGCATATTCCTCTTTTAAAAAACCATTTCAGATTATGCAATTTTAGATCTTGAATTACATGGGTTTACGTTTGACGCTTAGAGAAGGGCTTTATATATCCACATTGAGTGCTTTCAGTGTTTTTGACTTTCCTTTGACGCTTTATATTTGTTCTTTTTTTTCTTTCTTTATCCGCACAAACCAACTGATTTTATCGGTCATACAGATGTGTACCTTAAGGTGCTCCTTGAAATCATACAGATATTTGTCCTGTTTCAGATCTGCCAGTTACGAAAACAAAACATCAAATATATTACAAGAATCTGTTTAACTAACATAATGTACGAAGAAACAACAAGGGCATGTTTGGTATGAGGATAACATGGGGATAAAACAGGTTTATCTCTAAAATTTTGGGGATAAACCTGGTTTATCCCCAAAAAATTTGGATGCCAAACAGGCCATAAGAGAACAACACTGCCTGCCTCAAATGTGGTTGACTAATGATGACAATCCTCAAGATTGTGCTAAATCTCCACTTTCAATTTCAGATGTAAGTAACTAGACAATAGCATTAGTTCTCTGCTTCAATCAGACTAATGATTTGGCAAAAAGAGCTCTAAGGTGTTTCTATAAGATCGTTTCAGGAATATATCAGAAAGACAGCAAGGCAGTACTGTTGTGATCTAAATCACTTTTTTTCTTCTCTTTCAAGAAGGCAATGAACAAATATACCCAAACATATCCCCACCCATTTAGGGTGCTTTTCTCACCACCCTAAATGGGTGGGGAAGATGGCCATATCGAATCCAGCAGACTGATAAGCCTAGATTTACTAAATTTAAGTTAGCAGATAAGGGGTCCGTAACAAAAAAAAATGAGGTGGGGAAGATGCAAGGAACGGCAGCGGGATGTTAACCACCAATGGTGATCTGGGCTGCCAGATCACTCCAGGATAGGAATCTGAGATCTCAAAAGAGCAGTTTCAATTTTAACACATTATTTAACTTATGATTGTGTCATTTTCCATTCTACATTCCAATTTTTTCTGTAAACAACTTCGGTCTTGCTTTTTTAATTTTTTGATTTGATGATGTTTGCATCTTCCTCTTTTACAAAGCCATTTCAGAATTTGAAATTTTAGATCTTGAATTACACGGGGTTTACATTTGACATTTTAAGAAGAGCCTTGTGTATCCGATTTGAGTGTTGTTAGTGTTTGTGTTTTCTTTGATGCTTTATATTTGTTCTTTTCATCTTTCCTTACCTACACAAACCAACTGATTTTTAAAGGATCTTTACATTTTTAAAAAATTATGAAATTTAAGACCCCCCAACAGTCAAACGCCCTTGATTAGAAATATAAAAAATAAAAGCTGATATCTAAAGCAAAGTCTGGATAAATGTTAAGTCTACAATGTCCCAAAAACTCAATCAGAAAAATAAATAAATTTCGGAGTGAAGTCCAAATTCTAATTTGAATTAAGCTACATTTAAAAATCCGGAGGGAGAGATCTGTAGGAAAGTTTTTCATATCTAGACGTTGTAGGAAGGCCTAATATTGTCCCGGAAAAGAAAAATGTGGTACCTGAGCACCATGCTTTTTTCCAGGTATTTTGCCTAAAATAATGTTTGCTTGGAATGTGTCCCATTTTGAGGTGGTAGCTTTTGTTGCTCTTGGATAATTAGGAGATTTTTATACCTTTCCCGTTTTATCTACCTGCTACAGATAGCTTATCTTGTTCCACGAACCTGTAACTTGTTCACCGTTGCTCCATTGTAGGTTTACTACAATTTTAACCTCGTATTCATGTTCGCAGAGCCCCTTATGTTGGCAGTGGCCTTCTTTGTATTTTTTGTTGCGTCCGTTGCTTATTTGCACGTTTATCTCTCCCTCCGGAAGTCATAACTTGCTTAATTGAAAAGTTACATAATTCTTTAGTATTATCAAAATCTAATTTCAAATAAGTTTTAAAAAAAACACGAAATAATATAATGTTAAAATATATAATTCATAAATGAACAGATATACCAAATAAAGCCCAGTAAATCAGAAGTTAACAATAAAAGAAAAAACACCCTGGACAGGTTATAATTGACCGAAAAAAAACAATGATATTCGAAGTAAACCAAAATAAATCAAAAGTCCCCAGTAAACAAAATCCACCCATCTCCATAACTTTAAGTATTAACACATCTGTCAAAAAAAAAAAACAAATCCCAAATTGCAGAAATTTGAAATTTGATATCAATCCATGGCATCTTGATTCCATCAACTGCAGCATCTAATCTATGTTCTTATTTAAATTGTGAAATACGTATAGGCACCACAACTCATACTTCCTTGCTTGGGATAAATCTTATTCAAATTACAAAGTGTAAGAAGTTTAGTTAGAGGCAACCAATTTGGGAGTGACGAAAGAAATGGGCTAGATGGCTGATGCAAATATTATAAGGTAATGAAGTTAAACTGGTTCATCTAGGACTAGATGTTGACACCACCTTAGATCCCAAAATGCCTTACAAAGTACTGCAAAACCTGTTGGCTAAAGCAGATAATCACGTTCACTCTTAAACTTTTCTTGTAAATTTAGAGCATAAGGACTATCCTTATATTTTGGGCATTCGACACATTTAGGTTCTCATCCACGTCCACCTGTTATGGCATTGCAAGATAAGAGAAGTTTAGATTAAGCATATGAGTCTAAAACAGTTTCCAAGAATATAAGACACAAAGATACGTAGTTGACCTACGATTTTTAGATTTTTTTTAGAGCTGTGTTTAATTTGTTGGTTGACTTGATTAAGACTGTGATTTGGTATTTATTTTGGGTTTGGTTAAGGTTATTAATTTATATATAAAATGGATTGATGTTATTATGTTTTAAGTTTGGTATGAATGCCTTTTATAAAAAAATTTGGGGTTTTAATTTTGAGATGGAAATTAGTGAATTCTCAGACTTAGAAAGTTCTAGATTTTAGATTTTAAATATGAGGGAATTAAGTTTAATCGAACATATTTTAAATTGGTTGTCTTGAAAGGTTTTGGATCTTAAGTTTAGGTTTTAGCATTTTTTATCTTATGGGTTGTTGGCTTAGCACACACTTCATTTTAATACAACTTTTTATCGTAGAAGTGTATACAAATTGAAAGGGATAGGGATCTGAGATTTTAAAAAAGCTTGTAACCACAAAAAACTCAGAAAACCTGAAAAGTTCTTAAATATGAGAATCTACAATAGTCTAAAAAAACCGAAAAATTTTTAACCACAATTTTCAATTAATATTAAAAAATAGAAAAAATTATGACCAGAAATTTTAAAATTCTGCAACTTCAAAAAATGTTAAAGATCAAAAGACTTAGATTTTTAGCACAAATTGTGTGGATAATATAGATTAATGAAATAATATATAAAAATGTAGATGTGATTAATTTTATTCTGTAATTTTTAAAAACAATATCTTAACCACAACACCAAGTGTATTGGCAAAGAATTAAAAATTTCATGTTAACTATTTCATGTTTAAAAACCAGTGTATGTTGATGACATGTTTTTAATTCAGTAGCAGTGTATGTTGATGCCATGTTATAAATGATCATTGCTATTATTCTACTTAAAGTATAGATTTTTGGTTGTATTAAATCTGTATTTATTTCAGGAAGTTTACTAAATATTGAATGCAGATCTGAAATTGATCATTGACTATATTACTTCTCTTATTTTGATAAACCATTGGAGATCTAAAAAAGGCTGCCATGCATCTGTTATAGATTATAGTAGAATATCTTTTGTTATTTAGGCAAATCTATACCTTGTAGGCTTTGTAAAAACCTAAAAAGTTAGGTAAAACTTAAAAAATAAGAAAAATCCATTAGCCTCCATCATAAAATACATTTCTCATTTTAAGATAGGTTTAAAAATTGACACTTGACTTTATTAGCAAGCATCCTGATGAATTATTTTCGCACAATATTTTTAGGTAGCATGAATAGAGGAAGACAAGCAAAAGTTTCCTATGCACCTCTATGGAAATTGTCAAAACTTGAAGGTCATATAAGCAAGCTACTTAAATCACATAAGGTTAGTAAGCGTACTTTACTAACATATTTTATAATATACCTACAAATAAAACTTACTGACTATAATTTTTTTGTAGGAAATACCAAGTTTAGAAGACAAAAAGCCATACGTAAAATTACCCTGACTAAAATCTTTGTTGTCATTGATAACTGTAGAGATGAAAGGAATTTTAAAGTCTTGGGGTATGGCCAATTTACATCTCATTGCAAAAAGTTATGAGAATATAAATTTTGACTAGGAAATGTTAGGTGCATTAGTGGAGTTTTGGCACCCACAAACAAACACTTTTGATTTCTCCAGCTTTGAAGCAACAATATTGGTAGAGGAATGTCAGATACTCTTTGGCTTCGAGAAAGTTGACTATGAAAGGGAAAAATCAATTGCACATTTGGTTAATTTAATGCGAGTTGATGAATTTCTCTTTGACATAATTGACAACTATGAAGAGATAAAAGCAATGGCACGCACTCGAGGAACAATAATTAGCAAGTTAGCCACATGGATCACAACGAAAAGGAAGCATAGAGAAATAAGCAATGTGACATTCTTAAAAGAGGTAGGTTCTTGCTTAGCAAGGGCACTTTTGTTTCCAGCATCATTTGACTTCATAGGCATTGAGCATGTGCCCGTTATATTTTATATATGGAATGGAAAGTCCATTAAACATGCAATAATAGCATTTTTGTAGGTTGGTTTGTTATCTGCTTGTGTTGGAAATAAAATATTTGGGAGTATGATGTTATTACAAATGTGGGAAGACATTTATTTTAGGAATGACTTTCATCTGATAGCTCTCAAACTTCTATAACATTTCAACAAAGCCCACTATATCCTTTAAGAGAGTGCATACATTTTGAAGATAACATGCAGAATTTGACAAAAGATATTGTTACAAGAAGATGATGGCATAAATATTTATATTGTTTGTATGTTGAAGGGTTCATCTCTACACCGTTAGCATTGTATGGAATTGAATTTCACATAAACTCAAATGATCATTTTCATCTACGATTAATTGGTGTTGTTGATTTGGTTGTGTACAATATATGAAGATGTCATCCTCAAATAGGACTACCACGTTCTTTAGTAAGTGATTTGTCCTACTATCCACCATTGAAATTGAGGCATTTGGGAGCATATGATGAGATTGAAGTTAGAAATGCAATTTGTATGTGGTCTATTGTTACCATTACACAGAAACCTTCACTCACTGTTCATGAGCAACCAGATGATATGAAGACATATATCAAATGGTTAACAAATGTCAAGGCAGACTACAACATAGGATTTTTTATTTTACATTAAATGTTGTAATAGTTGATATGATGGTTATAGGGAAAAATATATTACTGATGTGAGACTAAACACATTTAAAAGTTGTATTGTTTAACCTTTTGTGAATTGTCCTAAATCATGATATATTTACTAGGCATAGGTATATTTTACTTCATGCGATTTTTTAAGAAAATTTTGAAAAAAAATTTCATAGTTTTTTTACGGCCTTAAATCGAAGTTTTGTCTAACTTTCAAAATTTTCAAGTTTTATCAAGCAACCAATATTTCCCCGTTCTTCCAATTATCCAACACTTTAAAAAAATCTTTAAAACTCAAGTATCTTCCAAATTATGATTTCTACATATTTCTTAACCTCCAATAGTTTTCATTTACCTTAGTTTTTTAAAAAGTTCAGACTTTTACATTATCTATGATTTTTGAATTTCTACATAATATTTGAATTTCAGATTTTTATGGCCTTAAATCTGATTTTCGTCTAAAAAATTGCATACTTGGAATTTGTCACTTAAAAATTTCATATCTGTTAAATGCTCAAACTTTCAAAATTTTCAACTTTTTTCAAGCAACTAATTTTTCTCAATTCTTCCAATTATCCAACACTTTAAAAAAAACTCTTAGATACACAAGTATTTTCCAATTTATGATTTAATACTCTACATATTTCTTAACCTCCAACAGTCAGATACCTTAGTTTTTTTTAAAAGTTCACACTTTTATATAATCTATGTATTTTGGATTTCTTCATAGTTATTAAACTTGTTTAATTATGGACCAAACACATTTAAAAGTTGGATTGTTTACCTTTTGTGAACTATCTTAAATGATGATATATTCCGTAGACGTAGGTACAATTTACTCTATATGATTCTATTTTCAAGAAAATTTTGAAAATATAGGATTTCAAATTTTGCTTAGTTACGCCTTATAGATTGCGTACTTGGAATTTGTCACATAGATTGCTTAATTCAAAACTTCATGTATGTTAAATGCTCAAACTTTCAAAAATTTTATGTTTTGTCAAGCAACTAATCTTTTTCGATTTCTCCAATTATCCAACATTTTAAAAAAATTAGAAATTCAAGTATCTTCCAATTATGATTTAACAATCTAGGGCCTTTTTAGCCTCCAAGGATTTTCAATACTTGAGTTTTTTTAAAAAAAAATTGACATTGATATTATCTACGATTTTTGAATTTCTCCATAATTTACGGCCTTGATGTTTCAAATTAAGAAAAATTTTGGCACAACATACAAAAGTGTCAAGTAATAAAAATTTATTGTTTTTTTGTAAAATCTACAATATTAAATACTTTGAAAACACTCACTTTAACGTTACATATTTAAACACTTTTTCTATAGTTATATTTATGCTACAGAAATGACAAAAAGAATATATATGATTATTTTATAAAATTTAATATTATAAATATAATAAGAGTTACATGCTTGCGTGCGAAGAATGTCGTTCATAAAAATGAATCTTAAAGATCTTAAGATAAGGAGATTGGCAACTTAACAATTTTGCTTTGTAGAACAATTCATAAGGGTCTATTTAATACCATAAATTTTTGAAGCTAAACTTAGGTTATTCCCAAATTTTAGGAGATAACTCAGATTTTTCCCCATGTTATCCCGATACCAAATAGCCCCTAAAAGTGTTGTTAGCTTCTATAAATTGTGAACAAGGACCAAACACAATTAATTACGTAGGGATGTTGTCGGCTTTTACAAATTTTATTTAACTTTAGGTTGATCTCTTCTAGGTAGTCAACAAAGATGGTTTTTTCCCTTAAACTTATGTGTATTCTCCGGCTGCTCCCATTTGTATGTCTTCTTTGATGGTGCAAAACAAACAACTATGTTGATAGCAACACTGAAAGAACAATGTGTTGTACCTTCACTATAATCCAATATAGAAGGTGTGTTTGACAACACACTAAAAGCATACCATACTTGTGAATCTATACTAACATATAAAATTTGGAGAAAAAATGAAATAGAATTTTTTTATTTATCATCCTCCTAAATGAATAGCTTATGATATCTAAATGTAATTGTGATAAAAATGCATAAATTCATTAAAAAATAATAAAATTAAAATTTTATAAATTTTTTAAATACATGACTTAATTAAAGTAAGGTAAAAATGTAAATTAAAAATTTAAAAAATTATATACATTATCCATTATTTTAATTTGATATTCCTTGAAAAGTATAAAAAATATATATATAGTAAGTGTTGCTTTAGTTTAGTATTTTTGTAACATTATTTTTAGAACCATGCTGAATAAATATAATTTTACTTTTAACTTGTAACTATAGCTTTAAAACATAATCACGATGAGGGACTCTTACATAACTATGCAAGAAACACAACAAAATTCAGGTATGTATAATTCTTTGTCAGGTTACCTTCTTTATCAAATAACCTTACTTTGTCTTTCCTTTAAAGACAATCGAGAAAATAAGAATAAGAGAAGAAGGGAGTTATATCACTCACAAAAAAGGGACAAGAAATTACAGCAATTTTCAAGCAAGCACTATGTAAAGGCCGTAAGAGATTGCGCATACTGTGGAGCTACAAGATTCAAACAAGAGCCACCTACATTTTGTTATTACAATGGGAAAGTTCTATTGACAACAACAATCTTTCTAGAAGACTTAATGACCTTATATACTTTTGAAGAAAAAGTCCAAGGAATTTAGAACCTCAATTCGTGGGTACAATAGTGTATTTGTATTTACATCATTGGGAACAACTTTAGACCATAAGATTGCTAACATGTTAAGTGAATGTTACACATTTCGTGTTTTGGGACAAATGCACCATCAACTACCATCATTGTTGCCAAGTGATAGAATTGCAAGATATCTCCAATTATATTTCTATGATGTTGAAAATGAAGTTATAAACAGACATTACCATGCTCCAAATTTGAACAAGGAAATAATTGAGATGTTGATAAAAATCTTAGAAGTCAACCCGTATTCCATATTCTTGAGGAATCTGAGTTCTTTGCCTTCATTAGAAGACAAATCAATTTCTATCATAACAAACCCAAGTTTAGATCAATGTGTATATAACGTGCCAAGCTCTGATCAAGTGGTGGCTATTTGTGTTGAAGGCAATAACATAAAATGCAGATATTTAACAAGCATACTTGTTCATGGAAAGGATGGAAAAAGTCACCGAATTCAATCTTATTATGGTTGCTATGACCCACTACAATATCATTTACTTTTCCCTAAAGTAGAGAGTGGTTGGCACAGAGGAATTCTAAAAACAAACTCCATGGTACGTGTAGAAAGATCGAGCAATGCAATACTTAATCAACAAGGTTCATTTGACGATATGATTCAAAAAGAAGAAGGTATGTCAAAATTTCTATAATGATTTTACGTATTAACTATTTAGATTTTTATATCTAATTATTATGTCTTTGTAAATTACAGCAAATATAGAAGAAAGAAATAAGCAATGTTATGTGTTCGCAAGGGAGTACTATGCATATCATTTGCAAATGCGAAAAAATAATCAGAATATTTTACTACATGAAAGCAGACTACTTCAACAATATGTTGTTGACATATATGTAAAAATAGAAACAAATCGTTTGGATTTCTTTTATAAAAATCAGTAGCATATTAGAGCCGAATTGTATCAAGGAGTTGCAGATGCTTTTAAAGAAGGTGAAATTGATTCCTAAAATATAGGCAGAAGAATTATTTTACTAGCTTCGTTCATTGGTGGCCCAAGGGATATGAGAAAGTTATTTGAATGGAATGGCTATTGTACAACGTTATGGAAAGCTTGACATATTTCTCACAATTACTTGTAACCCCGAATAAGATGAAATAAAATAGCTATTACTACAATGGGAAGTTACATTCAACAGACCAGATATCATTGTTCGAATATTTAGATCGAACTTAAAGCATCCATTGTACAAAAAAATATTTTTGGAAATGTTGTAGCCCAAATACATGTTATAGAATTTCAAAAATGGGGGTTGCCACATGCTCATTTCTTGATTATGTTAAAAAGGAAGAAAAAAATAAAGATCCTGAAACATATGATAGAATAGTTTTGGCAGAAATCTCTGATCCCAATGTTGATAAAGAACTATATGAATTGGTTTTGAAACATATGATGCATGGCCCTTGTAAATCCCTGAGACTGAATTCTCCATATATGAAAAATGGTAAATGCAAGTGCAAGTATCCACGAAGTTTCAATGAGTCCTCAATGAAGAATAGCAATTCATATCCAATCAACCGCAGAAGAGAAGATGAGAGAAGAGTTTTAGTAAGGAAATAATATTTGGACAACAGATGGGTAATTCCTTACAATCCAACATTGCTTAAGAGGTATAACTGTCATATTAATAATGAGATATATTCTTCAATATCAACTGTGAATACTTATACAAGTACATTTACAAAGGTCATGATCGTGTGGCAGTGCAAATAAGTGATAAAGAAAATAACAAATTTGTTGATGAGATAAAGAACTACTAAGATGGAAAATGAATTTCACCACCTAAAGCAATGTGGAGAATCTACCAATTTCATCTAAATGAAATGTTTCCTTCTGTTCTTCCAATGGATATACATTTACCAAACAAGCAGTTTGTTACGTTCAGAAATGGTGAAGACTTGCAGAATATTTTGCACACATCTCGATCAAGAAAAACTATGTTAACAAAATTTTTTATAAGGAACAAAATAGATAATGAGGCATGTTCTTTGTTTTATCGAGAGTTTCCAAAAAATTATATCTGGAATAAATCACAGCTTTGTTGGATAAGGAGGAGAAAAAAGTTGGTAATAGGTTGAATCATAGCAACCAATCCTTCAGAAGGAGAAAGACATGTGTTGCGAATACTTTTAAATGAAATACGTGGACCAACATTATTTGAGGACTTACGTACATTTAATGGTGCTGTCTACCCTACTTACAAGGAAGCTGCACTAATACGATGGTTATTAGAAAGTGATCATGCAACTATCTCTTGTTTCACAGGAGTGTGGACGCCGAGGAGAGAGATGGGGGGAGAGACGGAGATGTGCGTGTGGGTGGTATGCTTCTCCTTCCTTACGGTCTTGATAGGGTGGGTTCGTGTTGATCACGCCATAGACGCGGTCGTGGATGATTCCAACGAACCGATCTATTGCCCGCTTCTCTTCCTTCTTTCCTTTTCCACACTCACCTTGATCCCCGGACTACTCGACCCTTGATATCACTTGGACATCGAAGGACCGGCCCGGGTCGTGAGGAGATTAGAGGGGAAAGAAGATCAGATAGCCGGTGGCATTATCAACACTAACTTAACCTATGAACCGAAAGAGGAAGGGATGGTGTGGTCGCCAGGAGCCGGAGAGGCTCCAATGATAGGAATAAAGGAAATGAACTGATAAAGAAGGTGAGAGTGATCGGTTACCTCGATGAATTAGGGAGATTGCGGAGGTCCTGTCTTCTCCTTCCTCGGCCGGCCGGGGAAGAAGAGCCTTGGAGAAACTCGCTTGCCTGAAAAGAAGTTATGAACGAAAGCACAACGATTAGAACTAAATATGGAGCAGTAACTATCCGCAAGAAAGAAGAGCAATGACAAAAGGGGTTGAACGAACCGGATTAGGACTAACTCCTAACCCCTCTTACGGGAGGATCTAAATGACCTAAGGCTAAGATGCGTTATGTCGTACTAGTGTACCATGCATAATAAAACCCAAACAAAAATAAAGGAAAGGGTAAGGTGAGGAAGAAGATCGTAGAGAAGCCCGGGGCTTCTGGCTTTTGGAAATTGTAGGCGCTCCGGCCACAGGTCGCCTGGCGTCCCGTCGGAGGAGCGCTTAAGTCCTTCAGCGGCAGCCTTCGATGCAATCTTCTCCCGGTTCCAATGGTGAGAGATCGGATTCTTAGTCTATTTTGGAGGCTTCTTTTGGACTCTTTGTAATGGCTTCCAACGGCTTTTAATGGTAGGATGGTGGGGGTTTGGGATGGTTTTTGGGTGGCATTGAATGGGTGGAGTAGAAGAGGTGTAATGGAGGATGGAAAGACTTGGGAATGGGATGGTAGACTCTAATGGGACTTGGAGGATGGTGGGTGGATGTTGGGAGGCTCAAGAAAGCTCTTGGAAAGTTAAGGCTCTTGGCACCTCTCTTTAAGCTCCTTAGAATCTCTCTCCTGGAACCTCTTAAATGTGGGAGAAGGGTCTCCTTTTATAGATGCACAAAAGTGACCCTAGCGCTCCGCCATAAGGACGCCTGGCGTCTCGGTATTGGAGCGCCTGCTAATCCGCCGACAAGTCGGCGGATCAGCACGTCCGACCATACCTGTCGCCACCTACCGCCCTACGTGTCAGGCGGCGGTTGTCAGCAGAAATCCTGGCGCTCTGACAGGAAAGCGCCTACGACCTACGGCTGACACACTGCAAATTCGAGGCACGCGGAGCCTGCAGTGTCAGCTGTCAGACGGGAATCCAGGTGCTCCGACGGTGGAGCGCCTGGACCCTCGGTACGATTTCGACAACGCACCATTGACCGTCTGAAAAGCCGGCTGTTACGGGCGGAATTGCAGGTGCTCCGGCAGAGGAGCGCTTGTACTATCGTACGTCTCTGGGTACGATGCCGTCCGACCGGGTGGAAGGGTGAAAAGGTGGGAAATTCCAGGCGCTCTGACGTCGCGACGTCGGGGCGCCTCCGGATTTTCTGAAATTTGATCGTCTTTATGTCAAATCGACCTCTCCGATCGAGAGAAAACAAGTGTTATCTATAGAAATGAGATTGTTCTTTCTGTAATCGGGCCGAATTCGCGTATCTACAGCTTGCCTCGCCTTGACGTTGGTTTTGCAAGGGAGTGGCACGGAGTGTAGCGGAAGTGACCGTAGTGAGATGAAGCGGAGTGAAGTGGTGGCGGACTGAAAAACTGACGTCAAGGCGTAGATTTAGATACGCGACTCCTGACCTGACCAGGTGAATTGAGCTTTTTCAAGACCCGCAATTCCCTTTTGTATCTTCCGGACTGCTTTCGCGGTTGATTGGAGATGAGATGTGCCGTGGGCACGAGAGAGGAAAATAAAAGCCTGCTCCCTGCGTGCGGGGAACCTCCGAGCGCGGCTCGTGAGTTCATCTTGGTTAGCGGCCCAGCTTTGTGGTGTGCTTGTACCAAGAAAGGCTGAACAGAAGTTAATCTTAAAGTCAAAAGAACCTCCAACCAACTGGGATTAAGTCTTTAGGATTCATCCGGGTCCTTGCGGGAACCTGATTTAGCTCGGAGTGGAATAACCTCTCATCTTAATAGAAACACTTGTTTGCCCTGTCAGAGAAAACGACTCTTCACGAAGACAACCACAACGATGATAGCCAATTGCAGATGATGCATGCAGATGTATACTGGGTGAAAGAAAGAAATAAAAATTAATATTAAGAAACATAGTTGAAGATATAGATCATGAGTGATGGGTCAGGACACTGATCAGGAACCGTCGTCCCCATAACTCGTGATTTTGGCTTATCCGCAAGTTCATTGAACAACCATTCCGTCCTTGATTTTGTTGGAGGGGTTCTCGGGCCCGGTGTTTTCAGAACTTGTGGTCTTCAACATTTCAAATACTACTATAGTTAACATGCAAGAAAATACCAATTTTTGACCATTTTCAATTATTTTTCTTCCTTTTTCCGGATTTATTCAAAGCGCTCCTTCGACGCGACGCCAGGCGTCGCACTGTCAGAGCGCCTGCAACCTTGCGCAGCTTTCCGTCAAGGGCCTGTCGCCCGTCTCGTCGTGGGTAATGGGGGGGCTCCCCCTCTCTCTTCCCCGCCCCTATATGTGCCCTAGGTCGCCCAAGGGGGGGGAACCTTCTCTACTCTCCTTGGGCCGCCCCTTGCTCCATTCCTCTCTCATTTCCTGCTTGCCACTGCTGCCATGGAGCTCCCTCATCGACCCGATACTCCATTGAAGGCGAGGCGGTTCTCAGGCATTCCGGGGCACATTCGGAACCGAGTCTCGGCGGGAGTGGTAAGTTTCTGCCTTCATTTGGCCTTTGAAAGTTCTTTTATATCATTTTGCTACCTTTTGGGCCCTCTCTTTGGCCTGTTTTTCCTTCCATTTCTACCCTTTTCTGGTTTTCTATTGGATTCATCCAAGCGCTCTGTCTTCAAGATGCCAAGCGTCGCGTCGTCGGAGCGCCTGCTATTTCCGATGATGGTTTCTGATCCTGTCCAAACTTGTTCTGTGCAGGAGCCTCCTCCATTCCTGGGTGCGCGCTGCCGTGGTCTGTTCGGCTGGATGGACCACCTCATTGTCTGCCTTTTTTACCACAACCGTGCCTTCCTTCGTGAGTGGGGTCTCTTGGGCATCCTCACCCATACCCGCAACGTACTGAAATACCATTGGGATTTCTCCCTCCTTGCCGCCTTAGTGGAGTGTTGGCATCCTGAGACCAACACTTTCATCATGGGCACCTATGAGTGCACCATTCTCCTGGAGGAGGCCGAGATCCTTCTCGGTCTTCAAGCAGTCCCTAGTCATCAGGAGCTTTTCACCTTTGTCCCCTCTGATCTCTTGTCTTCTCAGGAATTTCTTGAGGAGTTCATGAGTCCTACCTCAGCCCGCCAAATCACCCTAGGGGACATGATTAGTGTAGAGGGCCTCCTGAAATGGACCATTGGCACCATAGAAGGGGCGGGTAGTGACGTTGACCTCCTCCCCGGCATGAAAGAGGCTGCCACCCTTCTTGTCTCTGCTTTTCTCTTTCCGACCGAGGACGGCTGGATCCACCCCGGGTGCCTATCTAGTATCCGGGGTGTTTGGCGGAGGGAGAGGATCATCACCTCCGTCCTCGGTTTCTTGTATGATAGCCTATCCTCGGCCTGCATTGGCTGACCTATGCATGGCATCTCCTTCTTTTAGCATCATGGGCCGACTGGCATTTTAAGTTCAGCGTGACTGATCATCGTGTGTCTTCTTCCCGTTATTTCCTTCATAGCCCTCTCCACACCATTACCCATGTCTTGGGTATGGAGGAGAGGGTTGTGAACACTTGTCCATCGGTGAAGACTCGCCAAGATTGGCGTGCATATTTCCTGGCCAATGACCTTTCTGCCTTTCTGCGCCCTCCTCCTCCCATGGTAGGGAGAGAGGTTCGAGTCTGCCACTCTCCTGGTGTGGACGTGAGGCTGATCACCAGTTCATCATTTGTTTTGTACAACCCACACCGCTGCTTTCCACAGATCAGTGTCCCTCGGTCCAGGGTGCCCTGTCTTTCTCACCTCCCTGCGATCAAGGATCGCCACTTTGGTACCCCTGATGATGCGGAGGAGTGTCGCAGCATCATCGAGCTCTGGAGGGCCTGCAGGACTTTCCGGGTGGGCGAGGCGGTGCAGGAGGACGGCGATCGAGTGGCACGTTACTCTGCCAGGCTGCGGGTCCTCCTTCAGTGATCGGGCCTGGCGTGTGGTCTTTTCTGGGCCGTGTGTGGCCAAATTATGTTCTGTTGTTCTTCCGGGCCCTGCGTGGCCGCTTATGCTATCTTTGTCTTTCTGGGCCCTGCGTGGCCATTTATCTTGGTTGTTGTATTTCTGGGCCCTGCGCGGCCGTTGTGTTGTTGTACTTTCAGGCCGGGTGCGGCTGTTTGTATCAAACTTGCTTTTTCTGCAAAATTGTCAGAATTTTCCAAAAGAGTGCATGTGCATGGATATGTGTAGTTATGATATCGTGAATCGAGTAAACGAGTAGAAAATGTTATGACATTTGGCTAACAAAAGGCAAGAAATGTTAAAACAAGGATTTTGGCTACTGAATTTCCAGGCGCTCCGGTAACAGGTCTCTTGGCATCGTGATAGACTACGCCAGGCGTCTCGGATCCGGACTACCGGGCTTTTCAGTGACCCTTCACATTCCCCTCGATTTTCGACCCATTTGTTGACGGGAAATCCTCGAGGTTGGTGGTTTTGTAACTTTTGCGATTTTTAAAGAATTATGGAGATTTTTTCAGATTTTTTTGGAATTTTTCAAAAAATTTTACCTTCACTATATATACAGAGTTACTGTAGTAACTTCATTTTCACGCGAGCATTTTCCAGTTCCAGTTAAAAAAAGTCACATCTTCCGGGGCTTCGTGCGTCCTCCACGTACATCCAGGTCAGTTGATTCCTTCTTGGAAGTTGTAGAATAGGTTGTAAACTTTCCGTTTGCACGAGTTTTCCGAGATTTCCGGAATTTTTCGACCGGATTCGACGTCGTCGAAGTCGGTCGAATCTGGCTATCCTGGCGTCGCGAAGCGGGGACGCCGGGATCCTGGCGTCGCGAAGTCAGAGCGCTATTCAAGCGCTCTATCTTCGCAACGCTTTCGGTAGCGTCGTGAAGTTGGAGCGTCAAGCCAGCGGTCTGATTTCAGGACGTCAGCGCAAGCGCTCCGAAGGTGGAGCGCCAGCTATTTACGGAAACTGGTTCTTTTATGATTTCCGTTCATTCCTGCATGATACTGACCTGTTGATGCCTTGCCTTGCAGATGGCGTGGCGACAACGCTCTTCTCGAGAACGCCGGAGGTCTCCCCCGCCGGCCCCGGAGTCACCTCCCCCAGCCGAGGAGGTTCCTTTGGTTGCGCCAGAGGCCCGGCCGCACCCCCGCCTTGAGGTAAGTCCCTTTTCTTGCCTTGCTTTTGACAATTCACCTGTACTTTCATGAAACTAACAAAAATATTCTTTTCTGTATGCAGGGCAAGCTCCGCTCCCGCATCTCGTGGGAGTTGGTCATTTGCGTGTACGAGGGCCTGCAGGAGTTCCAAAAGAGCAGACTGAGTGCCATGGGCTTCGGTCTGCTCCTCTCCTGCACTGCGATCTGGGAGGACCTCTCCCTGATCCAGGCCCTGAGGGAGCGGTGGGACTCGGTCTCCCGCTCCTACATCTTCCCCTGGGGGGCACATGGTGCCTTCTTTGGAGGACGTGGCCCGTATTACGGGCCTACGCGTACACGGCCGGCCGGTGACCGGCAAGACCTACGAGGACTACTCTGGTTTTTGCCGGGACCTCTTGGGTCTTGACATTCTGACCCTCCCCGGTGGCATGAGGATGCTGGAGCGGGAGGCCATCGGGCAGATGGTGGGATTCCGCTCGGCAGCGGTCCCCAAGGAGGGTGCCCTTCTCTCAGAGGTCAGGGGTTGCCTGACCGCTGAGGTGAAGGTGGAGCTCTGTGGCGAGGAGGGCATGGAGCAGGCAGACAGGGACCTCCGTCGGTTCCTGTTGTTCTTGCTTACCCGGCTTTTGCTGGGCAGCAAGGGTGACAGGATCCACCTGAGGTGCCTGCCTTTACTCGCCCGCCTTTCACGGGTAGGTGAGTATGCCTGGGGTGCTGCCATGCTGGCGCACCTCTTCTCCTCCTTTTCCATGGAGTCGGGCCCCATTGGCGTTGCCGGCTTCACCCCTTTCCTCCAGGTAATCATTTTTACACAGTCTATTAAATAAATTGCATATTTCATACCTGTGTATCTGACACTTTTGTCATGTCTAGGTCTGGAGTTACCTGCACTTGCCCCTCCGGCGGGCGGTGCGACAGACGGGTCCAGTCCGCTACCCGCTTCTCCGGTAGTGGGTGGCACACCGATCCGCGTCTCCCACGACCGGGTAAGTGTTTTGCTTTTGCTCCTTTGGTTCTTTAACTTGTCCAATGCCACTTTATGACATTTGTTTGCCTCCCTTGCAGGTGGTGTGGAGGCCCTATCTCCTGGAGGATGACACTGCCCAGCCTTGGGTGGTGGCGTCCCGGGCAGTGTTTGGTAGGGACACCTACTTTATCTGCCTGAACGAGATTGAGCCCCTGTGGCAGCGTCTCTCGATGCGGTCACTGGGGTTCAACCAGGAGTGGGTGACCCTTCCTCCCTACCCGAAGATGGGGAGGAGCACTCGTGGGCTGGTCCACAAGGTGGACTGGCGGGAGTCGGGCCGGCTGGCCCTGGAGATCTGGGATTGGGGCGGCACACTGGTGGTTTCCCAGGCGACCGACTGCTCGGAGTATCTACGGCAGTTCTCTGAGTTTTACGGTCACCTGTTCGAAGTGACCGATACGGTACGTTGCTTCACCTTCTGATTATCCTTGTGTTTGCTTGTTCTGCTCTGACCAACCCTTCCTTGTAGGCGACCAAGACGGAGCTCACCCGTCTTCGAGACCAGATCGCGGAGCGGGATGACAGGATTCGGGAGCTGGAGGCCCAGCTCGCTTAGGTACGGTTCTCTCCTGATTATTTGTTTGTGGTGATTCTTTCCTTGCCTTCACATCGTCTTTTCTTTCCAGCGCGCTACGGCTCCATCTCCGAGGTCGCAGGGAGAGGCGGGGCCGCGTGGCATCTGGCGGCCCCCGCGAGCGCGCAGACGCTGCCGTACCTCTCAGGGGGCGCCCTCGATGGAGGAGGAGGGGGAGTCGGCGGCTTTCGAGCCGGCCGTAGGGAGCCCGGCGACGGTGGAGCCTGCAGTGGACTTCCCGGCGGTAGCAGAGCCGGAGGTGGAGGTTCCGTCGGTAGCGGAGCCGGCAGTGGAGGTCCCGACAGAGGGACCATCAGAGGCGGAGACCCTACTCCGCGAGGAGGTGAGTCTCTGCTTTTCTTTCTTTTACTGCTTAGCTGTACTGCTCTAATCTTTGTTTCGCGCAGGTTCGAGAGCTACGGGCCCGAGTGGCCGAGCTGGACGGTGCCCAGGGGGCCGCTGAGGAGACAGAGCGAGCCCTCCGGGATCAGGTATGCTCCCTGCTTTGCTTCATTCTGCTTCGTTGTGGTATCCAATCTCGTTCTCTGCAGGTCGCTCGACTTCAGGCCCAGGTGGCCGATTTGGAGAGTCGACCTCCTCCGGCCGATTCCGCCCTTCTGACGGAGGTGAGTTTCTTGAGTTTTTTCCAGTCTTGTTTCTTCCTTTGATGGTCGTTGCTGATCTTTGTTTGACCTTGCAGCTGGAGCAGTTGAGGGCCCGGGCCCTCCCCGAGAGTGAGCAGATCCTCCGGCTGCGGGTCCAGCATCTGGAGGAGATGCGGGCACTGGAGTCGCGGCGGGCGACGGAGCTGCTGGAGCTGGCCCGCTCCCGGTCACAGGGTCGGTCATACCGGACCGACTCTCGGCGGACGACGCTTCACGGCCCGAGCCGGTCGGGTACCACCTCTCGAGCGGGCGGCGAGAGGACTCCCCTTCCTCCTCCTGTAGCAGAGCCAGCTCCTCAGGAGCCGGCGGCGGAGGGAGGCGGTGATTCTGATGTGCCGGCCCCCTCTGCCACATGATACACTTGTACATTTTGAGCTTATAGTGGGTTTATTTTTGGCCATCCATTTCTCCTCTTTTCCCATCTTTGTACCTGTTGCCTGTCTTACTGAATCAGAAGAGTGGTTAGATTTCGTTTAGGCTAAGCCTCTTGCAAGATGTCAAGAGGCGTGAGCCTTCTTAACTAGGCAAATAAGAAACATGACTATGTGATGCAGAAACGAAACGTGCATGACAGAAAATTAAACATGAATGTAACTAGACATGCGGTCAATTTAAAAGCACTAACTCTTTTAGTTTTGGGGATTTTTTTTTGGGTTTCGGATATTCAGATTTGTAAGAGGTTTTGAAAATTTTGCAGATTTTTTTGTTCTTTTGAAATTTCTAGATTTGTTTGGATTTTGGATATATTCATTTTTTGTTCGTGGATGAAGTAGATGTTCTCACCATTTGCTCTGCTCGCAACTGGGTTCCCCTTCCACAGTACGTGTGGTAGCTAAGAATAAGCGCCACGTGTAGGTGATGTGCCTTTTCCGGGATTCTCAGGTCTGCTGCCTTCAATATACCAGGGTCTTGCTTGGACTTAGTCGATCAACCCTACTCATGGTGGCTGGAGAAGGAAGAAATTGAGGCAAACCTTTGGTCAAATTCGAAGGACATCAAGCGGGTTTCCGTACTAATGCCCATTGTCGACTCTGAAAATTCGACGGGGTCCTCTCCTTTTCAGGGAAGTCCGTGAATCCAGATCGTCACCTCAAGAGGGGATGAGAAAAGAAAGGAATAAAGCTCGGAAAGCAACTCTCACCTCGGTCTCACACTCACATTGATCCCCGAACTTTCATCCCTTGGCGTCGCTCGATCACCAAAGAGACGGTTCGGGTCATGTGGGAGGAAGGTGAGAAGGAATAAACGTGGTCGCTAGGAACCGTGGGTTCCGATTTATAGAATTAAAATGACCGTGTGTACCTTAGCGTGAAGAATGTGAGTTAAAGCTTCTCCTTCTTCGGCCGGCCGATGAAGAAGAGTCCTCAATGCGGTGGGTGCTTGATATTCTGTGCAACTAGACAAATAAACAAGTGAAATAGACAATTAGAACTAGACAAAGTGGAGTATATGTAAAGAGAATGACATAAAACACACAATTGACTAGAAACTGACCGGATTCGGGTTATCTCTAACCCCCTTTTTTTATTTTTCGGAATAACAGATTATAAGTAATGCAAAAAAATGTAAAAAAATTATAGGAGGATGGAGAATCACTAAACAAAGAGATAGGAAAAATAAAATCAAGATTCTGAGTTGTATAGAGGAAGATATAGCCAAATCTGTGTTGTCGAAAAAGCCGAGTAGCAGTGCAGGATCTGCCAGGCGCGACTTTGCTTCTGCGCTCGTCACGACCAGCCCCGACCTCGGAATTGAGTGCCGTCGATTGTAAACTCAAGAAGTCTTGGAGAGGAAGAACTTTGATGAAGAGAGCTCAGGCAGAAGACGTCCACACACTGCTGTAGAGGCCGAAGAAGAGAGACTTGGCAGATCACCTGCAGAACAGCCTTCCTCTCTCTTGAACCGACTTTTCTCTCTCTAAAAACTCGAAATTATCTCTCTAAAAATCATAAAATCGATGCAGGAGGGTGATAGGACGTCTTGATATGCCTGGGGAGTCGTGCTCCTGCCTTTGGAACGACCGGAATCAGAGTCCTTTTATAGGAGAACAGGCGGTCTAATCGAAGCTAAAAAATAGGGATAAATGCGCCCTGGCCCTGGGCGCATGCGCCCTGGTGCCAGGCGCATGCGCCCCACTGAGGGGCGCATGTGCCCCCCAGGGAGAGCGCATCTTATCATCTCCGAAAAATTCGATCTTATCCGGTCCGTCGGTTGAGCAGTAGAGTCCCGGTGAAAAACTGGGTCCCTCGTGCCTCAAAGGTGGGGCGCATGTGCCCTCAAGTGAGGGCACAAGGCCACGTGCCTCACTGGTAGGGCGCATGGCCATGTGCCCTGGGTCCCGGACGCATGTGACCAGGAACCCGGGAGCATGGGACTGATTTCGCGCGTCTTTCTTCCGGAAGCCATTGCGAACACTCCCGGACTCGGAATTCGACGCCGTTTGTTGCGTTGGAAAGATAACAGGCCGAAGAAGCTCTCTATAGTATCGGATCAGTCACCACACCCTTCAAAACTTCATAATTTTATCCGGAAGTTAGGGCAGTGAACAGAAGGTCCGATATAGGTCAAAATGACTCCGACGGCAAACCGGAAAGGCACGAAATGCAACAAAACTTGTCCGGAGTGTGAATATGACCATAACCTTCAATGAATGATCATTAGGCATTGGTCATTCAGCCAATTTCCGTGTTTACACGACTTACGTGTGGCTTTCGCTCGGAAATTATGGCTTTCTGCGGAAAACGTCGGAGAACATCCGATTTCGTTCGGCGAAGCTCCAAATCAACTTAAAAGGACCCGGCATCATCATATGATCAATCATGCGTGTTACCCTATAAAACATGAGTTTTATGCTCTGGATTAGGCAAATTTGGCGTGTCTACAGCTTGCCTCGCCTTGATGTCGGCTTTGTAAGGGAGTGACATGTAATGAAGCGGAGTGATTCGTAGTGAACTGTAATGAAGTGCAAGTGAATGTAGATGAATGTAGCGGAATGGAATGGTGATGGACTGAAAAGGTGGTATCAAGGTGTAGATATAGACACGCTTATCTACCTGATCCAGCAATATGAATCTCGCTGAGTATTCTAGATTGCTTTCATGTTCTATCAAAACCTCACATAATTGATTGGTAAAAGACATGCCCTTGGCACGAGAGATGAAAAGGTAAATGATAAAGGATAAAAGGATGTAGCCAACCCTCAGCATGGTGAGGAGTCCTCGAATCCGTAGGTTCATCATCAGCCAGCAACCCGAACTTTGCGGTGTTCTTGTACTGTGATGGGCTAAAGTTTGTAAAAGAGAAGTTGATCTTAAAATGAAAAGAATACCAATCCATCATATTTGGAATCTAAAGTTCATTCAAGTTTCACCAAAATACTCAGTTTAATTCTGAGTGGAAGAACCTCAAGTTCTAAAAGGGTTCGTTTTAAACAAAATAAAATTGCTCGGGTAACGTGAAAACCATGAATCACGCTCTAGCAGAAAATCAAGTATTCGTAAAACGACAAGACAGATTTAAGCCATGTTGGGATTGAAAGATAATGGTGGGACTAACATAGAATGATGGGAAAAAAGAAACAATGGCATGACCAATATGACATGATACGGTGGGATAAAAGAGATGATAGAATAAAACATGGTGCAATAAAAAGAAAGGAATAAAACATAAAGGGATAAAAGAAAGAATAAAACATGATGAAATAAAAGAAAGAGAAACATGATGAAATAAAATTGGTAATGATGAAGAAAGAAAAGGAGATGAATGTGAACACATAGAAAATCATGTAGAAAATAGTTGAAGATATAGATTGTCTATTGGAGGTCAAGACACTCGATTAGGAACCATCGTCCCTCCAATGTTCAATTTTGGCTTATCCGTGAGTGTGAAGAAATGACCAAGCCGTCGTAGATTTTGTTGAAGGGGACCTCGGGCCCAGTCATCTTCACTCTCAAGGTCTTCAACATTAATGCATATAATATGTATCAAATGGGACCTAACATAACTAGGTGACAGATAGTAAGAGTGATGTGAAGTGCAAAAATGCAGTGATGGTGGTGATGTGATGTGAGCTGAGGATGAAATCTTCAGGTAAGCTGCATCGACCGCCTGGTTCATCAGCATCTCTAGTCCATCCTTGTCTTGCCTTTTGACGGAATACAACACCATAAGAATGTTCAGCTGGGTGGTGCTTCCTTTTCGCTGCAAGATTGGCATGACGTTCCTTGGGGAACATTGATCTCACCAATTCACCTGTTAGGACTAAAAAAAGGTTGTCTGCACATTTCTTGTTAGTACGAAACAGACAGAATTGTCATATGAAGCAAATTTTTCTTGAAATGAACAACTTAAGTTTTTACTATTAAAACCATCATTTGGAGGTCAAAAAAATGTTTTTGATGATGGTTCCTTTAACAAAAAATGTCATTTTTAACATTATAGACAATTTCTGAATTTTTGAGATTTTTCTGAATTTTTTGAATTTTTTGTCCATGTGCCCCCGATCGGGGGCACCTGGCCATGCGCCCTGGGGGTGGGGCACCTGGCCATGTGCCCCTAGATGAGGGCACATGCGCCCTAAGGCCATTTTTTTTTTTTCAGAAAAAATTCTACCTGATCACCCTTCTCTTTTGCTTCTTCAGCTCCTGCAAATACTTAATGAAAATGATTAAATTTTTATCATTACTCATCCCTTTGCCTGTATATCGTATGCCTTGATTTTGAGTCAAAGGGAGGAGCCTTCTTAACAAGGTGGAATAAAACAAATAACTTATGTGAAATAGGGGTAAGGGTTAAGAGAACTTACCTGCTGTGGTGTGAATCCTCTCCTCTCCTACGTTGAAATGCCTGAAACACTTGATAGAAAGGGGATTAGATCTTCACCGTGACTCATTCCTTTGCCTATTATGGTCAACTTTGACTCAGGTCAAAGGGGAGAGCCTTCTTAACAAGGTAATTAAAGTAGAAGGATATGCAATGTAGAAATGGAAATATGCATGACAATCAAATAAGCATGGATGCAACCAAGGCAATGATCATGACTAAGCAAATTTTTTTTTTTGGATTTTCTTGAAAACAATCATTTGTATTTTCAAAAGTATTCAAATTTTTTTTTTGGATTTTTGAAATATTCAATTTTTTTGGGTTTTTGAAATATTCAATTTTTTTGGGGTTTTTGAAATATGCATTTTTTTGGGTTTTTGAAATATGCATTTTTTTTTGGAGAAAATGCTGGTATTTGAAATAATTCATCGGTCTTTGGAGTTTGTCAAGACTCAAGTGGTAGATGCCACGTGCAAAAATAAAGTTCCCTACCTAGAATCCTTCTAACCTTCTTCCTTTGATTGGCTTGTATTCCACCTGGATTTGGTCGGTTTACCCTACCCAAGGGGTTTAAGGAGGAAGAGTACAGAGGAAGTCCTTGATAGGGTTTGAAGATGTTGAGAGGGATTTCTCTACTCTCACTCAAATTACCCATTGGGGTTCGGCCTCTTTGGGTTTTTCTTTCTTTTTTGTTCTTTTCTATGTGGCACATATTTGGACAGGTTTTTGACCTGTGGGGACATTGCCCATCTTTTAATGCCATTTGCCATGACTATCATTCTGGGTACTCATTCAGACAGGTTGATCATTTTTTTTCTTTTTTCTAACCTGAGGGGTTCATTGCCCATCTTTTGGCACCCTTTTGTACCCTCTGAGACGGCCTCCTACTAGGGTGGCGAGTGTTTTCGATACTACCCCTCTCTAATCTTCTCTTCCTATCTTGGACCGAGTAGAAGAGAATAGGGTAAGGGTACTCCTTCCATTTCTAGATTTCTGCCTTGCCTTTCGCAAGTGTCGGGTTGTCTGGATTCTAGGATCGGGAAGTGTTGTGTGTGTAGGATGGTACCTACCCTTGACTTCTCACGAACAACCTAGGATCGATGACTTGAAATTATACCAGTGGTTTCTCCATTTTTATGGAAAGTACTTTTTGAGGTAAACTCCATTCCAAGGATGATTCAATTTTTCTCCATCTGCATTAGTCAATTCATATGCATTACCTGGATACTTTTCAGTGATTACAAAAGGCCCTTCCCAGCTAGGTTGCAACTTGGAGCGGGGACCCCCTGGCTTAACGAAGATGCGTTTGACTACCATCTCACCGATTTCGAACTTTCTCTCGACCACCCTCTTTTGATAAAACCTTTTGAGTCTATTCTGATAAGTCCGGCATGCTCGGCGGCGGCTAGCCTTCTTTCATCCAAGAGTTCAAGCCGTGCAAGGAGAGATTCTCTTCTCTCATCAACAGAATATCCCCGTCGAGCCGAACTCGGAGAGATGGAAGTAATACTTCGTAAGGGACCATCGTTTCCATCCCATATGCCAAAGCATACGGGGTTTGTCCAAATGGGAGTCCTTACGAAGTACGATAAGCCCATAGAGCATCTACAAGCTTATCGTGCCGCCGGCAAATTTGCTAGACTTACAAGATTTCTTGATGATTTTGATTAAGGTTTTGTTGGTGGCTTCTGCTTGACCATTGCCTTGAGGATAGTATGGAGATGAATGATGCAATGAAATGCAATACCTGTTGCAAAGATCACGCAGATCTTGAGAAAGAAATTGTGGCCCGTTGTCGGTGACAATGTCGCTGGGGATCCCGAACCTTGCCAGAATGTTGCGCTTGATGAAGGAGCAAACTGTTGACGCTTTAATCTCCACGAATGCTTCCACTTCAGCCCACTTTGTGAAGTACTCCATTGCCGTCAGAATGAACGATTTTGAGCGCATTTCGGAGTTGAGGTCACTCAAGGGGCCAATGATATCAAAAGCCCACATGGCGAATGGCCATGGGGCATGAATTGGATGAAGGGAAGATGCGGGAGAGTGAATCTTGTCGGCATGGAGTTGACATGAATGACAATGCCGGACAAAGATGGAGCAGTCTTCTTCTAGAGTTGGCCAATAATACCCTTGTCGGATGATTTTCTTAACAAGGGCTTGG
Organism: Cryptocoryne crispatula var. balansae; assembly: GCA_036172225.1. Lineage (NCBI taxonomy): Eukaryota > Viridiplantae > Streptophyta > Magnoliopsida > Alismatales > Araceae > Cryptocoryne > Cryptocoryne crispatula. Next base: position 28,701,289 of record CM069927.1, read on the forward strand.
GCATTCACATGACCACCACAAACTCCAGAATGTGCTTCCTTCAGTACCAACTCAGCTTCTTCTTCATCAAGACATCTGAGTAAGATTCCACTTAGGCTTTTCTTATAGAGCACTCCTCCTAGGATTGTATACCTCTGGGATACTCTTCTGATTGCCTTCTTTTCCTTGGTGGTTGATCCAGGTGGGTATGACTGATCTTGACAATACCTCGCAATCTCGTCATACCAAGGTCTCTCACCTTCTTCTAATTCTTCGAACTCAATCAAGGAGATTTCTTCTTTATGTTCTAAGTATTCTTTTATGTTGAATCTCTCCTTAACCTTCAGAAAACGTCCATCCTCAATTGCTGGAATTGTCCTCTTACAGATGTGGATAGTTTGCACTTGCCTGCCTAGCGGGACAGATAGAGATGAAGCTAGTGAAGCTAAGGCATCGGCGAGGATATTCTGAGAGCGGGGAACATGGACAAAGGTGAGTTTGAAAAATAGCTTGATGTAGCAGGTGGTGAGCTCCTGGTAGGGTTTGAGGTTTGGATGGGAAGTTCGGTACTTGGATAGGACCTGGCGTAGGATCAATTGACTATCACCTATCACCCTCGCCCGGTGGCACCATGGAAATGAGCGGCCTCCACTCGGCCAGCAAGGCTTCATACTCGCCTATGTTGTTGGTTGCCGGAAAGTTAAGCCGAAAAGCCCGTGGAATGGTGACACCTTCGGGTGACAGAAGGACAATACCTATCCCTCTACCATGAGAGTTCAGAGCCCCGTCAAAATATAATGTCCAAAGATTGGAAGATCGGACTGACATTAGTTCGTCATCCGGGAACTCCGACCGGACTGGGTCAAAGACGGGTATAGGATAATGGGCAAGGTGTTCAGCAATAGCATAACCCTTGATTGCCTTCTGTGGGATATAAGTGATATCAAATTGGGATAAGAAACTCTGCCATCGCCCTAACCGATCAGTCAAGACTGTCTTCTCTAACAGAAACTTAATGGGATTGATACGAGCAATGAGCTTGACTTGGTGAGCAAGGAAATAATGTTTGAGTTTCTGAACCACCCAAACAAGAGCAGCACAGGTCTTTTCCACCGCAGTGTACTTCAACTCACAAGCATCAAACATCTTAGACAAGTAGTAAGTAGCTCATTCTTTCCCTTCTTCATCAACTTGTGCAAGGACTGCCCCAAGAGAGTTCTCAAGAACCGAAATGTAGAGGACCAAAGGTTTGTCGGGAATTGGTGGTCTAAGTACAGGGGGACTTGCCATGTATGTTTTCAACCCATCAAACGCCTCCTGGCACTTCGAATCCCATTTAAACTCGGCCCCCACCTTGGTTAACTCATAGAAAGGTTTACACCTTTGGGAATGTTGTGAGATAAACCGGCGGACAAATTGTAGCCTCCCAATCAATCCTCGAAGCTCTTTCATATTCTTCGGAGGAGGCATACCAATAATTGCTTTGGCCTTGTTTGGGTCGATCTCTATGCCCCTTTTGCTTACTATGAACCCAAGTAGCTTTCCTGATGAAACTCCAAATGTACACTTCTTAGGGTTCATTTTCAACTTGTATTCTCTAGCTCGTTGCAAAACTTTCCTTAGCACTTCAGAATGATCTTCCCGACTCTTGGACTTGATAACCAAATCATCCACATACACCTCTACAAGGGTGTGCATCATGTCGTGAAAGATAGCCATCATAGCCCTCTGATATGTAGCACCGGCATTCTTTAACCCAAAGGGCATGACAACATAGCAATATGTTCCCCAAGGTGTAGTGAACGAGGTCTTTTCTTGGTCCTCCTCAACTAACCGTATCTGATTGTATCCAGAATAGCCATCCATGAATGAAAGCATTTCAAATCCAGCTGTGTTATCAACCAAAACATCGATATGAGGCAAAGGGAAATCATCTTTAGGACACGCTCGGTTCAAGTCCCTGAAATCTATACAAATCCGAATTCGTCCATCCTTCTTCATAACAGGGACTATGTTAGCCACCCATTGCGGATATAGGACAACTTTAATAAATTTTGCTTGGTGTAATTTGTCGACCTCTTCTTTCATTTTGAGTGCAATATCAGGGTGGAACCTCCTGAGCTTTTGTTTAACCGGGGTAGTTCCAGGTTTCAAGGTTAATCTATGTTCAACTAATGAATTATCTAATCCCGGCATATCTTCATATGTCCATGCGAACGTGTCCTTATATTCTTCCAAAACTTTGATCAAACGTTGTTCTTCTGAGGGAGTGAGGTTTGCACTGATGAGGATAGTCCTAGGATCTTCCAGGGTTCCTAAATTCAGTTCCTTGGTCGGTTCATTCCCCGTGGCTGATGGTTCTTCAAATCTTCTAAGTCCGTATGCATATGCATCAGCCAAGTCCTCAATTTCATCCTCGAATTCGGGATCCTTCTCTCGATACCACCTCATATACTCCCAAAGTATGATCTATGTTATGCTCATCCTCATATCGGATTTCATCTAATCGGATGGTATTATCCAAAAAGTTTGGCGACCTTGCACACTCTACGCATTTCGTGCTAATTGTTGCGTATACCTATTTGGAACTCGTTTACCTCTCGACTTTCCTATTTCCTAACCCGACTTGACCTACCGAAGATAAAGCCGGAAAGGTGGTATTTACAAAGTGGAGGGGGATCGAGCAAATCGATTAATGATTCGTAAAAGAGGGATCCTCGATTGGGAGCACCCTCTCGGGATGAGTAGAGACGTCTCCTCGATGGAAATGTGAGTTTCGCAGAAGACGTTTTTTGTTGAAAATTTCGAGTAAAAAGATAGAATGAGCCTGAGTGACTCGAGGCTTGCTAGAAGAGGACTGAATTAATAGAGAGAAAAACTTAAGAATAAAGGGGAAAAAGGGGCTCGTGGGCCCAATGGTAACAGAAAGTGGACACATGGGTCCAAAACTGATGAAAAAAGTAAATGGGTACGTGGACCCAATCTTAGAAGTAAATGGGCATGTGAGCCCATGTTGGGAAAAGCCCTCAGTTCTGAAGTTGATGAGGGAAGCAAATGGGCAAGCTGGCCCAATAAGAGTGGAAGGTTGAAGAGGGCACATGGGCCCAAAGTGGGTAAGTGGGCCCTGAAGCCCATCCAAAAGATCTAAAAATAAAGGTACGAGATTCAAACATGGGATTGTTATATTTGGGCCTCGTGGAATGGTTTTGACTTGGGTAGTATGCTTAACTACATGATCCAAGATTGGTCTGCCCTTGTGTGGTTCTTGATACTCTTCCCCACTTGAGAACAGACGAGTCAAAGATAAGCATAAGTCTTCCAAGTCTTCTTCTTCTTCTTCTGGAGCTTTTCTTCTCTTGACAGCTATCACGGAACTTTTGCCATCTTCAGCCATCATCATGGTCTCCCCTTTGATAAAGAAGGTGTGGAGCCCCATGGCATATCCCTGGCCGGAAGATCCTCGCTTGGGATGGAACCCTCTTCATATCCCAACCCCTCGCTCGCGTGGCCTTTTCACAGTTTCAATTGGCCGAGTGATCCCTTGAAGATCTTTGCCTAAACCTCTTCCAGGTTGATAGCCCAATTTCATCATCATCCGCCATCCCAGTGTGTCTGGTAGAGAGGCGGTCATGCATCTGACTTCTGGCAATTCTCCCACTGAGATCTGGGGTTGTATTGACAGACCTAGGGGTAAAGAAGCATCGTTCAGCTCGTCCCTTATAGGCATGCTAGTCACCTTGACCACCTGTCCTTTAAAGGGAAATTTTATGCACTGGTGGTTTGTTGAAGCCACAGCTCCTATTGCCTCCAAATATGGCCTCCCAAGTATAGCCCGAAAAGTTGGATCCAATTCTAGAATATGAAAATCTGTTGTGACCGTACATGGTCCAAGTTTGACTTCTAGAGTGACCACCCCACGTGCAGACTTCTTGGAGTTATCGTAGGCCGTCACCATGGCACAAGATGGCTTGATTTCTTGCTCAGAAATACTGCACAACTGCAATGTTTCTGGCGGCATAACGTTGATAGAAGCTCCAGTGTCAACCAAACATGATTTTACTTCGACATTGCAGATGATAACAGCCACATGTAAAGCATATCTCCTAAAGTCTGGATCTGCTAATTCTTCCTGAGAGAAAGTGAGTGTTGGGTGCTCACTTCTAGGGGCTAACACTGTAGTGATCTTCTCAGGTGGGAGATCTTCATTCACCATGACCCTTTGCAAGTACTACTGTAGAATCTCCTGGTGCACCTTTGATCTTTTGATCAACTCAAGTATGGAAATACGGGCCGGTGTCTTATCTAAATGCTTTAACAGATCATACGCCGTGCCTGGCAATGGTTCTTCCACTTGTTCCTCCTCCACTGGCTCCTGCGGTTGAGTTCCGGCTTGGGGAAAGAGCCGCCGGAACATCCTCCCACTCCGAAGCACCGGGGCTATTTGGCGGACGGGTAGAGGTGACGGGTTACCTGGGGTGGGTTGTGGTGGAACAGTGGTGTAGGTGCGTGTATGATAGGTAATGGGATTGATGGTTCTGGGATGATGGGGTTAGTTGGTAGAGGGGTAGGATTTGGAGGTGGTAATGATGGTGATACTGGTGGCCTAATAAGAAGAGGCCGGGGTGCGGGAGTAGTTGATGAAGGTGTAGGTTGTGGGATTGGTTGTGGTGTTGGTGGTATGATAAGTTGAGGTCCTGGAGTAATAGAGCTCGTAGGTCGGGGGTTCGTGTATGGTGGTGATTGTGGTGGTCGGATGAGCAAGGGCCGGTGTGTGGCAATGGTTGAAGGAGGTGTAGTTAGAGAGGGGGCTGACCTAATGATGGGTCGGCGAGAAGAGGTGGCGGCAAGTGGTTGGGTTATTGAGCTTTGTGGTGGCCGTGGAGTAGTAGGTGCACGGATTATCCGTCTAGGAGGGTTCCTAGCGGGAGACCTAGCCGGGTTGACAGGCATGGTTGCATTTTGGTTTTCTAGTTGCCAACCTTGAGCACGGCTGGCATCTCCCTGGACAATGGAGTGTACTAGACCAATTCCTGGGTTTGGATGTGCTGGTGCCGGTGCTGGAGCGGGAGCATGTAATGGGAGCGGATTTTGGACAATTCCCAAGCCAAAGTTGTTGTTGAGGTTGAGCCGGTGGACGCCGCTGCCGCTGCCGCCTAGCCTTCATAGCTTGTATGCATTCCCCCATTTGGACCCAATCAATGCCGCCTTGGTCATTCGGATCGTGGATGTAATCCTTGAATTGAAAGCACACTTCTACAAAGTGTGACCGGGACACCGGTGGTAAGCACAGATCGGGACATATCTACATTTGTTGGCCAAACCTCTCTTTCCTTGGGCAATTCCAACCGTTTCTCCGCCATGAGTACATTGAAGATGTCGGTCAAGGAGTAAGGGAGTTGCTGGTAGTTCTCTCTCCTAGGACCTCCCCTTCGTGGTGCTTGATTGGGTGGTGGCGGTGCCCTATTGTAGGTAGGTTGACGAGGTTGCTGGGGTTGTGCTACTGGTTGCGGGGGTTGTTGTGGTTGTCGTAGTTGTGGTGGCCTAACTTGTTGCTGAGGGGGGTAATAGGAAGGGTTCTGTGGTGGGTTTCTCGTATCGATTTTGACGGTTCCCTCCCCGGTTCCCCACAATATTTACGGCTTCATTGTTGACCACTCCTTCGGTTGTAGGCTCACCGGTGCGTAGGGGTTTTTCTAAAGTTTCTAGGTTTAGGATCAAAAGGGTTTATCATGGTGGCATCCTTGAAGTGGGCTTGCAAGTATCGGGCACCGTCATAGAGTTCATTCATTGTGGTAGGACGGTGCATGATCAAGACATTCCTCAAGGCGTGTGTAGTGTTGCCAATGAGCATCTTCACTTGTTCCCCTTCGTAAATAACATCTGTCAATTTCTCTCGCCATTCCCCTCCGGCGATCGGCAAACTTTATGAAGTCCTCTTCGGGCTTCATCTTCTCGGAATCAAGTCCGTAATGGAGCATGCCGGTGCCACCCGGTCTCTCGTATCTCTCGCAAGAATTTGGTCTTGACAATGTCGAAGTCTCCCGCCTCAAAGGAGTCGAGTGAGTAGACCCATTCCAATGCATCCCCTTCTAGTGATCGACGAAACAAGAAGACAAGAACCCTACGATCATCTTTCCAGAATGAGGATTCATAAAGAAAATCTTTAAGATGAAGAAAGGGGTTGCCAGTACCATTGTAGCGGCGATAAACTGGTAGCTCAGAAGGTGGCAGGTGTAAGACTGGCAGAGAAGGGATGGAAATCTCAGGCACTGACTTGGAGTCCAGGCGACATCTCAGCTCTTCATAACGTTCATTCATCTGGGTGAGCTGATCCATGATTGCCCTGGTGAGAGCAGGTTCTTGGTTTACTGGTTGGGGTATGTGGTTAGAGACGTGGTTCTGGAATTGAGGAACATGATTTGAAGATTGTCCCATGGCTTGGTGGATTGGGGGAACAACATGGTTGAAATAAGATGGTTGGACAAATGAGGGTTGGACCACAGATGGTTGAACTGCAGATGGTTGAATCATAGGTTGTTGAACAACAGGAGGTTGAATCATTGATTGTTGAACAACATGTGATTAAACAAAGGGTGACTGCATGAGTGGTGGTTGAACTAGAGGACGAGGAGATAGGGCAACTTGATTGGTTTCACCGATCCGAGGCCATTTTGCCCTTCACCACGGATTGTATACGGGCATAGGTTTCGGGTCGGATAGAGAGACAACTCCCTAAAGAGTTGTTCAACATCACGGGGAGCAGATGGTTGAGGGACCTCTTGCACTTCTGGCTGAATCGGTTGGTGACCCATCTCGTGCTCTCGATGTTCAGCTTGTTCCGCCATTCCAACGTGCCTTCCAGACCTTAGTTGCATTGAACTTAGGAGAAAGTAAAACAAGTTGACAAAGTAAACAAAGAACTTTTTTGGTTTTTTTAGTATCTTGCAAAAAGTTAGAGGTTTGAATTTTTGTTTGACAAACAAGTTATGCAAAGACTTGAAAGCAAGATTACGCAATGATTTTGATTAAACCTTAGGTTTATGAATTTTGTTAAGAATTGTTCTCTCAACAAATGGGTTAGGATCCTAACTCCAATCTCCAATGACCTAGGTTTCACACAATCTCACCACGTGTAGGTAACGTAGGATGCTTCGGGTTTTGGGGAGTGGTACAACCAACCCGATCGTGAAGAGGAATACTCCACGTATGAGGAATTACGGAGGCCTTGATGAAAGCCAACCAAGTCAACTAGGAAGGAATATCCCAGAAGAGAGGTCAGAATCCACCAAGAGGGTGTTTTGGATGGGAGGGATAAATGGGAGAGTGAGCTCCCACCTCAAAAAAGTGTAAAAGAAGGAGATAGAGAGAAGGAGCAGAGAATGCAATCAAGTAATAAAGCAAGTAATGAGCAAAGCATAAACTTAAACAAGCAATCAACACTAGACAAGCAATTAGAAACTAGATAAGCAACTAGAAACTAGAATCTAGACTTGTTTCTTATGTGAGCCAAATGGAGATAGTGAAAAGGTGATGGAAAGAAGAGGGTTCAAATCTGATAGCCAAGCAAAAGGGTGGTCCACGTGGGGACCGATGTGGGAAACTGGGGTAGAAAGTAAAGGTGGTTCACGTGGGAACCGGTTTTGGGTAAAAGGGGGTGGTTCACGTGGGAACCGGTTTGAATGATCAAAAGAGGGCCACGTGGGGCCAATTAAAGGTGAACAAAGATCTGATACAAGTGGGGATAGATCTGAAAAAAGGGGTTTGGTTCACGTGGGAACCGAAGTAAAGAAAGAGATTGGTTCACGTGGGAACCGGTTTAAGAAGAAAAGGGTGGTTCACGTGGGAACCGGTTTAAATAAAATGCAGAAAGTAAACGTCATACTTGGCTCTTCAGATCTGATGAAATATGGGTGAAATCATAAATTATGAGATGGCATGAAGTTAAGAAAGGTGGAAGGAAGGAAAGGCTCACGTGGGAACCGGTCTAGAACTAGAACTAGTTGCAAACAAAACACTTAGCACCCACGGTTGAAGACATTGCTTGTCCCACCGTGGTCGCCACAAAGCCGTCGACTCGAAAATTCGACGGGGTCCTCTCCTTTTCGGGGAAGTCCGTGAATCCGCATCGTCACCTCAAGAGGGGATGAGAAAAGAAAGGAATAAAGCTCGGAAAGCAACTCTCACCTCGGTCCCACACTCACATTGATCCCCGAACTTTCATCCCTTGGCGTCGCTCGATCACCAAAGAGACGGTTCGGGTCATGTGGGAGGAAGGTGAGAAGGAATAAACGTGGTCGCTAGGAACCGTGGGTTCCGATTTATAGAATTAAAATGACCGTGTGTACCTTAGCGTGAAGAATGTGAGTTAAAGCTTCTCCTTCTTCGGCCGGCCGATGAAGAAGAGTCCTCAATGCGGTGGGTGCTTGATATTCTGTGCAACTAGACAAATAAACAAGTGAAATAGACAATTAGAACTAGACAAAGTGGAGTATATGTAAAGAGAATGACATAAAACACACAATTGACTAGAAACTGACCGGATTCGGGTTATCTCTAACCCCCCTTTTTTTATTTTTCGTAATAACAGATTAGAAGTAATGCAAAAAAATGTAAAAAAATGATAGGAGGATGGAGAATCACTAAACAAAGAGATAGGAAAAATAAAATCAAGATTCTGAGTTGTATAGAGGAAGATATAGCCAAATCTGTGTTGTCGAAAAAGCCGAGTAGCAGTGCAGGATCTGCCAGGCGCGACTTTGCTTATGCGCTCGTCACGACCAGCCCCGACCTCGGAATTGAGTGCCGTCGATTGTAAACTCAAGAAGTCTTGGAGAGGAAGAACTTTTATGAAGAGATCTCAGGCAGAAGACGTCCACACACTTCTGTAGAGGCCGAAGAAGAGAGACTTGGCAGATCACCTGCAGAACAGCCTTCCTCTCTCTTGAACCGACTTTTCTCTCTCTAAAAACTCGAAATTCTCTCTCTAAAAATCATAAAATCGATTTAGGAGGGTGATAGGACGTCTTGAGATGCCTGGGGAGTCATGCTCCTGCCTTTGGAACGACCGGAATCAGAGTCCTTTTATAGGAGAACAGGCGGTCTAATCGAAGCTAAAAAATAGGGATAAATGCGCCCTGGCCCTGGGCGCATGCGCCCTGGTGCCAGGCGCATGCGCCCCACTGAGGGGCGCATGTGCCCCCCAGGGAGGGCGCATCTTATCATCTCCGAAAAATTCGATCTTATCCGGTCCGTCGGTTGAGCAGTAGAGTCCCGGTGAAAAACTGGGTCCTCGTGCCTCAAAGGTGGGGCGCATGTGCCCTCAAGTGAGGGCACAAGGCCACGTGCCTCACTGGTAGGGCGCATGGCCATGTGCCCTGGGTCCCGGGCGCATGTGACCAGGAACCCGGGCGCATGGGACTGATTTCGCGCGTCTTTCTTCCGGAAGCCATTGCGAACACTCCCGGACTCGGAATTCGACGCCGTTTGTTGCGTTGGAAAGATAACAGGCCGAAGAAGCTCTCTATAGTATCGGATCAGTCACCACACCCTCCAAAACTTCAAAATTTTATCCGGAAGTTAGGGCAGTGAACAGAAGGTCCGATATAGGTCAAAATGACTGCGACGGCAAACCGGAAAGGCACGAAATGCAACAAAACTTGTCCGGAGTGTGAATATGACCATAACCTTCAATGCATGATCATTAGGCATTGGTCATTCAGCCAATTTCCGTGTTTACACGACTTACGTGTGGCTTTCGCTCGGAAATTACGGCTTTCTGCGGAAAACGTCGGAGAACATCCGATTTCGTTCGGCGAAGCTCCAAATCAACTTAAAAGGACCCGGCATCATCATATAATCAATCATGCATGTTACCCTATAAAAAATGAGTTTTATGCTCTGGATTAGGCAAATTTGGCGTGTCTACACCCATCTGTCAAGTTTAAATCCTTTTGGGTCATTCCTTCTTGCCCATTTTTGTGGCCCACACTCAGACATGTCATTTTTGCCTGAGGGGTTCATTGCCCATCTTTTGGAGCCTTTCCTTTTCTTGGGGCTATTCTAGGCACTCATTGGGACAGGTCTATGTACTTCTTTTTGGTTGACCTGAGGGGTTCATTGCCCATCTTTTGGTGCCTTTTCTTTTAAGAAGTCAGACCCTCTAGGATTTTCCACTCTTCCCAGATGGTGGACATTTTCGGTATTCCTCGCCTGAAATCCCTCGAATCTTTCCTTGGGCCGAAACGAGAGAAGAATAGGGCATGGTTGATCTTCTTTGCCTAGCGCCAACTGGTTTTCTTTTCTGGCTTTGACCGTCGAATCCCGGAGCCTAGGCGTGCGATGTGCATAGTGTGATGCTTATCCTTAACTCTCACTTGAACGGGTGAGCCTAATAGCAAGCAAGGACAGGTGAGAATGGACTTCTTCCACAATTTTGAGTGTTTTACATCTTTTTTGTCATTTTTTGGGAAAATATTTCTTAAGGTAGAGTCCATTCCAAGGGTGAGTTAATTCGTCTCCATCTGCGTTAACTAGCTTATAAGAATTGCCAGGATAAGTTTCTGATATTACAAAGGGTCCCTCCCAGTTTGGTTGAAGCTTTGAGCGGGGACCGCCCGGTTTTATAAAGATTCTTTTAAGCACAACCTCACCGATTTCAAATTTTCTCTCAACCACCCTTTTCTGATAAAATCTTTTAAGCCTATTCTGATAAGTCCGGGCATGTTCGGCGGCGGCCAGCCTCCTTTCATCCAAGAGTTCGAGTTGGGCTAGGAGAGACTCCTGCCGATCATCCGTAGGGATGTCTCGATCGATCTGAACTCGGAGGGAGGGAACAAGTACTTCATATGGGACTACTGCCTCCATTCCGTATGCCAAGGCATAAGGAGTCTGGCCCGTTGGAGTTCGGACCGAAGTGCGGTAGGCCCATAGAGCATCGATCAACTTATCTGGCCAATCCGCGAACTCGCCGGACTCACATGTTTTCTTAATGATTTTTATCGTGGTTTTGTTAGTGGCTTCGCCGACCGTTGCCTTGCGGGTAATATGGGGATGGATGATGCAATTTTCTGCGATACCTATTGCAAAGGTCTTGCAGCTCCTGAGAGACAAACTGAGGCCCATTGTCGGTGACGATGTCGCCGGGGATTCCGAATCTGGACAAGATGTTGCGCCTGATGAATGTGCACACCGTTGATGCCTTGATCTCCGTGTAAGCTTTTTCTTCGGCCCACTTGGTGAATTACTCCGTTGCGGTGAGAATAAAAGACTTGGTTTTGTTCGTGGAGTTGGGATCACCAATGGGACCGATAATATCAAAAGCCCACATAGCAAAAGGCCAGGGGGCGTGGATAGGATGGAGAGAAGATGCCGGAGAGTGGATTTTGTCGGCATGGAGTTGACATTGGTGGCAGTGCCGAACAAAGATTGAGCAGTCTTCTTCTAATGTGGGCCAGTAGTACCCCTGCCGAATGATCTTTTTGGCAAGGGCTTGGGCACTAACGTGGCCCCCACACACCCCTGAGTGAGCTTCTTCAAGCACTATTTCAGCTTCTTTTTCATCTACACAACGCAACAGAATCCCCGTCATGCTTCTTTTAAAGAGTGTCCCGCCCAACACTAGATATTTCTGGGAAATTCTTCTGACAGCTTTTCTTTCATCGGCCGTAAGCTCGGGCGAGTAGGTCTGATCTCGGCAATATTGAGCAATCTCATGGTACCATGTGTAGACACGCAAATTTTGCCTATTTGAGGAGCGTAAGATCCATGTTTTCTTAGAAGGTATTCGAGTTTTCCGTTAAACAAACCGGATCACCGAGAAAATGGCCCAAAAATGAAATCTGGGGGCCCAGGCGACCCGTCTACCGGGTCGCCCAGGCGACCCCCCTGCCGGGCGACCCCCCTGCCGGGTCGCCCAGGCGACCCGTCTGACGGGTCATCTTCCTAATCGTCCGTTCTGACGGTGGTAGGTGAGACGTCAAATCCGGTCAGGTACGGCAAACGACCCGGCCAACGGGTCGCCTGCCAAAATAGTGTACGAACTGGGCGAAGTGACCCGTGAGCGGCGCACGCTCGTCCGGATGGTCGAAGTCGACTGGGCGCAGGCGACCCGTCAGACGGGTCGCCTGCCACTGTAGCAGACCTCGGACGGCGGTCGCTCAGCTTTCGGCGCACGCGCATTTAATGGCATTTATAGTTCCGCAGGCGACCCGCCAGACGGGTCGCTTGCGGATTCCGAAAAGTGATTTTTATGCCTGAAATGCCCCTGGGACCCTTTTGCCTATAAAAAGGGACCCCCTAACCACTTTCAAAGGGTTGGAAGAGGGTTAGGAGGGAGAGAACGTCCCAAACTCCCAAGAGAGAGCCTTAGAGAGTTCCAAACCTCTTCCATCCCTCAATTCTCATTGCCCAAGAGATTGAGAGCTTCCCACTTCCATCCACCTCCATAAATCGACGTTCTTCATCCCGTTTCTTCATCGGCATCCATTTCGAAGCTTCTCAAGCTCCTACATCAAAGGGGGAATCATCATCCACGTCCTAGGAGCTTCCGGGAGTCGTCATCAAGCTTCTAAAGCCATCCGAAAGCACCGCGGGAGCATCCGGGAGTAAACCGAATTCTGGTGCAGCAGGCGACCCGTTTACCAGGTCGCCCAGGCGACCCCCCTGCCGGGTCGCCCAGGCGACCCCCCTGCCGGGTCGCCTGGGACTCCAGATTGCCGTTTTTGGAGCCGAAACCCGTTTTTCTTCCACCACCTTCTAGCATTACTTTGTTCTTATGTTTTCCATCATAGATCATCATATTTACATGCATATTTAACTTAGTAATATCATATATCATCATCCGAAAACACATAAAAGGGGGGTTGGGAGTTATTCCCAATCCGGTTAGTCCATCTCCATTTGTGGTTTTAGTTCATTCCTTTTGCAAGATGCTCCACTATCTTAGTTCTAATCTACTTTCACTTGTCTCCGTGGCTTACTTGTTTTTGTAGGAACAACTAAAGTGCTTCAAGCTCTTTCTTCTCGGCCGGCCGAAAAGGAAGAAGATGGAACCCATAATCTCCCCAACACGATCTCCCCGCTTAGGTACGTTTGGTCATTTTATTTAAGACTTACATCGTTTCTTGTCTTTTACTCTCGGAGCCCGCGGCTCCTGGCGACCACAACCCTACACCACCGACGAAACCGAAAGGAGGAGCGGCGCTCATTGTTCCGACCCGGGGAAGGAAGAAGAAGGACCATGTCCGGATCGGGGGTTCCACATCTTTTGGCGACCACGGTGGGACCATCTAATGCTTGAAGCAAACTTAGTTGTTCTTTCATTTCCAAGTAAGCCCCTTCTCACCATCACTATCTTCATATTGTCCTCCATTTCTTTTATCTAGTCGATCCCCGCGTGGATCTCCTTCCGGTTTGAGGAAACAAGTTCCCGGAAGTGTTCTGTTTTCGCAAATGACCCCTCTGCCGGGTCATCTCCTGTTTTCATGATTTAGAGCTTTCCATTTCCTTAGGTCCCTACGTGGACCCGCTTGCTTTTCCATTTACTGTTATTGCTAAGCATCTTGCCCTTAGTTTACTTTCAAATCCATGCTATTTCGGTCCCCGCGGGACCCCGGTTATTAAGTGCTTTCCTTCGGCTCGTTTTCTCGTTTTCCGCAGTGACCCCCGCCGGGTCGCTCGCCGTACCCGTAGGTGACCCGTCTGCCGGGTCATCTACGCTTTCAGAAACTCTTTTCCTGTTGTAGTCTTTAGTTTCACTTGCTCTTGCTCATTTCTCTTGAATCAAACTTGCAAAAATTCAATATTTTCTAGCATCTTTGACTTGGTTAGCTATTGTCCTTGATAGTTTAATCATCATCCTAGTTGTTATTTGTTGATCGTTGCATTGTTTTTCTTTCTTATTGTATGCCATCTTATCCTTGCTAAATTCTTGCATTAGATTGCATTGAGTACCGGGTTCGCCCAACTCATTAGGTCATTTGAGACGGGAGGCTCACCCACCTCCCGAAAGACATCTCCATCCCACCCGCGTCTCTTGGTGGATTCCGATCTCTCTTCCGGGGATTCCCTCTCGGTTGATTAGATTGGTTTTCACTAAGGCCTCCGTAAGTCCCCAAAAGTGAAGGATTCCCTCTTCACCGATCGGGCTGGTTGTACCTTTTACCCCAAAAACCCGGTGTCACCTATCACCCAATCGTTGTGAGAAAAGTGTTAATCCTAGATCGCTCGGCGTCGTGAGAGCATAGGGTCCGACCTATCATTGAGAGGACAATATTCTCCTAAGAAGCTCACTAATCTAAGAATTGAACAAAAAAAAACGCGTTTAATCATTCCAAGTCTCTGTTTTAACTTGTTTGTGCAACAAAAGTGAAAATCAAAAAAAAGAGTGGGGGTTAACCTTCTCACAAAAATCCTTAAAATCTTCCAAAAAGAAATCATTGCTTGAGGTAATACTTTTTTTATCACAACAACCAAAAGAACAAAAAAACAAAAAAACAAAAAAAAACAAAAATCCAAAAAATATTTATTTTCTGTTACTTGCTCTTTCGCTTTATGCCTATGTCACTTAGGTCCGGACGTGTCATGGCGGACTACTACGAGCCCGAGGAGTTTGACCAGGCGCACGCCGACCCACAAGAGGTCCAGTCAGTCCACGAAGGAAACGTCTGTGCCATCCATGATCCCGATCATCCCTACGAAGCTGATAGGGTCGTTTCTCCCCCTCCTAACCCGATTTCTCTTCAAGAGGCTTTATCCCAAGCCAACCCCGATCAACTTGTTCAAGCCCTTCAAACCGCTCTTCGGGGCAAATCTCCCGTTAATCACCCACAAATGGAGGGACCTCCTCCTATATCCACGCCCCGATCCGTGGGCCGCCAACCTGATGCGGTACCACACGGTCATTCACACACCGGTCCGATAGCCCCCGATCATCTTTTTCCGATAGCGAATCTCAACCATCCGGATCCTAATTTAGCTGGGCCATCTAGACCGTTGGTCTATTCTTCTAATCACCTCCTTCATCCTGCATACCCTTCTGTGCAACCACCTCACCGAGTTACAGCCCTTCCCCCTCAAAATCCGACACATTGAGCACCTACATATGCCCCGTCTCCCCCAATCACTCGAGAACCAACCGCTGATAATGTGGCAATCAACGAACTCAAGGAGCAATACAAGGAGCTCCGCCGCATGATCGACACTCGGTCGGCACCCGATGTTTCTCTCCCTTCTCTCCCGATCCTCCGCTTCCCACCCTCCGAATTACCAATTTTCCGCCGTTACAACGGCACCGGTAACCCTTACATTCATGTCAAAGATTTTCTTTATGAGTCATCTGCTTGGCAAGACGATCGGCAAGCCCTTGCCTATCTTTTTCGAAGATCTCTGGAAGGGCACGCCCTAGAATGGTTCTATTCACTTGACCCCTCGGAGGCCGGTAATTTTGACATTGTTAAACCCAAATTCTTGCAGAGGTACAGGGATAGGATGGGCCCGAGTTATTCAATTACGTATCCGTGGTCGAAAGAATGAGGGCGTAAGAAGATTTTGTCAAATATGCCGACGAGATGGAGGTCCATGGCTGAAAAGTTAGTTGACCCGGTTTCTGAAGCCGAGCAAGTTAAAATGATCATAGCTAATGCCGCCCCAGCACTGAGAAACATACTTGTCATGCACCATCCGGGAACTATGGCTGAATTATATGAGAGGGCGAGATACATTCAAACACAGCTTAAAGATACACCCTTGATGAATCTTTATGATCCAAAACCCCGGACCACCAAAAAGGCCGCCTTCACCACCTCTGGCCCGGTAACCGAAGGGATAGTCAACAATGAAAATGTGAGTTTGGTGGGAAACCCGATCCGTAACCCTCCTCCCCAATACCAGCACCCTTCTCCCCAATACCAGCACCCTCGACCTAACCACAACACAAGAACCTACCAGCAGCCACCTTCTCGACCCCCAAGACCCCAGCTGCCTCCTCCGCCTCAGCAAATACAAAACCCGCTTAACAACCAACGCCAACCACCTGTGCCACCCAACTACCAACAGGTACCACCACCAAACACATACGGCCAGAAAAGAGTGGGGCCCAAGAGAGAGAACTACCCTCCTCTGCCTTACTCGTTAACTGACATTTTCAACGCCCTGATGGCAGCACAACAAAAAACGCTCCCAAAGGAGAGAATGGTTTGGCCAGGAACAGCAAGCACAGACAAATATTGCATCTACCATAGATATCCCGGACACAGCATAGAGGATTGCTATTACTTTCGGGATTACATTCATGATTTAAATGAACAAGGCAGCATTGATCGGGCACGTATGGGAGAATACATCAATTCCCTCAAAACTCGAGCACCAACTGTACAAGAAAGACAACAGCAGCAAGTAAACTTGGGAATAGTGCAAAACCCACTACCAGCACACGCGCCCGCGCCCGCATCTGACAACCATCGAGTTGTCCACATTTCAACTCCTTCGGAAGATGCTCAGAACCGAGAACAAAAGTGGCACTTCGAGAACCTCACGCCTACTTTCCCAACTCGCCCACAACCAACCCATGCCAACCGAATTTTACTCACCATACTCCGATCCCCAATCAACCTTCCACCCATTATAAGACCTCCTTCCGCCCCGTTGTACCCGGGACGAACCATAATCAGACCAAGTATAGCCCCATCCACTCCACCACCACTCCCCCTCGGACCCATCATCCGACCACCTCCCGCTCAGCCCAAAATCACACCCCCAGTCAACAAAAGGGAGCCCCCATCATCCCAGCCCACGCCTCTCACTGTCCCCACATCCCTTACAACTCCAACTTCGACGACCATCGAGTCAACGACAACCACTACCGTTCCCAACCCACCGCCTATCCAACCAGCAACAACCCACAAGCCCACTCAGCCCCAACTCGCCACGGTTCTCAGGAGCGGACGTATGTTCCATCGCATATTCCCACAAGTAGGGGCAACACAAGAACCAGAAGAAGAGGTTGGTGAAGAGCCAGCCCAGAACATCATATGACTTGTTGAAACACTTGGACAAAACGCCAGCACGAATATCCATCCTGGAATTAATCAAGAGGTCCAAAACTCATCAAGAAGTCTTGCAACAATATCTTCAAAGGGTAATGGTACATGAAAGCCTCCCTCCTGAAAAGATTACTGATGTCCTGCACCAAAAAGCGCGCACCCTGCTCTGACATTCACAAATGAGGAGCTGGCAAGTCCTGATGTTCGGAGATGTGCCCTATGCCTAACTATTGGTGTCAAGGGGGTGTTACTCACAAATTGCTTGGTGGACACCGGGGCTTCATTAAATATCATGCCACCGGAAACATTAGAGTTATGTAACATCTCCATGGGAGAGATTAATCCCTCAGGTCTCACGGTTACAGCATTTGACAATATCAAGAGGCCCGCTCAAGGCACAGTAATGCTAGAAGTGGAGCTAGGCCCCAAGGTTATTACGGCTGAATTTCACATACTTGAAATGGACCCTACTTACAAGGCTATATTGGGGCGTCCCTATTTGGAGACCCTTGAGGCAGTGGCATCCACAAATCACCAATGCATCAAATTTCCATACAAAGGACAAGTCATCAAAGTATCAAGTTATGTGAGTCCTTTGCCATCTACAACGTCGTGGCCGCCGACCCGGCCGGTGCTAACCTTGATGGAGTCGCCGGAGACCGGTGAATCTTCGCAAAGCAAATTCAACACAAAAAGAGAGATGCTGAGCTCCCCATCGGCTGGCATATCATGAAAATATTGGGATATCAAGAAGGACAGGGTTTGGGTAGGTTCTCGCAAGGGATCGATAAACCCATTAAACTTCCCCATCAGAAGACCAAGGCAGGGCTTGGGTACCGAGAAATCAGCAAAGATAAAAGGACATCTGAACCAGCGCCATGGAAAAGTAATATGTCTGAATATTTTCTCCGAGGAGAAGTCATCCAGATTTGCCAAGAGGGTCCAAAGATAATCGTCATGATATCAACACGAGGCCTAGAAAAAGACAAAGAACCGATAAAGGTGAGGAAGAGCTTTATCTTTCGTTACACTCATTGTTTTTGGCCGATGAAGAGGGATCAAGTGAAGGAACCAAAACGGACTCGGCTCTGATTCACGGGAACCGATCCGCCAAGCAATTTTCTTTCCATTATCAATCCATTCCTCGAGGGCCGTCTATCGTCCTTACCTTTTCAGGGTTTCAGTCACCTATTCAACTTAGTTTGTCTCACGGACTCCCCATTCCCTTTAGTGATAACAATGCCGGGCAGCCATCTTTCTCAGACAACATTGGGCCTAGGCAATGTTTCACCGACACTCTTTCCATCGGGCCCGCTAGCCCCTTACATCCGATGCTCCTCCGAGCATTCTCCTCTTTGACCCTCGGTCCTATACCACCAAGATCTCGCACAATCACGGCAAGCCCCGATGATCCAGAGAGCTTGTCAGGCCTTCTCAACCTCTTGTCTTTATGTGCCGAGCGTGCACCCGAAAATAGGTCGATCTCCATGATTGATTTTCACAAAAAACCGTCCTCTCCGCGACTCGCTCGTCGGTCGAGGAGACGTCTCTCCCGGCCCCCGTGGCCGCCGCTCCCGCCACCAACCTAGAAAATCCACGGTTTCCCCTTGTAAATACCGCACCTTCACTTTCTGTAGGAGTAGCTCAATCTAGAAGAAGAGGGAAGAGAGTTCCGAACCGGTACTTATACCAGCTAGCCCGAACAGCATTAGAATGTACCGAGATGCCAGGATTTTTAGAAAATCCACTTTCTCTTGAAGAAATCAGGTATGAAGAAAGAAATAACATTGATACGTCCTAAGGGGTGTACGAGGTGGCCACCGGAAAGGATTCTGAATCTGAAGATGAAGAAGAGGACATGGCTGACAGTTACGCGTCGGGAATTAAGAGATTCGAGGAACCTTCAGCCGCGGCTGATGAGCCTACTAAGGAATTAAATCTCGGCGCACCGTAAGACCCCGTAATCGTCCTCATAAGTGCCAACCTCACCCCTCTTCAAAAAGAGAATTTGGTAAAAGTCTTGCAGGATCACAAAGAAGCCTTCGCTTGGACCTATCAAGACATGCCTGGGTTAGACAGTTCCTTAGTTGAACACCGATTAACCCTTAAGGAGGGAGCAAGCCCAGTTAAACAAAAACTTAGAAGATTCCACCCAGATGTTGCCTTGAAGATGAAAGAAGAGGTCGACAAACTACATCAAGCTAAATTCATTAGATTCGTTCTCTATCCACAATGGGTGGCAAACATAGTCCCTGTTTTGAAAAAGGATGGCAAGATTCGGATCTGCATTGATTTTCGGGACTTAAACAAGGCCTGTCCTAAAGATGATTTCCCGCTCCCCCATACCGATGTATTGGTTGACAACACGGCAGGGTATGAGGCTCTCTCGTTCATGGATGGGTATTCGGGTTACAAACAGATCCGGTTAGCCAAGGAGGACGAGGAGAAGACTTCTTTCACCACGCCCTGGGGTACATATTGCTATGTGGTCATGCCATTTGGACTAAAGAATGCTGGTGTGACCTATCAAAGAGCCATGATGGCCATCTTTCATGATATGATGCATAAGGACGTGGAAGTATATGTGGATGATTTGGTGGTTAAATCTAGAACCCTAGATGATCACCCAGAAGCTTTGAGAAAAGTTTTACAGAGGGCCGAAGAGTACAAGCTCGTGATGAACCCAAAGAAATGTTTGTTCGGAGTTTCCTCGTGAAAATTGTTAGGGTTCATTGTCAGTAAGAGAGGAATTGAAATTGATCCCAACAAGGCTAAAGCAATCGCCAACCTCCCGCCACCACGCAACCTCAAGGAACTCAGAGGATTGATTGGAAGGTTGCAGTTTATCCGGCGATTCATTTCTCAGCATTCCCAAAGGTGCAAACCCTTTTACGAATTAACCAAAGCAGGGGCTGAGTTTAAGTGGGATAGGAAGTGCCAGGAAGCATTCCAAGGACTTAAAGACTATCTAGCAAATCCACCGGTGCTCAGACCACCCGTCCAAGGAAAACCCCTAATCTTGTACATTTCTGTGCTCGAGGGATCTCTAGGGGCAGTACTGGCACAAGTAGATGAAGAAGGCAAGGAGAGGGCCACTTACTATCTTTCCAAAATCTTCGATTCTTGTGAGCTCAAGTACACCAGCATGGAGAAGACGTGCTCCGCCCTCGTGTGGGTGGTGCAGAAGCTCAAACATTATTTCTTGGCTCACGAAGTCCATCTTATCGCCCGAATAAATCCAATCAAGTTTCTCCTTGAAAAGTCAGTGCTAACCGACCGGCTAGCCCGCTGGCAAAGTTTCCTTTCCCGCTTGATATCGCCTATGTCCAACAAAAGTCGGTCAAGGGGTATGCTATCGCCGAACACCTGGCTCACCATCCGATCCCTACCTTTGACCCTGTTCGAAATGAATTACCCGACGAAGAATTAATGTCTGTCCAAATCCCCGATCTATGGACATTACACTTCGACGGGGCTCTTAATTCCTAAGGTAGGGGCATCAGGGTCGTTTTATTATCTCCTGAAGGCATAGTCATCCCTTAGGCCTTTCAGCTCAGCTTCCCCGTGACCAATAACATAGCCGAGTATGAGGCATTGCTGGCTGGGCTGAGAGCTGCTCATTTGCATGGAGCCACCAAGCTTAGAATAATAGGAGATAGTCAACTGATTCTCCGTCAAGTCCTGGCTCGTTATAGAACCTCTCACCCCGGACTCGTGCCCTATCAAGAGCTTGCTTCATATGTCATCAAACTCTTTTCCAAGCTTGAATTCGTCCACGTTCCTCGCGCTCAGAACATCCTTGCTGATTCTTTGGCATCATTGGCATCATCCCTACCCATTCCGCCGAATGGATCAGAAAAGAATATCTTCGTCCACCGGCAAGTTATGCCTGCCATAGAAGACCCCTATTTCCTCAAGGTAAGAGCCAGATTCGAGGATAAGGACCATCTGAGGCAGAGAGAGGAATTAACCTTGGTCGAGGTAGAAGAGTCGCTTGAGGAAGAAGAAAAGCCTTGGTACTCCGAAATTGCTCAATTTTGCAAAGATCAATCATTTCCGCCAGGATCAACACCCTCCGAAAGGAAAATCATTAGAAGAATCTCTCGTAAATATGTCTTACTAGGGGGAACCCTATTCAGGAGGAGCCTGACCGGAATCTTGCTAAGGTGCATAGATGAAGAAGAAGCCGAACTGGTGCTCAAGGAAGCACATTCTGGAGTGTGCGGGGGTCATGTCAACGCCCAAGCCCTTGCTAAAAAAATCATTCGGCAAGGGTACTATTGGCCCACTCTTGAAGAAGATTGTTCGGTCTTTGTCCGGCATTGCCATCAATGTCAACTCCATGCCGACAAAATCCATTCACCTGCTTCCTCTCTTCACCCAATACACGCTCCATGGCCTTTCGCCATGTGGGCCTTTGATATCATTGGACCCCTTGGAGACCCAAACGCCGCCATCAAAACCAAGTCTTTCATTCTTACGGCCACGGAGTACTTCACCAAGTGGGCTGAAGCAGAGGCATATGCGGGGATCAAGGCATCCACTGTGTGTACCTTCATCAAGCGCAACATTCTCGCCAGGTTCGGGATCCCTAGCAACTTCGTCACCGACAATGGGCCGCAATTCATCTCTCAAGAGCTACAGGACCTCTCGCAACAGTATTGCATAAAATTGCATCATTCATCACCATATTACCCTCAAGGCAATGGCCAGCAGAGGCAACAAATAAAACCCTGATTAAAATCATCAAGAAAACGTGTGAGTCTAGCAAGTTCGCCGATTGGCCAGATAAGCTGGTAGACGCTCTATGGGCCTACCGCACTTCAGTACGGACCCCAACAGGTCAAACTCTCTATGCCTTGGCATATGGAATGGAGGCTGTAGTCCCATACGAGGTGCTCATACTGTCCCTCCGAGTTCAGCTTGATCAGAAATCCCGGTGAGTGAACGCAGGAATCTCTCCTTGTGCAACTCGATCCGCCGGACGAAAAGAGGCCGGCCGCCGCCGAACATGCTAGAGCTTATCAAAATCGGCTCAAAAGATTTTATCGAAGGAGTGATTGAGAGAAAATTTCGAGTCGGAGAAGTAGTGCTTAAAAGAATATTTGTTAAGCCGGGTGGTCCCCGTTCCAAGCTTCAACCTAATTGGGAGGGCCCCTTTATAGTTTCAGCTATTTATCCTGGCAATTCTTACAAACTGCTTAATGCTGAAGGAGAAGAATTGAATCATCCATGGAACGGACTCTTTCTCAAAAAATATTTTCCATAATAATCCAAAAAAATCATATATACAACAAATGCTGCGAGAAGAAGAACTTTGCTATTATCCAAGGCTTGCTTGTTACACGGCATAACCATTCAATCAAGGTTAAGGATAAGCACCACACTACACCCACTTCACGCCCTGATCTGTCATTCGATGGCCTGATACTGGAAGAAGGGATGGGAAACCTCCTGGTAAAGAAGCGACATTCTTATCCGATTCCTCCACAACTCGGTCCACGGCAGGTGTAAGGATTAGAACGAGGAGTACTCGAAAAGCCCGCTACCCTAGTAGGAGGCGGCCTCAGAGGGTCTAATTTCTTAAAATAATAGGTGCCAAAAGATGGGCAATGAACCCCTCAGGTCATGAAAGGAAAGAAATATATACCTGACCTGTCTGAATGAGCACCTGAAAGTAACCCCGGAAATGAAAAATGGCTCCAAAAGATGGGCAATGAACCCCACGAATCAAGAAAAAAGAAAAAAAAATCCGTCTGAATGAGGGACAAAAAAATAGGGGGCAATTAAAAGAAGAGACCCGAAGAAGCCAAATCTCAACAGGTAATTCGGGCATTAGTAGGGAAAACAAATTCGAATTCGTTAATCCTGCCATGGACATACCTAGATTTTCTTCCCTCTTAATCACCGCGGATAAAGATTGACTAATCTAACTAGGAGGGATCACTGACCGACTAAAGGTAGAAGGCCAAAAGATACAAGTCAGGGTAACCTATCTACACGTGATGTTTATCTTTAATCAAGAAAGAAAGTGAAAGGATGCCGGTTTGCAAGCAAGTCAGACGATGAAAGACGGTTACTCTCCTCGCACACAAAAAAAATCAAATATCCAAAACACAAACAAATAGGAAAAAAAAGGAAAATTAAAAATTAAAAATTTAAAAAAAGGAAAAAGAAAATTTTGAACCAAACAAAATAGAAACCCCCCCCAAAAAAAAACAAAAAAACAAAAAAAATTGTTATCTTTTACGTCCATGTTTAATTTTCATCTTGCACGTTTCCTTTAATGCATTGCATACTTACTACCTTTCCTGTTTAAGAAGGGAAACGCCCATTGACAAATTGCAAGGGGCTATACCCTAAAGAAAAACTAACGTGCTCTCAAAGGTCTGGACATGCAGGAAAAAGAATGAATCCAATATCACTAATGAACACGATGTACAAAGATAAGGAGGGAGACGGCACAATCAAGACTCGCCGCTTCCCTCTGGTACAAGATCCTCCGGGGTCGAAGCAGGGGGGGCATCGCCGCCCTCTCATCTCCTCGCCGAGCAGAGGTAGCCGCACGACTCCGACTAAGACCCCGCCGGATCGTCATCCGGGAGCCGCCGTAACGATGAGAACGCGACTCGACCGAGCCCGAGCGAACTCCGCCGTCGCCCGATGCTGCTGGTCTGAAACTCTCCGCAACTCTGCCGCATGACGCTCCTCCAGTGCCCGGCGCTCCTCCATGAAGGCTAGCTGAAGGGCCATCTCCCGCTCGCCAGACGGATGAGAGAGGTCCTCCACTCTCCCTCGGAGAGTGGCAAGCTGCAATTAGACCAAGAAACCTGTCAAAAATTGTCAAGAAAAACCAAAGAAGGAACTTTGGGAAGAATTCTTTCTACCTCCGCAGACGAAGAAGAGAGCTGCAACTCGAGCTCCCCGACGTGCCTCGATAACCGGTCGACCTGAAAAGGGGAAGCTGTTCAACGACGTGCAAGGAGGAAAATAGAAGGAGAACATCGAACTCACCTCATCACGAAGACTCTGCTCAGAATCGCGAAGGCTCTGCTCGGTCCTCGCCGACTCGGCGACCTGGTGAAGAAGCTCTGTGTTCTGCAGGAAAGAGAATGTCAGCACCAAGCAAAGGAAAGAAAGGCCGGTAGTAAGCAAAGAAATAACATACCGCAGCTAGCAAATCCGCCCACAAGGTGGAGCGGTCACCGTAAGGGACAACCGCCGAGCAGGAAGGCTCCCCCACTAGCGAGGGCCAGGCTGTGGCGGCTCCCTCCGGGA
The DNA here is from genome assembly GCA_036172225.1 of Cryptocoryne crispatula var. balansae. Taxonomy (NCBI): domain Eukaryota; kingdom Viridiplantae; phylum Streptophyta; class Magnoliopsida; order Alismatales; family Araceae; genus Cryptocoryne; species Cryptocoryne crispatula. The sequence goes on from CM069927.1 coordinate 28,725,585, forward strand.
AGAAAGTCGCCGTCTCCGGGACGCCTGTACCATCGGTGTCCATGGGCTCGGCCTCTCCGGCTTGGCCCTGTAACTCCTCTAGCTGACGGCGAGCCTCGTCACGCTGAAAAGAACCAGAATGAATTAATAAAAACAACAGAAACAAGGCTTGAAAATAGCAGAACAAACCTCGTGGCAAGTATGAAGGAAGCGATCCTGCACCACCTGTAGCCGGCGCTGAGCTCGCTCCTCCTTCTCCCGGTGCTTCTCTCACTGAAAGAAGAAGATAAACGGCATTAATCTAACAGTCATAAACAAGCAGCAAAGAAAGGAAAATGGATCATACCAGGCGTCGGGCCTTCTCCCGGAGGGAGGTCACCTTCTCGCGAAGGTGAACCAGCTCGCTCTCTTCCGCCTCCTGCACCAAGGAAAAGTTGCATCATCAGTCATCCAGACAGGTAACAAAGAAATTCTAAGGAAGAAAGGAGTGAGTTGCAAACCTCCGAGTCGAAGAAGAGGTGGCCGTAAAACTCAGTGTACTGCTGTAAGTACTCTGAGCTGTCTGTGGCAGTGGACACCACAGGAGTGCCGCCACGCCACCAGATATCAAAGGCGGTACGGCACTCGTGTCGCCAATCCACGGCGACAGTGAGGCCTCGTGACGACCTCCCCACCCGCTCATGGGGGTCTGGGAAGACCCACTCCTGGTGGAACCCCAGTGAGCGCATCGCGAGACGCACCCAGAACCCCTTGGGCGGCCTGAACCCAAGGCTGCTCCTCCTCGTCCGACCCCAGATAAGGCTGCCAAACAACCTATGCCAAATACCGGTTAAAAGAACAGTGCTGTCAGAAATGATATAATCAGATCTGAGGGAAAGAGGTATACCTGATCGTGGGGGAAGCGGAGCAGTCGATGGCGAAGGTCGACCAACTGAGCATCGTGGGGAACGGCTGGTCGCTGTACCGACCACCCGCGTAGAAAGGGGTACTGGGGCGGGTCCGAGCGGACTCCCCGCCCCAGGGGAAGGTGCAAGTAACCCCAGATCTGAAAAAGCAACAAAAAGATAGCCGTTAGTTTTCTTTCATTTAATAACAAATGCTACAAATAAAGCAAGGCATACCTGAACAAACGGGGTAAACCAGGCAACTGAGATCTCACCACTCTCACGTGCCAGGGAGGAGAATAGGTGGGCAAGCATCGCGGCACCCCAGGCATACTCGCCAACCCGCTCAAGGTTGACGAGTAAGGGCACGAATCGCAGGTGTACCTTGTCACTCTTCGTGGACAGAAGAAGTCTGGCCAAGAAGAACAACAAGAACCTACGGAGGTCCACGTCCGCTTCAGGAGTACCCTCCTCACCACGGAGGGTCTCCCGAACACGCAAGACCAGCTGCGCAAGGAAAGCCGGTCTGAAGTTCCCTGTCGGCATGGCCTCGCGCATGCCGACAAGGGCGGCGAAAGGACCCCTCTTAAGGGTGCGCCATTCCCCTGGACTCGCCGGGAGGGAAAGTCCGAAGTAACGCTCGAGTTTCCTCGAGTAGTCAGCATAGGACTTCCCCGTCACGGGGAGGCCATGGACACGTAAACCAGTAATGCGTGCCACATCCTCCAGTGTGGGCACCATGTGCCCCCACGGAAAAAGGAATGAGCAAGAGGTGGAATCCCACCTCTCCCTCATCGCCTGGACAAAAGGGAGGTCCTCCCAGACTGGCGCGCAACGAAAGAATGGGCCGAAACCCATCCCCTCCAAGCGCACCTTCTGGAAGGGCTGGAGCGCCTCGTATACAATGCCCACCAATTCCCAAGAGATCCTGGAATGAATCTTCTTCTGCAATAATTGGAAGTCTTGTTAGTCCCAATTAAAAAAATAAAAAAAAGAAAAAAGAAAAAAGAATATATAAAAGAAAATCATGCATGATTACCGGAACCTTAGGCTCTACATACTGCTCTGGCGCGGCAAAAACGTCATCATCGTCGATGTCCTCGTCGGACATCGCGGGTGCCGCAGCAGAAGTGGAGGCCTCGGACATGTGAGAACGCCGCACCATCTGAAAATAACAAGGCCAAGCTGTTAGATACATGAAATAATCTGAAAATAATAAGTTTTTTGGGCATTCCGGCAACGCCGGAATGCCCAGGCAACCCGGTCACCGGGACGCCTGAGCAGGCGGCCCGGTCGCCGGGACGCCTGGCTCAGGCGACCCGCGCGGCGGGCTGCCTGGCGCAGCGGCCCGTGCGCCGGGCCGCCCGGGCGGCCCGCGCAGCGGGACGCCGGCCTAGGCGTCCCGCGCGCCGGGACACCCAGGCGGCCCGGTCGCCGGGACGCCTTCCGCAGGCTACCCGAAGCCGGGTCGCCCATGCGGCCCGGGCGCCGGGTCGCCCAGGCTACCCGGCTTCGCGCCGCCTGGGGAAGGGGACGCACGCGCTCCCTTCCCCGACCGGTTTTTCGACCTACCGACCTCCGATTTCAAAAATTTTCGCGCCTATGAAAAGTTGAAACTACGATCTACAATAGTCGTGAAAGGAACAACGGACCTCGAAAGTCGTAGGGGAAGCAGGAAGCCACGGAAGTGGACTGTACACCTTTTCACATGGAATCCTCGCCAGAACGTGTGAAAATAAACGGTAAATCTGAGCTCTTTATATAGAAACAATGAAAATTTTGCTTACTGTCCAAAAAATTCTGACAAAATCACCAAAAACATTAGAAAAATAGAAAATCTTTATGAGCATCTTCCGATTCCAAGATCGGAACATGGAAGGTCGATTTGGGCCCAGTAGACGCGTCACATCGACCCGATTATCCGGCACAACCCGAAAAAAGAAAAGAGGCATTTGCAATCACATGAATGTTCTTGTAAGCATGACAATTGACTTTTTCAAATACGAAAGTTGTTTCTTTTGTACATCTTCATGCTAACCCTCTTGCAGAACATACTCTAGTCCAAAACAACAGATAAAAACAGGAAGTAATCCATAAAGCCGTCAAGAGAATGGAGCTCTCCCCGGGATGCGGAAGCCAACTGGCAACATTGCCAGCCTGCCTGAACTAAAAGAAGATGTCGCTCATTTGCCTCCACACGTCTAGGCCTGATCCTCGGAATCGGGGAGCGATGAAGAAGCTCACGGACCGGCACGTTCAGCTGAAGCGCACATCGATACGGGTTGTACAACATGAGAGACCTCGTCGTCACCAGAAATAGCTCTCTACCAGGAACAAGACAAACCTGGAAAAGTGTGCGAGTCACCGGCTGAGTAATGGTAAAGAACTGCTGATGCATGACGGCCTCAAAGTAATCCCGCCAACTGTGCCTCGAACGGAACCCGGGGCAATGATCCCAAACGCCTCGCTCGTGCCTCGCTCGTCTCGCCACCCCGGCCAGAGGACTTCGGGCAAAAGAGCTCGGGAAGCCAGGAGTAGACGCCGTGAACCTGAAGTGAAGATCAGCCCAACAACTAAAAAGCAAGAGACTACCAGAAAAAGAGCGGCCTAGACTAGCTTCAGTCAATCCTTGGTAGAGGAAACCAAGAACTGACATAGCCAGCCGACGGCCACTCCATAAGCCCTCCACATGGGCCAGCTGAGCAGAACTGACAATGTCATCTCCTGAAGGGTACAAGACAGTTATCGCGATACATATGGCAGCCCCTTTCAATCCAGACATTAATTGCTCCGTCAAGTCACCAGTAGACTCTAAGCAAGAAAGAGTCCAACAGTATAGGCGAGACAAAGTTGACCCCCTCGCCATCCATCAAGGCAATCGCCTCGAACAAGGCATAAACTCCCGCAATATCCGTAAACAAGAGCAATCTATGGACGGAGTAAAGAAATCCGAGATTCACCCATTTCACCGGCCCTTAGGCCCAAGATGAGCTCCACTTCCTCCGAAGAATGGAGCATTCAAAATCGCCAAATATGAATGTGTGAGTTTCCGGGTGCCATCGTTCCACTAAGGCACCCAACATCGCAAAATCCCAGTGGTAACGATGTATGCGTCGGAAATGGGCAAGAACGCCCCTTAAGCCCCAGTCGTGTAAAATTTCCAATGAGTGACGTGTCAACGTCCGAATCAGACATTCAGCCCATGCAAACTGACCGAAGCGATTGGAAGAAGGGAAAGACGGCAATTCCTGGACAAGGCACAGAAAATCAGGAAAAGAAAAGTTCTGTGGGTACCAGGCGACCCGTCTTCCGGGTCGCCCAGGCGACCCGTCTGTCGGGCCACTTCCCAGAACAGTAAGAAACACCCTTTGATCCAATGGGTCATGCATCGTCTCAACAAAAGGAGGACGAATGGAGGAGCCTAGCACATGAAAATGAGAAAGTGGAAGAGGAAAAAACAATACGCTTACTTCGTTGAGATGACGAAGACCCCGGAGATGATCCGGAAGAGCCGACATGGGCAGAACCAAGCTTTGCCTAGCATATGGCATGATGGTAACCTCCTTGCTCAAAAATCTCACCACCTCACACTCCAAGAGAAGGTAAAAATGTTGTTGAAGAAGAGACCCACGAGCTTATGGTCTCTTAAAGCCTTAAGTGTGGTCAAAGCAATTACATGACTACTCATGTCAAGTACATGTCAAGGACAGGCGCAGCAGGCGACCCCTTGACCAGGACGCCCAGGCGACCCGTCCGTCGGGTCGCCCAGGCAACCCGACAGGCGGGTCACCTGGGCGACCCCCCCAGACAGGTCGTTTCCTGCTAACAGAACCGAAAAATGCCCTTCTTTACTTAAAGGAAACATGCATTCACTACATCAAATGTTCAATAGTCTGAAAATACATAGCTTGGAACTAACATAAGTGCAGGAAAGAGAAAAATAAAGCACGGATCGCCCGGAGCTTCTTCAAGTAACGAGCTTTGCGCGCTTCATCTTCTTCAGTCACCATCCAAGGACTATGTAATTTGCACGTCTTCCACAAAGCAGTTGCGCTTTGACATTCCTCCTCATCATCCGGTGTTCCAAGGCGGCGATCCTTGATGCTCGGAAGATGCGACACCAATGGCATCTTCTGCTTGCAGAGACCTAATTGAGGAAAGCACCGGTGAGCATTATATAAAATCAATGAGGTACCAGTTATAAGACGAAGGTCAACTCCCGGGATAAAGCATGCTTTAAGATCCTTCCGGAGTAAAGGGAGTGGCACGCATAGAAAGCTAGCTCGGTTGAGCTTGGACAGATACAGGCGCCAGTCTTGGCGGGTCTTCACTGTAGGACACTTGTTAATAACTTTCTCTTCCATGGCAAGAACGGAGGATAAAGAATGCAAAGGGCTGCGGAGAAACAAACGCGAGGCCGGAACGATCTCCTCAGCAACATCAAACTTGAAGTGAAGTTCTGCCCAAGAAAATAAAAGAAGGATGCTGCCAAACATAGGACGACCGAGGCATGCCGCAGAAAGCCCTTCATATAAGAAGCCCAAGACAGATGGGGCGATGCGCTCCCGACGCCATAACCCCCAAATGCAAGGCAGGGAAGTTGGGGCAATCCAACCGTCCTCTGAAGGGTAAAGGAAAGCATAAACAACGCATGTCATCACTCCCTTCAACCCACAAATAAGGTTGTCAGAATCTTCAGAAGCCTTGTCCATACTCTTAAGGGACCATGTCAAAAGACCTTCAAAGGAAATTTTGCCACCGACAATCAATGAACAGGCTTCCATTGGAGTCATAAGTTCCTCTAGAAACAAGTGAGCGGTCAGAGGAAAAGGTGGGATAAACATGAAATCTTCTTGACCGTAAGGAGAATCTGGGAGGCCTAGCAACATTACAACTTCTTCAAGAAGGATGGTACATTCAAAAGTATCAAGAATGAACGTGTTAGTGTCCGGATGCCAACACTCAACCAAGGCTCCCGCAAGAGCAAAATCCCAATAATATTTAGAGCAATTCATCACATGAACGAAGAAGTCGGCCATGCCCCATTGCCGAAGCACGTGGTGAGCTTGCAAAGTGATATACGGAACAATGCGGGAGACCCATTGACATGAGACATAACGATGAGCTCCCAGAAATGCCGGAGGATCCTGAATGTGCACATATAAAAGTGTCAGCAATGCGGAGGTGACCCGCCTACCGGGTTGCCCAGGCGACCCGTTCACCGGGTCACCCAGGCGACCCGTCTGCCGGGTCGCCCAGGCGACCTGATGCCGGGTCATTTCCAGATGACAGGTTCGAATCCGAAAATAAGAGGAAAAGTGGGATCCAAATAAGAAGGAGATAATTTTTGAGGAAGAAGAAAGAAGATACTTACAATTCCGGCCATTATTCTGTTGAAGATGTGCCCCGGAACCTCCGAAAATCGTCTCGCCTTCTTCGGATGAATGAATCTCGAAGGATGAAACATTGTGAGAGGAGTAAAAGAGCTAAAGGAGAGAGAGAAAATATGATGTTCTCACAAGAGGGGGGAGTTGGGGGCTTAAAAGTGGGAAAGGAGCTGTCATGCGCTCTATTCAATGCTGAAAAGATGTCCAGAGGTCTAATCTGCCTGCTCTGACAACGAACGCAGGCGACCCGGCAGACGGGTCGCCCAGGCGACCCGCCGCCGGAGTCGCCCAGTGACCCGGCGTACGGGTCACCCGGGAATTTCGTACATATGACGGCAGTTATTATATATCTAATTGAACGTTGAAGACCTCGAGTTCAGGGACAGTTGAGCTTGAGAACCCCCTCAACAAAAACAATGATGGATCAACTGTTTCTAAACTCGCGGATACGCCAAAGTCTTATGTGCGGGGACGACGGTTCTCTTCAAGAGTATCCTGACCCGTTAAACATAGGACCTATATCTTCAGCTATTTGCCTATTTTTAGTTTGTTTTTTTACTTTACCCCTAACAAAAAATTATAAATCATGCATCATGCATCGCATACTCCCCAGACATTTCGAACGAGCTGTATTCCGGTGTTCCGAAAAGTTTCTCGCTTGATTCAGTAAATCCTAAAAGAACATGGAGTCATTCCACTCCGGACAAAATCGGTACCCTTGCAAGAACCAAATGAACTCGGAAGGCATAACCCCGAATTGATTGGATGATTCCCCTTTGTTTTCAATAATTTAGCCCTTCTCGGTACAAGCACACCACAGAGCTGGGCCGCTAACCGAGATGAACTCACGAGCCACGACTCGGGGGTCCCCCACGCTGGGGGGCAAACTTCTCCCTTTATATTCGTGCCCGCGGCACTGCATCCATCCAATCAATGACGGGAATGATCCGAAGAGGACAAATGGGGACGGCAAAGGACCGGTAATGTCCGCCCATTGCCCAATTAGGCAGTAGCCTGCGTGTCTAAATCTACACCTTGGTGCCACCTTTTCAGTCCGCGCCATTGCACGCCGCTACGCCTCATTACATACATCTATGCTTCATTCCATATCGCTCCCCTACAAAGCCGACACCAAGGCGAGGCAAGCTGTAGACACGCAAATTTTGCCTATTTGAGGAGTGTAAGATCCATGTTTTCTTAGAAGGTATTCGAGTTTTCCGTTAAACAAACCGGATCACCGAGAAAACGGCCCAAAAATGAAATCTGGGGGCCCAGGCGACCCGTCTACCGGGTCGCCCAGGCGACCCCCCTGCCGGGTCGCCCAGGCGACCCGTCTGATGGGTCATCTGCCAAATCGTCCGTTCTGACGGTGGTAGGTGAGACGTCAAATCCGGTCAGGTACGGCAAACGACCCGGCCAACGGGTCGCCTGCCAAAACAGTGTACGAACTGGGCGAAGTGACCCGTGAGCGGCGCACGCTCGTCCGGATGGTCGGAGTCGACTGGGCGCAGGCGACCCGTCTGACGGGTCACCTGCCACTGTAGCAGACCTCGAACGGCGGTCGCTCAGCTTTCGGCGCACGCGCATTTAATGGCATTTATAGTTTCGTAGGCGACCCGCCAGACGGGTCGCCCAGGCGACCCGGCCAACAGGTCGCCTGCGGATTCCGAAAAGTGATTTTTATGCCTGAAATGCCCCTGGGACCCTTTTGCCTATAAAAAGGGACCCCCTAACCACTTTCAAAGGGTTGGAAGAGGGTTAGGAGGGAGAGAACGTCCCAAACTCCCAAGAGAGAGCCTTAGAGAGTTCCAAACCTCTTCCATCCCTCAATTCTCATTGCCCAAGAGATTGTGAGCTTCCCACTTCCATCCACCTCCGTAAATCGACGTTATTCATCCCGTTTCTTCATCGGCATCCATTTCGAAGCTTCTCAAGCTCCTACATCAAAGGGGGAATCATCATCCACGTCCTAGGAGCTTCCGGGAGTCGTCATCAAGCTTCTAAAGCCATCCGAAAGCACTGCGGGAGCATCCGGGAGTGAACCGACTCGGTGCAAAGCGACCAAGCGACCTCGGTCGCCCTGTGCGACCCCTACCGGGTCGCCCAGGCGACCCCCGGGGGGTCTGGGACTCCAGATTGCCGTTTTTGGAGCCGAAACCCGTTTTTCTTCCACCACCTTCTAGCATTACTTTGTTCTTGTGTTTTCCATCATAGATCATCATATTTACATGCATATTTAACTTAGTAATATCATATATCATCATCCGAAAACACATAAAAAGGGGGGTTGGGAGTTATTCCCAATCCGGTTAGTCCATCTCCATTTGTGGTTTTAGTTCATTCCTTTTGCAAGATGCTCCACTATCTTAGTTCTAATCTACTTTCACTTGTCTCCGTGGCTTACTTGTTTTTGTAGGAACAACTAAAGTGCTTCAAGCTCTTTCTTCTCGGCCGGCCGAAAAGGAAGAAGATGGAACCCATAATCTCCCCAACACGATCTACCCGCTTAGGTACGTTTGGTCATTTTCTTTAAGACTTACATCGTTTCTTGTCTTTTACTCTCGGAGCCCGCGGCTCCTGGCGACCACAACCCTACACCACCGACGAAACCGAAAGGAGGAGCGGCACTCATTGTTCCGACCTGGGGAAGGAAGAAGAAGGACCGGGTCCGGATCGGGGGTTCCACACCATGGCCTCTCTTCTTCTTCATTTAACTCTTCAACCTCAACGACTGACAATTCTTCCTTTTGCTCAAGCAATTCCTTCCTTGCGAACTTCTCCTGGATATCGAGAAATCGAGCATCCTTAATAGCAGGTATCATCTTTCGTCGGACAGAAATGGTCCTATCAGACATACCTAACGGGATTGATAAAGAGGATGCCAATGATGCTAGAGAGTCAGCAAGGATATTCTGAGCACGAGGGATATGGAAAAATTCGAGTTTAGTGAAGAGCTTGATGTAAGAAGAAGTGAGTTCCTGATATGGTTTGAGTCCAGGATGAGATGTTCGATATCTGGAGAGCACTTGCCGAAGAATCAGTTGGTTGTCGCCTATAATTCTTAACTTGGTGGCTCCGTGGCAGCGAGCAGCTTCTAATCCAGCTAAGAGGGCCTCGTATTCAGCAATGTTGTTGGTGGCGGGAAAGCAGAGTTGGAAGGCTTGGGGAATAACAACCCCTTCTGGGGACAAAAGGGCAACTCCGATTCCTCTTCCTTGGGAATTTAAAGAACCATCAAAATAAAGGGTCCATAATTCAGAATGATGGAGGGACAAGAGTCCTTCATCGGGTAATTCAGACTGGACCGGGTCAAAGTTAGGGATGGGATGGTGAGCCATGTGTTCGGCAATGGCATACCCTCTGATTGATTTCTGTTGGACGTAAGTGATATCAAATTGGGAGAGAAAGCTTTGCCATATGGCAAGTCGGTCAGTGAGGACAGATTTCTCGAGGAGGAATTTGATAGGATTCATTCGGGCGATGAGATTGACCTCGTGAGCAAGAAAGTAGTGCTTGAGTTTTTGTACCACCCAAACTAGAGAGACACAGGTCTTCTCCATGGCGGTGTAGTTCATCTCACAAGGGTCAAAGATTTTAGAAAGATAGTAAGTGGCCCGTTATTTTCCTTCCTCGTCTATTTGTGCTAACACGGCACCCAAGGATTCATTTATAACCGAGATGTACAAAATCAAAGGCTTGCCTGGATTCGGGGGTTGGAGCACAGGAGGGCTAGAAAGATATTTCTTCAAACCGTCAAAAGCCTCCTGGCATTTCTGATCCCATTTGAATTCTGTTTTTGCCCTGGTTAACTCATAAAAAGGCTTACACCTTTGAGAATGTTGCGAGATAAACCGGCGGACAAATTGTAGCCTTCCAATTAACCCCTAAGTTCCTTCAAATTTCTTGGCGGGGGCATATCAATAATGGCCTTGGCTTTATTGGGATCAATCTCAATCCCCCTTTTGCTAACAATGAAACCCAACAGTTTGCCGGATGCTACACCAAACACACATTTCTTCGGGTTCATCTTCAGCTTAAACTCCCGAGCTCTCTGCAAGACCTTTCTTAAAACCTCAGAATGTTCATATCGGGTTCGGGATTTGACCACTAAATCGTCCACGTACACCTCTACACATTGATGCATCATATCATGAAAAATTGCTATCATTGCCCTCTGGTAGGTTGCTCCTGCATTCTTTAGTCCGAAAGGCATGACGACATAACAATACGTTCCCCAAGGTGTAGTGAACGATGTCTTCTCCTGATCCTCTTCCGCTAGCCGAATTTGATTATACCCAGAATACCCATCCATGAATGAGAGGGTTTCAAAACCGGCTGTATTATCAACAAGCACATCGACGTGAGGGAGAGGAAAATCATCTTTAGGGCAAGCTTTGTTTAAATCTCTAAAATCAATGCAGATGCGGACTTTGCCATCCTTCTTCATTACCGGGACAATGTTAGCCACCCATTGAGGATAAAGGACGACTCTAATGAATTTGGCTTGATGCAATTTATCTACCTCTTCTTTCATTTTCAAGGCCAGTTCTGGGTGGAATCTCCTAAGCTTTTGCTTTACCGGGACAACTTCATCCTTAAGTGTCAAACGATGTTCGACCAGTGAATTGTCTAGTCCCGGCATATCCTGATAAGTCCATGCAAACGTGTCCCGGTATTCTTGCAAAGTCCCTGTCAAATCTGATTCTTGGGAGGGAGATAGGCTAGCACTGATGAGAACAACTTTTGGATCATCCAACGTCCCAAGATTAAGTTCTTTCGTAGGCTCATCAGCAGAAGCTAAGGGTTCTTCAAACCTCCTTAAGCCTGAAGCATAGGCATCTGCTACATCCTCTTCCTCGTCTGTATCAACGTCCTTTTCTGAACCGACTTCATACACTCACAAAGATTGATCCATGTTTTCTTTGTCCTCATAAAAGACCTCATCCAACTGGATATTGTTATCCCAAAACCCTGGCAATTTTGCACATTCTAAGCTCTTGCCAGCCAGTTGATATAGATACCGATCTGGTACCCTCTTACCCTTAGCTCGAACTCTCTTGGACACTAACCCTAGGGGATAAGAATGAAATGATGACGAAGAGGGGAGATTGGGAGAGACAATATCTACAGGGGGTGAAGGACAGAGCAACTCGCTTAAAGACTCGGTCCCCGAGGTCGGAAAGTCCTCGGGGGCAAAGATAGATGTTTCTTCGACCGAAATGCGAGTTGTGAAAAGGACGTTTTTTTTTGGCGGTACCAACCATATGTACGGGATGGGTCATGGCACCTTTTTCATCATGATGGGAAATGAATGTGAAGGTTTGAGAAAGATTTTGGATGGGGTTGTGATCCTCCTTGGTTGGAGATGAGTCGGTTGACCTTAGGAGGGGGGAATCTAGCAAATTAGGTGGGTCATCTGGTTTGACCCAAGATTGGACTGGCCCGATGGCCAAGGGGGCAAAGGCCTTGAGCAACGTAAAATGGAGAGGGCTCTCAGGCCCGATGGTGATGACCGTGCGGGACGGGGGTGGTATGTTCCTTGTATGGGCCGTGAAGGGTCCGCCATAGAAGGGCATTGGGAGCCCATGGGAAAGACTTAACTGAAAGAGGGGCTTAGCCCTAGAGAATGAGAAATTGAGGAAAGGTCCTCGCGGAATGATCAGAGGGGAATGACGAATTTGATTGTCGGGGCACTTATCGATCCATGGCGACTTAAGTGGTTTTTTCCTTGATTCTTCTTCCTCGACTAGAAATAATGATGATAAAGGTAAGAACAATTCATCCTCACCTTCGTCGATCCTTTGCCTTTTCCGTGGACGATTGTTGATGTCGTTGAGATAGCCTGGCCCCTCTTCTTTGATTTGGATCACTTCCCCTCTTAGAAAGTATTTTGCAAGTCCTTCTGCCACTGCCTGTTGTCCAGGCCTCTTTCCATTTTGGATTGTCCCATCGTACCCCAGGCCGGCCTTAGTAAGTCGACTGGTGGGGTTGATGGGTTCTGTGATGCCTTGCAAGAACTTGCCCAACCCTTGGCCCTCTTGATACCCCAGAATTCTCATAATGTGCCACCCTACCGGCCCTTCTGTGTTCTTCTTCTTTTGTTTTGGCTGCCATTTTTTCTTTGGTGGTTCTATTAATGTGAAAACTGGTTGGCTTGGTAATCCGGTAGTTGGCGTCATCGTTACATAACTGGTCACCTTTACAATCTGCCCTTTGTGAGGGAACTTGATACACTGGTGATTAGTAGATGCCACCGCCTCCAACGCTTCGAGATAGGGACGGCCCAAAATGACCCGGTAGGTAGGATCCATCTCCAGCACATGGAAGTCGACTGTGACCGTCTTGGGACCGAGCTCGACATCAAGAAGAATGGTGCCGTGCGCGGGTCGTTTCATGTTATCAAATGCCGTCACAGTGATGTGAGAAGGCTGGATCTCTGTTCCTGAAATGCCGCAACAGTTCAATGTCTCAGGGGGTATGATGTTTAAGGAGGCACCGGTGTCTATCAAGCATGAATCTACTGGGGTGCCTCGAATGTTCACCGTCAAGCATAATGCACACTTTCTGACTTCGGGGGCTGCCAATTCTTCATTAGTGAAAGTTAGGGCTGGATGTTCACTTCGGGGGGCCAAGACAGCGGTGATTCTCTCGGGCGGGAGGCTTTCACTGATAAGCACCTTTTGTAAATACTGCTGAAGTACCTCTTGGTGAACTTTGGACCGCTTGATTAATTCGAGAATAGAAATTCTGGCTAGTGTTTTATCAAGGTGTTTCAGCAGATCATATGTAGTTCCTGGCACTGGTTCCTCGACTGGTTCCTCCTCGATCTCTGGGGCTGCTTGTGTTGCACCGGCCTGGGGAAAGACGCATTGGACCATACGTCCGCTTCGTAGGATGGCAGCAAGAGGTGGTGTAGGCCCGGCAGGTGATGTTTCGACGGGGACTGGCGTGTGATCGAAGTGACTGGACTGGGTATGCTTGGGCGGAGGTGGTGGGGCATTGACAGGGCTAAGCGGGGTCATTACTGGGCTAATGGGCCGAATGATGATGGATGCTGGACTGGTTAATGGGGGTGCTGGTCTAATGATGGGTGGTAGAGGGGGTGCGGTAGCTAATGGAGGTGGTGCACGTGGTCGGATAATTGGCCCTAAGGGGAGAGGGGTTGCGGCGACAGACCCCTCCGCAGGTCGTGGCGGCGCACGGATGATAGGTGGTAGGTTGGGGGAGGTGCGGGGAATGGACAAGATGGCCCTATCAGGGTGGTGAGAGGCGTATGTTTGAAAGGAGGCGGTAGCCGGGTCCATTTGCCAGTCTTGTCCTCGGCTGGACGATTCTTTAGCCGGGGCTAGGATAGGATTGATGGGGTGGCGAGGGGGTGCTGCTATTGGGGCGGGCGCATGGTTCGGCAAAGGGTTGCGCACTATCCCAAGGCCCTGATCGTGCGGCTGTTGTTGCTGTTGTTGTTGTTGTTGTTGTTGCTGCTGCTGCTGTTGCTGCTGCTGCTGCCCTCGAGGTCTTGACTGTTGTGTTTTCAATGACTCAATGTATACCCCCATTTTTGCCCAATCAATACTCCCTTGGTCGTGAAGATCATGAATGTAGTCTCTGAATTGAAAACAATCCTCGATCATGTGACCCGGGTATCGGTGATACATGCAATATCGTCCAGTGTTTGCCGTGCACGGCCGCATGTGTCTTTCTTTTGGGAGCTCTATCTGTTGTGCGGCCATCAAGGCATTGAAGATATCCGTGAGTGAATAGGGCAATGGGGGGTAATTTTCCCGTCGGGGACCGGTTTTTCTTGGTTGATGTGCAACTGGAGGAGGGGCCTGGTGGTAGGTTTCTGGGGCCCTGGGTTGTGGGGCTCGAGGCATCAAGGGTTGTTGGTTCTGGGGTCGGTATTGTTGGACCTGGTATTGGGGAGGCCGTGGGAGAAGTTGAGGCCGGGACTGGTGCTGGAGGACCGGAGCATTCCTGTTTGGAGGAGGGTTTCTATATTGATGTTGGTAATTGTTAGGGGGGTTCCCTACAACATTAACATGCTCATGGTTTACTATCCCCTTAGTTACTGGTCCGGAGGTGGAAGGGAAGGTTTTCTTGGCGACCCGGGGTCGTGGATCTTCATGATAGGCGAATCCCGGAGCTGGGTCTGGATGTAACGTGCCTTTTCATATAGCTCACTCATGGAAGTGGGATGGTGAAGGGCAAGCATGTTCTTCATGGCCGGGGTTGCATTTGTTATGATCAGCTTGACCTGCTCTGGTTCTGACATCGGATCTGTGAGCTTCTCTGCCATGGCTCTCCATCTGTCAGCATACCTGATGAAATCCTCGTCTGATTTCATTTTCTCAGCTACGAGGTCGGTGATGGAGTAGGCTATTCCAACTCGGTCTTGATACCTCTGCAAAAATTTGGCTTTGACAATATCAAAGTTACCGGCCTCTGTTGAATCAAGTGAATAAAACCACTCAAGTGCTGAGCCCTCCAATGATCTTCTAAATAGAAAAGCAAGGGCTCTTGGATCGTTTTGCCATGTGACAGACTCGTACAGGAAATCTTTGACGTGGAGAAAGGGGTTGCCGGACCCGTTGTAGCGGCGGAACACCGGCATTTCGGAGTGGGGAAGATGGAAAGTAGGGAGCGAGGGAAGAGATATTTCGGGGGCAGCTTTGGTGCTAACCAGGCGGCGAATTTCTTTGTACTGCTCCTCCATCTGACTTAGGCGGTTTAGCATGGCCTGGTCAATAGAGGGCTCTCGAACAATTGGGGGAGGAGGGGGTGTTTGATACACCGGAGGGGGAGCTAAGTAGGCCGAAGCGGCCGGACATGGAACGTGGGTTGGTGGACACGTTGCTTGACGGGGAAGATTAAGATGATTAGAAGAGAAGACTGGTGGCCGTGATGGTGCGGCCAAATTTGGATCCGGGTGGTTTAGGATAGCCACCGGATGAGGGGAACTTGGGGGCGATGGCCCGGTATAGGAATGGCCATGGGCGGCCGCATCGGGTCGACGTGCCACTGAATGGGGGGTAGAAACACGAAGACCGCCGGTGAGGGGGTCATGATCGGCGGGCGACTTACCCTTGAGGATAGCCTCGATGGCTTGAAGTTGGGTGGGGTCGGCATGAGAGAATGCCTCCCAAAGGGAACCCGGGTTGGGTGGAGGAGAAATTTGATCCGGCTCAGCGGGAGCTCCTGGTTCGTTAACGGCATAGACGGCGTTGGGAAGGAGTGACGGCTCGCCTTCTGCCCCAAAGTAGGCCTGTTCATGCTCTGCTTGCTCGCAATGTTGATCCATGATGACCCGTCCGGACCTGAGCGACACAGGCATAAAGCAAAGAAAGACGAAGTTTTCTTTTTTGGGTGTTTTCTTTTAAGCAGATTTTTTTTTCTTTTGGGTTATCAATTCTAGAAGACAAGTTTTTATCCGAAAGCAAAGTTTTCTTTGACAAAGATTTTTGGGATTGCTTCTTAGAGGTTATTTTCTTTGATTGTTGCGATCAGAGAAGTTTTTTACCTCAAAGAAACAATTTCTTTTGGTGATTTTTTTTTTAGATTTTTTGTGTAGGAGAAAGCCTCCTTCCTCCTTTGTTTTTCTTTCTCTTTTGGTTGCACAAACAAGTTAAAGCAAAGACTGGGAATGCTTAACGCAATTTTTTTTTGTTCCAACCTTAGGTTAGTGGCTTGTTTAGAAAAGTATTGTCCACTCAAATAAATGGGTGGGACCCTACGCTCACACAACGCCGAGCAACATAAGGTGAAACGATTTCTCGCACGGATAGGTGATGGGTAAACTTTGGGTTTTGGGGAAATGGTACAACCAGCCCGATCGGTGAAGAGGGAATCCTTCACGTCTGGGGATTTACGGAGGCCTTGGCGGAAACCAACTTAGTCAACCGAGAGGGAATCCCCGGAAGAGAAGTCGAGATCCACCAAGAATGGTGTTTTGGATGTGTATGGCTTTGGGAGGAGAGTGAGCCCCCCTTCTCGGATGACCTACGAGACCGGATGGAACCGGTACCTCGATGCAAGCTAATGCAAGAGAATAGGCAAGGATAAAGAAGCAAGCAACAATAAAATAAAAGCAACACAACGTGAGAGAAGTACAAAGAAGCTTAAAAGATGATGGTGCACAAAGAAATTTAAACACTAAGACAGGTTTGCATGCTGAAAATTAAAAGGTAGTAAGAGTGATAAGGGTTGGAAGTGAAACAAGAAGCAGGAACTAAAAGCAGTTTCGGGGAATTGCAGGCGCTCCAGTACCGCGCCGCCAGGCGTCGCGGTATCAGGACGCTTTGGACGTGAATCAGCAAACTTTAAGAAAAGCTAGAAAGTAAGGGTCCCACGGGGACACAAAAGTGATATGATGCTGAGAAAGCAGTAAATGACGATGCTTTTTAAATGAAAAAGTACTAAAAGTAGAGTTGACTCGCGCGGGAGTCGATGCTTGTAGAGGCTTTGAGCTCGCGGAGCTCGGTTTGCAAATGTCCTAGCAAAGGGAAGCAGCTGGTGCCCCTCCGATAGGACTAACGTAGAGATGGCCACGCGGGGGCCGATAATGTACCACTCACGCGGTGAGTGGGGAAATGAGAGGTGGCTCACGCGGGAGCCAAGGAGTAGTGGCCCACGCGGTGAGCAAGAGAGGTTCCGACTTTAAAAGGAAAAGAACTAAATACGAATAAACGTGTAGATAAAGAGAGTGAATAGAAGACTTACTTGATGGAAGAGGCTTTCATTCAAAGAAATATGGCAAGCGACTTTCCCTTGGCTTTAGAGGTCCCACCGTGGTCGCCAAAGGATGTGGACGTCGAGGAGAGAGATGGGGGGAGAGACGGAGATGTGCGTGTGGGTGGTATGCTTCTCCTTCCTTACGGTCTTGATAGGGTGGGTTCGTGTTGATCACGCCATAGACGCGGTCGTGGATGATTCCAACGAACCAATCTATTGCCCGCTTCTCTTCCTTCTTTCCTTCTCCACACTCACCTTGATCCCCGGACTACTCGACCCTTGATATCACTTGGACATCGAAGGACCGGCCCGGGTCGTGAGGAGAATAGAGGGGAAAGAAGATCAGATAGCCGGTGGCATTATCAACACTAACTTAACCTATGAACCGAAAGAGGAAGGGATGGTGTGGTCGCCAGGAGCCGGAGAGGCTCCAATGATAGGAATAAAGGAAATGAACTGATAAAGAAGGTGAGAGTGACCGGTTACCTCGATGAATTAGGGAGATTGCGGAGGTCTTGTCTTCTCCTTCCTCGGCCGGCCGGGGAAGAAGAGCCTTGGAGAAACTCGCTTGTCTGAAAAGAAGTTATGAACGAAAGCACAACGATTAGAACTAAATATGGAGCAGTTACTATCCGCAAGAAAGAAGAGCAATGGCAAAAGGAGTTGAACGAACCGGATTAGGACTAACTCCTAACCCCTCTTACG